>JAQPPZ010000853.1:1463202-2926404 GCA_028583015.1 Wollemia nobilis | reverse complement strand
AGGGTGGGGGAGGAGATGAGGTTGAGAGCTCGAGGGCTTCTTGAGGCTAGGTGTCTAGGGACTATAAATTTTGTAGAGATTGTTGAGAGGATTGAGTATGCCAGGGTATAGATTGTGGCATACCAATCCAGCTTTGATATGATGTATATAATTTTTTGATATATATATATGATCTTGTTTCTGATGATATGACTTGTTCATATGTTTTTATGATGCTTTAATGTTTGAATTGTTTGCTTATTGGATTGATGATTCATGTAATTATGTCATTTGGAAATAGTATAATTTGATGTCATGCTGTAAGATTTTAAATGAAATAATCTGATGTAAACAATTGGTTGTGGTGGTGTGATTTGATAAAAAATAAAAGAGAGACTTCTAACAATAATTTCAAAGGACATTGTCGTTGTTATAGACCATTTCATGGAGTCGCCGCTCACTCGGTCGTCAAGCTAATCCCAGTATAGAAATATTGTTAAAAGTAAAAGAGTGCTTAAGAGACTGTCTTAAGACTTTGTGTTGTGATGATGGAGATAATGATGGTTTTGATGATTTGTTTTCAGATTTTCATAAAAAAATAGTATGCATGAGATACAAAAATATGATTTTGCTAGGCATAAATTCCTAAGTGTGATAAAATTTTGAACAATTCCTTAGAATTTATACCATGGTTGCAATATTGAATGATGAACATAATGACATGAAATAGAATAAGTGTTCGTTTGTTTGTAAAGCATAATTGTGTAACATAATGATGCAAGTCATATGTTTTGATGAATTTGTTTTAAAAATAAATGGAAAATAAAATTAGAACAATGGTTTGCGCTAGGCATAGAATTATAGGTATAGACTTATACCATCATCGCGAAATCCAAAGAAGAAAATAGATTGTTGGTTTTATTGCAAGATTAATTTTTGACTTTTGGATAAATAGAAAAATAATAATATGAAAATTTTGTTTGAAATTATTTTTTGAGATTTTAATTTGGTAAAAAAGATGTATGTAATTGCTTTTATACAAAACAAAAAATTCTGAAATAAAAGGATAAAATTATTTCGAAAAGAGTTACAGAAATATTTTAAATTATCTCAAAGAGAAATGTAGATTTATAAGGAATCCTCATGTGCAAATGTGAATTCATTACCGATCTTGATTTATCATAATGATACAAAATCTCTCAAATACAAATGTGTGTGCGATTGTATTGTTCATTCACCAATTTTGAGCAAGATAATTTGATACAAGTAATTTGCCTTGACCAAATGAATGTTCGTTGACCATGATTTATATGCATGTAACCGTACCGAGACTACTATGTAAGTTAGGTTATCAAGAGCTAGCTAATCCATAAGCCGACATAGGTCTGTACAAAATAAGGTCGCTAATGTGACAGACATATCACCACGCTAGGGATTACCCAAGGCCAAGCGGGTTGGGCACAAACCACCTGTTATGGGGCTTACCTCACAGTTTTTGAATAATTGAGAATTCCAGGGATTCAAGCTCATTCACCCTTATTTTCTTTTCAAGGGGTAGGGAAAGGATTTTATTGCATTTTTGCTTTTGCGTTTCTCTTTTCTTTTTTTTTTTTTGTTCTTTTTGTACTTTTGTATTGTTGCTTGATATTTGAGATAATGCTGAAATATTGTTGTGATGATCAAAATAACCTTTTTCTTTTTCTCTTTTTCTTGAACTTTTCTTTTCTTCCTATGCTAGGGATACTTGCTCGGATTAGCTCTAGAGCAAGGGATTTTTATTTTGGGTAGGGGTGAGCTTGTCCTTTTGTCAATTCTCAAATATTCTAGACCATGTGCATGATAGGATAGCAGGGGAAACTTTTCGCTCAGGAAACCATTTCTACTATGTAGCATCATATCGAATTTGCAATGAAATCATTTTAATGTGAAAAGATATACTTAGTTCAAGTAAATAACAAGATCATTTCTCTATGCTCAAAACTTTATTTAATTCAACTGTGGACTTTGATATAAGAGAGATGAATAATCATACCAAATAAAATCAAGATATTTATTCATGTGAATGTGAAAGTGCGGGATTCCAAATAAATGCTAATTTATCCAAAATAATCGAAAATATAACTGCAATACTTCACAATTTGAGAAGTACAAAAATAAAAGATGTTTTTTTTTTTTTTGAAGATTTTGATGATTTTGAATGTTTTTAATTTTAAGTGATGAATTGAAAGAAATACAAGATGATTGTTTTTGAAATGTTTTATATAAGTGACTAAAAAATAATATGCAAAACAAATATATACAATGATGAAATGACCAATTTTTACGCATAGTAACGTTTAAGATGCATAATGTTCATAGGTTCTTTAAGTTCTTTACCATCTAAGGTAGATAATTTGTATGCTCCTGATCCAAATTTAGCAGTGATGACATATGGTCCAAGCCAGTTGGGCTCAAATTTACCTTTAAGGTTTTTAGTTGCATTAGTATTTTTTTATTTTCTTTTAAGACAAGGTCACCGATCTCAAAGGATCGAGGATGAACTTTCTTAAGATATGCTCTCTTAAGCTTGTTTTGGTAGGCACGAAGATGCTCCAAAGCATTGATGCGCTTTTCATCTAGAAGTTCTAGTTGACTAAATCTGCCAAGACGGATATTCATCCCCTACTTCAGTATCTTGAAGTAGTAGAGCTAAAGAAGGAACTTCTAATTCAAAGGGAAAAATGGCTTCAGCACCATAAACCAAGACAAAAGGTGAAGTTCCAGTGGGGGTTCGAACACTAGTTCGATAGGCCCACAAAGCAAGATATAACTAAATGTGCCAATCTCGACCGGTTTTATTGACCAATTTTTTGAGAATTTTGATTAAGGTTTTATTAGATGCTTCTACTTGACCATTACCCTGAGGATAATAGGGAGTGGACCAGCGATGTTGAATTTTATATTTTTGACATAGTTTCTTGACATCTTTATTTTTGAAACAAGTTCCATTATCGAAAATGAGATTGGCAGGAATTCCAAACCTACAAATAATTTGATTAAAAATAAACTTGGAAACTTGTGTTCCAGTGCAAGAAGCTAATGGCATAGCTTCAACCCACTTCGTGAAATACTCAGTGGCGGTTATGATGAATTTGTGTCCATCGGATGACACAGGGTTGATTTTTCCAATAATGTCTAGGCCCCATTTTGAAAAGGGCCAAGGAGATGAAATAGCTTGCAGTTCTTGTGCAGGCGCATGGACAAGGTCAGCATGTTTCTGGCACTTGTCACAATGTCACACATAATTATGTGCATCATTTTCCATGGTAGGCCAAAAATATCCTATTCGAAGGAGTTTCTTAGCAATGGCGCTACCACTAAAATGTCCCCCACAAGATCCATTGTGGGCTTCATTCAAAGCTGATCTAGATTCTTCTAGATTCAAACATCTCAATAAGATGCCTTCAAAAGATCTTATGTACAAGGTATTACCAATAATCACAAAGCGACTTGCTTGTCTATGTAATAACCTACGTCGGTTGCTAGTACAACCATCAGGGAAGGTTCCTTTCTACAAAAAATTAAATATATCAGTATACCATGGTTCAGGAGTTGTTTCGTTGATGAGAAACACGTCCAAAGGTTCTAAGCATGATTTTCTTGAAGCGGGTTCCTAGAGTCGATGAATAATGATGGTAGCATATTCATCGTCTAACTCCAAGGGTAAAAGAGATGCAATTGCAACCATAGCGTCAGCCGCACGATTGCTAGTTCGAGGAATAGCTTCCAAAGTAACTTGATCAAACAAGGATAATAACTGCAAAACATATGCTTTATATGGGCGTAATTTATCATCTCTGGTCTGATAAACATCATTGATTTGGTTTATGACAAGTTGAGAGTCACCAAAAACCAATAAACTTTTAATTTTCAATGCCAAGGCAGCTCGTAATCCAAGGATAAGAGCTTCATATTCGATAGTGTTATTGGTGCAAGCAAATGTTAATTTGAAGGACAGAGGTATAAGATGTTTTTGCAGAGATATTAAAATAATACCCGCACCAACCCCACTCATGCATCGGGCTCCGTCAAAGTATAGGGACCATTGCTCGAGATGGTCTGCCTCTAGTTTAAGGCATTCATCAGGAAACTCAATGATGAGGGGATGAGTAGATTCTAAGGGTGCAGCAGCTAATTGATCTGCTATGATTTGACCCTTAACAGACTTTTGTCCTATAAAGGTGAGTTCAAATTCGCTTAGCGCAAGAACCCACTTGGTTGTGCGACTAGATAAATATGGTCAACTCATGAGATATCGCAAAGGGTCGAATTTGGCAATAACATACGTTTTCTGACTGAGCATATAATGTCATAGTTTTTGTGTAGAAAATACGATCGCTAGACATAATTTCTCTAATGTGGTATATCGAGTTTCATAACCGATTAAGGTCCCGCTAATATAATAATTAGCACGTTCTTTCTTCTCATCATCAAGCCGAGCTAACATAGCTCCTAAGGCGAAATCAGAAGCAAAAATGTACAAGATAAAAGGACGATCAGATCTAGGTGGGGAAAGCACTGGTGGTTTGAGGAGATATTGCTTAAGGAGTTCAAATGCTTCTTGGCATTCATCGTCCCAATGAAAAGGGACATCTTTCTTAAGAAGCTTAAGAAAGGGTCCGGTTTTGTCTGCCAACTTGTCGATGAAGTGACAAATAGCTTGAAGCTTACCTTGTAAACTTCGTAATTCTGATATATTTGTGGGTGCGGGCATATCTGTGATAGCCACGATCTTGAGAGGGTCAATTTCAATGCCACGTAAAGAAACTATAACCCCTAATAATTTACCGGACTTAACTCCGAATATGCATTTAGCTAGATTTAGTCGGATAAGATATTCCCTTAACCGATCAAATACTTTCCTTAAGTCATTTAAATGATCATCTTCTTTGATGGAACGAGCTATGATATCATCTACATAATCATGTAGGATATCATGCATCATATCATGAAAGATATAAGTCATAGCTCGTTGATAGGTTGCACTTGCATTCTTTAAGCCAAATGGCATCACTTTCCAACAAAAGGTTCCCCAAGGGGTAATAAAGGCTGTTTTGGCCTGATCTTCAGGAGCTATCCTGATCTGATTATAACCGGAAAATCCATCCATTAAGGATATCATTCCACTTCCAATAGTAAATTCAATGATCTGATCCATGTTGGGAAGAGGAAAATCATCTTTAGGGCATGCAACATTAATGTCTCTGAAATCGGTGCAAACCCTAACTTTAGTGGCTTCTTTCTTAGTTATTGGAACTACATTTGAGATCCATTCGGCATAATCAATGGCTTGTATAAAAATGACTTTCAACAGCTTTTTCTAGTTCTCCTTTGACTAGTAAGGCCACTTTAGGATGCATTTTTCGAAGTTTCTGTTTAACAGGTTTAGCATCTGGATGGACCACTAGATGATGCATAACTATAGAAGGGTCCAAACCTGGCATGTCTTCATATGTCCAAGCAAAGACATCTTCATAGTCTTTAAGAAATGAAATGTATTTATCTTGTTTTTCTTGACTCAATTCTGATCCAATATTGATTATGTGAGGGTTATGTTCGGTTCCAATGTTAATTTTTATAACGTTTTCAACTTCCATATGTAAATCTCTCTCAAAATTAGGTGGGGTGGATGAAACACCTAATTCTTGTAATTCTTCCAAGGTTAGCTTGGATAATTCGTCTTGAGGAGTCGAGGCCTCAAGCTGGGCTATACTAGGTATAGAGCCATCAAAATAAAATTCATTATGTAACAATTCCTCAACGGAGACATCATGGAAGATATCCCCTTCCAACTCTTCGTCGGATTCGGCAATCATTTCAGGGTAGGCTATGGATAGCATATTGCAGGTAAAAGAATTATTCTTTGGGCACAAAGAATCTTGTTTATCTAGATAATCTTGATAACATACGAGATGATCATCATCCTCAAATGGAAAGGGCTGACTTTTACTAGGAAATAGGCCCACACCACAATAGGCAAGCCACGGTTCTACCTCAAAAGGTTCTTTCATACCATTTTGGAAATGTCCCAAACCTTTCCCTTTATATCCCAATTTAAGCATTATGGGCTTAGCTTTAAGATAATCATTAGCAAAATAGCATCTAGCATATCCATCACAATGTGTCTTAATGTTCCTGGGTATTCTTCCCCAATCATATCCTTTATAAATAAAAGCACAACTCCCGACTTGGTAGATACTTCCCATAGGTTGTGGGAGGCCCAAGGTACAAGGAGAGGGTGGGAGTTTATTTAAAAGGAGGGAAGTCTGCATGGCAATGTTGGCTTCTTTTGATATAAGAATTTTAGATAAATTGGGTAAGAGCTCATCAGTAAGAGCATAAGAGGTAGAAGGAACATTTCCTACATCTTCGGGTGTAGAAAGGATGCTTGTAGTGGATGTAGATGTCATAGGGATATTGACGGGTGATCTATAGGTATGGAAGATATAGGAGTGAGACAAGAAGCATTGGTTGTTAGTTTAGGATCTTTTTGAGGTCCTAATGTGGTTTGTTCAGAAGATGGTTGAGCTGTATGTATAGGTGTAGTTGAAATAGTAGATGATGTTATGGGTGTGTGTTTCACACGTTTGGATGGATGATAAGAACTAGGATGTGTGGATGACAGGCAGGACAAAATTGCACTCCAATAGGTTTTGCCAAAGCACACATATCAAAGGGTCTAGGATCACCATGAATGGTAACCAACTAGCTTTTAAATTCGAGTTTAATAGTCCCTACATATTGGGTAGGAGGAACATTATGATGCTCAATTTGATTAGGCACCTCTTTACCATGTTTTGGTAAAGGATGTTGAAATATGTCCAATGATTGATTGGCATTCTGATTCTGATTTTGGGGAATGCTCTTTTGAGTGTTATTAGAAGGATTTTGTTTAGGTTGGAAGGCTTGCACCTCCATCTCATTATTATCAATCAAATCTTGTATTTTATGTTTTAATATTTTACAAGAGTTGGTAGCGTGTCCAGGTCCTCTATGAAAATCACAATGTAAATCAGCTCTGTATCCGGGTATAGTTGGATCAGGTTCCCGGATAGTTGGTAATTGGATCAAGCCTCGTGCTAGTAATTACGGGAGAATGGTTGATAAAGGTTGATTTAACCTAGTAAATTCTCGGGGTGGTTTATCAGGAGGTTTCAATATAAACTTCTCTATTGTTTTCGTAGTATTAACATTAGCAATGTTTCTGCTATCAGTGACTCCGTCACCCACAACTTGTTTATTTTTATATTGATTTTTGGATGTTTTCTCATCATCTTTCTTTTTGAGCTAACCTCTTCTAATGAGAGCATCTTCCACCCTTCGAGCTAAGTCTATAGCTTGATCGAAGGTGGTCAAGGTAGCAGTTGATAATTCATAGGATAGTTGTTCTTGTAAATTATTGATAAAAATATCCAACATCTCCCGATAAGGTAACACAAAGTGTAATTTTCCTATCAACTGCCTCCATCGAGCTAAGAAGTCAAAAAAACACTCATCTTTGTCTTGTTTTAGGTTGTACAAATCTTTAATGGTTACATGCCTTTCGATATAGGCACTAAATTGATGCACAAAAGACTCAACGGTCTCTTCAAAATTTCTCAAAGAATGAGTAGGTAGTTGATAATACCATTCCAATGCCATCCCCCCTAAGCTTTTCGGGAACATTTTTAGTAATAGCAAATCATCATGTGATATGTCATGACATGCTATCCTAAACATACGAAGATGCTCTATGGGATCTTCGGTTCCTTTATATATAGGTAGGACAGGCATAGGAAAGTGTTTGGGATATGGTTGTGCTACAACTATAGGATCTAGAGGTTGACTACACATCTCTCGATAATTGTACGAGGGACGGTAGGGATCTATCTGGTCCATGCGAGAGACTAACTGTTTCACCATGGCTTCCAAATTACTAGTTTTTCCACCATATTGGTTTGGTGGTACATGAGTATGGGATTTGTGACCGTAGGAAGGCGGGACATAAGGATTGGATGCTATATTGTTGTTATGCAAATGGTTGGTAGGAAGAGTATTATGAAGAAGATTTGTTGTAGCATTATGTTGTATCCCAGATTGTTGGAAATTGGTATTTGGTTTTGTTTTAGGCTTTTGTTGATTTGAGGTATATTGATCAATAGCTTGGTGAAATAAAGTAGTGAATGAAGGTTTCTTTTGTGTGGGGATAACCCTTGGCTTGGTAATAGGCACTCTAGGTGGTTGGGTAGCCTGTTGTTGTTGCATGTTTTGGATTATAGCAGCCATGTCCAAATTGGACGGTCCAGCTTGATCACTCTCTTGATCAAAAAAGGACAAAGGATTAGTGCGTGTGTGATATATGTCTTCTAGGGTTGCTTGAGTATCACTAATTTGATCTTTATCCATATGAAATGCTCTATTAAGGGTGCCAATATTATTATTGAGAAATTTCCAAAAATGGTCCATGTTCTCAAAAGTAATAGCTCCGTCTGGAGTTATTTTAGGAGATGAGGATCCTTCCTCTCTATCATTTTCTTTTTGTTCATTTGTGCCCACAAATTCTTCTTCTTTTTGGTTTAAGGTTCCTTCTTCCTGAATTGGGTCTTCGGGAAGAACATCTGGGTTATTTTTTGGTTTTCTTAACCAATCTTCTTCTACTTCAATTTGTTTTCCATTCCTGAGTCTAGTCATTGTGTCTAAATTTAGGTTTTAGCAAATATATATTAATATATTTGCAACATATCTTGGGAGGTATATATTTTAATTATATACCTACTATAATACTTAAAAGAAAATGTTTTGATTTTTTTTTTTTTTTTATAATTTTATTTTGTTTTTGTTTTTATGCTTATAAAGACAATAACAACACACTAAATACAAGAAATAACAATAATAAAATAATAACTTAGTTTTCTATAAATAGTTTATAGATGTCATTGATAGGATCAAGTTCATCAAGAGTCATAAAGTGCTCCTCTTCAAATTGGAAATTGTTTTTCAAGAAGTCAACAAAGTGTGCTATGGTGATATTATCTGTTTCGAGTTCTATTTTGTAAAAATAAATCTCATGGCAATATTCTCGATATAACACAGCTCTGGGAACTCTATTCCATCTTTGTCTATCTATAAGAACGACCTCTTGGTCCTCTATACGAGATAGAAATTTATGTACTATAACTGCATTCTCAAGGTATTCCTCAAAGGTATACAACTCATAAGACACAAGGGCTCTTTTATCTGCTAACCACCTATGGCAAGCTCTCTGAAGTTCATGATACAAAATCACTTGATCGGGATCCAGGATTCTATCTAGGACAAACCTCTTGATTTGCCTAAGTTCGGTTGCTCTAGATGAAATGAGATCTAATCTCCTATTAAGTTCGTCCCACAAAGGTTGAACCCTATTTGTTTGAGGTACTCTAAGCACAGAATTAATCTCTATAGCTGCTAATTGATTTTCAACATTAATGGTGACAACTCGTCTTTTATTATAGTCTACCATCTAAATGTGACATGCAAATTTTCTTAAGTCTAAATGCATTTATGTTTTGGTTTTTATTATTTTTTATTTTTAAAAAGGTTTCTGTTTCACGTTGGGTTCACCAAAATGTATCGCTCCAAATTTTTCACATCCTTACCTTCAGGCTATAGGATCCGTGCCCAGAAGGGGGATGTGAAAAGGATGGGACAATACCTCGAACTGAGAGGCCTTTTGAAGGTCCCGCCTCTCGGGGGAGGTGTATAAGGGTGAATTTTTGACGGATGGTGGGTTCACCAAGAAACTTTTGAATGGCATTTTCCATGCCTAGGTTGATAGTGTGTTTGATGTGTTCATTTTTATGCTTGATCATTCAACTCCTAGGTTTGGCCGATATGAATCTAAACTATTCTATATGCCAATGCTGATTCAAGTGAATACAAAAAATAGAAATGGATGCAAATGATAGAGAATATGCTAACTAAAAGATGTCATACCTGATTTCGGATGTATGATGGAGATTCTATGTCTTGTAGCAGTTCAGATCGTCTCAATTTGTACATAATCGCCTGATATTTCTCAGGATCGTCCCAAATCATAGAAGGTCATCTGAAATCAGATAGAATCATTTGAAATCTGACGAAGTCATCAGACGAATTCGTTAGAAACCTGCAATCACAAAAACAGACACAAAATACCAAATATGCAAATGCAAAAGCAAGGGATAATGGTAGAAATAACAACAAACATGCCTAAATAATAGATTATAATAATAGATAAGGAAATGCAGTAAATTTAATGATTGATTTTATCTTTATCATGCAATTATGCTAAATGAGGTGAACTCCAAGATGCATAAAACATAATAACTTAAAACAATGCAGAGATATGATATGAAAAAATGCAAAAAGCTTAAGAAAATGCAAACTCTAAACTTGGACTACCCTCAATCTAGACTACAGTCAGGATCGCCTCCAATCGTACGAAATCATCTGCAATCGTCCGAGATCGTCTATGACGATCCAAGCTAGCTTCGACTGAAAAATAGTAGAATTCCTGTAATAAAAAAATGCAAAAATACCAAATGCAAGCAATAATGCGAAGGAATAAGGAGCTAACTTTGCAATGAAATCCTATCAATAAAGGGGTTGGGGGTTCAGGGAGAATTAGCAAGAATTAGGCAGGGAGGCAGGGGGATAAACTAGAAAAATCCTAGTTTATATAGGATTAGGAAGAGGTTTGGGAGGTTGGGGATCATCCCAATCTGGGAGATCTCCAACAGGGAAATCTCCAACTGTGTAGACACGCTTCTACCCAAGTTGGAGAGGCTGTTGAAACAGAAGCTAATTATGAAAATTTGGTTTTGGGATGAAATCGTCTGGATGTTCTGTTCCAGACGAATTCATCAAATCGAGGACGATTTCGTCTAATCTGAGATGATATCATCCAACGGTCAAAACAAATCCTAAAAATGGCACAAAAAATGGGGAAAGCGGGTAAAAGGCGGTTTAACGGGCATTTTGGGGTTGAAATTCAAATTTTAATATTTTATCTTTTTACTAAGGTTTTAACCGTGCCAATTTTAGGGTGCTACAGAGTTGATAAGAAAGTCCAAAAAGCCTAATCCACATGGTAAGCCTTTTAATAGTCTTTGTCTCCATATAAAAATTCTTACTTCATGGTCTTAAATATAATGCATATTTACCCCTAAACCAAGGGATTCCATCTATTATTTATCCCTTATTTCTAAACTAGAGAAGATAATGAGAAAAAATCCTTTTGAAAGAAAATTCATGGAGTAATTTGAATTCAATCCTCACTTTCACTTGATCCAATTTTGAATCTAAAAAAATCTTGGCCAGTATCTATGGAACTTACATATTAACCATTTAGTTTTAAGAACCATTATATCATGATTAATCATCTCATCCCTGATAATCACCTTTCATGTAGTATTTGCTACTTGAATATGATTTTTTATAGACTTGATATTTTAATTATCGCTAACTAAAGCATCCATACTTCCACCTAAGGCACCTTTACTTCCAACTAGGGCATCCTTACTTCTAGTAAGGACTTTCAAAAATGAATTTGTTATCATGTTATCTAGATTTTCTTCATATAAATCCTTTACTTTTTGAATTTCTCCTAAGATCTAGAACAAGAGAAGTGGTACTTGCTCCTTGATAATTGTGGGTAAAATTTTGCGTGCTTTACCCACTTGCTCCATTTTTGCTGAAGATGATGGTTTAAGTGTTGTGTTAGGTAAAATTTTGTGAGCCAAGCCCATGATTATTGGATGTTAAAATTAGACCTTCATGGATGCAATGGATGATGATGAGAAGGTTACAATAAGGGTGTGGGAACTTTGGAGCAATATCAAGAAAAGTGAAAAATTGGGCCATTACAAATTTTGGGTAGTTTCTAAAACACCGCCCATCCTAGGAACGAAGAATTGGGATGACGACAGATTAGGGTCAACTCCTAAAACATCGCCCTAGTGATGGGGTGGACAATTATTTGAAGACTAGAACTAGGTGGGGAAATAGGTTCTCGACAGATCCTAATTGCCATAGAGATAAGGAGGAAGATAGTCAAACTTTGTGGCATGGTGGAAGTTTCAACATTCGTCATTTCCTGGTGGCCCCCAAATTTGTACCTAAAAATCAAAGTCAAAGGGAAGGACCAGTGGGCCTGCTCTATTGAAGGTAGAAAAATAGCAGGTGGAGTCTTGGGACGATGCAAGTAGTGAGCGGGCCCCAAAATCCTACCCATCATTCAAACTCTTGCTAATATCAAGGACCCCTCTAAACAGTGAGTGCCTTCATTTAAGAATATGCACGATGGTTAACATGCATTAAAGAGGGTTGGTGTTCTGCTCAATGTGTGGTGGCTAACTAAATTATGCATCAATCAAAGGAACAACCTCAACCCGTCCTCTCATATAATTAATGTCCCAGACTCCAAGATAAAGAAGAGTCTAAATGCATCCATCCTGACTGATGTATTTTTGGTAGCAACCTTTTGTTGTAGGTTGTAGGGGATCTACAGGGATTCATAGCAGGGCCATCCCTGCTGGCATCACCTAACGATCTCCTCTACCACCTATTATATTTAATGTAGCATTTATTGTAAGGTCTATATATACTGGTATGTTATACATCCCAAGGATAGCTCTTTAGCCATTACAATTCATATATAAAGCTATGTTATTCTCTGAATATAAGTATTTATTGTTTGGTCTCCAAATTGACTCTTGCACATGTGTGAGTGTTGTGATTTTATTTCTGCTAAAGCTAATTGAACGTGCATTCAATAATTTTGTTGTCTAGATTTCCTGTATTTCATTCGTTGGTCCTAGAATTCGCTTGCCACATAGTGTAGTTTTGAATATACAAGAGTAAGGTTGGTTGATCTATTAGGTAATCTTCTTATGTTCTCTACAATAACATCTTCTTGTCCTGCATGTGTCTTGATGCTGCTATACCCATCCTTGTGAGTTATGGCTACAACCTCTTTCCATTTCCTTTTTTCTCCCATTTTCCTTCCAATTTTAGGCAGTTAGCTAGGAATTTCCAAATGGAATAAACCTTCTCTGAAGATCGACTACCTAGCCTCGTCTAGGCATGGTGACCGTTCAATGTTGATCGAGGTTAGCCGGGCACATAAACCTTTTCACTGCACCCTTTTCATTAGATGTAGATTTTTGACCAACAATAACACGTTGCTTCTTACTTCCTACTCATGCTTTTTACTTCTTACTAACACTTCCACCTTGCTCCTAGCTTGCACTCACTCCCTCTACTTACTTTAGATTCCTTTTTATATTACTTATGATATTTATATATTATTATTATTATTATTATTAATTTATGTGTGGCTACTATTGGGGGCCACTCTCATTAAACTAACCAAAAAAATATTATTCTTGTTATATTGTTATCAGGTTAATTAAACCATATTGAACTTGTTTTTCAATCAAAGATATTCTTCATTTATCTTTCTATTAAAGATATTTTTCATCTTCCTTAAACTATTATGTTTCCCCAATCAACTCCCTGATATTAAGAGATAAAATCCCACTCATCCAATTGCTTTCTAAAATTTAAAATTTTCCAAGATGTAAATAAAAAATGCAAATGGCTAAAATATTTGCAACTCAAATTCCATTTCTATAAATATTTTGTCTATGAAAAGTTGTCAATTCCCTAATACTTAATTTTTTATGGGTCTTATTCATGCCCCTAATATTCCAAGATATTATTTTTATCATCACTTTTTATTTGTGGTTTTGACCCACTTCTTGTTATCGCTTTTTATTTTTATCAACATCCCTATGAGTTTATTTTTCTCTTTGTTTTTGCTTATTTGGTCTTCTTGTATTTTTCTATTCCCACCAACACTCTCATATTCATCAATATCTTCAATTTTTGTATATTTCTCATAGTGAGACTTATCATCTATGTGTTTGTCTTGCTTGGAAGGATTTAAAGTGCAAGTAATAACCTCAAAAATACTTTCTTCTTTATGTTGTCCTAGAAACCCTAAATTGCAAGGACACTCCTTTATTAGAATTAAATTCTTCATCCTCATTTTCTTATTGTGTTGCTCTTGAAACCCTTAAGTGCAAGGGATAACCTCTACACTACTTCCATTTATATTGAGAAGAGAGGAATCTATACTAGATGAAAATTAAGATAGTTTACCTGGAATAAAATTTATCTCTTCTATAATCTTTACTTTAAAAAATTCCTCCACATATTCCTTTGCACCTTTAATTCCTTCTAAAGTTGAACTTGCACAATGTACTTTCTCACCCCTTTATATCTTTCTTTGTTTTTTCTTTATTTGCCTATTTGTTTGGAGTGGAATCTCCTTGATCTAGTCCAACTTCTATTACAATATGATTTCCTTGATTTATCTTGAATTTTTTCTCGTGACTAGAATTTTGTCTTTTTTCATTGTTTCCACTTTGCAATCTCTTACCCTGTGTCCAATATCATAGCAATTCAACATCAAAATGTAATATTTTCATAATCCACTTCATCCTATCCTTTTTATTTAGATAAAATCCTAATGGATTATGGCAAAGGATTTGAAATATCCATAGCAACGTATATGAATATATATAGCATGCTTTTGCTTCTTAGTAGTTGGCCCCTCCGTGATGAATTTTCTTAGGGTTTTTCTAATATTATTCAAAATACCCATATTGATAAAATGATATATAAGTCCAAAAATCCTAATCCACTGGAATATTTTTAATAGTATCTATCTTGACAAAAAAATTCTCACTCCATGATCTTGAATAAAGGGCATATCCCCCTCTAAACCATGGTCCACCACCCATTATTTTATCTCTAATTTCTAAATTGGAAAATATGATGAGGGCAAAATCCTTTAGGAAGAAAATTCATAAACGTAATGTGAATATAATCCCCACTTTCACTTGAACCAATTTTGAATCTCCAAAAATCTTGACTAGTATCCATGGAACTTACATCTTAAACTTCTACTTTTAAGAACTAGTATATCATACTCGATCATCTCATGGTATAACATTTGTTCCCTTGATCAAAATTTGCATATATTTATTCCCTTTGATGACCTTTAAATAAATAAAAAAAAGAGTTTGAAGAAATTTATTAAGAACAATGAGTTTCACATCACATATCAAGGTTCTAATATCATGGATGAACTTTAAAATTATAAGTCAAAGGGCATGAGCTCAAGTGGTTAAAATATGGACTTTTAAGACAAAGACCCAAATTCAAATCTTGCTAGCACAACTTCCACATACAACTATGTGGTCTATTAAAATATTGGATTAATGCAATCATGATGTAATTATAAAAATTATGATTTTTAGATGAAGTTCATTGTTGGATTTTTAAACCTTATACTACCACAAAATATCACAGGCTATCTCAAAATATCATAGAGGTCCCAATATAAAATAGCCACAATAATAAAGATCAAGATGATAATATGAGCAAATTAATATGTATATCAAGGCTTATATAATAAAGAAAATAGCACTCTCCTCATGCATATCAGGTTGAGGATTGGAGAAAGATTTGACAGTCCAAGGGTTGGTCGAAAGTAAACATTTTTGCCTGGCAGTTCATGCATAATGGAATTTTTACTTTTGATAATCTCATACGTATGGGAATCATTGGTCCATATCAATGTGTTTTATGCTACAAGAGTGACGAAACAATTGATCACTTGATGTTTGAGTGCCCATTCACATGCCAGATCTGGGAGAGATGGTTTTTATATTATAAAATTCGAGTTAATGGTTATTTGAATCAGATTAATATTTAGGAAAGATGAAAGAGGGGTAGATTTAAATCTAAATATCTTTATATTGGTTGGGAGCTTGGATTAAACTTCATTTGGTGTCAAGTGTGGTTGGAGAGAAATGCCAAATTTTTTAGAGAAACCTTTTCATCTTTAGATGGAGTTTGGTAAGTCATTTGGAGCAAATTCACAGAAACTATGGTAGTGTATGCTAAAGAGGAAACTCAGGTTGTTATAAGGACAATGGAGAAGGAATTTGAAGTGCAATAGGGGCAAGACAGAGCTAGTTGGAAACCACCTCGAGAAGGTTGGATTAAAATTAATACTGATGGAGTTGCAAAAGGCAATTCGGGTAGAGCTGGAATTGGAGTGGTTTACCAAAATCATGTTGGAACAATGCTCTATTAGGAACTGCAAGGCTTGGGAAGGGCCACAAACAATTAAACGAAAGCCTTAGCTATCAAATATGCTTCTATTTGGGCAGTAAAACAATGTTACAAGAGGATAATCTTAGAATCAAATTCTCAAATAATGGTTGGAGCTCTAGATTGCATGAGGAACTTTGCTTTGAATACATGGAGGTTGAGGATACTTGTCACTCAAATTAAGGAATTGTGGAGGAAATTATTGTTGAATATTTTGAGGAATGTTTGTTGTCATTGATGTCAATAGAATTGTTGAGCAATATTCGTCATCTTTAAGGACATTAGGAAAGCTCAGAGAATGAAGATCCGAGAAGGAGAATTCAAATTAAATAATAATATTTTATTATTATTTTTGGCACTAAGATCAAG
This sequence comes from Wollemia nobilis, assembly GCA_028583015.1. Lineage (NCBI taxonomy): Eukaryota > Viridiplantae > Streptophyta > Pinopsida > Araucariales > Araucariaceae > Wollemia > Wollemia nobilis. Next base: position 2,909,832 of record JAQPPZ010000853.1, on the reverse strand, counting down.
GTCAAAGTTGAAAAGACCCAACTGTTGATTTAAATTCAAATATTTTAATCCCTAATTAAAATTTTAATTTAAATATTGATAAGTGCTAAGGTTAAATTTAAGTATTTATTTAATATTTAAAATTAACTTTAATACAAATCTAATTTAAATTAAAGTATTTTAATTATTGATTAAAACTTTAATTTATTAATGTTGGGTGCTAAAGTTAAGTTAAATATTTATTTAATATTTAATTTTAACTTTCATGTTGGGTGCTAAAGTTAAGTTAAATATTTATTTAATATTTAATTCTAACTTTCCAAAGCAAATTCGAATTGGAAATTCGAAATGTGCCGACGTTGAAGAAAGTAAAATCCTATGTATAAATATGCCAAAATATTGGCATTTGAAATTATCCATGCGACTAGTGTTGGCTCGTGAAAAGAGAAAGAAATTTGCATGTGCAAATCGAGCAAGGGAAAGAGATAAAGTTTGGAATCCTCTAAAATAAACATGAAGGACTTGTAGCTTGGTTGGTAGCTAAGGGCTACGAAAGACACTGTTGTGGAAGTTGATGCAGGTTTGAAACCCGCACACGTGATTTTAGGAAGAAGTACAAGCGTTTTATTTATGTGTTGATCAAAGGGGAAAAGTAAAGGCACCCAAGTGCCTTTTGGCTCTTGTGGAGCCACACAACCCAAATGGTGGGCGCTAGCACTGTGAAGATGCTTGGGGGAGAACCAACGTGGGTTCAAATCCCACCAAAGCCTTTTGAGTGCATTGAGGTATGTGATTTGAGTTGGTTGTCTTGGCCTGTGAAAAGTTAAAGGGAAAATAATATTTTTATTTTTCTAAAGTAATTTTTAATTAAAGTTCTTTACATGTTATTTGGAGTGTAAATTGTTTAGGGGAGGTTAAAGGAAGTGAAAAGCTTTAATTTATGAATTGGAATCTTAGAGGCTAAGGAGTTATAAATAAGATTGAATTTTATATTTTGAAAATGAAGAATGTTGAATATTATTTATTTCAAGTTGGAGATTATAAGGAGTAATTAAGTGCTAACTTGTGTATTGAAGAAAAGTTTTGAAGAAGAGTTAGAATGATATTTGTGTCATCTAACCTTGGTGTTTGGTATAGGAAGTGGTTATAGTTGATGCAGGTTTTAAAGACTATTCTTCATCAAGAAAAAGGTATGGGCACATTCTTCCATAGTTGAGATTTTTTTGGAAAACAAGTTTGGAGTGAAAAGGATTTAATTAGGTTTCCTTATTGAGTTGTTGAGCTATATGTGAGATTGGTTTATCAACATTGTTGTTGAAGTGATTGATTGAGTGAAGAACTTGACCTAGGGTTTGCAAAGATCATGAGTATTATTATTATGTGAGATTGATTGATAAGCATTATTGGAAACATTGTGAGTGAGTGTTCATATACTTGAACTAGGGTTTGTGAGCAAGGATTATTTCATTGAGTGATTGGTTGAGCCTAGTCAAGTGGATGTATGAAGTGATTGTTCAAGTTTCATAAAAAAAATTATTCTATATTCTGAATTGAGTTGAGAAAGTGATTGAGAGTCTTGTGAGTGTGAAGCATATTGAGTCTCTAACAATTCTCTATATGTTTCTGAAAGAGTGATTGAAAGTGATTGAGTAGTAAGGTGAATGTGAAGCATATTTAGTCTCTAACAATTTTCTATATGTTTCTAAGAGAGTGATTGAAAGTGATTAAGTATTGAGGTGAATGTGAAGCATATTGAGTCTCTAAAAAATCTCTATATTTTTCTAAGAGAGTGATTGAAAGTGATTAAGTATTGAGGTGAATGTGAAGCATATTGAGTCTCTAACAATTCTCTATATGTTTCTAAGAGAGTGATTGAAAGTGATTAAGTATTGATGTGAATGTGAAGCATATTGAGTCTCTAAAAAATATCTATATGTTTCTATGATATTAGACAAGTTCTAGTGTGGACTTGTTGAGCAAATTTAACGTAAGTCTTGGAAAAGACTTGTGGACATATTTGTGTGAGCTTTTGTGGAAGCTTACTAGATTGAGAGCAGATGTGCATAAGTCCTAGTGAGGACTTATTGAGAAGATTTTGACAAGTTCTAGTGAGGACTTGTAGAGAAAATTTGGACAAGTTCTATAGAGGACTTAAGGATAAATTAGTGTGAGCTTTTGTGGAAGCTTACAAGGTAGATTTGAGACAAGTATTTGAGAAGACTTGAGAGCAAGGTTCAAAGGAAAAAAACATAAGGCATGGGCTCGAAGGCGGAAGGCAAAAGGCAGAAGCAAAACTCAAAGGCAAAAAACTCAAGGCAAAGGTTTTGTCGCGAAATCGTGGCATCTAAATGGATTTCAGGCAAGTCAGAGTTTTTATCGCGATGTCACGATATCGCGACGTCGCGATGGCACGATGATTTTCGAAGCAAAGGTACGAAGGCAGTTTTCATCACGATATCGCGACACCGCGATGTCGCAACGGTTTTCAAAGTTAAGGCACGAAGGCAGTTTTCATCGCGATATCATGACGAAAACCAAGGCAAAGTGCTCACAAGAGAAGTGGTCGCGATATCACGACATGTCGCTATTTCATGACCGGTTGAAGACAAATTAAAAATTGGACACATGGACGGGCCGCGTGCACAGGAAAAGAGACAACGGTGGTAGATGAATGTTCTGACAATGCGACAGTTGCAGACCATGGGTATTTTGGATGAGACAGCGGTTCAGAGGAACAGTCTGACCAAAACAGTGATTGCAGGGCAAGGGGGTGTCTTTAATGTAAGCTTCCATAGCGGATCGGGGCAGTTGCCCATTGATGGAAGGAATTTTGAAAACTTGACAGAGGAAGCGAACTTTCATATTTAATTTCATGAATTCGACCAGGTGGGGCATTAATTGCCTAAAGGGCCGAGACCTCGATAAAAACTCGGGAATTTGTAATAGATCGAGGGGTGGATCGGAGAACGCACGTAGAGCGTAGAAGTGAGAGGAGAAGACCAAGCCGAGGCTGGTCATTGTAAAGCCTGCGGGCTATTTTTTCTGATGTATATTTCCAGTATATCTTAATGAAAAGCAAGGTAGAAAGAAGTGTGTTTTCTCGGTCCCCCGTTAGTGGTATTAGAGCCAAAAGTTCCTGAGTGTGTAACAGATCGCCGGACGTGAGGCAGTTACACCAGGATCTATGGGAAGGCTCGTGAAAAAAAAAGGTGAGTAGAATGCCTTCGAGAAGAAACCCCATTGGTGGGAGAGGCATGGCAACAGTAGCAGATGTCCGGGCTTTGCAGTGGCAAGTTCAGGCCCTGCAAGAAGAACTGCGCAGAGGGCACAAACCAAGAAGAGATGATGACAGTGAGGACGAAGTGGATGAAGAAGAAAATTAGTCTAAAGAAGAAGAGGAGGCTGTAGATCTGGCACAAGCCAAACTATACAAAGCCATATCCCAGATTGGGAAAAGGCCGAAGATGGAAGTTTCCATGTATTTCGAGAATCTGGATCCGGAGGAATTGATCGACTAGATCAATGATCTAGAAGAGTACTTTGAGTATGAAGAAGTTGAAGATCCCGAGAGGGTCAGATTTGTTATATTTGTATAATATAATATTATTTTAATAATATAATCTGTATAGCACTCTTGTTGGTCCAACTACATATTACTTTTGTGAATGCAAATTGAACAACACCAAACAATAATGAACTATAAAATCAAATAAGCAATGCGACACATAAAATTTCATAATGAAATAAAATTTTATCATATCGCAAATGGATCTTCAAAATTACAATTAATGTGCCCCAAATATGGGGTTACAAAGCTTATTATGCTTGATACAATGATTACAATACACTTGGGCTCTCTAAAACCCTAGTAAACAAATAGTGGCAGTGTCTTCACGTTTGATATGATCCCAATAGAGGTGAGTGGGATTTTAGATATCCTATGCAGGACCACTCAAAGCTTCAGTAGCTACCAATGATATGATCCCTGAACCTGCAAACAATAAACAACATGCAAATGGTCAATAATACCTATGAGGGCTCCATTGCATGAGACCCTCTAAAAATTTGATTACTAACCCTAGATGTTGCATAATAATATTGAAAGAAATAATACATAAATGAAATAAATACACACAACTTGCTTACCTTGTCTCACACTGATTTGTTATCTTTTGATCTTCATTATTTTTATAAAAATTGGTGCGTAGATGCCCTAGCGACACCCGAGGGGTAGTTGGACTGCAAAACTAGGGTTGTGAATGCCCATGGGTGCTCGATGATTATAGGAGGTACCAAGAGGTTCTCGATGATGGAAAATAGTGCCTAGAGGTACTTGCTAATGATAGGAGGTGCCTAGAGGCACTTGGGGAACTCGGAGGGACATATAGGGAGTGAAACAAAATCTACAGAAGTAGATTTAGAAAAATTTGGGGATTCGAGGTTTGAGTCATCAAAAAGACTCCTCTTTATAATCTCTCCTAGGACACGTTAGGGTTTCAACAACACAATTTGTGTGGTCACGATTAAAACATGACGAAGGGTAGAGATTAAATATGGGCATATGACATGGATTAAGGTGGATGGATGGCTGGGATTAATTCATATAAATATATATACATTTATTAAATATATATAAATAAAATATAGAAAATATTATTATCTAAATATATATTAGACAAATATATAAATATTTAAATAATGGGAAAATATGGCAGGAAACTATAAATGGATGACAAGTGGCTAGATTTTGGTGTCTATAGATACCCCTTTTTATACCGTATTATGTGAAATACAATGCGGTGAAAAAATACAAGACACCTGGTTTGGCCTAATGCATAAGAAACTTTCTTGGTGGAATGCAAATATGAACTTGGAGACAAAAGAATTTTGATTGTGTAGCTTACCCTCTCAATTGGCAAATGAGTGATGGATGCATCTAACGAGTCAATTGACAGGTTTGTGCAGATGATTGTGTGAAATGCATGGTGCAATTATGGAGAATATTAATGATGCAAATATGATGCCATTTTTACCCCAACGATGGAGGGGGTTGTTTATGAAATGCAAATGGTTGATTATATTTTTACCCTAACAGAGAAAAGGGGTTTTTGCCAAGTGTAGATTCCATGATCATGTAAGATGTATCCCATTGTGGGAAAATCAAAATTAAATGTGGTTACCCCAAGTTTATGTTGATTCCATGCTGTTGAATAATTTGTCGTATGGCGTTATTGAAATGCAAAGTGATGAAGATAAGATACAATAAGAAAAGTAGTCAACTTTAGAGGGCCAGCTAGTGACTATAAATAAATTCCTGCAATTGGAACCAGTCACCCTAGCAAGGGCTAGTTGCCATGATGACTGTTAATGTAAAAATAAATAATTATATATGATGTCATCCATATTTTAGACCCCACAAACAAGGCTATCAATGACAGTTGTAGAGCAAATTAGTCTTGGCATAGTTTCACTTGAAAGGTGAAGTACCAAAATTGATTTTATTTTTCAAACAATGAAATATGTGATGATGAAGATGGCCAAGTTTCCTTATGGTGATTATTCATCTTACTGAATTGCATGGATGTAAATCACTGCAATAGCCAAGGAGATAGAATAGACCACTAGATACAAGGTTCACCTGAAATTACATATGACTTGACAAAATGTGCAAATGCAATGATTGATGGATGAAAATGATGTTGGAATGAAAATGTGATGATGAGAAATTTAGTGGTGATTTGTTTGCATGGTTTTGTGAACTTTTGTATTGATTTGGAGCATTTTGAAGCAATTTTGGACAATGTTGTGCCTTGTGGGGGCAAATAATATTTAGTCATTCAAATCAATTCATATTTTCACAAAAATGAGTGCAATGATGGAATTGATGATGAAAATAATGAAAATGGTTGTTTTGTAAACATTTGAACCGTTTTGGAGTGTTTTGTAACTTGTGATGTGATTTTGTGACTTTTGATTGCAAGAAAAAATTATGAATCCAAAACGTTTTTTGTTTTCACAAAACATGAAATTATGATAAAATTGATGTATGGATGCAATTTGAAATGATTTTGTGGAGGTAAGCTACCTTTTTGGATCAGGTTGTTATTTTTGTCAATGTTGACACCAAAAATAGGTGGGCACTTTTTGTTGGTGCAAACACACGCCAGAGTTTAGCACTTTCCAAATGTAGGGAGGCACTTCAGTGCACTAGGAAGCATCCATGGTCATTTCAATGCACCTGAAACAACTATAAAAGACCTACGGAGTGTAAATGAAGCTCATTTGTGCATCCACAAATTTTAGAAGTTGCGTCTAAGGGAGTGGATTGGAGTGAAGTGAAGTTGCAAAATCTATGGCAATGGATGGAGCAGATGCAACCACGGGATTAGGTGTGCACTTTGCCAAGGTAAGTGCTTGTGAAACTCTCTTTGTTTTTGTGCAAAAATATTGTCTTTTTTTAAATAATGCAATGTATGTGACATTAATGCTTTATCTTATGTTGTAGCTGATGATTTTAGAGGCTTGGCATCAGTTTTCACCTCTCATCCTAGGGTGAGGAAGGCATTGAGGGAGGATGAGTGGGATTTGTTGGAGGCTATTGGGCTATTCATGGAAGCTCAAATAGATGTGGTGAGGGTATATGAGGGATATCTCTCTGCCTTGGCAGAGAGATGGGATCCAGATAGGGGGATGTTTTAGCTCCCTACTAGAGAGGTGACTGTGACACTTGAGGATGTATATCGCATCCTCAAGTTGTTGGTGGAGGGCTTGCGTATCGAGGTTGGACATGATAAGAAGCATGAGTTGAGTTGCATGTTCAGATACATAGGGAAGCATGTGGAGGTTATTGGGGGAGGGATTACATACTTTTCCATGTATGTGGACAAGAAGTTGGATGCCCTACCCACATTGGTAATGTTCATGTTGGCCAACATAGTGGCCCCAAATAGTACTGGTTGTCAATTCCCATGGAACCTTATCAGGTTGGTGTGTGATATGATCGCTACACCTTAGGTGTATGCATAACCTTCTACCTTATTGGCATAGTTTTATCAAGAGATATATGAGGTGAGGAGGCAAAAGTACCAGGGACTAGGTTGCAGTTTGCTATTAAAATATTGGGATTGGGAGCATTTCAATGTGGCTTAACCTGTGGGTTTACCAGCTAAGGTATGGGATAGGTAGTATCCCTATGTGATGAAGTGGCCAGTGGAAGAGGAGGCACAATTGAGTTGTCCTATTCAGATGAGTTAGTGGTATAAGAATTTGTGGGTTGAGTTGACGATAGCCCAGGTAATATGGAGGCCATGGTGAGGTGCCATGTGAATAGGTGATAGGAAGCATCTACAACGGGTGCAATAATCTATATGGGTGGTTATGAGGCACACAAAGGAGGTGGAACTGATCCAGTTATCATGGGTGCTATGACAGTTCAAATTAAGGTAGGGAGTACTTGAGGCACCCACACTTTATAGGCATCATTAGGATGAGATAGGTCTACCATGTGCCAAGGCATGGAGGGCCACACTTGAGGATGACAATGAGATGGATCTCCTTGATGTGGATGATGTAGGGACTATGAAGGAGTATGATGCATGGTTCACTACTCAACCACCATGGGTATCGAGTCTGGTAGTAGATGAGGGTAATGGGGATGAGGATGGGACTGAGGATGCCAATGAGATTGCTAAGCGTCGGAGGCACCTTCGAGCTAGCAATCAGAGGAGGTGAACTAAGGGTACAATGGATTAGGCTCCAAAGGTGGGAGGTGATGGAGATGGTGGATATGGCATGGAGGATTAAAAAGAGATTGTGTATGGGCCTCATTGTCAGAGTGAGGATGATCAAGCAAGGTTGGATCAGCTAGTAGCATAACGAGATGCTATGATAGCAACTCAAGCTATAAAGATAGCTCGACTACGGGATAGGGAGGTGGCTTGGGAGGTGAAGATAGTTTGATTGCAGGTGGAGCTATAGGTATGATAAAAAACATATGGAGGTGAGGACATGATCGTGAGGCTTTAGGTAGAGTTGTTAGAGAGGCATCATAGACAGAGACATGATGTACATCATCTTTAAGCTCAAGATGGATATATCTGGTTATTGGAGGATCAATTGATGGAGCATGATATTGGGCTTCCAGAACCACCCTCCTCGTCCATATCCAAGTCAGTTAGGCCTAGTGAGTCTAGGCATAGTTCTAGGTCTAGGGCTCCTTCAGGGACACATGGGTCTTCTTATAGGCGTTAGCTAGTAATTAGATGCACTTTTTGTATATGAGCCTTGGTGCTTCATTGTATATAGCCTTTAGGATTTCATTGTACATGCAATATTTATATATATACATGGATTTTACTTTTGTGTTATGCTTTTGTATGAATAGTTTTGTGTGGATGTATGTGTATATGGATGATTAATGTGTATGTATGCATATGTTCTAATGATCATTCATAGTTTAGATTTTTCTTGGCCATGTTTAGCATTGTTGTTTAATCAAGGGTACCAAATTGGTGGCAGGTGGGATGGAATATTCATGAAATGATATAGATTTTTATATGGAAGAAGATATGGATGTTGATATGGAAAATTTACTATTTTACAGAGCCCCGGACATACTAGTGGTATAAAAAAAACTCACTAAATAATACCTAATTCTTCTAGGACCAAATGTGTGTGCAATTAATTCATTTATCGAATCATGAGCATGGTAATAACTAGAGGTAATCAAGAACCAATGTGTATGTAAGTGATTTCATTAACTCATCTTGAGTAAATTGGGTGTGACCTGTTATGGATGAGACCAAGAAGCTAGGTTATTCTTATGTGCGATTAGAGGTATTTTAAAAGAGACATGTCATCATGCATGTATGTACTCCACTTCCAGTCAAGCATATATAGCTTTGGTGGAGACTAGCTCCATAGTCCAAGAATTTGATCTTTAGGCTTTGGGGATGACTACCTAACTATTTGAATAAAAATGTAGTACTATCCTTACAGCTTGAGGATCTATGATGTGTGATAAAATATTTAGAGCTTTGGAAAATTAGATTCTCAACCTAAGTATGATGATAATTGTACCCTATCCTTACTACTCTATTTATTGTATTTGGAAGCAACTGTGATAGTGGTGAAAACAACTATTTTTGTGGACTATGTTGCATGATGGGATTAGCAAGGAGTACCCTTTTCACTTAGAGGTTTAAACTAATTATGGTGTTCTCTTTTTGACACAAGATGTTTTTAAGATGTGTGATTGTGTTTGGTTCAATAATTTTTAAGAGCCAATTCCCAAAACTCAAGATTTTCTTAGTGAAAATTGTGTCTTGGTCCTAGAGAGAAATTGACATGAATAGGAGGTTGCTTAAAATACTAGAAATGGCTGAGTGATTGAAAACACCTAGGAATTATGGAAATGTATCTTTGCTAATGATAATTTGACTTTATGTAATGATGCAATAAAATAGATGGTGGTTGAGGGTGCCCCTGATTAAGGCAACATGACTTTATTAGACCGATTAATATCTAAACGGAATAAATGATCCCTAATATGAAATGTAATGTGTAAAAATGATGGTGTGAATGTAACATGTGAAATGCAATGTGTGAAATGCAATTTTATAAAATGAAATGTGTGCAATGCAATGTGTGAAATACAATGTTTGTTTTTGTGTAATAGCCATGTATATATACATATATAAATCATATCATGCATAGAATACTTTCAAGTGTATGATATTAAGTGGTTCGGGCTCTTCAACTCCCTTTAAACCGGTAAGTCTATAAGTTCCTTTACCCACTTTTTGAGTGATAATGTATGGACCTATTCAATTAGTTGTGAATTTATCACAAAGATGCGGTAATGCATTGGTATTTTGTTGATCCTCCTGAAGGACAAGATCTCCTACTTGAAATTCACATAGATGGACTTTGGCGTTATAAGCACGTTTAAGGCAGTCTTGATATGCTCATAAATTCTCTAAAGCATTGAATCACCTTTCATCAAGAATTGTGAATTGGTCAAGATATGCTTGTCTAGCAGTGTCATCATCTATGATATATTGCAATAAAATTCGTAGTGAGGGTATCTCAAGCTCAATAGACATGATTGCTTCGGATCCATAGACCAATTAAAATGGTTTTGCCTTAGTAGGCAGGCAAATTCTTGTTTGATAAGCCCATAATGCCAAGGGAATTTGTGTATGCCAATCTCTATGATTTTATTTAACAAGTTTCTTAAGAATAGCAATTAAGGTCTTACTGGTAGCTTCAACTAGTCCATTTTCTTGTGGGTAATAAGGAATCAAAAAACTATGTTGGATATTATATTTCTCACAAAGTGCTCGAAAATCCTTGTTCTTGAAAGACTTGACATTGTTAGAGATGATTTTTGAGGGAATACCAAAATGAAAAATAATATGATGAAGTAAAAACTCCACAATTCTAGGTCCTGTCGTACTGGTTAGAGGAATTGCCTCAACCCACTTTGTGAAGTATTAGTGGTTGTAATGATGAATGCATGTTGTACCAAGAAAGAAGGTGATATTTTACCAATTAAATCTAGACCCCATTACGAAAATGTCCAAAGGATTTGAATAGTTTGTAAAGCTTGTGATGGCATATAAGTTAAATTAGCATGTTCTTGACATTGCTTACAATGTTTGACGTATGTGCAACAATATCATTCCATTATGGGCCAATAGTAACCCATGCATAAAATACGCTTTTTAATGGCCATTCCACTAAAATTATAACCACAAGTACCACCATAAACTTCATGTATAGCTCTTTGTGCCTCATCAGACTCAAGACAACAAAGGAGGATTCCATCATAACCATGTTTATACAACACGTCCCCCAAGAGAGTAAAACAAGCTACATTTTGCTTGAAAGTGTGTTTGGCAGTCCATGACATATCTTATGAGAGTGTTCCAAACTTGAGAAAGGCTATTATTTGGCTTGACCAAGGCTCACATGAATCCAAATGGATAAAGCAAACATCCTTTTCATCCTTGTATTCAACACGAACAATTGCAGATTTAGATATTGTTGTAATTATGAGGGGTTGTACCTCTCCTAAGGTATCCTTTAGAATAAATGATCCAAGAGAGGCCATCGCATTTGCAAATTTATTAGTCAAACATGGCAAACTATAAATTTCATACCAATCAAACATAGAGAGCAATTTCATTGCTACTTCATGGTAAAGCTTAATGGTAGGCTCTTTGCATTGGTATTCTTCGGTTACCTATTTGATAATAAGTTGAGAATCATTAAATATCCTAATATGCCTAATGCCCATAGCTATAGTTTCTTAAAGACCTAATATTAAGGCTTCATACTCTACATTTTTGTTTGTGCATTGGAAGTCTAGTTTAAATGATAAGGAATAGGCACCCCCTGGGGTGTATGAAACATGAATCCAACAACTTGATCTTTTTTGCACTTAGAACCATCAAATAATAGTGTGATATCGACATCTTTCTCTGGAATGACATCTTCTTCATGTTCGATGATAGTGAATATTGAATCATCTAGGAGCTCAATAATCAAAGTATGATCACTAGGTAGTGGAGCTTCCACAAGTTGATCGGCTATAACCTGACCTTTAATGAATTTTTGGCTATTAAATCAAGATCAAATTTAGTAAGAAGCATTATCCATTTAGCGGTGGAAGTGTTATTGTAAGTGTGATATGTCATATAACGTAGAGGATTTTCTCTAGCTATGACATATGTGATGTGACTAAGCATATAATGTTGGAGTTTCTTAGTAGCAAATACCATTGCTAAGCACAAATTTTCCACGTAAGCATATCTGGTTTCATAGCTTACCAATATTTGACTAATGTAATAGACAACTTGCTCTCGATTGTTTTCATTCTTTTGTGCAAGCATTGCCCCTAATGCAAAGTACATTGTTGAAACATACAGATGAAAGGGGACCCCAGGACAAGGAGAAGCTAATATTGGTGGAGAATCTAGGTATTTATTAATGTCATAAAAGACTTTTTGACATTCATATGTCCATGAAAATGGCATCCTATTTTGTAGTAGGTGATTTAATGGCCTGCATTTGTCAAAAAGTTATGCAATGAAATGACAGATTGATTGAATCTTTCCTTGTAAACTACAAAAAAATTCAAATTAGTTGGGGGAGGCATCTCCATGATGGCCTTGACTTTGTTTGGGCCTACCTCAATGCCTCTATTGGAGATAATAAACCCTAGTATTTTTCCAGAGGTAACACCAAAGACACATTTCTTGGGGTTCAACCTTACATTATGCTCTAAAAATCGATCAAAGACTTTCTAATACACCAATGTGCTCTTGTTGAGTATTGGATTTTTCCAAGAGATCATCCACATAATCTTCGATGATCTTATGTATGTAATTGTGGAAGATGTATGTCATGGAACGTTGATAAGTGGCACCTACATTTTTGAGGCCAAAGAGCATCACCTTGTAACAAAACGTCCCCTAAGGTGTAGTGAATGTTGTTTTGTGTTGGTCATTAGGATTTATTCAAATTTGGTTGTATCCTAAAAAACCATCCATTAAAGAAAGCATTTCATGGCTAGCATAGGTGTCGAAAAGAGTATTAATATTTGGAAGAGGAAAATCATCCTTAGGACACACTTTGTTAAGATATTGAAAATCAATGCAAACACGTATCACCTTGTTAGGCTTGCGAATGGGTACCATGTTTGAGAGCCACTCAGGATAGTCAATGGGGACAATGAAATCCATGTCTAATAGTTTTTGAATCTCTTCTTTGACCAAGAGGGCAATGGTAGGATGCATCCTTCTAAGTTTATGTTTAATTGGTTTAGCATCAGGACGTAAGGTGAGATTATGGACAACCAAATTAGAATCAAGGCCAAGTATATCTTTATAGGACCATGCAAAAATTTTCTTATTCCTATTGAGAAGAGTAATTGATTGCTTTTGTTCATCTATGGATAAAATTTTACCAAGTTTGACAATTTATGGATTATCTGCATTTGAACTAAGGTTCACATTGATAGTATCTTCAATAGACATGTGAGAACCTTCCTCAAGTTGAGGAGGAGTTAGATGAATGTCATCTATGATGTCATCAAACTCTTCTAGCTCAACCTCATATATGTCTGCTTGGAAAACCTCAGGATCTAAAGGTGAAGGTGAAGATGAAGGTGGGGTCAATGGAGGAATGTAGTTGGCTAAAGCCCTTAACAATTCCTTGGATAGGACAAACTCGATTAAGTATGGAGGTGAGGAAATATGATCTATATCAATAAGGATCATATCAATATGAATTGGCTTTGCCAAATTGTATGGATTACGAAGGGGGGAAATAAGTCAACAGGATTCATGTTGACTTAAAGGAAAAATGGATGGTTGGCGAAGGTGAATGGAATGGGTCCTGTTTGGTAAAACCAATTCTAGAACTCTATTAAACCTGGATAGTAGCAAGCAACACGAATAAATGCAATGTACATGCAAAATTTGATTTTGTATTTTTTTTAATTTTTTGATTATGTATATATTACAGGTAAAATGGTCAGTGGTGTAGATCAATGAGATGGAGGTGGTGGTTCACTGGTTGGGTCAACTCACTCTTGTGAAAGAAGTAAGCAAAATATGGGCTGATGGATGGAGAAAATTCAGAGATAAAACTCATCTTGTTTAGTGTGTGGATTTATTGGGTTCTATTCCTCTTCAGATTTGTCAGAAATAATTGATATCAGGTCGAATTCATCATAGATTTCATCTTCAGATTCATCTATGTGATGGATATCTTCTCCTAAATTTAAACTTAAGCTTTACAAAGCTTCTTCAAGAGAAGAGGTGGATGAAATTGGATGATAGCCCAAACTTGAACAGTCATGCATTTCTTGATATTAAACATCGATAATCTCATGCATTCCTTGTTCATGTTGTCCTAGACCATGTCCTTGCCAATTAACAATGTGGAAATACCATGATGGAAAACCTAACAAATATTGTATATTGGCTGGTGTTGGTGATTTGGGTTCATTTGGGGTAGCTAGATTGGATGATGAATCAAGTCCCCCACATAGAAAATTATTGCTATTAGGCATTGAACCCATATTATATACCACTCCTATAGATAAATGTGGGTTACATGGGAGACCGTAGTCCTTAATAGTTTGAATTTTAAGTGGTGTAATTGTAATATATTAGATCACATATTCACCAATACCATGATTAGTGAGGTGGACCTCGACTTGGGATGATATGGATGGGTTTGATATGGATGGAACTGACTCATGGTTGGCTGATGGTATCTCACAATCTATCATTTCAACTTGTGAGACATTGGTTGATGTGGATGAAGATGGATTTGGTTGGGTGGATAATGATGATTTGGAAGGAGTAATTATGGAAGTTGATGATGTTGATGATGTGGCTAATGTTGATTGGATTTGACCACATGTGCATGCAGTCAATGGTGATGAAGATGGGGGTATGGAAGTGGAAGCTTGATGAGAATTGGTGATTGGAAGCTCCTCAGGAATAGGGGCTTTAGATGATGATATGGACGGGATGGTTGATGAAGTGGCTGATGATGTGATGAGTAGATGAGTGGAAGGGAGAATGGAATCATAGGGGTTTGATATAAAATTGCAATACTTGAATGGTTCAACATTTTTTAGTATGCAATGTACTTGTCCCTCATGTATGTATTTCAAGAATTGATGTAATATGGAGGGAACACATCTCATTTTCCTCATCCAAGGTCATCCAAGGAGTACACTATATACCATGGACCCTTCCAAGATGTGGAACATAGTATGCAATGTTTTGATCCCCACTTCAATGGGAAAAACAACAATGCCAATTGTGGAACAAAGAGCATCGTTAAATAATTTCAATGTAAAAGAGTATTTGGTGATGTGGTCTGGTGGAAGCTTGAGATGTTGAAGGGTAGATGTGGCGATGATGTTTATGGAGGAATTGGTGTCAATTAAAACTCTTTTGAAAGGCTTCCTATCAATTTGAGCCATGATATGTAATGGAGGGCCCACTGATTCTGATGATGTTGGTTTTATTTCAAAATCATAAAAAGTAATGAATGGTTTCATACATGTTTGAATATTCCCCATAAAGTTTTTAAATGCATTAGCATCTTGATATTAAAGTTCAATGGATTTTAGAATATCCATTAATGCTTCACGGTGTGGAGGATATTATTGTATTAGCTCAAATATAGATAGTTTGGTTGAATCCATTTTTAAGCTTGTGGTTAATCGACTACTCAATGAGATGATTAGAAGGATGAATGGGTTGAGATGGATGAGTCAAAACATGTATTGGATGAGATGTATTGGCAAAGAATTAGATAGGAGATGAAGATGTGGTAGGTTGAGACACACTTGTCTATTGAGGTATGGGTGGTTGAATAGACTATTGCTAAATATTTTGTTGATTGGAGCATTGTTGTTGACCTCGGGTTACTACATGAATAGCACCCACAAAACCTTAGTACTATTGAACATGATTAACCTGATTAGGAGGAGTCTTGGTATTTGACCCTCCTGTTGTTGGTTGTGCTTCCTCATGATGAGGAAGTGGTGTTTGAATAATGCCAAGATTTTAATTTTGTTGAGCTAGAGAACTGTCAAGTTTGATAGCTCCTAACTCAATAATTTCTTGCACTCTATCTTTGAATTGATGGCAGTTATTGATATCATACCCATTTTATCTATGATAAGGAAAAAATAAATGCTCACTATAGTGTTTACCATGTTTAGCGGGATCATCAGGTTTGACCTCAGGCAAGGGAAGTTGATTTGTGTCATATAACCTATGGAAAATGGAGGTATAAGATTCAACCAATGGGGTATATTGATGAGGTTGTCAAATAGATTATCCATGGGGTTCACAACTGGCACTATGTTTTGACTTGATTGAGTAGTTGAGGTAACCACAAGATATTTAATTTATTACGGTTCTTGTTGCATAGGTTGTTGTTGAGACATTACTATCTAGCTCATGACCACTTGATTTACTTGATTAATATGAATTGGTCAAATTGGCCTGATTGGATTTTGATTTGCCAGAATAACTTCCTTTATATTGGCCCTTGTTTTGCCATTATTTCTTCTTAGGCTAAAGCACTCCTTAGATTTTTATCTTCTCAATTGTGCTAGCCTGGGCAAGATCTTCATAAAATGATCTATGTTGTTGTAATTGCAATAACCAAGAGGGGTTTTAAGCAACTCTTAGCAAAAAATCGGGTCAACTCTTCCATTGGTAGGGCAAATGGTAATTTGGTGATAACTGCCCTCCAATGGTTACCAAATTCATAGATAGACTCATAATCATATTATTTTAGATCGTAGATATCGAATAATAAGAATTTATTTCTTATATTGAGGGAGAGTCTTTCAAGAAATTGGTCAACCAATTGCTCAAAAGTATAAATACTATGATTGGGTAAATGGTTATACCATTCTACAACATATCCCTCTAATGTTTGAGGGAAGGTTCTGAGCATTAGAGCATCATTGCTTTGAATTCTAAATTAGGAATGAACAAATGAGTTTATGTGCTCTTTAGGGTTCTCTATCCCTTTAAATTTATCAAAATTTGGTATTATGAAATCTGTCGAATATGGCAATGATGGTACCGAAGGATGAATTGGTTGATTGATTAGTTGATGTAGGGTAGGCTTATGGTTTATCATAATAGGAGTATAAACTATCAATATGTTGCTACATAACCTAGATTTGAGGGTCCTCCCCAGGAATGTGGAAACCCTGAATCACTTGATGATTTTGTGATAGTGAGGTGGAAATATGTTGAGGTGTAATGAGGTGATGATGACTTGGTAGAGTGGATTGATGCTAATGATAATGGGATTGATGAAGGAATGATTGTGAATGAAGATATGGAGGTGATGTATGATGGATTTGGATAGGTTGGCCAATGGGAATAGGATGGGTATGGGTTGGCAGCAGTGTTGGAATGGAAACCATAGAATATTGTGGTACCCAAGATGGACTTTGGCTAACAAATATGGGCTGAGTGGAAATAGGTTGAGGCTTAGGGTTGATCACCTAAACTTGTTGTTGAGTGTTCTATCACTTCTTAAGCAATTTGTTGAGATGTTCCCATATCTCATGTATTTACCTATCAGTGGTTGATGGAATGGATGTGGATGGGATTGATGAGGTAGGTGGGGGTAATTTGCAATGGGAATTGTACGTTTATGGGAGACACTAGATGTCATGGATGCGGGCACTTCTAAAGCAACATTAACATGTGCTTCATACAAGGGGTAACCATAAAGTGAGGTGTATGAGTATGGGATGGATGTGCTTTGGGCACATGATGGTTGGTGCATAGACAAATATTGGGAAGGTGCAAGAGATACCTCAAAAAGAGGATTATTGTACACCTGGGTAAGGCTTGAAGGCTGGGAGGAGATAAGTTCCTATTGTAAATAAGGATCATGTCTAGGTGAGTTAGGGACTGACTCTAAGACATAATTAGTGGATTTCAAAAGAGCTTCCACTTGTGCCATGTCTATATGGGTGATGTGGTGGTCAATGGTTGGTGAAAATGACATTATTTGAGGCATGGCCATATGAAATGATATGGATGACAAAATATGTGAAGGATCTACAAATAAATTTGAATGAATTACTTGTATCACACTAGGGGGATTGATCATGGAGGTGGTAGTGGAAGGTGATGATGAACACTCCATTGCTGAAGTGGTTTGATTGGTGGATATTTGATTCATTAGCTTGATTTCTTGTTAATACCATAATCTAATGAACCAAATATAAAATATGTTGGAAAGTAAAATACGAAATAAAAAACTCACAAAATCAAACAAGCAATCCAATCCTATGTTTATACAACAAATGTGTCTTACCTTTGTTCTTTTTTGTTATCTTGTTTTAATGTTTTTTGTTTTGGTTTTGTGTGTTGTGATGCACTAATCTGAATTAAAACGGGTAAAAACTATGGCTTGGATGGGCAGTGAGATTCTTGCTAGTGATGAAATCCAAAAAGTTTGCTTAGGGGTGTCGTAAGGTGTCTAAGGGCAGATATTGGTGGATGTAGATGAAACCTACCATCACCAGATCTCAAGAAATGGTTGGTGATGAAATCCAACGTATTACTGTTTAAAGTGATATGTGCAGTATGTGATTCCTTTTAATATTTTTAGTTTTTTATGGTGTATATACAATGTCAGGAATAACTAATTTCATGAGTCTAAATTAGAATCCAACACCAAAAATATCAATTTCCCAAAAAAGAAGTAGAGTACACTACTTAAGACTGCTCTCTAAATAGATGAGGATTCGTCTACTCTTCGATCTTGAATCACCAAGTATAGGGGTAATTTTAATATACTATGTTGTTCCTACTTAGACCAACAAAAGAAGAAATTCCTAACTCTAAAAAAATGCAGACTATTGTATGCAATTAACCATTTATATGCAAACATAATGCAAGATTTTTAAGTGTAGTACACCTGAATACAATGAAATTTTAATTGGAAATTTTAAAATGTGTGAATGTATATGAATGCAAAAACTATTATAATACCTAAAATGCAAATAAAAAAACTTTTTATTTAACATATTGTTAATGATGTTATTTTTAACCATAAATATGTAAAAACAAAAAAATACATAAAACAGAGGGGTAGGGTTTTGAGATAGACTTATAGATAAGTCTACGTATTTTTTCTCCTCTTTGTGAAACACATCTAGGTTCCTATGAACCATACTTGGGAATTCCTTGAATGTCCCACAAGTACCGCAAGGCATCCGTGCATCTTTTGCAACTTCTGCAGCTCCTCAAAAATTGGTTCTACGAAATTCATGTGACCCATTTTTTCTAAAAAAATTGTAATATAGACAAATTAGTAACAAGTTAATTTAAAATTTAGAACCCTTTGTAGGTCCCACCGTAATCGCCATTTGTGAATACAAATTGAACAACACCAACCAATAATGAACTATAAAATTAAATAAGCAATGTGACACATAAAATTTCATAATGAAATAAACTTTTATTATATCGACGATGGATCTTCAATGTTACAATAAAATATTCCTCAAATATTGGGTTACAAAGCTTATTATGCTTGATACAATGATTACAATACACTAGGGTTCTATGAAACCCTAGTAAACAAATAGTGGTGGTGTCTTCACGTTCGATCTGATCCTAACAGAGGTGAGTGGGCTTTTTGATATCCTTTGCAAGACCACTCAATGCTTCAACAACTACCAATGATATGATCCCTACACTTGCAAACAATAAATAACAAGTAAATGATCAATAATACTTGTGAGGGCTCCACTACGTGAGACCCTCTAAAAATGTGATTACTAACCCTAGATGTTGCAGAATAATATTGAAAGTAATAATACATGAATGAAATAAATACACACAAATTGCTTACCTTGTCTCACACTATTTTTTTGTCTTCTTATCTTCATTGTTGTTATAGAAACTAGTGCGCAGATGCCCTAGCAACACCCAAGGGGTAGTAGGGCTACAAAACTAGGGTTGTGGACACCCGTGGGTGCTCGAAGATGGTAGGAGACACCTAGAGGTCCTTAGTGATGGTAGAAAGTGCCCAGAGGTGCTTGTTGATGATAAGAGGTACCTAGAGGCACTCAAGGAACTTAGAGGGGCATTCTAAGAGTGACGTAAAATCTGCAGAAGAAGATCTAGTTCGTGCAAAATAGGCGATGGCAATGGCAATTGCAAAGGTGATGATGAGCGATGGAGGATGGGGGGGAGACTTAGAATCTTTACGGAGTATTCAGGCACTTGGAAAACTTCAAGTATTCAAGGGTTGAGTCATCAAAATGATTCCTCTTTATAATCTCTCCTAGGGCACGTTAGGGTTTCAATGACACAATTTGTGTGGTCCAGATTAAAACACGATGGAGGATAGAGATTAAATTTGGGCATGTGGCATGGATTAAGGTGGATGGATGGATGGTATTAATTCATATATATATATATATATATAATATTATTATCTAAATATATATTAGACACACACACACACACACATATATATATATATAAATAATTGGTAAATATGGATGGATGACAAGTGGCTAGATTTTGGTGTCTACAACTTTGTTAGAATATGTAGTCCTAATTGGAGCTTCCAAAGTTGGATGAAGATGGTCATGTTGAATTGAAACAAAATATTATGTTGTAAACATGAGTTTATAATTTATGGTATTGATAGGTGTAGGAGGTACTCATTAAGTGGTTTGATCTTCTAGATAAAGACATGATGTGGGAAACAATAACCATTGTCCATAAATTTCTAACTTCGAGGAAAAATATTTCTAAGGGAGGGACCACATAATGACCTTGATGTAACCACATTGACTATCCTTATTTCCTTAGCTTGGGATCCTATGTTAGGATGAGATATGATATAGTTGAATTATCAATTTATTCTCCTATCTTTTATTTTCTCTAGTGCACTTAAGAAACTTCACTTTTTCTAAGTGCGTAAGAGACTTTAACCTCTCTAAGTGGATTGGATTATTTTTTAGATTTGAATCTAGAATTATAAAATATTATTGGATTTGTTTTTCTAAATTATGTGAATCTATTTTAAATGTGAACATTCTGGTGAGTGTTGTGGAGATTATTATTTTATTGAATTTGTTTCATAACATAGTTTTTTCAACTATACAATGCAAGATTTATAAGAAGTATTATATTCCTATAAATATAAATAAATAGGGTTTAAAATATGTTTTTCATACCTAAGAAAAATTTATATATGATAATTGATGTAACATTTCACTTTATCTATGTAGTGTAATGATGAGTGTCGTCAATTCTTCATCATTTAATCACTATGTGTCAATCCAGACGGTGTCCAAGGCTATATACGAAAGCAAGGGTTAACAAATTGATTTTTAGTTCATCTAGATCATGGACTTATTCATGGAAAAATTAGTGTTTTGTGGGTGTTAGGTGTCCATTTTAATCTCCTAGAAACTAAAATTGAGTGCCTACTTATCCTTGCATAATTGAAATTCACACAATTGTAGGAAAAGCAAATTTGAACTATTGCAGAATTGAAAATGACAAAATTTAATTGATAGAATTTAAAATAACAAAAATGGAAATCACATAAATAACTATAACAACAATGAAAATTTTTCAAAATTAAAACTTCACACCTGCAAAAAATGAAACTTAAGACAATGATGAAATTCAAAGGTTGGAAAGCAAATATTACAAATCTGTAGCAAACTGAATTAACCAGAAATTCTCTAATGCAAACTGGAAATACAGACTGGAAATGCTAAAGCTAAAATAGAAAATGTTATGCTATAAAATCTATTCTAGATGAGTTACCTACCATGCAATCAAACGCCACATTATCCTAATTACTAACCATGCAAAAATTGTCAGATCTTTGCTGACCTGTTGCAGCTAGAAATAGCAAAATTTTATCACGTAAAAACCCTCCTCTAGACTTGGAAGTGGCCCTTGCTTCCTGAACCAAAAGAGGGCAAATAAAATTTCTCTAAACTATTAAATCCTTACACTCAACGTAGAATTGAACATAAATAAATGACAAATTATGCACCTTTATTTCATTCCAGCAACATAACAGTAGTGCAGGGAAAGACCTACAGACTACTGTGTTGTTGTAATACACAATTACAATATCTAAAACTTTTATTACTTATTTCCTCTCTCCTCTTCTCCCTCTCATGGGAGAACTTTATTTATACAAATAAGGTACATTAAAGATAAGGTTTAATGTTGTTACATAGGACTGTTACAATTGTTTCAATTATTTTCTTCCATAAATGTAGGGTTTCGACCCTTCAGGCCTTCTCCACTCAAGTTGCTGGCTTCCACCGATGAGGGACAGGTGTAAGAATGGATAAGGATACTCCTAAAATGATTGCAATAATCGGTTACCTCTTGTTTATGGTGATTAAAGATGCATTTAGTAAGTTTTAAACCCTCTACGCTTATTTCGGAGTAGCTCTGGAATATCAAGCAGCAAAACAAGGTTGTTGTTATATTTGGAAACAAAAGCATATGCGACCAACTGTGGCAGCGGATATGGTTTCTCTAAGCACCTATATGACTAATTCCACTTTTGGTTTGAGATGGAGTGGAAAAATTCCATGCCATGTTGTATATGTACAACTGGCTAGAATTTGTATGGAAAAAGTCTAGTTTCCTGCACAGCCAAATGTTGACAAAGTTCTTGGTGCCTTAAAGTAATTTAAAAAAAATGGGCAAACAGTGAAATACACTTATGGAAGAAACATAAACCTTATGAAAGAAGTACCTAAATATTTTAATACCTAAATTAATGCAAAATATATTGAAATAAACAACCAAAATAGAATATAAAACATGGACAAATTAGTCAGAATAGAGTATATGCACTTTCATCATTTTAACATGTAAATACCATCACATAATGTATAGTATCTATAATATTAACATAAAATCACAACATAAGCAGTTCCAAATGGGTTTAAAATTTTATCAAAGTAGTCTTTTATGAGGTAATATTTTACCTCATCATTTCCCCCCAGCCTGTTCTAATGCATGTCCTCATGCATTTTGTTCTGCCACAATAGCACAAAGATCCACATCTAGGTATCGCTCATCATACTTACATGATCTGCTTCCAACATGATAGTATCCTTTGTGTATCTGAATATCCCTGAGCTATTCTTGAAACTATTCTTTCGATTGAGAATCATTATCAAAGTAGTATGGAACAGGAGTGATTATAGTTGTCATTTTGTACCTAAGTCCAATCCACTGCTCCCTGACCTCAAATATGGTTTGTATTATGCTTGTAGCCCTTCTTCTTGAACATATTAAATTATTAGGTGTGACAGGTTATCTCTTCTACAAATATATAGGTAACTCACCCCATCTACTTTTGCAAGCTGACAAAGCGTAAGCAAATGATGTTGCACAAAATGTTTGAAAACCATCTATGCACGCCTGCAAATTTCCTAGGTATATTTTCCTTACCCTGCCATTTCTCATTAGTGTATAATATTGATTGGTGGAAGTTCTGTGATTTAAGTGGACAGGTCTAATGAGCAAAACAACTTGGGATTCTATGGATTTACTAGCCCTTTTCTCCTATTCCTAGTAAACCTGATTTTGAAGCATTGATTGAAAAGCCCTTAGCTGAATATCACTAGTAAATATGTGGGGGAGGAAAATAGCTTCAGTTGGCAAAAATAAATTATGAAGAAATAACTCACATAGTAAATTTTGGTGTTCTCCAGAGCTCTGGTAGAAAGCTTCCAAGAATTCACCTGGTGTCTCAAATGTGTGGGAGAGACCAGAGGTAATTCTCATTGTCTTCCATCGGAGGTACCTCTCCTTCAAAATTAAACTATAAAATCTGGCAGGCCTTTGACATTGAACCATGTATTCAACAATCTGACATATGTCCTATACTTGCCCCTTTAATTTCTCAATTTAAGAGTCTTTATGCTTTATTTCTTCTGTTAAGGTTTGCAATGAGGAGACCTTTCCCTCCAATTGATGGTGTTTGGTCATCCAATATGCTATATCCTCATTATATTTTACTAATGAAATTGTTTTAGATGACCTATTCATAGGTTGCATCTAAGGTACAGTATTAACCTGAATGCCAACATTTAATTTTTCTACTGTAGGGGATTATGTTTGTATCCCCACTTAAACTAGCTTAATTTTAGGAATGTTCATATTAACAATATTTTGGGGAATTTGTGGATTTACCTGTTCTTGGACTATTATGGCTACTTCTAGGGGTGTTGTTGTCGTGGTCATCTACTATGGCCCCTTGGACACTTGCACAAGTGTCCCTGGTTGCTTATCCCTTGAATTTTGTTGTGCCTCTTGTGCTTCGTCAGGTGTAACATTTCTAGGTGAACTTATTTTTGCATTTCTTGCTAAATTCATTAAAAAACTAGCCAATTCATCCCTGAGTTTGTTTGAGAAGGCTGTTGTTCCAAAAGTGTGAGCCTAGCCTTTGTAGATTCTATCTCTTGCCATAACTTGGAAATGATATTGTCCTTCTCCTTTAACGAGGCTTCATTTTGCTCAATCCAGCCTGTTTGGGTCTTGATCACACTTTTGGCTGCATGTAACTGAGATTTAATATCAACTTCCTCCTCTTCCTCTACACTTGAATCATCTTTCTCATCTGTTGCTGCCTCAAGGTCTTCTTCAAAGTTAGGGTACTACAAGGGATTATGGTAAACCAGTAACATTTGTGTCTTCCTGTGCTTCCTCTATTTCAATTTTTTTCTCAGAATCTGAGAAATAATTGAGAGAAATGGAAGGCATTTCCTCTTCTGCTGAAGTGTCCACATTCTATCCAAAGATATCTACATCTTGGTTGTTGATAGCCTCAGCTTCCCTCCACAAGCTGAGTATGGGTTTCAGAAACATCATTATGTTCCCTCTTCTCCGTTGTTTGCATCTCCTTTGTATCAGTAGCTTTTTAAAGCCTTGAGGATCTCCTCAACCCTGAAATAGATTGCTTCCTATTTATTTTAGAACTAGGAGACCTAGACTCAAAAATTCCAATTTCTTGCTGATTAGAGGGTTCCCCTTCTTCAAAAGTGTGGAATGTTTGTACATCCTCTAAAAATATGACCTTTCTCTTCTGATCAGAGCCGAAATTACTCTGTGTTCTCGTTCATGACGAAGGAGGTCCTTCTGGAGATGAAGGGGTTGTGTCGACAAAAGCTCCAGGTTTGTGCTCAGGGTTAGGGTTAGCCTCCCCTATCCCTTCTTCATAAGTGGGACTCTCAACAATGTTTTCTTTAGTAAACTCATCCCAAGTATGGAAAAAGCAGTCAAAACTCCTAGGATTCCCCCTAAAGTGATGTTTGCAAACAATTTTGACTAACCCATGATGCTTGGGTGACCCCTTGCCTGCCTGATGCTTTTTAGCCATATTTGCAAGTTCTTGTTATAAATACAGAGGCAAATTGACTCTTAATTCAATGTTTAAATGACCATAGCGAAGGTGAGTTAAAATTTATAAATGATGACTAGAAAAAATAGGGTATTGATCGTCATAGGTTAGAAACCTGATGACCCAGACTGCAACTTCATCCCATGGTGGTTGCAGACTGGTTCTATTAACTCCTTTGCAAATATTTTTGCTTATTATGAACTTCGTAGGTTTGTCATTTTCCCATATAAATTGATTAACCAATTCTATTAATGTATTTTTTTCCAGATTTGCCTATGTGAATCCCTTGCAGAGGCAATTCAGTGACTTGGCTAAGAATTTCAGGACTTACTTGAATAGTCATGACGGTAATTTGAACTCTGTTGCTACGAAAAGTGCGCACGAACTTTGTTGTTAAACCTTCTGAATGCCCATCAAATTTGTGCAAGAAGGGCAGAAAACCCCCTTCCACAAAGATTTGCATACACTCATCTTCCCTCTGCAAAAACTCTATATTTCCTGGTTCAATTTTGCTCTTTTGTCCACCCATGGTGAATTTTCCCGTTCCCTATTTGCTTTAATTTGAAAATATGTCACAAGTTTTTTCTCTCTCGTTATGGAATACTTCTGTCAGGGAAATAATGAAACTAAAATACGATAAACACATGCAAGCAGTGCCAGATGAGAAATCATGTGACATGAGGCAAAGCTTAGCAGGTGGTGGCACATAATTCATCATTACTCATGTTCTTCCCGCATGCAATTAATTTGTTACGACGTTTGTGGTGACACCTCCCATTGAGTTGTGTGCCAACCAATTACATGCGGTAAAATATTTTCATAGAATCCATGCCTTGGAACCTCCAATTTGAAACCTGCACCTTGGTAAAACTTCCAATCCTGATTGGCATAACTTTTACAAACCCATGGAACTTTTAATTGACTTTTGAGCCTGAGCCTCGTGGTTCTAGAGTTTAAAATGAATTAACCATTTTTTAATTCATTTTACCAACTTTTATCATTAGATTTATTCTTGAGCAAGATATCTTCCAAAGTTTTCATTCAAGAGTATTTGTATGTAGCAGGTTTATTCCAGAGCAATTTTATCATTTCAAGAGGATTTCTTTTGATAACCTTCCAGAACTAACTTATGTATGTTTTTATACCAGTTAGGGATTGTGAGAGTGAATGGAATAATGGAATGATGAAGAGTGAATGGAACAATGGTGGAGAGTGAGGCAAACATGCCAAAAAAACCAGTTTTCATGTAAGCCCAATTCAGATGCGCCTCAAAGAGGTTTTCACATTCCGAATTATATATATATATATATATATATATATATATATATATATATATATATATATATATATATATATATATATATATATATATATATATATATTTTTATATATTTTTTTCATTCATTTTTTTTTATATATATTTTGGTTCATGTCACTTGATTGAGTCCATTTTGGAAGAAGTGGTTTCCTTCCAATATTGATACATTCAAGTTTCTTACTTGCTTGAGAAACTCCTCCTTGGTTAACGGTTTGTGATATATCCGAAGATGATGACCGTTAACCACCATTTTTCTTCTTGAATCATCTATTGGTGAAATACGTACAACTCCATTTGTAAATACATCCTCAACCTGATAAGGTCCGAGCCATCGAGTCTGCAATTTGCCATGATAGTCTTCATATCGTGAATCAAAAAATAAATCCCAATCGCCTTGTTGAAATTTCCGTTTTTGGATATGACTATCATGCCACAAATTGCGTTGTGACTAGATCACCTCGATTTGGTGCAATGCATCCCTCCTTAGCTCATCCAATGCATTGAGTTGTAGGATCCGATCCGTTTGTGCCTGTGAAAAATCAATACCAAATTCCAAAGTAGTTCGAAGAGTTAGTAATTCAAACTCAATAGATAAAAGAGGCTTTTTACCATAAACCAATTCATAGGGAGTAAATCCAGTAGTGGATTTCCAAGTGGTGTTATAAGCCCAAATTGCTTCAGGTAGCTTCTCCACCCAATTCCTCCTATGGGTAGCTATAGTTTTGGTTAAGATCCTCTCTAATTCCCTATTTATCACTTCAACTTGGCCATTGGCTTGCGGATGGTAAGGTGAGGATTTTCGGTGTTTGATTTCATATAGCTTTGTAAAGGCTTCAACAACTTTTGAGGTAAACTAAGGTCCCTGATCAGTGGTGATAGAATGTGCGGCTCCAAATCGTAGAAAGATTTATGAATACAGGAAATCAACAACTTTCTCTTCTTGGGTTCCCTGATCATTGGTGATTAAAAGCATGGGCTTCTACCCACTTGATTACATAATCAGTACATACCAAGATATGCACTTTCCCTTGGTAAGGTGGATCAATGGGTCCTACAAAATCTAGCCCCCATATTTCAAATGGTTTTGTACCTAATTGAGGTTGTAAAGGCATTTCACTAGTAAAAGTAGGCTTACCCATCATTTGGAATGCATCACAATTTTTGACATACCTTTTGACATCTTTGTGCAAGGATGGCCAGTAGTAACCAGTACCCAA
Source organism: Wollemia nobilis (assembly GCA_028583015.1). Lineage (NCBI taxonomy): Eukaryota > Viridiplantae > Streptophyta > Pinopsida > Araucariales > Araucariaceae > Wollemia > Wollemia nobilis. Next base: position 2,882,337 of record JAQPPZ010000853.1, on the reverse strand, counting down.
AATCTTTCGAATGGTACTTTTCACTGAATAATGCCCTCCTGATGGTTCATCATGACATGCTCACAGGATGTCATATACCTCATCCTTGCGAACACATCTATGCAAAACATGGTCAAGACCACATTTAAACAATAAACCTCCTATCCATTCAAAAGAAGAAATTTGCTTGATCAACTATTTCTTTTGTTTAAGAGTAAATTGAAGAGGAATCTTCCCTGTAACTAAATAATTAGCTATATTTGCAAACCATGGAGATTGTATAGAAACAACAAACAATTTATTATCAGGAAATGCATCCTCAACCAATTCCTCCGTATCTGCATATGATAATCTTGACAAGAAATCTGCCACTACATTAGCTTTCCCTAGTTTATTAACTATAGTGATATTGAATTCTTGCAATAGTATTAACCAGAAAATAATTCTTGCACTAACTAAAGGTTTATTCATCAGGTATTTAATGGAAGCATGATCTGTATGAATGAATACCTGGTATCCTATGATATAGTGTTAGAATTTTTTAATAGCATACACCACTGCTAAAAATTCCTTCTCAGTTGTGGTGTAATTCTTTTCTCCATTCAAATTTTTACTAATGTAGTATATGGCATAGAGTTGTCCATTTTCAATCTACCCTAATGCAGCTCCAATAGCAGTATTGGAAGCATCAGTTTGAATATGGAAGGGTAAATCCTAATTAGGACCTCTCAATATAGGCAAAGTTGTTAACTTTTCCTTTAAAACTTCAAAGGACTGTTGACACCCAGTAGACCAAACAAATTCAGAATCCTTTGTTAACAAACGAACATTGGATTAGCAATGGTACTGAAATTAGCAATAAATCTACGATAAAAGCCAATATGTCCTAAGAAACTACGATCATAAGTTTGAGTTTTTAGAGGAGGAAGGTTCTTGATGACCTCTACCTTTTTAGGATCAACTTTAATTCCATAAGCAGAAATATGATGTCCAAGAACAATTCCTTCTTTCATCATCAAGAAACATTTATCAGGATTCAGAGACAAATGATATGTTTCACAATGTATTAAAATTTTTTCAAGTTGTTCTAAAGTATATTCAAATGTATCTCCAAACACTGTGAAGTCATCCATATAAATCTCTACACTTTCATTTGTTAGATCAGAAAAAATAGCCAAAACAACTCTTTGAAATGTTGCTAGTGCATTGCACAAACCGAAGGGTAATACTCTATAAGCAAATGTTCCCCAAGGACATGTGAAAGTTGTTTTTTCCTGGTCTTCTGGTGCAACCTGGATATGATTATAACCATTAAAACCATCAAGGAAACATAAAAATTTCTTACCAGCAAGGGTGTCCAAAACTTGGTCTATAAATGGTAATGGAAAGTGATCTTTATGTGTGACCTTATTCAATTCCCTATAGTCCACATATACTCTCATCTTTCCATTTTTCTTTGGAACAATGACCAATGGTGAAACCCACCTACTATTTGAAATTGGATAAATGAATCCTACATCCAATAGTTTTTTGATTTCTTCCTTAACAATACCCTTCAGAATGGGATTCAGACACCTTTATGGTTGTATTACTAGTTTGACATCTTCAGTGTATATCCTATGTGTACACACATCAGGTTGAATTCCAGTCATGTCCTTATAAATCCAAGCAAAAGCTTTAACATATCTCTGTAAAACAACAAATAATTTGGCTTCTTGCTCATTAGTCAACCAACTATTAATGTTCAAAAATTTTCTTGGTTGTATCTCAATCTGCTTAATCCTTGGATAAACAGAGTTGACAGCCTCATATCTACTGATTAAAGCATTTAAGGGACAATGATTTGGCTGTAGAGTATGAAATACTATTGATTCTGGTGTAAATATGATACCTAATGGGATCATTTGCATAGGACAAATGAAAGAAGTCAGAAGATGATTATGCCATCCATGTGGCAATGTGAAGGAGCTTTCTTGTAGTGGAATAGATGATAGATGTTTAGCAGTTTGTTATTCATCTTTCCATAACAAACGATGGACAAGAATTTGATCATCCCTAAGCCTTCTTGCAAAGTTTTCACCAAAATTGTTTCATGTTCAAAGATTTATCTTTCTGGCAAATTAAGTTCTTCAATATGTTCTTTTACTATAATGGTGGCCAAGGTGACAATAGTTTCATGTTCTTCATCAGACTCAGGATACCATATATGTTTAAAAAAATTGGCTGAGGGTTGGGCTGGTGGATACAAGGAAATCTTTTTAGGGCTACACCATTTGAAATGGTCATCTCACCTGACCTACAGTCTATAAATGCAGTTGCAGTGGCAATCCAAGGTCGTCCTAGAATAATAGGATAGCCATTAGCTAAATTTCTAGGCTGCAGTACTAAGAAAAGGATATTCCCAAGAAGACACTTCATTCTCAACATCCTCCATAATTCCTTTAGGTTTAGCCACTTACCTATCTACCATTTCCAAAACTATGGTAGTAGGACTAAGGTTATTGAGCTACAATTTCTACATGGTTTTCTTAGTCATCACGTTGATTACAGCTCCTAAATCGATAAGTACATTTGTAATTTGAACTAACCTAATAGTAATTGTAACTACTAGACTCCCTGGATCACCATATTTAGGGGGTACTAGTTTTCGAGAATGTAGGTCAACCAACTTACCTTCTACTTGTACAGTCTTAGGAAATGCTTTCTTCTTCCTGCCAGGTTTCCTAATACATAGCTCATGAATGGTTTTCCTAATCAGAGGTACATCCTTTATTGCCTGGAACAAAGGGAGTGAGATAGACATTTTCCTAAATTTTGTGATTAATTCTGATTCAGGAGTAGTGATAGCATGGTCAACCCTTTCAGGATATGGTAGGTCTATCGAGGCAGGTTCAATTTTTCCTTGTAAAATTTTTGTTTTTTCCTCTTTTTGCTCTGTTTGTGGTTTTTTTGGACTTAAAAATTCTATTTTTCCATCAATTTCTTCAATAGTGGGTGGTGCAGGATAACTGGATGTTACTATAGTCAAGGACATGGACTGCAACAATCTCTTCAGACTCAGCTCCATAAACAGGAGCTACTTGTCTATTGTTATTGGGGTTAGCCATAGGCTGAGCTGGAAGTGGAGGTTGCTTAATTGGTTGTGTTTGCTATGGTTGAACTCTTCCCTAAAAATTTTGATTAGGGGCTGGTAGCAAGTGTTGGTTTGGTGGTTGATACCTCTGCTGCCCTTGATAGGATGGGTATTGTTACCCCCATCTTTGCCCTGATTGATTTGGTACCCAAGATGGATTAATTAGATGCCATGGCTGATTCCAACCAGAATGTGACCAATCTTGAGGAGCTTTCGTAGTTTGATTCCAAGGTTGAGGAGGAGTTTCTGTGTGCCCCTATGGCATATTCCAAGGATTTTGTCCCCAATTTGAAGAAAAGCAAGGGGTATTTTGTTTTTGTATGAAGTTGCCTCCTAGCCTTTGCCCAATAGCATGAATTTCTTCAACTTGGTTTTCTATAGCACTCCTAATATGGGGTAAAAGGTGACATTTATCAGTTTTATGCTCCTTTGAGCAAATACCATAGATTTTTGAGATTGAGGTCTTGTCCAAAGGAAAATCTTGCAAAGCATGCTTATTTCTACACCTAGGACAATAGATAGACAAGGGTGGTGAAGAATTGGCTCTTGTATTATTTTCTCCTAAAGCAGTGTTTAGTTGAACAAGTATATCACTTTTCATATTAGCCATTTCTTCCATCAATTCTTTGATGTCTACATTATTAGGACTTTTCTTCTTCCTTCTATCCCTAGTTCTAGAATAATTTATGCATAACTCTATAATGTCAGCAATATCAAGTTGGTGTACATCTCCTTTTCCCATTATATCCAGTACTTCCTTGGATTCATTTTGTAATCCCCTTAGAAAGATAGATTTTAACGATTCTCCTTCTTCAAGACCAGCTCTTTTCTGGATAAAAGCAAATCTATCAACATAATCTTCTAAAATTTCATCTTCTTCTTGTTTAATTCGAAATAACTCATCCTTTCTATTACGTACCCTGCAATACTCTTGATATTTGTCTAAAATGCAGTTTCCATTTCATCCCAGGTATGAAAGGAATCTAAGTCAAGACTCATGAACCAACGTAAAGCTACATATTTAAGTGTGGAAGGGAATAATTTCAGCTTTTGATTATCAGTCACATAATCATATGTTTGACACAAGATCTTAAACTCAAATGAAAACTGGTCAGGATCTTTAGACATTGTTCCCCTAAAGATTGGCAACACTGAGGCAGAAATGGTCTTCATAGGAGCTTATTGTCCAAAAATTAATTGTATAGGGTACTCAAAAGTTCTAGTAGGAGGTGGTGGTTGTGCCATGTTTTCCTCCTCTGATTTAACTGATTCGGCTTTTTTTTTTTGTTCTAATAATGGATCAGGAACAAAAGAATGTCTAGTAGCAAGTGCTTCAAGAAGTTCTTCCTCAAAATATTTTGTATATGGTTCAACTGATGAAGAAGATGATTCTCTTTTTACTCTGCCAAGATAATCATAAACATGCAGATCTTCTCCTGTACGGGAAGAACACCTTTCTAGGAAGGAATTGATTCTAATAAATCTCCCTCTCTCATCTCTTGTCCTATGCATTCATGCCTATTTACTAAAATGAACTAAACCTCAGGTTTCCAAAAATTGTTTCCTAAGAGAGGATAGTTTTTGGACTGCTAGACCTCTCCTAACAACACCTAAGGTTCCCCGACAACGATGCCAAAAATGATGAGTTTCATCAATTCTTCATCATTTAATCATTATGTGTCAATCCAGGGCGGTGTCCAAGGCTATATACGAAAGTAGGGGTTAACAGACTAATTTTTAGTTCATCTAGATCATGGCCTTATTGATGGAAAAATTATTGTTTTGGGGGTGCAGGTGTCCCTTTTAATCTCCTAGAAACTAAAACTGAGTGCCTACTTATCCTTGCATAATTGAAATTCACACAGTTGTAGGAAAAGCAAATATGAACTATTGCAAAATTGAAAATGATAGAATTTAATTGATAGAATTTAAAATAACAAAAATGGAAATCACAAAAATAAATATAACAATGAAACTTTTTCAGAATTAAAATTTCACACTTGCAGAAAATGAAACCTAAGACAATGATGAAATTCAAATGTTAGAAATAAAATATTGCAAATCTGTAGCAAATTGAATTAACCAGAAATTCTCTGATGCAAACTAGAAATACAAACTGGAAATGCTTAAGCTAAAATAGAAAATGTTATGATATAAAATATATTCTATATGAGTTACCTACCATGCATTCAAATGCCACATTATCCTAATCACTAACCATACAAAAACTGTCAAATCTATGCTGACTTGCTATAGCCAAAAATAGTAGAATCTTGTCACGTAAAAACCCTCCTCTAGACCTGGAAGTGGCCCTTACTTCCTGAACCAAAAGAGGGCAAATAAAATTTCTCTAAACTATTAATTCCTCACACTCAACATAGAATTGAACATAAATAAATGACAAATGATGCACCTTTATTTCATTCCAGCAACATAACAGTATTGCAGGGAAAGACCTGTAGACTACTGTGCTGCTGTAATACACAATTACAATATCTAAAATTTCTATTACTTATTTCCTCTCTCCTCTTCTCCATCTCATATGGGAGCACTTTATTTATACAAATAAGGTACATTAAAGATAAGGTTTAATGTTGTTACATAGGACTGTTACAACTGTTTCAATTCTGTTCTTCCACAAATGAAGGGTTTTGACCCTTCAGGCCTTCTCCACTCAAGCTGTAAGCTTCCACTAGTGAGGGACAGGTGTAAGAATGGATAAGGATACTCATAAAATGATTGCAGTCATCGTTTACCTCCTATTTATGGTGATTAAAGACACATTCAGTCAGTTTTAAACCCTCTGCACTTATTTCGGAGTAGCTTCGAAATATCAGGCAGTAGAACAAGGTTGTTGTTATATCTGGCAATAGAAGCACATGCGACCAACTGTGACGACGGATATGGTTTCTCTGAGCACTTAGATGACTAATTCCACTTTTGGTTTGAGTTGGAGTGGAAAAATTCCATGCCATGTTGTATATGTACAGTTGGCTGGAATTTGTATTGAAAAAGTCCAGTTTCCTGCACAGCCAACTGTTGACATAGTTCTTGGCGCCTTAAAATAATTTTAAAAAATGGGCAAACGGTGAAATACACTTATAGAAGAAACATAAACCTTATGAATGAAGTACCTAAATATTGTAATACCTAAATTAATGTAGAATATACTGAAATAAAAAACCAAAACAAAATATAAAACATGGACAAATTAGTCAAAACAGAGTATATGCATTTTCATCATTTTAACATGTAAATACCTTTAGGGGGCGGAGGTCCAAGGTTCAAATCTCGGGCCTTGTCGGACTGAACGCTTGTCCCTTTCCTAGTGCTTTCAGTGGCGTAAAAGGTTTAAAATGATTATGGCATGGTGGTTATAGGGGCGGTCTGCACGAAGATCTATGTGGCGGCTTCTGGGGTGAATAGCGCAGAATACTATGGCGGCCTTAAAAGCTGGACAGATTGCCCGAATTCGTAGCGACTACCGATTCCACCATGTAAATTCAAAAAAAAAAACATGTAAATACCATCACATAATGCATAGTATCTCTAAGATTAACATAAAATCACAACATAAGCAGTTCCAAATGGGTTTAGAAGTTTATCAAAGTAGTCTTTTATGAGGCAATTTTCTGCCTCATCATGTAATACCTGTAAGAAATTTTATTTAAAATTCTGACCTAGTGACACCTATTTTAATCACATGATAGTAGCATAAATAGATTCTATATAAATATTATAATAGATATTGACTTATAATTTTATATTTATTATATTTTAGGTGCATTAATATTAACTTTGATATGTGCAAGATTGTATTATACAGTATAATATAAATACAAGTGGATCTCAAAAACCAAATTAATGAAGAAATCTCATAATATTATAAACATTTGAGTCTAGCATGTGTTAGTATCTAATAGAAAACGTGTTTGTAGTTCCATAGAGTATGACGAGTCAACATATACAAAACTAGGAAGATCGGGTTGAGATAGTAGATCATTAGCATGTTTGAAAGTGAATAATAAGCAAATATCAAATTTATTTCTTATCTTTAATTTTGAATATTTTGAGTAATGATATATTTAATTCTCTGGAAAAAAAAATTAGTCACTAGATGGCATCCTCTTTAATGTATTTGATAGGTCCCTTGCTCCTTTTTGCATGAAAATTTGGAATAAGGAGAAATTTACCTTCTTAATTTTCTAGAGGATTCAACTAGAAAGGACCAAGACACTATATTATATTAAAGTGCTAGCAAGGGATAAGCAAGCACCATGGTTTATTTGTTAATGTATTTTAACAAAGGATGTTGGGAAAGGTTGTATTGGAACAAAAGTTTCTTAAATCAAGAAATAGATAGCTTTGATAATGGGAAAACACTTTCTTGGGATTATGTTTGTTAGATATATAAATTATTTTTGTGTCAAAAACTATGAAAAGGATTAACAATAATACTTATAACCCATTGTACCACCTATATTTATGTTTTGGAATATTTGTATGATTAACTGCTATTAATACAAACCTAAAGTATGTGATGATTTTCTATGAGATTGATATGAACTATTAACTTAATCTTGAAATATATTGTAAGTTTAGATAATGATGAAATTGTGACAAGAGTATTCATTCTTGATTACCATTTTTCTATGTTTATCTTGATTTTTGTATTATTGATATAATGGACCCTTTTTGGAGAAAACAAGATCATGTGTTTGTTGTGCTTAATGTGTTTGAATGGTGTTGGATATAAGTCATAAAATATTTAAAGGTATGGTAAGCATGATAATTAAATGAACTTCAAGTGTAATTTGTGCCTGAACTATGGTTCAATTTTTTTTAAGGTTATGCATGGCTTCTATTGGAAGCCACTCTCATTACAAAAACAAAATATTACATTGCTTTCATTACATTTCTAACCATTTAATTAAAGCATACCCATCTTTGCTTTTCTATTAAAGATATTTTCCATCTTCCTCAAACTGCTAAGTTTCTAGGATCAACTCATTTGTTTTGAAGCAACTAACAACAATACCAACCCTTACATTACACATAACTCCAACATATAGAAGGAAAACAAACATAACAATCATCCATCAAACTCCTGTAGCAAGAAATCAGTTTGATTATTTTTCTCCTATAGGAGATGTTCTTCCTCCTTTAGAGTGGTAAGATCTGAGAATGGATTTTTGCACTTCAAGCTCCTAAGGTAATATTTAGTTGTAACACATTTTGTAGGATCTTAATTTTTAGAAAATTAACCATCATTGATTGTTTCATAATAGCTTCAAGAATACTATCTGAGATGCTAATATTTTCCATGGAATCGTTTGGATGGTCTTTAGTAATCATTTGATTTTTATCAATGATATGATTCAAATTTTCCTTTTGGGGTTCAGTATTTTTTTGCTCATATGATTCCTGCTTGAAAATTGGTGCATCTAGAGGATGATCTTCATTATTTTGAACTAGGAAATTTGAAGGTTTTGAATCATTCACATGTAGGGCCTTCTCCTCTACCAAGGAGGAATCAGAGCATGATCATATGACCGTGCATCTCTTCTTCAGGTGGCCATATTAATAAAACTTTAACTTATTCATCATTTCTTCACTATCCTCCTTAAATGCAATTTTAATAATTTCTCCCACGATATGTAAACTTTTGGAGTAGACAATCTTATATATCCCTAGGTTTAAATGATTCAAAGTTTCTAATTTATTTCCTATGAAGTAGTAACCTTATGTCTTCCTAGTTTTAGAAACCGATACGTAATTTTACAAATTTATATTTTCCTAAATTTTTGTGTTGAAAACCTTTTATCTTCCAAATATGTATATTTTCACAAAACTCAAAAAAAATTAATTTATAAATTTCTCAAAAAAAAATTAAATATTCTTCAAAACTTCAAACTTAAAAACTTTTAACAATCAAATAAACTAGTTGAAGTCCTTATCACTCCAACCTAACAAAGTACTTTAAAAACTTTAAAGAAACTTAATTAACCCTGCTTATCACTACAAATAAAAACTATAAAAAACTTTAAAACTTCAAATAAAAACTTATCTCTCTTACTTTTCAAATTTAAAATTTAAATTAACTTTCTCTTCTACTTTTCAAAATTAACCGTATCTCTCCTAGTTTCCAAACTTAAACTTCAAATATAATAATACCCTAAATTATTCCAATCAACCTTCTTGTTGCTCTTGTGCACGTACAAATTGGTCACTCCACTTCAAGTGTCTTATGTGCTTGCTTCTAACTTGTTCTTGCCTCCTTTCAAACTTCTTGAATGTTGTTCACAAACTTACACTTGTAATTAAACATGCAAGTGAAGGTCTACTATTACACCTATGTTATAGCACTTCTTCCTTAGGTATGTAACCTTCCCTCAAATGGAATTTTCTAAGCTTTGATTTCCTTCCATGTTACTAAGATTATAAAATGCAGTGTTAACGCTTAGGCGTTATATCAACTTTATTGGTCAACATTTGCTCGCCTACCAAATAGGTGCATTTGTAATACTCTGCCTATAGCCTTCCAATATATTGATTTTCCTTGGCTTCAATGTTATGACTTCTTTTGAACACTTCAATTTCTCTTTGCGTCAACATTCTAGCTTTAACTCTTTAGCACTTTGAATTTCCTTTGCATCAATGTTCTAGATTTAGCACTTTGGCTTTGACTCTGCAACAACATTCTTACTTTGGCTCTTTAGCACTTCAACTTTGGCTCTACAACAATATTTTAATTTTGTCTCTTCAATGCTTCAACTTTGATGATTCTAGTAAATGCTTCTAACTAATGTTTTTTATTGTAGGTCTTGGAGATAATCAATGCTTGACAACTCTGTAAAACTTATTCTCTTTGCTTAGCTTAACATCTTGTCATTTTTCCTATAACATTGTTGCTTTGCTCTAAGACTTTATATCTTACTCCTTTGCTTTGATCTAAGACCTATAAATATCTCTTCTATAGTAAACATATTTTATGTAGTAAACATCTTTGCTTTCCTTTTAATCAATATAGGCTACATTATTCTTTCAACATGACCCTTAAAAGGTCTTCTATCTTTGGCCTCTATGTACTCTATTCTCTGAATATATCTCAGGCCTCTTATTTTCTCTGAATTTCTAAATATCTCCTATATACTACATATATCTCGAGCTTATTTTTTGTTATTCTCTAAATATGTCTCCACCATTTCTTTTCATTGTATGTTTGCTTATAGACCTCTATCTATTAGACCTCAAGCTTCTTAAATTCTTCTGTGTAATCAAGCCTCTTTTTCTACTCTATAAAGTGCTTCTCTTTTTATGTATAAGGGCCTTTTTTATTTCCACTTATAAGAGCCTCAATTCTCTATATGGACCTCTTTCTTTGAAGGGTCTCTATTCTTAAAATTTTACCTCTATGTCAATATCTGAATCTTCTTAAAAAAAATTAGCTCTTATCTACTGTATATCCAATGCTTGAAAGAATATAAAATAAGCTAGGTGCTTCTTTATACTTCTTCAAGAATGATATTCTTAATCTAATATTTGAACCAATATAAAGTAATCTATGTGCTTATTTATCCTTCTTCAAGAATGACATTCTTGACTTATAATATATTTTGTTCTACTCTATTTATCTTAGGAAGCTTTGAATGCTTCTCAATCCACTCCAACTATCTTCTCTTAGGAAGCTCTAAATTCTTCTCAATCTACTGCTATCTTTTCTTAGAAAGCTCTAAATGCTTCTCATTATGTTGCTATTATATTTTCTATATTAGCTTCTTGGACCAATGTCAAGGTCAATCTCTTTGTAACCTAAACCTTCTTTCTATTGCTTAATCTCTTAATCTCAAAACTTTAATATTGTCAAGGTGACTTTGAATGTCCCTAAAATCTCTATCAATTTCAAGGTGACATTGAATGTCCCTAAATGTTCTATCAATATCCAGGTGACATTGAATTTCCCTAAAATCTCTATCAATATCAAGGTTACATTGATTATCCCTATATCCTCTATCAATATCAAGAGTTGGCTATGGCCCTAAATGATCAAGGATCTCAAATTTGAATTACCAATTAATATAGTTGAGTCCTAGTCTTCACTGGTTATTCTTCAACCATGGAAAGACTCTAGCTTTTCTACTCAATATGACCTTATAATAGAGTTTGAGTCTCGTTGTCTTCAAAGTGGATAGACTCTTAATCAACTTTATCAAACTGGATAAAATTGATTTTGCAAAAGTGGCTAAAATTAACTCTTGTCAATATAGAAAAGTCTAGCGATAGCTCTAATACCATTGATGGTTTTTTAAGCCTTAATATTACCACAAATATCATAGATTAAATATCATAGGATCAAATATAATTTAGCCATAGTATAATAAGGTCAATATAATGGTAAGAGTAGAATAATATGAGCAAATTAATATGTAATAAAAGGATTATAATATACCAAATAACATTCAATAATATGCAACAATATGAATATAAATATCCTTAATCAACATGTACGAAGCATGTAATACAACTTACAATATTAATTACTTAAAATGTATTCAATATTTTTACTCCTATTTCACTTACAAATACGATAGTGACTTTATCGTTTCTTCATATTGTAATTGGCATTTCCTTATGAAGTATTGTCCCCATAATATAGCCATAGTAATATGAATCTTTGAATATTTGACTATTCCTTTCCATATGACAAGTCTCATGACTCTTGGCTTATCTACTTGACCTTTGCATATTTGATGAACAATTGACTCTATAATATATGCACACTTATATATGACTTACACTCTTATAACGTGCACACTCCAATGTAAGATACTTGTGCACATATTTACATTACATATTGTTCTCATACATACAAGACACATGTGCATATAGACTCAACTTACAATTGCACTCTAACTCACATGACACTTGTTCATTTCCTACACATTACAACTTTACATGACACTTGTGCATTTTTTGCACATTCACACTTAAATAAAGTGTAAATATAACTCACACTCTAAAATATAACTCAACCCTAATCTATAATTTATATATGTACCATGAAGGTACCATAGCAGTACATAAGCATGTACCAAATAATATAATATACTCCAACAGGGAAAATATTTTTGATAAAATGTTTAGAAATCGAAGACAAAAGAAATGGATCATACATGGTCCAAAATTATTTTACAAAGTAATTAATAATGAAGCACTTTATCTAGAAGTTCAATTTATTCATGCACATGAACCTGATGCTAAAGAAAAAATTTAATTAGTTTATGATCCAGAACATAAATATACAAATCCTAAAGAGTTAAAGAGTAAATATGAATAAGAATTTAGAGCATATCTCATAAAGGTCAAAGATGAACCCAAGGTTCAAGATGATGAAGTAGATTCAAGAGAAGCAAAGGTTCCTAAACAATGCAAGGTCTCTTGAAGATTGAAGACAAAGACAAAGACCAATATTGAAGACTAAATTCTTCAATAACCAAATAATGTAATACAAGAGGATGTTGAGGTATATTACATTATTTGGTACATGCTAATGTATCTCTATGGTACCTTCATGGTACATTTGTAAATAATATATTAGGGTTGAGTCTATAGTTAGAGTGTGAGTTATATTTCCCTCTTTATATAAGTGTGAATGTGTAGAAAATGCACAAGTGTCATGTAAAGTTGTAATATGCAGCAAATGCACAAAGGTCATGCAAGTTAAAGTGCAAGTGTTAGTTGAGTAAATGTGCACAAATGTCTTATATGTAAGAGTGTAAATATGTAATGTAAAGGTGTGCACACGTGTCTTAGATTAAATGTGCAAGTAGAAGTGTAATATTCGTGTAAAGGTGTGCAAACATTATAGATTCAAGTATTCATCAAGGATGCAAGTGACAAGTAGATAAGCCAAGAGTCATGAGACTTGGCATATAGAGATAAATAGTTAAGTATTTAAAAAGTCACACTACTATGGGTATATTATGGAGATAATGCTCCATAAGAAGACATATATAATAAAATTCATATATCTTATTATCTTATTGTAATAGGAAGAGGAGTAATAAAACTTGTATACATTTTGAGCTATTAATATTGTAATTTGTTCTTCATGCATAGTACACGAATGATTTCAACTATTTACTTTCATATTTTAGTATAAAAATGAATGTTATTTTCTTTATTTTTTTGAAAAATAATTTGAAAAAACTTGTATTAAAACAAAAAGCATTTACAAGTTGGGATGAGACTTCTCCCAGCCTTAGCCAAAGAGAACACATGTTTACAATAGTAAAAGAATACTTGCATTGGATCAAACCATATTTATACAATGGTTGTTCACTTGTTTACAACTGTAAAATAAGATCTACATTGGAGCACAAATATCCTAAACCATATTTTTGGAATGATTGTCCAAATTAGCTAAACATTGGATTTGCTCACCAACGTGCCTAATAATCTCATCCTCAATAGCCATGTCACTATGCCACTGAACCCCTACCTACTTCTCAGTGCCCATCTTAGCTAGGAATTCTACCACTTTATTTAGATCTCTACTCACATAAACTGGAATCACATCATATAATTGAAGAACACAAGCTTATACTGAGAGGGGGGTGAACAGTATAAGATCACTTTTTACTTTTCTTTCCCAAATAGTATTATCCAATATAAATAATGGCAATATCAATAGCAGTAACCAAAGCAATGCATAAATAATCATACACAATAAAGACACCAATTTAACGTGGTTCACCCAATGTGGGCTACTCCACGGAGAAAATATTTCACTAATATTTTCTCAATACTTGGGAATCATTTCCCTATTACAATGTTTATGGACCTCTGTCCAAAGGAGAAACCAATCCCCTAATCAAGTTCATGGATATCTATCCATAGGAGACACCAATATCCTCAGTTGGTTCATGGATCTCTATCCACAGGAGAACTCCTTTCTCCTCTACTCTGGTTGGTGATATTCTAGAAGAACTACTACCTCCATTACACTGGCTAATGTATCTCTATCCATTGAAGATTCACATCCTCACTCAAAATATATGTCCTCACTACCCTTACTAATGGATATCTATCCACTGGAGACTGTCATCATCTATACTTTGTCACCTCCAAAGCTAGCTCTCAGTACTAAACATGATCCTTCGATCTAGCACCAATCTACTCAATCTCTATCCTCTGATATATACTAAACACAGTCCTTCGGTCTAGCACAAATATTCTCAATCTCTATCCTCTGATATGTACTAAATATAGTCCTTCGGTCTAGTACAAATTTGCTCAATCTCTATCTTTGGTCTAGCACAAACCTGTCCTCAAATTTGCACCAAACTCTATCCTTGAATTTGTACTAAACATAGTCCTTCGATCTAGCACAAATATGTCCTCAATATCTTTCCTCAAGCCGTAAATCAAAGCTTAACTCAATATCAAATCAACTCAGCTGGATCTGCCCCAAACCTTAACTCAAGGTTTGAACAAATCAATCAATCAATTTTGCTCTCAAGTCTTCTCAAATACTTGTCTCAAATCTACCTTGTAAGCTTCCACAAAAGCTCACACTAATTTATCCTTAAGTCCTCTATAGAACTTGTCCAAATTTTCTCTACAAGTCCTCACTAGAACTTGTCAAAATCTTCTCAATAAGTCCTCACTAGGACTTATGCACATCTGCTCTCAATATGGTAAGCTTCCACAAAAGCTCACACAAATCTGTCCACAAGTCTTTTCCAAGACTTACGTTAAATTTGCTCAACAAGTCCACACTAGAACTTGTCTAATCTCATAGAAACATATAGATAATTTTTAGAGACTCAATATGCTTCACATTCACCTCAATACTTAATCACTTTCAATAACTCTCTTAGAAACATATAGAGAATTGTTAGAGACTCAATATGCTTCACATTCACCTCAATACTTAATCACTTTCAATCACTCTCTTAGAAAAATATAGAGATTTTTTAGAGACTCAATATGCTTCACATTCACCTCAATACTTAATCACTTTCAATCACTCTCTTAGAAACATATAGAAAATTGTTAGAGACTAAATATGCTTCACATTCACCTTAATACTCAATCACTCTTTCAGAAACATATAGAAAATTGTTAGAGACTCAATATGATTCACACTCACAAGACTCTCAATCACTTTCTCAACTCAATTCAGAATATAGAATAATTTGTTTTATGAAACTTGAATCAACCAATCACTCAATGAAATAATCCTTGCTCACAAACCCTAGTTCAAGTATATGAACACTCACTCACAATGTTTCCAATAATGCTTATCAATCAATCTCACATAATAATAATACTCATGATCTTTGCAAACCCTAGGTCAAGTTCTTCACTCAATCAATCACTTCAACAACAATGTTGATAAACCAATCTCACATATAGCTCAACAACTCAATAAGGAAACCTAATTAAATCCTTTTCACTCCAAACTTGTTTTCCAAAAAAATCTCAACTATGGAAGAATGTGCCCATACCTTTTTCTTGATGAAGAATAGTCTTTAAAACCTGCATCAACTATAACCACTTCCTATACCAAACACCAAGGTTAGATGACACAAATATCATTCTAACTCTTCTTCAAAACTTTTCTTCAATACACAAGTTAGCACTTAATTACTCCTTATAATCTCCAACTTGAAATAAATAATATTCAACATTCTTCATTTTCAAAATATAAAATTCAATCTTATTTATAACTCCTTAGCCTCTAAGATTCCAATTCATAAATTAAAGCTTTTCACTTCCTTTTAACTCCCCTAAACAATTTACACTCCAAATAACATGCAAAGAACTTTAATTAAAAATTACTTTAGAAAAATAAAAATATTATTTTCCCTTTAACTTTTCACAGGCCAAGACAACCAACTCAAATCACATACCTCAATGCACTCAAAAAGCTTTGGTGGGATTTGAACCCACGTTGGTTCTCCCCCAACCATCTTCACAGTGCTAGCACCCACCATTTGGGCTGTGTGGCTCCATAAGAGCCAAAAGGGACTTGGGTGCCATTACTTTTCCCCTTTGATCGACACATAAATAAAACGCTTGTACTTCTTCCTAAAATCACGTGTGTGGGTTTCAAACCTGCATCAACTTCCACAACAGTGTCTTTCGTAGCCCTTAGCTACCAACCAAGCTACAAGTCCATGTTTATTTTAGAGGATTCCAAACTTTATCTCTTTCCCTTGCTTGATTTGCACATGCAAATTTCTTTCTCTTTTCACGAGCCAACACTAGTCGCATGGATAATTTCAAATGCCAATATTTTGGCATATTTATACATAAGATTTAACTTTCTTTAACATCGGTACATTTCGAATTTCCAATTCGAATTTGCTTTGGAAAGTTAGAATTAAATATTAAATAAATATTTAACTTAACTTTAGCACCCAACATGAAAGTTAAAATTAAATATTAAATAAATATTTAACTTAACTTTAGCACACAACATTAATAAATTAAAGTTTTAATCAATAATTAAAATACTTTAATTTAAATTAGATTTGTATTAAAGTTAATTTTAAATATTAAATAAATACTTAAATTTAACCTTAGCACTTATCAATATTTAAATTAAAATTTTAATTAGGGATTAAAATATTTGAATTTAAATCAACAGTTGGGTCTTTTCAACTTTGACCTTGATCTTGGTGCCAAAAATAATAATAAAATATTATTATTTAATTTGACTTCTCCTTCTTGGATCTTCATTCTCTGAGCTTTCCTAATGTCCTCAAAGATGACGAATATTGCTCAACAATTCTTTTGACATCAATGACAACAAACATTCCTCAAAATATCCAACAATAATTTCCTCCACAATTCCTTAATTTGAGTGACAAGTATCCTCAACCTCCATGTATTCAAAGCAAAGTTCCTCATGCAATCTAGAGCTCCAACCATTATTTGAGAATTTGATTCTAAGATTATCCTCTTGTAACATTGTTTTACTGCCCAAATAGAAGCATATTTGATAGCTAAGGCTTTCGTTTCATTTTTGGTGGCCCTTCCCAAGCCTTGCAGTTCCTAATAGAGCATTGTTCCAACATGATTTTGGTAAACCACTCCAATTCCAGCTCTACCCGAATTGCCTTTTACAACTCCATCAGTATTAATTTTAATCCAACCATCTCGAGGTGGTTTCCAACTAGCTCTGTCTTGCCCCTCTTGCACTTCAAATTCCTTCTCCATTGTCCTTATAACAACCTGAGTTTCCTCTTTAGCATACACTACCACAGTTTCTGTGAATTTGCTCCAAATGACTTACCAAACTCCATCTAAAGATGAAAAGGTTTCTCTAAAAATTTTGGCATTTCTCTCCAACCACACTTGACACCAAATGAAGTTTAATCCAAGCTCCCAACCAATATAAAGATATTTAGATTTAAATATACCCCTCTTTCATCTTTCCTAAATATTAATCTGATTCAAATAACCATTAACTCGAATTTTATAATATAAAAACCATCTCTCCCAGATCTGGCGTGTGAATGGGCACTCAAACATCAAGTGATCAACTGTTTCATCACTCTTGTAGCATAAAACACATTGATATGGACCAATGATTCCCATACGTATGAGATTATCAAAAGTAAAAATTCCATTATGCATGAACTGCCAGGCAAAAATGTTTACTTTCGACCAACCCTTGGACTGCCAAATATTTCTCCAATCCTCAACCTGATATGCATGAGGAGAGTGCTATTTTCTTTATTATATAAGCCTTGATATACATATTAATTTGCTCATATTATCATCTTGATATTTATTATTGTGGCTATTTTATATTGGGACCTCTATGATATTTTGAGATAGCCTGTGATATTTTGTGGTAGTATAAGGTTTAAAAATCCAACAATGAACTTCATCTAAAAATCATAATTTTTATAATTACATCATGATTGCATTAATCCAATATTTTAATAGACCACATAGTTGTATGTGGAAGTTGTGCTAGCAAGATTTGAATTTGGGTCTTTGTCTTAAAAGTCCATATTTTAACCACTTGAGCTCATGCCCTTTGACTTATAATTTTAAAGTTCATCCATGATATTAGAACCTTGATATGTGATGTGAAACTCATTGTTCTTAATAAATTTCTTCAAACTCTTTTTTTTATTTATTTAAAGGTCATCAAAGGGAATAAATATATGCAAATTTTGATCAAGGGAACAAATGTTATACCATGAGATGATCGAGTATGATATACTAGTTCTTAAAAGTAGAAGTTTAAGATGTAATTTCCATGGATACTAGTCAAGATTTTTGGAGATTCAAAATTGGTTCAAGTGAAAGTGGGGATTATATTCACATTACGTTTATGAATTTTCTTCCTAAAGGATTTTGCCCTCATCATATTTTCCAATTTAGAAATTAGAGATAAAATAATGGGTGGTGGACCATGGTTTAGAGGGGGATATGCCCTTTATTCAAGATCATGGAGTGAGAATTTTTTTGTCAAGATAGATACTATTAAAAATATTCCAGTGGATTAGGATTTTTGGACTTATATATCATTTTATCAATAAGGGTATTTTGAATAATATTAGAAAAACCCTAAGAAAATTCATCATGGAGGGGCCAACTACTAAGAAGCAAAAGCATGCTATATATATTCATATATGTTGCTATGGATATTTCAAATCCTTTGCCATAATCCATTAGGATTTTATCTAAATAAAAAGGATAGGATGAAGTGGATTATGAAAATATTACATTTTGATGTTGAATTGCTATGACATTGGACACAGGGTAAGAGATTGCAAAGTGGAAACAATGAAAAAAGACATAAAATTCTAGTCATGAGAAAAAATTCAAGATAAATCAAGGAAATCATATTGTAATAGAAGTTGGACTAGATCAAGGAGATTCCACTCCAAACAAATAGGCAAATAAAGAAAAAACAAAGAAAGATATAAAGGGGTGAGAAAGTACATTGTGCAAGTTCAACTTTAGAAGGAATTAAAGGTGCAAAGGAATATGTGGAGGAAATTTTTTAAAGTAAAGATTATAGAAGAGATAAATTTTATTCCAGGTAAACTATCTTAATTTTCATCTAGTATAGATTCCTCTCTTCTCAATATAAATGGAAGTAGTGTAGAGGTTATCCCTTGCACTTAAGGGTTTCAAGAGCAACACAATAAGAAAATGAGGATGAAGAATTTAATTCTAATAAAGGAGTGTCCTTGCAATTTAGGGTTTCTAGGACAACATAAAGAAGAAAGTATTTTTGAGGTTATTACTTGCACTTTAAATCCTTCAAAGCAAGACAAACCCATAGATGATAAGTCTCACTATGAGAAATATACAAAAATTGAAGATATTGATGAATATGAGAGTGTTGGTGGGAATAGAAAAATACAAGAAGACCAAATAAGCAAAAACAAAGAGAAAAATAAACTCATAGGGATGTTGATAAAAATAAAAAGCGATAACAAGAAGTGGGTCAAAACCACAAATAAAAAGTGATGATAAAAATAATATCTTGGAATATTAGGGGCATGAATAAGACCCATAAAAAATTAAGTATTAGGGAATTGACAACTTTTCATAGACAAAATATTTATAGAAATGGAATTTGAGTTGCAAATATTTTAGCCATTTGCATTTTTTATTTACATCTTGGAAAATTTTAAATTTTAGAAAGCAATTGGATGAGTGGGATTTTATCTCTTAATATCAGGGAGTTGATTGGGGAAACATAATAGTTTAAGGAAGATGAAAAATATCTTTGATAGAAAGATAAATGAAGAATATCTTTGATTGAAAAACAAGTTCAATATGGTTTAATTAACCTGATAACAATATAACAAGAATAATATTTTTTTGGTTAGTTTAATGAGAGTGGCCCCCAATAGTAGCCACACATAAATTAATAATAATAATAATAATAATATATAAATATCATAAGTAATATAAAAAGGAATCTAAAGTAAGTAGAGGGAGTGAGTGCAATCTAGGAGCAAGGTGGAAGTGTTAGTAAGAAGTAAAAAGCATGAGTAGGAAGTAAGAAGCAACGTGTTATTGTTGGTCAAAAATCTACATCTAATGAAAAGGGTGCAGTGAAAAGGTTTATGTGCCCGGCTAACCTCGATCAACATTGAACGGTCACCATGCCTAGACGAGGCTAGGTAGTCGATCTTCAGAGAAGGTTTATTCCATTTGGAAATTCCTAGCTAACTGCCTAAAATTGGAAGGAAAATGGGAGAAAAAAGGAAATGGAAAGAGGTTGTAGCCATAACTCACAAGGATGGGTATAGCAGCATCAAGACACATGCAGGACAAGAAGATGTTATTGTAGAGAACATAAGAAGATTACCTAATAGATCAACCAACCTTACTCTTGTATATTCAAAACTACACTATGTGGCAAGCGAATTCTAGGACCAACGAATGAAATACAGGAAATCTAGACAACAAAATTATTGAATGCACGTTCAATTAGCTTTAGCAGAAATAAAATCACAACACTCACACATGTGCAAGAGTCAATTTGGAGACCAAACAATAAATACTTATATTCAGAGAACAACATAGCTTTATATATGAATTGTAATGGCTAAAGAGCTATCCTTGGGATGTATAACATACCAGTATATATAGACCTTACAATAAATGCTACATTAAATATAATAGGTGGTAGAGGAGATCGTTAGGTGATGCCAGCAGGGATGGCCCTGCTATGAATCCCTGTAGATCCCCTACAACCTACAACAAAAGGTTGCTACCAAAAATACATCAGTCAGGATGGATGCATTTAGACTCTTCTTTATCTTGGAGTCTGGGACATTAATTATATGAGAGGACGGGTTGAGGTTGTTCCTTTGATTGATGCATAATTTAGTTAGCCACCACACATTGAGCAGAACACCAACCCTCTTTAATGCATGTTAACCATCGTGCATATTCTTAAATGAAGGCACTCACTGTTTAGAGGGGTCCTTGATATTAGCAAGAGTTTGAATGATGGGTAGGATTTTGGGGCCCGCTCACTACTTGCATCGTCCCAAGACTCCACCTGCTATTTTTCTACCTTCAATAGAGCAGGCCCACCGGTCCTTCCCTTTGACTTTGATTTTTAGGTAAAAATTTGGGGGCCACCAGGAAATGACGAATGTTGAAACTTCCACCATGCCACAAAGTTTGACTATCTTCCTCCTTATCTCTATGGCAAAACTTTGGAAGCCTTTAGGATCTGTCGAGAACCTATTTCCCCACCTAGTTCTAGTCTTCAAATAATTGTCCACACCATCACTAGGGCGATGTTTTAGGAGTTGACCCTAATCTGTCGTCATCCCAATTCTTCGTTCCTAGGATGGGCGGTGTTTTAGAAACTACCCAAAATTTGTAATGGCCCAATTTTTCACTTTTCTTGATATTGCTCCAAAGTTCCCCCACCCTTATTGTAACCTTCTCATCATCATCCATTGCATCCATGAAGGTCTAATTTTAACATCCAATAATCATGGGCTTGGCTCACAAAATTTTACCTAACACAACACTTAAACCATCATCTTCAACAAAAATGGAGCAAGTGGGTAAAGCACGCAAAATTTTACCCACAATTATCAAGGAGCAAGTACCACTTCTCTTGTTCTAGATCTTAGGAGAAATTCAAAAAGTAAAGGATTTATATGAAGAAAATCTAGATAACATGATAACAAATTCATTTTTGAAAGTCCTTACTAGAAGTAAGGATGCCCTAGTTGGAAGTAAAGGTGCCTTAGGTGGAAGTATGGATGCTTTAGTTAGCGATAATTAAAATATCAAGTCTATAAAAAATCATATTCAAGTAGCAAATACTACATGAAAGGTGATTATCGGGGATGAGATGATTAATCATGATATAATGGTTCTTAAAACTAAATGGTTAATATGTAAGTTCCATAGACACTGGCCAAGATTTTTTTAGATTCAAAATTGGATCAAGTGAAAGTGAGGATTGAATTCAAATTACTCCATGAATTTTCTTTCAAAAGGATTTTTTCTCATTATCTTCTCTAGTTTAGAAATAAGGGATAAATAATAGATGGAATCCCTTGGTTTAGGGGTAAATATGCATTATATTTAAGACCATGAAGTAAGAATTTTTATATGGAGACAAAGACTATTAAAAGGCTTACCATGTGGATTAGGCTTTTTGGACTTTCTTATCAACTCGTAGCACCCTAAAATTGGCACGGTTAAAACCTTAGTAAAAAGATAAAATATTAAAATTTGAATTTCAACCCCAAAATGCCCGTTAAACTGCCTTTTACCCGCTTCCCCTATTTTTTGTGCCATTTTTAGGATTTGTTTTGACCGTTGGATGATATCATCTCAGATTAGACGAAATCGTCCTCGATTTGATGAATTCGTCTGGAACAGAACGTCCAGACGATTTCATCCCAAAACCAAATTTTCATAATTAGCTTCTGTTTCAATGGCCTCTCCAACTTGGGTAGAAGCGTGTCTACACTATTGGAGATTTCCCTATTGGAGATCTCCTGGATTGCGATGATCCCCAACCTCCCAAACCTCTTCCTAATCCTATATAAACTAGGATTTTTCTAGTTTATCCCCCTGCCTCCCCTCCTGCTGCCTAATTCTTGCTGATTCTCCCTGAACCCCCAACCCCTTTATTGATAGGATTTCATTGCAAAGTTAGCTCCTTATTCCTTCGCATTATTGCTTGCATTTGGTATTTTTGCATTTTTTTATTACAGGAATTCTACTGTTTTTCAGTCGAAGCTAGCTTGGATCGTCGCAGACGATCTCGAACGATTGCAGATGATTTCGTACGATTGGAGGCGATCCTGACTGTAGTCTAGATTGAGGGTAGTCCAAGTTTAGAGTTTGCATTTTCTTAAGCTTTTTGCATTTTTTCATATCATATCTCTGCATTTTTTTAAGTTATTATGTTTTATGCATCTTGGAGTTCACCTCATTTAGCATAATTGCATGATAAAGATAAAATCAATCATTAAATTTACTACATTTCCTTATCTATTATTATAATCTATTATTTAGGCATGTTTGTTGTTATTTCTACCATTATCCCTTGCTTTTGCATTTGCATATTGGTATTTTGTGTCTGTTTTTGTGATTGCAGGTTTCTAACGAATTCGTCTGATGACTTCATCAGATTTCAAACAATTCTATCTGATTTCAGATGACCTTCTATGATTTGGGACGATCCTGAGAAATATCAGGCGATTACGTACAAATTGAGACGATCTGAACTGCTACAAGACTTAGAATCTCCATCAGACATCCGAAATCAGGTATGACATCTTTTAGTTAGCATATTCTCTATCATTTGCATCCATTTCTATTTTTTGTATTTACTAAAATCAGCATTGGCATATAGAATAGTTTAGATTCATATCGGCTAAACCTAGGAGTTGAATGATCAAGCATAAAAATGAACACATCAAACACACTATCAACCTAGGCATGGAAACTGCCATTCAAAAGTTTCTTGGTGAACCCACCATCCGTCGAAAATTCACCCTTATACACCTCCCCTGAGAGGCGGGACCTTCAAAAGGCCTCTCAGTTCGAGGTATTGTCCCATCCTTTTCACATCCCCCTTCCGAGCACGGATCCTATAGCCTGAAGGTAAGGATGTGAAAAATTTGGAGCGATACATTTTGGTGAACCCAACGTGAAATAGAAACCTTTTTAAAAATAAAAATAATAAAAACCAAAACATAAATGCATTTAGACTTAATAAAATTTGCATGTCACATTTAGATGGTAGACTATAATAAAAGACGAGTTGTCACCATTAATGTTGAAAATCAACTAGCAGCTATAGAGATTACTTTTGTGCTTAGAGTACCTCAAACAAATAGGGTTCAACCTTTGTGGGACGAACTTAATAGGAGATTAGATCTCATTTCATCTAGAGCAACCAAACTTAGGCAAATCAAGAGGTTTGTCCTAGATAGAATCCTAGATCCCGATCAAGTGATTTTGTATCATGAACTTCAAAGAGCTTGCCATAGGTGGTTAGCAGATAAAAGAGCCCTTGTGTCTTATTAGTTGTATACCTTTGAGGAATACCTTGAGAATGCAGTTGTAGTACATAAATTTCTATCTCGTATAGAGGACCAAGAGGTCGTTCTTATAGATAGACAAAGATGGAATAGAGTTCCCAGAGTTGTGTTATATCGAGAATATTGCCATGAGATTTATTTTTACAAAATAGAATCTGAAACAGATAATATCACCATAGCACACTTTGTTGACTTCTTGAAAAACAATTTCCAATTTGAAGAGGAGCACTTTATGACTCCTGATGAACTTGATCCTATCAATGACATCTATAAACTATTTATAGAAAACTAAGTTATCATTTTATTATTGTTATTTCTTGTATTTAGTGTGTTGTTTATTGTCTTTATAAGCATAAAAACAAAAACAAAATAAAATTATAAAAAAAAAAAAAATCAAAACATTTTCTTTTAAGTATTATAGTAGGTATATAATTAAAATATATACCTCCCAAGATCTGTTGCAAATATATTAATATATATTTGCTAAAACCTAGATTTAGACACAATGACTAGACTCAAGAATGGAAAACAAATTGAAGTAGAAGAAGATTGGTTAAGAAAACCAAAAAATAACCCAGATGTTCTTCCTGAAGACCCAATTCAGGAAGAAGGAACCTTAAACCAACAAGAAGAAGAATTTGTGGGCACAAATGAACAAAAAGAAAATGATAGAGAGGAAGGATCCTCATCTCCTAAAATAACTCCAGACGGAGCTGTTACTTTTGAGAACATGGACCATTTTTGGAAATTTCTCAATAATAATATTGGCACCCTTAATAGAGCATTTCATATGGATAAAGATCAAATTAGTGATACTCAAGAAACCCTAGAAGACATATATCACACACGCACTAATCCTTTGTCCTTTGTTGATCAAGAGAGTGATCAAGTTGGACCGTCCAATTTGGACATGGCTGCTATAATCCAAAACATGCAACAACAACAGGCTACCCAACCACCTAGAGTGCCTATTACCAAGCCAAGGGTTATCCCCACACAAAAGAAACCTTCATTCACTACTTTATTTCACCAAGCTATTGATCAATATACCTCAAATCAACAAAATCCTAAAACAAAATCAAATACCAATTTCCAACAATCTGGGATACAACATAATGCTACAACAAATCTTCTTCATAATACTCTTCCTACCAACCATTTGCATAACAACAATATAGCATCCAATCCTTATGTCCCGCATTCCTACGGTTACAAATCCCATACTCATGTACCACCAAACCAATATGGTGGAAAAACTGGTAATTTGGAAGCCATGGTGAAACAGTTAGTCTCTCGCATGGACCAGATAGATCCCTACCGTCCCTCGTACAATTATCTAGAGATGTGTAGTCAACCTCTAGATCCTATAGTTGTAGCACAACCATATCCCAAACACTTTCCTATGCCTGTCCTACCTATATATAAAGGAACTGAAGATCCCATAGAGCATCTTCGTATGTTTAGGATAGCATATCATGACATATCACATGATGATTTGCTATTACTAAAAATGTTCCCAAAAAGCTTAGGGGGGATGGCATTGGAATGGTATTATCAACTACCTACTCATTCTTTGAGAAATTTTGAAGAGACCGTTGAATCTTTTGTGCATCAATTTAGTGCCTATATCGAAATGCATGTAACCATTAAAGATTTGTACAACCTAAAACAAGACAAAGATGAGTGTTTTGTTGACTTCTTAGCTCGATGGAGGCAGTTGATAGGAAAATTACACTTTGTGTTACCTTATCAGGAGATGTTAGATATTTTTATCAATGATTTACAAGAACAACTATCCTATGAATTATCAACCGCTACCTTGACCACCTTCGATCAAGCTATAGACTTAGCTCGAAGGGTGGAAGATGCTCTCATTAGAAGAGGTTAGCTCAAAAAGAAAGATGATGAGAAAACATCCAGAAATCAATATAAAAATAAACAAGTTGTGGGTGACGGAGTCACTGATAGCAGAAACATTGCTAATGTTAATACTGCAAAAACAATAGAGAAGTTTATATTGAAACCTCCTGATAAACCACCCCGAGAATTTACTAGGTTAAATCAACCTTTATCAACCATTCTCCCGTAATTACTAGCACGAGGCTTGATCCAATTACCAGCTATCCGGGAACCTGATCCAACTATACCTGGATACAAAGCTGATTTATATTGTGATTTTCATAGAGGACCTAGACACGTTACAAAGTCTTGTAAAATATTAAAACATAAAATACAAGATTTTATTGATAATAATGAGATGGAGGTGCAAGCCTTCCAACCTAAACAAAATCCTTCTAATAACGCTCAAAAGAGCATTCCCCAAAATTAGAATCAGAATGCTAATCAATCATTGGTATCATCACTCAAGAAGTCGATTGTATTGACTTTTGAGATAAAGATATCCCGCAACATAGTTTACATAAGGATAACCCCTTATATATTACTGCCTTAATTGGAAATGTAGCCGTTAAACGAGTCTTGATTGATAATGGTTCATCTTTAAACATATGCACTTTTGACTTCTACCAACGATTTGGGTTTAGAAGTGACGAAATGAAAAGAAGCGATATGATTATAAAAGCCTTCAATGACGAGACACAAGAAACGTGTGGAGTCATTACTATACCCTTGCAAGTTGGTCCTAGAACCCTAGATACGATCGTGTTTATTGTACATTGCCCTGCATCGTACAATATACTTTTGGGTCACCCTTGGATCAATGTGATGCGAGCGATTCCCTCCACTTTACATCAGTGTGTTAAATTCGAATTTAAAAACTAGTTGGTTATCATTCATGGTGATCCTAGACCCTTTGTTATGTGCACTTTGGCAGAACCTATTGGAGTGCAATTTTGCCCTGCCCTGTCATCCATACATACTAATTCTTATCATTCGTCCAAACGTGTGAAACACACACCCATAACATCATCTACTCGTTCAACTACACCTATACATATAGCTCGACCATCTTCTGAACAAACTACATTAGGACCTCGAAAAGATCCTAAACCTACAACCAATGCTTCCTATTTTACTCCTATATCTTCCATACCTATAGACTCACCCGTCAATATCCCTATGACATCTACATCCACTACAGGCATCCTTTCTATACCCGACGATGTAGGAAATGTTCCTTCTACTTCTTATGCTCTTACTAATGAGCTCTTACTCGATTTATCTACAATTCTTATATCTGACGAAGCTAACACTGTCATGCAAACTTCCCTCCTTCTAAATAAACTTCCACCCTCTCCTCGTACCTTGGGCCTCCCACAGCCTATGGGAAGTATCTACCAAGTTGGGAGTTGTGCTTTTATTTATAAAGGATATGATTGGCGAAGAATACCTAGAAACATTAAGACACATTGTGATGGATATGCTAGATATTATTTTGCTAATGATTATCTTAAAGCTAAGCCCATAATTCTTAAATTGGGATATAAAGGGAAAGGTTTGGGACCTTTCCAAAATGGTATGAAAGAACCTTTTGAGGTAGAACCGTGGCCTGCCCACTGTGGTGTGGGCCTATTTTCTAGTAAAGGTTAGTGCTTTCCATTTGAGGATGATGACCATCTCATATGTTATCAAGATTATCTAGATAAACAAGATTCTTTGTGTCCAAAGAATAATTCTTTTACCTGCAATATGCTATCCATAGCCTACCCTGAAATGATTGCCGAATCCGACGATGAGTTGGAAGGGGATAACTTCCATGATGTCTTCATTGATGAATTGTTACACAACGAATTTTATTTTGATGGCTCTATACCTAGTTTAGCCCAGCTTGAGGCCTCGACTCCTCAAGATGAATTATCCAAGCTAACCTTGGAACAATTACAAGAATTAGGTGTTTCATCCACCCCACCTAATTTTGAGAGAGATTTACATATGGAAGTTGAAAACGTTATAAATATTAACTTTGGAACCGAACATAACCCTCACATAATCAATATTGAATTAGAATTGAGTCAAGAAAAACAAGATAAATACATTTCATTTCTTAAAGACTATGAAGATGTCTTTGCTTGGACATATGAAGACATGCCAGGTTTGGACCCTTCTGTAGTTATGCATCATCTAGTAGTCCATCTAGATGCTAAACCTGTTAAACAAAAACTTCAAAAAATGCATCCTAAAGTGGCCTTAGTAGTCAAAGGAGAACTAGAAAAACTGTTAAAAGTCATTTTTATACAAGCCATTGATTATGTCGAATGGATCTCTAATGTCGTTCCAATAACTAAGAAAGAAGCCACTAAAGTTAGGGTTTGCACCGATTTCAGAGACATTAATGTTGCATGCCCTAAAGACGATTTTCCTCTTCCCAATATGGATCAGATCATTGAATTTACTGCTGGAAGTGGAATGATATCCTTAATGGATGGATTTTTCGGTTATAATCAAATCCGTATAGCTCCTAAATGTCAGGCCAAAACAACCTTTATTACCCCTTGGGGAACCTTTTGTTGGAAAGTGATGCCATTTGGCTTAAAGAATGCAGGTGCAACCTATCAACGAGCTATGACTTATATTTTTCACGATATGATGCATGATATCCTACATGATTATGTAGATGATATCATAGCTCGTTCCATCAAAGAAGATGATCATTTAAATGACTTAAGGAAAGTATTTAATCGGTTAAGGGAATATCTTATCCGACTAAATCTAGCTAAATGCATATTCAAAGTTAAGTTCGATAAATTATTAGGGGTTATAGTTTCTTTACGTGGCATTGAAATTGACCGTCTCAAGATCGTGGCTATCACAGATATGCCCGCACCCACCAATATATCAAAATTATGAAGTTTACAAGGTAAGCTTCAAGTTATTCGTCGCTTTATCGACAAGTTGGCAAACAAAACCAGACCCTTTTTTAAGCTTCTTAAGAAAGATGTCTCTTTTCATTAGGACGATGAATGCCAAGAAGCATTTGAACTCCTTAAGCAATATCTCCTCAAACCACCAGTGCTTTCCCCACCTAGATTTGATCGTCCTTTTACCTTGTACATTTTTGCTTCTGATTCTGTCTTAGGAGCTATGTTAGCTCAGCTTGACGATGAGAAGAAAGAACGTGCTAATTATTACATTAGCAGAACCTTAGTCAGTTATGAAACTCGATATACCACACTAGAGAAATAATGTCTAACAGTCGTATTTTCTACACAGAAACTATGACATTATATGCTCTGTCAAAAAACGTATGTTATTGCCAAATTTGACCCTTTGCGATATCTCATGAGTCGAACGTATTTATCGGGTCACATAACCAAGTGGGTTATTACGCTAAGCGAGTTTGAACTCACGTTCATAGGACAAAAGTCTGTTAAAGGTCAAATCATAGCAAAACAATTAGCTGCTGCATCCTTAGAATCTACTCATCCCCTCATCATTGAGTTTCCTGATGAATGCCTTAAACTAGAGGCAGACCATTCAGAGCAATGGTCCCTATACTTTGATGAAGCCCGATGCATGAGTGGGGCTGGAGCGGGTATTATTTTAATATCTCTACAAAAACATCTTATACCTCTATCCTTCAAATTAACATTTGCTTGCACCAATAACACTACTGAATATGAAGCTCTTATCCTTGGATTACGAGCTACCTTGGCATTGAAAATTAAAAGTTTATTGGTTTTTGGTGACTCCCAACTTGTCATAAATCAAATCAATGATGTTTATCAGACCAAAGATGATAAATTATGCCCATATAAAGCATATGTTTTGTAGTTATTATCCTTGTTTGATCAAGTTACTTTGGAAGCTATTCCTCGAACTAGCAATCATGCGGCTAATGCTATGGCTGCAACTGCATCTCTTTTACCCTTGGAGTTAGACGATGAATATGCTACCATCATTATTCGTTGACTCCAGGAACCCGCTTCAAGCAAATCATGCTTAGAACCTTTAGATGTGTTTCAAATCAACGAAACAACTCCTGAACCATGGTATACTGATATATTTAATTTTTTGTAGAAAGGAACCTTCCTTGATGGTTGTACTAGCAACCAGTGTAGGTTATTACATAGACAAGCAAGTCGCTTTGTGATTATTGGTAATACCTTGTACAAAAGATCTTTTGAAGGCATCTTACTGAGATGTTTGAATCTAGAAGAATCTAGATCAGCTTTGAATGAAGCCCACAATGGATCTTGTGGGGGACATTTTAGTGGTAGTGCCATTGCTAAGAAACTCCTTCAGATAGGATATTTTTGGCCTACCATGGAAAATGATGCACATAATTATGTGCGACATTGCGACAAGTGCCAGAAACACGCTGACCTTGTCCATGCACCTGCACAAGAACTACAGGCTATTTCATCTCCTTGGCCCTTTTCAAAATGGGGCCTAGACATTATTGGAAAAATCAACCCTGTGTCATCCGATGGACACAAATTCATCATAACCGCCACTGAGTATTTCACGAAGTGGGTTGAAGCTATGCCATTAGCTTCTTGCATTGGAACACAAGTTTCCAAGTTTATTTTTAATCAAATTATTTGTAGGTTTGGAATTTCGGCCAATCTCATTTTCGATAATGGAACTTGTTTCAAAAATAAAGATGTCAAGAAATTATGTCAAAAATATAAAATTCAACATCATTGGTCCACTTCCTATTATTCTCAAGGTAATGGTCAAGCAAAAGCATCTAATAAAACCTTAATCAAAATTCTCAAAAAATTGGTTAATAAATCCGGTCGAGATTGGCACATTCAGTTATATCTTGCTTTGTGGGCCTATCGAACTAGTGTTTGAACCTCCACTGGAACTTCACCTTTTATCTTGGTTTATGGTGCTGAAGCCATTTTTACCTTTGAATTAGAAGTTCCTTCTTTAGCTCTACTACTTCAAGATACTAAAGTAGGGGATGAATATTGTGCTGGCAGATTTAGTCAGCTAGAACTTCTAGATGAAAAGTGCATCAATGCTTTGGAGCATCTTCACACCTACCAAAACAAGCTTAAGCGAGCATATCTTAAGAAAGTTCATCCTCGATCCTTTGAGATTGGTGACCTTGTCTTAAAAGAAAATAAAAAAAATACTAATGCAACTAAAAACCTTAAAGGTAAATTTGAGCCCAACTGGCTTGGACCATATGTCATCACTGCTAAATTTGGATCGGGAGCATACAAATTATCTACCTTGGATGGTAAAGAGCTTAAAGAACCTATGAACATTATGCATCTTAAACGTTACTATGCATAAAAATTGGTCATTTCATCATTGTATATATTTGTTTTGCATATTATTTCCTTTTTAGTCACTTATTTAAAACATTTAAAAAAAAAACAATTATCTTGTATTTCTTTCAATTCATAACTTACAATTAAAAACATCCAAATCATCAAAATCTTCAAAAACATCTTTTATTTTGTACCTGCCAAAATGTGAAGTATTGCAGTTATATTTTCAGTTATTTTGGATAAATTAGCATTTATTTGGAATCCCGCACTTTCACATTCACATGAATAAATATCTTGATTTTATTTGGTATGATTATTCATCTCTCTTATATCAAAGTCCACAGTTGAATTAAATAAAGTTTTGAGCATAGAGAACTGATCTTGTTATTTACTCGAACCAAGTATATCTTTTCACATTAAAATGATTTCATTGCAAATTCGATATGATGCTACATAGTAGAAACGGTTTCCTGAGCGAAAAGTTTCCCCTGCTATCCTATCATGCACATGGTCTAGAATATTTGAGAATTGACAAAAAGACAAGCTCACCCCTACCCATAATAAAAATCCCTTGCTCTACAGCTAATCCAAGCAAGTATCCCTAGCATAGGAAGAAAAGAAAAGTTCAATAAAACAAGAAAAAGAAAAGGTTATTTTGTATCATCACAGCAATATTTCAGTATTTTCTCAAATATCAAGCAAAAATACAAAAATACAAAAGTACAAAAAAAAAAAAAAGAAGCAACAGAGAAACGCAAAAGCAAAATACAATAAAATCCTTTCCCTACCCCTTGAAAAGAAAATAAGGGTGAATGATCTTGAATCCCTGGAATTCTCAATTATTCAAAAACTGTGAGGTAAGCCCCATAACAGGTGGTTTGTGCCCAACCCGCTTGGCCTTGGGTAATTCCTAGCGTGGTGATATGTCCGTCACATTAGCGACCTTCTTTTGTACAGACCTATGTCAGCTTATGGATTAGCTAGCTCTGGATAACCTAACTTACATAGTAGTCTGTTACGGTTACATGCATATAAATCATGGTCAACAAACATTAATTTGGTCAAGGCAAATTACTTGTATCAAATTATCTTGCTCAAAATTGGTGAATGAACAATACAATCGCACACACATTTGTATTCGAGAGATTTTGTATCATTATGATAAATCAAGATCGGTAATGAACTCACATTTGCACATGAGGATTCCTTATAA
Organism: Wollemia nobilis; assembly: GCA_028583015.1. Taxonomy (NCBI): domain Eukaryota; kingdom Viridiplantae; phylum Streptophyta; class Pinopsida; order Araucariales; family Araucariaceae; genus Wollemia; species Wollemia nobilis. Next base: position 2,849,751 of record JAQPPZ010000853.1, on the reverse strand, counting down.
AATCTACATTTGTCTTTGAGATAATTTAAAATATTTCTGTAATTCTTTTCGAAATAATCTTATCCTTTTTCAGAATTTTGTTTTTGTTGTTTGTATAAAAGCAATTACATACACCTTTTTACAAAATCAAAATCTCAAAAAATAATTTCAAACAAAATTTTCATATTATTATTTTTCTATTTATCACAAAAATCACAAATTCATCTGGCAATAAAACCAACAATCTCTTTTCTTCTTTGGATTTCGCGATGATGGTATAAGTCTATACCTATAATTCTATGCCTAGCACAAACCATTGTTCTAATTTTGTTTTCCATTTATTTTAAAACAAATTCATCAAAACATATGACTTGCATCATTATGTTACACAATTATGCTTTACAAACAAACAAACACTTATTCTATTTCATGTCATTATGATTCCATTTTTGCAACCATGGTATAAATTCTAAGGAATTGTTCAAAATTTTATCACTTAGGAATTTATGCCTAGCAAAATCATATTTCTTTTCGTATCTCATGCATACTATTTTTATGAAAATCTGAAAACAAATCATCAAACCATCATTATCTCCATCATTACAACACAAAGTCTTAAGACAGTCTCTTAAGCACTCTTTTACTTTTAACAATATTTCTATACTGGGATTAGCTTGATGACCGAGTGAGCGGTGACTCCATGAAATGGTCTATAACAATGAAAATGTCCTTTGAAATTATTTTTAGAAGTCTCTCTTTTATTTTTTATCAAATCACACCACCACAACCAATTGTTTACATCAGATTATTTCATTTAAAATCTTACAACATGACATCAAATTATAATATTTCCAAACAACATAATTACATGAATCCTCAATCAAATAAGCAAACAATTCAAACATTAACGCATCATAAAACATATGAACAAGTCATATTATCAGAAATAAGATCATATATATATCAAAAAATTATATACATCATATCAAAACAAGATTGGTATGCCACAATCCATACCCTAGCATACTCAATCCTCTCAAAAATCTCTCAAAATCTATAGCCCATAGACACCTAGCCTCGAGAAGCCCTCGAGCTATCAGCCTCATCTCCTCCCCCACCCTCTCGAGATCTTCAACTTCTTCATACTCAAAGTACTCTTCTAGATCATTGATCTAGTCGATCAATTCCTCCAGATCTAGATTCTTGAAATACGTGGAAACTTCCATCTTCGACCTTTTCCCAATTTGGGATATGGCTTTGTATAGTCTGGCTTGTGCCGGATCTACAACCTCCTCTTCTTCTTCAGACTGATTTTCTTCTTCATCCACTTCGTCCTCACTGTCATCATCTCTTCTTGGTTTGTGCCCTCTGTGCAGTTCTTCTTGCAGGGCCTGAACTTGCCACTGCAAAGCTCGGACATCTGCTGTTGTTGCCATGCCTCTCCCACCAATGGGGTTTCTTCTCGGAGGCATTCTACTCACCTTTTTTTTTTCACGAGCCTTCCCATAGATCCTGGTGTAACTGCCTCACGTCCGACGATCTGTTACACACTCAGGAACTTTCGGCTCTAATACCACTAATGGGGGACCGAGAAAACACACTTCTTTCTACCCTGCTTTTCATTAAGATATACTAGAAATATACATAAAAAAAAATAGCCCGCAGGCTTTACAATGACTAGCCTCGGCTTGGTCTTCTCCTCTCACTTCTACGCTCTACATGCGTTCTCCGATCCACCCCCCGATCTATTACAAATTCTCGAGTTTTTATCGAGGTCTCGGCCCTTTAGGCAATTAATGCCCCACTTGGTCGAATTCATGAAATTAAATATGAAAGTTCGCTTCCTCTCTCAAGTTTTCAAAATTCCTTCCATTAATGGGCAACTGCCTTGATCCGCTATGGAAGCTTACATTAAAGACACCCCGTTGCCCTGCAAATCACCATTTTGGTCAGACTGTTCCTCTGAACTGCTGTCTCATCCAAAATACCCATGGCCTGTAATTGTCGCCTTGTCAGAACATTCATCTGCCACCGTAGTCTCTTTTTCTACGCACGCGGCCCGTCCACGTGTCCAATTTTTAATTTGTCTTCAATCGGTCGTGAAATCGTGACATGTCGCGATATCGTGACCACTTCTCTTACGAGCCCTTTGCCTTGGTTTTCATCATGATATCGCGATGAAAACTGCCTTCATGCCTTAACTTTGAAAATCGTTGCGACATCGCGACGTCGTGATATCGTGATGAAAACTACCTCCATACCTTTGCTTCGAAAATTGTCACGCCATCGCGACGTCGCGATATCGTGATGTCGTGATAAAAACTTTGACTTGCCTGAATTCCATTTAGATGCCGCGATTTCGCGATAAAACCTTTGCCTTGAGTTTTTCGCCTTTGAGTTTTGCTTCTACCTTTTGCCTTTCGCCTTCGAGCCCATGCCTTATGTTTTCTGCATTTGATCCTTGCTTTTGATTTTCTGTCGCGATATTGCGACCACTTTTGCCCTCGGCCTTCGTTTCGCATTTCTATCGCGATATCGTGCGTCGCGATATCGCGACCATTTTTGGCTACGAGCCTGTACTCCGCTTTTATGTCACGATTTCATGACCCTCCAACTTCTGCCTTGTTCCTGCTAAACACTTCGAAATAGAAATAAATTTTGGAAACACTTAGAAAAATTTGGTTGATGCAGGATTGCTCTGCTGTCGTCGGATGCTCCGACATCACTTCTGCATTTGCATATTTGGTATTTTGTGTCTGTTTTTGTGATTGCAGGTTTCTAACGAATTCGTTTGACGACTTCATCAGATTTTAGACGATTCTGTCTGATTTCAGATGACCTTCTGTGATTTGGGACGATCTCGAGAAATATCAGGCGATTAGATACAAATTGAGACGATCTGAACTGCTACGAGACTTAGAATCTCCATCAGACATCCGAAATCATGTATGACATCTTTTAGTTAGCATATTCTCTGTCATTTGCATCCATTTCTATTTTCTGTATTCACTTAAATCAGCATTGGCATATACAATAGTTTAGATTCATATCGGCCAAACCTAAGAGTTGAATGATCAAGCATAAAAAATAACACATCAAACACACTATCAACCTAGGCATGGAAACTGCCATTCAAAATTTTCTTGGTGAACCCACCATTCGTAAAAAATTCACCCTTATACACCTCCCCTGAGAGGCGGGACCTTCAAAAGGCCTCTCAGTTCAAGGTATTGTCCCATCCTTTTCATATCCCCCTTTTGGGCATGGATCCTATAGCCTGAAGGTAAGGGTGCGAAAAATTTGGAGCGATACAAACTCATCAATAAGGAGGTTTTGAATAATATTGTTAATACTCTAAGCGAGTTCATCCAGGAGGGACCAAATACTAAGGAGAGAAGGCATGTTGGATACACTTGAACATGTGTTGCCATGGATATTTAAAACCTTTACCACATTCCATTAGGATTAAATCTAAGGCAAGAGAATGATTATGAAAATATTACATTCTAATGTCACAAATTTCATGAAATTGGACACATGGCAAGAGATTGTAAATTGAAAATGATGGAGAAAGAGATGGAAATTTTGGACATGAGGTAAACGTTAATGTACAACAAGGAGCTTGTATCATAGGAGAAGTGGGGTCAAAGCAAGGATTTTTCACTCCTAAGAAAGTGGTAAGAAAAACCCGTCTCATTAAATGACAAAGGCTATTATATTTCGCTCAAATAAACCATTAGAAGATAAAATGATACAAGATATGAGGAAGTACAATGTGTAAGTTTAAATATAAAAGGATTCAAAGGTGCAAAGAAATATGAAAAGTAAAATTTGAAAGCAAAGGAAGATGGGGAGGCAAATTTTAAAGAGAATAAGGTCAAGGTTAATATAGGGTTACAAGAGGCGAAGGTTCAAGGTTCAAATCTTGGGCCTCGCTGAACTGAAGGCTTGTCCCTTTCCTAGTGCTTTCAGCGATGTAAAAGGTTTTAAATGATTGTGGCATGGTGGTTATAGGGACGGACTGCGTGAAGATTTTTTTGGCAGCTTTCAGGGCAAACACCGCAAAATACTGTGGCAGCCATAAAATCCGGATAGCTTGCCCGGATTCGAGGTGACTACCGATTCCATCATGTAAATTAAAAAAAAAAAGTATATATATATGGGGTTACAAGAGCAACACAATAAAGAAAAGCATATGTAGTACATCCAAGGAAATTTAGGATTTCAAATGAAGCATAAGAAAGTAATGACTATGGAGGATCATCCATGCATTTTTAAGGGTTTTAGGACAACATAAAGAATAAAGTGTTTATGAAGCTATTTCTTGCATTTCACATTCTTTAGGGCAACATAAATCTTTAGAAGATAAGTCTCATTGTGGACAATATTAAAAAGTAGAAGAGATTGATGAAGATGAGATTGATAGTGGAAACATGAAAAGGAGAGGAAGGCCATCAAACCATGAGCATTGAACAAAGAGAAAAAGAAACTCAAAGGGATGTTGATTTATGAACCTAAATAAAAATATCATAGGTGTTAACAAGAAGTGGGGTTAATCCCACTAAAATAAAAAAGTGATGATGATGAAAATGATACCATCAAATATTAGAGGTATGAATAAAACCTCTAAAAAAGAGTTATTAAGGAATTAATAGGTTGTTATAGTCCTAAGATTATTTAATAAAAAAACAAAATTAAGTAGTGAGGAATGTAAAGATGATTTTTATAAAATCTGGAATATGAGTGATTGTTTAGTAGTTTCTTTTGTAGGAGCCTCATGCAATATTGCAATAATATGGGACAAATGCAAATGGGATAGGTAATTGTTAGAAGCAAAAAGTAAATGGGTTGCTAGACTATTTTGTAGGAAAGATAAAAACATCAAAGTTAGGCTTATAAATGTATATGATGCAACTATATTTACTTGATAAATATGTTAGAAGGACGTCAACATTATTTTTTCAAACACAACGAATGATTCATTGTAATATATGGATTTTTGGGGTTGATTTCAACATTGTTTTATCTCCTTTAGAAATGAAGGGTGGTATTCCAGGATGGTCAAAATCAATGTAGATTTTGCTTCATTTTCAATTTAGATAGACTTTAGGATGTCATTCCTTCAAGTTTTCAATATCAATGGGATAATAGATGCATTGGAGAAACTCTAGAAATTGAATCTAAGCTCAAAAATTTACAAGAGATAATAGAAACCAATGGAATGTATTATGATTCTTATATGAGAGGAAAACAACTACTTTTCAATTATCATAATGCATTGAAAAAGGAATCATATTGGTTCCAAAAATCTAAGGAGTAATGGCTCAAGAAATGAGATAGAAATACAAAAAAATGCGTGTTACGGAAAAAATATTTTTTCTTTTCATTACAATAAAAATATTTTAACTCTAGATGGAAGAAATATTGAGGAAGAAGAAGATATAAGAAAGGAAGCAATTAATTATTTCAAAAAAAATTTGTTAGATACTAGGCAAGATAAGGAGCCATAGGATAAGCTTGTGCAAAATATTACATCAATTATCACATAAGGACAAAATAAAAATTTAATGAAGATATCTATGGAGGAGCTATATGAAGCAATTTTCTCTTTCCATCCTAACAAGACACCTAGCCCTAATGGATTTCCTACAATTTTCTTTCAAAAAAGTTGGAATTTATTGAAGAGTGATATATTAGTTGCAATTGAAGAGGTTTGGAAAATGAATGGTATAATAAATGATATGTCACTTTTGTTACATCAGTTCCCAAGAAATGCAAGACAAAATATTTTGATAATTTTCATCCAATAAGCCTTTATAATATGATTTATAATATTATTTTAAAAATTATGCCAAACAATTTGAAAGGTGTTCTCGATTTTGTTATCTCAAAGGAAAAATGTGGTTTTGTTCATGGTAAAAAATCTTGATGGTATAAATATTACACAGGAGACCATACATTCTCTTCATTCCATGAAAAAATCAAATATGCTTATGAAATTAGATATGAACAAGGCACATGATAGAGTTTCCTAGAGTTTTCATGTACATGATATTCTCAAAAGGTTTGGTTTTGGATTATAGTTGATATGAATTGACTAATATTATTATAGCATTGCAAAATATTATATTTTGATCAATGGTTATCCTCTTGATTACTTTAAGTCATCTTGTGGACTTTTCCAAGGTGATCCACTATCTCCTTGTCTATTATTATTCTTGTGAAGGCATTAAGGAGAGATTTATCCAAGGCAAAAATGGGAGGAAAAATCAAAGGTATTCAAGTTGCAAAAAATGATCTCTTTGAATCTCATCTCCAATTTATTGATGAAGTTTTTTTTGGGCCATCTCTCAGTTGATGAGGCCATGGAGTTTAAATCAATACTATCATTATATGAGACGGCTAGTGGACAATTGGTTAGTACTACAAAACCTTAGAATTTTCATTAAAAGTACCATATTTTTACAATGAATTATTGTGAATATTTTAAGGTTTAAAATTTAAAAATATATATACTAACCTACTTGAGTATTCCTTTGTATCATAAAGGAAATAAAAATGAGATTTAGATCTCTTGTTTGAATAGAATGAAAGCTTGTTTGGTAGGTTGGAAAGGTAAGTTCTTAAACATGGCAAGAAGGCTACAACTCATATAGACTACATTACAATCCATCCCTATTTATATGATGCCACTTTCAAGATTGCCAGCATGTATAGCATCAAATATTGATAGAATTTAAAGAGACTCTCTTTGAAAAGGATGTAAGGAAAAATTTTGGTTCCTCTTTGTAAGTGGGATAGGTTATGTAAAGGAAAGAATGTTGGAGGAACAGGCTTGTCGAATTACAAATTTATGAGTTTGGCATTAGGGGCAAATCTTGGATGGAGACTATTTAGAGATCAATGAAAGAATTGGGCAAAATAATTATTTCAAAAATATATAGGTTCTATTGATGTAATGAAGTTATCAAGGAAACAAAACCTATCTAAAGGATCATCAATATGTAAATTCATACCAAATAGTTTACAATTGATAAAAAAAATACATATTATATGGTATTCAATGAGGGGAATTATGCAAATATTTGGTTTGATGCTTAACTAAAGCCTTATCTTCTTAAATTTGACTCAAGATTACAATCATTGGCTTGGGCATGCCTATATTGTAAAGATCCAAAGGTCAAAGACTATGTTAATATGAGCAATAAATCCAGATCATGGATTTCTATTAGTAACCTTGTTGAAGGAGAGGAACTCAAACAAATTATAGATGAACTTCAAAGTATGCTTTAAGAGTTTTAGTTACTAATTTTTACAAGAAAGGATGAGTTGGCTTGGATTCTATAAAAAGATGTTGGATGCTCAATGAAGTTAGGATATGAGGATTTAGAGCCATCAAAATCTTTTACTGTCAAAGATTTTCCTTGGAAGAATAATTGGTCACTAAAAAATCTCCCTAAGGCCTCAACATTCCTTTGGTTAATAGTTCAAATAAATATTCTTACAAGAGAGAGTTTGCAAAGAAGAGGTATCATGAACCTTTTAGATATGCCTTGTGTGAGAAGAATTTAGAAATATTAGATCATTTACTTCTTCATTCTCCCTTTGCTCACATTGTTTGGGATTATTTTTAAAAATATGAAAATATATTAGATAGCTCCATCAACATTGAAAGAGTTGAAATGTTGGATTAATTATTTCAAAGCTAAAGCATTAAGTATCCTCACACCATTTGGAATTATTTTTAAAAATATGAAAATATATTAGACAGCTCCATCAACATCGAAGAGTTGATGAAATGTTGGATTTTTTATTTCAAAGCTAAAGCATTAAGTATTCTCTGGAGAATTAGAATTAGCTCTATAAATATTTGTAAGAATCTATGGCTTGAAAGAGATAATAGAATTTTAAAAAATAAATCTCAATGCTCACGTTTAAAACTGTATTATTGCCTTTATTGTAGAATGCTTCTAGATATGGTGCTTATCATGGGAATTTTCAAGTGCAGAAAAGAGGTGGTAACAATTTGGTTATAGTATTTGAACATACATGGAAGAGTCATATGTGATAATGGCATTAAAATAAAGGATCTACTTTGATATAGGGTAAAGTGAAAATAATCAAAAATTAGGCTTATCAAAATTAATTTTCATGATAATTTTAAAGGAAATCCAAGAAAAACTAGTGGAGGTGGTATTTTTTAGGATAATGAAGGTAAAATTATTCTCACTTACTGATAATCATATGGAACTACAACTAATAACTATGCATAGGCTAGGGCACTTCTTATAGGGATTAAAATTGCAATGAAAAAATGGATAGAAAGATGTTTCAACTAAGGGGAATTCATAAATTATCATTAATGCTATCAACAACAATAGATGTGGAGATTGATTAAAATAAGGTTATTGCTTATATCCATAATTTATTATTGGAGGTAATCTCTTGGAAATGTTACCATATTTATAGAGAAGGAAATCGAGTAGCAAATAATTTAGCCAAACATGGTATACTTTGTCTTGGTGAAACTCAAACTTTAGAAGGCAACTCGCCAAGTGAGACTTTATCTCTTAATCAAAATGATATCAAGGAGTTGATTACGAAAACATAGCACTTCGAACAAGTTAAAGAATATACTTGTTAGAAAAAGAAATGAAAAGTATTTGTGATATAAATACATACTGCATATAGTTTAATCTATGTAACAACAAATATAATAATTTGGTATTTTAGGGAATGACCCCTAATAGAAGCCACATATAACTTATTAAAAAGAAAATATTTTATAGAGTTTTATTTGTTTAATTGCTATAATAAGATAAGAAAATGTCTTAGGGGGACAACGTAATAACGGTTCAAGCTTTGGCTCTTCTTCAAAAGGTCCAAGGTTCAAACCGCGGTGTGTGTGGTTGTGTGTTAAATTCCTTATTGATAAACTCATCTCTCCCCCTTATGAGAGGTCATGGTGGGATGGGAATTCCCAACTATGAGCGTCGGTCCCTAGGGGTTTCTCACACTAAGCAAATCATAAGATAAGAAAATCATAAGTAGAGGGAATTTTTTAAGAGGAGTTTATTAATTTTATTTACATGATTGTTATGATGAAATATAATATGGTATTTTGATATAATATTTATTTTACTTTTGTTTTATTTATTGATTAAAAATTAATATATGTTTTAATAAAATTATTTTAAAAACATATGTATGTTTATAATTTTATATGGAAAGTGTTCAATCGATCAATTGTTTTTTACTTTCAATGGTCAAATTCTTTAAAATTCAAGGAAGAAACCCAAGTTCAAATATTTTCAAGCAAGCCATACACACATAATTATCAAATTATTATTATAATACTACCATATGATCACAATGTAATAAAAGTGAGACCCATTCAAATGTCATATAACCAATTGAAAAAAATCATATAAAAAATATCTTTTTTTTTACTAGAGAACAAGGGGTTGTACTCGGGTTCGCCACCCTTAACAAGTCACAACTCTCTTCTTTAGAGCTTTTGATTTTACAAACAAATTCAATTTTAATCTCAATTGGGATGCTATAGCTAGACACCTACATCATTTTTGTAAAATTTTTAAAATCTTGAATTTCATTTTCTAGATATTTTTCAATTTTTTGTATAAATACAAAAATTTAGAATTCAGCATCCTTCTTGACATTTTTCTATAACGGCCTTCACAATACCAAAACTTCACCTCAACTATTTCTCCATTGCATCTTAGTAGAGTAATATTTCCAAAACATCGCACTATCATAGTCTGCTTTACCATATTATAATTTCTAGTTTCCTTCCTCAAGCATAAGTGCAACCACAAAAATTATAATAAATAATTTATATGAAAATATATTAATGTTATAAAATAAAATAATTATTATCAATGAAAAACATTAAAGTAGATCTTAATTATTATTTGATTTAGGTAGTCAACATTTTCTTGTCAGCTTCAACTAAAGTTACTACTTCCTCTAACCATGGATAAGAGAATTTAACTTCACGATTCTCAATTAAAACCCTTCTATTGGTTAACCTATCTGCACATTTGTTTCCTTCTCTTAACATATGTGTAAGCCTGATTTCTTCAAACTCTAGCAAGATCTTGAATTTCTATAATTATCTATTGTATGTTCCATAAAGCCTTTGCTTTCCTCAAAATTGTATCTATTACTATGAGTGAATCACCTTCCATCCATACTTTGTTCTATTTCATTTGTTTGCATATTTTTAACCCTTCCAAAGTTGCCCAAGCTTCAAATTCATTATTTGTCTTAAATCCACTATTGAAAGCATGATGAGACAAAATCTCTCCTCTATTATTTTAATTATTCCTCCTCTTGTTGGTCCTAGATTTCTTTTAGATGCTCCATCAAAATTCAATCTGACCAACTTTGCATCTAAACAATTTTTTCTTTTAATTACTTCTAAACGAATTTCCTTTCCTTTAAATATTCTTCTATTCCTTTCTAGCCATACAATCCAAAGTATTGTATCTTTGATATATCCCATATTGTCTATAAAGCCTCACTTTTAAAAGTGTTATGACATTGCTTTAACTATTCTTCAATTCTATAGTTCATCACTATGCATTTACCACACATATTAAAAATCCGTTGTCAAAAATTCTATACTATTCAGCAATGTCCCAAAATATGGTCTATGCTCTCCTCATTTTTACAAAGAACACATTGTGGGAGGCCATGAAAACCCCTTTTCATAAGATTATCCCAATATAAAAAATTACATATGTCTTAATCAAATTTAGAAAAATAAATAAACTCTTTTATTGCTTGTTTGAATGGGCCTAATGATAAGACTAAATAAGAGATCCAAGATTTAAATTAGACTAAGAGAGTAGGATTGTTCACAATATTTTTAAAGTTTGGATAAACACATATAATAAAATCCTTTATAATTTGAGTGAGCCTAACATATAAAAAACTTTAAAATACATTAAATAAAATTATACTAAACAAAGCCGCTGAAACATATATATATGTTATTTGAAAAGATTCAAATCTAAACCTCCTTTTTAAAATCTAAAATAACCATCAAAATCTAAATATCAAAATAATGGTTAAAAACGTCGTTAAAAAAATAAAAATATTATTCGAACATATATCTTTTATATTATATATTAAAAAGGATGTAAAATTATTTCTTGTTTATATAATATAAAGTTTAAAATTCTTTTCTTTTATTTAAATATTATTCGAACATATATCTTTTAATATTTATATATTCTTTTCAAATAATAATATTGGTAAGAAGTTGGACACTTATCAAGAGGAGATCTAGGTTCAAATCTTGCGGGCATGCTTACTCTAGGGCAAAGGTAGTAGTTTAACTGGGGTTCCCTCACTTTGGGTCGTGTTTACCGAGACGAAGTAGGGGTTATAGTGATAGCTCCATAATTTAACACTACAACCGGAGGCAATGTGATTTGACCCTATAACCAATTATTAAAAAAAACAGTTACCAATTCTCTTATATATCACACAAAAATATAAATATAAACCTCTTTTTTAATATCTAAATCAATTCGAAACCTCTTTTCGGAAACCCTGAACCTCCTTTATTAAAATCTCAATCAAATCTAAGATCTCTTTTTCATAAAATTCAAAGACCCCTATGGGAATCCCATGAATCCATCGCAATCATTCGTGGACACATTTATATTCTTTTAAAGTAAGGAATGTTAACAATTATAAGGTAAAACTTTATCAACTTTGGTAAGTACAAGTTAACTAGATTCCAAATCAAATTAAAATAGTTAATTAACAAACCTTTAAATAACTACTAAATATTTTATAGTTTAAATTTAAAACTTTTAAAAAAACTAAAACTCTAACTACTATTCTTTCAATATAAACATTTACTAATAATATGTTGGTCTCACCTTTCAATTTTTCCTTTACAAGCTATCTCCAAAAACTAATATTACTGGCTTAATTTCAATGTGCTATATCTTATTTTTAATTATTCAATTATATTTAAAAAATATAATTTTAAAATATTATAAAAAATTAAGATTTAATAAAATTGATATATAATTTTAGGTATCCATAACTTTTCACCTAACAGACACAAAATCAAACCAGATTAAGTTCTTATTGAAAAGAAAAGCCAAATTCATATAGACCTCTTTTTTAAAAACTAAAATAAATCCGCTCATGTAGAGGAGTTGGAGAGCAAGCGGGGTCGTTAAAACTCTCCAGTTATCGAGAGGCCTATTCAAATATTCCCCTCATAAAATGAACTGATATGTTGTATATAAAAGATTCCTAATAAAAAAACTAAAATAAGGATGTACTAGGCAAGGCTGAAATAACTGTTACCGCAGGATCCGGTCGATGTCGCGCTGGGGATTGCCCTCTATCTATCTATCTATCTGTAACGGACATCACTGCTCCACGTCAGGGTTGGGATTGACGTCTATCTGTAACGGACATCACGAATCCACGTCACGGAAAAGGACACCATTTTTTTAATCCTCGTGTCGAAAAAGGAACTTATTTTGTTTCAAACGATTGTTTCATTTATTTTGTTTAATGAAAACGTTCAAGGAATTTGGGAAAAGACTTGTGTCTCAAGCAACTCAAGGAATTTGGGAAAAGACTTGTGTGTTAAGCAAGTCTTCAATTTAACGGCTTGATAAAGATAAAGCCATGCATTCATTGTAGATAGTAATCAAATCTGTTTTAAGTGCCTCTGCTATCTGCTCTGCTGGCGGAGGAGAATTGGAGAGAATGTGAAGCACCAAATACCTCACCTCGATTCCGACTGCAATTCCTAAGCGCGGGGGAATTCCGACTCCAAATACCACTACGTGAATGTGCAGCATCCGGATGCAATTCCACCTTTTCAGTGAAGTAATTGAAATGCAGAGGATCTTCGGCATCTCACTGGTGTGTTGGATTCCCTACTGGAGTGCGTGTACTGCTTAGCGTATGCGCGGGGGGCATAGAACCGGCGTCTAAACGCGGGCGAGCAGGACAGCCCGTCTCGAATATTTGCTCCGAGAAGCGTACGAGGAGCTCAGAAAAAACAAATGGAGAAATAGGACAGCCAGAGGGTTTTCCAGCAAGCGGAACAGGGTTTAGCAGGTGTCAAAGAGGTACCTCATATCAGGCAATACTTTGGTAAGTTAATATTTTAGTTATATTAGTTATTAAAAGGAGCTGTTTCAGGAATCTTATATTTGGTATCTGCATTGTTATCAACAGGTCAATGGAGAAATAGGAATTTTTATAATCCTTGGTCTTTTTCTATGACCATGATATATTGACTTATCTTTATTAGATTTTATGTAAGAAAGCAATACATGATTGATTTTTAGAAGTATATGCATTTCTTTGGAATTTTATGCTTAAAGAAGAAGCTATAATAAAAATGTGTGTGAATTTTTTTAGCGTTTGGAAATAAGTCAGTTTAGCTATAAATTTACAGTTACATGACTACTTGAACAAACTTGATATATTGCATTGACTTAGAATGATTGTTCTTTGAGTTTTTGAAGTAAGGTTATATTTGCAATGTATCTTCAACAGTTTGGAGAATATTTTAGTTTGAGTTAAAATACAATATTATTAGAAAGAAATCAAAATACAATATTACAAAGCAGAAATTAAAATGACTTTGATAGACTTGTAAATTTATGCATAGAAAGTATTTCACAATGCTACAAGACAAAACAATTATAGAGTAAAAAATATGAAGATGACTTTTATAGACTTGTAAATTTATGCACAGAAAGTGATTCACAATGCTACAAGACAAAACAATTATAGAGTAAAAAATATGAAGATAAATCAGTTAAAGTTTTTGGATTATTTTTACTGTTTCACTGTCCTAAGATTTTTTTTTAATCTCATCTGAAAAATATCAGATCCAAAGTTTGGTTACTTATTTAAATTTGGTGTTGAGATGTATTGAGTGACCATTAAAACTTTTTGTATAATTTAATGCGTATGATTATTTTAGCAATGACAAATAGTGGTTAGTAAGAAAATAATAAAAATATTAAAAATTTGGCATCTTCTAGAACTCCTAGCATAGGACAATTGGTGAAAATTTGAGGATTTGATATCTTTAATACAAATAATTTTTTAGGATTTGACATCTTCACCAATAAATTAGATTTATGTTGAATAAATTAGATTTATGTTGAAATTACAGAGTAGAAGTTAAATTTTGTTCATAATTATAATAGCAACTAAAACGTTTTTTAATAATACTTCTTACACATATCCACCATGAATTTGAACCCGGGTCACATCACCTACCTTGCGGGTAGATCACACTGGGTAGGTAGAGCACACTCACGAGGATGAAGATCTTCCATTTTATAATATCAAAATACTGGAGTAATTTTTATGACAGTTATGACATCTTTCAAAGCATAACGGCAGTGTCAAGTTTCCTTCCAAGGTATTACACTATTCAACATACAGCAGATCATTTTTCCTTTCAAGATTTTATAGCAAAATCAACCATCACAGTAGTGACCATATGGAACAACATCACTCCCAACAAATGTATCATATTTACATATGTCGAAAAGGTCTTAAAAGCAGGTAATGATAGTACAACAACCTTTCATAGCCATTCGCATTTATCACAGTCATGCTTTAGCTATTCAGGAATGTTATATACTCGGTATGTAGCTCATACAATAATGGTTCCATTTTAGAATTCATTTGCTGGTATTTTACTCATACAATATCATACAAAAAGTTACATTTTAATATAATGTATTCAACTGTTGCAAATTTGTTACACTTGAAATCAATAATCAAATTTATGACACTTCAAAGCAATATTTCCATTTTTGACCTGCTGTATTACAACAGAGGGGAAACATTATCCGGGCGCTTTGCCGCCCAACCAAATAAGATACCAATCCAGTATCCCCATCTCAACTTCACAAGAGAGTTCCAACCCTTCACAAGGGCGCAGATACACAGAACCAAGTCAGCTAGAGAGTTTCAAATGTGTAATGCATTCACATATATGCATAATACCATTACATGGATTTACGAGTTAATACTCATAGCTAGATCTAGTCTTAAGTGCAAGTAATCAAGTTGCACTCCTAGGCGATACGTCTGTTCTCTCTCTCTCATGCATAATGCATTCTATGCAATAATTGTGAACAAGGTAATTATGTCTCTTTTAAGTTCATTTTTGGATGATACCAATAGCAGCAAGCAATTCGAACAAATCAGCATTTAACCATTGCATCATCTTATGTTAACAGCATTTGCACACCTTTTCAATGATAAAATACCAGTCCACGCTGATACACCTCTACGGTCCATAAGACAGTCTACAGGGTAGCTCATTTGGAACACCGGAAAGGATTTTTCCCTCCAACCAAAAATAATTTATACAAGCCAGAAAAACTTCATGGTTACAAAGTAATAAAAGCATATGGTTTTCTGGTCGAATGACAGCAATACTTATACCCATTTTTCACTGCAGCTTACCCAGAATCTTGTTACAAAGGAACAACCCAATGCACTCCAAGGCACTACAGGCTATACTTCTGTTTACCCACATCGAACAAATTTAAGAGAATAGTCTTAGAAGGAGTCCAATGTGAAGAAACAAGAGGCTCTTAACATCTACTGTAATATGTTTAAGAATTAGATATGAAGGTGACCCTGTACCCTGCACTAAACAGAGCTGGTTAAAATACTTGGAACATTACAGGTCTAAAGACAACTATACAGCAGAATTCCTCCATTTAAACCCAAGCCACAACTTCCTTTCAAATAAGCAATCTTGATAGCTAAGGAAGAGTATTCAAGAGAACGACCAAAAGCAAAAATAGGGTCCAACACAAGCAAACATAGCAGGACGTTTTGTCAAACACATTGTCTGTATTCTCCCCTCTCAACCCTATCTCATATTTTCAGTGCCCAACTGGTTTATAGAGTAAGGGAAGGATAATACATTCAGTTTAAAATGAAAACAACATTCCAATTTGCACTCTGAGGGTATATACTAGGCGTTCATGACTTCCACTCATGATTGTCAAACCAAAGAAAATGTCCCCAAAGGTCACATTTTCCTACTTTGAACCCTACCTGTAACAACAATTGGTATTCTGACAAACAAAAACTCATTATCTTTCACATTCCATTCCGGTCTTCATTTACAAAACAGGGTATTGCTGCAAATAGGGTAGTTCTACAAAGGGCTGTTAAGATTATGATAGTTATTTAATTGCTTTGACTTATTATAATGGATGTCAAACACATATGAGTTACTTTCAATTAGAAGAACAAATGCTAATAGATTTGTCAAAAGTGTTCCATTCACTTTTCATTTACAAATGATAATTATGACACTACTTGCATCCAATGTAGAGAGTTAGATAAAGTTCTTTG
Organism: Wollemia nobilis; assembly: GCA_028583015.1. Classification (NCBI taxonomy): domain Eukaryota; kingdom Viridiplantae; phylum Streptophyta; class Pinopsida; order Araucariales; family Araucariaceae; genus Wollemia; species Wollemia nobilis. The sequence goes on along the minus strand of JAQPPZ010000853.1, from coordinate 2,833,362 downwards.
CCTTTGATCTAGATTATGTAAATGTGCATTAACAATTTATTCTTTAGGTTTGGAAGACCAGTAGCCTTGGATATTAAGAGAATAATTATAAAAAACTCTCTTGTTCTATAAAATCCTCTTAACTCAAGCCACTCTTAACTATTTATCAAACTTTCCTTAACCCTTCCTTATCAAACAATGGGGAAGCTCTTACGTCGACGTAAATTATGTCCTTATTATCTTAATTAACCATTTAAAATTAGATTTGTAAAAAGTAAGTTTTTTCCCTTATTTTTATTTTTTATTCATTTAAGATGGAACTTTTTAAAAAAAAATATGGTATACGATATTTGACATAGAATTTTTCTTTTGCAAAAAATTATCGTTATATTATCTTTGAACATGTTGCATTGTTTAGATTTACTCTTTTAAATTTACCCCTCATCATATTCAAGGGCATTGATTTTTACTTTTAGTTTTGCTAATATTTATCTAATTAGTAGAATTAGTTTTGCACTCTTAGTTAACTATTATAATTATAAACGATACTAAACTAAAGTTAACTTTTTAAATGATTTTCTTTCAAGGGATATCTTTTATATTCAATATTAAAGTTAACTATTTAAATAATTTTCTTTTACCATTAAATATCTTTCATATATATTTTTGTCAAAGGATGGAATCTTACAAGGATGTTTATTATGTTCAATTTTTAAAATATTTTGGTGATGAAAAAGTGGTGAATCATTTAAGGTTATTTTTGTGTTAGGGTATTAAAAATAAAATAAAATATTTCTTCTTATTTTTTGTTTTGTAAGATCCTATTTTCGGTGCTTAATAAGCGCTTGCATTAGGCTAATAACCTTTTGCAAGATCAGGTGTAAGTCCAGACCACTGAACTAGGGGAAGTACTTGGGCCAACAAATTGCCCTAAAACTCATTGTGAGGAGTACCCTAGGAAGTTTTTTTTTTAAATCTTCATTTATTTTTAATAGTATTATTAAATTATTTACAAAATTTTGTAGTGTTTAATGTTAAGTATTTATTTATTTTTTTGAATAAATACTACTTATATTACTAAAAAGAATTCATAATACATCGCAGATACAAAGATTACAAAAACCTACTCAAGGACATCCAACAATCAGATTTGTCCTGAGCAGAACAATCCTTAATGTCTTTCATCATTAGCCTCTTAAATGCTCTACAATGATCCTGGATATCAATAACAACCCTAGACTTGAAGACCAAACTGCACCTGGCCCTCCATATAGTATACGTAGTTGCTGCTCTAATGGTAGTCCACACATCCAACAGATGCCAAGGATAACCAAAATCATCACCAAACAAAACCATTTTCCAGCTAAACTGATCCCCGAGAATAGGGAAATATGTCCACCCGAGGTTCTTCCAAATTTTTTTTGAATTTTTGCAGTCCCAAAAGATATGTTTGACAGTTTTCTTCCTTTCGCAGCTACTGCATTGATCTGAAATCCTCATCCATTTTGGCAATCTAGCCTTACAGTGAATACCCTGAAAAATAAATAACCATAAGAAGACTTTCAGTTGAGGAGCTATCTTGAACTTCCATATCTGGGCAAGTCTCGTTTTCCATTTCTTTTCAAGGCAAAAAATCCCCCAATGCCTATTCAACACAATATGCAAGGAAACCTTAGGCAGGAGAGCTCTATAAATCTTGCCAAATTTATAAGAAGTAATAATACCATGAAAACTCCAATGCCAGTCGTGCCATATGGGACCCGACAACCCACCATTTAATTTAAAATGTTGCTCGGACGGAAGAAGAGATTGAATTTACATAATAACATCTTTGTCAGAAGATTTCAGCTGAAACTTACTGCATAAATCAATCCACTTGACCCAACCTCCAACCCTTGAATCCCAAAGATCCGATCATTTCATAATCCATTTTTTAATCAGCCTCTTACATCCGATGCGAGGGAGTTCTGAAGCATATACCCATTCTTCTTCCAAACCCAAATAGATATATACGAAAAAACCCAGCCCCTACGTTCTTCCATATAAGCCCAAACAGCTGAACCAACAATCTTCCAAGCCTCCCAAATCCTCTTAACAAGAACACAACCTCTGATTTTAAACTTGCTGGGATGGCCCATAATGTTCTCGATATGAAAAGCCCATTTTAAACCTTCAACATGTTGAGCATTCTGAATTCTGAACCACAAAAGACGTTGCCAAGCATCATTCCCTTCCAGAGCCCTAACCACCCATTTCGCAACCAAAACCTTACCCTGCATATGGATATCCAACAAACCAAACCTCCTTCATCCTTAGGAACAATGCAAAAATTCCAAGAAATAGAGGGCATTTTCTTTGATCCATCAAAATTAGACCATAAAAACCCATGAATAAGTCTTTCAAGCTTCCCAAATTGTGAAGCATTAGGCAGCCAACAAGAGGAATAGTAGAGGTGACAAGCTTGAATAACCTTCCCAACAATGACCATTTTTTTAGCAAAAGAAATAAGTTTGCTTTTTCAAAGCTGAATCTTTTTTTCAAATCTAGCAAGACACCAATCCCACATGTTTTTCAAAGAAAGAGCCTTACCAAAAGGGATTCCCAGGTACCTAACAATCTCACCATCCTTCACTTGTCGCCAACCAGGGGTAAAATCAGCAGGAAGAGAGTCACTACCAATCAACCAATAATCAGACTTTTACTCACTAATGATAGCTCCCGAAGCTTTGCAAAACTGATCCAAACATCTTTTAACATTAGTACGGGACAAAGCATCCAGCTGAAAGGACAAAAGAGAATCATTCGTAAAATAATTATTCAAAATAGAACCTCCAGGAGTATCAATTCCCTTAATCAAACTAGCACAACTTCTCTCCTCCAACATATAACCCAAGGCATCTACTGAAGTCACAAAAAGAAGCGGAGCAAGGGGGCAACCTTGTCTGACGGACTTGAAGAGGCTAATCTTATTAGTGAGCTTACCAATAACAACAACTTTAGCAGAAGCAAAAGTGAAAAGAACCCGAATTTTATCAACAACTTGCTTGGTAAAACCAAGCCATTCCAACATACTGAAGATAAAGGACCAATCCACTCGATCATATGCTTTATCAAAATCAATCTTGAGCATAATCGCCTTTTGCCCACTTTCTTGAGCCCACTTCAAAGTCTCCCAAGCCGTGAGAAATGTGTCTAAAATGAATCTCCCCTTCACAAAACCAGTTTGTTCACATCTCACAATCTGAGAAGCAATATCCTTGAAACAAAGAGCCAAAGCCTTGGCAACAATCTTGTACGAAACATTCAACAGGGTGATGGGCCTCCAACCCCCATAGTATCCTTCCTATTGCCCTTCGGAATAACCTTAATCAACCCTTGATTAAGAACAGGTGAAACAAAACCTCTATCAAAAATTTCCTGAACCATTTGAGTATAATCATCACCAACAACATCCCCTAACTTTTTATAAAATTCCACTAGGATACCATCTGGACCTGGAGACTTACCATCTTTCATTTTTAAAAGGGCTTCAAATAGTTCCTCCTTGGAAAAGGTAGCCGCAACACGATCACTCTCAAATATGAACACTTGTTTTGGAACACTCCTCTTAATTTCCTCCCTAGCAACAAGAACCTCCGAAGACATAGGATAAGCAGAGAAAATCTTCTGGAAATGCTCCTCAACAGCAGCCCTAATCCCATCATCATCTTCCACCAACCTATCATCGAAAGTGTGAAGAGCAGTAATTCTTTCAAAAGCAATTTTCATTTTAATATGATTGAAAAAGAATTGAGAGGAAGCATCCCCTTGCTGCAACCAATGAATTTTGCTCCTAATACGTGCCCCTTTGTTAATTTAATCCTCATAACAACGAATCTCGTACTCCCAACCAAGAGCTCTTTCTTGAAGCTGAACATTAAAAGGATCCACCTCAAGAGCTCTTCTAGCATTATCCAAATCTTTCCTAAGCTGCTTTAATCTTCCTTTTCTTCTCCTAGCAACTAGCTTTCTCCAACCACGTAAAAATTTCACAGCACGTTTAATAGCTGCCTCCCACCAACCAATCCACCCAGTATCAACTGGACGAGGCTCCAAATTCTAAACTCAATTGATAAGATCTCTACAAGACTTAGAATCTAAATGAGAAACATTAAGTTTAAAGGGAAGCTTCTTATCAATCACTACAGTAGCTCCCAAAAGGATTGAAGAGCTAATTGGATAATGATCAGATCCAATGGCAGATAAGTCAACAAAAACAACCCTTCTTCCTCTACTAACACATGTAAAGACACTGTTGTCCATATAAATCCTATCCAATTAGGCCATAATTCTATCACCACCTCTCCTCTTATTAGACCAGGTAAATCATCCCCCTGTTTCCAAACATTTATGTCTAAAATTAGCATCAAAAATTTGAAGCGAAGCCTTCAAACTACTCTAGGATTCCTTTTCAGAACCAGAAATACAACCTCCCTGACCACCTTCTCTATCCCCATCCCATTCAACCATATTAAAGTCACCTCCAACAATCCAACATGCATCAGGTAAATTGTGCTGCATCCAATCCCACAAGATCATCCGCTCACCAGAGGTGTCAGGAGCATACGGAGAACAAATGCCAATCACCTGACCAGCTACAACAAATGTAGCCCAACATATTCTACCTTGAGGATCCTCCCCCTGTTCCACCATAGAGGCAACCAGCCAAGGTTTAACAGCAAGGACCACCCCACCTCACCCTCTATCATGCATAGAAGACCACCAAATCCCATTCCAATTTTTACTTAGATAACTATGGTGAGCAAAACCATCAACACCTCCTGTAAACACACAATATCAGCATTGACACTATGCATAAAACTACTCACCAAACATCTTTTGGGGGGAATTGACATTCCCCGAACATTCCACAAACTAAATTCAATTTTCATTGGGAAACAACATCATTTAAAACCTCAAACCGATTGCTAATCTAAGTAGACCTTCCTTTGGGAGACCTACTCCTATCTATAGCTGAACTTCTGCTTTTCCTCCTACCCTCAAGGGCGTCTAAATCTTCACTTAGATTTCTACTGACCTCTGTCAACTGATTAAGATGGTTTTTGTCCTTGGAAGTAATAGTTTCTTCGTTGGATTTCCCCTGGGAAAAAATGAACTCTTTTTCAGCTTAGAAGGCCTATCCGGCAAGTCCTTATCCTCTCTACGTTTCTAAACAATCCTCCAATCTAAATCCCCCTTACTAACCACTAATTATTTGTCCAAATCAGTCTCCATATCTTGTGGCTCCTCATTTTTGTCCCTACTTTTTTGATCATTCCCACTAATAACAGAGGTTCCTGAAATATTCTTGGCCTTCTCTACCTTCACTTGCTATTGTGTTTTTTGAGGGCAATCCTAAATGAGGTGTTCTTGAGATTGACAAAAAAAGCAAGTATTAGGAAGATTTAGGTATGCTCTATTGTGGATTCTCTTCTCGTGCTATCGTCACTTCCTGCTGCACATTGGTTAGTTCTTCCTCCACTAGAATAGGATTCAACTGAGTTTCTACCAGGTCCTCTTGCCTTTTTAAGTGGTGTTGCTTCTTCACTCCTCTTCTCCTGTTCTACCTTCTTTGTTGTGTCTGGCTCTACAATTCGTCCTATTTTATTTGCTTTTGTAGTTGCGAGCATTTCTTCAAATGAATAAGCTCGTCATGCTTGCGTGACTGAGGTTCTTTCATATCAAAATTATGAGGGTACATCAAGTGATGCCAAGGATTCCCGAACTTGGGCTTCCACTAAAAATTTTGTAGGTCCAACATGAATAACACTACTTGTTCCCTCTTCTGGTACTACCTGAAGAGGCTCTACGATCTCAAAGTCTTCCTCGTGTATCCCCATCACTTCTTGCAATGGTATAGTTTGTGCCTATTGCAATGATTGCTCAATGTTACGCACCACCGCTTGACTTTTGGTGATTTTCTCCATTGTCATCCTTTGAATGGAATTTGGCGACTGTGATGGCGATGGTAAAAATGGCAAAAACTTCCTCCTCTACCTTGTTGGTGGTGCAACTTCCTTTTTCAGGGGTGCCACTTCCTTTTCTCTTGGTGCAATTTCCTCCCCTTCAAATTCCTCATCAGGTCCCTCAAGTGAAGCTTTCTTAAACTGTTGTTTTACTCCTTGCTTTTTACTTGGAGTAGGCTTCTTCACTTGTGGTTTAGGATCCATCTACCTCAAAATTGATGGTGCTAACTCTGGTAAGTCCTTGGAGGATCCAATCCTGGAATCTACACACCTACCCTGTATACAACATCCAAAAATAGGCCAATCACGTGGAAGACCATTGAGAAGTTTTTGGTGGTACGCATCAAAAAGTTCTAGATATGTATTGCCAAGTAGGTTGCCCAGTCATAAGCTACCCCCTTCTTGATGCCTTGTAAGTAGGGTATCAACCAAATTGGTAGTTTTGAAGATCATTGCTCACTAGATAACCTGGCCATCAGTATATTCATAATGCATTGAAGTCCCTTATACAATAATTGAGTTAGTTTGACCCCACGACTTCCATGTGATAATAGATTGTCAAGTTCTTCTTCAGGGTTGTGACACTCTAGATCAATTGTTGATTTTTCTTAGGGTTGACTCATTCATTTACTATAGGTTATCCCCCTTCAGTAATCCAAATGTTCTTCTAAACATTTTAGCTAAATACACCACTCGTATCTCCTTGTCTCCCACTTGTACTATGGTATGCTTGATCAGATCATACGTTGCGAACATTTGCAATAGATACTCCTTATAAAATTCCTTATCAAAATTAGGGACTTTCTAGATAAAATTTGCTTCGGCCTCCTTTAACTTTTGCTTGAATGCATCCTTGGATGGTGTTTGCTTCCACCACCGTCTGCAATAGTCCCTAGTGGCATGGATCCATGTAATCTCCTTAAGGGGTATCCGGTCTTTATCAGATTGTCATATCTTCTTTTCTTTTATTTCTGACACCATTATTTGCGAGCGCATTTACTTTCCTTGAGTTCGCCCCTTCTCAAGATTTGGTACTTGTTTGTGTACCTCCCCTTTAGTACGAAAGTGTTTCTGGTGGTGTCGGAGTTGTTTTCTAGGCACTGACTTCGGTTGTGCTTCTTATTGCAGATTTACATGTGCTCTTTCACCTCTAGAGTACTCTGAATTAGTCACTCCGATTTGACTTAGCCAACTTCAGCTAATCCTTTCCTGATGATGACAATTTTTTTCAAAATTGACTTTGTGATGGGGGTAGCACTGGTGGCTCTCCTTGGTTGACTACTACGGACCTATGACGATTTCCTTTGTTGTTGTTTTCATTAGATGACATTGCTCTGATGACAACCTCTTAGTTGACGTGTTTGATGGATCCCTCCTTATCGACTTGCTTAACGATAACTTTCAATGCATATGATGACTCCCTCCTTGTCGATGTGTCTGATGGCTCCTTCCTTATCGATCTACCTGACGACAACTGTTGATGTATCTAATGACTCCTTTCTTATTGACTTTCCTGACGGTAACTGCTGACGCATTTGACGACTCCCTCCTTGGAGACCTACTTGACGGTAATTGTTGGTACGTTTGATGGCTAGGTTGCTTGTTGGCAGAAGGAAAATTATGACAGAAGATGTGACTCCTCTAAATCACAAACAAATTGCTTGTTCTTCCATCTCCTTGTGTTTCGGTTGCAATTCTTTGCTAAAGTTGTCCGACTGTGAATATCGTAGCAGAAATATCTTGCAAATGCATAGTGAATTTGGAAATCTCCATGAAGACTTATTATCTGCCAATTATCTATGGCTTAGGGCATCCTTTGTTTTGTCTAAAAAATTTTGATGCACAAATATCTTGCTAGCGAATCTCCAGCTCTAGCTTCACTCGCACAAATGCTTCAATCTACAAATAATGTGCATTCCTTCCCTTGGCCATCCTATTTATAACTTGTGCCCATCGTCATTGCCACCCATTCAACTGTTTAGCAACTTCCACTTCTTGTTTCAATTGTTGCATGTGCGCTACTTTGCCACTTTTGCATGTAATTGTCATCTTTTTTTAATTTTATCTTTTCCTTATTTCATCTTTTTCCTTATTTTGTCTTTTTTTTACTTGCAACTTCTTCCCTTAAGTCATCGACGTTGTGTGAAGCGTATGGCAATGCTTATGAAAACTTTCCACGTTTTTGTCGACACTCCTTCCTATCGATGACTACCATTTTTCTCACTTACTAAGTCCTCATTGTCATAAATTGATTATATCTACTGCCTACTACGATGATTCCCTCGACTTCAAGGTATATTTGACTGTTGATATTACCTTTGATCATGTCTAGTCCTCACAATATGCCAATATATCCTATCCTCCTTGTCGGCATCTTTTGTCCATTGACAGACGATGAGAAGATTGAGAATATGTTCTATTGTCGTCATCACGATAGATCTCATATCTACCATTATCAAGACGAAACATTTGCTTGCTGTCATCATGACGGATTTGTTGCCTATCATCATCATGACGGATTTGCTACTTGCCATCATCATGACAATACTATATCATCAACATAACAAAATTTTATCCTATCCTATCCTCCTGATGATGGTTTCCTTGTTTACCATCATTTTGACATATTACTATCGTCCTATTTGCAGGTTATCTCCTACCTCTAAGTCTGTTGTGATGTCTTCTCAATTCTACTTCCTTTTGGTGTATCAAATTTTGAACTAGATTCATGGAGGTGCTTGATCCCTATTTCAAAATCCTTATCTTCCCTGAAATTGTTTGAAGCATTCTCCTCTTCTTTTTGGTTGAATCTCCCTTACGTTGGATTGATGAGCTCGTAGCTATCTAGGATTTGTTTGGTTCCTTAGTCATTCTTGATAACATCTTTGGTTCCCACAGGCTCGATGAGGTAGGCCTAGTAGCCCATCCTTATGAACTTGTATTTGCTTGTTTTGTATTGTATCTATGGATAGTCTTTATGGTCTATTCTACTGACCAGTCGACCTATGGGTAGCAAGAGGGGAATTTCTTCTCCTCGAGCTACCACGAAGGAGACCAACCGAACTCCCCCCTTGGTCATGTGCACTTGGGTTACCCAAAAGTCTTGTTAAACTCCTTGGATTACTCATGTTACCTTATTCATTGCTTGATTAATTGATTCTCCTATTGTAGGTTGTCCTTTGTGATTTTGGGTTTCAATTAACATTTGCCTTAGGAGTCTTAACCTCATATCTGCTCGCAGCAATCTTATTTACCACCTTGCCTCTTCAAAGTGTCTTTATGGTTCACATTGTGCTAATGCATCACTATACTGATTTGAGAAGGTAGAATCGGTGCTTGAATCATTCCCTTTACCTGTTGTGTGCATAGGCCACCTAGATGTTTCTTGCACTCTCCTTTGCAATCTCCTAACTTCTCTTCTTTCTCTTCTCAATTGTCATGCAACGACTTGATACTTTTGTACCTTCGATCTCCCTTGTGGTCGTCTTGTTAATTCATTATCGTCATTCAAATCATTTTCTATTCTTTCTTCCTTCTCTTGAAGCATTAGTGGTTCATTATTTTCAATCACTTGAACCATTTTGAGAAATCATACCCCGACTTGCTGACTTCAAGCTTCGTCTCTTTGTCTTCTCCGCTCAAATTTGGGACTTGGATATGGAGTGTTAGAATCCCTAGGAAAGTTTCCATTGTTGCTTTCATATTTTTTTATCCTCTGTTCCTAGGTTGTTTACGTTCTTCTCTAACATCTTTCCATAAAATAGTAGCAGTTTGTTCTTTGCTCACTCGATGTTCTATACAAATAGCAAGACCTTTTTGAGATTTATTCTTGATTCTTCCTTGAAGTTCAATTGTCTCATTTTGCTTTGGTAGCATCATGTTCCTTTATCTCCTAGAACATCTTGCCAATGGGGAGGCAGTACTAGAAGAACTTTTTGTATTCAATTGAATTCTCAACATATTTGAAGAGGAACTACTAGAGTCTAAGGAGAATAGGCTACTTTCCAAAGGTGCTTCCTCATTGCTATTTGCACTTTCCCTTAACTCTATCGTTTGTCTCTCAAGTTGTTGATCAAATTTGTTCAACTCTACTCTTCGTAATTCTTCTCTTTCGTTCATTCTTTGCATTTGTTTCATCTAGCTTGTGAATCACTTGTTCTCCCATTCGTGCATTATGCATTCTCAGGGTTTCGTATTCTTCCTATAACTAATGCGTCTCCTTAATCATCTATTACAAAATCCTTGATTCTTCATTCTGAATCTCATCCCCTTCATTTTCAGAGACTAGGATCTTGTTCCTGTAATGTGATATTTGTGAGGGTTTGAAGTCTTTCTTCTCCATTATTCAAAAATCTTATGTGAACTTGTAATCGTCTACATTTCCTATCTCGAGGTTCCAACTTCCTCTATTCGATTATAGGTTCCCCTTTTGCTTCAAATAGTCATTATAGGTTCATTTGATCTTCTTCTCTAGTGATTCTACTCGGCTCTCCATGTTTGTAAAATCACATCCTTGGTCATAGCTCTTCTATCATTCTTCCATAAGTTTCTCCTAATGATTCTAAGTTGATTACATTCACCTACGCCTATGCCTTATACAAGTTCAACTTAGAACCATTTATAGTTTTGAGGTAAACTATACCATCCAATTTCCTTAGTCGAACAACCACATTATCTAGTACTTCTTCCACTTGGAAGGGTCTATGCCATAAGGTCTTCCATTTGCTTGGCTTGACTTCTCGTTTCCCATTATATTTAAGCACTAAATCACCAGCTTTCAAGTACATTTTCGTAAATGTTTGTCATGCCAAAATTTACGTCATCGTTGGGTAAATCTTTGTCGCCCATTGTGCCATCACCACATTTTCTCTTAGTTGTATGAGTGTTGTGAGCCTCTCTTCCATGCTCTCCTCATCACTCAAGTGATTCTCAACTGCTACTCTTAGACTCAATACCAAGAATTCAAATGGTACAGTCATCTCTTGTCCATATATCAACTAGAAAGGTGTATGATTTGTTGTTGGCTTAAAATTTGTCTTGTACACCCACAAGACTGTTGGTAATCGTTCTTCCCAATCAGCGCCCTCCACCTTGCATGTCGTGTACATGATGGAAACCAAGACCTTATTCATTGCCTTTGCTTGCCCATTCATCCCAGATTAGTACAGGCTAGACGAGTGGAAAATCTTGAATTATGTGGTTAGGTTTTGTATACTCTCATTGATGAAATAGCCTCCCCTATCACTCGTCAATTGTAGGGAATCTCAAACCTGGTAATAACCTTTCATACAAGAAACGAGCAGTGCTTCTTGCAGAATTATTTGGTAGAGCCCTTGCTTCTACCCACTTCGTCAAGTATTTTGTCACCACCACAATATATCGACATTTGCCTTTTTGGCTTGTTCAAAGTGGTCCCACAAAATCCAATCCCCACCTTTCAAAAAGTTCTTGGGGTTGAGAAGGATGTAATGGTATGAAATATCTTTTTAATGGTTTTTCCATTCTTTGGCACGTATCACATGCCTTCACATACTCTTTGGCATCGTGATAAAGGGTGGGCCACCACAGTCCTGCCAACAACACTTTCCTTGTTGTTGCATCTGGTCCCATATGGCCTCTAATCAATCCCTCATGTGCCTCCTTTAATATTTGTTGTACTTTATCCTCTATCACACACCTTTTCAAGATGTGGTCTTTGCCCATCTTATATAACAAACCTGCAATCAATGCAAATGGTGTTGATTTTGCAATGATCTTTCTTTGCTCTATTACCATCATCTCCTTTTGGCAGCTCTCCTTTCGATAGATATTCCTTGATATGTTTATACCATGTTGGTATCGCACTTATCATAAATGGTTGTGTTAAGGAATTCATCTTGTATTCCTCCTTTTGCAGATTCTCTTGAGCGAGTCTTCCACATCTGGTCCACTATTACGTGTTTCTTTCCTAACCTTATTACCACTCAAAATACAAACTCTTGTAGTGTGAGGAGCCACCTGCTCATTCATCCATATATCATCAGATTGTTAATCAAGTATAACAACGCCTGATGGTCTATGTAAAAAGCAAATGGATTGGCTAGTAGATAATGCCTAAAATTTTATATTTCATAAACCATCCCCAATGCTTCATATTTCACTGTGCTATAATTCTTCTTCACCCTTGATCACAACTGACTTACGAAATAAATGGGTTGGTCCAATCTAAACTACCCTTCTCCCAAGACATAACTAATCACAAAGTTTGAGGTATCTACGTGAACATGGAATTCCTCCCAATTTGGATAAACTAGGATAGGTGCTTTCACCAAATGTACCTTTAATCCTTCAAAAGTCTCTTGGTGCTCCTCTGCTCACTTGAAAGGAACACTCTTACGCATGAGAGTATCTAGTGGATGGACAACTTGTATGTAGTTCTTGATAAATCTTTTTTTTCTACTTTGAACTTTTTCTGGCTTCTTTTCTTCCTCTTGGATTTAGTCTTCTGTGTGGATGCATAAGCATTGAGGTGTGAATACCTCATACTCATAGTCTTCCATTTGCCAATGAAGTAGACCTTTGTCATCATCCCTCTCATCTTCCATGTACACCAATTGCAACACTCCATCAAGTTCATAACTTGTTTCTCCATCTGATGAACTTTCTGATTCGTCTGAGGTTTCAAGGTCTTGGTTGAAAGAGTAATTCTTCAAATTAATCATGCACTTATGCTAGCCTTTCTTAAAAGTGGGATGTTCTTTCTCCCATTTATGGTTTACTTTCACCATTCTTAGCCATCCAAGCAATGCGTCATAAGTAGGTTTTTGCATGGTCGTCACTACGAAATCCAATGTGAAATCTTGCTCCGCTATCTGCACTCTTTGATTCATCAATATACCTCTCGTCTCTATTCCGTACTGGTCTACTCCATATAATCTAAAATTCAAATATCACAATGTGGGTTGTCCAATACTTTCCCATGTCTTCTCTGGCATCATGTTCACACTTGATCCTCCATCTATGATAACTTGAGTTAGCTTGTGGTCCAATATCTCCATGTGAACCAAAGATGGCTTCTTTTTGGCTTCGATCATTAGGATTGTGAGATCAATGAATTGCTCCTGTTTGATGTTGGTTACTTCCTGAACTTCTCTTTTCCTTGTATTTAATATTTCACCAACCATGGTGTATAATTCAGGCACTGCATTAAGTAGACTTGATACTTTAACTTCCATGATTGTGCTCAGTACTTGTGTCATCAAGCATTCCATTGATGCTTGCTTACTTGTCACTATCTTTGACCTTTTCATGGATTTCTCTTGGAGTAATATTTTATGTTTCTCCTTCTCTAATTCTTCCTTTACCACTTCATGGGCTTCTTGCCATTGCTCTTTTTCTTAGCAGGGTTTGGATATTGCTCCATTTTTTAGCATGAGCTATTGTCATTGCTAGTACTTGCTTTTCTTTTCTTTTTATTGGGTATCACTAACTTGACAATGTCAATTAGATTGACATTTTGTGTATCACCAATAATTGCTTTGTTTGGGTAATTTATTTCCTTGTGGTTACCCGATCCACACCATCGATACATATGAGTGACATTGTTTTTGTTTCCTCTAGTCTACAACTTGGGGTAACTTTTTGTAAAGTGTCCCCACTCTTGGCAGTTTCGAAATTGTATGATAGGTATTCCATCTAAATCATACTGCAGTTAAATTTTTTCTCCCTACCTGCCACCTCGGTGGTTGTTCCTATATTCACCACTAGTTGCACCTTATCCATTTCTTGAGGTATTTGTTTGTTCCACCTGTTGCACTGTCATGGTTTGGTGCCTTACTCTCTTCAAATTGAATGGATAATTAGAGACTAGATGGCCTGCCACATCGCATATATTGTAATATGCATTCTTAGGACAATTGATATTCGTGTGATCTTATTTGCAATCCAAACACCAAATATCTTTTCGTTTCTTTTGTACTTTTCCTTTGACATCTTTCATGTTCTTGTCAAACTCTTTTTTAAAAAAGAGTAGATAGCGCTTTGCACCTTGTCCTATGCATTGCTATCTGAATCGACATTCCTTGAATGCCCCTTGATTCTAGCTACCGTTTGTTTTGCTTGGCTCTCAAAATTATTTGCTTTTTCTAGAGCTTCAACATATGTGGACGACACAACCTTGATCTTCTTCATTTATTTAAGTAGAAGTTTGTCTATGAACCAACGTTTTACTAGTCCATATACAAGTGGTATCTGCATTTTATCGACCAATTGCTTTAGTCTCCTATTATAATTCTTAACATTTTCCAGCTTTTGTTTCATGGCGTAAATCCCCATTATAATTTTAGTTTCAACACAGATTGGTTGTAATTCATTGATGAATTCATCTTGCATTGTCTCCCATCGCCTAAATGGTTGTGTACTTTCCCTCTTCAAGTACCAATTAATCGCCATGCCTCGTAGGTTAGCAAGAAATAATTGCAACCATTCAGTAGGTTGTGTTACTCCAATTACCTTCAAAATTGTGGTCCAAGTACCAATGTGGCATGTTGGATCTTCTTTTCCTTCCTCAGTGAAGGATGGGTGTTTTTGTTTACCCGCTCTATTAGCAACGTGTACCATTGGGTCTCTCTCAATCTCCACAATTTGTATTTGATTCCTCCGTTGTCAGCCTTGCAAACTTAAATTCTATCATTCACCTCGTCTTATCACGCTCACTTTTTCTCTTGACTCAAACTTGATCTAGGCAACGACACCAAATATAGACAATGATGAGGAAGCAGAATTTTGGGTGAAATGCCCTAGTGGTAGCTGGTGAACCATGACCTAACCCCTCAACCAGGTGAATCATGGCCCAACCATATGCTCCATCCCCTTGTGGGAGTATCACTCTATGATGGTGAGTGTGGAGTTCTCCCCAGGTGTCATTTTCATTGGTTGATTTCCCTTGTGGTCCCACGTTAATTTTAGGGTCCATTCTCTACAAATAATAACTCAATGTTAACTTTGGGGTCAGTTCTCTAGAAAATAATAGTCCCATATTAGCGTTGTGGTTCGTTCTCTACTCTCGTCTGCTTATTTCTCATACTTTCTTACATAAACTCTAAACATCTTGTGAGCAACCCTATGAGCGTCTTGAGCCCTTATCTCGCATGTATCCAATAACGACCCTCATAGTGGTAAATAAAGCACAATAGATGCTTAGAGCTTTGTAAATCAAGTAGGCTTTTAGGTGAGATGCCCTAGTGGTAGCTGGTGCACTATGAGCCAACCCCTCAAATGGGTGAGTCATGGTCCAACCATATACACCATCCTCTCTTGTAAGAGCATCACTCTATGATGGTGAGTGTGGAGTTCTTTCCATGTGTGGTATCCGTTGGTTGATATCCCTTGTGGACCCCATATTAACTTTAGGGCCTCTGCAAAAAATAACCCCATATTAATTCTAGGGTAAGTTCTCTATAACTAACAGCTCCATGTTATCTTTGTGATTTGTTCTCTACTCCTCTTGTATTTTCTAGTTCTCATACTATCTCGTATAAACCCTAAACACCTTGTGAGCAACGCTAAGAGATTCTTGGGCTATTTTTCTATATGTATCCTACGATGGCCCTCATGGTGGTATATAAAGCACAATAGATACCTAGAGCTTTCCAAATTAGGAAACATCCTTCTAGGTGAAGTCCTAGTGGTAGTTGGTGAATCATAACCCAACCATATTCTCCATCCTCTCTTGTGGGAGCATTGCTCAATGGTGGTGAGTGTGGAGTTCTTTCTATGTGTGGTTTCCATTGGTTGATTTTCTTTGTGGGCCCCATATTAACTTTGGGGATAGTTTTCTACAATAAGAATAGTCCCATGTGAGCTTAGGGGTTAGTTATTTACTCTCATACTACATAGTTCTCGTATTTTCTTGTATAAACCCTAAACACCTTGTGAGCATCATTGTGGGAGTCTTAAGCCATTATCCCACGTATCCCATAATGGCCCTCATTATGGTATATAAAGCACAATAGACACCTAGAGCATTGCAAATTAAGTAGGCTTTTAGGTGAAATGCCCTAGTGGTAGTTAGTGAACCATGACCCAATTCCTCAAACCGTTGAATTATGGCCCAACCATATGCTTCATCCTCTCGTATGAGAGCATCGCTTGATGATGGTGAGTGTGGAGTTCTCCCCATGTGTGGTTTCCATTTGGTTTATTTCTCCTATGGACCCCATGCTAACTTTGGGATCCACTCTCTTTAACAAACAACCCTGTGTTAACTCTAGGGTCATTTATTTCCAAAAAGAATAACCCCATGTTAGCTTTGGGGTTTGTTTTATGCTCCTCTCATATTACCTAGTTATTGTACTCTCACATAAACCCTAAACACCTTGTGAGTAGCGTTGTGAGTATTGGTAGATTATCCCACATGTATCCCACAATGGCCCTCATATTGGTATATAAAGCACAATAAATACCTAGAGCCTTGCAAATTAGAAAGCAGGTTTGTGAGTGAAATTCCCTAGTGGTAGCTGGTGAACCATCACCCAACCCCTCAAATGGGTGAATCATGACCCAACGATATACTCCATCTCCTGTGGAAGCATCGCTTGATGGTGGTGAGTGTGGAGTTCTCCTCATATGTGGTTTTTGTTGGTTGATTTTCCTTGTGATTCCATGTTAACTCTGAGGTCCATTCTCTGCAAAAACCAATCTCCTGTTAACTCTAGGGTCAGTTCTCTACAAAAAAAACAGTCCCATGTTAGCTTTGGGTTTTGTTCTCTACTCCTCTTATACTACTTAGTTCTTGTACTTTAACCCATAAAAAGTAAACACCTTGTGAATAGCGTTGCGAGAGTCTTGATCAATTATCCCACATGTATCCATGATGGCCTAGAACACACTAATGTGAGCAACATTTTGTAAGTCTTAAGGACACACTAATGTGAATTGGCCTGAGAGTGTATATTGCAACATATGCGAGGTACGGGGATATGCGATCAACAATTATCCATTCAATTTGAAAGAAGGCACCAAACCATCGTGGTGCAAGAGGAAGAAGAGAAACCTAATACGTTGAAGAATGGACAAGATGTGACCAACAAGATTTGTAGGAATAACTGTCGAGGCAAGTAGTACCAACAACGCAATTGACAAGGAGGCTAAAATCTATTGTAGTATGATTCAGATGGAAGATCAATCATGCAATATCACAATTTCCAAGAATGTGGGCTCTTTGTGAAGAATTACCCCACTCAAGTAGTAGGACCAGCAGGGAATAACGTACCACAAATGTGTAGATGGTGTGGATTGGGCAATCATAAGGAGGTAAATTGTTTGAAGAAGTTGAGTATGAGTAACTCATAGAATGTCAATTTCCTTGACATAGAAGAAGAAAAAGAAGCCAACGGAGAATGATGTGCTTGTTGTTACAAGGGGTCAGGAAAAAAATGATCAATACCCCAAACCTGCCATAGTAAAGGAAAGATGGCAAGAAGCACAAAAAAAATAATACAAGAAGATGTAGAAAAGGCTAGTGGAACAAAAGAAGCTGAAGAATCCATCAGGCTTAAAAGGAAAAATGTCAACTCAGGAACTGACAACATAAGTGTTGAACACGATAGTAGAAGTGAAAGTGACGAGTTTGCTTAGCACCATATCGATATTGCACGCAATTAGGAAATGAAATTCAGCCACATAAGATGATGGAAATGTAAAGCCAACCAAGAGAAGAAGTAAAGATGGAGGATCAGTTCATTGATCCAACAATATTGATGATCAATGTTAGAAAAAAGCTAGCATTGATTCATATCGAAATACTAGACTATAAGTAGATGCAAGTCATTGGTGGCGGGTCAAGTGTGAATATGCTTCTACAAAAGACATGGAAGGAGATTAGGGTTCCATTTTTATGGTCACCAAATTTCAAGCTATATGGTGTAGATCAGTATGGTATTGAAATGAAGGGAGTCTTAATGATTCAAAATGTGAAAATTATGGAATAGGAATTCATCATGGATTTTGTTGTGATTACAATGTAAAATCCAGAATATGATGCATTGATGGGAAGAGGATGACTAAGGATGGCCAAGGCTAATCATAATTAGGAAAAGGATTGGTTAATATTTAAGAGAGGACAACACAAATATATGATTAGTTTGAAGAATCAAATTGTTGGTGATGATTTGATGATGATTTATGAGTTGGGAAGTTCTTTAGATGAAGATAGCCAATACAAGCCAAATGAAGGAGTGCTAAACCTCGAGGAGTGCAGTGAAGATGAAAATCGATCACATAGTGGACTTCTCCATTGGAAAGTGGAAGAGTATAAAATATTTTAGCCCACTTGCCTTTGTATATTGATAGAGGAGATAAAGGAAACCAATGATGAGAAAGTTGAAAGCATCAACAAGATTGCGTACAAGGAAGAGGATGAATAAAAATGGATATTCCCCAATAATTTTATAAAATACAGAGTCAGAGATGCTGGAATTGATGAAAACCAACACACCTAAAAAATGTGGCAAGAGTAACGAGCCAGAGAACATCAAGTATGAAGGACCAAAGACAATGGAAGTAAATTTTGGAACGAAAAGAGTAAATTAATTCATTGTGGAGATGATTGGAATCTAGTGTTGAAAGCAACAACTTTCAAAAAAATTCTACAATATGAGGAAGTCTTCACATGGACATACAAAGATTTGAAAGGGATACCTCCAAAGCTATGTGTTCATAGGATCTAGTTGATCCTAGGTGCGTTACCAGTAAGAAGGCCATGTCGAATGAACCCAAAGTATGTAGCCCTAGTGAATGTAAGAATTGAAAAGATGTTGGATGCCAACATAATCTTCAAAGTAATGGTGAGCAAGTGGGTGTCACCATTCATGATCACTTTAAAAAATAAGCCAATAGAATCCACATATGCATGGACTTTAGGAGTTTCAATGTAATAACAATAGAAGATCCCTTCTCGACTTCCTTCACTGATTCTAGGTGGAGGAGGTAGTTGGACATGAGATTTACTCATTTCTAGATTGGTTTTCTAGGTACAACAAGGTCAGCATTGCAGAGGAAGACAAGTTAAAGATAACGCTTGTTGTAGAGAATGGTATTTATGCTTATAATAGGTTGTCATCAGGTTGTGTAATACCCCAACCACATTTCAAATAATTATTTTGTATATATTTTATTAGATGTTGACAAGAAATTTCAAAGCTTTCTTGGATGATTGGTCGATATAAGGGAAAATAAAGGAGCACTTGCTAGCATTGGAAGAATGCATGAGGTTATGCATGAATGCCTGTTTATCTTTGAACCTTGATGATGCCATACGACAAGCTATTAGGACATAGTATGTAAGAAAGTGTTGAAGGTAGATCTTGATAATATTCGTGTCTTTTTTAACATGGAAGAACCACATGATGTGATTTCATTGAAGACCTTCCTAGGATACATAGGATATTACAGAAGGTATATCAAGAATTTTGCCCATGTGTCTTACCCGTTGGATTCACTGACAAAGAAGAATGTTCCTTCAGTTGGACAAATGAACATCAAGGAGCATTTGAGGAGTTGAAGGTAAAGCTTGTATGCAGTCCCATTATGGTTTTTCTGGATTGGGATGAGCAATTTCATGTTCCAATTTCACGATTGGATGTGCTTTGGCCCAAGAAGGACAATTTAGGCTAGACTAGCTTATTTATTTTGCAAGCTGGTTGTTATCTTGAGCAGAAAGGAATTACAACACGATGGAACAAGTCTTTGGGAATAGTGTTTATAATGCAAAAGTTTAGACACTACATGTTGGCTAATCCATTTGCCCTCTATGTTGACCATCAATCTCTGCTTGATAATAAACTGATCATACACGAACAAGTTAGCAGGTGGCTCGAGTTCGTATTTTGGGTAGTGGTCAAACCCAAAAAGAAGCATGTGATAGCGGATCAACAGTGAAAGATTTCCTTGAGAGCCTATAGGAGTGTTAGATGAGTTTCCTAACGCTCAGTTATTTACCATAAGTGCTATACCATCACGGTTTAAATCAATAGAAGAGTACCTATCCACAGGGGAGTTGCCAAAGGAGATGTCAACAACAAAAAGGAGAAAGGTGATTATAAAGTCAACATCTTTCCAATTGATAGTAGAATTACCATACAATATGGGACCATATGGAATACTAAGAAAGAAGAAGATGTGTAATGGAAGAAGAAGTAAGGGTAATGCTAAAGGAAGCTCACGAGGGGCTAGCCAAAGGGCATATGGGACTAGATGCAACTACGAAGAAGGTGCTTCTAGCAGGGCTATGGTGGCCCACCCTTTATCACGATGCAAAGGAGTATGTGCAAGCATGTGATAGGGTAGCAACGAAATGGGAAGCCATTGCATGGATATTTCATGCCATTACACTTGTCCCAACCACAAAAAAAATTGAGAGATGGGGCTTACACTCTATGGCTCCTTTTAGGACAAGTCAAAAAAGGAAGTGTCGATAAATCATAATGGTGACTGAATACCTGACAAAGTGGGTAGAGACAAGGGTACTTCCAGATAATTCAGCCAAGAGTATGACTTGATTCTTGTATGAGCAAGTAATCACTAGGTTTGGGATTCTATTGCAATTGACAAGTGACAGAGGAGGTCACTTTATGAATGAAGTTATTAATAAGTTGATAATAGAGTTCAATATTTTATATTTGTTGTCAAGTCTGTATTACCCCTGAGCAAATGGGTAAGTAAAGGTGATGAATAAGATCTTGGTATCTACACTCTACAAAATCAGTGGAATAGAAGAAGCAGATTGGGAGGAGAAATTGTCATCAGTACTATGGGTGTATAGGATAAATTTTAAGCCAACAACGAATCATATGCCATTCCAATTGATGTATGACCAAGAGGTAGTAGTGTCAATAGATTTCTTGAAACCAGTTTAAGGTTAGCAGTGTAAAACCGGTTAGGAGACCAAGACAATCTAGAGGAGAGGCTTGGGGCATTGATTCAACTGGATGAGAAAATAGTTATGGCATAGTGGGTGATAGAAGTAGCCTAGCAAAAAAGGAAGTTGTGGCATGACAAGGACCTTAGGAAGCTAAACTTGAAATTGAGTGACTTGGTCTTGAAGTATAATGGCAAGAGAGAGATCAAGCCGGGTAAGCTAAAAATATTGTCTTGGTCCCTTTCAAGTAGTTGAAATAATGGAAAATGATGTAGTAAAATTGCAGAAACTGGACGGGACAGTCATTCTTGAAACCATCAATGGATCAAAATTAAATCCTTATAGAGTAAAAAGCTTAATGCCTATTTGTTTCTTTTGAAGGCGGAGAGGAAGCAACAAGAAGTGCTCCACGAAGGAGGAGAATCAAGACAAAGCAATCAAGATCTTCAAGAGGACACAGAAGACATGGGATTGAGAAGGCTATTTGCAGAAGGAGAGGAAGCACAACCAGTTATAGAACAATAAGAGTTAGCACTTCATCCTAGAGAAAGAAGAAGAGTACAAGTGTATGTGCAATTTTGGATAGAATGGAAGAATATGAGCAAGATATGCTTATTTCTAAAGATACAAGACAAGTCCAGAATGAGAAATTGACAAGATTAAGTTAGTTAGCTCAAGTGGGATTTGTACAAAAAATGTAGGAGGAAACACAACCTATAATAGAACAATAGGAATTAATACCTCACCCAAATGAACGAAGAAGAATACAGGTGCACATATGATTCCCAGATAGAACAAAGGTATATGAGCAGGAAATACCGACTCTCAAGGAAGGAGAAGTTAGGACCAAAGAATTGGTAGAGTATAGCCTTTTAGCTCAAATTGGACTCATACAACAAAGAATGCAAGAACAAATGTAGTAGTTGTAAGAAGAGTATGGGACTTTATGTAGGAATAATACAATAATGAGAATGTAAATCATCTAGGAGTTGGATGGATGACACTATACAAGAATAGATAAATGGACAACTAGAAGATGACAAGAACGAAAGGTAGAATTTGAACAACAAAGAATATCTGAAGAGAGTGCAAGGTAAGAAGATTGGCCACAAGAGGAACTTGAGGATCTAACACAATATCGACTAAGTAGGGAAGAAGTTGTCGAGATATTGAGGAAGCACCAACATAATCGAAAGATAGAGGAACTAACCCAGGTGTTGTAGGTGAGTTGGAGAGGAGAGGGCAATCCTCCAAGGGAGGTCCCAGGTTCAAATCTCCACCCTACTAAAAAGCTGAATTGGGTATCCAAAATTCAATTGATAATGTTGGTGCGGGCAGGGTCGGGTGCGACCCCCGGGTGACTTTGATGGTGTAGAACCCCTGTTCGTGGTCTCTTAGACCAAGGCGGCTCCGCAAGGGGTTTTTTGCTTAAAAAAAAAAAAAAAAAAGATAGAGGAACTAGGTGATAGACTCAAGTAGTGATGGCGTTCCCCCAATTCAAATAGGAAGCAATAATTCAAGTAGTAGTTTTGACCTCTTAGGAAGATATCAAGAACCTCAAATCCGTCTCAAGGTACAATAGTACTTAGATGCAAATAGACAGCTAAGAAGACAAATGAATGAAGTCAGAAAGCAAAGTAGACACTTAGAGGAAGCAGTTGGAAGGATCCAAGGAGAGAGAAGGTGAGGGGAATAATTCAAGTACTAACTTTAATTTCTCAATGCAGTATAGAGAAACATTAATTCAGTCTACAACACAAAGATGGGAAGAAGAAAGACTCAAAAATTGTTGGCTACAGATAGAAATTGAGAGAATTATCCCCAAGTAGTCAAAATTGAGGAGAATCTAGTAGGCTGTAGGAACGAGAACAAGAGAGTAACTTAGGCATCTTAGGGAGACAATCAAGTCTTTGTAGGGGCCTAGGCAACCTGGCCAAGGGAAGAGTTTGATTGGTATCCCTCTCGACAGCTTGAGCGGGAGAAATTTCCCTCTTGCTACCTCTAGGCTATAGGATCGACGTAATGGGGTGCAAGGACCATTTGTTGATCAGATAAGAAATAATCAAGTTGGGTGTGAAATTCAGATTGGACCATTTAAATCACCTTGAGGAACACATTCAAACCAAAGAAGTCATCCATGACAACCGAGGGATTAGATGGATCTTAGACACCTATAGTTATGACAGGGCAGTCCCAAGATAGAGAGATTCCCTTGATAATCAGAGGAAGGGCCATGGCACAAATGCATGGCCACACGAAAGAAATCTACAAGGGAATCAAAGAGAGCAAGTTTGCATAAGGTAAGCATGAGTTCAACAAGTCCATGAAGGAGTTAGAATACGAACTCGATTACGAATTTTGGAAGTAGGCTTAGCTCAAAGAAATCCAAGTAGGAGCCATAAAAATGAAGAAGAGTATGGCAAACTGTTGTACAAATAAGCAAAGGACGACAAGAAGTAATGTAGAGGATGACCATACAATGAAAGACCAAGAAAGAGATTGTACAAAAGAGAAGCAGACAAGCCAGGAGTAGTGGCAAAGGGACTGTATGACAAAGTATCGTACAAGTCAAGCACATGTGGAGGATTGTATGGCCAACCACCATACAAGTCTGAAGCAAGGAAATCTTATGACGAAGAATGTGGAGAATGAGGATTGTATGATGGAAGAACTGATGAAATGACAAAATGACATGTCAGAAGGAGACGCCATGGAAGTCCAAGTTTGCATGGTCGTACGACTTGTATAGCAACCTTGATATATCATCGAAAAGGATTGACTGGTCCTTTGATCAGTGTTGTCTTCTGTGGTGGGCCCAGTGTTGGCTTCTTCAACCTTATCCTTTTGTGAACTTCCCCTTTCTCTATATTCTGTCCTTGGGAATTTGTGGCTACAAACTGCCCTTGGGAATTTGTGGCTACAAAAGCTTTAAGGCTGCTTTTTCTGATTTATTTTCATTTATTTATTTCATCCCAAAAGTTTTTTACCTCCTTGTCAATATACTCCCAGGCTTCATCACTAAAAGTCGTAGCGAATTTTAGCAAGTTTAAATTTTGCATGATCTTATTCTTCATAGTTTTTTATCATTCTTTGTTAGTCTGAGAAAATATGCATAAGTGATCAACAGTTTTTGCAAGAAAGTTAGTCTGCTTGGCCAATTCTTCTTCATTGTTAGGATGACAATTGAAGTCTTGTATTCTGCTCAGGATTAGATCATCAACATTGGTCACTTGTAAGCATTCTTCTAGAGTGAAATCTACTTAGCTCTTTATTAATCTTGTTTTCCCATTCTGCCACCCTAAAATATTGTATTGATTTCTCTTTTCAATTATATTATGCCATGATGACATGGTTGAAAATTAAAGGATTCAACTCTCTTACAAGTAAGCTTCAATAATTGAAAGTGAACATATAAAAAGCAAGTATAGTGGGGCTCCCTTGATCAAACGGGTATTAGTATTGAATATCTGCATATCAGCTGAGGTTTAATTTCAATTTTATTCTTAAATTCTATTGTTTTCTAATAAAAACATAAAAGTTAATACACCATTAATCAAGTTAAATGGAATGAGCTCAAGTGAAAAAAAAATCGTAAGATTTTCAAAGAGGATAACACCTTGGTTAGATTCCTGTGATGTAAAATGTCAACAATTGATGGTGGGATAAATTACAAATGGGTAATAAGCGATAAGTACCAATTTAGTTTAGGATAATAAGCTATAGGGTACCATATTTTACAAGGTTACAGAACTATCGGGGACGGGGTAGGTTTCGGGGACGACAAGCCAATTTTAGGAAATGGTTGAGGGACAGCTAGGGGATGGCAAGTATAATAGTATCTGATGGGCTGCCCTCATCATATTTAGAATAATTTACACAACAAAAATAGTCTATTTAGGAAGAAAATAATAGCAGAATGAAGCTTGATTTTGACTATAGGCAATTGCATAAGACAATGGTAAAGTAGCAATACACATTGGCTCAACAATAAGGACTTAGGTTTTCTGAAAGGTTCAGAGAAAGGAGGTAAAAAACTCATGAATAATCCATTACATAGGAGAAAGGGGTAAGAAACTCATGGATAATCCATTACAAACAGGACATCCAACATATCCAAACTGGGGACTCTTGAATTGAATGAAATGGAACATCCAAATAAACATTATAGAGATTTAAAACTCCAGTATTTTTTGATGGGGTAAAAAATGCAATAAAGTTTAACACTTGCAGAATGCCAAAAACCCATTTCCAATTAAATAGATAAAGGTTGGATGGATCCTATAGACCAATTTTGGTAGCAAGAAATACGCCTTGGGAACCACATTGTTTTACTTTATTTTATTGCAAGGACAGGCCCATTTCTTGGGCCCTCACAGTTTTCCCAAATTGGCTGAAACTCAGTACCGGGGTAGTTGAAACGTCCCCTTTGCTGTCCCCCTAACTGAGGACGACAGGAACAGGAACAGGGGAACATGTCCTCATATATCACTGGTATTTTATATATATAGACATACACATAAATGGTAAAAAAAATATCACGGATGGAAAAAAAGAGAGAAAATCACGTGAATTTTCTTCAAATTTCTTGTCCAAATTCATTTTGTAAATCAATGTCTTTGAAAATTTGGTAGTTTCGATGAACAAATTTCTAATTCTGTTTGTTACTGCCATTGAAGAAATGAAATTTGAATACAGCAGAGCAAGTTCATATTCAGCCCAACATGCCATCAATTAAAATATTCCAACTTTACAAAGTAGAAACACATGAAAATGGTGCTCAGGGTTGGATAGACAAATATACATTTTTCAATATTTCTCGTGATTTTAACATAAGGAAAATTACTGCTATCCCTCAACCGCTCACTCATCAGTATTGTTGCTTCTCATACTGTTTGCACTTCCAATATTTCACAGCATGCACTTATGTCAACTCTTCAGTGCCTTCCCAGTCTGGCTATTAGGTTATAAAGAAGGCCCATATGCATGTCGGGCTATTAGGTTATAAAGAAGGCTCATATGCATGTCTCCATATCTCTCTGTTGAGAGCAGATTGCACACTGAGAATTAGACCTGTATATAGGAAGTTCCCTAACTACTGAGATTTCAGGTGCAATTGTACAAATCAATTCACTGAATATCTTTGCTTAGAACATAGACCTGCAAGCTGAGAAAGACATATATTATTGCAGAATAAATATCTAACAAGATCAAGCAGACCTACACAGATTAGAAAAGAAAATCTTAGTCACAACCATTGGGAAATTATCATACCAAGAATATAAAATTGCTAGGCATCAACTAAAAGATAATAAATAAATATATAAAGAATGCAGCACATTTGAAGTATAGAGTACTCAAAGAATGACTTGATCAAGTGAACTCTTACAACTAGAAATCTCAAATGATGTATTCATTTCAATATCGGGCCATAAGGGCTGTGACGTGGAGCTACAGCAAGATTATGTAATCGGTCAATGAGTTCATTAACTGCTTCTATGCATGCATTCAGCATTTTTTCTTTCAAAATTATATTCCACATTATGCAGAATGAGTCTAACAGAATGCTCAAAACAGATTTCGTCTGTTGTGATTAGAACACTGTATATAAGCGTCCTTCACAGGCTGTGATAACCAACCAAGACTAAGACATCAGCCACTGTAAAGATCCACTCATAAGCAGCACCACTATCTTTAAATACATATTCCTGTAAGTTTTATGGCTAGGAAAATGTTGATGGGAAGCTTTTGTCAATCACATTCCTTCACCTGGGTGTCATCATATATCTCAAGTTCTCAACAATTAAGATATTTGACAATTTTGTGAATTTCTATATCAAACAACATATTTTATCGTGATGTTATATGCCTGCCCCGGAGCAACAGACAAAGAGCTATTACAGGGATACCAAAATCATTAAAATATGAGTTTGATTCAGCATCTAAAAACAATACTGGAAACACAAGAAAGATTGTTCTTTATCCTCAGAATAAGGTTATCTGTGTCTTTGGAAAGGGCTTTTGGAAGCCTATGACTATATTTGCCTTTGGGTTTGACAAGTCCGGTTTTGTTTGCTAGCCATGGGAATGCAAATTCAAGGTCAATTACCAGCAATTTCATTAGGTGTGCACTTCAATGCCCTTTTTATTTGTGAAAAATGCTGGCACCATGTTTTTGATAGATATGGAAAGTTTACATCAAAAAGAAATCAAGATATTTAAACAAGTTTTTGAAACTGTTTGCAAGTTTCTTAAAAGAAATGTAATCTAAGTATGCAAATGATATCCTTCAACGGATGTGATTAACATCTTATTCTGGCAAATCTTACTGTTATTAGGACATTAACTTCATGGCACAAAATAGGAATATCGCAAGATCCTACTTTGAATGAGAAATTTCAGTTATAAATATAATTTAAGTAGAGCACAATCACTAAAATATCAGAAAGCTGAATTTGGTTGCCAGAGTTTTTAATGGTGTATACAACCACGAAATATCATCTTTCAAACCTATTTAAAGATTCAAAAAGGAAATATTAATTTAATTATGGCTTGTATTTCATCCATGGTCTGGGACTTACTGGGCAGATAGGTCCTTGGGAGGAAATAACTGACTGCATCTCCTAAGGATCTGATACATAGCCTAGTCTATCTTAGATAATTTCTTTTTATTTTCCAATGTAAATCTGCATAGAAATAAAGTAAATATAAGTTATGATAATCCATAAGAAAAAGAACATGAAAGAACAAACTCTCTGTTTTCATACTGTTCAGATGCTCTTCCTTACATTGAATGTCTGTACAGACAGTTTGCCATTTCTTTGGGCTATAATTCATCCTGGTAGAGAGGATCCTTTTTATCCAACGAAACCTTCAAGAAACAAAGCAAGCATTACCTATAACATGTGCCAGTAATGAATTTCTATAATCTATGTCACAACAGATGCAAGGAAATCGACTTTATCAATAGTTGCATGCAAGAGCAGAGTTTACCTCAACTACAAGACGGTCATAAGGGGTATCCTCATCTACAAAACCATAGTTCAACAGCAATCTTCCATTTGGCTGAGGGCCACACCTGCAGAAAATAAAATTGAACTCCAACTTTGCCATTATCCCGAGAGAAACATTCCAAGCTATGTTGCTCCAGAATTTGAAGCTTGTGAAGACAATCGTAACTCTGTAAAGTTAGTGAAAATTGTATATCCTAATCCACCCCTAGCTTACAAGACAACAATTGAGTACTCTGCTTTATATGGACGATCCACTTCCAATTGAACGAAATCACCAACAGCTTTCAACATTGCTTTACAGTTGCTCTTGTAGGCTAAAAGAGGTGGCCCTAGAGAGACCAAAGCAAATCTTCGTGCTAAACTAACATTCTGACAAATTACAAAGTTGAAACCAATCAGATCTGAACCTTTAGCATCAAAAAGTAACACTAAAGGTAAGCACAACTTAAGAACTATCCTAAAAAGGATAGATGAGTAAGCATTGCAAAGGAATTGTCATCATCTTTTATTCTCTTCATCTATGTGAAATAATTGAAAAATGCTGCTAGCAGTCTCTAAAATAGTCACCTATATCTTGTATACACCTCTATCCTATGTCATATACTTGTGATAGCATTGGAGGATTATTTTCTTGGCACTATATATAAATATGGCATCAGTATTGAGGGACAGATGAAGCCCTTGATCACCAAGATTCCCAATTTAGTGGCTTCAAGTTGAACTTTGATGAAGCCTCTAAAGCTAACAAAGGTAAGGCTAGAGGAGGGACTTCACCGAAGATAAAGAAAGATCAAATAATTAACTATGACCTAGAGATTGGGTTTGCTGTTGATAATGAGGCCAAATTATCTTCCCCAAAGTTAAGTTAATGATTGGCCACTCCAAAGGGGGCAAAAGAATATTTTGGAAGAGGACATTCCATTCTAATATTTGCTACTTTAAGAGCAACTGATAGTTTTTATAGAAGCTCAATCTCCTCTCTCACCTCTGTGCTATTCCCTTGCTACCTTTCATACATTCTTCATTTATTGCCAATGCTAGTTGGCTCCTAGATCACAGCTGCAGAGGTTGAATACATATAATTTTATTTATTTGTTAAGATCCTGCTATAAAATAAACTCAAATAACACACTCTCACACGATTGCTTGGAAATAAACTCACATAAACATCATATTAATATAACAGAAATTTGCATAAAGGAACAATCTCACAATAAGACAGAATCGCAGGCCTCTTCGAGGGGGCAACCTCCTTCAATACTTCATTAATTTGCAAAAAGATGGTTACATTGGTGCCTTTTCGGGTATTTAAGGAGTTTCCTTCCAAGGTTGGCTTACATGCAAAATGCCACCTGGATTACATGCATAATGCCACCCGAATTACATGCATAGTGCCACTTTGAATTACATGCACAATGCCACTCGAATTACATGCATAATGCCACACGAATTACATGCACAATGCCACCTTACCTAACCTATCTACCATGTGTTACATAAAAAGGGTGCCATTTGTCATAGGCACTACCTAAGCTAAAACTTAGAACATTACAAAATATTAATCATGGGTACTACCCACGTTCACTAGGAATTATTACATCAGGGAAGTTATTACATTAAGGGTTAGGATGAGATCCTAACATGCCCTTCTCCTTGAAGAAGCTTTGTCC
Organism: Wollemia nobilis; assembly: GCA_028583015.1. Lineage (NCBI taxonomy): Eukaryota > Viridiplantae > Streptophyta > Pinopsida > Araucariales > Araucariaceae > Wollemia > Wollemia nobilis. Next base: position 2,803,802 of record JAQPPZ010000853.1, on the reverse strand, counting down.
TCAAAGCTGAAAATGAGGAAACTGTTGCTGGAGTTGATGGAGAGACTCCCATGTAGCATCCTCAGGTTGAAGTCCACGCCACTGAACCAGGACCTCTGTAATGGTACGGTTGCGCAGAGTGCGAGTTCGACGATCCAAAGAACTGCTCCGGTGCAAGTAAGATGGAGCCTTCTTCATCCAATTCGGGGAGTGTTGATTGAACCTGTACCTTTGTGCCCACAACTTTCTTGAGAAGGGAAACATGAAAAACAGGGTGGATCTTGGAAGTGGGGGGAAGAGCCAATTTGTAAGTCGTTGGACCAATCCGTTGTAGAACCTGATAAGGACCATAGAATTTTGGAGCGAGCTTCTGACACCCGCGGAGTTGTAGGGATGATTGTTTGTATGGCTGTAAGCGAAGGAAGACCATATCACCCACATCAAAACTGCGCTCGTAACGATGCTGATCACCTTGTTGGCGCATCCGATTCTGGGCCATGTTCAAATTTTGCTTGAGTTGGCGAAGGACCTCGGTGTGTTGACTCGGAGCATTGTCGACGGCCCGGACCTTGGAGCTGCCCGAAATGTAGGAGGAAGGCGTGAGTGGAGGGCGCCCGTGAACTGCCTCAAACGGTGTGAGTTTGGTGGCGGTATGATAGGAAGTGTTGTACCACCATTCGGCCAAAGAAAGCCATTTTGCCCAATGAGTAGGATGATCGGAGGCAAAGCAGCGAAGGTAGGTTTCCAAGCATTTATTAACAACCTTTGTTTGACCATCCGTTTGCGGATGGTAGGCTGAACTCATTTTGAGCTGAGTCCCCTGCAACTTAAACAACTCTTGCCAAAAATTGCTAGTAAAGGTGGGATCACGATCAGATACAATGGAGGTTGGCATGCCATGAAGGCGAAATATGGAGTCAAGAAAAATTTGGGCAATAGTGGATGCTGTGTAAGGATGGGTTAGGGCACAAAAGTGAGCATACTTTGAAAGGCGGTCCACTACCACGAAAATAATAGACTTGCCTCCAGATTTAGGTAGCCCTTCTATGAAGTCCATGGAGATGTCAGTCCACACCTGATCTGGTATCGGCAATGGTTGAAGAGTGCCCGGAGAGCGCACTGTTTCTCCTTTCATCCTTTGACATGTGTCGCAGTCCGCTACAAAAGAGCGAATGTCCTGTTTCATACCTTTCCAAAAGAAGGTGCGCTTGAGTCGCTCATAAGTTTTTAGGAACCCTGAATGGCCAGCAGATGGAGTAGCATGTGATTCCTTCATGAGGAGCTCTCGAAGTGGGGACTTAGGAGGAAGAACCAGACGTTGATGGTAACGCAGATCTCGGCCATCCCAACTATATCCTGGTGTAGACTCTGGATCATCCCTAAGTGAAGCAACCAGGTCTTTCAAATCTGCATCCCGAAGTATTTCCCGACGTAAGGGCTCAATCCATTGGGGCAATGGTGCAGAGATGGCACACAACATACTAAGGGTCTCAAATTGGCGAGAGAGAGCATCTGCCACAAGATTTTCCTTCCCTTTTTTGTACGTGATGTCATAATCATAGCCCATGAGTTTTGATACCCACTTTTGTTGCTCTGGGGTGGCAACCCGTTGTTCTAGAAAGTATTTCAGACTCTGGTGGTCAGTTTTGATGGAGAAATGGCGCCGAATGAGGTAAGTCCGCCAATGCAGGATCGCATGCAATATTGCCAACATTTCCTTGGCATATGTGGATTTCCCCAAATTGCGATCAAATAGGGCTTTGCTGGTAAAAGCCAAAGGGCGTCCTTCTTGCATCAATACCGCCCCAATACCACGACTAGAAGCGTCACTTTCAATGACAAATTTTTTAGAGAAGTCTGGCATGGCTAAAACTGGAGTGGTGGTCATGGCATGCTTGAGGTCCAGGAATGCTTGCTCACTCGGCCCTGTCCAAGTAAAAGAATCCTTCTTCAACATGGAGGTGAGGGGGGCGGCTATCTTTCCATAATTGCAGACAAATTTACGGTAATATCCTCGTAAGCCCTAAAAATCCTCGAAGCCCCTTGAGTGTGCGAGGTTTCGGCCATTCTTGGACTGCTTGGATCTTCTTAGGGTCAACCTTGACACCATCCTTTGAGACAATGTGTCCCAGATATTCTACTTCAGTCAAACCAAAGGAGCACTTGGACCTTTTTGCAAACAGTTTATGGTCGGCCAATAGTTGGAGGGTTTGATCTACATGCTTGAGATGCTCTTCCCATGTGTGACTGTAAATCAAGATGTCATCGAAGAACACAAGGATGAACTTCCGCAAAAAAGGGCGAAAGATGTTGTTCATCAGGCTTTGGAATGTGGAAGGAGCATTTGTGAGACCAAATGGCATTACCAAGAATTCATAATGACCTTCATGAGTGCGAAAAGCGGTTTTAGGAATATCTTCATCCCTGAGCCGGATCTGATGGTACCCGGAGCGGAGGTCTAGCTTGGTGAAGTACATGGTCCCATGTAATTCATCTAGTAATTCATCAACCACAGGGATAGGAAATTTATCCTTGACGAGTTATCTTGTTGAGTTCTCGGTAGTCAATACACAATCGCCAAGAGCCATCCTTCTTGAGGACCAGTAAGACCGGTGCAGAGTAGGGACTAGTACTAGGCCGAATGACACCCGCCTTGAGTAATTCCTCGTATCATCTTCTCAATCTCCGACTTCATGGCATGGGGGTACCCGTATGGTCCGATATTGGGAGGTGTACTATCCGGCAATAATGGAATGGCATGGTCGTGAGAGCGATGCGGTGGTAGTGTAGTTGGTTCCGAAAAGATGGCCTCATGTTTGTGGAGAATCTGTTGCATGTCTGGTGGGATTTCACCCATTGGAGATGTGGATGGTTGGATGGAGAATAGTTGTGCAATGACCCCACGTGATGATTTCTTTAGCAATTTCTCCATGCCGTTTGAACTGATAATTTGAGGTGTTCCTGCTGGGGAGCCCTTGATGATGTGTGTTTGTCCGTTCTGGGAGAACTGCATCCAAAGTTCAGCAAAGTTCCAACTGATAGTGCCCAACGTACTCAACCATTGAGATCCCAAAACAATATCACATCCACCCAACTGGAGGGCAAACATGTCCCGCTTGAGTTCATAGTCCCCTATCTTGATTTTAACATTGCGACACTTTCCTTTACAAGGTAAGGTTCCCCCATTGGCTACCATGACCTCAAAGGAATTACAAGTGTGGATATAGAAATTTTCCCGCCGAGCAACTCTAGGGTCAATGAAGTTGTGCGTGCTTCCCGAATCCGGAAGGATGGAAAGACGTTGGCCCTTGAAAAATCCTGTAACCTTCATGGTTTGAGGAGTAGTAATGCCTGCAAGGGCATGGACTGTAATTGCTGTCTCAGGTTCCCGTTTCACTTCTTCTTGTGGAGGAGGTGTTTCTGGAGGGTCCTCATCCTCATCACTCTCGTCAGAGGTATCAGGTTCTTCAACATCTATCAAGAACAATTTTTTGTGTGCACACTTATGCCCTTTGAAAAACTTTTCATCACAATTGTAGCATAATCCTTGGGCACGACGTGCATCCATCTCTTCGGTGGTGAGGCGCTTGGGTGCAGCAGGTTTATTATCAACTGGGTGTTGGGCTCTAGGAGGAAATGAAGGTCTATTTTGAGGAAACTTTGATGGGCGTCTTTGGGCAGAGAGTTTAGATTCGGCCAAACGGGCCAAACTGATAGCTTCCATCATAGTTCGTGGTTTCAACATTTTTACTTCCGCTTGGAGTTCCACCTTCAACCCACTGATATAACAACTCTGAAGAACCCTTCACTCAATCCTCTTGTCTTATTGGCCAATTTTTCAAATTGAGCTTGGTACTCTCTGACCGACCCTCGTTTGTTGTAGTTTGGTCAAGGCTCCTGTAAAGTCCTCATACTCACTAGGACCAAATCGAGTGAGTAGTTGGGATTCAAAATCCTCCCAAGAGAGATTTGGGTAGGCAACACGCAACCATTGAAACCAAGTGTAGAGCCCTCAGACTCCAAGTTAAAGGAAGCCATCTGGACTCGATGAAATACGGGTACATTATGAAGTCGAAAGAATTGGTCAACCCGACATAGCCACCCATCAACATCCTTCCCACTAAATTTGGGAAAGTCCAATTTGGGCATTCTAAAGGGTGGATCATGGTCATGATTCCTTGCAGAACTCTCAGTTTGGTATTCTGATTTGGGTGATCCTATTTTTAGTTTGTTGTCTACTTCTGTCAGTGCTTCTTCTAAGCGGCTGCTAGTGGCCTCATGCTCTAGGCGAAGACCTTGGACTTCTTCCCTTATGGAGTGAAAAGCCGAGTTCAAGTTCTCAATGGCTTTTGTTAGGGATTCCAAGTGTTCTAGTTCTTTTTGGTGTCCACGGTACCCTGGGCCATTTTTTAAACCTTTTGTGACTAGCTACTAAAAATAGAATTGAGTTTTTAGGACTTACTATTTTTAGTAAGTGCCCAAAAAAGTGCTTGGGTGCTATATATCAAAACGATCAGCTCAAGGAGGTGGTCACAATGAGCTATATCTCTCAACACTACTTTTTGGCACCCCAGACTTTTTTTTTTTAATCTCCTGTTTTGCTGAGTCTAACGGTGTTTACAGTTTCTAATTCTGAGCTACAGAGCAAAAGTTGGGTACTGGAGCACTATCTATAATTGGCCTCGTTTCATACTCAAGATTCTCTCGTATTTTGCAGGTGACTGTTATGACAGTTCTGTTCTGACCTCGAAGACTGTGAATTTTGCCCTGACTGTGCTGACCTCTCCGACTCGATCGACTCGACCGTGGATCGCCACTCGTAAATTTGATCGTTATTCTCCGGATCGTCAACTTAAGTGTCACCCTCATGGCTTATCCCGAATGCATGTCCTTTCTGTTATTTTTTTAGTAGAGGACTCCTTTCTCATATGCTCACTTTTGAAATGCAGGTTTACGAACAGGGATGTTTGGATTTTTATTTTTTATTTTTTTGCATTTTTTATACAGGTTGAAGTTTTAACAGAACCAGGGAATGCTAAGTATAGGAGTATGTACCACCCATAGGCCCTCTAATATACCGACAGTGACGAACAATAGTGCTCGGACCAATATTTCGGGCCACTCTCAAGAAGGATTCCACACATACCCTTGAGCACACTACCTGCCTCTCTGACAATACGGGAGGGTAATCGTCCAGGATGCTGTGTCCCGTAGACTATGAGTAATACAAGGCCGAAGAGCTTCCTAATGGCTAAAAGTTTGTTTAATCCTAGATGGTCTCCCGATATACCCGAAGATACGTGGGAGCTCAAGTCCGTGCGCGAGTTCTGTCTGAGGCCTGGGTATTGGAGCCTGATCGCCCCTCACTTCACTAGACGCTTTATGGGCTATCTAGCTTAGCCAATAACGACAGATCCTTCACGATATTTTAAAACCCCCGGTACAGGGTTTCTACCTACTCAACTAAAAAGATTTTTTTTTTTTTGGTCTAGAAAAAAATGCACTGTATTTTTTTGGATTTTTTTTTTTAATAAGGAAAAACAGAAATGGGAAAAACACACAGAATTTATACCTAACAGGCGGATTGGATGGCAAGAATCGTTGCAGTTGCAGCAGAACTTGGCCCTGGAAAGCGCTCTGATACCACTTGTTAAGATCCTGCTATAAAATAAACTCAAATAACACACTCTCACACGATTGCTTGGAAATAAACTCACATAAACATCATATTAATATAACAAAAATTTGCATAAAGGAACAATCTCACAATAAGACAGAATCGCAGGCCTCTTCGAGGGGGCAACCTCCTTCAATACTTCATTAATTTGCAAAAATATGGTTACATTGGTGCCTTTTCGGGTATTTAAGGAGTTTCCTTCCAAGGTTGGCTTACATGCAAAATGCCACCCGAATTACATGCATAGTGCCACTTTGAATTACATGCACAATGCCACTCGAATTACATGCATAATGCCACACGAATTACATGCACAATGCCACCTTACCTAACCTATCTACCATGTGTTACATAAAAAGGGTGCCATTTGTCATAGGCACTACCTAAGCTAAAACTTAGAACATTACAAAATATTAATCATGGGTACTACCCACGTTCACTAGGAATTATTACATCAGGGAAGTTATTACATTAAGGGTTAGGATGAGATCCTAACATTATTATTAGCCGATTCTAACAATAGCCATGGATGATGAGTCTTGTTATTGACCTTTGTTGTACAACTTTTTGTACATTCCCTAAGCATAAATTTTATGTACTTAGTTTTGTAGATGACGTATTATGGTGTTCATGTTCAGGTGGACTTGGAAGCTTAAATCATAACCTTATGTCAGAATATCTTTCTCAAGCAATATCATTCTTTATGTCTTTTATTCATCTCTTCTATGCTTGAATGCATTACCTGAATCATACTAAGTACATATGATCTTTAGGACAAGATTTTTTGTAAATTTCTTTTTTTATACTATCTTGCAATTTTCCAGAAGAAAAGATAAGATAATTCTATAATTCTATTAATCTCCATAGATGACCAAAGTAGGCCAATGGAACTCATTGAAAAGAGTTGTTACAAATTACATTGCATTACAGTAACCACAAAGTACTCGAAAATAAGCTAAACTAGAGTAAATAATCAAGTGTAAACAACTCTAAAGTGGAACAACTTTATGGCATAAAATTACAGCCTCAAGGGTTACCCAAAATGGATAAACCCTAACATGCTAAAAGTAATTATTAAGAGAGTTAGAAGTGGAGCTACAACAAAGATAGAAAGGAGCTCCAATAGATACAAGTGCCAACATTAATCAATAGTGGTATGTTAAGTAGAAGCACAATTGTTATCATCACCAACTATCCCAAAATGGCATGGTTGGATAATCCTGGAAGGACATGGAGCTCGACCCTTCAAGACTCTTCTAGCATCCATGGTTGTGGAACCAATAGAAGAGGACAATAAACTAGTAAGTTGTGCTTGTCTACAACTCCTTGATATGTGGGGGATGGCCGAAACCTAAACCCAAAGAACTGCAGTCTTGTCTTGTCACAAGCAAGAAGGAAGAACTGAAGCCCTAGTAGCCATTCTTGTATACAAATAAGGATGCATATATCAATCATTAACACTTTTGATAGTTGTAGCTTCAAATGAGCACTTATCACTCTCAACTGTAGAGATAGAGGGAAAGAATAAGGTGATTAGTACAATAGTAGCATGTTTCCCCTATCATAGCTTCCCCAAGGTAAAGAGCCAAGCATCTTTGGTCAGGATAGCCAAAAAAAGTGGCAAGTGATCCAACTGAGGCTCTATACAAGCAATAGTACCTCTCTCAAATCTCATAATAAAGTGGATACCTAAAGATGAAATGTTCTTCAATCTCCACCTCCCAAATAGAGCAAAGACAACATATCCTATCCTCTCAAGGAATATGGTTGTTCATCTCCATCCACAACTAATATGAGCATTCTCTAAGTTGACCAAAAGGAATCCTAAGGCTATGTCCAATGTCGCTCAACATAGTTAGGATGAGTAATAATACCATTCTCAATCTTCATGAAATGCTTAGTGTAGAAGGTAAACTTAGGATTGAGAGGTTGAGATGGAGCGACCAAAGTGATATGAATATATTGTTGATAAACATCATCTCTGACTACTTGATTAATTAGCCTCTTAGAAAGAAGAAGACAGGGAGAAGCTTTTAAAGAGTATTTGAAAGGAGGTAATTGATCTATGGAGACACCAACTAACTAAAGAAGAGAAATAATTTCTGAGTACCATCCATGATGACGACCAAAAGAACCCCTAGAAATAATGCATTATGATGAGCAAAGTGCCAAATATGGGTATCTCTCAACTTGAGGTATAGCAACCCATCAATCTAAGGCAATGAAGCTAAAAAATAATTTTGAAGATGCTCTCAAGGCAAAGAGGATGAGTGGCAAACTCAACTTGAACAATACGTTGGGGAATTGTTCTTTTACTTCGCATAAATCACTAAAGAAAAATAGTTTGAACCCTCTCAATGCAAGCCCAATCAACACATCCTAGACTTGGACCCCAAATCTAACAAGAATTATGGGTTTGATGATGCAATCAAAGACATGCATCTTTATAGTTATGTCTTGAAAGTGTTGTTTGAAGCATTGGCATTCCAAGATGAGTATCCCTTGCAAAGACATGATTGTGAAGCTGGCTGAAGATTAAGGAAAGGACTTGTAAACTGAAACCCCAAGTAGATGTAAGTTGTAACCAATGGTGATCTTAATGGACTCGCCCTTATTGAAGAATTGAAACATAGGTAGGGTTCTCTTTGATGTGTTAGATATCATCACCTTAGTCTTTCTAAGATTGATTGGCAATTGTTTTAAGTCACAAAAACAAGCAAGAGCATCCAACTGTCTTTGTAGGCCCTCAAGAGTACAAACAAGAACATAATCATCTACAAAAAGCAATTTTTCTATCATGACATGATGTAGAAAGCAACCATTGTCAACGTGTGTTTTGGCAAATAAATTCTTCAAGCTCATCAATGTAGATCCCAAAGAGTGAAGGAGAAAGAGGACAACCTTGTTTGATGCCAATGGTGATGTGAACATCCTCTAAGAAACCAAAAGTTGTTCGAAAATTACTAACAACTACCTCATATAGTCTCTTGATGGCAATGATAAAGAGCTTTAAGATCTCAATGTCATGTAGTATTTGAAATAAAAGATGTTTGGGAACAATGTCAAAGGTCTTTCTAAAGTCCACAAAACAATAGAACACTTTAGAAGACTGTTGACAAGCCTCTTCCATAATAGCCCTAAGAGTGAAAATATGATCAATAGTATGATGATCCTTTCTAAAACTAGATTTCCCTTTCACTCTAAGCTTACCTTGATCCAATAATTATGAGTGTTTTATATTCAAAATTGTTGCATAAAGATTAGCAAATGTGTGCCCAATCGTGAGAGTTTTGTAGTTATTCAGATCCGAGTAGTCCTCAAATTTATGGATGGAGTGGATAATATGTTGTGACGAGGAGGCAAGGAACCCATAACAAACAACCTCATTGAATAATTTTGCAATGCAAATGCCTAGAGCTTCAACACCATACTTCAAGAACTCAGCCTGAAATCCCTCAAATTCAACAACCTTGTTAGTGCTCTAAAGGGAAAGGTGACATGGTGTTAGAGGAAGAGATAAGAATGGTGGGTTGCCTTGGGATATCATATAAATAATTAGCATGGGAGACCTAGGACTTGTCATTGATGCACATGGGATGGTGCTTCCTAAGAAGAAGAGTGTGTCAAAAGGCTTTGAAAGAGTGATGAAGAGCGTCTAGAAGCTCACAATGCATACCAACAAGAAACTCTTACTTCTTACGTCGAATGAGGCATTTATACTCTATTTGAGTGGAAGATATAGCTATAGGCTCATGGATAAGAGCAAAATGGAGCTTCCAATTCATGGACTTACATTTGATCTAAATGTGTATCATCTTGAGGGAAGCAACCCAAGCATAGACCACCCAAGGGGGCTTTCAATTGCATGTTATTTAACTTCTAGTAGATGTAGTCAATAATCATGGCGTCCATGCTAAGAGTATTGTGCATCTAATGAATATTGTCCATCAGGTGAGTGTCACCCAAGGGAAAAATACGACATAAGCAAACATAGTCCAAAGGATGAATGTCATCCAAGTTGCAATCAAGAAAGCTGGTAGACAAGGTTGGTCATTTATGGCAAATGATAGGTGTTATTTGAGTCAACTAGTAGGTTGTCTAGGAGAGGAAAATAGCCATCTAGAGAAGGGAAATTGACATCTGACTTAAAGGAGTCTAAAATCAAATCTAAGCCATTTGAAACAAATGGGTTATCCAAGTAGAGAGGGGGTTGTGTAGAGCATTATGTGCAGTGTTTGCTAGGGCAAGAACATTCGAGGCAAAAACAAGATTGCTCAAGGTAAACAAAATGTCGTACAAAATCCAATGGTAATCCAAGGCACCAATTAGGCCATTCAAGGAGACCATATATTTTGGAGAAATAAGAATATCGAGTAGGTTGTCTCATATTTGTTTTTAGCCATTCAAGATCTCTAAGTTCCTTAAAGGTTTTGCTCTTCAAATTAAGAAGTGAAAATTTTATGTCTACAAAGGGTGTGGGCAATAACTATCACCATAAGATCTCCAACACTACTATGGTCGATGAAAATAGTTGCTAGAAGGCTTTGCCACAAGACCACCAACAAATGGCCAACAACAATAGGCACCATAAGTCTCTCAAGCCAAACAAATATATTAGAGAGGTCCTAGTCCATCAAGGTACTACCCTTCAATCCCATGAAACATGTTGATCCTTAACTCATAAGAGAGTAGCCATCCCCTTAAACCCTATCATAAGATGACAAGAATTAAAGGGTTTGAGGGATTGGCCCTGCATTAATCAACTCATTGAAAAATGTGAAAATATATAGATCAAGTTACTAATTACCAATCAAAAGAGGGTTTTAAAATTGCAAAGGCTACAAAGAATGTGAAGATGAGGGAGAGAGATAAGTTCCCACCCAATCCATTGATTTAGTTGGTTCATTAATAAGTATGCCACCACATGCAAAGAAGGTGGTAGATGTAGATAGTCATATGAAATGTACTCAATAGTCTTGGTGTTTAAGCATGGCTACAAGGTGTTAGTTGTGGTTGGGGTCATGTTTTATTGTATTTGACAAAAAATAATACAATGACCCGATATATACATAGTTGTTTAGAATTTGTTATTGGGAATTCATGTTTGTTGTTTATATGTTTGTTGGTTCACAGATCAAGGGTTTCCATCCAACTCTCTCCACAACAGGGACTATATGTAGCATGACCAACCACAACTATTCTCCCTAAATGTATGACATATTTATTAAAGAACACAAGAACTCATGCCTTGATCTATTCTTATATATGTTTCATGAAGTCTCCTTTTAGAAGGGGCAAGGAGACATGAGAATGCATAGAAGTTATCACCAAATCCTAGAAAAAATATGACAAAATGGACAATTGTCAGAAAAATAAAAATTACAATTTTTATAAGAATATAGTTCATTTCAATTACAGATTACGCATGGTTGGGGAATTTTAGCAAAAACAATGAGGTTCATGCCAAATTGTGGTTCCTACATGAACAATATCTACACTTGAAATTAGAGTGTGTGCAAGTTGTTCTTTTCATTGCGTGTCACAACATATTTACATTGTATTGTATTGCATTGTTGATTTGAAATCTCCCACTAATGGATGTAATGATAGCCCTTGTAATAAAAACACACATCATGGTAATGGTGAGAATTTAGGACCATTTATCAAAGAATTTATGGAAAAACACGACATTGTAACTTTGAAACAACTCTGGAACTTAGAGATGTTGGCTAGAATGGGGACGTCCGAATGGAATAGTGCTAGCTCTAGAACGAATCAGAGAGTTTCTCTTCAGATATATCACAAACCGTTAACCAAGGAGGAGTTTCTCAAGCAAGTAAGAAACTTGGATGTATCAATATTGGAAGGAAACCATTTCTTCCAAAATGGACTCAATCAAGTGACATGAACCAAAATATATATAAAAAAAAATGAATGAAAATATATATATATATATATATATATATATATATATATATATATATATATATATAATTCGAATGTGAAAACCTCTTTGAGGCGCATCTGAATTGGGCTTACATGAAAACTGGTTTTTTTGGCATGTTTGCCTCACTCTCCACCATTGTTCCATTCACTCTTCATCATTCCATTATTCCATTCACTCTCACTATCCCTAACTGGTATAAAAACATACATAAGTTAGTTCTGGAAGGTTATCAAAAGAAATCCTCTTGAAATGATAAAATTGCTCTGGAATAAACCTGCTACATACAAATACTCTTGAATGAAAACTTTGGAAGATATCTTGCTCAGGAATAAATCTAATGATAAAAGTTGGTAAAATGAATTAAAAAATTGGTTAATTCATTTTAAACTCTAGAACCACGAGGCTCAGGCTCAAAAGTCAATTAAAAGTTCCATGGGTTTGTAAAAGTTATGCCAATCAGGATTGGAAGTTTTACCAAGGTGCAGGTTTCAAATTGGAGGTTCCAAGGCATGGATTCTATGAAAATATTTTACCGCATGTAATTGGTTGGCACACAACTCAATGGGAGGTGTCACCGCAGACGTCATAACAAATTAATTGCACGCGGGAAGAACAGGAGTAATGATGAATTATGTGCCACCACCTGCTAAGCTTTGCCTCATGTCACATGATTTCTCATCATTCTGGCATTTCTTGCATGTGTTTATCGTATTTTAGTTTCATTCTTTCCCTGACAGAAGTATTCCATAACGAGAGAGAAAAAACTTGCGACATATTTTCAAATTAAAGCAAACAGGGAACGGGAAAATTCACCATGGGTGGACAAAAGAACAAAATTTGAACCAGGAAATATAGAGTTTTTGCAGAGGGAATATGAGTGTATGCAAATATTTGTGGAAGGGGGTTTTCTGCCCTTCTTGCACAAATTTGATGGGCATTCAGAAGGTTTAACAACAGAGTTCGTGCGCACTTTTCGTAGCAACAGAGTTCAAATTACCGTCATGACTATTCAAGTAAGTCCTGAAATTCTTAGCCAAGTCACTGAATTGCCTCTGCAAGGGATTCACATAGGCAAATTTGGAAAAAAATACATTAATAGAATTGGTTAATCAATTTAGATGGGAAAATGACAGACCTACGAAGTTCATAATAAGCAAAAATATTTGCAAAGGAGTTAATAGAACCAGTCTACAACCACCATGGGATGAAGTTGCAGTCTGGGTCATCAGGTTTTTAACCTATGACGATCAAGACCCTATTTTTTCTGGTCATCATTTATAAATTTTATCTCACCTCCGCTATGGTCATTTAAACACTGAATTAAGAGTCAATTTGCCTCTGTATTTATACCAAGAACTTGCAAATATGGCTAAAAAGTATCAGGCAGGCAAGGGGTCACCCAAGCATCATGGGTTAGTCAAAATTGTTTGCAAACATCACTTTAGGGGGAATCCTAGGAGTTTTGACTATTTTTTCCATACTTGGGATGAGTTTACTGAAGAAAACATTGTTGAGAGTCCCACTTATGAAGAAGGGATAGGGGAGGCTAACCGTAACCCTGAGCACAAACTTGGAGCTTTTGTCGGCACAACCCCTTCATCTCCAGAAGGACCTCCTTCGTCATGAACGAGAACACAGAGTAATGTCGGCTCTGATCAGAAGAGAAAGGTCATATTTTTAGAGGATGTACAAACATTCCACACTTTTGAAGAAGGGGAACCCTCTAATCAGCAAGAAATTGGAATTTTTGAGTCTAGGTCTCCTAGTTCTAAAATAAATAGGAAGTAATCTATTTCAGGGTTGAGGAGATCCTCAAGGCTTTAAAAAGCTACTGATACAAAGGAGATGCAAACAAAGGAGAAGAGGGAACATAATGATTTTTCTGAAACCCATACTCAGCTTGTGGAGGGAAGCTGAGGCTATCAGCGACCAAGATGTAGATATCTCTGGACAGAATGTGGACACTTCAGCAGAAGAGGAAATGCCTTCCATTTCTCTCAATTATTTCTCAGATTCTGAGAAACAAATTGAAATAGAGGAAGCACAGGAAGACACAAATGTTACTGGTTTACCATAATCCCTTGTAGTACCCTAACTTTGAAGAAGAGCTTGAGGCAGCAATAGATGAGAAAGATGATTCAAGTGTAGAGGAAGAGGAGGAAGTTGATATTAAATCTCAGTTACATGCAGCCAAAAGTGTGATCAAGACCCAAACAGGCTGGATTGAGCAAAATGAAGCCTCCTTAAAGGAGAAGGACAATATCATTTCCAAGTTATGGCAAGAGATAGAATCTGCAAAGGCTAGGCTCACACTTTTGGAACAGCAGCCTTCTCAAACAGACTCAGGGGATGAATTGGCTAGTTTTTTAATGAATTTAGCAAGAAATGCAAAAATAAGTTCACCTAGAAATGTTGCACCTGACGAAGCACAAGAGGCACAACAAAATTCGGGGGATAAGCAACCAGGGACACTTGTGCAAGTGTCCAAGGAGCCATAGTAGATGACCACGACAAAAACACCCCTAGAAGTAGCCATAATAGTCCAAGAACAGGTAAATCCACAAATTCCCCAAAATATTGTTAATATGAACATTCTTGAAATTAAGCTAGTTGAAGTGGGGATACAAACAGAATCCCCTACAGTAGAAAAATTAAATGTTGGCATTCAGGTTAATACTGTACCTCAGATGCAACCTATGAATAGGTCATCTAAAACAATTTCATTAGTAAAATATAATGAGGATAGAGCATATTGGATGACCAAACACCATCAATTGGAGGGAAAGGTCTCCTCATTACAAACCTTAACAGAAGAAATAAAGCATAAAGACTCTTAAATTGAGAAATTAAAGGGGCAAGTATAGGACATATGTCAGATTGTTGAATACATGGTTCAATGTCAAAGGCCTGCCAGATTTTATAGTTTAATTTTGAAGGAGAGGTACCTCCGATGGAAGACAATGAGAATTACCTATGGTCTCTCCCACACATTTGAGACACCGGGTGAATTCTTGGAAGCTTTCTAGCAGAGCTCTAGAGAACACCAAAATTTACTATGTGAGTTATTTCTTCATAATTTATTTTTGCCAACTGAAGCTATTTTCCTCCCCCACATATTTACTAGTGATATTCAGCTAAGGGCTTTTCAATCAACGCTTCAAAATTAGGTTTACTAGGAATAGGAGAAAAGGGCTAGTAAATCCATAGAATCCCAAGTTGTTTTGCTCATTAGACCTGTCCACTTAAATCACAGAACTTCCACCAATCAATATTATACACTAATGAGAAATGGCAGGGTAAGGAAAATATACCTAGGAAATTTGCAGGCGTGCATAGATGGTTTTCAAACATTTTGTGCAACATCATTTGCTTACGCTTTGTCAGCTTGCAAAAGTAGATGGGGTGAGTTACCTATATATTTGTAGAAGAGATAACCTGTCACACCTAATAATTTAATATGGTCAAGAAGAAGGGCTACAAGCATAATACAAACCATATTTGAGGTCAGGGAGCAGTGGATTGGACTTAGGTACAAAATGACAACTATAATCACTCCCGTTCCATACTACTTTGACAATGATTCTCAATCGAAAGAATAGTTTCAAGAATGGCTTAGGGATATTCAGATACACAAAGGACACTATCAAGTTGGAAGAAG
Source organism: Wollemia nobilis (assembly GCA_028583015.1). Classification (NCBI taxonomy): domain Eukaryota; kingdom Viridiplantae; phylum Streptophyta; class Pinopsida; order Araucariales; family Araucariaceae; genus Wollemia; species Wollemia nobilis. The sequence continues at coordinate 2,788,541 of JAQPPZ010000853.1, read as the reverse complement.
ATCATGTAAGTATGATGAGCGATACCTAGATGTGGATCTTTGTGCTATTGTGGCAGAACAAAATGCATGAGGACATGCATTAGAACAGGCTGGGGGGAAATGATGAGGTAAAATATTACCTCATAAAAGACTACTTTGATAAACTTTTAAACCCATTTGGAACTGCTTATGTTGTGATTTTATGTTAATATTAGAGATACTATGCATTATGTGATGGTATTTACATGTTAAAATGATGAAAGTGCATATACTCTATTTTGACTAATTTGTCCATGTTTTATATTCTATTTTGGTTGTTTATTTCAATATATTCTGCATTAATTTAGGTATTAAAATATTTAGGTACTTCATTCATAAGGTTTATGTTTCTTCCATAAGTGTATTTCACTGTTTTCCCATTTTTTTAAAATTACTTTAAGGCACCAAGAACTTTGTCAACATTTGGCTGTGCAGGAAACTAGACTTTTTCCATACAAATTCCAGCCAGTTGTACATATACAACATGGCATGGAATTTTTCCACTCCATCTCAAACCAAAAGTGGAATTAGTCATCTAGGTGCTTAGAGAAACCATATCCGCTGCCACAGTTGGTCGCATATGCTTTTGTTTCCAAATATAACAACAACCTTGTTTTGCTGCTTGATATTCCAGAGCTGCTCCGAAATAAGCGTAGAGGGTTTAAAACTTACTAAATGCATCTTTAATCACCATAACAAGAGGTAACCGATGATTGCAATCATTTTAGGAGTATCCTTATCCATTCTTACACCTGTCCCTCATCGGTGGAAGCCAGCAACTTGAGTGGAGAAGGCCTGAAGGGTCGAAACCCTACATTTATGGAAGAACATAATTGAAACAATTGTAACAGTCCTATGTAACAACATTAAACGTTATCTTTAATGTATCTTATTTGTATAAATAAAGTTCTCCCATGAGAGGGAGAAGAGGAGAGAGGAAATAAGTAATAAAAATTTTAGATATTGTAATTGTGTATTACAACAACACAGTAGTCTGTAGGTCTTTCCCTGCACTACTGTTATGTTGCTGGAATGAAATAAAGGTGCATAATTTGTCATTTATTTATGTTCAATTCTACGTTGAGTGTAAGGATTTAATAGTTTAGAGAAAGTTTATTTGCCCTCTTTTGGTTCAGGAAGCAAGGGCCACTTCCAGGTCTAGAGGGTTTTTACATGATAAAATTTTGCTATTTCTAGCTGCAACAGGTCAGCAAAGATCTGACAATTTTTGCATGGTTAGTAATTAGGATAATGTGGCATTTGATTGCATGGTAGGTAACTCATCTAGAATAGATTTTATAGCATAACATTTTCTATTTTAGCTTTAGCATTTCCAGTCTGTATTTCTAGTTTGCATCAGAGAATTTCTGGTTAATTCGGTTTGCTACAGATTTGTAATATTTGCTTTCCAACCTTTGAATTTCATCATTGTCTTAAGTTTCATTTTCTGCAGGTGTGAAGTTTTAATTCTGAAAAAATTTCATTGTTGTTATAGTTATTTATGTGATTTCCATTTTTGTTATTTTAAATTCTATCAATTAAATTTTGTCATTTTCAATTTTGCAATAGTTCAAATTTGCTTTTCCTACAGTTGTGTGAATTTCAATTATGCAAGGATAAGTAGGCACTCAATTTTAGTTTCTAGGAGATTAAAAGGGACACCTGACACCCACAAAACACTAATTTTTCCATGAATAAGTCCATGATCTAGATGAACTAAAAATTAATTTGTTAACCCCTGCTTTCGTATATAGCCTTGGACACCGTCTGGATTGACACATAGTGATTAAATGATGAAGAATTGACGACACTCATCATTACACTACATAGATAAAGTGAAATGTTACATCAATTATCATATATAAATTTTTCTTAGGTATGAAAAACATATTTTAAACCCTATTTATTTATATTTATAGGAATATAATACTTCTTATAAATCTTGCATTGTATAGTTGAAAAACCTATGTTATGAAACAAATTCAATAAAATAATAATCTCCACAACACTCACCAGAATGTTCACATTTAAAATAGATTCACATAATTTAGAAAAACAAATCCAATAAAATTTTATAATTCTAGATTCAAATCTAAAAAATAATCCAATCCACTTAGAGAGGTTAAAGTCTCTTACGCACTTAGAAAGAGTGAATTTTCTTAAGTGCACTAGAGAAAATAAAAGATAGGAGAATAAATTGATAATTCAACTATATCATATCTCATCCTAACATAGGATCCCAAGCTAAGGAAATAAGGATAGTCAATGTGGTTACATCAAGGTCATTATGTGGTCCCTCCCTTAGAAATATTTTTCCTCGAAGTTAGAAATTTATGGACAATGGTTATTGTTTCCCACATCATGTCTTTATCTAGAAGATCAAACCACTTAATGAGTACCTCCTACACCTATCAATACCATAAATTATAAACTCATGTTTACAACATAATATTTTGTTTCAATTCAACATGACCTTCTTCATCCAACTTTGGAAGCTCCAATTAGGACTACATATTCTAACAAAGTTGTAGACACCAAAATCTAGCCACTTGTCATCCATCCATAGTTTCCCACCACTTATTTATATATATATATATATGTTTGTTTAATATATATTTAAATAATAATATTATATATATATATATATATATATATATATATATATATATATATATATATATATATATATATATATGAATTAATCCCATCCATCCATCCACCTTAATCCATGCCACATGCCCAGATTTAATCTCCATCCTCCATCATGTTTTAATCTTGACCACACAAATTGTGTCGTTGAAACCCTAACATGCCCTAGGAGAGATTATAAAGAGGAGTCATTTTGATGACTCAACCCTTGAATCCTTGGAGTTTTCGGGAGTTCCTGAATACTCCCTAAGGATTCTAAGTCTCCTTGCCCTCATCTTTCCATCGCTCATCATCACCTTTGCATTCGCCATTGCCATCCACCTACTTCGCACGAACTAGATCTTCTTCTGCAGATTTTACGTCAGTCCTTAGAATGCCCCTCTGAGTTCCTTGAGTGCCTCTAGGTACCTCCTATCATCATCGAGCACCTCTGGGCACTTTCTGCCATCACCGAGCACCTCTGGGTACCTCCTACCATCATCGAGCACCCACGGGTGTTCACAACCCTAGTTTTGCAGCCCTACTACCCCTCGGGTGTCGCTAGGGCATCTGCGCACTATTTTCTACAACAACGATGAAGATCAGAAGACAAAAAGTTAGTGTGAGACAAGGTAAACAATTGTGTATTTATTTCATTCATGTATTATTACTTTCAATATTATTCTTGCAACATCTAGGGTTAGTAATCATTTTTTATGAGGGTCTCACGTAGTGGAGCCCTCACAGGTATTATTGACTATTTGTATGTTATTTATTGTTTGCAGGTGTAGGGATCATATTATTGGTAGTTGTTGAAGCTTGAGTGGTCCTGCATAGGATATCAAAAAGCCCACTCACCTCTGTTGGGATCAGATCGAACGTGAAGACACCACCACTATTTGTTTACTAGGGTTTCAGAGAACCCTAGTGTATTGTAATCATTGTATCAAGCATAATAAGCTTTGTAACCCCATATTTGGGGCACATTTTATTGTAACATTGAAGATCCATCGGCAACATAATAAAATTTTATTTCATTGTGCAATTTTGTGTGTCACATTGCTTATTTAATTCTATAGTTCATATTTTGGTGTTGTTCGATTTGCATTCACAAATGGCAATCATGGTGGGACCCACAAAGGGTTCTAAATTTTAAATTATCTTGTCACTAATTTGTCTATTTTTGTGTTGCAATTTTTTTAGAAAAAAATGGATCACATGAATTTCGTAGAATCAAGGTTTCTGAAAAATTGTAGGAGTTGAACAAAAGGTGCACGGATGCCTTGCGGTACTCGTGGGACATTCAAGAAATGCCCAGGTGCGTTTCACAGGCACCCAGAGGTATTTCATAGAGAGGAGGAAAAATACGTAGGCTTATCTATAAGTCTACCTAAAAACCCTAACCCTCTGTTTTATGTATTTTTATGTTTTTACAGATTTTGTGTTAAAAAGAACATCATTAAAAATATGTTAAAAAAAAAGCATTTTTATTTGCATTTTAGGCATTAGAATAGTTTTTGCATCCATATTTCATTCACACATTTCAAATTTCCAATTAAAATTTCATTGTTTTCTGGTGTGCTGCACTTAAAAATCTTGCATTCTGTTTGCATATGAATGGTTAATTGCATACAATAGTCTACATTTTTAGGGTTAGGAATTTCTCCTTTTGTTGGTCTAAGTAGGAACAACATTAGTATATTGAAAGTACCCCCATTTGGTGATTCAAGGTGGAAGAGTAGATGAACCCTCCTCTATTTAGAGAGCGGTCTTAAGCGGTGTACTCTACTTCTTTTGGGGAAATTAATATTTTTGGTGTTGGCTTCTAATTTAGACTCATGAAATTAGTTATTCCTGACATTGTGTGTACACCATAAAAAACTAGAAATATTAAAAGGAATCACACACAACACGCATCACTTTAAATAGTAATGTGTTGGATTTCATCACCAACCATTGCTTGAGATCTGGTGATGGTGGGTTTCATCTCCATCCACCAATCTCTGCCCTTAGACACCTTAGGACACCCCTGAGCAAACTTGCTGGATTTCATCACTAGTAAGAATCTCATTGCCCATCCAAGCCATAGTTTTTACCCATTTTAATTCATATTAGTTCATCAAAACACACAAAACCAAAAAAAAAAACATTAAAACGAGATAACAAAAAAGAACAAAGGTAAGACACATTTTGTTGTATAAACATAGGATTGGATTGCTTGTTTGATTTTGTGAGTTTTTCATTCCATATTTTATTTTCCAACATATTTTATATTTGGTTCATTAGTTTATGGTATTAACAAGAAATCAAGCTAAAATAATGAATCAAATATCCACCAATCAAACCACTTCAGCAATGGAGTGTTCATCATCACCTTCCACCACCACTTCCATGATCAATCCCCCTAGTGTGATACAGGTAAGTCATTCAAATTTGTTTGTGGGTCCATCACACATTGTGTCACCCACATCATTTCACATGGCCATTCCACAAATAGAGTCATCTTCACCTACCATTGACCACCACATCACCCATATAGACATGGCACAAGTGGAAGCTCTTTTGAAATCCACTAACTATGTCTTAGAGTCAGTCCCTAACTCACCTAGGCATGATCCTTCTTTCCAGTAGGAACTTATCTCCTCCCAGCCTTCAAGCCTTACCTAGGTGTACAATAACCCTCTTTTTGAGGTATCTGTTGCACCTTCCCAACATTTGTCCATACCCCAATCATCATGTGCCCAAAGCACATCCATCCCATCCTCATACACCTCAGTCTATGGTAACCCCTTGTATGAAGCACATGTTAATGCTGCTTCACAAGTGCCCGCGTCCATGCCATCTAGTGTCTCCCATCAAGTTGCAATTCCCATTGCAACTTACCCCCACCTACCTCATCAATCCCATCCACATCCACTCCATCAACCACTGATATGGAAATACATGAGACTTGGGAACATCTCAACAAATTGCTTAAGAAGCGATAGAATGCTCAACAACAAGTTCAGGTGATCAACCCTAAGCCTCAACCTATTTCCACTCAGCCCATATTTGTTAGCCAAAGTCCATCTTGGGTACCACAATATTCTATGGTTTCCATTCCAACACCACCGCCAACCCATACCCATTCTATTCCCATCGGCCAACCTATCCAAAGTCCCTCATACATCATCTCCATATCTTCATTCACAATCATTCCTTCATCAACCCCATTATCATCAACATCAATCCACTCTGCCAAGTCATCATCACCTCATTACACCTCAACATATTTCCACCTCACCATCACAAAATCATCAAGTGATTCAGGGTTTCCACATTCTTGGGGAGGACCCTCGAATCCAGGCTATGCAGCAATATATTGATAGTTTGATGCAACATACTCCTGGCATGATAAACCAGAAGCCTACCCTACGTCAACTGATCAATCAACCAATTCATCCTTTGGTACCATCATCGCCATATCCGACAGATTTCACAATACCAAAGTTTGATAAATTTAAAGGGATGGAGAACCCTAAAGAGCACGTGAGCTCATTTGTTCATTCCTGCTTTAGAATTCAAAGCAATGATGCTCTAATGCTTAGAACCTTCCCTCAAACATTAGGGGGAGATGTTGTAGAATGGTATAACCATTTTCCCAACCATAGTATTTATACTTTTGAGCAATTGGTTGACCAATTTCTTGAAATATTCTCCCTCAATATAAGAAAGAAAGTCTCATTATCCGATATATATGATTTAAAATAATATGATGATGAGTCTGTCTATGACTTTGGTAACCATTGGAGGGCCATTATCACCAAATTACCATTTGCCCTACCAATGGAGGAGTTGACCCGATTGTTCACTAAGAGTTGCTTAAAACCCATCTCTTGGTTATTGCAATTACAACAACATAGATCATTTGATGAAGCTCTTGCCTAGGCTAGCACAATTGAGGAGATAAAAATCCAAGGAGTGCTTAAGCCTAAGAAGAAATAATGGCAAAACAAGGGCCAATATAAAGGAAGTTATTCTGGCCAATCAAAATCCAATCAGGCCAATCTAACCAATTCATCCAATCAAGTAAATCAAGTGGTCATGAGCCAGCCAGTAATGGCTCAACAACAACCCATGCAACAACAACCATGAAAAATTGAATATCATGTGGTTCCCTCAACTACTCAATCAAGTCAAAACATAGTGCCAGTTGTGGAAAATCGACCACATCGATAATCTATTTGACAACCCCATCAATATACCCCATTGGCTGAATCTTATACCTCCATTTTCCATAGGTTATATGACACAAATCAACTTCCCTTGCCTGAGGTCAAACCTGATGATCCCGCTAAACATGGTAAACACTACAGGGAGCATTTATTTTGTCCTTATCATAGATAGAATGGGTATGATATCAATAACTACCATCAATTCAAAGATAGAGTGCAAGACCTTATTGAGTTAGGAGCTATCAAGCTTGACAGTCCTCTAGCTCAACAAAATCAAAATCTTGGGATTTATCAAACACCACTTCCTCATCATGAGGAAGCACAACCAACAATAGGAGGGTCAAATACCAAGATTCCTCCTAATCAGGTTAATCATATTCAATAGTACCAAGGTTTTGTGGGTGCTATTCATGTAGTAACCCGAGGTCAACAACAACGCTCCAATCAACAAAATGTTCAGCAATAGTCTATTCAACCACCCATACCTCCATAGGCAAGTGTGTCTCAACCTACCACATCATCATCTCCCATCCAATTTTTTGCCAATCCCTCTCAGCCAATCCATATTCTGACCCATCCATCTCAACCCATTCATCCTTCCCTAAATCATCTCATTGAGTAGTCGATTAACCACAAGCTTAAAAATAGCTTCAACCAAACTATCTATATATGAGCTAATCCAACAATCTCCTCCACATCGTGAAGCATTAATGGATATTCTAAAATCCATTGAACTTCAATCTCAAGATGCTAATGCATTTAACAATTTTATGGGGAATATTCAAACATGTATGGAACCTTCCATCACTTTCTATGATTTTGAGATCAAACCAATATCATCAGAATCAGTGGACCCTCCATTACATATCATGGCTCAAATTGATAGGAAGCCTTTCAAAAGAGTTTTAATTGATACCAACTCCTCCATAAACATCATCACCACATCTACCCTTCAACATCTCAAGCTTCCACCAGACCACATCACCAAATCCTCTTTTACCTTGAAAGCATTTAATGATGCTCTCTGCTCCATAGTTGGCACTATTGTTTTTCCCATCGAAGTGGGGGTCAAAACATTGCATACTATGTTCCACATCTTGGAAGGGTCCATGGCGTATAATGTACTCCTTGGATGACCTTGGATGAGGGAAATGAGATGTGTCCCCTCCATATTACATCAATGCTTGAAATACGTACATGAGGGACAAGTACATTGCATACTAGCGGATGTTGAACCGTTTAAGTATTGCAATTTTATCTCAAACCCCTATGAGTCCATGCTTCCTTCCACTCATCTATTCCTCACATCATCAGCCACTTCGTCAACCACCCCATCCATATCATCATCTAAAGCCCCTATTCCTAAGGAGCTTCCAATCACCAATTCTCATCAAGCATCCACTTCCATACCCCCATCTTCATCACCATTGACTACATGCACATGTGGTCAAACTCAATCTACATTAGCCACATCATCAACATCCTCCACCACTCTTTCCACATAATTTCCAATTCAACAATCCACCCAACCAAATCCATCTTCATCCACATCAGCCAATGTCTCACAAGTCAAAATGATGGATTGTGAGATACCATCAGCCAACCATGAGTCAGTTCCATCCACATCCAACTCATCCACATCATCCCAAGTTGAGGTCCACCTCACTAATCTTGGTATTGGTGAATATGTGGTCCAAGATATCATAGTTACACCGCTCAACATTCAAACTGCTAAGGACTATGGTCACCCATGTGACCCACCCTTATCTATAGGAGTGGTATATAATATGGGTTCAATGCCTAATAGCATTAATTTTGTATATGGGGGACTTGATTCATCATCCAATCTAGTTACCCCAGATGAACCCAAATCACCAACACCGGCCAATATACAACATATGTCGGGTTTTCCATCCTGATATTTTCACATTGTTAATTGGCAAGGACATGGCCTAGGATGGCATGAATAGGGAATGCATGAGATTATCGATGTTTCATATCGAGAAATGCATGACCGTTCAGGTTTAGGTTATCATCCACTTTCATCCACCTCTTCTCTTGAACAAGCTTTTCAAAGCTTAAATTTAAATTCAGGAGAAGATATCCATCACATCGATGACTCGAAGATGAGATCTATGAAGAATTTGACCTGATGTCAATAATTTCTGATGAATCGAAGAGGAATCAAACCCCATCATTCCACACACTGAACAGGATGAGTTTTACCTCAGAATTTTCCCCATCCATCAGCCCATATTTTGCTTGCTTCTTCCACAAGAGTGAGTTGACCCAACCGGTGAACCACCACCTCCATCTCATTAATCCACATCATCGACCATTTTGTTTGTAATATATGTACATAACTCAAAAAATTAAAAAAAATACAAAATCAAAATATATTTTGCATGTACATTGCATTTATTTGTGTTGCTTGCTGCTGTCCAGGTTTAATAGAGTTCTAGCATTGGTTTTACCAAACAGGATCCATTCCATTCACCTTCGCCACCCATCCATTTTTCCTTTAATTCAACATGAATCCTGTTGACTTATTCACCCCACTCCGTAATCCATACGATTTGGCAAAGCCAATTCCTATTGACATGAGTCTTATTGATATGGATCGGATTTCCTCACCACCATCCTTTTTCGAGTTTGTCCTATCCGAGGAATTGTTAAGGGCTTTAGCCAACTACATTCCTCCATCACCTCCACCTTCACCTTCACCTTCACCTTTAGATCTTGAGGTTTTCTAGGCAGACATAGATGAGGATAAGTTAGAAGAGTTTGATGACATCATAGATGACATTCATTTAATCCCAATGCCCCATCAACTTGAGGAAGGTTCTCACATGTCTATTGAAGATACTATCGATGTGAACCTTAGTTCAGATGCAAAATAATCCCTAAATTGTCAAACTTGGTAAAATTTTATCCATTGATGAACAAGAGCAATTAATTGCTCTCCTCAAGAGGAAGAAGGGTATTTTTACATGGTCCTACAAAGATATGCCCGGCCTTGACCCTAACTTGGTTGTCCACAATCTCACCTTACACCTTGATGCTAAGCCGATCAAACAAAAACTTAGAAGGATGCATCCTACCATTGCCCTCTTGGTCAAAGAAGAGCTTCAAAAGCTATTAGATGTGGATTTCATTGTACCCATTGATTATCTTGAGTGGCTCTCAAACATGGTACCCATTCGCAAGCCTAACAAGGTGATACGTGTTTGCATTGATTTTTGAGATCTTAACAAAGTGTGTCCTAAGGATGATTTTCCTCTTCCAAACATTGATACTCTTGTCGACACCTATGCTAGCCATGAAATGCTTTCTTTCATGGATGATTTTTTAGGATACAACCAAATTCGAATAAATCCTGATGACCAACACAAAACAACATTCACTACACCTTGGGGGACTTTTTGTTACAAGGTGATGCCCTTTGGCCTCAAAAATGTAGGTGCCACTTATCAACGTGCCATGACATACATCTTCCATGATTACATGCATAAGATCATCGAAGATTATGTGGATGATCTCTTGGAAAAATCCAAAACTCGACAAGAGCACATTGGTGTATTGGAAAAAGTCTTTGATCGACTTCTAGAGCATAATGTAAGGTTGAACCCCAAGAAATGTGTCTTTGGTGTTACCTCTGGCAAACTACTAGGGTTCATTATCTCCAAAAGAGGCATTGAGGTGGACCCAAACAAATTCAAGGCCATCATGGAGATGCCTCCCCCAACCAATTTGAAGGAATTGCATAGTTTACAAGGAAAGATTCAATCAATCCATCATTTCATTGCACAACTTTTTGACAAATGCAGGCCATTCAATCACCTGCTACAAAATGGGGTGCCATTTTCATGGACATATGAATGTCAAAAAGCCTTTGATGACATTAAGAAATACCTGGCTTCTCCACCAATCTTAGCTCCTCCTCGTCTGGGGGTCCCCTTTCATCTGTATGTTTCAACAATGGACTTTGCATTAGGGACAATGCTTGCACAAAAGAATGAAAACAATCGAGAGCAAGTTGTCTATTACATTAGTCGAACATTGGTAAGCTATGAAACCAGATATGCTTATGTGGAAAAATTGTGCTTAGCAATGGTCTTTGCCACTAAGAAACTCAGACATTATATGCTTAGTCACACCACATATGTCATAGCTAGAGAAAATCCTCTACGTTATATGATGTCTCACACTTACAATAACACTCGCACCGCTAAATGGATAATGCTTCTCACTGAATTTGATCTTGAGTTTATTAGCCAAAAATCCATTAAAGGTTAGGTTATAGCTGATCAGCTTGTGGAAGCTCCACTACCTAGTGATCATCCTTTGATTATTGAGCTCCTAGATGATTCGGTATTCACTATCATCGAACAAGAAGAAGATGTCATTCCAGAGGAAGATGTCGATATCACACTATTATTTGATGGTTCTAAGTGCAAAAAAGGTCAAGGTGCTGGAGTCATGTTTCATACACCCCAGGGGGTGCCCATCCCCTTATCATTCAAGCTAGACTTCCAATGCACAAACAATAATGCAGAGTATGAAGCCTTAATATTAGGTCTTCAAGCAGCTATAGCTATGGGCATTAAGTGTATTAGGATATTTGGTGATTCTCAACTTGTTGTCAAATAGGTAACCGAAGAATACCAATGCAAAGAGCCTACCATTAAGCTTTACCATGAAGTAGCAATGAAATTGCTCTCTAAGTTTGATTGGTATGAAATTGATAGTTTGCCATATTTGACTAATAGATTTGCAGATGCGATGGCCTCTCTTGGATCATTGATTCCAAAGGATACCTTAGGAGAGGTACAACCCCTCATAATTACAATGATCTCTAAATCTGCAATTGTTCATGTTGAATCTAAGGATGAAAAGGATGTTTGCTTTATCCATTTGGAGCCATGTGAGCCTTGGTCAAACCAAATAATAGCCTTTCTCAAGTTTGGAACACTCCCATCAGATATGTCATGGACTTCTAAATACACTTTCAAGCAAAATGTAGCTTGTTTTACTCTCTTGGGGGACGTGTTGTATAGACATGGTTATGATGGAATCCTCCTTCGTTGTCTTGAGTCTGCTGAGGCACAAAGAGCCATAGCTGAAGCTCATGATGGTACTTGTGGTGGTAATTTTAGTGGAATGGCCATTGCAAAGCGTATTTTATGCATGGGTTATTATTGGCCCACAATGGAATGAGATTGTTGCACATACGTCAAACATTGTAAGCAATGTCAAGAACATGCTAATTTAACTCATGTACCATCACAAGCATTACAACCTATTCAAAGCCTTTGGCCCTTTTCACAATGGGGTCTAGATTTAATTGGTAAAATATCACCTTCTTCCTCGGGACAACATACATTCATCATCACAACCACTAGAATACTTCACAAAGTGGGTTGAGGTAATTCCTCTAACTAGTATGACAGGACCTAGAATTATGGAGTTTATACTTCATCATATTATTTTTCATTTTGGTATCCCCTCGAAAATCATCTCTAATAATGGCAAGTCTTTCAAGAACAAGGATGTTCGAGCACTTTGTGAGAAATATAATATCCAACATAGTTTCTTGACTCCTTATTACCCACAAGAAAATGGACAAGTTGAGGCTACCAACAAGACCTTAATTGCTATTCTCAAGAAACTTGTTAAAGAAAATCATAGAGATTGGCATACACAAATTCCCTTGGCATTATGGGCTTATCGAACAAGCATCTGCACGCCTACTAGGGCAACACCATTTTCATTGGTCTATGGAGCCGAAGCAATCATGCCTCTTGAGCTTGAGATCCCCTCATTGCAAATTTTATTGCAAGAATTCATAGATGATGACACTACTAGACAAGCACATCTTGACCAACTCACACTTCTTGATGAAAGGTGAGTCAATGCTTTAGAGCATTTATGAGTATATCAAGACCACCTAAAACGTGCTTATAATGCCAAAGTTCATCTATGTGAATTCCAAGTAGGAGATCTTGTCCTTAAAGAGAATCAACAAAACACCAATGCATTACCGCACCTTCATGATAAATTCATGGCTAATTGGTTAGGTCCATACATTGTTACTCAAAAAGTGGGTAAAGGAACTTATAGACTTGCTAGTCTAGAGGGAGTTGAAGAACCCAAACCACTTAATGTTATACACTTGAGAGCATTCTATGCATAATGTGATTTATATATATATATATACATGGCTATTACATAAAAACACATTGTATTTCACACATTGCATTGCACACATTGCATTTTATAAAATTGCATTTCACACATTGCATTTCACATGTTACATTCACACCATCATTTTTACACATTACATTTCATATTAGGGATCATTTATTCAGTTTAGATATTAATTGGTCCAATAAAGTCATGTTGCCTTAATCAGGGGCACCTTCAACCATCATCCATTTCATTGCATCATTCCATAAATTCAAATTGTCATTAGCAAAGTCACATGTCCATAATTCCTAGGTGTTTTTGGTCACTCAACCACTCCTAGTGTTTTAAGAAACCTCCTAATACATGTCAAGTTTTCTTTAGGACCAAGACACATTTTCACTAAGAAAATCTTGAGTTCTGGGAATTGACTCTAAAACATTCTTGAACCAAACACAATCACACATCTTAAAAACATCTTGTGTCAAAGAGAGATAACACCATATTTGGTTTGAACCTCAAAGTGAAAAGGGTATTCCTTGCTTGTCCCATCATGCAACATAGTCCACAAAAATAGTGGTTTTCACCACTATCACAGTTGCTTCCAAATACAAAATATAGAGTAGTAAGGATAGGGTACAATTCTCATCACACTTAGGTTGAGAATCTAATTCCCCAAAGCTCTAAATATTTCATCACACACCATAGATCCTCAAGTTGTAAGGATAGTACTACATTTCCTATTAGATGGTTAGGTAGTCATCCCCAAAGCCTAAAGATCAAATTCTTGGACTATGGAGCTAGTCTCCACCAGAGCTATAGATGCTTGATTGGTAGTGGAGTACACTCATGCATGGTGACATATCTCTTTTAAAGAGACCTCTAACCACACATAAGGACAATCTAGCTTCTTGGTCTCATCCATAATAGGTTACACCCAATTTACTCAATATGAGTTAATGAACTCACTTGCACACACATTGGTTCTTGATTACCTCGAGTCATTACCATGCTCTTGATTCGGTAAATGAATTCATTGCACACACATTTGGTCTTAGAGGAATTAGGTAGTATTTAGTGAGTTTGTTTGATATCACTAGTATGTCTAAGTCTCTACAAAATAGTTAGTTTTCCATATCAACATCCATATCTTCTTCCATATCAACATCCATATCATTTCATGAGTCTTCCATCTCACATACCACCAATTTGGTGCCCCTGATTAAACAACAATGCTAAAACATGGCCAAGAAAAATCTAAACTATGAATGATCATTAGAACATTTGCATTCATACACATTCTATATTAATCATCCATATACACATGCATCCACACAAAAATATTCACACAAAAGCATAACACAAAATTAAAATCCATGTATATATATATATATATACATGTACAATGAAATCCCAAAGGCTATATACAATGGAGCACCAAGGCTCATATACAAAAAGTGCATCTAAGCACTAGCTAATGCCTATAAGAGGACCCATGTGACCCTGAAGGAGCCCTAGACCTAGAACTATGCCTAGACTCACTAGGCCTAGCAGACCTAGATATGGATGAGGAGGGTGGATCTGGAAGCCCAATGTCATGCTCCATCAATCGATCCTCCAATAATTGGATATATCCATCTCGAGCTCGAAGGTGATGTACATCATGTCTCTATCTAGTGACTCTTCTCTAGCAACTCTACCTGGAGCCTCATGATCCTATCCTCACCTCCACCTGTAGTTAATCGTACCTCTAGCTCCACCTGTAATCAAGTTATCTTCACCTCCCAAGCCACCTCCCTATCCCATAGTCTAGCTATCTCTACATCTTGAGCTGCTACCATAACATCTCGCTCTACCACTAGCTGCTCCAATCTTACCCAATCCTCCTCACTTTGACCATGAGGCCCATCTAAAACCTCATCTCTATCCTCCATGCCATCTCCACCATTCCATCTCCTCCAAAATTTGGAGCCTACTCTATTGTCCTCCTAGTTCACCTCCTTCGATTGCTAGCTCGAAGGTGCCTCCGATGCTTAGGAGCCTCATCGACATCCTCAACCTCATCCCCATCCCCATTACCCCCATCTACTATCAGACTCGATACCCATGGTGGTTGAGTCATAAACCATGCATCATACTCCTTAGTAGTCCCTACATCATCCACATCAAGGAGATCCATCTCCTCGTCATCCTCATAAGTAGACCTCCATGCCTTGGCACAAGGGAGACCCATCTCATCCTGATGATGCCTATAGAGCATGGGTACCTCAAGAACCCCCTACCTCAATCTGAACTATCATAGCACCTATGAGAACTGGATCAGCTCCACCTCCTTCGTGTGCCTCCTAACCACCCATCTAGCCTACCACACCCACCGTAGATGCTCCCCATCACCTATCCACATGGCACCTCACCATGGCCTCCATATCACCTAGGCTGTTGTCAATCCAACCCATAAATCCCTATACCACTAACTCATCTAAATAGGATGACTCAATTGCACCTCCTCTACCATCAGCCACCTCATCACATAGGGCTGCTCCCTATCCCATCCCCTAGCTGGTAAACCCACAAGGTCGAGCCACACTGAAGTGCTCCCAACCCCAACATTGTAGTAGCAAACTACAACCTAGTCCTTGGTACCTCTACCTCCTCACCTCATATAGCTCTTGATACAACTATGCCAATAAGGTAGGAGCCCATGCATACACCTAAGGTGTAGCGATCATATCGCACACCAACCTGATAAGGTTCCATGGGAACCGACAACCAGTACTATTTGGGGCCACTATGTTGGCCAACATGAACATCACCAATGTGGGTAGGGCATCCAACTTCTTGTCCACATACATGGACAAGTATGTTATCCCTCCACCCATCACCTCCACATCCTCCCACCCATCTTTGAACATGCGACTCAACTCATGCTTCTTATCATGTCCAACCTCGACACGCAAGCCCTCCACTAGCAACTTGAGGATGTGGTATACATCCTCAAGTGTCATAGTCACCTCTCTAGTAGGGAGCTGAAACATCCCCCTATCTGGATCCCATATCTCTACCAAGGCAGAGAGATACCCCTCATCCACCCTCACCACATCTATCTTAGCTGCCCCAGCCAACCCAACATCCTCCAACCACTTCCACTCATCCTCCCACAATGCCTTCCTCACCCTAGGGATGAGAGGTGAGAACTAATGTCGAGCCTCCAAAATATTTAGCTACAACACAACACAAAGCATTAATGTCAAATACATTGCATTATTTAAAAAAAGAAAATATTTTTGCACAAAAACAAAAAGAGTTTCAAAAGCACTTACCTTGGCAAAGTGCACACCTACTCCCATGGTCGCATCCGCTCCATCCATCGCCATAGCTTCTGCAACTTCACTCCACTCACTCCACTCCACTCCCTCAGACGCAACTTCCAAAATTTGTGGATGCACAAATGAGCTTGATTTCCCCTCTATAGGCCTTTTATAGTTATTTCAGGTGCATTGAAATGCCCATGGATGCTTCCTAGTGCATTGAAATGCCTCCCTACATTTGGAAAGCACTAAACTCTAGCGGGTGTTTGCAAAGCAATAAGTGCCCACCTATTTTTGGTGTCAATATTGACAAAAATAACAAACTGATCCAAAAAGGTAGCTTACCTCCACCAAATCATTCCAAATTGCATCCATACATCAATTTTATCATAATTTCATGTTTTGTGAAAGCCAAAATCATTTTGGATTCTTAATTTTTGCTTGCGACCAAAAGTCATAAAATCACATTACAAGTTACAAAATGTTTCAAAATGGTCCAAATTTTCACAAAATGACCATTTTCATCATTTTCATCATCAATTCCATCATTGCACTCATTTTTGTGAAAATATGAATTGATTTGGAGGACTAACTATTATTTGCACCCACAAGGCACAAAATTATCCAAAATTGCTTCAAAATGCTCCAAATCAATGCAAAAGTTCACAAAACCATACAAACAAATCACCAATGCATTTCTCATCATCACATCTTCATTCCAACATCATTTTCATCCATCAATCATTGCATTTGCACATTTTTTCAAGTTCATATACAATTTTAAGTGAACCTTGTATCTAGTGGTCTATTCTATCTCCTTGGCGATTGCAATGATTTGCATCCATGCAATTCGGTAAGATGAATAAATCACCATAAGGACACTTGGCCATCTTCATCATCACATATTTCATTGTTCAAAAAATAAAATCAATTTTGGTACTTCACCTTTCGAGTGAAACTATGCCAAGACCAATTTGCTCTACAACTATCATTGATGCCCTTTTCCATGGGGTTCCAAACATGGATAAATTTCATCATTTCTTTTACAATTACACCAATCATCATGGATACTAGGCTTGGTAAAGTGATTGAGCAACCAATTGTAGGAATTTGCATTGTACAATCATTAGTGGCCCTCTAAGGGTAAGACTACTTTTTCTTTTGTATCTTATCTTCATACTTGCATTTCAATGATGCCATAAGGCACATTCTTCAATAGCATGGAATCACCCCAAACTTGGGGTAACCACATTTGATTTTGATTTTCCCACAATGGGATACATCTTACATGATCATGGCATCTACACTTGGCAAAAACCCCTTTTCTCTATTAGGGCAAAAATATAATCAATCACTTGCATTTTACAACAACCCCTTCCATCGTTGGGGCAAAAATGACATCACATTTACATCATTCATATCATCCACAATTACACCATGCATTTCACACAATCATCTGCATAAATCTATCAATTGGCTCGTGAGATGCATCCATCACTCATTTACCAATTGAGGGGGTAAGCTACACAATCAAAATTCTTTTATCTCCAAGTTCATCTTTGCATTCCAACAAGAAAGTTGCTTCTACATCAGGCCAAACCAGGTGTCTTGTATTTTTGCACCGCATTGTATTTCACGTAACATGGTATAAAAAGGGGTATCTGTAGACACCAAAATCTAGCCACTTGTCATCCATCCATAGTTTCCTACCATATTTACCCATTATTTATATATTTATATATTTGTTTAATATATATTTAAATAATAATATTTTATATATTATATTTATATATATTTAATAAATATATATATATTTATATGAATTAATCCCAACCATCCATACCTTACACCAAATCCACCTTAATCCATGCCACATGCCCATATTTAATCTCCACCCTCCATCATGTTTTAATCTTGACCACACAAATTGTGTCATTGAAACCCTAACATGCCCTAGGAGAGATTATAAAGAGGAGTCATTTTGATGACTCAACCCTCGAATCCCTAAATTTTGATCCTAAATCTACTTACGTAGAATTTTGTTTCACTCCCTATAATGCCCCTCACGAGTTCCCCAAGCACCTTTGGACACTTCCTGCCATCCTCAAGTACCTCTAGGCACTTTCTTCCATCATCGAGCACCTCTGGGTACCTCCTACCATCACCGAGCACCCATGGGCATTCACAACCCTAGTTCTGCAGCCCCACTACCCCTCGGGTGTCGCTAGGGCATCTACGCACCAATTTTTATAACAATAATGAAGATCAAAAGATAACAAGTCAGCGTGAGACAAGGTAAACAATTTCTGTGTATTTATTTCATTCATGTATTATTGTCTTTACAACATTATTTTTCAACATCTAGGGTTTTTAGTAATTAAATTTATTAGAGGGTCTCACGCAGGTGGAGCCCTCACAGGTATTACTAACCCTCTTGCATGTTGTTTATTGTTTGCGAGATCTAGGAATCATATTTATTGGTAGCTGTTGAAGCTTGAGTGGTCCTGCATAGGATATTAGAAATCCCACTCACCTCTATTGGGATCAGATCAAACGTGAAGACACCACCACTATTTGTTTACTAGGGTTTCAGAGAACCCTAGTGTATTGTAATCATTGTATCAAGCATAATAAGCTTTGTAACCCCATATTTGGGGCACATTTTATTGTAACATTGAAGATCCATGAGCAACATAATAAAATTTTATTTCATTGTGCAATTTTGTGTGTTACATTGCTTATTTAATTCTATAGTTCATATTTTTTGTGTTGTTCGATTTGCATTCACAAAAGTAATATGTAGTTGGACCAACAAGAGTGCTATACAGATTATATTATTAAAATAATATTATATTATACAAATATAACATGATTTTGTTTGAAAATCATTAGTAACAAACCCACATGTACAAACCTATCCCAATATGACTCATCAAAGATATTCATGTAATAATCCTAACATTATCCCTTATTACATCAATGTTTAGGGGAAAGAATTGTAACAGATAGACTAGGATAATACCTTACATCTTATTAGATTTTATAGTGGGAATAACCTCACTATATTATGAACTAACATTTGAAAATAATCATGGAGGATACATCCAAATACAAGTAATATAAATTATATAAAATAATGTGGATAGATGACAATAATCTAATGGATTAACCAACAAGGTGAATAGTGATATATGCATTTATTTATATCTTGAAGTAACACATTGTGCCTCTACTTATTTCCTCGTGATCACAAACCTCGATTATCATGAACTTCACAATGATCAAACTAGCAAGGTGTAAACATCTTCTCCTTACATAACATAACCATCAAAAACATCTTGAAGTGTCTCATCTCACATCCACTTTACAAAGCATCATCTCTAGTAGATAATATAGTCATCATTTAGTATGTAATTGATGTACTCCCCAATCATGTTACCATCAAATCATTTCATCATATATATTATCTATTTTTTAAAGGACTAAAAATATGTTAAATATATCAAGATTGGTAAGAGCTTTCTTACTACTATATATATGCCAATATTTTGGTAAAAAAATTATATAGAATAATCTACATCTATTAAAGTATCATGGTCCATTATTTTAATCTCTAAATTTTTCTTTTGATCATGTGATATCAACCTTCAAGTAACCTGCAAGTTATCATTTACACAATTAATGTTGGATAAGAGAATATGCATTTCTTAAGTTAAAATTATCCTGTTCAAGTGGACTTGGAAAATGTGAGTGCTTGGAACTTCACACATACATTTTTATCAAGTAATATCCATTATATGCCATACAATATGTAGCCACAAACATTTAGATAATCAACACATTATATGAATATATAAATAGTGTTCACACAAATAATGTGGGACAATAGATTTAGTTTTAAATCAAATTAAAAAAAAAACTTTCCTCAAATAATATAGTGTTCTACTATTTATCAACATAATTAGATGATTCATTTTGTGCAAATTAGGGTCAAGAAAATATGAGAAAAATTCTATTGTTGATCTTTCTAATTGAATGATTCTTAAAAAACAATCAAGAAATACGTTTTTTAGGGTTCATTATGGTTACCTCTACATCCAATTCCTATACAATGATTTTTATCAGTAAAATAACACTTCAAACCAATAATTCTATTTGTCATCACCTTCTACTATATATTTGATATGCATTACATTATTTCTAGCCAAAAATCATCTCAACAACC
Source organism: Wollemia nobilis (assembly GCA_028583015.1). Taxonomy (NCBI): domain Eukaryota; kingdom Viridiplantae; phylum Streptophyta; class Pinopsida; order Araucariales; family Araucariaceae; genus Wollemia; species Wollemia nobilis. The sequence goes on along the minus strand of JAQPPZ010000853.1, from coordinate 2,767,965 downwards.
TTGAAAATACCTCCACCAATGCATAATTTATCACAAATGTTACATTGTCTTAAATCTCCCATAAATTAACCATTATTATCCCCCATAAATTAGCCATTATTATATCTTGATTTTAGGTATATCAATGTCTCCATCATAGCTAAACACAACACCATTCAAAGTTATTTTTTACCAAATGGTGGTGGAAAGCATCATGGGAAACCTTACTATGAAAGAACCTCAATTTTTTTCATTCTATGGATCACGATTCCATGCAGATAACTTGGAATATCACCAAATAGACTTAGAATAGTCTCAAACACATTCAAATAATTTCTACTTTGAATTTAAAGATTTAAAAAATATTTTTCAAGCACCTCAAAGTACTAAAATGAAATTTCAACAATGTTTGGAATAATTCCTAGCATTCATGGTCATTATTACAAGTGATTTGTTCTTCTACAAGATAATGCACATGGTTGATTTTTAGTGGATCTCTACTATTAGAAGGAACATAATAATTTAAAATGTATTAGTTACAATATTATATGGAAAACTATTATTCTTTAGATGAATTATGTGGCATATTCAAATGGCCTAAAACTACTTGTTGACCTTATTCTTTAAAAGACCTTGCACACTATAGATGTTCTTTCAATGACATACAAGATGACCCTTTAATAATTCAAGACAATTAGACGACCCTTCCTAAATGTTGCATATTTTCCAAATTTATATAACCTTTAAATTTTTCTATTGACTATCTATTAGCATTGATTCTTAGATAGGCCTCTCTTTTTCATACTAGACATCCCACATAACTTAATTTATAGGCAAGTTATATCATTAGAGGGATTCATATATTCATGGCCCTCAACATTCATAAGAAGAAATCTAGTGGATATCAAAATGTGTGCAAGCGAGAATATGGAGTGCAAAAAGTCAAACGAGATCATGGAGAATGGTCGATCTAGCATGAAGGAGGGTGACAATAGATTGGGCAGAGAAGAGAGATGAAATAGAGGATCTTGTTCGGTCTCTTACTTCTCTTGCGAAGTCATGAGTCTTCTCTAGGTGATCTAGTGGGTGGGACCCTTCCTTTGGGTCTAGAATTGTTGCAAAAACCCTTTGATATTGATGCTTATTCCTATGTTGTGGTGGTCTCATCTAGCACTAGGAGAAGTGCTTCAAAAATAATTTTTGACTAAAATCTTGACCAAAATAAGTTGAGTATTTTGGATGGTCTCCTAGATGTGACCATGGATCAAAGGGTCTTTAAACTCATAGGCAAGTTCTAGGGAGCATGACCTAATCTAGAATACATTAGAAGATGGGCCTTTTACAAGTGGAAACCCCATGGTCTATTGGAAATTGTGGCTCTTCTCAAAGAATTTTTTCTCATTAAGTTGAACTATAAGGAGGATTCGAGATGAATCTTGGTTGGAGGCCCTTGGTTTTATGGTAAGAGGTTTATTTCTTAAAAACTAGGGGTCAAACTTCAATCCAAAAACCCAAAAAATAAATACAATACCTCTTTGGATTAGACTTCTTGTATTACCATTTCACCTATGGCATGATGATGTTTTGAGAGGAATTGCAAAGGCAGTGGGAGATCTAGTTTTGGTAGATTCAACAACTAGGAAAAAGTCATGATTGTTATTTGCAACAATGTGCATCAATGCAAATCTGGATGCTGATCTCCCAACGTCCATTGAACTAATTTCAAATTTGGGGTCATGGAATCAAGCTATTGAATATGAGAATAGACCCATTATTTGTTCCATGTGAAAAAAACCAAGGAACAATTTTACTCACTTCCTGGCCATGAAAAATCTAGTGAAGAAATTATGGTCGAAGAAATATTTTTGTGGCAAACTAGCTCAAGAAATATGAAGGGAAGAAGGAAATAAATATTCCTCTTTGAAAGAAGGGGTGATTGAGGAATTAGATGTTGGTTCTCAAGTTGACTTGGAAGCTGCTAGAGCAAGCACCTTTTCATTAGAATCTAGAGAAGTACAAATTAGATTATAAGACATCATTCAAGAGGTGAGTGTATCGATGATGTCTTGTGTTAAAGTTATAGAGGATAATCATAATACTTTTTTTTAGGTTGGAGCCACTCTCTTCTCTTTGGATGTGATTTTTCCAAATATTCAATTATAAAACTCTTTTGGATATCTTGATCCATCCTCTAAGCTCCCATAGGAAGTGCTCTCTGGATTTGTCGATCTTAATGTTATTACTCCTAGCTTTTGGAGCCCTAGGTTGATACCCTTATACCCATTATGGAGAATGGTTTCCCTAGTCCCAAAACCAGAAGCTATAAAAAGGGGAATATTGATGTGGGTGTGGAACGCAAATTGGGGAAGTCATCCAATAAAATTTTGAGGAAGGAGACTAAATCATAGATTGTTAATGGAACCTAAACACCATTGAAGTTGGAAGAAGGAAAGGAATCTGGGGATAAGCTCTTAAAGTTAGCCTCTTTCAGTTCTAAACCCTTCAAAATCAGTGGCAGGGGAAAGAGACCCATTCCTAAATCCCATAAATGAAGTTCTTATCTTGGAATATTAGAGGCCTTAATGGTCTTTCAAAACAAATATTGATAACCTCCCTCAAAAAATATATGTTGCTAGATATCATTCTCCTCTAGGAAACCAAAGTGGAGGAATGTAATTTAGAGTTAATCATAAAGGATATTTGGAAATATGTAGGGTATGCAGTAAGTTTGGCTCACAAGGATTTTGGGGGTATCCTGTGTCTATGGGATTTTAAAAAATTGAATGGATCAGTCATCTCAACTTATGACAAAGTTATAAACATCTTATTTTATGTAAGGAATTTAACTGTATATGGGCCATGTCAAATATCTATGCTCCAAACTCCTACCTTAATAGGAAATTTCTTTGGTCTTATTTGAGTTCTATGATAGGGGCTTTTAAAAATGAGATTTGGTTGTTGGTTGGAGATTTCAACTTGCCCCTTTTTCAATTAGACAAAAAATGGGAGAATATAAGTTCAACAAAAGGAATGGAAGATTTTTTCTATTTTGTTAATCAAAATGAGCTAATGGACTTGGACTTGAAAGGATCTAAATTCACATGGAGTAATAGAATATTAGGTAACCAACTTATCCAAATAAGGTTAGACAAGGTTCTAATATTAAAGGAAGGTCTGCCTATTTTTTGGGATGCCTCCCTTAGCTCTCTCCCTAAGGTGGGCTCAGATCATAATCCTCTAATGTTTGAAGCAGTTCAAAATCCCAAAAAAAATCTTAGACCATTCAAATTTAAAGTAATGTGGATTCAACATTCAAATTTAGAGATCAAAATTAGGGAATGGTGGTTTCATAAATTCTCAAGACCCTTAAATTCTCAAGTTGCTTCTAATCTTAGATTAATTAAATCTATTCTAAAATATTGGAATAAAAGTATTTTTGGGCACATATTTCAAAAAAAGGAAATCCTAAAAAGGTAATTGAAGGAAATTAAACTTTTTGTTGAATTAGGTGATTTGTCCATGAACACTAGAGATAGGGAGAAAATTTTATTGGCAAAACTTCATAATACCTTAGCTAATGAAGAAATTTTATGGAAACAAAAATCAAGGGCTCTTTGTCTCAAATAAGGAGATCGAAATAACAATTTTTTTCACATTCCCACTTAAAAATCCTTTAGACATAATCATCATAGGTCCAATCTTAAGTTTTCTAGATTAGGGACTCATTATTGGGAAAGTTCCAATATAAAATAAGATAAAACTATGTAGATGTGGCATCTTACGATTGGAGGTATGTTAGTTAGCCTTCATGGAATGAGGTGGCATGCCAAGATAAGGTGTTGGTTCACATCTTTCTTAATTCATTGATAGAGTGTCAAAAAAATCCTCGTTTATTTTTAAATATTATCCTTAATAATCATAGATATTGGTTCAAATATTTCTTATGGTCCTTATCTAATGTGGAGGTGAATTCTTTGGGATATCTTCTTCAAGATCATTCCTTTCTTCTCTGACATGATTACCAGGTTACAAGATCATGAGTTTCCAGTATGCATGAGTTTGTTGTTGCTTGTATCGATGTTATGAATCTAACTGGGCTGCTATTTGAAAGGGGAGTTAATCAAAATTTGATCAATCCTATTACTTTTTCCTGTGTCACGAGGCTCTCCTCTTGGCCACATTTTGGGTAGTGTAGTCAGTGTTTAAGAGGTGGGTATTTTTTGAAGTGGTAGAGTGCTATGTTAAAAGTTGGAGTGACCTTAATATTGAGTTTTAGAATGGAAGGGATGGTGATTAGACCAAATATCCTCAATTTGGATGAGGACGTCAAAAAGATAATGAAGAAAGGAGATTTCCTTTAGTGTCTAATGAAGTTTAATATTTTTGACAAGGAATATTGTGGTAAATGGATTTATCTTGGATGAATGGGATGGTTAAAGTAGGCATATTAGAGTTTAAAATATCCATATCTCTAATTGTGGAGGTTACTAGCCTTCCCTTAGATGACACTTTTTAAACATGGAGAAACACTCCCTAGACAAGGAAATCAAGTATTTCTTGGGTGAAGATGAAGAGTTGGAAAAAATTTAGAATGGTTACCAGAGGATATCCCTCAAGTTATCATGGAACATAGTGGTGCTTGTCATTATGGAATATTCCACTCGAGCCAACAACTAGGATATTCTTAGGAGTTTTCATTTTACATTCCTAAATCACTTTGTTGCAAGAAAATTTGAACATTCCTTCCTTCCTCTTTAATTCTATGGAGAAGTTAATGTTGTAGGTGAAACGAGGTGATGTGTCAAATATGATTCATCAGGGCCTCACAAAATTAGTCTTTGATCATATGGCCAATAAGGAGGAAGTGAAGTTATCTTTAGTGGAAATTCCTATGGAATCCCTAGATATTGAGGAATTGCTTGACTCATCCTAAACTAAATATATCAGTTCTCAATCCCCTTAGAGAAATCCAACCACCCCTATCTCTGCCCATGGTGTTAAGGTGTAGTCGAAATCCAAATGAAGTGCATGATACTCCTAGAGGGACTGGTGGAAGTGATGAGAAAGCCAAGTGATCTAAGCATCTTTCTTCTAAAGTGGTCAAATATGATAAGACTCTATTTTACACTGAAGACTCTAATTTAGAAGGTTTGGATCCTATTAGTAAGAAGGCTAAGCACTCAATTGGATCTATGGAAAGGAAGAAAGTGAAGATATGCAATTTTCAAGAAAATCCTAGAACCCTAATTTTTTCTTAAAAATGATGTTGGAATTCATGAGGTTGCTTATTAGTACCCTAAATGTTGTCATCTCATGTGTTGAAGAAATCAAAACAATGATGGGTTAGGATCAGTGGATTTTGAAATGATCAAAGATGACGAAGGATTCAGCTGGAGATATCATCATAGAAGACTAAGGATACCTTCCTCAATTTTGGTTCTAGGTCCTGAGTTGTTTGGTGGGTTTTTCCCCTATCTTGTTGCATGTCCCATAGGGTGGTGTGGTTGTTTAGCCTGTGGGATTTAGGCCAGATCATAGTTTGGTATCCTTTGGTTTATAGGTCTTTGTATTCTTTGGGATTTCCTTGATCCTTTTCTATTTTTTCTCATTATCCTATAGTTATGTGTATGGCTTGGTTTGCAGTGAGGGTCATTGGGTGGAATAGTTTTTTCTATATTTTTTGGGTTCTCTTTTTGGAAGATTTTGATTCCTCTTTGTAAAAGGTTTGGGGACCATTTAAAAAACCCTTCTTTCACCAAATAGAAAAAATAAGAAGAAAACTTATTCGATACATGTTAGTTTTCACTATGCTTTGGTGCACTTTAGATATCATAATTTTTTTTATTGTTAGAAACCCCTAAATAAGAAAAAATAAACTTGTGTATGATGATTATCATAGGTGATTTACCATACTAGATGATATTCCAACATATTTTATATGACCAATACTTTAACAAACAATAAAAATGAAGGTGGATTTTAGATGGAGGTTGGAGCTCCAATTGATATGCCACACTATAAAACATCTTGTAAGGACCATATAATGTGGGTATAAGCTCTTGGATGCACTTAGGCTTGAGACAAATATACTTATATGCTTTAAAACTTAAAAATACCATATTATTGACTTCAAAGTCTCATTCCAAGTGATAGGATCTTGTTTTTTCTTGATAAAATTTTAATCCTGACACATATTAACCTTAAGGAGTTCAAGAATTTATTGTTGCTATTGGAGGAAATCATCCACTTGAATAGCACAAGAAGACCCCAAACTATAGCAAGTTAAGGAAGATGGATTCTAACCATAGAAAACATAAAATGGAAACATATTAATGGAATTATGATAAGAAATATTGTACCACCATTATTCTAAAGAAATTTATTATAACCATTGATGTTACTTATTTAAGATAAATCATATCAAACACTTATAAATAATTTCTAGTTGTCCACTAGTTTGAGGATGGAAGGAAGAACTTATGTTAAGTTTGTTAGCACAAAGTGTGAAACTGTTTTTCCAAAATTTCCTTATGAAATAGGGTTACAATCACATACACTAGACTTACATGACCCATCTATTTTGAAAATCAAGTCAAGAAATACCTTGGTCATATTGCTAGTAGTAAATGGGCCCTATAAATTGCAAAAGTGAGCATACTTAGAGAAGTAATCAACCACCATAAAAATAATTATTTGACCCTATAATTTAAGAAGGCATTTAATGAAGTCCATACAAATGTACTCCTACTAGTGATCAAGAAGAGAGAGGGCTGTAACAATCTTAGATTCTATTATTTTACATTTATTTTTTTGCATCATCCATATACAATAATAAATTATATGATATTGATTTTAACTTCTTTCCAAGTAAAGGATTGCTTGACTATTTGATAAGTTTCAAGAAACCAACAATACTCTCCTAAAGGAGAGGCATGCAATTTATGAAGGATGTTGTTTCTAACATGGGAGGATTGACTTAGATATCTATTTTTCATACAATCCCATTATGGATCAAGGGAGAATTATTAGAATCACATTGTTCTTTATTAGAAATATAAGTCATCCAAAGAGGAAGAGGACTATATATAGCATGAACAACTAGTTACTCTTCATACTTGCCAGAAAGTGCATCTACCACCATATTTTCATTTCTTTTCTTATACTCAATCTCAAAATCATAACTAAGAAACATGGTAAATAATTTATTCTACTACAAATGAGATGGATATTAATCCAAAAAATATTTGATATTACAATTATTAGTTTTAGAGGTTTGAGATGTAGACCAATTGGTTCATCCAAACCCATAAGGGAGGTGGAGGTCCAAGGTTCAAATCTCGAGCCTCACCGGACTGAACGCTTGTCACTTTCCTTGTGATTTCAATGGCGTAAAAGGTTTAAAATGATTGTGGCATGGTGGTTATAGGGGCGGATTGCACGAAGATCTATGTGGCGGCTTTCGGGGCGGACAACGCAAAATACTATGGCGGCCATAAAAGCTGGACAGCTTGCCCGAATTCATGGCGGCTACCGATTCCACCATGTAAATTAAAAAAAAAAAAAATTAGTTTTAGTAATAAAATTCGAGCCCAACAAGTAAGGCATCCATTTGTCAACAACATGTAAAATGGATAACATCTCTTTTTGATGAGTAGATTTACCCAAGTTCTTGTTAAAGAGTTATTTGATTTCATAAAGTAGCGTATGAACTTCTTACATCAATAAAAAACCTATAATAGTCCCAAGCACACCTCATTTAATGATAAAGTACTTACTAAAGTCACCAGTAGCCAAAATTAGAGAGTAACAAATAGGTTATTTTAAGGCAATACAAGATCTTGTAGTCTTCTTAGTCCAAACAAAAGCATCCTTATTAGTAATATCCATCCAAAGAGTTATAAATTTTTCCTAAATTTATATAATATTCCTATAATACCTAGTGTGACTTAAAAATACCCTAACGGATTTTGAGAGATTTAGGTACTAACCAATATTGCATTGTCTTAATCTTTGTTAGGATCCACCTTGACACCTTATTGAGACACATTGTGACCTAGGTATTCTTATTTATGAAACCTAAATGAACACTTAGATCTCTTGACATATAATTTTTCCTACTTAATAAGTTTGAAAATTCCACATGGTGCAAATGGATTCCCAAGATTTACAATAGACTAGAATCTCATAAAAAATTCTAACACAAATTTATATAAGACATCATAAAATACATAATTCATTATATTTTAAAAGGTTAAAGGGGTATTTGTAAAACGAAATTGCATGAATTAAAATTCATAAATAATGCCCCTCATGAGTATAAAAAATAGTCCTAGGAATATATTTTTCTTTGATCCTAATTTGATGAAACCTAGAATACAAGTCTAGCTTAATAAAAAATCGAGCACCATACAATTCCTCCAACAAATCATCAATTCCAAGAATAAGAAATGTGTCTCTTGATCGATTATAAATCTTGAAATATTTTCCAAGAGTCATCCTTACACTTAACCATATTTATTGGGGAAGAATAGAGATCAATGCTTGGTTGAACAACTCCTTGTTATTGCATTTCTTGAACCCACTACTCAATTTCTATTTTATTATAGTTGAGGATAGAAATAAGGGAAAACATTTTGTGGTTAGCTACATGGAACAAGGTGGATAACATGATCATGTGCATAGTTTGTGGATAAGATCTTTGTGTTCCTCAAAGACCTTAGAATATTTATCAATGAGGGATTATATCTTGGAAGGAAGAATAGGATAAATTTGCTCAATGGTCTAGACTTTTATATAACAAATTTGTGAAAATATACCCTTGCTTTCCTTCTTCAACATCTTTTCAATTTGGTGAGAGTTGACCACCTAGTATAATGGGGGTTGCAATCCTTAAATAAAAATGAGCCTTACATTATCTTACCTCTATATATATATTGTAGATTCAAAGTAGCATTCCCTAATTGGGACAACCATTGATCCCTAATAATAAAATTTACATTACCCAAATCCATCACATAGAGGGTTTTAGTCCAAGAATAGTTACCCATCATGAGTTTGATATTTAGAACTTGATCCACTAATGTAACATTTCCACCATTAATTATCAAACTATTAAATTATTTAAAATGGTTGATATACAACTCTAGGGTTTTTATTGTATCATAATAGATGGAATTGTAAGTGATGACAAAATAAATCAAAATAGTGATCTACTAATTTTTAACAAAAATATATACCTTGATGGTCAAATTAGCTTGTAATACAACTAGATAAAATACTAAGAGGCCCACCAAATATGCACCTTGTTTGGTCTTCTTGATTTTAGCTATTTCTTATCTATATGGTGATGTCAATACCTCCTATTTCTTAGATTCCTCATCTTCCATGTGGAAGTTACTCTTTTATTCACATGCTTGATTCTAAGGGTGCTAAGATCAACAATTAAAATATAAAACTCCTTGAGGACAATCATTATTGTGGTTATTGAAGTAATTTCTATGGGTATTGAAGTTCCATCATAGAGGGAAACTAGCCATCCAAAGCTTATTTTCTATATTTCTAGCTAAATGCTCAACATCATGTTGTGGATCATGCATATCAAATTTTAACTAAATTTCTTCCTTAATCATATGTCTAAATATAGAAACAACCATTAGGGGATCCAAGTGATATGTGTAGGTGAGGAGGCTTATAAATTCAATGCTATACTCATCAACAATATTAAAATAAGGGTCTCTTATTAAGCTTCATTAAGAACATCTTAAATTTTTTCCAAGTGAAAGGATAACCTCTATACCATAGAAGATATTGATAAGCATGTGTACCAGGCTAGGGGAAAACAAGAATGACTTTTCCATTTTTAGGCATTCTATATAAATATAGGTGATATTCCATTTTAAAAATATACCCTCTATGATACTTACCATAGCAAGGCAATAGTAATACTAGAGATTGAAACATGAAGATATCATTCTAGGAGATAACCCACACCATCGATTGAAGTACCAAAATAAAAATTAAAATACTATTTATTAGTAACATTACTTGTATGAGCACCTAGAAAGGGATGTGTATGTACTTGAGAAAAGTTGATGTTATTTAAATCCTACTTAAAAGCACCTTGCTACAAGTCCCCTTTGAGTATGTGCTAAATTTTAGAAAACTCAATCTCCTTCTACTATTTGTAATCCTAGTCAAAATTAACCCACTAAAATTTACCTTTGAGTGCTTTCTCAATTTTAGGAAACTCAAAAATCCTATCGCCCTCCATTGAGTATAGTTAAAAACTTACTCATCTCACGTTGTACTCGATTGGCAACTCTTGTCATATTTTTTAACTTTTGTATATACCATTATAATCCTACCATTCAATTTGAATTATATTGAGTCAATGTTTAATGAGCATTATCATTTATTGTTTGGAAAATTATTATATAGAGAATAGGTGTAGGAGGAACTAATGGTGGCAAGGACTATATGTATATGAGGATTAAAATTAGGGATGTCCTCTAGGATGCTATGATGCTTTTATTGATTTTATGGATGATTTTTCTTGTGTATTATGATGATGTTTCTTGTGTATTATGCACTCAACATTGATCATATTTGTTCATATTAGATACCCAATAATATATTACCATTTATTGGAGGTAGAAGTACCAAACATATATAACTAATGGAATGAAAATTTCTAAAATCAATTCAATTTCTCAAAAAAAGAATTACTAGAGGTATATCTAGTTTTAATCAACTAAAAAGATGATATAAAATATAGAGGTCTCTCATAAGGTCCCAATACACCATATTCTATTTTTGGGGTGTTCAAGTGTTGTGAATGGTATTTCCTAAATCAAAATATAATGAGAGATATTTGCATTAGAAGAATGATAACAAAAAAGTTAGACATTGATTACCCAACTAATTTATGGGAATTTGGCCAAAGAGGTTCTAAAAATAACATGTTGACAATTTATTACCATACCTTTGATACCAATTATAATGAAACAACTTCAATAAAATAGCAATTTCCACAACTTCACCAAAATATTCACAATAAAAATTACTTTATATAATTAAGAACAACAAATCCAATAAAATATTGTAGATCCATAGTTAAATCTCAAAAGTAGTTCAAGCCACTTAGAGAGGGAGAAGTCTCTTATATACACTAGAGATGATAGAATATAAAATAATGAATTGATGATTCAACTACGTCACATCTCATCCTATTTTTAATCTAACAAAGTAATAAACCCTAACCTAGTGCTCAAGGGATGACTTATCCTAACCTAGGGGCCTAAGCTAATGAAAATAAAGATAGTTCACATTACTATATTGGGGCCATTGCAAGCAAAATATTATATAAATTCTTGGGTAATGGTGTCTCTATAGAATGATAGTTAAAATGTTAAAAATGGAGAAATTATTATTTTAAATTATGTTTATTTATATCTTCAAGAATGATAAATATAATATAATATCCTAATTATTATAGAAAGATATAATGTTTTTATAAGAATTACCTTACATGGATAAAGAAGTATTATTTTCAATGTTAACTTTTCAATTCTTTTAAGTATGAGGTCATATTGTGTCCCAATTATAAATCTATTCAGGGATATAACATTTTTTCTATTTTAGCATTACATAGGATAGATAGAAGTTTTATATCAAAGTCAATATCTATTTTTTCCTTATTGTCTTTCTCTTCCTCTTCTTCCTTATTTCCTCCTCATCCATTTCTTCTTTCTTTTCTACTTATATTCCTCTTCTTATTCTTATTTTTCTTTCTCCTCCTTTTTTTCTTCCCCTTCTTTAAGTTCTTCCTCAAACTTTGTGCTTGTCATTAAAACATACTCTAGACTAGAATTAATGGATCCATCCTTCAAAATATTATAATTTACTTACAAATAAAAATATGGTATAAAATTTTAAATAAAACTTATAATTATAAAATTTTACATCTTATTTACCATAAAATTAATAAATCCAAATTTATTTGATAATATTATTATTTAATATACCTTGGGATTGAATTTTAATTTATTAGAATGCTTGACTTATTCATTGGAGACATCTAATACAGTTAGATTTAATACCACAATAATGCAATTTCTTGAAAATTTACAATAATCAAGTTTCGATATATACAAATGAGTTCATTTCAATTTAATATAACCAAATAAAATTATCATTTGATATTATAATTTATTTTATTATGAAATTAAAACATGTTCCACCTTATTACATCATGACCACATAATTGTATTACAGCTTGACAATTATGCACGTATTGTTTGACAACTTTTAAACTTAAGTCTTCTCCTTAAAATCTAAGGTATGTAACCTATTGAGATAATTTCATTTGATTACAAAACCTTATTTATAATATTTGAATTTAACCATATTAGGTCGCTTAATATGTGTCAAACATTTGCATTACATACAAATTATATTAATAAGAAGTTGGACCAACTAAATCTCATATAAATCCCATATAATTCAATGATATTATTTTTTTATTAATGGTGAAAAAGTAGGGTTTTGAAAGGTCCAATCTATTACATTAGAGGAGGTAGAGAAAGAGAAGACCAATTAAGCATAGGATGGCCTCCAAGGTGAAAATATCAAAAATTAAATCCAACAACCACCCAAGAGCATAGACCAGTCCACCACCCAGTAGGGCATAAAGGAGAATTTTTTATTCAACTTTCTTTTAGAGGCACCAATGATCCTGCTCTATTTTTACATAAGATTGGAAGGACATCAAATACATCAATATGTAGATAACAAAACCCCAATCCTAAAGATCAAGGGTGAGGGCAAAACACCAAGCATATTCCCTAATAATGGAAACCACTACAAAGCAAAAGTACCATCCCCCTAAAAAAGACTCCCTAGAGAGAGGATCATTGAAACACAAAGGAGACCTCATTTAAGCAGAAAGACAATAAAAAGTCCTATTGGATAGGTAGGCCCAATACTTCCAAAGCAATAATTATCATTCACCGCAGAGGGAAATTATCTTTCCAAATTTTGAATTGGCCATAACATCAACATTCTGGTTACCTTCCCTATAAATATACCCAATTTTAACTTCTAACATACCTCCCAAAATATTCAAGGTTTCCTTAATAATATTCAAGACGAAACGATTGTTAGTATTTCCAACCTGTAAATTTTGAATGATGTTCAAGGAGTCACCTTGTATGAGAAGTCTTATGAATCCGCTCTCAAAAACCTGATGAACACCTCATAAAATAACCTTAGATTTAGCTAGGTGGTTGGTTTGAATACCATAATATTTACCAACAAACCCCCTCCACCAACCCTTTCAGGGTTACCTTTCACATCCCCATCAAAGTTTAGAATGACTCATCCTATATCTAGTTTATGCCATCTAGTAGCCAATATTTTTTGAATAGTGGATATAGAAACAAAAGACCCTAGATTCAATTTATAACTAACAACAACCCCTTTCTCCATAACTTTCTCCCTACCATTTCCAACAACAAAGATATCTAGGTTATTCTCAATAGCAACTTTAATCCTTCTAAAGATAAAGGATTCATCCCTAGCAATATCCTTGAAAGTTTTTTATGTTCCCCTCCCACCAAATACCCCTTAAAAAATGAGGAAGAATCAAAACCCACACCCTAGTGAGGCTATGACTGATGAAGGGGGATTTCCATTGAGTTAAAATTTCCTTGAAAGTTCAAAGTAACGTCCACTTGATCGAAAAATAATATAGTAAAGCATTAAGCACTGTATTTACATTGTAGATAATTTAGTTAAATTTATACTCTATTACATAGTATGGCTTAATGGATGCTAAAAATACTTCATTTTTACTTTATAAATTTCCCATACTCTTATAAAATTATTTAGGGCAGCCATAAATTTTCTCTCTCAATAAACTCCTTACATCTATATGTGATAGTTAAAATTTTCTATAAACTTTATATAATTTTATAAAGTTGTTTGTCATAGTCAAATATTTTTAGCATTATACACAACAAAATAAAAAATGTGTTCTCTAGATCTATATAATTATCTATAACATGTAAACTTTTAAATAATCATAAAAAATGTTATCCACAAATGTTTATATAAATATTTTAATATCTCAAGTACATTTTTTAGTCCTCATAAGATACAAGGAGATATAAAGGAGGAGAATCTTAATTTTAATAAAAAATATCATGATTCCATGCATAAAACTTGGGATATCACCAAACAAAATTAAAACAAAGCTCCAAACACAATTTAAACAATGTCTCCTTTGCATTTCAATATCTAATCAATATTCTTTAAGCACATCAAAGTGCAAGAATAATTTTAAAAAAATGCTTGGAATAATTCCTAGCACCATTCTTAGTCATTATTACAATGACTAAGTTTTACTTTTGGTGGATGATGCACATGGTTGATTGTTAGTGGGTCTCTACTATTAGAAGGTGCACAATAATTCAAAATATTCAACTACAATGTTATATAGAAAACTATTATTCTTTAGACGACTTATGTGGTATATTCATATGAAGTAAAACTAAATGTTGATCTTATTATTTGAATGAAATTACACACTATAGATGATATTTTAGTGACATACAAGTTGACCCTTTGGTCATTCAAGATAACAACTACATGACCCTTCCTAAATGATGCTTATTTGTCGTATTTAGATGACCTCCAATTTTTATGTTGATTATACATTAGCATTGATTCTTAAAGAGTCCTCTCCTTTTCATGCTAGACATCCAAAATCACTTAGTTCATTGATGAATTACATCTTTAGAGGAATTTATGCATGCATGGCCCTCAAAATTGACAACAAGAATCTTATTTGACATGTGTCAGTTTTCACTATGCTTTGGTGCACTCTAGATACCATAGCCTTTTGTTATCAATAACCCCTAAATGGAAAATAATAAACTTGTATATTTTGCTTCTCATAGATGCCTTACCATGTTAGATGATAGTGCAACATACTTTAGATAGCCAATACTTTAACAAATAATACTTTTAATAAACTAGATAGAAAAAGTATTTTTCCTTCATGAGATGACTTGTCATTATATGTGTCAACCTTGAATTCTATTGATAATATTTACAAAAGATGATTCTTTTTATGTTAGACAACCCATGTGATTATGTAGTACAACAACTTGGCACATGGTCTAATGTATCATTTAAAGAACACACTACTTACTTCTTAGATATCTTCTCAAAATCATTTGGTTGAAAATATAGAAGATCCTATGCTCTATTTGTCCATGAATTAGACATACCTTGGTATTTCTTTATAGCCTAGCATTGATGACATGATAACACTTTTCTTTGAAACAACCATTATAAACACCTCAAAATTCCTTACATGATGCAACATTTTATTCATTGTATGATGCTCATGAATAAATAGACAAGACATTGTGTCAGTGAATCAATGTCCATATTACATGAAATGAGAATCCATTTTTCACATATTACATGAAATGGAAATCTATGCCAACATTTCTACACATTGTCTTATTTAGAAATTAAAGCACATCCTTTCTAAACAACTTTTTTATATCATTCAAGAAGATTTGGTTTGCAAGGGATATTGGATTCCACATACCTCTTCAAATAACTCAAACAATTAACTCCTCAAAATGATCAAGAAGCAAGGAATGAGGTTGCATGTCATCTTAACACCTACAAATAAAAGAATGCAAAAATAATAAATACCAAAAATCATAAACCCTCTATCATAATGGCATCCTCTATATTTGTATCCCACTTTGGTAGCTTGCTTTGATACCATTTTTGAACCAATCAAAATGTTTGATGAATTGTATTATCAAGATACAATATTTATGTAAATATGACATGAGTCAATTTTGGAAACTATCACTACCAAATCACATGCATGGGTGTATCCCCTTATGAATCATCTAACACCCTGATGTAATAAACCTAACATGTAAGACAATAAACATGAAAAACAAGATCAATTTTAGATGTAGGTTGGATCTCCAAATCATATGCCATACTATAAAACACCTTGTAGGGACCATATAATATGGGTGTAATATTTTTACTACACTTAATCATTAATATAAACATACTAATATGGTTGAATGACTTGAATCCTTAAAAATACCATTTTAGATGAAAATGTTTATATGTTTAAAGCCTTAAAAATACTATAATTGATTAAGGATGGGGGCTTCTAACTATATAAAGTCTAAAATGGGGACATATTAATGGAATGATGATAAGAAATATTGTAAACCACTCTACTAAAGAAATTTATTGAACCCACTAATATTGCTTATCTAGGTCAAAGCATGTCAAATATGTACCCAAATACTTATTCATAATTTCTTTTTGTTCAACAATTTGAGAATGGTAAGAAGATGTTAAGCTGGGTAGCACTAAGGGTGAACAATTATTTCCAAAATTTTCTTGTGAAAATAGGGTCATGATCACACATAATAGACTTAGGCATCTCATACATTTTGAAATTTGAATCAAGAAATACCTTCGCCACATTCCTAGCAGTAAATGGGTACTATAAGGTGCAGAAATGGTATACTTGAAGAAGTAATCAACCACCATATAAATAATTATTTGACCATATAATTTAATAAGTATTTTAATAAATTTCATACAATCGTGCTCCTACTAGTGATCCAGAAGAGGGAGACGCAAAAATCTTGGAGTCTTGGTTGTTTGACATTTATTTTTTGCCTCATCCACATTCTATAGTAAATTGCATTATAATGGATTTCATTTCTTTTCAAGAAATATTTCTTGACCATTTGATAAGTTTTGAGAATCCCAAAATATCCTCTCAAATAAGAGTCATGTAATTTGTGAAATATTTTGTTCTTTACATGGGAGGATTGAATTAGATATCTTTCTTCCATAAAATCCTATTAGACCAAAATAACATAGGATCATATAAAGTACTTACATCAAGATCATGAATCAAGTGAGAATTATTAGGATCATATCATCACTGCTCACAAATATAAGTGATATAAAGAGGAAGAGGACAAGATATAACATGAACAACTAGTGATTCCTCATCCTTATTAAAAAGTGTGTCGACTACCATAATTGTATTCCTTTTATTATACTCAATCTCAAAAGAATAACCAAACAACTTGATCAACCATATTTTCTACTCTAAATTAGGTAGATATTAATCCAAAATTTACTTGAGGCTTTAATAATCAATTTTGATCATGAAATTCCATCCCAAAAAGTAATCAATACATTTGTCAACAAGATGTAGAAAGGTTAATATCTCTTTCTCATGAGTAGATTTACCCAAGTTCTAGTTAAAGAGTTGTTTAATTTCATAAGGTGGGGGATGAACTTATTATCAAAGCAAACTCTATACTAGTTCCAAAAGCATCATATTGAGTGATAAAGAGCTTACCAAAGTCACTAGGAGCCAAAATTTGAGAGCAAAAAATAGTATATTTTAAGGCAATAGAAGATCATATAGCCTTCTAAGTCCAAACAAAAGTATCATTCTTAGTAAGATCCATACAAAGAGCTATAATTTTACCATAAATTTTGAAAAATTTCTTATAGTACTTAGTGAGACATTACAATACCCTAAAGGCTCTTGAGAGATTTAGGTACTGACCAATCTTGCATTGCCTTAATATTGCTAGGATCCACCTTGACAACTTATTAAGACAAAATATGTCATAAAAAGGTCTAACACAAAATTTTATAAAAGAGGATAAAAGACATCATTGATAGGGTATTTATAATAAAGAATGACATGACTAAAGACTCATAGTTGCCATAATATGTATAAAAAGTAGTTTTATAAATATCTTCTTCTCTTAGCCTAATTTGATGAAACCTAGAACACAAGTCTAGCATAGTTAAAAGCTAAGCACCATGCAATTCATCCAACAAATAATCAATTCCAATAATAGAAAACTCATCTTTTGAGTGATCATATATCTAGATATATTTACAAAAATTCATCCTTACACTTCACCATGATGATTGGAAAACAATAGGGACTGATACTAGGTCAAATAATTCCTTATTAATGCATATCTTGAACCAACTCCTCAATTTCTATTTTTTGCAGTTGAGGATAGCAATAAGAGAAAGCATCTAGTGACTAGCTACCTACGATAAGTTAGATAACATGATCATGTGCATATTTTATGGAAAATATCTTTGGATTACTTAAATAAATTTGCTCAGTGGTCTAGACTTCCATATAATAATTTTGTGCAAAGATACCCTTGTTACCCTTCTTCAATATATTTTTCGTTCGATAAGAATTTAACACCTAGGATAGTGGGGATTTCTATCCTTAGAGACAATTGAGCCTTACATTATTTGACCACTATATATATAATTATCTGTCACAACCCATACTTCACCAAAATTCACTTTTCAAAATTTTTATTTTGTATAATAGTTTCAAAACTCTACTTTGCTTTTAATCCCAACTCGATGTTAGTTTAGGCATAAATATTCCACACTTCAATACTAATCACCACAACAACTGGTGTCTCAAGTGCTCGGGACCAGCCAACTTCCTGCAAATGTTCACCTTATAAGATCTTTTCTCAAGTTCACATGGATCCTGGCATGGGGTTGTCCCTCTCAAGGCTCATATCACCTGAAAGAGAAGACATTGTAATCCCATGTCTAGAATAAATGGATTCTCAATCCATGTTCTCTTAGGCCCTCTAACCTATTTGTTTTGGAACCAACGTTATTATGCCAGTGCTAGCCATTGACCCTCTGCTAAGGTTTGACTAGAGTCCGCCATCGCATGGCATGTGGACTAGGTGCACAAGATCCATCTATGGTTAACGGTAAAGTTGTCCATACCATCTACCGCTAGATCTTCCAACAACATGTTTAGCTCTCTAACCATGCCTTTAGTTGGCTACTCCACAACCCGAGTGGATTATTGAACACCCTCACTTACTAACTGACTGTCATCCTGGAGCGATGTCCCATACCATCGCTCTTTACTCTCAATAACATGAACCACTATCCTTAAGTGTTGGAGAACGGATACCACAATATTACTCAAGTCACCACCGCAACTTAGAGTAGTTGGGTGGGTTGTGTCCTCACTCGACATGACCCTGTCTTAAGTGCAAAGTTTATTCGAAGTTTATCCTCGGTTTTATATACTCCGATCTTTCATTTTAGACTTTTCCATCAATGTAATCACACACTAACCATATGCTTTATATATCAATTACAATCATTTATTATTCATAGGCTTTATATAATTAATTACTAATCTAAAAAGAATTATGTTAAATTCATAACTAAAAGAGATATTTCAAAACTATAATAAAATTAGATTTGTTTAACTTTAATACTCATAATCAACTAAGTATTAATCCATAATCAACTAAGGTTTAAGCCATAATACATCTACTTAGTCTAACAAAAAGCTCAAGTATCTATGAGATATCTTTAAGAAAATATAAAAAGAACTCACATAATACTAATTCCAAACTTCACAGTAAAGCATATTTAGAATAGCTTCCTCTTAAAATCTATGAAGGCAATACCATATTTTAATTCTATCTTAAATGTCAATACTCAACTTACCAACCTACCTTTAGAAAATTAAAGAAATCACCAACACTCTTAAATTATTGCCATAATAATCTTAATATATAACATATGTCATTCTAATAAAAAAGAAACACTTTTAATTTCAATAGTTTTGTTTTCACGCAAGGTCCTAATAACCAATCTCAAAGTTTGGTAAGTAATAGTCAATTGAAACGTCCTTCACCATAAGTTTTCCCCTAATGTTGGTTTTGCCATATTCGCACCATTTGAGAGGACTACGTTCTCCCTTATGTTTATAATGCAACACTTCTTTTATAATTTACTTAAATTCGTTTCTAAAAGGCCTTTGGAATTTCCTTTCCAGTTTTCAAGAGATTTTATACAGGATAAGCTCTAGAAATTTTAGAATATATATATATATTAATAATGTCAGTTACCAAGATTTCAACACAAATCATAAAATACAAGGATTTTGACTTATAATATTTTGTCACCGCCAACAAACGAATTACGTTTGAAATGAACAACCATAGACTATTTATAAAAAAAATGCATATATTTTATATGAACAACCTTCCATTTAAAAGACACTTTCAATTGAAAAGAACAGCCATATGTTTTAAAAGACGTATATGAAAGGAACAACCAAACTTTCTTTAAAAAGACATTAAGTACATTGTCTATTAGTTTAAAAAAAAATAAGTCTCTATTAATATTTCATCTGAAGATACTATTTTTAAAATATATTTGATCCAGACATTTATTTTTTAAAATATATATGAACCAATAAATATAAGACCAAGAACATACAAATACAAATATGGAGATAATTCATACTAGTTGTACACTCAATTATATAAAGCTCAATTAAATTGTCTTGAAGTCAAATCATACTGGCTGAACAATCAACTAGTTAAGCTCAATTAAATTGTTCTTCACGACTTTGGACTAACAAACAGCTTTGTTGCGATCGCATTTTTTGAACGTCTTCCATAAACCCACCCTCTCAAACTTCGGACAAGGGAATGGGAAATGATTTTGGATCAGCTTGGTCCATATATGCTTTATTCACACAGTCATGCAAGCAAGAAAGCAAATGCAATGAAAATTTTTTTTAGAGAGGAAGGATAACACACTGCCCTTCACTCTCAGGAAATTCATTGATAGCACAATCATACCACATTATAACCATTACCTAAGGAAATGAACAAGTGAACACTTTGAATGCAGTATACACCGACTACTACATTCATTCCTCATTCAGAGACTTGAAACCATAAATAAAAACATAGCTCAATGAATCTAAAATTTGAACGCATTCCAAGATAGAAGAGGTAACACAATTTTTGGTTTTTCAATAGCATTTCACTTATTTTTTTTGTAAGGTTTAAATTGATTTCAATTCTCACAACCCTTAAACAACCGTATCACTATTCTTTATACAATTTTAAAAGTATTCCAAACTTTCGTATGAATTTATGCAGAGGCCTTCCCTTTATTTTTTTTTATATTTTAAAATCAAGGTGCCATTACTATAAGAACACGCAGAGTTGATTTAATATTAATTATATGAATCTATTTCCTTTGAACATTACCTTATAAAGCTACGCAGTGAGTAGAGATTATAATTTATTTATCACAAAATAGTATAACATTCACCAAATTTTCCATTTTTTGCATCTAAAGTTCAACCAAACTTGCCAGGTTCTCCTAAGATTTCCGTTGTCTGACGTAAAGCAGTGTCCTTCCTTATTTCTCGCCCAATCCAGAGAAATAATATTCATAATCGTAATGCCTTAACCCTTTTCCCCTCTTGGTTAATATAGCAAAACTTATGAAATGGTGCGTTGACACCTCAATGCCTTTCCTGCCAGGTATAACCTTTAAAATACGTCCAGATGGTAGGTTTCATTCTTCCCAATGGTTGATAGGTGAGAATTTAATATTGTATTATTATTTATGTTTTTTATTTTTAATATATATTGTATAAATCTCATCCGAGTTATTCCTTCATTACTTATAAGTATTAAAATTGCCTTAATTTGACTTATAATATGTTTTCCTTTCAAAAATTCCTTTTTAAAGCATAAGCTATTTCATAGGAATATTGGCCACTCCTTATAGCTGGGTTTAGTAATTTTATTTGTTTATATATATATAATTATAATTATCGGAATGTAAGACTTAGTTAAGTCGTAAGAGGGTGAGTCCCCTTTAAAAATATTAAATATTTTTTTTTTTTTTTTATTAATTATTGAATATTTAATATATATATATATATATATATATATATATATATATATATATATATATATTTATTTATTATTATTATTTTAATTTGATATCTTTAAATTATTGACAAGCGACATGTGATAACAAGACAACATCAGGAAAACTGACATTCATGCAAACAGACAAGCAAAATGCAATATATGAAAAATCTATGGTGGGCTTCCATGTACCCACGGACCAAGGTGCACTTGGCACGACATCATATCCCACCTTACCTGACGTTTCCAACCGTTGTCCTAGTCAGGGGGTGGGTTTTCTCCTCTACTTCCTACACGATCCTGTGCCTGCATCACAAAAGCTAAGCGCAGAATCACATTCTTCCAAATAAAGTAGACACAAATAGCGGGGATGTGACATACTCCCCCTCTTAGGATTAACACAGTCCTTGTGTTAGCTAGAAAATCAGATATATTTATATGCAAGTTAACACTTTCTTTATAATCAAGCAACTAAAAGAAATATTATATAGCAAGAATGTCTGATATGCATAACAAGTTCCATCATGGCATCATATGTAAAAGAGAAATTAAGTAATTAGCATGTCTGATATGTATAACAAGTCCCATCATGGCATCATATATAAAATAAATAAAAATAATATTAAAAAGAGAAGTTAACATAATAGTAAATTATCTTTTGGTATCAATTTTCAAACAAGTATGGAAACTGGTTTCTCATGCTAGAAACATCCTCCCAAGTGGCATTCCTCTCGGAATACTGATCCCACTGAACCCTACATTGCTCCATAGTCCTTTTCCTTAGTTGCTTGGTTCTATAACCCAAAATTTTCACTGGTTGAACTTCAATGAGTTGCGGGTCCGACATCTGCAAATGAGTTACATCCAAAATGTGGGATGGGTCAGCTACATATTTACGTAGGAGGGATACATGGAAAACACTATGGATTTTTGACAAGTTTGGTGGCAATGCAAGTTTGTAGGCAACAAGACTGATTTTGGCAATTATGTCAAAAGGATCGACAAACCTAGGACTTAATTTGGTGGATTTAATAGAGCTTTTGGTTGGCTTGACTCTAAGGAAAACCTTATCTCCAACAGCAAATTCATGGGGTGTTCTTTTAAGGTCAACATAACTTTTATTATGATCAGCGACTTCACGTAGTCGTTGGCGAATTTCCTTAAGTTGGTTTTCCATTCGCTTTACAGCTTCAGGACCGATCACCTCTCGATCGTCCAAATTATCCCATGTTAATGGTGTCTTACACCTTCACCCATATAGGGCCTCAAAAGGGGCCATGCCCAACGTGGTATGATAGTTGTTATTATAAGCAAATTCCACCAGGAAGAGATAATCTTCCCATTTGCTTTGGTGGTCCATACAATACATGCGTAGCATATCTTCAAGCACTTGATTGACCCTCTCGGTCTGTCCATCCGTCTCTGGATGATAAGCAGTGCTAATATTGAGCCTTGTTCCCCAAGCTCGGTGCAAAGCTTACCAAAACTCAGAAGTAAATCGTGAGTCCCTATCTGAAATGATTATTTCAGGAAATCCATGTAATCTCACAATTTCTCGTGCAAATTTTTGTGCTATTGCAGAAGCGTCATCACGCACACTTCCTGGTATGAAATGTGCCACTTTGGTTAACTTGTCCACCACTACAAATATTGCATCATGTTGAAATCGGGTTTTTGGAAGACCCACAATGAAATCCATGGATATTACTTGCCACTTTTGTTCTGGTACTTCGAACAGATGCAATTTTCCACCAGGATGTTGATGCTCCGCCTTGACTTTCTGACATTCAAGGCATCTTGCAACAAATTGCACTACATCTTTTTTCATTCCAGGCCAGAAATAGTCTTTCTTCAAGTTTTCCCTCATTTTAACTACCCCTGGGTGAGCAGAGTAGGGAGCATAGTGAGCTTCTTGTAGAATAGTTCTTTTAAGCCCTTCATTATTGGGTACTACTATTCTATCTCGAAAGTATACCAAATTTTGCTTAACACTGTAATCTCCATGCCGATTTGGTTCTTGCTCAACCTTGTTACGACATAATTTGCAAAATTCATCATCCTTCTGCATCTCCATGATCTGTTCCTTCAACCCATACTAACATCTTGTATAGGTTGCTATATGCCTTCTTCTACTGAGAGCATCTACCAACTTATTTTCTTTTCCCTTGATATACTCGATACCAAAGTCGTATTCAGCCAAAAACTCCATCCATATTTGTTGTCAGGAATTTAGCAATGGTTGGGTAAAAATATATCTCAAACTTTGGTGATCAGTCTTAAGTTCAAAAGGCTTTCCTAACAGATAATGCCTCCAAATTTTAAGGGCATGGACTACTACTGCCAATTCTAGATCATGTGTAGCATAGTTAATCTCATGCTTCTTGAGCTTTCGGGACTCATATGCCACTACAACTTCGTCTTGCATCAATACTCCCCCTAGTCCCTCTAATGAGGCATCAATACACATTGTAAATGATTTATTTAGATCAGGTATTCTTAGTATAGGTGCAGTTGTCAGTTTCTCCTTAAGAGTTCTGAAGGCTTCCTCACACTGAGTTGTCCATCTAAATGCTTTTCCTTTCTTCTGCAGGTTAGTTATGGAAAAAGCAACCTTTGAAAATCCCTTCACAAATCATCGATAGTAACCAACCAATCCCATAAAACTTCTTACCTCTGACACATTGGTTGGAGTTGGCCAATCTATTATGGCCTCAATCTTCTTGGGATCTACAACTATTCCTTCAGTTGATACAATGTGCCCCAAGTACTGTACTTGTGGTGTATAGAATTCACATTTGGACAATTTGCCATATAGTTGATTTTTTCTAAGAACATCTAATACTATTCTCATATGTTCATCATGTTCTTCTCTATTTCGGGAGTAAATCAATATATCATCTAAAAATATAAGCACAAACCGGTCCAATTATTCTCGGAACACACTGTGCATTAAATTCATGAATGCAGTTGGTGCATTAGTTAAACCAAATGGTAATATTGTGAACTCATAATGTCCATATCGAGTTCGAAAAGCAGTTTTGTAAGTATCTTCTTCCCGAATTCTTAATTGGTGGTATCCCGACCTAAGGTCAATTTTAGAAAATATTGTGGCTCCCTTAAGTTGATCAAACAGGTCATCAATTCTAGGCAAAGGATACTTATTCTTGATAGTCATTTTGTTGAGCATCCTATAATCAATGCATAACCTTAAGGAACCATCCTTCTTTTTAACAAATAAAACTGGTGCTCCCCATGGTGACACACTGGGTTTAATGTGCCCTTTCTCCAGCAAATCTTGTAGTTGAGTTTTAAGTTCTTGTAACTCAAGTGGTGTCATACGATATGGGGTTCGAACAACTGGAGTTGCTCCTGGCACAAGTTCTATTGAAAATTCAAACTCCCTTTTAGGTGGTAGTCCTGGAAAATCCTCAGGAAAGACATCCCTATATTCACCTAGCACTGGGTATTGTTGGAACAATGTTGAACTTGAATCGGTTTCCTCCTTCTTGTTCATCTTAACCACATACAATTTACATCCTTTTCTCCAGGCTCTCTTAGCTTGCATACTGGTTATCAAATGAGGCTTAAGAGATGTTCTATTGCAATGGATACGGATTCGTTGGTTCATACTGTCTGTAAAATCCATCCATCTTTCTTCAAAATTCAATAGTGCTTTATGAGCCTTAAGCCAATCTACTCCTAGAATTATGTCAAAAGCATGCAAAGGTGCCACATACAAATGCCAGTTGATTTTTCCTTGAGGTATTTCTATTTGTGGGTCAAATAAACATTGGTTGACTAAATAAGTTTATCCCGAGCCATACTCAACTTGCCACCCATTTGCCAAAAACCCAGGTTTAACAGGTATATCCCTTAAAATACTATTTGAAATAAAACTATCTGTAGCTCCACTATCAATTAGAATGTTTACATCTCTTTTGCCTATTTTTCCCTTAATTAAAAATGGAGTAGTTTGCCCTATAAGGTTAGGGTTACTTGTGGCAGCAAAGATTCTGTGAGGTGCTTCTTCAGTGGGGTTCCTACGATCTGCTCTTTTTGGGCATTGCCTGGCAAAGTGGTCTAGTGCTCCACATGTAAAACAGGTGTTGGGTCCATCATTCTTTTGTTTGTCATTTTCCTTGTTCTGGTTTCCATTTTTACCTTGTTCTCTATTATTATTTTTCTTTTCTTGAAAATTCCTTCAGTCTGATTGCCCTTTGTACCCCTGGTTTCTACCCTTGTTCCTATTGTCATTTCTGTTGCGACCCCTATCTCTGTATTTCCTATTTTGTTCCATACCTCGATTCTGCTCAAGATACCTTCTCTTCCTTGAATTATCTCTTTCTTGTTGGTAGAAAGCTTTTACCTCTTTTTGGCTCGATTCCTCATATCGAGCAACATCATAGGCAATTGATAGTGTTTGGGGTACTTTCCTTCCTACAGGTTGACTATACTTTGGATGCAGTCCCATAACAAATTTGTGTGCTTTAAACTTCTCTTGCCCATCAAACTCTGGGGTATACTTAAGTAATTGCACAAACTTCTGGTAATACTCAATTACCGTCATGTTGCCTTGACGCAAATTTGTAAATTCTCCATGTTTCTCAATATAGAATTGCTCTATGAGGAAATGGCTTTTGAATTCCCTTACAAATTCTTCCCAAGGTATATCTGTTGCCTCTTTCTGAGTAGCTTTCTTGTATGTGGTCCACCAGTTCTTGGCAGGACCTTCTAAATGAGCAACTTCCCATGTGGTTTTTGACTTAGAACAAAGGGGTTGAATGGAAAAATACCCCTCGGCTTCACTCAACCAATTAACGATGATTTCTCCATCACCACTTCCATCAAATTTAGAGATATCCAATTTCTTTATCTCTTTTTGCAACTCTTCACCCACTTTCCTCCTTGAGGATCCTTCTGGAAATTGACTTACATTACTATTTGTCTTTTTTTGAGTCAAGTTTTCAATAACCTTTTGTTGTTGGGTGATCAGTTCCTATTGTTGGGCCATTTGTGCCCATTGCTGATCCATATGCTCACTCAACTGAGCTCTTTGGATCTCCATCTACTCACGTTGTTGGTTCAGTTGATCTTGCATGAGCTGAATCATACGAGCCATGTTCTCATCATTTTGGGTAGCTCTTGCAGCTACAGGCTCTTTTTCCTTTCTTACCACTCGACGTGGTGTTTCAGTAGCTTGCACCCTTTCAGACTCCTTCATGAGTCATCTTGGTCCCTTCCTTGGAACCTCTACAATCCCCTCTTACAGATTTATACTGGCCCTCCACGAGGTACCTGCCATAACTGGCATCAAAATATTTTGTTAGAACAACTATGTTAGCCAGGGTTTCGCAAACCTAGGCTCTGATACCAACTGTCACAACCCAAAATTTCACTTTTCAAAATTTTTATTTTGTATAACAGTTTCAAAACTCTACTTTTCTTTTAATCCCAACTCGATGTTAGTTTAGGTATAAATATTCCACACTTCAAGACTAATCACCACTACAGTTGGTGTCTTAAGTGCTCGGGACCGGCCAACTTCCCGCAAATGTTCGCCTTATAAGATCCTTTCTCGAGTTCACATGGATCCTGGCGTGGGGTTGTCCCTCTCAGGGCCCATATCACCTGAAAGAGAAAACGTTGTAATCCCCTGTCCAAAACACATGGATTCTCAATCCACGTTCTCTTAGGCCCTCTAACCTATTTGTTCTGGAACCAGCGTTATTATGTCGATGCTAGCCATTGACCCTCTGCTAAGGTTTGACTAGAGTCCGCCATCGCATGGCATGTGGACTAGGTTCTCAAGATCCATCTCTGGTTGATGGTAATGCTGCCCATACCATCTACCGTTGGATCTTCCAACAACATGTTTAGCTCTCTAACCATACCTTCAGTTGGCTACTCCACAACCCGAGTGGATTATTGAACACCCTCACTTACTAACTGACTGTCTTCCTGGAGCGATGTCCCATACCACCGCTCTTTACTCTCAACAACATGGACCACTGTCCTTAAGTGTTGGAGAACGGATACCACAGTCTCACTCAAGTCGCCACCGCGGCTTAGAGTAGTTGGGTGGGTTGTGTCCTCACTCGACATGACCCAGTCTTAAGTGCAAAGTTTATTCGAAGTTTTCCTCGATTTTATATACTCTGATCTTTCATTTTAGACTTTTCCATCAATATAATCACACACTAACCATATCCTTTATATATATATCAATTACAATCATTTATTAACCATAGGCTTTATATAATTAATTACTAGTCTAAAAAGAATTATGTTAAATTCATAACTAAAAGAGATATTTCAAAACTATAATAAAATTAGATTTGTTTAACTTTAATACTCATAATAAACTAAGGATTAAGCCATAATACATCTACTTAGTCTAACAAAAAGCTCAAGTATCTATGAGATATCTTTTAAGAAAATTTTAAAAGAACTCACATAATACTAATTCCAAACTTCATAGTAAAGCATATTTAGAATAGCTTCCTCTTAAAATCTATGAAGGCAATACCATATTTTAATTCTATCTTAAATGTCAATAATCAACTTACCCACCTACCTTTAGCAAATTAAAGAAATCACCAACACTCTTAAATTATTGCCATAATAATATTAATATATAACATATGTCATTCTAAGAAAAAGGAAACACTTTTAATTTCAATAGTTATGTTTTCACGCAAAGGTCCTGATAACCAAGCTCAAAGTTTGGTAAGTAATAGTCAACTAAAACGTCCTTCACCATAAGTTTTCCCCTAATGTTGGTTTTGCCATATTCGCACCATTTGAGAGGACTACGTTCTCCCTTATGTTTATAATGCAACACTTCTTTTATAATTTACTTAAATTCGTTTCTAAAAGGCCTTTGGAATTTCATTTCTAGTTTTCAAGAGATTTTATACAGGATAAGCTCTAGAAATTTTAGAATATATATATTTAATAATGTCAGTTACTAAGATTTCAACACAAATCATAAAATACAAGGATTCGACTTATAACATTTTGTCACCGCCAACAAACGAATTACGTTTGAAATGAATAGCCATAGATTATTTATAAAAAAAAAAAATGCATATATTTTATATGAACAACCTTCCATTTAAAAGACGCTTTCAATTGAAAAGAACATCCATATGTTTTAAAAGACATATATGAAAGGAACAACCAAACTTTCTTTAAAAAGACATTAAGTACGTTGTCTATTGGTTTAAAAGAAAAAAAAGTCTCTATTAATATTTCATCTGAAGATACTATTTTTAAAATATATTTGATCCAGACATTTTTTAAAATATATATGAACCAGTAAATATAAGACCAAGAACATACAAATACAAATATGGAGATAATTCATACTAGTTGTACACTCAATTATATAAATCTCAATTAAACTATCTTGAAGTCAAATCATATTTGCTGAACAATCAAGTAGTTAAGCTCAATTAAATTGTTCTTCACAACTTTGGACTAACAAACGGATTTTTTGCGATTGCATTTTCTGAACGTCTTCCATAAACCCACCCTCTCAAACTTCGGACAAGGGAATGGGAAATGATTTTGGATCAGCTTGGTCCATATATGCTTTATTCACACAGTCATGCAAGCAGGCAAAGCAAATATAACACACTGCCCTTCACTCTCAGGCTATTCGTTTAGAGCACAATCATGCCACACCATTACCTAGGGAAATGAACAACTGAACACTTTGAATGCAGTATACACCGACTACTACATTCATTCCTCATTCAGAGACTTGAAACCATAAATAAAAATAGAGCTCAATGAATCTAAAAATCCGAACGCATTCCAAGATAGAAGAGGTAACGCAATTTTTGGTTTTTCAATAGCATTGCACTCATTTTTTTTTTAAGGTTTAAATTGATTTCAATTCTCACAACCCTTAAACAACCGTATCACTATTCTTTATACAATTTTTAAAGTCTTCCAAACTTTCATATGAATTTATGTAGAGCCCTTCCCTTTATTTTTTTTTATATTTTAAAATCAAGGTGCCATTACTATAAGAACACGCAGAGTTGATTTAATATTAATTATATGAATCTATTTCCACTGACCATTACCTTATAAAGCTATGCAGTGAGTAGAGATTATAATTTATTTATCACAAAATAGTATAACATTAACCAAATTTTCCATTTTTTGCATCTAAAGTTCAGCCAAACTTGCCAAGTTCTCCCAAGCTTTCCATTGTCTGACGTAAAGCAATGTCCTTCCTTATTTCTCGCCCAATCCAGAGGAACAATATTCATAATCATAATGCCTTAACCCTTTTCCCCTCTTGGTTAATATAGCAAAACTTATGAAATGGTGCGTTGACACCTCAATGCCTTTCCTGCTAGGTATAACCTTTAAAATGCATCCAGATGGTAGGTTTCATTCTTCCCAATGGTTGATAGGTGAGAATTTAATATTGTATTATTATTTATGTTTATTTTTTTAATATATTGTTTAAATCTCATCCGAGCTATTCCTTCATTACTTATAAGTATTAAAATTGCCTTAGTTTGACTTATAATATGTTTTCCTTTCAACAAATTCTTTTTAAAGCATAAGCTATTTCGTAGGGATATTGGCCACTCCTTATAGTTGGGTTTAGTAATTTTATTTGTTTATATATATATATATATATATATATATATTTTTTTTTTTTTTATTTATATAATTATAGGAATGTAAGACTTAGTTAAGTCGTAAGAGGGTGAGTCCCCTTTAAAAATATTAAATATATTTTCTTTATTTTTCTTTTCTTTTTATTTTAATTTTTATATGATAATCTTATTGTTACACACACACACACACACACACACACACACACACACACACACACATATATATATATATATATATATATATATATATATATATATATATATATATATATATATATATATATATATTATTTATTATTATACATATATATATTTTTATATTTCATTTATTATTATTTTTTTTAATTTGATATCTTTAAATTAATGACAAGCGATAGGCGACAACAAGACAACATCAGGCAAACTGACATTCATGCAAACAGACAAACAAAATGCAATGTATGTGCAAAAATCTATAGTGGGCTTCCATGTACCCACAGACCAAGTTGCACTTGGCACGACATCATATCCCACCTTACCTGACGTTTCCAATCTCTATCCTAGTCAGGGGGTGGGTTTTCTCCTCTGCTTCCTGCACGATCCCTGTGCCTACATCACAAAAACTAAGTGCAAAATCACATTCTTCCAAATAAAGTGGACACAAATAGCGGGGATGTGACATAATTATAGATTCCAAGTAACATTCCCTAATTGGGACAACCATTGATCCCTAAGAATAACATTTGCATTACCTAAATTTATTACATAGAGGATTTTCAATCCAAAAATAATTACACATCATGATTTAGTGTTAGGAACTTGATCCACATGTATAACATTACCACCATTGGCAATCAAACAATTGAATTTGTTAAAATAATTGACATATAGATCTAGGGTTTTGACTATATCATGACTAATGAAATTATAAGTGCTAATTGAATAAATCAAAATAGTGATCTACTAATTTTTAACAAAAACCTATACCTTGATGGTCTGATGAGCTTGTAATCCCACTACAGAAAATACTAATAGTACCATCTAATATACCTCTTGTTTGGCCTCCTCAAATTTAGCTGGTTTCTCTTGAGATGGTGATGTCAATACCTTGTCATCCTTAGATTTACTTTCCTCATTTTCCATGTGGAAGTTTCTCTTTTATTCACATGTTTGATTCTAAGGATGGTAATATCAACATCTAAAATAGAAAAATTTCTTGATATTGATCATTATTATGATTATTTAAGTAGTTTCTATGGGTATTGAAGTTCCATCGCAGATGGAATCTAGCCATCCAAAGATTCTTGTATATTTTCATAGCTAAATTCTCAACTTCATGGAGGGTCTATAGATCATGCATATTGGATTTTGAATAGATTTATTCCTCGATCCCATGATTAGATATAAAAACAACCATTGAGGGATCCAAGTGGTATGTGTAGGTGAAGAGGCTCATGAATTCAATGTAAAACTCATCAACAACATAAAAGTAGGGCATCTTATCAATCTTCATTAAGGAAATCTTAAATTTTCTTCAAGTTAAAGGATAACCTCTATACCATGGAATCAATTATAAGAATGTGTAATATATGAGGAAACAAGCATGACCTTATCTTTTTTTGGTACACTATATAAATATAAGAGATATTCCATTTTAAAAATCCACCCTCTAATATCCTCACCATAGCAAGGTGGTTTAATACTAGATATTGGAACATCAAGAAGCTATTCTAGGAGATAATCTCCACCATTGATTGAAGTATCCAAATCAAAATAAAATTACCATTCATTAGTAACATTCATTGTATAAGAACCTATCAAGGGATGTGTATGTACTTGAGCAAAGTTGAGTTTCTAAAACCCTACTTAAAAGCACCTTGCTATAAGTCCCCTTCAAGCATGTGCTTGTTGGACTCTTGAGCATAATTTACTATTTGAGAAGAAATCAGTTTTTTTGTGAGAGCATATAGGGAATTGTTTAGAGTGTTTCTAAACATAGTAGGAGCAAGTAAGATCTCCATAATAGTAGATATTTCAAACTGATTTGAGTGCTATAAAAGCATTGTAATTTCTTCTGGTTATGAATCTAATGAGCATATTTTCTTATTTTTGTATCAAAGCAGGTTTTCTCAGATGGATCAAAACCTGTGGAGAGTGGTGTGAAGAGATTTGAAGCACGCACTTTGTCAGAGAAACTCAAGTGGCCAGCACTCAACAAAGTTGCAAGGAAGAGCTCGAGTAAATCATTAATATCTCATGCATTCAGGTGATTTGGAGCTAGTTTTCTAATTTTATTAGCATTTTGAGTTTTTCAATAAAATGGTTTTATAAGGTGGAATACAGGGTATTTGCTTCTCAAATTTTGGGAGAAATATTATTTGGATAAACTGATAATTTAGACAAAATTTCAGGTCATTTGGATCTTTATTGATCGATTTGTGTGAATATTGATTTTTTCTTCAAAAATCCTAAATCCGGAATTGTGATAAAAAGGGAAAAAGTAAATGATCACATATTTTTCACATTTGAAAATTTTCTCATAAAACTTAGAGGGTTTTCAGATTATTATCTCAGGAATACAGAGTTTAATTTTCAAAAAATTTAGAGTTGTATGGATTAATTTATGAGAAAAAATTTGAGGTTGTCTCAAAAACACTCTAAGATCTAGAAAGGGCAAAAGTAAATTGATTACATATTTCTCATTTGTGTGAATTTGCTTCTGAAATTTACTGGATTTTCAAATAAGTATATCAGAAGTCTACAAGAAAAATTTCAGTTTTTTTCAATCAGTATTGGCTGATTTATGATAAATTTTGTTGTTGAGACTTTGGTAAATAAAAATAAGCATGTATTTTTGCAATTAGAGGTTAATTCTAAGAGATTGACTTAACAGGTTGAGTCAATTGAGTAAAATAAGATCTGTTGTTGTTATTTATTGAAAAAAAAAATTGTATTAGAAGCTATCTACATTATTCCAAAGTTTTTTTGATTAGCATCAATGGTTGCCAATAAAAATCTTCTCATTCCTGAATTTAATGGTTTAGATTACAAGTATTGGTCCATCAAGATGAGAAACTTACTCATAGGCAAGGGGTTATGGGATATTGTAGAAGAAGGCTAAAATGAACCTACAGATTGGACATCCTTGAGTGCAATAGATAAAACCAGCAAAAAGGATGCCCAAAAGAAGAATTCATATGCCCTCTATCATCTTCAAGCTGCTTTGGAGAAGAGCATCTTTCCAAGGATTTCTTCCTATTTATCAACCCAAGAAGCATGGAAAGCCTTGAAGGATAGTTATCAAGATAGTTATCAGGTGAAGCAAGTGAGGCTTCAAACCTTGAAGAGGGATTTTGAAAACTTAAAGATGCAAAATGATGAAAATTTTGGTGATTATTGTATTAGAGTAGAATCCATTGTAAACAAAATGCAAACCCTTGGGGATGACATCAAAACTAAATTAGTGGTGAAGAAAGTGTTGAGGACACTTATTCCTAAATAGAACCATATAGCTATCATTATTGAAGAGTCTAAATATTTTTCTACTTTATATTTTGATGCTCTAATTGGTTCCTTGATGTCTCATGAAGAAATATTGTAGGGTGCTACATCTACAAGCTATGGAGGTGATGAGAAAGCATTCTCATCCAAAGAAGGTTATAATGTAAAATTAAGAGGACAAGGACAAGGAAGAGGCCAAAGGAGAGGCAAAGGAAGAGGACGAGGTAGATTAAGAGGTGTAAATCAAGGAAGAGGAGGTGACAAATCAAAGAAATCTTGTTACAATTGTGGCAAGGTTGGTCACTTTGCTAGAGATTTTTGGTCCAAGACTTCTCAATATGGGAGAGGTCAATATAGAAAATATGGAGAAGAGGAAGGAGCTTCTTCAAATTTGTTTCTCACCTATGGAAAATCAGATCAAAATATTAATGAAACTTAGATTTTGGATACTGGTTGTTCCAATCACATGAGTGGCAAAGAGGAGCTCTTTTCTACAATGGATTCCTCCTAGAAATCAAAGATCAAATTGGGAGATGACAAGGCATTACAATTTGAAGATATTGGAGCCATGGAGGTTACAAAAAAAGAAGGCACCAAGAAGGAAAATGACATCTATTACACCCTCAAACTCCAACATAATTTGCTTAGTGTTGGAAAAATGATGGAGAAGAACTATAGGCTTGTTTTTTATGAAGGAAAATGTATCATTTTTGATAAAAATAATTGTAATAGAGTTATTAAATAAGTACCTATGACAAATAATAGGTTATTTCCTCTTAAGTTTGGGGAACAAGGAGGTGCTCAACTTGCTAGTGTAGCTATTGCTAATCCAAGTGTGCTTTGGCACTTGAGATTTGGTCATCTTAATTTTGCAAGCTTGAAATTGTTGACTTCTCAAGCTATGGTGAGTGGACTTCCAAAAGTTGATGAACACAAGGAAGTGTGTGAAGGGTGTGCTTTGGGAAAGCACTCAAGATCCAAGTTTCCAATAGGACAAGCATGGAGATCTAGCCATCCACTCCAATTGGTGCATTCGTACATTTGTGGTCCAATGCAAACCAAAAGCATTGGTAACATCTCTTACTTTCTCAATTTCATTGATGATTTCTCTAGGATGTGTTGGATTTATTTTTTGAAAAATAAAGGTGAAGCTTTTGATTTTTTCATAGATTTTAGAGAATCAAAGTGAGTTTGTTGTAAAAAGTCTCAGGACTTATAGAGGATGAGAGTATTATTCAAATGCATTTCTAAAATATTGTAAAGATCATGGGATAAAAAGGCAATTCACAACTACCTAAACCCCACAAAAAAATGGTGTGGCTGAAAGAAAGAATTGCACTATAGTAGAAATGGCTAGATCAATGCTGTAAACTAAGCATCTAAGTAACATGTATTGGGTTGATGTTGTTAGAACTAGTGTTTACATTTTGAATAGGAGTCCTACTTATATTTTATATGGGATTACTCCTTATGAAGGATGGTATGGAAAAAAGCCAAATGTAAAACACTTTAAGGTTTTTGGTTGTCTTGCATATGCCCACATTCCTGATGAGCAAAGAAAGAAACTTGACCCCAAAATTCAAGCATGTATTTTTGTTGGATATATCGAGTCTTCCAAAGCATATACGCTCTACAATCCCAAAACACATAAAATTATACTCTCTAGGGATGTAATTTTTGATGAAGGGGCAGAATGGGATCATCAAAAACTTTTTATTTATGATGGATCTCATGATGCAAGTTCCTCGCAAATGCAGCCAAAAAACAGCAAAGGAAGTCCTCCAAGCCCAAGCATGAGTACTAATTCAAGTACAATAGATGCTTCTCCAAGTCCTTCTCCACAAAGATCAATAATTTCTTCACAAATGGATGTTGATTCTCCATCAAGAGGTAAAAGAATACTTCAACACCATCCATCTTTTCAAATGTTGGATAAGAATTTCTAGAAAAGATACACTAGAAGTCAATCTAGTGAAATGAATGCAGTTTTGAAGACTTGAAAATCTGCATATGTATGGTGATGATGAATCCCAAGAGCCTAATGGAGATGTAGTTAGTTATGCTTTAATGACTAGTGTAGAGCTAGAGCCATCTAGCTATGAAAAATAAAGTGCTCATGATGTATGGCAACAAGCCATGAAAGAGGAAATGACCTCTATAAAAAGAATGATACTTGGGAGCTAGTGGAGCTTCCTAAGGGCAAGAAATGTGTTGGATGCAAATGGGTCTACAAGAGAAAATTCAATGTTGATGGAAGCATTGAAAGACACAAAGCAAGACTAGTAGAAAAAGGGTTCACTCAGAAGTATGGGATTGACTATGAGGAGACCTTTGCTCTTGTTGCTATACAAGAGAATCATATCAGTACTTTCTTTGGATGCCCACAAAGGGTGGAAAATTCAGCACATGGATGTAAAGAGTGCCTTTCTCAATGGGTACTTAAATGAAGGTTTTTGTGCAACAACCTCAAGTATTTGAAGAGCAAGGTAAGGAGCACCTTGTCTACAAACTAAAGAAAGCATTGTATGGACTCAAGCAAGCACCAAGAGCATGGTACTCATGCATTTATGGCTACTTTCAAAGGTATGGATTCACTAGGAGAAAAAGTGAACCTACCATCTACTACATGAAACAAGGTAAAGATATTCTCATTGTATGCTTACATGTAGATCATCTAATTTTTATGGTAGTAGTGCTAAGATGAATGAGGAGTTCAAACACTCCATGATGAAAGAATTTGAAATGAAAGATCTAGGTTTAATGCATTACTTCCTAGGCATGGAGGTACATCAAAAATATAAAGGGATCTTCATATGTCAACACAAATATGCTCAAGATATGATCAAGAAATTTGCTATGGAGCAATGCAAGCCTATTGCAACTCCAACGGGTCATGGGATCCAATTGAGCAAAGATGATGGAGCACAAAAAGTTGACATGACCACTTACAGTAGCATGGTTGGGAGTCTAATGTTCCTTACCAATACAAGGCCCGATATTCAATATGTTGTTTCTTTTGTTTCAAGGTATATGGTTGATCCATTTGAAATTCATCTACAAGAAACTAAAATAATTTTGAGATATGTAAAGGGTACATTGGATTTTGGGATCCATTACCACAAATGTAATTCTATAAAATTAGTTGGCTTTAGTGATAGTGATTGGGGCAACAATATAGATGATAGAAACTCTACTTAAAGGAATTTTTTTAGTCTTGGGTCAGGACTAATTACTTGGAGTTCCAAAAATCAAACAGTTGTAGCATTATCATCTAACGAATCTGAGTACATAGCCATAAAAATGCTAGTACCCAAGCATTATGGTTGAGAAAATTTCTTAAAGAAATCAGAGAGAAACAAAGTGGTCCTACAAGATTGTATTGTGACAATATGAGTGCCATACAATTGGCACATAATCCTATCCACCATAGCAGGTCAAAGCACTTTGACATGAAGTATCACTTCATTCGAGACATGGAGAAACAAGTGATTGAGCTACAACATTGCAGCACTTTGGACAACATACACCAAAGGAGTTGCGAAAGCTTAGTATATAAAGATGAGAGACTGTCTAGTAAGTCCTCTCAACTTTAAGGGGGATAATGTTGGACTCTAAAGCATACTTTACAGTATCTTCCCTAAAGTATATAGGTTCTAAATATTTAAAATTCATTTAAATATAGTTGCACCAACTTTACTATTTGAGAGGAAATTAGTTTTGTTGTGAGAGCATATAGGGAATTGTTTAGAGTGTTTCTAAACATAGTAGGAGAAAGTAAGATCTCCATAATAGTAGATATTTCAAACTGATTGGAGTGCTATAAAATCATTGTAATTTCTTTTGATTATGAATCTAATGAGCATAATTTATCAGTGCTTAATTTTAAAAAATTGGGATCCTTCTACTATTTGTAATCTTGCTCAAAATAAACCCACTAAAAATTTATCTTTGAGTGCTCAATCAATTTTAGAAAATTCAAACTCCTACTCCCCTCTATTGAGTATAGTAAAACACTTACTCATCCCATGTTGTACTTGTTTGACAACTTTTATCACATCATTGATCTTTTGATTAGTATTTTTATAAAAATAGGTTATATGTAGATTCTATTGGGATCCACTCTCATCAAAATATTATATTTTTTGTTAGGTCAATTACACCATATTCAACATGTCTTTTATCACAAATATTTTATTTTTTTTCTATCAAATATATTCTTCAACTTCCTCAAAGTTCTATGTTTCCACAATCATCTCCTTGAAATCATTTTTATTAAGATATAATATCTCATTTGGTTAGTTGCCTACTAAAATTTTAATTTCACCAAGATGAAGATTAACATCATGATTAGCTGAAAGGAACGATGGAAAAATGCAAAACACCAAACCAAACCATAAGGATCAAGGGGTTGAAGCAACATCACATTAACCAAAACAAAGAGACTAAAAAATAGAAACAAGATAATGGAAGCTAACACAAAAACTACAATATCATATCATATATCAAAATTGATTATGAATATAATGGAGAAGCCTTTCTTAAATAGGCAAGGAAGATCCACCACAACCATAAGATCAACAAAGAGATAAGGATCAATATCCACCATAAAAATAGAAGGTGCAATATGATCCATGGAGAAAATATCTCAACCCTTCAAATATAATCAATGAGTGTAAATCCCTAGGAATGTCAAATATCCCCATAATATCTAAATGAGATAAAAATAAATATTCACACATAAAGTGGCTAGGGAAAAATAAACAATTAATATAAAAATAAAGTACCTAGGTGAGCATGAGCTAGATTCTAAACACCTACTCTAACACCTCCCCTCAAGTGAAGCTAGGGATCAAAAATAAGTGGCATATCCAAAGTATGAGTCCCGACAACAAGGTCTAATCAAGTACTCATGTACGATGTGTATCCATAAGCTCTCAAACCAGAAGGAGGAAAAACCACATGGGAAAAAGCATCCAGCTAGAAAGAGAGAAGAAGAAAGGAAAGTGGCCTCATCTACACCCCCAAGGATAACTTCCTTCGTCCCAAGCATCTCTCACAATAAATAAAAACAAGAATATGGGAAGGGTTTAGTGAATATGTCGATAATCTATTGTTGAGTGGGAATGTAGTCCAAGATGATCACTCCATACTACATAAGTTATCAAATTAAGTGCATATGAATATCAATGTACTTGGTCCTATGATGCTCAACATGATTATGAAAAATATGTATGGTACTTTGGTTGTCACACCAAAGTGAAGTACTGCATTGATCTTGTGATAAGCTAGGCTTTGTCAAAAATTATTGAATCCAAATAATCTCTTGACTAGCCAATATTGTTACCAGGTATTCTACCTCTATCGATGAAAGTTTAATAGTTTTTTGCTTTTTGCATGCCTAAGAAAGTTAAGAACCAAGGTAGAAGACATAACCATAAGTACACCACCGAGTATCAACACAAAATGCCCAATAAAAATCTATATACCCAACCAATTGTAAATGCCCCCTAAAAAAGTGAAGCCCAAAATGTGAAGTCCCTAGAAGATACCACAAAATCCACTTGGTAACCTACCAATGATTGTCATTTGGATCATGTGAAAATCAGGATACCAAACCAACTATAAATGATATGTTATGATAATTGTGAGTTAAGTAAATCAATCTCCCAATAAATTATCTATAAATGGTGGCATCAACTTTGGGAGTAGAACATATTGCACTCAAAACAACATCTAACTGAAAAGGAGTATGATATGGCTTACAATCAGCCATTCTAAATGTTTGAAGCAAATCCAATGTGTAATTTTACTGACAAATAGAGATCCCTAAATTTAACTTTGAAATATAAAACCCAAGGAAAAAGTGAAGTCCAAGATCTATCATCTCAAAATGCTCGAAAAGAGAGTGTTGCATAGCTTGGATGCGTGAAGTAGAACTACATGTGATCAATAAATCATCAACATATAAGATAATGATGATGACGTCCTCTCTATCCCTTAAAATTTAAACTGTAGGATCATAATGGCATCTCAAAATTTTAAAATATAGAAGAAAGGAATCGATATTATCATACTAAATCTTGGGGGCCTGTTTGAGGCCATAAAGTGAATTTTGTAATATGCACACCAATGAAAAAACTTGGATAAATCTTGGAGGATGCTCCATATAAATCTCTTCTTGCAAATATCCATGCAAGAAAGCACTCTTTACATCCATCTGGTAAATTGACCAACCCTGTGATGCAACAATAGAGAGTACACGATGAATAGAATACAACTTGACGATAGGGGTAAATATCTCATATTAATTAATCCCCTAAACGTGTGAAAAATCCTTCACCACAAGTTGAGCATTGTACCTATGAATGGACCCATCTATTGAATATTTGGTGCAAAACATCCATTTGCATCTCACCATATTTCTTCATTTTGGAAGAGGAACCAAATCCAAGTATGATTCTTTATTAAGGAAGAATACTCATCATCCATGGCATCATCCCACTCAAAAATTCCATGGGCCACATCAAACCTCTATGGATCAATAGAAATTGCTTGATAAAGGAGACTCGTGTCAAAAGCAAAAGTATACCTTCAAGGTGGGAGAACTTCAATGAAAGGTGTTGCCTCCTCAATTTCATTTTGATCCCATCTAGGGATGGCAAAAGCATATGTAGGAACCTCTACAACTGTCTCAACAATGTCCTCATCCTCACTATGATCATCATCAAAACAACCATATTCAAAGTGAAAAGTAGATGAGGGTGGATAAGGAGTAGAAAGAGTGGACTCAGTTAGAGAATAATGCTCATAAAAATAGATATGAATTAAAAAAATAACTTCATGTGTATCTGGATCTAGTAATCTATAAGCCCTCATATCCTCACAATAGCCAAAAAAAGAGTGGCTTGCTCTTTCTATCCAAAGTTATCCTTTTCTTCTTTGAAACATGAGCCCTTGCTTGACTCCCAAAAACTTGAAAATGAGAAACAACAAGATTGGTCCCTATCCAATCCTCCTCAAGAGTCATCTACTCAAGCTCGATAAGATGTGTGATTTTGAATGTAATTCCCACAATTGACTACCTCAATCCAAAAATTGGGAGGCAAATATATATATATATAATGTGGAAAACATCCCAAAAGGGATGCCACTTTCGGGTAAGACCCAAGGAGGCGGGGGTATCCATTCCGCAAAAAATGCCCAGGACTCGGACCTGGCCTACCACCTTTGACATACTCAAGGAGCAAACAAACACACAAAACCAATTTAAAAATAAGTAAATAACAACAAAAATAATAAAATAAAATAAAAAACATGCTCCTTGAGTGTGTCAAAAACAAAAGCACAACCAAACACGCACAATAAGATAAAAGAAACCACAACACAAACCACATAGAAAAACACAAGAACCACATAACAAAACACAAACAAGACAAAAACAACAGAACACTACAAAGACATAACCCAAAAAAAACATGAAAAATAAACACAACCAAAACCTAAAAAATTAAAAAATAAAAATAAAAATAAAAAACAACCAACAACAGACAATAAACAAAAACAAAAAACATAGAAAACACTCACACATAAAAACACGAAATAACACAAACAAAGAGAAACCCAAGAACAAGAACGAAAAAAACACAAGAACAATAACAAAAAACATAAAAAAAAAAACAAAACAAAAACACAAGAACAACAAAAAACAACACAAAGAACACAAAAACAAAACAAAATAAAAAACCCACCCACCTTAAAAAACTAAACAAAAAAAACAAAAAAGAAAAAAGAAATAAAAAATGAACAAAACAATGACCTATCTAGACCAGAAGACTATTAAGGCAAGAATCAACAGAGGAAACAAAATAAAGAATAGAATGAGCTAGGGAACTAAAAAAAACTGAATGAACCAAAGAGAAGCAAAAAAAAAAAACAAGAAGAAACTAGGTACCTTCGAACTGGAGCCATCCAAAGAAATGATAGAAAGAAGAGCTTCCCTAATTTGAGAAGCCCACCATATAGGAGGGTGGCCATAACAAGTAAGATCACCTTTGTCCAAAGCCCAATTAGCTAAAGCATCAGCACTCTTGTTTTGATCTCTGACCACATGATTGTAATCAACTTTCAAAAATCCCATCTGGATTAACTGAATCTTCTCAATAATTCTTTTTATTCTCCAATCCACCTTATGATTCTTAGAAGGATTCTTCAAGAGATTAATCATAAGTTGAGAGTCGGACTCAACTAACACCTTTTCCCATCCAACCTTAGTAGCCTCCTGAAGGCCTCTGAGGATACCATACCCCTCAGCAAGGTTATTGGAAAGAATACCCAAATTCTCAGCAAAAGTAAAAACCAGGGAGCCATCTGAAAGTCTACCAATTCCTCCCACACTGGCTTTTCCGGGGTTCCCTCTAGAGGCTCCATCAGTATTGACTTTTCCAAAATCCTTAGGAGGAGGTTGCCAATTTCTATTCCTATCCATCTTACTAATACTCACATTCCCTTTAAGTTGGTTGCCCTTAGAAGGTTTAATCTTCAATCTTTGCATCACTTGATCCCATATTTGGTGGGAGTTTTGGGGGTGATTAAGGAGATGATGGACTGATTCAACTAAGTTGGCTATGGTCTTTTGCCAAATATAGTGAATATCCTTCCTATCTTGATTAAAAATTTGGTTGTTCCTTTCATTCCAAATATTCCAAAGAAGAATGGTAGAACCCATCCAAACTAATTGCCTAATAAAATGATCAACACCCTCTTGATTAGGCCAATCCCTCCAAAGTCTGTTCAAAAGTAAAAAAATTGGACCACTTGTAAGCCAAGTAAAGTGGCCATTCTCCTCCACAGCTCGAGAGGCTAAAGTACACTCAATAAAAATATGGTTGATATTTTCTACATTCTCTTCACACATTTCACATCTAAAAGGGCCATGAAAACCACGCTTCATAAGTCGCTCATGAGTAAGCACCCTACGATGCAATAAAATCCAATTAAAGAACCTCACCTTAGGCCAGAGATTTTGAGCCCACAATCGAGAAAATATGTCGAGAAGAATGGTTGGGATTATTATGGCATAAGGTCAAATAACCTTGAGCAACTGAATACTCACCCTTAGTAGTGTTGTTCCATCCAAAACAATCTTTTTCATGGGACCAAGAGAGGGATCTCATATGAAGGATGCCTTGGATATCTTGTCTTTGCCTTTCTAGGATTTGAATAGGCCAGTCCTCAATAGGGATCCAATATCTACCAACCTTTGAATTACCAGTATGGTACCGACATGAATTAGCCACCTTTATCCAATTAGCTCGGTGAAGCTCCTCCATCCAAGGCCTCCAATCGGAAAACTGAGTTATCAAAGGCTTGTGACCATCCCAAGAATCTGTCCAAAAATTTGCATGTTGACCATTATGAATGATCCAAAATAATTTTTTCTTTATCAAATCCTCACCAGTCTTAAGAACTGCTAAAATGGGAGAACCTTTGGTAGGAAGTTGATAGCGAACAAGGTCTTCAGGACTTTTGTTCTCGGCATATTTAGCATGGAGATTATTGGCCCAAAGAGCATTGGGGTTATGCAACATCCTCCAATATAATTTAGCAGCTAAAGCTTTGTTGTTATTAATTGAAGACCGTAATCCTAACCCCCCTTCACTCTTAGGAAGACATAAAGTATCCCATTTCACCAAGGCCCATTTTCTTTTCTCCTTAGTACCACTCCAAAGGAAACGATGACTGATTTGATCCAATTCTCGAAGAACAACCTTT
The DNA here is from genome assembly GCA_028583015.1 of Wollemia nobilis. Lineage (NCBI taxonomy): Eukaryota > Viridiplantae > Streptophyta > Pinopsida > Araucariales > Araucariaceae > Wollemia > Wollemia nobilis. The sequence goes on along the minus strand of JAQPPZ010000853.1, from coordinate 2,724,251 downwards.
GGGATATTCAAAATGGAAGAAACATAAATAGGAATAGCTTGAAGGACTGATTTTACCAAGGTGATTCTACCCCCAGAAGAAAGCCACTTGTTGGTCCACTTTCCAATTTTCTTCTTGACTTTGTCCAACAACCAATTCCAATATTTATTTTTTTGCCTTTGAATATTTATGGGAATACCTAAATAAGTGATTGGAAGAGAGGTCTTCTTATATCTTAGTTTATCCAAGACCATGGATTCTTGTCTAGCAGAGCAGTGAAAGAAAATAACTTTAGATTTGTCTTCATTGATCAACTGCCTAGTAGCCTTAGAAAAATAGCTAATGATTTGCTTAATATTAGAAGCTTCCTTAACTGTAGCTTTACCTAAAAGAGTAGAGTCATCCACAAATTGAAGATGAGAGATAGGTCTAGCTCCATGAGCAATGGTAACTCCCTCAAGGGTTTTGTTTTCCCTCTTTTTGGTTATAGTCCTACCCAAGCATTCAGCAAGAATGATGAATAAATAAGGGGATAGCGGGTCACCTTGCCTAATACCTCTGGAAGCTGGGAAATATGGAGAAGGCCTGCCATTGATAAGAACTAAGTAGGAAACTAAAGAGATACATCCCATAATCCAATCCATCCAATCCTTAGAGAAACCAAATTGCCTCAAAACTTTGATAAGGAAGTGCCAATCCACTCTGTCATAAGCTTTGGATAAGTCTAACCGAATGAACATGGAAGGAGAATTTTGCATATCCATGGAATGGATGGCTTCTTGAGCAAGAACTATCTCATCTACTATTTGACGTCCTTCCACATAACCCCCTTGCTCTGGGAAAATAATCTTATGCAAAAGAGGCTTCAACCTTTCTACCATGATTTTAGTAATGATTTTGAGAAGAACATTACATAAAGCAATAGGTCTAAAAGTTGAGATATGATCAACCTCTTGAGCTTTTGGAACAAGAGTAATATAAGTTTTATTGATAACCTTCAAAATTTCTTTGGCTTTCCTGGCTTCTTCCACCACCTCTAATAAATCAACATGAAGGATATCCCAGAACTCTTGGTAGAACTCAATAGGAAAACCATCAGGACTTGGGGTTTTCCCTTTTTGCATTTTAAAAACTACTTGTTGAAGCTCATTGATAGTAACAGGAGCAGTCAAAATAGAGTTCTCCTCAGAAGTGATAAGAGAAGGGATTGCTTGAAGAACATTATATTGTGAAGTTGAGTCAAGGGGAGTAGCAGCAAAAATATTGGAAAAGTAATCAACAACAATAGAGTTCATGCCATCCCAAGTATAAACAACATCTCCAGAATCTGATTTTAAGGAAGAAATAAAGTTGTGAGATCTTCGAGCTAGAAGAGATTTGTGGAAGAAATTTGTGTTTCGATCTCCTTCTTTGAGCCATTGAATTCTAGATTTTTGCTTCCATAAGATTTCTTCTCTTTTTTCCCATTCCTCTAACTGAGTTGTGAGTTTAATTTCATCTGCACTTCTCTTCTCTGTGAGGCCATCTAAATGGATTTTCTTATTCAAATTTTCAAGATGAGCAATAACTTCATGTTTTTTTTATGAACATCCCCAAACTCTTTCCAGTTCCAAGTCTTGATTTTGGATTTAATGTATTGCAGTATTTTGGCAAAATAGAACATCTTAGTCCCATGCCTAGGTTTACCTTCCTTCCACCATTGTTGCACATGAGGTCTAAAGGAAATGTCTCTAAGCCACATTAATTGAAAACGAAAAGGAGAGAAACTCACATTGGTTTTCCACATTTCCACCATGACTGGCCAATGATCCGAACCAACATTATTAAGAGTCTTCACTTTAGGAATGTGACCATGGATTAAGAAATTTTCAGAGAGCAAAAACCTATCCAATCTCTCCATTATACAAGCTAAGCCTTGCCTTCTGTTAGACCAAGTCATAAGGCCATTATCTAGTTGGATATCCACAAGATGGAGGTTTGCAATATATTCGCTCATGAGGTGAGTGCTTTTGTCCAAATTTCTATTTCCCCCCCTTTTCTCATCCAGAGAGAGGATGGTATTGAAATCTCCTCCGATCAAGATCCAAGATTTAGGAAAATGAGAGATAATATGAGTAATATCCTTCCACTGTCTTCTTTTTTCCTCCAAAGAAGTCGGAGCATAAACAGTGATGCAGAGCATAATCTGGTTGGAATGTCTACTTTGAATAGCTATAGCCAACAAACCCCAACTGCCAACCATATGGTGAATAACTACCTCTTTTGGATCCCAAAGACAAGCAATGCCACCCGAAGTCCCTTGGGAACTGAGGGAAACCACTTTTCTAGTTGGCCAAATTTTACTGGCAATTAAGTCCATATCCTCCATTGACATCTTTGTTTCTTGAAGGAAAACAAGATGTGGATGATTTACCTGAATCATTCTTCTAATTTCATTTTGTTTTGAAAGACTCCCTTTGAGTCCTCTAATATTCCAAGTGATGATCTTCATTAATACCAGGGCTAAAAAAATTGGGAAGGGCATTAATCTTACCTTCCTCTACAAGCTTTTCACCTTCTTTTACCATATGATATTGATTGGTCTTGCGACCTACTTTTTGATTAGAATCCATCTTCAATTTTTTTTCCCTATTTCTTGACTTATTCCAATTGAATCCGAGATGGCTTCTAACCTTGAAGAATGCTCGTACACAGCCAAAATTTTACTAGATGGTTCAACGGAGTCTATATTGGGACCTGCATTATTTGAAGTTTTGACATTTGAAATATTGTTTTTCTTGTGTAAATTTTCTCCTTTTTTTCTAGTTGAAAACCTTTGATTTGTTGGTTTGTCTCTGAGTTCTTCCCTTCATATTTAAATTGTGTTTCTAAGATTTCAGTTTCCATTATTTCCTCTTCCTCACTTGGGACATCATTTGTGGAAAGGATTTCAAACATATTAGCAGATGACTTTGATTGATCCTTCATAACTGGTTTTTTTTTAGTGTTCTTCTTCTTAGGTATTTGGAAACCTGTTGAGTTTATATCTTCTTTCTTTTGATCAAGAATTTTATTTGGGCAAGCACTGGCCAAATGACCATATTCATGGCAAATTCTACAACGAAAAGGAATGTTCTCATAGTCCACTACTTGCTCCCAAGTGTCTTCCCCAAATTGTAATGTGATCTTTTTAGGTAGGGGTTTGTCAAAATCCATTAAAACACAAATCCGAGCATAAATAATATGTTCAAAATTTTGAGTACAATCAACGAGTCATCATAAAAGTTCCTAAAGAGTTTCCAATTGAAGAAAAAATAGTAGGATTCCAAAATTCAATAGGGAGGCCAAAGAGTCTAACCCACACGGGAGCTATAGAAGGCATCTCTTCTTCGACTTTAAATTTAGTATGCCGGGGCTTCATGAAAAGCCCTGCCCTTCCAAAAAACCAAGGACCCCCTTGAAAAGTTTTCTCTCTATCTTCATTATTAGCAAATAAAACAAGAAAATAACCATTTGGATAAATAGAGATTTGTAACTCACCTTTAGTTTTCTAGCTTTTTGCAGCCCAGACTTTGAAAGCAGATAGACTCGGACGAAAACCCACGAACCGACAAATTAGTCCTCTTTTTTCCAAATCTTCAATGCCAGTCTGAATGTTACCCATATCAAGCTTAACAATAGGAGTTCCATCAGCTGCTTTAAGACATCCTGACTCCATTTTCTAGGGATCAATATTAGGCATTCTTAGAGGTTTATGGGAAGCCCTAATATTGATATTAGCATTGGGTTGAGGTTGTCCACCATGAAGGGCATCCCTAAAATTCATTTTTGGGATCGAGTCTTCGAAATTCTTACCCTTGATAGGGGTTTTCATAGTAGAATTATTTTGTGGGTGCACCTTAGCACCAGATTCACTTGAGATATGAGCCATTTTTTGATCAACTACTTGAAACTTGTTTCGTGATCTCTTTAATCCTTGCCCTAGACGTCGTGGAAAGGTATGGTTTTCACTTTTCTTTTGTGCAGCAAATTGGAAGCCGTTGTCACTCAAGTTCATAGTATGATCTATTGAAAGACAAATTTCTAACCCATATTGTATCCCCTGCAACATTTCCTGCTAAAATATTGAGCATAAACCACAAAAATATTGGCCGCTAGGGCCCGAAGGCCCTAAAAACCAACCTCTGGAGCTGCTTGCACTCAACCCAGATGAAACCCTCGCATAGCCGCTTGCCAAATATGTCGTTCACACATAGGGATGCGCTAGGATCTGTGTTGCTCCAAATGATATGAAAATTGGTGGAGACGTTCTAGGGTTTTTCAGGCATCTACCCTCAAAATTTTAGCTCAATTTGAGTCCGGATGAGTGAGATATGGCCAAAACAAGTTCGGAAGTTTGGGAAGTCCTGCTCGAGAGGCAAATATTATGAGTGCATCATACAATTTACCATTTCCTTGAGTGTTCTATTTTTTCTCTTAGCTACACCATTCTGTTGTGGTGTATGTGGGATAGAGTGTTGATGTAGAATTCCATGAAGGACCAAAAAATCTAAAACTTCCTACTAAAATACTCCCCCCATTATCTATGTAAATCTTCTTGATGCAACTCAAACATTGATTCTTAACAAAAGCCTTATAAATTTTGAATGTGAAAATAAATTCACTCTTGAACTTGAGAAAGGTGAGTGCATACTTAGCTCCCTAAAAAGGAGTGGGAAAAACTATCAAGTCACTATGCACCAACTCAAGATGGGAAGAAGCTCTCTTGGACTTACCCAGGGTTATGTACAATGGTGAATATTTACCAATTGGACGAGTATTCAGATTTTCAAAATTAGAAATTGGTGAAAATGGGGACCCTAGATGTTGGCCCATTTGCCCAAACTTTCTAGGACAAAAAAAAATTAGGGGTTAGTTCACCATGCATTGATAATAATATTATCAATATTTTTTAAATCGTCAGCACTCCTACCTAAATTGAGGACTTTTTTCACCTTGAAATTATAAAAATTTTAAATTATCCTACCAAATTCACCTCTTATAGTATATAAATGTAACATAACAACCATACCCATACAACTAAAATATTAGAGTGTAGTTCACATATGCTATATTGTGCACCATCTAAACCAATTTATGCACCCATTCCGCATTTCAACCAGTTTCTACACCCACCCCACATCTAGACCACTTTTTGCATCTAGACCGAATTCGAACCACTTTCTGCACCTAGGCCGCATTTGGGGTGCTTTTTGCATCCAAATCGCAATCCAAATGCAAAAGTGCCCCTGATGTGACTCGGGTGTAAAAAGTGATCCGGATGCAATTTGAGTACAGAAAGCGGGTCGGATGTGGTCCAGGCATAAAAAAAGGTTCGGATGTGGGTCGGTTGTAGAAATTAGTTCAGATGTGGTTTAGGTGTAGAAATTGATTCGAATGCGAGATGGGTGCAAAAATTGGTTCAGATGCAGGACAGGTGTAGAAAATGGTTCAGATGAGGTCCAACTGCAAAAATTGATCTGGATGCAAGACGAGTGCGAAAAATTGGTCTAGATATGGGATGGATGCCGAAATTTTTCTACATGTAGGTTGGGTGTAGAATTTGATTCAAATGCGTGACAGGTGCATAATTTGGTCTAGATGCTATCCGAGTGCAAAAATTAGTCTGGATACAAGATGGGTGCAGAAACTAGGCTGAATACGGGGTGGGTGCAGAAACTAGGCCAAAGACGAGGCGGGTGCAGAAAGCGGGACAGAGAGGCAAGAAAATAAAAAATAAGAAAAATGGAATTTAGGGGGGTAGGTTAACGGGTGGGTGAGTGAACTCAACTCATGTTGTTTTCGCGGAATAGCTTTTATTTTAAAGACGGGGTTTTACCTTTCCTTTTAAACAGAGAGGAGAGCTCTCCCTTTAAAGAGAATAAAGGTGGACTTGACATGGTTGAGAAGAAAAAAAGGGCAACCTGACTCCAATATCAACATCAAAACCAATTTTTGGAGCTTTTTGAAGAGTGGTTCCAAACCAAATGCTCTACCCCTCCCTTTAAAAGGGCATTCCTCATTGAAATAAGCTCTCCCTACTTCGATAGGACTTCTTATGAGTGTTATTTCCATATAATATTATCTATAAATAATGAAACCTTCTTTTTTATTTAGGAGAGCTCTCTAACCTTAAAAGGTAGATTTTTCTATGATATCTTTAGGTTTATAAGAGCCAATAATAAATATTCTTCAATGTTAAATAAGATCATTATATATACTCTATAAAGATCTAAAAATAGGGGGATTTTAAATTTGAAAGGGCTCTCTCTCTCTCTCGCTCTCTCTTTTAGACCTCCTCACAACCACAACCAAAATTTCAAAAAACCAAGATGACTTGATGTTTTCCAACCCATCAAAAAATCCACAGTTAAGCATGCTCGACTAGAGTAGTACTCAGATGGGTGACCTCCTAGGAAGTCCTAGTTTTGCACCCTCTAAACTAAAATTTTTCCTAGGTTATAACCCAAGTTCATCCGGACCCTATTTTGCACAGGTTCGCATTTGGGCTCTTTTTTGCACCCAGTCCACATTCGAGCTCTTTTTTGTATCCAGTTTATGAGCAGGACCTGTTTTGCACCCGGTCTGATCAAAACTATCGAATTTACCAATTTTTTATAATTTTTGATTAAAAAATAAGGTAATTCACCATTTCCTCTTACATGAAGTTGGTCAGGATTCGCCAGGGTTTCGAGACAAATTTATCACTTTTTACAAGTACATTTTGGGTCTGACCCCTTATGCATAACCCTAGACTTTACCACTTTTAACAAATACATTTTGGGTCCGACCCCTTATGCATAACCCTAGACTTACCTTTGGGAAAAGGATCTTGATGTTGTTTTCCAAGTACATAACATAGACAAAATCCATCAATATAGGAGACCTTAGATAATCATATGACCATATCATGAGTGCTTAAATCCTTCAAATATATGTAATTGATATGGCCAAATATCTCATGCCAAATCTTACTTTTTGAATCTGTAAGAGCCACCAAATGAGTACCTCCAATGAAGAATCAAAACCCTTAAAGTGATAAATATGTGATCTATGGTCATCAAATATTTGTGTAGCAATAGACTGTGGATCACTCAAATCTCTAATCTCAACTCCTTGAGGTGTAAACAAAATAGTTTTGCTCCCCTCCTAGAATGAGAAATTTGGCACACAAAGAGCAAATTGGTGGAAATTTTTGGAACATAAAGAACATTCTTAATGCATCAACTATCAACCTGTATGTCACCTTTTTCATTTACTAAAATGGAAGAAGAATGTCCAACCTCAATCCAAGATGTAGAATTAAAACACAAAGTGGTAAAAGACTCCCTAGATGAAGTCATGTGATGAGTCGCTACAGAATTCAAAATTCAATCCTCAAAAATAGACTTAGATAATTTTCCAAAAGTATTCAAAGCCTTACCCTTATATTTTGAAGGAGTGAAGGATGTTTTTATTCCTAAAGTCTTCCTCTAAGTCTTGTAACTTTTCTAACACTTGTCATCGGAATGACTATTGACTCCATAATATGAACAAGTAACATTTGACCTTTTTTTTTCTTTTGGACTACTTAGGTTTATGATTGGACTCTTTGGAGGGTGTCTCTTTTTTATGTGACTCTTTGGAATTTTGATGAAATGAAGGAGAGGGGGAAGGATTAGGTTGGGACTTAGACTTTGATTTTCCCTTGCCTTTGGAAGTGGAAGTGGAGGATGCAACAAATGCCTCACACCTTATGTGAGGAGGTGTAATGCTCAAAGTTAAGAACTTTGGATTCTTTCTTCAAAATATTAGTATAAAGGTTCTCAAAAGTAGGCATTTTGTGATTAGAACCCATGGAATCCATATTGGCAAAAAATACGAAGGTAAACATATGGAACAGACCCTTAATTTTTGACAAGATCATGAAAATACTTTCTTCATCCATTTTAGTTTTTCCACTACCCTTTAAAAGTGTGACCAAAGATTGAAACTTAGTCAGAAAATCATCCATAGACGAAAATTCATCTGGATTTAGAGCACTAAGTTCCACATCAAGATGTAAAACTCTTAAAGTGTCCACTTGCCCAAATAGCTTCTCAATATTCTCCCAAATTTGAAAAGGAGTGTCATAATCATTAATATGAAACAACAAATTATCACTCACATGCATCCCAATTAATACCTTACATTCATCCATTTTGCAATCACAAATAAACTTATGATACTCTTTTGTAACTTTAGGTAGTTATTTTTGCATTAATCTTAATAATCCTTTAAATTGAATAAGTGTCATCATGTGTGGCTTCCATATGTGAATATTATATGAGTTAAGTGGCTCAAAATTCTCTAAAATTATTTTTCAATCATAATAAATAAAATGCAAGATCCACAAATATGGTGTTCAAATCGACACCAAGACACCCCACTCAAAATATTTTTATTCAATGCTTCTAGAAATAAAAGCCCCCCAAAAAATTAATGCCTTTATAATTCAGGCATTACAAAGATGTGATCAGATATGATTTTTACAATCACTGAAAATTTTGCATATCTAAAAAAATTGAGTAACTTCACAAAACAAATATTTTACAAAGTTGTTTTCAAATACACAAAACTACCAACAAAATACATCTTTTTTTAAATGTATTTTTAGCAAACCTTATTAGTAACTTAAATGCAGATATGAGTTTGAAATTTGGAAAGAACTCAAGAGTGAAGAAGATAGTTTGTAAATATCAGAAAACCATATCTACAACAAGTAACTTCATATTTTACAGAAAACCAAATATTTCATGGATTGTATGCAAGAAAAATCCTGCATACAAAAAAAATGTATACGATAGTAGTTGTTTATGGTTGGAAGTGATCAATGATGGTTTTGGATTGATGATGGTTAAATGAATAGGGTTGTTGATGGTTCTACAATTATTAAAACAACCCATAAAAAAAACTTCAAAAAACTTCCAAAAAATAACCTATTTTATCAATCCCCATGGTCAGAGAGGTCAACCAAGATGCAATGAAGGGAAAAAAAATATAAAGAATATATTTATAAATAATAGAAGAGAAAAAATTCAATTTTCACCTTTTGGGGCTTAGAAACCTCCAATCTCTGACTGCAAAAGCTTCAACATGATCCAGTTACACGAACCTCAACAATGGATGTTTCCAATAGTTCTTAAAGTGATACCATGAAAGGAACGATGAAAAAATACAAATTACTAAACCAAACCACAAGGATAAATGGGTTGAAGCAACACCACATTAACCAAAATAGAGAGACTAAAAAATAAAAACAAGATAATGGAAGCTAACACAAAAACTACAATATCATATCATATGTCAAAATTGATTGTGAATACAATGGAGAAGCCTTGCTTAAATAGGCAAGGAAGATCCACCATAGTCGTAGGATCAACAAAGAGATAAGAATCAATATCCATTGTACAAGAAGGGAGGTGTGATATGATCAATGGAGAAAATATCGCAACCCTCCAAATGTAATCAATAAATGTAACTCCTTAAGAATGCCAAATATCCCCATAATATCTAAATAAGATAAAATAAATATCCACACATAAAGTGGGTGGGAAAAAATAAACTAAGCTAATATAAAAATAAAGTACCTAGGTGAGCATGAGCTGGAGTCTAAACACCTACTCTAACATTAGCTAAATTATATGCTACCTATTTTCCTTCTCTATAAATAGGCTCACAATTTTAAGAGATTACCTCTAATAATAAAGGATGAACATCGATAATAATATTATTTTTTATCCAATCCCCACATCCATTTTTGTTGATAGGATTAATGATAATCTATGAATTCCCCTCAATTTAAATACATTTCCATCTTTTTTCTATTGCAATTTCAATCCTTGTAATAAGTGCCCTAGACTTTGCATAGTTGTTAGTTGAAGTTCCATATGATTTTGGGCAAGTGAGGATAATTTTACCTTCATTATTTTGAAAAAAACCATCTCCATTAGAATTTTTTTTTAATCTCCTTTAGAAGCACCACCAAAATTAATTCTGATAAATTTGATTTCTAGATAGTTTTGTTTTACCCTAGTTGAAGTAGACCCTTTATTTTAATGCCATTATCACATATGAGTCTTCTATGTATGTTCAAATTATGTAACCAAGTTTTTACCAGTTCTTTTTCTACACTTGAGACTTCCCATGATGAGCACCATAGCTATAAAATTTCTATAAGAGAGGCAATAATATGGTTCCAAACTTAAACATGATTTTGAGATCTAGTTTTATAAATTCTATTATTCCTTTCAAGCCATAAATTCTAACAAATAATGGTAGTTTCAATCCTCCATAGAATACATAATTATTTAGCTTTAAAACAATTAATTTAACATTTCGTAAAATATTTCAATATTTTTGGAGTGAACCAATATTTATTTTTATTTTTAAAAACTAACTCCAAATGTTGTGAGTAAAGGGACAATGAAGAAGTAAATGGTCTAATGTTTCTAAATCCTTCCTACACAAGGCACATTTGAAAGGTCCATGATATCCTCTTCTTTTTAAAATATCTCCTATAAGAATCTTACTTTAAACTAATAACCAAAGAAATTTTAGAGGCCTTAGGGAGATCCCCTAGTGACCAAAACATTCTTCGAAGGAAAATATTTGGGGGTAGGAAATTTCGATTGCTCTAATTCCTCATATCTTAACTTGATCGAGTATTTACCATATTTTGATAGGTTTTAAATAAACTCATCATTTCATATAAAAATTAGCAAATAAAACTCTTGAAGCATCTATTTAAGATTATTTGCAATTTGTTTGAGTTCCTCACCTTCAACCAGGTTACTAATAGAAATCCATGATCTAGATTTTTTTCCACATTAATATAGTCCTTGACTATTGGAACTTTACAAGCTAGGCATTCCTAACCCAATGGTTGCCATTTTGAGTCAGATACAAGAGGATAAATCTTCAACCAAGCATTAGACTAAACATTTGCATAACTCTCCTCATTGACTAACCATATAATATGTTTCTTTATCAATTGCAAACTATATGGTATGAAATTTCATGTTGACACTCCTTTGGTAAGGGTTTTTTTCCTAAATAATTTCATCACATCAAGAGAACTTGTATATTTTTGAGGTAATATTTTTTCGCAATTATTTCCTTTATATTTGAATAATCTCCATCCAAGTTTTGTCCCTAAGGCCAAACTCATAATTTTTCAATTATGTAAGCCTACTCCTCTAATATTTGTTGAGCAAGGTGCAGCAAAAGCATTGCAAAAGTATTGTCATTGTTGTCAACACAGACAGATTGGTGCAGTTGATGCAGTTCAGAGGTCAGTCGGATCAAGTGTAGTGAATTTCAAGGAAAACAAGAGGGGACCCAGATTCAAAAATTTGCAGAAAAAGACAAGGAAGAAAACTGTCGCGATATCGCGACATGTTTTCTGTCGCGATTTCGCGACAAAAAGCAGGAGAGAGAAAACGCAGCCAAAATTGTCGCGATTTCGCGACAAAAAGGAGGAGAGAGAAAATGCATGAGAAAATGTCGCGATTTCGCGACAGTTTGGAGAGAAAAGCATAGGCAAAGTGTCGCGATATTCGCGACAAAAGGAGGAGAGAGAAAGTTCATGAAAAATTGTCGCGATTTCGCGACATTTGGAAGGAAAGAGGCTAAGTCGAGAAACTGTCGCGATTTCATGACAAGTTTGGAGCAAAGGCGTCAAGGACGAAAAGTGTCACGATTTCGCGACAAGTTTGAAGAAGCAGCGCCTAGGATGAAAACTGTCGCGATTTCGCGACATGTTGGAGGCAAAGCAGCAAAGTCAAGAAAGTGTAGCGATTTCGCTACATGTCTGAGTTTCGCTGGCAAAAGCAAACAAAAAGTACTAAGTGAAGAAAGTGTAGCGATTTCGCTACATGTCAGACTTTCACGGGCCGAAGCAGACTTCAGATGCCTAAGCACAAAGTGGTAGCGATTTCGCTACAAGTCCAAGATGCAAGGCAAAGAGTGGTAGCGATTTTGCTACAAGTTCAAGATGCAAGGCAAAGAGTGGTAGCGATTTTGCTACAAGTTCAAAATGCAAGGCGGAAAGATGTAGCGATTTCGCTACAAGTTCGAAATGCATGGCACAATGGGGTAGCGATTTTGCTACAAGTTTGAAACACAAGGCACAAAGGTGTAGCTACTTCGCTACAAGTTTGAAATGCAAGGGAGATAGGTGTAGCGATTTCGCTACAAGTGCAAAACACAGAACAAGATGGGGTAGCGATTTCGCTACAAGTCTAAGCTTAGCAAGTAGAAGCAAGAGGAAGCTGCAGCAAAGAAAAATACTAAGTCAAAAGAGTGTAGCGATTTCGCTACATGTAAGGTTTTCGCGGGTGCATGAAGTGAGAATTGTATGGAGGCGGAAGCGTCGCGATTTCGCGACAAGAAAGATGACGTCGAAAAGCTAAGTGTCACGATTTCGACGACAAGTTGAAAGAAAAGCCATAGGAAGCCGGAAGCGTCGTGATTTCACGATGACAATGAAGATGACGTCAACAAAACGAGAAGTGTCACGATTTCGTGACAAGTTGAAAGAAAAGCCACAGGAAGCCGAAGCGTCGCGATTTCGTGACGAGATTGAAGATGACGTCAGCAAAACTGAGAAGTGTCACGATTTTGTGACATGTATCATTTTCGCGGAGGCAAGCGAAGGAAAGTGCAGGAAAGTGGAAAGCGTCACGATTTCGTGACATGTCTCATTTTCGTGGGTGTATGCCGAGTAAAGAAGAAGGAGGCTAAAAACGTCACGATATCGCGACATGTAATGTTTTCGCGGTTGCATACAGAAAGGAAGTCTAGGAGACAGAAGACGTCGCGATATCGCGACAAGTCAGTTTTCAGTCAACATACCAAAGAAAGTCAAATTGGAAGAAATGTCGCGATATCGCGACAGGTAATAGTTTTGGCGGGAAAAAGCCAAAGATGCATGCACAGTGACAGGTGTCGAATAAGCATGCAGCCAGTTACAGTAAAGTTAACTTGGGTCAGATCTGCAGTTAACTGGAGTTACAAGTGAGAGTTTCAAGACAGTGCATTTAAGAAAAGAACGGCTGTTGCAGGGCCGTGATACAGCATGACTGGGAAAGGTGGCAGTTACATAGGGAAGCTACGGAACTAAACATTAAAGACAGAACAGCTGTCACAGGGTTGAGTATACCGAGAATCAATTACAGAGATTTTTTTTTGTTGTGTATATCAAGAAGCTACAGTCGAGTGCAGAAGTAAAAGGTAACACAGAATTCAAAAAGGGAGAAAGAAGAACAAAGCACCGAGATACGCAGTAAAAGGTGTCGGACACACGAAAAAAGGTTGTCAAAAAAAGTCGTCAGAATGTACAGAGAAGAATGTCAGAACTGGACAGAAAGAAAGCGGCTAAATGGCAGAACGTGTCAGAGAGGGTTTGACACATTGTTCGTAGCCGAAGATGCATGTAAATTAGGAGGGAAATTCGAACCGTTTGAAATTGAGCCGTTCCAAGAAATCAAATATAAGACTCGAACAAACAAAGAAAAAGGTTTACTGCAACTGTGCTTTATTGAATATATCAAAAGGCGTGGTGTGGTAAGAGTGCTGCATGAACAACAGCAAGAGAACTGAAACACTGCACATTTTTCTTGTAAAAATAACGAGAGAGGTTTTAGATTTGAAAAGGAGATATTGAGTCTCTAACAAGTCTCTTTATGCTTCTGTGAGATAAAATTGTATGAGCTATAGACCAGTGAGGGTCTTGTAAACGTGAAGGCATTTTTATGTCAATTTATTTTGCAAAATAGAAATCCAAGTTGGTGCTTGGAAAAAGGGGTTGGTGCTCCTTTCTGTTGCAGCAGAAAAATCAAGGGTTGGTGCTCCTTCCAGTGGGTGTTGGTAAAATAATTGTAAAGAGTGAATCCTTGCAAAGACTGGATTTGGATTGTAGTCCAAACAGTCATTATTTGAGGAGTAGCCACATCGGTGAACCTCGTTAAATCCTGTGTTGTGTGATGCTCTTGTGTTATACTTGCTTTATCTATTTTTAAGCTTGCATTTTTAAGTTTTAAGAGTTGCAGATTCAAGTTTTTTAAATAGTTACATTGATTCACCCCCCCTCTCAGTGTCATTGTGAGAATATCAATTGGTATCAGAGCCAGGCACCTGTACAAGCTTAATCGGCTAAGGTGATCTTGGAAGAAACACAATGGCCGGTGGTGAAGGTTTTTCTTCTAACAAAGCTCCTCTGTTCGATGGAACAAATTATTCTTTCTGGAGACTCGGGATGCAGACTTATCTATGTGCATTGGGTTATGACATTTGGGAATCTGTTGAAAATGGATACACCATACCCACTGGTTCCTCCAACGAGATGCGGGTGAGAAGAAAAAGTTTGAGAACAACTCAAAAGCCAAGAATGCTATTATGTGTGGATTAGTAGACAGTGAGTTGATACGCACCATGAGCTGCAAATCTGCTAAAGACATATGGGACAAACTGCAAAGCATTCATGAAGGAGATAGCAAAATCAAGGAAGCTAAGTTGCAAACACATCGTGCCCAGTTCGAAGCATTAAAGATGACCGATGATGAGAACATTGAAGCCTATCTGTTGAGAGTAAATGGAATCATCAATGCAATAAGAGGACTCGGGGAAGAAATGGAAGATGCAGTCGTTGTGAAGAAGGTACTAAGAACTCTCAATAAAAGGTTTGATGCAAAGGTTTCTGCCATAGAAGAAGCAAAAGATTTAAATTTTTTTAGTATGGATGAAATGCATGGTTCTCTAACGACATATGAAATGAGGATTGGACAAACTAAGCCCTCGGACGAGAGAAGCGACTTTTCAAGCACGAGAAAAATATAAAATCTAAACAAGAATACGAGGAAGAAGAATCTACGAGATGAAGCTGAAGCAAATTTTGTTAGAAAATTGGTAAAGGGAAAAGGAAAGTACAGAGGTAAGCTACCGTTCAAGTGCTTTAACTGTGGAGGCATCGGGCACTTTGCGGCAAAATGCCCAATGAATGAGAAAAACAGAAGTGATGAAGGGACACACCAAGAAAGAAATGTCTGGAAAAAGAAACCACATTTTAGAAAAAGGAACTTCAAGAAGAAAAGCTTCATTTCAAAGAATATTGACTCTTCGAAGATAGTTCCAGTGAGGACTCGGAAGAAGAAAGCTGGTGAAGCCTTGTTCATGGCTTTTGAAGAACAGAGAACGAGAAGAAACCCAGGAGTGTGAAGAAAAATTAGAGGATGAGGCTGAGATAGATCTGGAAGGTGAGTTGGTTGCTGCACTTGAAGAGTTAAGTGCAGAAAGGAAAAGAAATAAAAATATTTCAAGGAAATTTGAGGATGCTAGCAATTTAATAATCAGTTTGAAAGTACAAACTAAAGAATATAAGAAAAAGTCTGAAGATTTTGAAGCACAACTAACCGTGAAAATAAATGAGTGCAACAAGCTAGAAGAAGACATAGTTGGATTAAGGTTGCGGCTAGAAGAGATGAATCGAAAACTGAGTTGTCATCATAAATTTGAAGACAGTTCTGCGAAGCTGAATAAAATGTTAAATGATCAAAGGCCTACGGGTATCAAATTTGGGTTGGGCTTTGATGAAGGAGAATCCTCAAAGGACTCAAAGGTTGTAACTGTAGAACCAATAAGGAATAAAGACAAGATCAGGGTTGATCAAGATAAACCGTATCAAGCAAAAGAAAACAATAAGTCCAAGCTTGAAAGGAGTTCCGCAAATGATGGATTTACCAAAGTCACATATCAAAGAAGAAGAAGACCCATGGCTCCTACTACAACATGGCAACAACCATTACCCAGGTACACTCGTTCCTTTTATGGTTATTGTTTTAAATGCAATGCATATGGTCATAAAATCTCAAGTTGTAGATATAATGTAGAACAAAGAAATTTTACTAGTAGAAATATTTTTCTCCTTTGATAGATTATCTTTGTAGAATGTTATAAGCTGTCATAACTTCGGACATATTGCAAGGAATTGTCGTAGCTCTTTTGCAGGAAATAAATACCAGGGAAGAAAGTATCAATCAATTGGATCAAAACAGAATAGAAAATTTCTCGAAAAAGCTGTCACAAGCCAATGAAAGGGAGAAGGTAAAGCAAGTGACCAGATCTGCTGTCAAATCTCAGTGGAAAGAAAAGGAACAACCGAAGAAAGACAAGGAATCTCCGATCGTTCAAACAGCTCTCAAAGCACAGAATAAATCTGCTCCTTGGATTACGGACAGTGGATGCTCCGGTCACATGACAGGAGACAAACGAAGTTTGATAAGCTACAGACATACGAAGGTGGTTCTGTGAAATTCGAAAACAATGATGGAGCAAAGATAGTGGGTAAAGGATCAGTTAAGTTAAGTGACGGTAAAATCAACTCTAAGGAAGTTCTTTTTGTGGTAGGTCTGAAGCATAACTTACTGAGTGTAAGTCAAATTTGTGACAGAGGTCATGAAGTAATTTTCAAGAAGGAGGGCTGTGAAGTAAGAAAGACAAAAAATGGAAAGTTAATAGCCACTGGAATGAGAACTTCTGGAAATTTGTATACTCTCTCGGAGACTTCAGAAGGAGCTTGCTGTGGCACAAAAGACTCTGTCACATAAGCTTTGATAATCTAGTAAAAATCAGCTCAAAAAGAGCGATAAGAGACATACCCACTATTGGTAAACCATCAAACAACATTTGTGAGTCATGCCAAAAGGGGAAGCAAACCGGATCTACTTTCAAAGCAAAAGAGTATTTCACAAGCAAGCCGTTAGAGCCGATTCACATCGATTTGTGTGGACCCATGAGGACGAGAAAGCATAAATGGATAAAAATATTTTATGCTTTGTATTGATGATTTTTCCGAATGACATGGGTACTCTTTACGAAATAGAAATCGAAGCCTTTGAGATGTTTAAAACCTTCAAAAATCTTGTTGAGAATCAATCCGGAAAAAGAATTAAATGCTTGAGATCGATAGAGGAGGAGAGTTTATTTCGGGATGAGTTTGCAGAATTCTGTGAAAAACATGGCATAAGAAGACAGTTTTCAGCTGCTAGAACACCTCGACGAGAATGGAGTAGTTGAAAGAAAGAAGCAGAATTGTGCGAGGAAATGGCAAGGACCATGTTAACGAGAGAGCAAAATTGCTGACGAGTTACGGAAAGAGGCGGTTCATACTGCAGTCTACATTCGAGAATAGATGTATGTTGAGGCCGCATGAAAGCAAAACACCTTATGAGCTGTGGTTTGGCAAAAAGGCTACAACAAAATACTTCAAAGTGTTCGGCAGCAAGTGTTACATCAAACGGACTGAAGCCAATCTTGGCAAGTTTGAAGATAGAGCTGATGAAGGAATTTTTCTTGGTTACTCAACAAAAAGTAAAGCTTACACATGCTACAACAAAAGACTAAAGAAAATTGTGGAGAGTGCGGATGTGAAGGTTGATGAAGGCAGGAAACAAGAAATCAGCAATAATGAAAACTACCCAACCTATGAAGAATTTATTGAAGAAGATGAAGATCAAGAAAAGGAAGAGAGACAGAAATCAGATTCAGATGATTTGGAAAGAGAATAAAACAGGAAATTCAGAACAGGCAGCTGGCGGAAAAATCATCCCAAAGAGCAGATTATTGGGGACCCTACAGTTGGCATTCAGACAAGAAGAAGAGTAGTAAATAACTATTCTCTGTTATCCAGTATTGAGCCCAAAAATATTATTGAAGCAAGCACGAGATGAAAGTTGGATGGAGGCGGTAAATGAAGAACTAGATCAAATTGAGAAAAATAATACACGGGAATTAGTACCAAGGCACTGAAAATAAAAACATAATTGGTACTAAATGGATATTTCGAAACAAATTGAATGAAGACGGACGAGTTGTAAGGAATAAAGCAAGATTAGTCTGCAAAGGATATGCTCAAGTTGAGGGGATTGATTTTGAAGAGACTTTTGCACCTGTGGCCAGACTTGAAGCAATAAGACTGTTTTTGGCTTTAGCAGTTCATAGAAATTTCAAAGTTTATCAGATGGATGTAAAATCAGCATTTCTGAATGGAAATCTTGAAGAAGAAGTATATATTGAACAGCCTGATGGTTTTCAACTCTGTGACAATCCTAACTTTGTTTGCAAGCTGAAGAAAGCTTTGTATGGCTTGAAACAAGCACCTAGGGCTTGGTATGCGAGATTGGACAACTATCTCACTAAGCAAGGATTCAAGAAAGGTATGGTTGATAGCAACTTATATATCAAAACTGAAAATGGCAATTTTATTGTCCTTGTTGTTTATGTAGATGATATAATATTTGGGAGCAGCAATGATGAATCATGCAAAGACATAGCAAACAAAATGCGGGAAAGAATTTGAAATGTCTATGATTGGTGAACTTTCATACTTCCTGGGATTGCAAGTTAATCAAACTGAAAAAGGGATTTTTATTTCTCAAATTAAATATGTGAAAGAAATGCTGAAAAAGTTCACTATGGAGGATAGTAAGCCTGTTAGCACCCCCATGACAACAAGCTGCAAGTTGAGCAAGGATGATAAATCTCCAGATGTTGATCAAACAATGTACAGATCTATGATTGGGAGCCTGTTGTATTTGACAGCCACAAGACCGGATATCTTACAGGCAGTTTGCATGGTTGCAAGATTTGAGGCTAGTCCAAAAGAAACTCATGTGACAATTGTGAAAAGAATTTTTAGGTACCTCAAAGGTACTATGGAGTATGGCCTATGGTATCCAAAAGGAAAGGACTTCACTCTTTTTGCATATTCGATGCGATTGGGCGGGGATGTATTGATGATAGAAAAAGTACAAGTGGAGGAGCATTTTATCTTGGAGATAAATTGGTGGCATGGCACAGCAAGAAGCAAGAATCAGTCTCTCTATCCACAGCCGAGGCGAGAATACATTGCGGCAACAACATGCTGTACACAAATATTATGGATGAGACAAACACTTGAAAGATCTAGGTATTCACTTCAATGAGCCCATTTCAGTCAAATGTGATAACACTAGTGCAATCAACATTTCAAAGAATCCGGTCATGCATTCCCACACCAAACATATTGCAATCCGGTATCATTTTTTGAAAGATAAAGTTGCAGAAGGAGAGGTCAAGTTGGAGTTTGTTCCAACTACAGAGCAAGTAGCAGACATATTCACCAAACCTTTGCCAAAGGAAGTTTTTGAATACCTTAGGGGGAAGTTGGGAGTAGTCACACTACCCAAGCACTGACTAGCTAAGGGGAACACATTCTCAGGGGAGCATTAAAATTTTTTATGCACGAGAATGTTGTGCATAGACTCGGGGGAGTCTGCAGCAGACCCTTTGGTATTATTGGCAAAGGGGAGAAGAAATTGAGCAAGGTTACGAGTGTGTTGCCAACAATTCCAAAGGGGGAGATTGTTGAGCAAGGTGCAGCAAAAGCATTGCAAAAGTATTGTCATTGTTGTCAACACAGACAGATTGGTGCAGTTGATGCAGTTCAGAGGTCAGTCGGATCAAGTGCAGTGAATTTCAAGGAAAACAGAGGGGACCCAGATCCAAAAATTTGCGAGAAAAGACAAGGAAGAAAAGCGTCGCGATATCGCGACATGTTTTTTGTCGCGATTTCGCGACAAAAAGGAGGAGAGAGAAGGCGCAGCCAAAATTGTCACGATTTCGCGACAAAAAGCAAGAGAGAGAAAACACAGCCAAAATTGTCGCGATTTCGCGACAAAAGGAGGAGAGAGAAAGTTCATGAAAAATTGTCGCGATTTCGCGACATGCTGGAAGGAAAGAGGCTAAGTCGAAAAACTATCACGATTTCGCGACAAGTTTGGAGCAAAGGCGTCAAGGATGAAAAGTGTCACGATTTCGCGACAAGTTTGAAGAAGCAGCGCCTAGGATGAAAACTATCGCGATTTCGCGACATGTTGGAGGCAAAGCAGCAAAGTGAAGAAAGTGTAGCGATTTCGCTACATGTCTGAGTTTCGCTGGCAAAAGCAAACAAAAAGTACTAAGTGAAGAAAGTGTAGCGATTTCGCTACATGTCAGACTTTCGCGGGCCGAAGCAGACTTCAGATGCCTAAGCACAAAGTGGTAGCGATTTTGCTACAAGTCAAGATGCAAGGAAAGGTGGTAGGATTTTGTTAAAGTTTATTAAAATGAAGGGAAGGTAGGCGATTTGCTACAAGTTCAAAATGCAAGGCGAAAAGATGTAGCGATTTCGCTACAAGTTCGAAATGCATGGCACAATGGGGTAGCGATTTCGCTACAAGTTTGAAACACAAGGCACAAAGGTGTAGCTACTTCGCTACAAGTTCAGAATGCAAGGGAGATAGGTGTAGCGATTTCGCTACAAGTGCAAAACACGAGAACAAGATGGGGTAGCGATTTCGCTACAAGTCTTAAGCTTAGCAAGTAGAAGCAAGAGGAAGCTATAGCAAAGAAAAATACTAAGTCAAAAGAGTGTAGCGATTTCGCTACATGTAAGTTTGGGCTGCATGAAGTGAGAATTGTACGGAGGCTGGAAGCGTCGCGATTTCGCGACAATGGAAGATGACGGTGGACAAAGCAGAAAGTGTCGCGATTTCAGACAAGTTGAAAGAAAGTCGGAAGCGTCGTGATTTCATGACGACAATGAAGATGACGTCAGAAAAACTGAGAAGTGTCACGATTTCGTGACAAGTTGAAAGAAAAGCCGTAGGAAGCCGGAAGCGTCGCGATTTCGCGACGAGATTGAAGATGACGTCAGCAAAACTGAGAAGTGTCACGATTTCGTGACATGTATCATTTTTGCGGAGGCAAGCGAAGGAAAGTGCAGGAAAGTGGAAAGCGTCGCGATTTCGCGACATGTCTCATTTTTGTGGGTGTATGCCGAGTAAAGTAGAAGGAGGCTAAAAACGTCGCGATATCGCGACATGTAATGTTTTCGCGGTTGCATACAGAAAGGAAGTCTAGGAGACAGAAGACGTCGCGATATCGCGACAAGTCGGTTTTCGCAATCAACATACCAGAGAAAGTCAAATTGGAAGAAATGTCGCGATATCGCGACAGGTAATAGTTTTGGCGGGAAAAAGCCAAAGATGCATGCACAGTGACAGGTGTCGAATAAGCATGCAACCAGTTACAAGAAAGTTAACTTGGGTCAGATCTGCAGTTAACTGAGTTACAAGTGAGAGTTTCAAGACAGTGCATTTAAGAAAAGAACGGCTGTTGCAGGGCCGTGATACAGCATGACTGGGAAAGGTGGCAGTTACATAGGGAAGCTATGGAACTAAACATTAAAGACAGAACAACTATCACAGGGTTGAGTATACCGAGAATCAATTACAGAGATTTTTTTTTGTTGTGTATATCAAGAAGCTACAGTCGGGTGCAGAAGTAAAAGGTAACACAAAATTCAAAAAGGGAGAAAGAAGAACAGAGCGCCGAGATACGCAGAAAAAGGTGTCAGGACACACAGAAAAAGGTTGTCAAAAAAAGGCTGTCAGAATGTACAGAGAAGAATGTCAGAACTGGACAAAAAGAAAGCGGCTAAATGGCAGAACGTGTCAGAGAGGGTTTGACACATTGTTCGTAGCCGAAGATGCATGGAAATTAGGAGGGAAATTCGAACCGTTTGAAATTGAGCCGTTCCAAGAAATCAAATATAAGACTCGAACAAACAAAGAAGATTTTTGTTGCAACTGTGCTTTATTGAATATATCAAAAGGCGTGGTGTGGTAAGAGTGCTGCATGAACAACAGCAAGAGAACTGAAACCTGCACATTTTTCTTGTAAAAATAACGGAGAGGTTTTAGATTTGAAAAGAAGATATTGAGTCTCTAACAAGTCTCTTTATGCTTCGTGAGATAAAATTGTATGAGCTATAGACCGGTGAGGGTCTTGTAAACGTGAAGGCATTTTTATGTCAATTTATTTTGCAAAATAGAAATCCAAGTTGGTGCTTGGAAAAAGGGGTTGGTGCTCCTATACATTGCAGCAAGAAAAATCAGGGGTTGGTGCTCCTTCCAGTGGGTGCTGGTAAAATAATTGTAAAGAGTGAATCCTTGCAAAGACTGGATTTGGATTGTAGTCCAAACAGTCATTATTTGAGGAGTAGCCACATCGGTGAACCTCGTTAAATCCTGTGTTGTGTGATGCTCTTGTGTTATACTTGCTTTATCTATTTTTAAGCTTGCATTTTTAAGTTTTAAGAGTTGCAGATTCAAGTTTTTTAAATAGTTACACTGATTCACCCCCCCCTCTCAGTGTCATTGTGAGAATATCAATATTCTTTTCTTTGTAGACCCTATCCCACTTATAAATAGGAAATATAAAAATTTTCTCGCATCGTTTCAAGAAATATCTTTGAATTTTATTAACTTTTGACCATTAGACCTTTACAAGCTAGGAATGCCTAAGCCAATGGTTTCCATTTTGAGTATTTATGAGTTCTAGCTTTGATGATCCCAGATATGAAGAAGGGTTGAAGTTAGAACCCTTAACGACCAAAGAATCATCCAACATATTTTTTTATTGGAATAGAGCAAAATTAATAGCATCAAAGGATTCCATAAAATATCATACCCTATTATTATATGATTTTAAGTAATGGTACTTATTGCATTTCTCTCTAACTTGATTAACTATCAGCTCTGATTCACCATATATGTATAGCATTTTGATCCCCATACTCTCTGCTTGCATAAATCCTAAGCATAGAGCCTCATACTACACAAAATTGTTAATGAAAGACCATGTTAGTCTGTAAGCAAAACTTTTCACACCTTCTGAAGGGGATTTCAAAATTACAACTACACTAGCTCCATTTCTGCATCTTGCACCATCAAAATGCATAGTCCAAATTTTTGTCTCCCTCAAGGATTTATTGGATATGGTAGGGGTATTTTTCTCTATTTTAGAGGAAATAATGTAAGTGCCCATAATTATACCAAATAGGTTGTAATCCTATCTGAATGGCAACTCGTCTTCCACTTCTAACTCATCAAAGCTCTCTACTAGTTCAACTTCATCTAGAGCTGAGAGGTTACACATGTCCTCTTCTATTTTTTAAATGGGATATGACACAAGCTTTTCAGGAGTTATCCTTATCCTCTTTCCTTTGAATGGAATCATCATGCCTAAGTAGTACAAATACATATAGCCTCCAAGCTTAGTAGTGAACTCTTTGGAAAGACACAGGCCAAAGTAAGGCTTTAGATCTACCACCACAATATCTTGTACAATAGTTACCTCTAGGACTCTATGCAATCTCATTAGCACATCCTTCACCACTCCAATGGTCTTAACTGGTGTACCATATAATTACAGAACTCCAGGATAGAAACGAGTATATTCCATCCCCATATCATCATAGACTACTTTAGGCATGACTGTGATTGAAGCACCTGCATCAATCATATAGTTGTGGACTATCCAACCTTCCATTATCAAAGAGATATAAAAGGGATGAGGTTTGTTCTTTAAGGCTGTAAGAGTCATCTCTCCTTTTCCATGAGGCATGCTAAAAATTGTGGTAGCCTACTTTTCTTGAGATTTTTTGCTTAAAGAAGCCTTGAGCAGATCTATCTAAATTGGAATAAAGAGGGTATCATAGAGACTTGCTCTGTAGGGAATTCTCTTCATCTCTTCCACAATTTTATATTCTAACCTCTCCAAAGGGGCCTTCTCATACCTCTTTTTTGGTTCACCATATTTTTTCTTGTATTGTTGTGTAGCTTCGATCCTCTATCTCTTGGTGATGGAAGGAAACCTCAGCTTTTTTTGTACTTCATCTTTGGAATTTACTTGTTCTTTATTTTCCTTCTCATAGTGCTTTAAAGCATTGATCCCCTTTTCCTGGCTCTTGGGAGCTACATCTCCTTATTTAGTTACTTGAGGAATAGGGAATTATCATTTTTTTGCAAAGGTTATTCTTTCTTTCTCTGATAGGGAACTTGAAATTGACCCATCTTCTGTGGATCAACCTACAATGTCTTCTTCTCAGACCTGGTCATGACACAAAAAGACTCTTCTTCATAGAGATCTTGTCTGACCATAATTTTTTCTAGCTACCACAACATGTTGACTCTTCCTTTTTTATTCCTCTCAGTTTTCTCAATGGGTTGTTTCATATGGTGTTGGTACATGAAACATGAATATGAATCATGAGGATCATTACATACAAGGCACAAAATATTCACAAGACTGGTCTCAAGGGTATACTCTTGATCTTTTTTATTTGTGTTAACCCTAGCCCCTGCATTATTACTGGTACTGAGATTTTTATATTTATTAATGTATGGAAACATTCTCTATTGAGACCTATCCATATCTATTTTATCCATTGTATTTACCTTATTGTTGATTATTTTCAAGGTATTCTAAATATCAAGCAACAGGGTGGATTCTTGGAGAACTTGAGGTGGAAGTGGTGGAAAAGGATTTGAAGTAGGTGTTGCTTTGGAAGAAGGAATTGGGGCCACTTGGGGGAGTGGTGATGACAAAGAAGGTGGATCCATATAGGAAGATGTAGCTACCTTAACTTGAAACTAAGAAAAATCAGAACATTATTGTATGATTGTCTTTGGGGGTAGCCTCCCTAAATTAATTAGGATATTTTCTGCTTGTACAGATGCATTGTATACTTGATGAAAGGTAGATACTCCTGACTATTGAGTTTTTAGCCCGAGTTCTGACCCAAGAGCTCTGATGTAGTACATGAAAGCAAGGGGGGCATATGGTCTAGCTTTAGGGATATCATTTTCCATGTTTTGCTAAAATTCAGATTAAAATTAGAGACTAATTCTTGCTAATGTTTTTGCATAGATGTGAAATGGTTTAGGAGGGAGAAAGGATCAAAAAAATCATTAAAATCTTGCACAAAAGGCCTATCTAATGCAACCCATGAAGTGATATTGTTGTCTTCCAAGGTCCTAAACAAATGTAAAATTTTTCCTCTAAAGGATAGAGATAGAATCATGACAGTCACATCTTCATTTCTAATATTGTGAATAGTTGCTAAGTTTGGTATATCCTGACAATGCTCATAAGTAGTTTTACCCAAGCCATCATATGTAGGTATAGCCTTGGATATAGCTTAGGGAATATCATGCATTTGGGCAAGACTTAAAGGACCAGCAGTATCCCAATTAGGGTATTTTTGTGGATCTTGATTAGGATTTACATTTTGCTATCTAGCCATGTTTAATAGGGTTTTTCATGGAGTTTGAAGTGGAATTAAATGGCTTCTTGATGGCATCTATATCCCTTAAAAGAGTGAGTTCAATAAAAGCTTCTTGTATGCCTATATCTTCTTAGTGGTAGCTTAAAGAATGGAACAATGTCTTGACTATTTCTAGCAGATGATGTAGTAAACATGAAAGAATCAACTATTGAAAAGGCTTCCTAGGTTCTTGATCTTATGGAGTCACCAAGTTAATTTTCTTTCAATGCTTGATGAGGTCAATACAATGCACTAAATCTTGACTCCTTCAGAAAAAATAGAAACAAAATCTAGTGGGTGAATGAATGTTCTTGTAAACAAAGTCCCATAAGGCATGCCAAAACTATTGGGTTCTAAATTGATATCAAGGTAATATTGAAAGTGGGACTATTATCTACAATGATCTTAAAGGCGTGCACCCACTCATCACAGTCCAAAACTTAACATTAGATGAGTTAAATATTGCTTTAACCCAACCTCTAGAGTAGGCTAGTATACCTTATCAACTAATTTGAGTGTTGACTCATTTAAGCTCACTTAAATGTAGGGATAGAAATAGGATTAGGGTTAGAAAAGTAATGGTTTAATAGTAGATGGATAAGTCTAATAGCATAGACATCTATAAGGAACCTTTGATAACTCAATTCCAGTAGACAACACTTGTGATTAGCATCATTTGAAACCTAGTAATCTTTACAGTAAAGCACATATGCATACTTCAAGAATTATTTCAAACATTTAGGGAATCAATAATACAAATAGTAAAATTAGATCGATACTTAAAATAACAAAAATAAAATTATTTACAAGATACATTATATAAATGAAGTATTTCAATTTTCTCTATAGCTAGCAATCCAATACCAGTAGAATAAACTAACCATAATAGCAGTAGCATAAATAACTTCAAAATGATAATCCACATAGAAATAATACTAGAGTCTGAGGCAAACATCCAAATAATGCTCCTTATATTGATTTGCATAAATTATACATAGTAGGGAAAGCAAACAATTTAGAGTCGGCCCTTGAAAGTGAGGGTTCAACCTCTATTTATAGTTTCACATACTTTTATAGATTTGAAACAATGGGAACATTACAAGAAAGTTGAAACTCTAGATCAACAAGATGCTATGGTGGTAGCCTCCTTTTGATTTGAAGATAAAATAAAGTTGTGCAATCCTTTGTTCCTCTACAACTTAGTTTCTTCTAGTCATTCGAATTTGATGGCTTCCAGCTCTAGACCAAGTCGATATGAAATCAAGAGCATCCATTGTTCTTATCATGGCTACCTTGTAGTAGATTTGCAATTGAATCAGCTCACGGTTCTTGATTCATTACCACTTTATCTTCTTACTCGCTTCAAATCAAAAGCTTCAAATAGGAATTTGCTATTCTATGCTATGTCAAATTCCACTTTTATACATGACTCAAATCACATTGCATGTAGGTCATTGATCTCCTGTTGAATGGTTGAGATTCAATCAATAGAAGCTTAGAGCACTCATTCGTTGTATACAACACCTCACGGTCTAGAGATAATTACATCCTTCCTTCTTCTTATTCCTTAGTGATGCAAAACATGCTCTGGGCCACTCCTTAAGACTCTCATTTGAAAATGTTGACTACTTTGACCACGGACTAGAGCAAAGGGGTCTTGTTGTTTTCATTTGAAACTGTGTTCTAGGGCATGCGTTGTATAACCATGTTTTGGTCTGCTCCTTTGATATTTGTAATAACCTTATTTTATTTTGAGTTATGAAATAGAACCATATTCTGGAATGGTGTCCTAGCCTACAATTTAGATCACCAATTCACAATTTTAACCAATGTTGACCATAGTGTAGAACAATGTGTTGAGTTGCACGGTATAGAACCATGTTTTGGATTGCAAATTGAATCATCGACTTGTCCAATTTTACTGTGATGACCACGATGTAGAACAATTCACTAAGTCACGCAATGAACATTTGATAGATTACGTGTTATGGAACTATATTGTGAGCCACAATTTGGATGGTAAACTTGTTACTTTTGACTATGTTGATCATGGCATAAAATCGTGTTTAGGGGTGCATAGTGTAAAAAACCTTGTCACAAGCTGCCTACTCCTTTTGTGCTCTAAGACACAATTTGAGGAATGCAAAGCATAGTTTTTACTAAGTTGACTATGACATAGAACATGCTGCACTACACCGCTATCGCAGTTTGGAGCACTCTTTAGGACTTAGAATTTTTTTGGAAATTTTCCCAAGTATGTGGTCTTTTTGGGCCTACATTTTGGTGCCTCCTAAGGGTATTTGCTCACAAAGCTTGAGAACTCAAAGTCTTATCCATTGAGCATCAGGAGTTAAAAATATTATGATTTAATGGTAGTGAAGTGGGATGAATGAATGAAGAGGGATTTTTAGGGAAAATGTGAATGAATGAAATGGAGGGAAGAAAAACTATGCAATGAATGGGATGAATGAATGAGGGTTAATGAAGGATAGAATATAATTAGTCCATCTGTAAGTTATGCTTCAAATAATAACTTCCATGTGACCATCACTCTCTCCAACATTTGTAAAGATGCTCAAAGAGTAATGGTTCACATAGAAATCATGCAAGAGGTAAAATGTAGATCATAGAGATTTATGCTTCATAGAATAAATTTCGTGTGATAGCCATACTTTCAAACATTTGTGAAGATGCTTAGAGCATAACTATTCATAATGAAACCATGTAAGAGTCAAAGAGTAACTTATCTCTGCAACTCCTTCCATAAGTTTAGTCTTGCTTCAATTACACAAAAATGTACCCCTTTTACAAACTCAGTCATAATATGACTCTCCTAGCAACTCGACATCATGACTTCTTTATGTATTTTTATAGATTTATGCTTTATGATTGTCCTCTAACATTATTAGGATCAAAATAATTTATAAAATATGCATATACAACTCTTCTGCCAACTATGGTTTTCAAAACACTTTAGCTTATTTTATAGTAAAATTTCCCTACTCTTGCATATTTTCCTGTTGGTCCTATTCTTCAATATCTTTTTCTTGCACCTTCTTAGTATCCTCTACATTATATTTCTCCTAGTCACCCTCCTCTTGGTGCATCTCTTCATAATTTCTTTCTTGTTACTCATTTTCATTATCTTTTTTCTCTTCCTCTTCGGCTTTTGGTTCTACTTCTACTCCAAACAATTGAATCAACTGATTCAATGTTTCTAGTGCTTGGTCCCTAGATGATTTAGTGGGATTAGTCATATCCTTAAGTTGCTTATGAGTGAACTCCATTGTGGTAGTTTCCCCATAAGATATGGAATATCCCTTATTCATCAAGTCTTCCATTAAATATTTGAGCCTAGTTGAGTCTTTTATTAGCTGAGAAACTTATCCTGATTGATCGGGTCCTCCTAGGCATCTATTTTAGACTCATCCTACATGATGGAACCTATGTTGGTCTAGAGGTCTTCTTCTGACAAAGGGATGTTATTTTCACTCCAAACCCTCTAAAACCATGTTGCATCATTTTTTGTTGATATTTACTATCTTGTGCAAATTATCTTCAATTTTATCCGTCAACAACCATCCCTTTTGGAGTAGCTTATTTTCTTGATTACAATCCTAGCCACTAATCTCACAGTATTATATACCTTATTTAGGATGGGCTTGACAACATCACTGAATCTATTTTCAGACAACTTGTATATATGTTTTTCTTGTATTACCATGGGTTGTAGTTATCCATTAAACTTATCCAAGTCTTCCTTGGTTTCCTGCAAAAAATGGTTGGCCTCATCAATGTAATCAATCACAGGTTAGATTTCTAAGCACTATTCTAAAATTATAGACCACATTTTCTTCCTGATCTACTTGATCTTGTCTTCTTTAGAGAAACCTGTAGCTCTAGCATTTTCAACTTGTAGTTTTTGTTTCAAGGTTTGTATCTCTTTGACCTAGGTCTCATTTTTCTTCTTCAACTCTTCAGCTTGCTCTTTGAATTTGATGACCTCTTGGTATTTTTTTTTCCAAATCTTGATCTCATTTCACAAACCCTTCTCCACCTTCTTCTGGTTGTTGATTGTTTTCTCCAACCTCTTAATTTTTCCCTCCAAATTTTCATATTTCTCTTTACAAATATTAGTCTAGACATAAATGGTCTCAATATGAGCCTTAGCTATGATTAATTCATCCTCCAAGGGCAATTGAGTGATATCTTTAGTATGCCCTTCCAACTGATAATCTTTCACAGTCATATCTTCCTCTAGTTTGTTGATAAGAGGAGTGAGGGAGATAGTTGTTCTTTTCCTAGCCATAGGATCAATAATCATGGTCTTTCTCCTTTGAGCAACATGTTTTGAAGGTTGGACTAATTTCTTACCCCAAAAACTTTGTACCTTATGTGAAACAATATTCACCTTCTGTAAAGAAGTTGTCGGATGATTTAAGGGAGTGGAAGTAGTTATAAGTGAGGGAAAAAATGGACCTGGAAAAAATGAAAAGAAAATTTGCGATGATGATGGTCAAATTTGTTCTTATTGCATAGGTTGTATCTAGTGTTGAAGTAGCAGCGGATGTTACAATCATGGTATGAGACGGAGAAGATAAGAGAGTTTATTCATATCATTGTTTAAGGTTCCAATCTCATGAGTTACCTTTATCATTTACCCTTTGCTTAGGGAATATGGTATAGAATTGAAAGTTTCATATAATTGATTAAGGTTCCAATCTCAAGATTTCAATTTGATAAATAAACCTTAACACTTAGCCGATGAAGTTTAGAGAAGATGGTATAGAATTGAGAGTTTCATATCATTGATTAAGGTTTCAATCTCATGAGTTACCTTTATCATTTACCCTATGCTTAGGAAAAGTAGTGGAGGGCAAGGAGTTTCAAATTATGATCTTGCATCTCATATCTTGAGTTACACTTAGCCGATGAAGTTTAGAGAAGATGGTATATAATTGAGAGTTTCATATCATTAATTAAGGTTTCAATCTCATGAGTTATCTTTATCATTTACCCTATGTTTAGGACAAGTAGTGGAGGGCAAGGAGTTTCAAATTATGATCTTGCATCTTGTAAATCTATAACGCACTTGAAGGTAGGGGCTGAATTTTTTATTTTCTATGAATATATGTCCAATGACCATAAATCTTAAGATAAATGTACCTATAGTTACACAATCACCCCATTATCTTTGTAAGCTTTGTGTGTGATGTTAACCTTAATATTTTATTTCAAACCCACCCTCAATTTTTTTATAAGCTTTGTGTGATGGTAACCCCATGATCATCTTTTTTATAAACTTTATGTGATGCTAATATTATAAATTTCATGTATTAA
The DNA here is from genome assembly GCA_028583015.1 of Wollemia nobilis. Lineage (NCBI taxonomy): Eukaryota > Viridiplantae > Streptophyta > Pinopsida > Araucariales > Araucariaceae > Wollemia > Wollemia nobilis. Next base: position 2,693,710 of record JAQPPZ010000853.1, on the reverse strand, counting down.
AATTATATAAATTATTAGGTATTAAAATCTAACTAATTTCCACAATAAAATTATAATAGACTATAATGATTAAAATATTAAATTTTAATAATAAAATCCATGCTAAACTTATAAATATGTAACTATTAGTATTAAAATATTACTAAACTTCACAATAAAAACATATCACTATAAACTTCTCATAGTTATAATCACATTACATGGTTTATAAAATTCCCAATTAAAACACCATCATCATATTATACAAATAATGTGATTTGTTTCAATCTCTTATTATTAACTTAAAAAAATATGTTGAAGAATATTATTTAAACAATAATAATTAAAACAAGTGGAGAAGGTGAGTCTGGCCCCGTTGAATAGGAAATTCTCAATTCGAGCCTTTGTGATGCGAAGGGGGACACACAAATCTCTTATATCTTTCCTTTAGATAGTGATATACTCAAATGGGATATCATTGCAAACCACCTAAGAGCGGATCTCAAGGTTTCTTTCTAACCTAAAAGTTTATTCGCCTTTGTAGTGCAAGTGGAGAAGGCAAGCCTGCCCCATTGAATGGGAGATCCACTGTTCGAACATTTGTGATGTGAAGGGGGACACAAAATTAATCTCCTATGGCTTCCCTCTAAATAGTGGTATACCCAAATGGGACGACATTGTCGACCATCTAAGAGTATTTCTCTCTACCCTAAGAGTTGTCCTAATAGGGACAACACAACGGTTTAGGGTTTATCTCTTCTTCAAGAGATCCAATGTTCAAACTACGATGTTTGACTATGTGTTAATTCCCTATTGATAAGCATATCTCTCAACTTTACGAGGGGTCATGGCTAGGAGGAGGTTCAAACTATGGTGTTTGATTGTGTGTAATTCCCTATTGATAAGCATAGCTCTCAACTTTACGAGGTATTATGGATAGGAGGAGACTTCTTAGTCGTATGCACCGATCATAGGGGTTTATCATATTACCCATTTAATTTTAGTTCACATTTGTAGTGCAAGTGGAGAAGGCAAGCCTAGCCCCATTGAACGAGAGGTCCACGATTCAAACCTTTGCAACGAAAAGGGGGACAAAAAAAATCTTATGGCTTCCCTCTAGATAGTGGTATATCGAGTCCATTCAACTTTGGTTCAAATCACACTAGCTACCATAAGCCCTTTTAAGGGTGAGTGGGTAGTCGAGTTGGTGTGAGGTAACCAACTAAGGTTTGCAATATCTACCATGGATCCATTCAACTTTGATTTAAATCACACTAGCTACCATAAGCTCTTTTGTCCACCTTTGTAGTATAAATGGAGAAGGTAAGTCTAACCCTGTTGAACAGGAGGTCCAAAATTCAACTTCAATTTAAATCACATTAGCTACCATAAGCTCTTTTGTCCACCTTTGTAGTGCAAGTGGATAAGGTAAGCCTGACCCTGTTGAACGGGAGGTCCACAGTTCAAACCTTTGTGATGCGAAGGAATACACAAAAAATCTCTTGTGGCTTCCCTCTAGACAATGGTATACCCATATGGGATGGCATTGCTGACCACCTAAGAGTGGCTCTCTTATGAGTGACTCTCAAGGTTTTTTCTAACCTAAATTTTTTTCTCGATGGGGATAATGTAACACTTTGGGATTTGGATCTTCTTTGGGATGTCCAAGGTTTAAACCGCAACATTTGGTTGTGTGTTAATTCCCTATTGATAAGTGTATCTCTTGGCTTTACAAGAGGTCATGGTTAGAAGGAGATTTCTCAGCCCTATGCATCGTTCATAGGGGTTTATCACACTACCCATTTAATTTTTTGACCCTAGGGGACAACACAACGGTTTGGGCTTTGACTCTTCTTTGAGAGGTCCAAGTTTCAAAGTGCAGCATGGACAAGTATGTGAGGGAGTGTGTGTATGGTTGTGTGTTTAGTCCCTATTGATAAGCTTAGCTCTTGACCTTACAAGGATTCATGGTTGGGATGGGAATGCCTAGCCCTAAGTGTCAATCATAGGGGTTTCTCACACTACCCTAACAAAAAAAAAGCTTTGTACCAATCTCTTTTAATTAACTTAAAACAAATATGTCTACGAAAAAGAACCTGAATATATTTTGAAATGAAATATTTTAATTATCAATGATATCAAAATATTTCAAATTATTTTAAATTTATCCATAATATCAAAATGTTTCAAATTATTCTAACTTTGTCCATGATATCAAAATAGTCTATGGGACCAAGAGCTTTAATACGATATGAGTATAATATACAACTTTACTATCTTTTTGAATTCAAACCTTGAACCTTTTAAAGTTTCAAAATTTTAAAAATAGTATAATTATTACAATTTTTACTAAGACAAATAAAAATTCAACAAAGTAAAAAAATTCAACATCCTCTTATCATTTTTAATTTTTTTTTGGTTGATTTAACAAAAAATTTCATTGTTTTTTTCTATTCTTAATTTTTCAAAAAGTTTTATTAGTGAATTCATTTTAAAAGTGTCTTGGTTTTACATTCAATGATATGCTAACACATATCTGTCCTAACCATGCCTCTTAAGGTATTCTCTATCTCCTAGTTTTACATTGAGATAGTGAGAGGAATTTTAATTGAACTATAGGCATTTTTTTCTTCCATTTGATCTTTGCATCTATATACTTCTTTTGATTTCTTTTGATTGTGTTTATAATTTAGGTTGAACAATATATAACTATTTTTTTCTTTCCTAAATTTTTAAATCACATGACAAATCTAAATCTTTTCTTTAAAACATATTATTTATCATTTAAATCTTTTCTTTAAAACATTATAAAATTTCTATCCATTTAATGTTCTATTTTATCTCTCCTTTAAAACCTATCATTTAAATCTTTCCTTTAAAACGTCATAAAATTTAATATTTTATTTTTATTATTTTATTTTATCTATGTTTTTTTTATTTTATTCCAATTTCTTTAATTATCTGTTTTTTGATAACCTATTATTTTTATTTTTAGATCTAACCTAATCTAACCTTATGTGGAGAAAAGATGTGCACTATGAAAGTACATTGAAAATTAGAGTTAAGTCTCTAAATATTGAGTGTAATAATCGCACATTGATTAACAGCCTGATATGTGTATAATTTAATAACATGATTTAGAATTGAACTCATGATTAGTAATTTAAAAAAACATCGCAGTAACTCGAACTTAAAATGGACATTTAATTTTTTATAAGATAATTTAAATTAAATTAATTTTTTAATTAAGTTCACTTATGACGCTTCTTACAATACTTTAAATGTTGAGTGTAATTATCGCACATTGATTAACCGCCTGATATGTGTACAGAATTTAAAAATATAAGATCTTCATATTCATTAAATACGCTCGCCACGACTAAAGTACCAAATTGGGCCTTGCTACTGTTAGTTCAAGATGTACTTTCGATGTTGCTTACGCAAGCAATTCGTACATCCGTGGATGTTTCTTGCATCTGAATATATATAATCATAAAAATAAATAATTAATTATTTAATAATATGTGAAATTTATCTAAAGATAGTTGTAGATTTTTTTATGTATTAAAAAAAAGTGAACCCTATCTAATGGTATTACTTGTGAACCCTATCCAATGGTATTTCTTGTTAAATTTCTTTAGGAAGATTTAAGTTCTCCACCTCATAAGGTTTATAGGGATTGATAGTGAATAAAATATAGGCGAACGTTATTATTTATTTAATATTATTAAAGTGGATTTAAAACTATAAAAGTTTGGAAACCACTTTTTTGTAGGAGCGATGGCGAGCATTTGCTTTCAGGTAAGTTTTAGAGAGAATGTATCGGGTGTAGCAGTGATAGGGAACCTCGAACCAGGCGAGATCCTCAGCTTTGCTACAGGGGAGGGTACTGATGAGTCAGATGTTGATGCTGAAACAAACCTTTCTGCTGGGCGGGAGAAAGATCTAGGGAAGGACCCTCAGACAAGAACGAGGGCTATCCCAAGGTAGGTGGGACCGACGCTGGGCCCTCCGTTTCTACATCTTATTTTGAAAAGGTCATGGGTACCAAATCACATAAATCTACCAAGGATCGAAGCCCTTTGATAACGATTGGAGAATACTTAGTGATTCCAAAAACCCTAATGGTCGAATATCTTTCCCTAGAAGAACATTCTCTGATTGGGAAGTTCATGGGTGACAGACCGGACATGGAATCCATTCGGCGGTGGGCCACTACCAGGTGGAAAGTTTCAGGAAATCTTGAGATTGTAGCTCTCCCTAGAGGGGTCTTTCAAATCCATATTAACAATCCCGAAGATGCAGCCCATATTCTAACAAGGGGTTGTGGTTCTACGAGAAGAAGGGTTTTTTATTCGTATATGGGGGGAAGATTTTAACGTCAAAACTCAAAGCATAAATTTTGCTCCAGTGTGGGTTCGTCTTCCAGGTTTTCCTAGCCAATTTTGGCATGAAGACATCCTACAACGAATAGGCAGGTACATAAGGGAAATGGTGGCCATGGATTCAACCACCAAAGCTCGCACCAGGTTGAACTAAGCCAGAATATGCGTCAACACAAATCTTGATTCCCAGCTCCCAACTCGAATCAATCTAGTCTATGGTTCCTTCCGCCACTGCCAGGCCATAGAGTATGAAAACAAACTGACTTTTTGCATCGAATGCAAAACTCAAGGACACCTCAAGTCCCACTGCCCCTCACTCAGACCACAGAAGGAGGTAGATTCTGGAAACCATCTCTACAGGAACCAATGCGTTCACTTCCCTAGGAAGACCCCAATGCAAAAGAACAAGCAAATCTACAGCAGAAACCCTCATAAGCAAGCACCAAGGCAAAACCCTATGGCAAACAAAGGGAAGCAAAAAGTGTAGCCAAAACAATCAGAGGACCTAGCTCAGGTAAGCTCCCTGTTTGCTCATCCTAATTGGTTTGATATTTCAGGAAATATCACCCACTCTGATACAGAAATAAATGAAGGGTTATTCACTCAGCAAGAAAATGATATGTCGGATCCAAATGCCAACCTCCAAATCCCCACCATCGAAGAAATTATGCAGTATCCCCTTCCCACCAGTAGCCCTGTCTTATCTCCAATCAAGTTAGCTTCCCCTAATCCCCCCTAAAAATCTTCTTTTCCAAGAGGCTGTGGAGAAAACAAAAGCAAATATTAGTCCCAAAAACACTCGAAGCTCCAAAAAAGCTTGTGTCGATGTTGGCAATGACAAGAAAATGGGAAGGACCAATATCCAAGAGCAAATAAGAAGCCAAAATACCGAGGGCATAGCTAATAGATTCCAAACAACCCTTGTACCTTAAATGTTTACTCACCCGAAGGAAGATCCTAAATTACCCAATCCCCCTATGCAGCAGCCAAAAGGGGGCAATAAATCATCTAAAGTTTCCAGATGAGGATACTCTCATGGAATGTGAGGGGCCTCAATAGTGTGGCCAAGCAGAGGTTGGTTAGCACTGTCAGAAAAGAAAACAAATCAACAATCCTTATTATTCAAGAGACCAAGTTAGATCAGTCAAAAGCATGCAAGACGGGCAACACCATTTGGAAAAATAGTGGAAGCATTTTCAGTCCCAACCAAGGTCCATCTGGGGGTCTTTTGTGACTTTGGGATCCAGAGAAAGTGGATGGTAGAGTAATATCATCCTCAAATAGAGTTATAAATATCATATTTTTTTGCAAAGACAAGGATCAATGCTAGATCCTGTCTAATATCTACGCCCCAAACAATCCTCTCAACAGGAGTTATTTTTGGGACCAACTAAGTCAAATGAGGCAGGCTTTCAAAAATTTCCCTTAGGTTTTGGCTGGGGATTTCAACTCCCCCCTTTACCCATCAAATAATGTAGGAGGCAATGACATCCCTACCAAAAGTATTCAGGACTTCTATGGGTTTGTCACTGAGAATAATCTAATGGATATCCAGATCCGAGGAGCTCAATTCACATGGAATAACAGAAGAATAGGGAACAATATGATCCAAGTTAAGCTAGATAGATTCTTTCTATATCAAGAAGCCATACCTCTATTTGGTGATGCCTCCCTCACTTCCCTGCCTAGAATTAGATCGAATCACAGTCCTCTCTTATTCGAAGCTAACAAGCCTCCAGTTTTCAAGACCCCTTTTAGATTCAAGGCAATTTGGGTTCTCCACCCATATTTACGTAATCAAATTGCAGGGTGGTGGTAACAACAGGTGGATGGATTCCCCATCGCTCAAGTTACCCAAAAAATCAAAATAATCAAAGATCACATCAAAATTTGGAACAAGGAAATGTTTGGTAAAATTTTTGAAAATAAGGAGCAAATCACCAACAAGCTCAAAGTCATAGAAGAGCAAATTCATAAAGGGCATATGAGCATACAAATCAAGAATAAAGAGAAAAATCTCCTTGCTGATTACCACAACATTCTAGCCAAGGAAGAAATGTATTGGAGACAAAAGTCTAGAGTCGTGTGGCTCAAGGACGGGGACTCAAACACGAGATTTTTCCATGCTTCCACTCTTCATCACAGAAGCTCCTATAAGATCAGGGAGTTAGTAAATAGTGATGGCACAAGTATGAGAAACATCCACCTCATCAAAAATGAAGCAGTCACCTTCTTTGAAAAAATACTAGAAACAAATTCTATTGTTTTCAAATAGGCCTAGGATCAACTTCTTCAGCATATTCCAAATATGGTATCCCCTGAAATGAACGCCATGTTCATCAAGGACCTTAACAATGAAGAAATAAAGCAAGCTCTTTTCTCCATGGCCCCTAATAAAGCTCCAAGGCCTGATGGCTTCTCCCCTAGGTTTTTTCAAACTTATTGGGATATCATAGGGGTTGACATATACAAAGCCATTATTCACATGCAAAAATCCAAAGCCATCCCCAGAATCATCGACTCCACCTTCATCACCTTAATCCCTAAAGGCCCTGAGTGCAAATCCATGAATGACTACAAACCCATCGGTCTATGTAATATCATATACAAGATTCTTGCCAAAGCCCTGACAACAAAACTCAAAGAAATACTCCCGCTCATTATAGATCCTTGCCAGGGTAGCTCGGTCAAAGGAAGGTCCATTCATGATGGCATAATCACCCTGCATGAAGTCCTCCACTCAGCTTCCCAAAATAAGAAAGCAACCTTTTTTCTCAAATTAGATATCAATAAGGCTTTTGACCGAGTAAACAAGGATTTCCTCCTGGTTGTTCTTCAAAAATTTTATTTTCACAGGGAATGGATAAATGTAATCAGAGGCTTCATATCCAACCCTCATTTCTCAGTCTTGGTTAACGGATCAGGTTATTTCCCTAGCGGAAGAGGCATAATGCAAGGAGACCCCCTGTCACCCATCCTTTTTATAATACTCATTGAATCTCTAGGAAGAGCACTTAAGAGTGTTGTCAATGAGAAAACTATCACAAGGATCAGGGTTGCCTTGAGTCTAAACCCGTTATCACACTAGCAATTTGTGGATGAAACAATACTTGCTACCTATGCTTCAGTAGTGGAGGTCAAGATGATCAAAAAAATTCTTGATTTATATGAGAAAATGACTAGGCAAGAAATCAACTATAACAAAAGTAAAGCTTTTTCATCAATAACCCCCTTTCCAGACAGATTAAAATCGGGCATATTCTTCAATGTAGCATTGGTGAGTTTCCTACTCGCTATCTAGGGCTTCCTCTCTTTTACAGTCATCCCAAATTGTCTATGTGGAGTCATGTGGTGGAAAGGATAAACAAAAAGTTAGCTGGATGGAAAGGGGCTTTTCTAACCCAAGCAGGTAAAATCACTCTTACCGCAACATACCTCCAAAGCATCCCAACCTATTTCCTCTCAGTATTCAAAACTCCCGCTTTATTTTACGCTCAAATCGAGCAAATACAAAAAAGATTCCTATGGGGAGGCACAAAGGAGAAGCAAAATATTCATTTAGTTGGATGGGAAAAGGTTTGTCAGCCAAAAAACCAAGGGGGTTTGGGACTTAGAAGAATCAAGCATATGAACACTGCTCTGCTACCTAAGCAAGCCTGGAAAATCCACAAGTTTCAATGTAGAATGGGTATCAATAATACAGAGGAAATACCTTCAGCACAAAGAATTAACTGATGAAGATATCCGCCAAGAGGGATCAACTTTTTGGAGGTCAATTATTCAGGTTGGAGAAGTTCTCCAAAAAGGTTCAAGGTGGTAGCTGGGAATAGTTACTGGCATAAACTTCTAGACAGACAGGTGGGTCAGTGATCAGCCCCTAGTTGAAGATGATGAGAAATCTATCCAAATTTCATAATTATTAAAAAAATTACATGTTATAAACAATTATATATATATATATATATATATATATATATATATATAATATGTTAAAATATTTAACTATGCCAAATAACTTTATAAAATTATTTGAAGTTTATAGAAGAGTTTAACTATCAGGTGTAGGTGTAGTTGTAAGAAAGTTTATAAAGTAAAAAAAAATAGTTTTTAACATCCACAAAGTCATAAATTAGGATATTGCCTATGTAATAGACTATAAACTTAACTTATTTAACTACCATATATATTATCATCAAATTATATTGAATTTATAGGAGAGTTAGTTGGTCCAACTTCTTATTCATATAATATATATATATATATATATATATATATATATATATATATATATATATAAAAAAAAAAAATAATATGTTAAAGTATTTAACTGTGCCAAACAACTTTATAAAATTATTTGAAGTTTATAGAAGAGTTTAACTATCAGGTGTAGTTGTAGTTGTAAGAAAGTTTATAAAGTAAAAAAAAAATAGTTTTTAACATCCACAAAGTCATAAATTAGGATATTGCCTATGTAATAGACTATAAACTTAACTTATTTAACTACCATATATATTATCATCAAATTATATTGAATTTATAGGAGAGTTAGTTGGTCCAACTTCTTATTCATATAATTTATATTTATCTTAGGGACATGCCTATTTGCAAAGGTAGTAGTCTGATTTGAATCTATTGAGTGTGAATCAATCCAACAATGATGGTACCATGATGGTACCAATCTCAAGTGACTAGTGGTCCCCCTTATGTTGGGTTAAACAACAAGGTGAAATAGAGGTTATAGGGGATAGCCCCAAGATTTGAAACCTTGCTTGGTAGTAGAAAAGGATTGTGGATGTAACTGATTCCTCTATGTATATAAAAAAAATTGTATTAATGTGAATGTGGAACATATATCAAGTAACTTCATCCTAGCAAGAACACCGTAATGGGTAAAACTCATTGGGATCTCTTAACAAAGACCCAAGTTCAATTCACAAGAAAGGTGACCCCTTATATGCTCCCGCTTTTCAACCTCTTAAAAAAAATATATCAAGTAACCTCATATGATTAGATTGATACATAATAAGAATACAATTTTATAATTAAAGTGCATTATCTCAACTAGTTTCATTCCTTTGTGGAGGTCCAAGGTTCAAATCTCCGGCCTCATCGGAGTGAACGCTTGTCCATTTCCTGGTGCTTTTAGTGGTGTAAAATATTTAAAATGATTGTGGCATAGTGGTTATAGGGGTGGACTGTGCGAAGAATTGTGATGGTGTTCGAGACGGATAACACAGAATACTATGGCGGCCATAAAAGTTGAACAACCTGCCCAAATTCGTGGCGGCTACTGATTCCACTATGTAAATTAAATAAATATATATATTTTAATAAATTATACTATATTTTTGTTTACGTAAATAATAATAATTTGAAGGTTGGATCCATTCATTTTAGTCTAAATTTAATATTTTAATGGTAAACATAGCTTGAGGTAGAACATAAAGAAGAGGAAGAGATAGACAAAAAGAAAAAATAGAGATTGATTTTCATATAAATTTTCTTTATATGCTATGTAATGCCAAAAAAAATATTATATCTTTAATTAGGACAAAGGTTCTTTTTTAATGTTTTCGTTGAAGTTTACATGTATCAAGGTTTGAATTTGGATCTCCTAAATGAAAACTCAAGAACTTACCACTACAATATCTGTGTGAGGCTTTTAGGACTTGATATTACTTTCTTATGCTTAAAATATTTTAAAAGTTAAAATTGAAAATAATACTTCTTTATCCATGCAAGTAATACCTATCAAAAGTATTATATACTTTTGATAATAATTAGGACATTATATTATACTTATCATATTTATTATATAAATATAATTTAAAGTAATAATTTATTATTTTTAACATTTTAAATATTATTTTATAGAGACACCATTACCCAAAAATTAATATAGTATTTTATGTGCATTGACCCAAATGTAGTCATATCAACTATCTTTATTTTCATTAGTTTAGATCCCTAGGTTAAGATGAATCAGCCTTTGAGCATTAAGATTGGGGTTTATTATTTTGTTAGACTATAAATAGGATGAGATGTGATGTACTTGAATCGTCAATTTATTCTTTTATCTTCTATTGCCTGGTGTATATGAAGAATTCTCCCTCTTTAAGTGGCTTGAACTATTTTTAAGATTTGCATATGAATCTATGATAATTTATTGGAAAAGTTGTTCTAAATTATATGAATATATTTTTGTTGTGAATATTTTGGTGAAGTAAAAATTGCTATTTTATTAAATTTGTTTCATTACAAGTGGTATATGAGTCATGACTTTGGCTTCCTAGACAAAAATAAGTGATAGCATAATAGTTATGTCTTAGTTTTTTTTTAAAAGGTAAAAAATTATATTGATAGAACAAGAATCAAATTATAGTCATAGGTTTGCCACTTTTGGCAAGCCCTAAAACCCAAATAAAACTCATATTAACATATCCAAAAATAACAAAAAATTGAGTACTATATATAGAGTAGAAACTTTGAACCTGTTCCCATTTTTGCTTTATATTGATCCTAAGAAACCTATCAAGTTTGGCAATCTTGCGAACACTACTCGTGCTATCCTAAAAAGGGCCAAAGAGTGTTGCAAGAGGTAGCACAAAACCCAAAAAATAATTGTTCATCCTCCATTGATCCATAAGACTCAGTGGACTTTGGACCTATCCTCATCCTTAGCTAAGTCTTTGCTAGCCAATTTAAGAACCATTTGGTTCACCTCCAACCATTCAAAAGTGTCCCTATCTTGATTAGAATTTAGCATGTATCCAAATGGACTTTCATTGCCATGTTTAGCCAAAAATTCAATTGTTCCATTATTTTTTCTGTCAACATAGACCAAGATTGTATCCTTGAACTACTACCAAATGAACTTAATTTGGCTCACAATGTTCCTTATCCTCCAAGCCTTTGGTCTGAGATTTCTAATAGCATACAAAATCCCCACCATAATTTGTGAATTGGAATCAACTATGATCTTTCTAACCCCATTCTCCCAAGTATTGAGAGAACCTTGTTTGATAGCCAGGCCTTCAGCTTCATTACAAGTAGCCCTTACAAGACCCTCTAGCTCCCAATGGAGGATCTTCCCCTTGAAATATCTTCTAATAAAATCAATGCCTGCAGCCTCCGGGTTATCCTTAGCTGCACCATCAAAATTAATCTTTTCCCAACCTAGGGGATGGGGTTAATGTGTTAGTTTTAGAACCCCTTTGGCCAAATTCACATTATCTAGTCTTGTAATCAATGTTTAACTTTTTTGGTTACCATTATTACAATGCAAATATCTTTTATAATATTGATTTAGGCAAAACCATCCATAACACTCAAACCTCCAAGAAATAGTATATTGTGTATTGGGACCTTATGAGAGACCTATCTAATTTTACTCATATTTCAAGTTTATTAAAATAAGATATTACTCTAGTAAATTTGATAAATTTAAGATAATTTTAGATATTTTCATGCCATTAATTGTATATGCTTGGTCCTTCAACCTCCACAAATGGGAATAATATTTTTTTTATTGATAAAAGGGGGTTTTGAAAGGGTCCTCAAACCTTTTACAAAGCAATAAACAAATGGAGTCACTCCAAAATGGGAAGACCTCAACCAACCAGACCAACTAGGAAATCACAAACAAAATTAAGGGTAAGGAGAAGAGATTGCCCAAGAAACAAACAAAAATGAAGAGGATAGGCACATGGATCATTCCAAACGCCAAAAAAATATAAAGGGATCAACCCAAAATGCCAAAAATATAGGAGAAACATCCTAAAACACCAACTAATAAAAAGCTAGTGGATGATCCTGGTTGTCACTTTCCTTCATTGGGGCTTCCGCTGCCTAGGCTGCCATCTTTTGGGTTTTAAGCTTGTTGATGACCTTACTAGCATGAAGAAACATGGAGGTCACTAGGGACACAATATCATCCAAATCATTCAATGAATTAGAATCCTCTGCGGATTGGGCTAAGGTTGCACTAGGGAAGAGGCTATCCTTGATAAGCATGACTTTACTAGAAGCAACAATAGTCTTCTATTTCTTGTGGACTAGCGATGAGGTTTCAAGGGGAACCTTCTCAGGGTCAAAATAGGAATAAATTAATTGGTACCTAAGAAAAAAAAATATGACCGATGTTGATGCATAATCCACAAAAACCATCATCCATAAAATTAAGTAAAACATCATAATATCCTAGAGGGCATCACTAATTTTAATCCTCATACTCATCTAACCCTTACCACCACTAGTTCCTCCTATATCCCTTGTATACATAATAACCTTCCAAACATAAATGATAATATTCATCAATATAATAAGATTATCCTTGTATATATACCGGTATAAATGATAATATTCATCAATACATTGACTCAATATAATCCAAATTAAATGATAAGATTATACTGGTATATAATGACATCTTAACTATTAATCAAGAGCTTGAGCCATGAGCAAGTGTGAGTTAGTGATAGGACCCCATATTAAAATTATTATATACATGTCTAGTAACATGCATGGGCACCTTGGGTTCCTAAACATATGGGTCATATTATGTAATCGTTACTAATAGTAAAGAGAGTTAATAAAATATGTAACACTTTATTTATTAGGAGTTTCTAGCTTAGGACCCTACTTGTATGTGGATTGACCCTTAAGCATTAGGGTTAGGGTTTATAATAGTTTATAAAAGGCAAAAACAAAATTAAAATTAAAATGTATCAAGTTATTTTATAATATTGTAATGGGTATCTACTTCCAAGGAGGTTGCCCCCTTAAAGGGGCCTATGATTCTATATTGTGATTTCTATTTCTAAATAATAAAGTTGCATTTCCATTATGTATTGCAATATTGTTATTTTAGTTCCTATTTTTATTAATTATTGCAATATTTGTGTGGATGTGCTTATTTTAATTGGAAGGTTCCTAACAAGTGGTATCTTAGCACTTTCTAGAGCCATGTTCTACTACGGTTGCAATAGTTATTGTGTTATTGCCTATTCCCTATTAGGTATACTTTTCCTTCCTTTTGCTCTTTTTTTCTAAAAGAGCTTACAAAAAATAGTATATATTTTTTTTATAAAATAGGCTAGTGGGAAGACAAAGACACAACACTTAAATAACAACTGAAAATCAAATAACACAAGGAAATACAAATATTGCACAAATGGATGTATTCAATAAAATAGAGGGGAGCCAATGAACTCCTTTGTTACAATCAGTACTCAATGTGAGTATTTGATACAATGATTTACAATGGCATTGGGGTTCTCCGAAACCCTAGCAATAACAACAAAGTGTCTTCATATTTAGTGTGTCCTTGCTTCCAACAGGTTGAGTGGGCTTCGAGTATCCAGTGTGGGGCCACTCCAGCTTCAACAACCGTTCAACAATGTGTAGAACTTGCAGATATGTATACATAAAAATAGAACAAGGGGGTTAGTAATACCGGGGGTTAGTAATACCTATGAGGGCTTCACAGTGTGAGACCCTCAGACATCAATAAAACCCTAGTTAACAATGAAGTCAGAAAGTATGTCGGATCAAAAAATTATGAGATAAATTACATTCAAATGAGATACACCTTTCTTTCGTTCCATTATTGCAAATGGCGTGGTGTAGCAGGCTCAGATTTGCATTTTTATAGTTTCAGTAGGCTCAAACGCACACTTGGTAGGCTCTGACGTGAGCTTCACAGGCTTTGGTGTGCACTTGCGGGATACAGCAGGCTCTGGTGAGCGCTTTGTAGGCTCTACAATGAGCCTCGCAAGCTCTAGAATGCGCCTGCGGGTTAGGGCATAATCTATAGAAGCAAATCGAGGGGGTGGCGATGAATGCGGTGGATGGATGGTGGCTACGACAGTGATGGAGGATGAATGAGTGACGACTAGAATAATAGAAGTCTTATCGACAAGCTAGGGCTTTAGATTTTCAATATTTTATGCTAGGGCTTCACCAATAATTCCTCCAAGGTGTAATGTCTAATCTCTAGGTTCCAGTTCCAGGGTTTGGGCATTTGCAAATGCCCCTACTTATAATCCAACCTTAGGGTTTCTTAGGGTTTTAGCTCAACACTTTAGATCATGTGGCTAAGATTAAATCATATCCTAGGGCTGAGATTGTACTTTAAGTGTGGCATGGATTAATGAAGATGGACGGTGGGGCTTATATTGGATCGGACGATTGTGGTTAATTGAGTTTATAAATATATATTTTATAATAAATATATCATAATATAATATAAAATATTATATTAAATATAAAATAATATAAAATAATATTAAAATAATCCCAATTAGGCTAGGAAATGGTGGGAAAGGGCTAAAATGGGTCTTTTGAATGCGGGAAAGGTGGAATTGGGCCAAATAGTTGGTGGGAAAGGTGTATGGTAAACAAGTGGGTAGTGGAATGGTTAGTATGGAGTATTAGTGGCTATAATTTGATGTCTACAGATGCCCCTTTTTGTACCATGTTGTGTGAACACAATATGGTGCAAAAATACGAGACACTTGCTTGGGCTATGGGCACAGAAGCAGATTCTCTCTGTCATTGGATTTGAACATTGATGTTGAAGATAAAATAATAAAGATTTTTTTTGGAATTTTGTAGCTTACCCCTCAATTGGTGAATGAGTTACGAATTTATCTCACAAGCCAATTGAAAATTTTGTGCAAATAATGAATGATGCAGTCGATTTGTACAATTGATGAATGAATGATGTGAAATACATATGTGATACCGTTTTTGCCCCAACAGTGGGAAAGGGGTTGGTGTATAAGACCATGCAAAATGTGGATGATCTAAATGATGTCAAATGTGATACCATTTTTACCCCAACGATTGAGAGGGGGATTTGTCTAGTTTAGATGTTTATGATCATGTGAGATGTATCCTATCATGGGAGAATCATAATTTAATGTGGTTACCCCATACTTTGGGTTGATTCGATGTTGTTGAATAAGCTGCCATAATGGCGTCATTGAGTATGTAAGATATGAAGATGCAGGCTGACTAAGTTAACGCAGGGGTTGGGTATTGACTGTGAAAATTTCTTTGCCAATTTTGTGATGGAACCAATCAAGCTTAGCAGTGTCCTGTATTATGACTATTGTCAAGTGAATGAGTGTTTGTAATTTTGGTTATCCATGTTTTCATGCCCCATGGAAGAGGACATCAATGACTGCATTTTAGCAAATTGTTCTTGGCAAGGTTGTATTCCAAATTTGAGGTGCCAAATATGATTGTGATATTTGATGATGAGACAATTGAATTTTATCATGGTCAAGTGTCCTTATTGTAGATTATTCATCTTACCAAATTAGCATGGATTGATATCGCTGCAATCGTCAAGCTTATAGAATAACCTACTAGATACGAGGTTCGATTGAATACTGGACAAATTGCGGATGAGATGATTAATGAAAATGAAATATGTTTATGGAATAATACTTGATGGATGGTGACTATTCTTTCACAAAATGTGGTGTTAGTTGATGTATGATTTGCACCTTGTGCTTTGAGTTGTTAATTCTGCACATAACTGAGCGATTTATTGATCAAATGAACTCCAATTTTTGTGAAATTGTGTGAGATGAAGCATAATATGATGTAGAATGATCAGATATGAGTTTTGTGAAAATTTGGATTGTTTTTCTTGTGCCTTGATTTGTGGAGTTTAAATATTTTATTCGTTCTTGAAAATTATGCACGTAAAATGATTTATGTTTTCACAAAACCTGATTTTATGATGTGCATGATGTGTGGATGAAATTTGGTGAAATTTGGAGGAGGTATGCTACTATTTTGATTGATTTTATCTTTGTGCCATTTTGTCACCAGGCACACGGCTACGCCTGTGGTGTCCCGCAGGCACACAGGTGCGCTTGGATGCACCAGCAGGTGCCCAGGCGAGCATACGAATTTGTAGGTGCAGACCTGCGCCTGAATGCGCTAGGGAAATCTATAAATAGCTTATTGAGTGAATCATGAGGCTCAATTGTGCATTTTAGACTTTGAGAAGCTACGTCTGAGGAGTGGAGTGGGCGTTTAAGCTTAGTGAGGCTAGTGAGGAAAATCACACGGAAGCTATGGCGGTGGAGGGATTGAATGTGGCTGGCAGATTTGAGGCACCATTTGCCCTAGTAATGTTGAAAAACACTTTTTTCACTTGTGCATTTATTATTATTTTATTATTATTATTATTTTTTCAATGGTATTTGTAGACACCAAAATCCAGCCACTTGTAAGTCATCTATACCTTCCTTCCAGCCACGTGTCAGTCATCCATCCTTCCCGCCATTATTTGGCCCAAATCCACACTTTCCCACCATTATTTGGCCCAATTTCACTTTTCCCGCCATTTTTCATCCCCAAATTTATTTAAATTAATATTTATATATATATTTTAATATTTTAATATATATATATAAATAAAGTTTAAGTGATTTAATCTGAGCCGTCCATCCTTCATTTAATCTCATCCGTCCATCCATCTTAATCCGTTTCACAACCTAGATTTATTCTCTACCCTTGGATCCACTTTAATCTTAGCCACACGTTCAAAGTGTCGTTAAAACCCTAAAGTGTGCCCTAAGAGTAGATTATAAATTGAGTCACCTTGATGGCTCAAACCTATCTTTTCTATCTCTATCTATCTCTTCTTGGCTAAACCTACCCATCCATCTCGTCCCTTTTCCGCATCTATCGTCGTGTCGCCATTGTCGCCATCTCTTGGTTGTAATCCCCTTCTTGTCGAGTCGGGCGTTCGGGGTCTGCTAGCCCTTTCGTCGTTGTCATCACTTCCAGGTGCCGCCTGGTCTCGCCGCGTTAACAGGAAAAGGTATAGATTCGTCTAAAGCAAGTAATATTTCTTTATGTATTAATCTGTTGTTGAATTCTGCATTTTATTTTTATTTCATAAATCTAGGGTTTTAGA
Organism: Wollemia nobilis; assembly: GCA_028583015.1. Classification (NCBI taxonomy): domain Eukaryota; kingdom Viridiplantae; phylum Streptophyta; class Pinopsida; order Araucariales; family Araucariaceae; genus Wollemia; species Wollemia nobilis. The sequence continues at coordinate 2,676,406 of JAQPPZ010000853.1, read as the reverse complement.
CTGTTTCTGAGGGCTCACACAGTGGAGCCCTCTTATTAGTTTCTAACTCTTTGATAATTTTAATGTGTGCAGGATTCTAGTGGTAGATCTGATTTGTTGATAGCAGCTGCTTAAGCTGGAGTGGTCCGAGCCAAAGGATACAACGAAGCCCACTCATTCTGTTGAGGTTAAGGATACATTCTTCGGAGATGCCACCACATTGTGCCAGCTAGGGTTTCGGAGAACCCTAGCACAAATTGTAACTTTGTATCACGAAAAGGGTTACAGGCCCTGTTGTACTTAAAAGGAGTTTCTAAACTCCATTGATTAATAAAAATCATTCATTTTGTACAACGTGTTCTCGCATTCCTTTTTATTGTGATTTCTTTATTTTTGTTTGGCGTTGTATCTTTAATCTACAAATGGCGATCACGGTGGGACCCCCTAGGGTTTCATGTTTTTAATACTTGCTTTACTGATCTATTCCTATTTTCTGTTTTTATTTTGCAGGTTCCAAAAATCGTGAAATTCGCTTGTTCCAGCGAACTAGGGTTTCTGAGGAGTTTGCAGAAAACGCAGCAGACGCAGAGCGGCGTCTGGAAGTCCGATCCGAAATGCAGAGGTGCGTTTCAGCCTGCGCAGACTCCCTTGGGCGTTTGAAGGCAGTTTCACAGAGAAAGCGTAGGCTTCCGAGTAAGTGCGTTTTTTTTTCTTTGTTAAACTGTACTTTTTACGTTTTTGGTTTTTCTGTTGTATTCTGTTTCTTTTTCAGATCATTGCTTTAAAATGAACAAAAACTAAGTAATCTGGAAAAGAAGCAGTTAGTATTTTTAGTTACATTTTTTTTTACTTTTTTACATTGCATTATTGGTTGCATAAAAAAAAAAAAATTGCATACCTAGTTGCATATTAGAATAGCTACGAATTATCTATTTTAGTTATCTAAGTAGGACTATTGATTGGATGTCAATAGTACTCCTGCCATTGGGTGATTCCAGGCAGAGAAGTGGACGAACCTTCCGGTTGCTCCTTTGATATCTGATATCATTGGTAGGCAGGGGGTTTTAAACGGTGTACTCCACTTCTTCAGAGGAAATGGCATATTTTCAGTGGCCTCTTGCTTAGATCATTAGAACTTTTGATTTATAGCTTTGTATGTATACATTAGACAACTAAAACACTTAAAATAAAATTCACTGCATTTCATATTGCATTTAAAACAGTAATATCTGGATTTCATCACTAGGTATTGCTTGAAGTTTAGTGACGGTGGAATTCATCTCCATCCATTAAACTTCTGCCTCAGACACCATAGGTCACCCCCGAGCAAACTTGCTGGATTTCATCACCAGTAAGAATCTCGTTGTCCTTTCCTAGCCATAGTTTTTACCTTTTTTGTGAATAATTCAAGATTAGATCACATGCAAAACTCATAAACCGGACACTTAAAATTTACTACCGATTAAGATCAAAAAATAAGTAATTAACCGCGAGGTAAGACACATTGGTTGAAACCTAGGTTGTGACTGTTTTCTGATAATTTCTTTAGTGTAAATTTATCATTCCAGTTTTGCATTCTTCTTTTCTGAATTTGTTTAGATTTATTGCGTTATGGTCTTAACAAGGAATCAATCTAAAGTGTTAAATCTAAATAATCAAATGAATAATTCACAGAACATCCCCACCACCAACATGACCACTTATCCTAGTGAATTTCAGGCAGGTTCGCCTGCAGGTCTTTCACGTCCTTCTACCGTCTATCGCATGGCCATGCCCATGGAGGAAGACAATTCCTATCATATTACCCACATTGATATGGCCCAAGTGCAAACTCACTTAAGAGATGGCACCGGTTATGTCCTTGAGCCAATCCAAGATTCCCCTATGCAAGATTCTATTTTTCAGCAGGATATTGCATCAACCATACCCGCTTGGTTTCACTCAGGTCTACACTAACCCTTTTTTTGAGGCTAATGTTGTATCCGCTCGACCGGCTTCATCTCCAACATCTTCCCAGATGCTCAATTGTCCTCCTTTGGAGACAAATGTAGTGTCTTCCCGACCACTTTCTCCTCCATTTACCCGGGTGTACACCAATTCTCTCTATGAGGCCGGTGGAACCTCCTCTAGCCATGACCAATTTCAACCCTCTTCTTCCCAAACCATTTATGGTTTCACCCTACCTGGGGCACAATCTATTGTTTCTTCCCAGGTACCGCCTACTTCAGCCACCTTCATTGCCCCTGCTATGCAGTCTCCTGTGACTACCATGGCAGCCTGCCCTCCACCTTCATCCAATCATCCCACCTCCCTTGGGTTAGAGATTAATAAGGTTAGGGAGTACCTCGACAAGTTGCTTCAAGCAACAACAAGCAACAAAATGCCCAACCACCTGTCGTAGTAAATCCTACACCCCAACCAATTTCTACCCAGCCAGCTTTTCTTAGCTCAGGCCCCACCCGGGTACCCCAATCTTCGGTGGTGTCCATTCCTACCCCACCTTTCTCCCAACCCAGTCCATTTCATCATTCACCCCAATCACCTTCTTTTCGGTATCATCCATACCAACAACCTGTCCATTCCACACCGCCTAATCCAGGCAATTTCATCCCATCTCATCATTTTTCCACTCCTCCATTGCATCATCATAATCATCAAACAAATCAAAATTTTCATGAAGATTCTCGACTCCATGCTATGCAACAACAGATTGACAACCTTATGCTCAACATGCCTGGCTCATCTAGTCAGAAACCTACGCTAAGGTCGTTGATCAATCAACCAATTCATCCTTCGGTACCTTCACCGCCATATCCGACTGATTTCACATTACCGAAGTTTGACAAATTTTGAGGAACTGAGGATCCTCATGAACATGTGAGCTCATTCATGCATGCCTTGCTTTAGAATCCAAAATAATGACGCTCTTATGCTCAGAACTTTTCCTCAGACATTAGGAGGAGATGTTGTACAATGGTACAATCATTTACCTCACCATAGCATTTATGCTTACGAGCAATTGATTAATCTATTTTTAGAACGATTCTCCCTAAATGTACAAAGGAAAGTCTCATTGTCCGACTTATACAAGCTCAAGCAACATGACGATGAGACTGTTTATGACTTTGGAAACCGTTGGAGGGCTATCATTAATAAATTGCCATTCTCCCTACCAATGGAGGAGTTAACCAAAATGTTCACCCGGAGTTGTCTAAAACCTATCTCTTGGTTACTCCAATTACAACAATACAGGACTTTTGAAGAGGCTTTGGCCCAAGCAAGTATCATAGAAGACATTAAAGTCCAAGAGGGTGTTTTAAAACCCCGTAGAAAAGAATGGCAACAAAAGGGCCAACAACGAAATAATAATTATGGCCAAAACAAACAAGCACAGGCTAGTACAGCCTCAAATGTTAACCAAGTTAATCAAGTGGTGGCGAGCCAGCCCGTAATGGCTCAACAACAACAAGTAATGCAAAGTCAACCGCAACCAATTGCTTATCATGCGGTACCCGCCCCTCCTCAACCAGATCACAATACTGGGCCAACCATGGAAACTCGACCTTGGCAAAAAAATCGTCCCAAGCGACAGTTCACACCTTTAGATGAACCATATGCGGTCATATTCAACAAGTTATATAGCACAAATCAGCTTAACTTTACCTGAGTTTAAACCTTTAGAACCATCTAGAAGGGGGAAGTATTACAAGGAGTACCTATTTTGTCCTTATCATAGGCAAAATGGACACGATATCAATAATTGTACAACTTTCAAACATGTGATCCAAGATCTTATTGAGATTGGAGCCATTAAATTGGATAGCCCCTTAGCCCAACAAAATCAAAATCTTGGTGTATTTCAAACACCCCTTCCACATCGGGAGGAAGCTCCAACAACTTCAAGGGGAGTAACTCAGGTAACTCCTCCTAATCAAGTCAACCATGTACAACAATACCAAGGTTTTGTGGGTACTATTAACGTAGTAACCCGGGGTCAAAGGGCGAACCAACCAAATCAGGCTGAACCACAGCCACCTGTACAAACCCCCAGTCCACCTCAGGTAACAGTGACCCAACGACGTGCTAGTACTTCTCAACAACCGCTAAATCATTCTACTCAATGCCAACGACCCATCATGTCATTGAGTAGCCGATTAACTACCAGTTTAAAAATGGCTTCTACCAAGTTATCGATCTATGACCTCATTCAACAATCTCCCCCGCATAGAGAGGCATTAATGGAAATATTAAAGTCAATCGAGCTTCAAACTCAAGATACTAATGCCTTCAACAACTTTGTGGGGAGTATTCAAACATGCATGGAGCCCTCCATCACTTTCTATGATTTTGAAATCAAACCTTTGTCAACAGAAAGTATAGATCCTCCACTGCATATCATGGCCAAGATCGATCACAAGCCATTCAAGAGAGTCTTAATTGACATCGGTTCCTCAATCAATATCATTACAACATCGGCGTTGAGTCATCTAGAGCTGTCGCCATCCCTTATCACCAAGTCGACTTTTACTCTTAAAGCATTCAATGATGCTTTATCTTCCACGGTTGGCACGGTTATCTTGCCCATTGAGGTAGGGGCCCAAACTTTGCATACCTTGTTTCACATCTTGGAAGGGTCCATGGCATACAATGTATTGCTTGGACGGCCTTGGCTTAGGGAGATGAGATGTGTCCCTTCTATACTGCATCAATGTCTGAAGTATGTATATGAGGGACAGGTTCATTGTGTACCTGCCGACATTGAACCCTTCAAACATTGCAACTATGTCTCAAATCCTTATGAGATTGTGTTGCCATCCACTCATCTTTTCTTGACCCCATCTACTTCTTCTATACCATCTTCTTCTAAATCTCCCATTCTCGAGGAGCTACCCATCATATCGCAACCATCTTCCTCTTCCGCTATTCCATCTCATTCACCACTTTCTTCATCTCCTAATCTTCCTTCTTCTTCATCAGTGACCACATGCACATGTGGCCATGACCAATCATCTCTTTCCACGTCATTACCCCCTTCTTCTACACCTTCTTCAACATCACCTATTATTCCTCCATCTTCCCAACCATCACCAGCTGATGTTTCACAAGTCAGTGAAGCATCAACCCAACCAAATCCTTCCAATTCTTCTATCCCACATTCTTCTATTCCATCATCTAGTCCATCTCCCTCCCAAGTCAAGGTCCATCTCACTGATGCAGGTATTGGTGAGTATGCCATCCAAGATGTCCACATCACACCGTTCAATGTGCAAACAGTTAAAGATTTTGGTCGTCCACATGACCAACATTTATCCATTGGATCGGTTTATAACATGGGTTCTATGCCAAATTCCATTAATTTTGTATATGGGGGAATAGAGTCATCTTCTAGTCCTACCACCATACTAGAACCCAAGCATCCAGGTCCTCGCCAATATCGAAAGGATGGAGGGTTTTCCCTCTCGCTATTTCCACAGACATAATTGGCAGCAATTTGGCCTAGGTCGATACGAGCAAGGGGTAACCGAACGCATCGATATGCCATACCGGAGACCCACCGAGCGTTTTGGTCCGGGCTACCAACCACTTCCATCCCTTTCTTCTTTTGAACAAGCTTTTCAAAGCATTAATCTTAATTCAGAAGAAGAAATCCTCCACCCCGACGAATCCGAAGATGAAGCCTATGAAGAATTTGACATCATGTCAAATGGTGATGAATCTGAAGAAGAGTCGGCGCCCATTGTTCCCCTCACTGAACAAGACGAGTTTTATCTCCAATTGTTCCCTCTCCAAGAGGCCATCTTTCGCTTGCTTCTTCCACAAGAACGAGGTGAACCACCCCCTCCGCCACATCCATAAGCCATAATCCAAACCTGTATTATATGTATATACTAAAATAGTGGTTTTCACCACTACCAAAAAAAAAAAAAAAAAAAACTCAAACTACAAAAAAAAAAAAAAAAACTGAAAAACTATGTTGTTTTGCATTTCAGGTCTTCCGAGGTCTTCACCGGTTTTCCCTTCCATTCCGCCCATCCTTTCTTCCATAAGTCGACAATGAATTTTGAAGACTTATTCACCCCGCTCCATAATCCATATGATCCGGATAAGCCAATCCCGATCAACCCAAGCCTGATTGACATGGATCGGATTTCATCCTCTCCATCTATTTCGTAGTTCATCCTTTTCGAGGAATTGTTAAGGGCTTCCGCCAACTACATTCTTCCTTCACCTCCACATTCACCTTCATCTTCTAAGCCAGAGGTCTTCTAGGGAGACATAGACGAGAGCAAGGCAAGGAGCCTGATGTTACATTTTAGATGACATAAATTATCTATACTATTGAGGAAGGTTTATTTAAGAAATTATGAGTATACCAAGCCAAAGAACCTACATTAAGCTTTATCATAATGTAGCAATGAAGTTGCTCAAGTGATGGAATGAGATCACTAGTTTGCCTCGCTTAATAGATGGATGCCAGCCTCTAATCTTGGTTCCATAAGCTCCTTAAGTGAATACATCTAATGCATCCTACGTGCTAAGTTAAATCGAGACTAAGGATGAAAAAGATGTTTGCTTTATCCATTCGGATCCATATGAGCCTTGGTCTAGTGAGATAGTAGCCTTCCTCAAGTTTGGAACACTCCCATCTGATTTGTCTCGAACTGCCCGTCGTTGTTTTAAGCAAAAGGCAGCTCGTTTTGTTCTTTTGGGGGATGTGTTGTATAAACGTGGATATGATGGAGTACTCCTCCGTTGTCTAGAAGCAGGTGAAACACATAGAGCTATTGCTGAAGCCCATGATGGTACTTGTGGTGGTCATTTTAGTGGAATGGCCATTGCGAAGCGTATTTTACGTATGGGGTATTATTGGCCCACTATGGAACAAGATTGTTGCAAATATGTTAAACAATGTAAAAAGTGTCAAGAACACGCTAATTTAACCCATATACCATCACAAGTTTTACAGCCCATCCAAAGCCTTTGGCCCTTCTCACAATGGGGTCTCGATTTAATTGGCAAGATTTCACCGCCTCTTCAGGACAACATACTTTCATCATTACGACCCACTGAATACTTCACAAAGTGGGTTGAAGCTATTCCTCTAGCCGATACTGACAGGTCCTAGAATTGTGGAGTTTATACTTCACCATATCATTTGTCGTTTTGGTATTCCCTCTAAAATTATTTTTGATAACGGCAAGTCTTTTAAGAATAAGGATGTTCGAGCTCTTTGCGAAAAGTATAATATCCAACATAGTTTCTCAACTCCTTACTACCCACAAGCCAATGGACAAGCTGAAGCTTCCAATAAGACCATAATTGCTATTCTTAAGAAACTTGTTAAAGAAAATCATAAAGATTGGCATACACAAATCCCCTTGGCATTATGGGCTTACAGAACAAGCATCAGAACTCCCATTGGGGCAACGCCATTTTCTTTGGTCTATGGAGCTGAAGCAATCATGCCTCTTGAGCTCGAGATCCCTTCCTTGCGAATTTCTTTGCAGGAATTTATCGATGATGATACTGCTAGACAAGCACGTCTTGATCAACTCACACTCATAGATGAAAAACGAATCAATGCTTTAGAGCATTTGCGAGTTTATCAAGACCGATTGAAACGTGCTTACAATGCCAAAGTTCATCTAAGAGAATTTCAAGTAGGGGATCTTGTCCTTAAAGAGAATCAACAAAACACCAATGCATTGCCGCATCTTCGAGATAAATTCGCGGCTAATTGGTTAGGTCCATATATGGTCACTGAAAGAGTGGGTAATGGAACTTATAGACTTGCCAGTTTAGAGGGAGAGGAAGAACCCGAACCACTTAATGTTATACACTTGAGGGCATTCTACGCATAGTTTGAATTTTATATGTACATATATACATGGCTTGTACAAAAAAAAAAAAAAAAAAACAAATAAAATAAAAAGAATTTGCATTTCATTGTTAGTTGCATACATCTCATTCAAAAACATTGCATTTCATGTGCATACATCTCATTGAAAACCATAACATTTCATTTTCAGCCATAGTTGCATATCATGTTAGAGACCATTCTATCTTTTGGATATAAAATTTGGTCAAGCAAAAGTCATGTTGCCTTAATCAGGGGCACCTTCATAAAATCCATCAAACCGAATTGTCATTCGTACACCCATTTTCCATTTGCACATATTTACATTGCCAAAATGTTTTGAGTCACTCAGCCATTCCTAGTGTTTTAAGCAAACTTCGAAATGCATGTCAAAGTTCTCTAGGGCCATATCACAAATTACACTAAATAAAATCTTGAGTATTGGGAAATGATTTCAAAAGCGGTCTTGAACCTATCACATTTTCACATCTTAAAAACATCTTGTGTCAAAGAGAGATAACACCATCCTTGGGTTGTGCCTTGAAGTGAAAAGGGTAATCCTCGTTTGTCCTATCATGCAAACATAGTCCATAAAACAGTGGTTCTTACCACTATCACAAGCAATCACAAAATATAAATATAAACAGAGTAGTAAGGATAGGGTAAAATTCTCATCATACTTCGGTTGAGAATCCGATTCCCCAAAGCTCTAAGGAAATGAACATTTTTCACACACCACAGATCCCAAATAAGTTGTAAGGATCGTACTACTTGTCCGATCAGACGGATAGGTAGTCATCCCCAAGGCTTACAAAGGTCAAAAACAACATGGACTATGGAGTTAACCTTCACCGGGGCTATAGACGCTTGACTGGCGAGTGGAGTATACTCATTGCGTGGCGACATGTCTCTCCTCAAAAAGAGACCTCCGAATGCTCATACGGACAAACTAGCTTCGGGGTCTTCTCCATAACAGGGTTACCTAATTTATGCAAGATGAGGTTAATGAACACACTTGCACACACACAGGTTTTTGATTGCCTAGATTCACTACCATGCTTCGATTTGGTTAATGAACTCGCATGCACACACATTTGGTCCTAGTTGAATTAGGCAGTGTTAGTAAGTTTGTTTGATACCACTAGCATGTTTGAGTCTTTGTAAAACAGTCTTCCTCCATATCTACCTCCATATCACCCTCCATATCTTCTTCCATATTCATGTCATTCCATACGTCATCCATTCACAAGCCACCAAGTTCGGTGCCCCTGATTAAACAATTATGATAACAGTTGGCTAAATCTAACTATCTAAAAGTATGAGTGCTTCTTAGTGCATATTTCATTTACTTAGTCTTGCATTAATCATCCTGTTGTGTTTCTTGTCTCGCATTAATCATCTATAAGTTTGCATTCCATTCCATCACATATGCATCAAAAACATTAAAACATATAAAAACATGCATCACAAAAACATAGGCATTCACACAAAAGAGAGTAAAACACCAAATAAATAAAAGCCATGTATATATATATGTATAAAGGTCAAACCGTACAATGAATGCCAAAAGGCTACAATATACAATAGAGCACCAAGGCTCATAAAGAGTGCATCTAAGCACTAAGCTAACCATCAAAAGAGGACCCCTGAGACCTAGTAGGAGCCCTAGACCTAGTGGTGTGCCTAGACTCACTACGCCTAGAGACAGAGGAGGATGGAGGATCGGGCAACACAATGTGATGCCTAAACAATGTGTCCTCCAGAGCCTCAATGTAACGAGTCCTAGACCTAAGCCTAGCTATGTCTATCCCGTGTCGTCGCTCCCGCTCCGCTAGCTCTGCTTGGAGTCTCGTCACCCTGTCATCCTGGGGCACCCTGGTCGCTCCATCCAAGTCCGCCTGCAACTGGGCCATCCTCTCCTCCTGAGCAACTAACAGGGCATCCCGCTCTATCGCCTGCTGCTCCAGCCGAGCTATCCTCTCGTCTCGGGCAGCTAGCATAGCATCGCGCTCCGCTATCTGCTGCTGCAGCTGTGCCAGCTCGTTCTCGTGCCCGCTAGGGGGTACCTCCCTAGCCTCTCCTGCGGCCTCTCCTAGGCCCTCTCCGCCATCCTCCCCGTCATCTCCGCTCCCCGAAGCCTACCGCGCCATCTTCCCCTTTCGCCTTCGACTGTCAGATCGAAGGCGGGGACCCTCCCTACGCTTGGGAACCTCCGCGGTTCCCTCGCCCTCTCCAGCCCTAGCCTCGGGCTCTCCGGCTCCACCAGCCACCAATGGTGGCTCCCACCTCGGCTCTGCGGCCATCCATGTTGCATACTCGTTCCCCCCGACGTCGTCCACGTCGGGGATCTCCATGTCCTCATCATCCTCTGCCGCCTCCCTCCATGGCTCGACACATGGCAAATCCCCCTCTGATCTATGCCTCCGGTAGCGCACTGGCTCACCGGGGACATCCTGCCTCAATCCGACCTGGCGGAGTACTCGAGACATCTGTATGTACTTCGCCTCACCGTGGCTCCGCCCCACTACCCATCTGGCCTGTCGCACCCGTCTCAGGTGCTCTCCATCCCCGATCCACCTCGCCTCCCGCCAGGGCCTCCAAATGACTTGGGCATCTGTCAAGTCTGCCCATAGTCTCCTATACCATTGCCCCGATCTCACGGGGTGGCTCGGCTGTCTCTCCTCCGCCACTGGCCATCTCCTACCATAAGCCTGGCTCACGTCCCAGTGAGCCCATGGCAACCCCTCCGGTCGAGCCACTCTAAAGTGCTCCCAGCCCCAGCACTGGAGCACCACACTGCAACCCAGGCCCTTTCGGCCCCGTCTCCGAACCTCATACAACTCCCGGTACACCTGCGCCAATAAAGCGGGCGCCCAGGCATACACTACCCTATTAGTGAGCATCTCGCTCACTACACCCATCAAGTTCCATGGGAACCTACACCCGGTGCTGTTCGGGGCCACAATGTTGGCCAACACGAACATCGTCAGAGCCTCCACCGCTCCCAACTCCTTGGCCGTATACATGGCCAAGTATGGGATCCCCCCGCTCTCCGTCCGGATCTCCCTCCAGTCATCCCCAAACACCTTGGCCATCTCCGTGGCCCTATCTCGTCCAACCTCCACCCGCGCCCCCTCCACGGGCACCTTGAGGATGCGGTATACATCCTCAAGCGTCACCGTCATCTCTCCAGTCGGGAGCTGGAACGTCCCCCGATCTGGATCCCACCTCTCGGCCAAAGCCGAGAGGTACCCCTCATCCGCCCGAACTACCTCCAACCGGGCTGCCTCCGCTAGTCCCACTGCCTCCAATATCTCCCAGTCTGCTCGGGACAACGACCTCCTCATCCCCGAAATGATAGGGGAGAATCGGTGTCGTGCCTCTAACACCCTAAGCTGCAAAACAACAAAACAAAAATTTGTTACAAATTTTTCCGAAAAAAAAAAAAAAAAACACATAATAAGTACTTGCTTAAATGAACAAATACCTCAGCTGGCTGCACTGGCGCGTCCACTCCCATCTCCGCCATAGCTCCCGCGTGCTTCACTCTCCCACACAACCTTTCACTCCACTTCACTCCACTCCCTCAGACGCACTTCTCTCAAGCTCGAACGCACAAATGAGCGAAATTCTCGCTGAAACTGTTTAAATAGCTGATTTTGGTGCCCTGAAATGTAGTTGGGCGTTTCATGGCGGATTCAGACGCAGTCCTGCGTCTGCAGAGCGCCTAAACACCGGCGGGCGTCTATGCCAACCACAAATGCAGACCGACGTTTGGTGTCAGTATTGAATAAAGGAACAAAACCTACAAAATTGAAGCTTACCTCCTCCAAATTTCATCAAATTGCATTCATCCATTCTTCTTATCATAATAAAACATTTTGTGAAGGTTACAACAGTTTTGGACACAAATTTTGTCATTTCGCTCAAAAAGCGCATCATTCATCATTGTTTTACAAATTGGGTTAAAAATATTCAAAACCTTCACAAAATTAACCACATTCATCAATTCTTCTGATCTATCGTCAATTTCATTCTTCTTTCATCATGCATATTTTTGCCAAATCAAATTAAAGTAAACCTCGTATCTAGTGGTATATTCTATCACCTTGGCGATTGCAGCGATTTGAATCCATGCAATTCGGTAAGAGGATTAAACCACCATAAGGACACTTACCATTTATCATCATCAATTATTTCACTTGTTTGAAAATTGGAAATCAATTTTGGGTATTCTACTTTTCAAGTGACCTCATACCAAGATTAATTTGCTCAACAGTTGTCATTGATGGCCTAGTTCATGGGGCCTTAAACATGGACAATCTTTCATATCGTCATTATTTTAAGTCTTGCTAGAGATTGTGGCTACCTAGGTTGATTGGTTCCGACCCGAGGAATTATCCATACAGTCACTAGGAGCATCTCTGAGTTCTGGACTCTTTCATGCATCTTTCATCTCTGCATATCAATGGCGCCAACAAGGCAATTTCATCAACAGTATGGATTCACACACAGGAGTTGGGGCATCCGTTATCAATTTCTAATTTTCCTATAGTGGAATTCATCTTACATGATCATGGAATTTACAGTTTGGCAAAAATCCCTTTATAACCGTTGGGGCAGAAAACGGTCCATCTTTCACATCACTCATATCGTCTTCAATCATATTCTTTTCTTGGTTTGTACACCAACCCCTTTTCTGTTGGGACATAAACAGATGGTTCATACACCAACCCCTTTTTTTCACCGTTGGGGCAAAAACGGTTCATTTTCTTCCGAATTTCTTCCAATTGGCTTGTGAGAACCATTCTCGCTCGCCAATTGAGGGGGTAAGCTGAAAAATTTTAAATATTCTTTTATTCTTTGGTCTTCAAAGTTGTGCTTTAGTCTTGAGAGAGAGTTGCGTCTGATCCAGCTTTTCAGGTGTCTTAAGTTTTTGTGCTACATTGTGTCTTCACACAAAGCAACTCAAAAAGGGGCATCTGTAGACACCAAAATCCAGCCACTTGTAAGTCATCTATACCTTCCTGCCAGCCACGTGTCAGTCATCCATCCTTCCCGCCATTATTTGGCCCAAATCCACACTTTCCCACCATTATTTGGCCCAATTTCACTTTTCCCGCCATTTTTCATCCCCAAATTTATTTAAATTAATATTTATATATATATTTTAATATTTTAATATATTTTAATATATATATAAATAAAGTTTAAGTGATTTAATCTGAGCCGTCCATCCTTCATTTAATCTCATCCGTCCATCCATCTTAATCCGTTTCACAACCTAGATTTATTCTCTACCCTTGGATCCACTTTAATCTTAGCCACACGTTCAAAGTGTCGTTAAAACCCTAAAGTGTGCCCTAAGAGTAGATTATAAATTGAGTCACCTTGATGGCTCAAACCCTATCTATCTCTTTGGCTAAACCTACCTATCTTTCCTATCTAAGTCTGGAGTTGGCTATTGCTGTTAATCCTGAGTCTTCTGAGTCTTCTACGGCCCTAAGTCTGAACTAAACCCTTTCGTCGCATCCATCGCCGCCGCCTGGTCTCGCCGCGTTAACAGGAAAAGGTATAGATTCGTCTAAAGCAAGTAATCTTTCTTTATGTATTAATCTGTTGTTGAATTCTGCATTCTGTTTATTTTTATTTCATAAATCTAGGGTTTTAGACTATTTTTGAGGGCTCACACAGTGGAGCCCTCTTATTAGTTTCTAACTCTTTGATAATTTTAAATGTGTGCAGGATTCTAGTGGTAGATCTGATTTGTTGATAGCAGCTGCTTAAGTTGGAGTGGTCCGAGCCAAAGGATACAATGAAGCCCACTCATTCTGTTGAGGTTAAGGATACATTCTTCGGAGACGCCACCACATTGTGCCAGCTAGGGTTTCGGAGAACCCTAGCACAAATTGTAACTTTGTATCACGAAAAGGGTTACAAGCCCTGTTGTACTTAAAAGGAGTTTCTAAACTCCATTGATTAATAAAAATCATTCATTTTGTACAACTGTTCTGCATTCCTTTATTGTGATTTCTTTATTTCTGTTTGGCGTTGTATCTTTAATCTACAATATTAATGAAATTGTTTGTTGCTGCAGTTGAGGGACATAGAGCCTCGACATCGGTTTTCTCCTCTCATTCCTGGGATGAGGAAGAAGTTGATGGCTGATGACTGGGAGTTGTTGGGGAAGGTGGGCCTGGAGGGCATGGCGAGGCTAGATGTGGTGAGGGCCAACGAGGGGTATCTCTCGGCTTTGATAGAGATATGGGACCCGGATAGGGGGACGTTCCAGCTGCCGACTAGGGAGGCTACCGTTACACTTGAGGATGTATACCACATTCTCAAGGTGTTGGTAGAAGGGGAAAAGGTGGTGGTTGGTCGGGACAAGAAGGCCGAGATGGAGAGGATGTTCGGGGATCGGTGGTGGGAGGCCCGGATGGGAGATGGCGGGATATGCTATTTGAGCATGTACAAGGCAAAGGAGTTGGATGCACTCCCAACCTTGATCATGTTCATGTTAGCGAACATAGTGTTACCCAATAGCATTGGTTGTAGGTTCCCTTGGAACCTATTGGGTTTGGTGGGTGATCTACTCAGGGATCCCAAGGAGTATGCATGGGCACCTACCTTATTGGCATAGTTGTACCGGGAGTTGTATGAGGTGATTCGGAGGGAGAGGAAGGGGATTGGGTGTAGCTTCCTCCTTCAGTGTTGGGCATGGGAGCACTTTGTGGTAGCTCGACCTGAGGGGTTGCCATGTGAGTCATGGCAGATGGGGGAGCCTTATGCTAGGCGTTGGGCAGTGGCGGAGGAGGTTCAGCCGAGTTGAGAGGTGCATAGTGGCTAGTGGTATAGAGATATGTGGTCGAGGTTGTCTCAGGCTGATGTGGTATGGAGGCCATGGCGAGGAGCCCGATGGGATGGTGATGGGGAGTAGCTACGTCGGGTGAGGTAGGCTCGATGGTTGGTTGGGTGGAGGGATGAGGAGGTGGAGTACTTCCAGTACTCGTGGGTGTTGAGGCAATTCGGCTTGCCTCAGGGTGTGCCAGATGAGCCGGTGTTGTATCGACATCGGCGAGATGAGGGGATGTTGCCATGTGCGGAGCCATGGCGAGTGGTGATTGAGGATGATGAGGAGATGGAGATCCCCGATGTAGATGATGTTGGGGTGACTTTAGAGTATGTGGAGTGGTTTGGTGCCCAACCAGTATGGGTACCAAAGATGGTGGGTGATGAGGTGGTAGCTACGGGGTCGAGGGGACTTCAAAGAGGACGAGGGCTCAACGATTGGTGGGTCGAAGATGATCGAGGGGATCGGCTCAGTAGGCTTCGGATATGGGGTTGGTCGAGGAGGAGAGGGAGGATGATGATGAGGGGATGGATGAGATCTCTGAGGTGGCTAGGTTGCGGGTGGAGTTGGAGCAGCTTTGCGAGGAGCGCGAGGTTATGCTCGAGACTCATAGGGAGTCGCAGGCTACTATAGCTCGGTTGGAGGTGGAGCGGGTGGTAGTTGTGGCTAGTGATCAGGCTACGGTCACATGGCTTCAGGCAGAGATGTTGGTGAAGGAGCGTCGACATCAGATGGACTTACGACGTCTTTGGGCTAGTGAGGCATATGCACATTCCTTGGAGGATGTGTGTATGCAAAACCATATTACATTGTCGGATCCTCCTTCTTCTTCTATGGCTGAGCCATCTAGGCATACTGAGTCTAGGCAGAGTACTAGGCCGAGGGCTCCTACTAGGTCTCAGGGGTCCTCTCATGGACATTAGCTTAGTGCTTAGATGCACTATTTTGTATATGAGCCTTGGTGCTCCCTTGTAGCCTCTTTGGCATTCATTGTATATGCGATTTATATATATATACATGGCCTTTTATATATTTGTGTTATCTTTTGTGTGAATGCTTTTATGTTTTATGCAATTTGTGTTGAATGTTTTATGTATGCTTAATGTAGGCTAATCATGATGTGTATGCATAATGCTTATATGGATGATTAATGCAAGTAAATATTAATGAATGTGAACTATATGAAAGGAATGCATAGTGTTCGAATGATCTTTTTATAGTTCAAAAATTTTATTGGCCATTTTTGTTGTCCATTGTTTGGCAATCGGGGGTATCAAATTTGTTGGCATTTGTGCCACTTGAATTTTAATGAAGACATGGAAGCAGATATGGATGTTGATATGGAAGAAGATATGGATGTTGATATGGAAGAAGATATGGATGTTGATATGAAATACAAAGGTTTTCAAAGACTCAAACATACTAGTGTCATCAACCAAACTCACTAAGGTTGTCTAACTTTCTTTAGGACCAAATGTGTGTGCGAGTGAGGTTCAATTACCAAGTCTTGAGTATGACAATGACCCTATCCAATCAAGCACCAATGTGTGTGCACGTGATATTCATTAACCCATTATGAGTAAGTGAGGCATGACCTGTTATGGAGATGACCTGAGACTAGCCTGTCCTTATGTGCGTTCAGAGGTCTCCCTTTTTGGAGGAGAGACATGTCACCTCGCATGAGCTTACTCCACTACCAGTCAAGCATCTATAGCCCCGATGGAGATTCACTCCATAGTCGAATGGGATTGATATTTTGGGCCTTGGGGATGACTACATGACTTTCTGAGGGAAACATAGTATGATCCTTACAACTTTTAGGGATCGGGTGTGTAGGTGTTGAATTTGTTGATTTTGTATAGAGCTTTGGGGAATTGGATTCTCAACCGAAGTGTGATGAGAATTTTGACCCTATCCTTACTACTCTATGTTTTTATGTTTATGTTTGGAGGAATTTTGGTAGTGGTGAAAACCACTATTTTTGCTTTGGACTATGTTGCATGATGGGACAAGCGAGGGATATCTCCCTTTCACCTCGAGGTACTACCCAAGGATGGTACTAGCCCCCCTATCTCATAATGTTCTTAAGATGTGAGAAATGTGGTTGGTTCAGGATTGTATTCGAAATCAATCGACAATGCTCAAGACTTTATTAGTATGTAAAGTGTGTTTTGGTCCTAAAGAAAATCAGACATCCGTTTGGAGGTTGCTTGTTACACTAGAAATGGTTGAGTGACTGAAAACCTGAGCTTTGTGATTTTGTCATATGGTATTGTTTGCTTATGTATTTTGCCAAAGTTGCATGATTGTTTCAAACTAGGTACCCCCAATTTTATAACTTGACTTTTTGTTTATGGCCATATCATCATTACTATGCCAGATCTTTGAACATAGGATGGGATGGATGCAAATGTATATGCCTAATGCAATGGAGTGGTGATATGCAAATGGAAGTTGTATAGTGCAATGGAATATGTATGATTTAATGTATGCGAATGCAACAATGCATGAATGCAAAAATAAAAAATGCATGTCAAATGCCTAAATGCAAATGGAATGTATGCAATGTGGGAATGCCTATGTGAATGATTTTTTTTTGAAAGCCATGTATATATACATATAATCAAATCATGCATAGAAGAGGACCCCCAGACAAGGAAGAGCTAAGACCGGTCTCGAAAATCAATGCAAATGCGTATTGCTCCATTAAGCTTGCGAATGGGTACTAGGCCTGAGAGCCAGTCGGGATAGTCTAGGGTGTCATCTAATTCTTCTTGCTTATCATTGCCTAACTCTGCCTAAAAGACCTTGGGACCATTGGTAGAAAGTGATAGAGGTGAAGGTGGCGGTGAAGGAGGAATGTAGTGGGCCGAAGCCTTTAGCAATTCCTCGGATAGGGTGAACTCCGAAGAGGAGGGTGTGGAGGAAATTTGGTCCAAGTCAATAAGGCTAATGTCAATTGGAATTGGCCTAGCCAAATCGTATGGATTACGGAGTGGGGTAAATAAGTCAATAGGATTCATATTGACCTAGCGGAAGGGAGGATGGCTTGGATGGATGAATGGATGGAACGGTTGGAGCTGAACCGATGTCGAGTTGTGTTATCCCTGTAATAAACATGGCATTAATATGAGCAACACACATTGTTTTTTTTTTTATTTTTTTTTTTTTGAAATATGTACATATGTTACAATTCTTGGCTTATGTGGGTGGCTCAAGGTAGATTACTAGGTGGATCATCTTGTTCTTGTGGAAGAAGCAAGCGGAATATGGGATGATGGATGGGGAACATTCGGAGGTAAAACTCTTCCTGTTGGGTGATGGGGACAATGGGTTGTGACTCCTCTTCAGAATCATCAGAAGCATTTGACATGACCTCAAATTCTTCATAACTTTCATCGTCGAAATCAAAGACAGGATAGGTGAAGTTGATGGGATCATCTTCGTCTACTTCGTCCATGCAAAGTTCTTGAAGGGCTTGTTCAAGAGAAGATGTTGAGGGTAATGGGTGGATGGGGTGATCTTCATCATTGAGTGTAAGCTTTTTAAAGGCTTGCTCTAGAGAAGCGATGGAAGACAATGGGGTATAGCCTAAACCGGAATGATCATGGGCGCCTCTATATGGGACCTCTAAGATATCATGCATTCCTTGCTCATGGGAACCTAGACCTTGACCTTGCCAATGGAACATATTAAAGTATCAAGCTGGAAACTCCTCTATGTTAGGTATGTTGGCACGCCTAGGCTCTTGTGGTTCTTCGGGTGGGTTTGCCCTAGTTGAGCAATCCAACCCTCCATAAACAAAGTTAATGTTGTTTGGAGCGACACTCATGTCGTAAACAATGCCTATGGATAAAGAACGGTCTCGGGGACGTCCAAAATCCTTAGCTGTGGGAATGGCTAGGGGTGTAATGGTGATGTCTTGGACCACGTACTCACCAATGCTCGGATTAGTGATGTGGACTTTGACTTGGGTTGATGAGGTGGATGGTGAAGGCTCAGGTGGCTCTGGATTGGTTGTGGATGGTGGCGAGTTAAATATGTCACAATCTGAGAGTTCGACTTGTGACACATCGGTTGATGGAGTGGGATTGGATGGCGGTGTGGAATTAGAAGATGGAGGATGGGATAATGATGAAATAGAAGAAGTGGTTGTTGAAGAAGGGGTAGATGTGATGTACGATGTGCTAATAGTAGACTGACTGTGACCACATGTACAAGAAGAAATGGATGTTTGAGGAGGTGATGTGATGGGTAGCTCCTCTATGATGGGAGCCTTAGAAGAAGATGGAGATGGATTAGAAGAAGGCGGATTGAGAGATGATGTGGATGGATTCGATGATGGCACCAAGAATAAATGGGTGGAAGGTAACATGGATTCATAAGGATTTGAAATGAAATTACAATACTTAAAAGGTTTGACATCTCCTGGGATGCAATGGACTTGTCCATCATGAACATATTTCAAGCATTGGTGGAGAATTGAAGGAACACATTTCATTTCCCTCATCCAAGGTCTACCAAGGAGTATATTATATGCCATGGCTCCTTCCAAGATGTGAAACATGGTGTGCAACGTTCTGGCCCCTACTTCTATAGGTAAAACAACAATGCCAATTGTGGTACACAAAGCATCGTTAAATGCTTTGAGGGTGAATGATGATTTGGAAATGTGGGATGGAGGTAATTTGAGGTGGATAAGGGCAGCGGTAGTAATGATATTGATTGACGAGCCGGTATCAATTAATACTCTTTTGAATGGCTTTCTGTCTATTAATGCCATTATGTGCAATGGAGGGTCTACTGATTCTGAACTCATTGATTTTACCTCAAAGTCATAGAAGGTAATTGATGGCTCCATGCACGTTCTAACACTCCCTACAAAGTTGTTGAAGGCATTAGAGTCTTGGGATTCTAACTCAATTGACTTGAGTATTTCCATTAAAGCTTCTCTATGCCTAGGGGATTGTTGGATAAGCTCATACACAGAAAGCTTGGTTGATGCCATTTTCAAACTAGTGGTTAACCGATTGGTTAAGGTTACCGTTGGCCTTATTGGATGAAGGATGGGCGGATTAGATGGGTTGGATAGATTGATTTGCGAAGATGGATTTGGTGATGTTTGGATGGGAGGTGGGTTTGAAGGTTGTTGAGCATTTTTTTGATTTTGCCTTTGCCCTCTAGTGACCACATGGACTGCTCCTACAAAGTTTTGGTATTGTTGGACATGATTTACTTGATTAGGAGGTGGTTGTTGATTGTTACCTCCTATATTATGTTGGACCTCCCCATGGTTAGGTAGAGGTGTCCGATATATGCCCAAATTTTGATTTTGTGGAGCTAAGGGGTTATCCACGTTAATGGCCCCTAAGTCTATGAGGTCTTGCACTATGTTTTTGAACACATGGCAGGAATTGATATCATGCCCATTTTGTCGATGGTATGGGCAAAACAAGTGCTCTCTATAACTTTTAGGCCTTTTGGTGGGATCATCGGGCCTAATGTTTGGCAAGGCTAATTTGTTGGTCTCATACAACCTTCGAAATATGGATGAATATGATTCCGCTAAGGGAGTGTATTGACGTTGGGGTCGATTGAATTGGCGATGGGTAGGTTGTTCCACAGTTGGCATTGTGTTTTGTACCGTTGGTGCTTGGGTTACTGATGGGACCGCATGATAGGAAATTTGTTGTTGCACTAGTTTTTGAGCCATTACGGGCTGGCTCATGACCACTTGATTGACTTGATTAGTTGTGTTAGCCATTGAGGCTTGTGTGGATTTGGTTTGGCCAGATTGATTATTTTGGTATTGGCCCCTATTTTGCCATTCTTTCTTCTTAGGCTTAATGACACCCTCTTGGATTTTTATCTCCTCAATGACACTAGCCTATGCTAAAGCCTCCTCAAATGTTCTATAAGTATTGAGCTGAAGCATCCAAGAGATGGGTTTTAAGCAACTCTTGGTAAAAAGTTTGATAATTTCTTCCATTGGGAGGGAGAATGGCAACTTTGTTATAACTGCCCTCCAACGGTTTCCAAAATCATAGATAGGTTCCTCATCCCATTGTTTCAAATAATATATATCCGATAAGGACACCTTATTTTTAATATTAAGGGTGAAGCGTTCCAAGAATAGATCTATCAATTGATCAAAAGTATAAATACTATGTGTAGGCAATTGATTGTACCATTCAATGGCATCTCCCCCTAATGTTTGAGGAAATGTTCAAAGCATAAGAGCATTATCATCGCTAATCCAAAAACATACATGGACAAATGAACTCACATGCTCCTTAGGATCCTCGGTTCCCCTAAACTTGTCAAATTTTGGTATCGTAAAATCTATCGGATATGGTGGTGATGGTACCGATGGATGGATTGGTTGATGGATCAGTTGGCTTAATGTGAGCTTTTGGCTCGTTATCCCTGGTGAGTTTTGCATCAACTGATCGATTTGCTTTTGCATTGCCTGGAATCTAAGATCTTCTATTGGAATATGAGGACCTTGGATTATGTGATGGTTGGTTGATGGGCTGGATGGTAGATGTTGGGGTGTGACCAACATGGTGTTGTGGAATGGATTGGGTTGGGTATGTGGAGAAGATTGATGGTTGAAATATGGGGATGATTGATGAAGATGATGATGGAGAAATGGATTGTGTTGTTGGTTAGTGGCGATGTTGATTGGTATGGTGGATGTGTGGAGTGGTGGTGGATTGGGGATGGACACTATGGAAGATTGAGGGACCCATGCTGAATTTTGATTGGTGAGCAGAGGTTGATTTGGAACTCCTTGGGTCATAGGGTCTATGTAAGTTGACTATTTTCCTTTTGTTCATTGTGAAAGCAATCTGTTGATGAGCCCTAATGTATCCATAAGTTCTTGATTTGACCATGTGTCAAATGATGGGGTTGTGGTTGGATGAGATGATGGATGAGTTGATGATGATGGATGATTAGTCATGGTCATGTTGGCTAAGTGAGATGATGGAGGTGTGGATGATATGGTCATGTTGGCTAAGTGAGATGATGGAGGTGTGGATGATAATGGATGAGAGGACATGGGTATGGTGCAAGTTGCATTTGATGTTACAACTTGGAGGCTAGGGACTTGTGAGGCAACATTGACATACTCCTCATACAAGGGGTTGGTATAGGTGGATGTGAGATAAGTGTTTGGAACACTTGGGATTTGTGGTGGTTGGCTCGTGGAGGAAGGCATACCATATTCATAACTCAAATTAGGATATCCTTGGGCAAGGTAGGTGGTAGCCAATTCGGATTCTTCAAAACCTTCTTGGCTAAGGGGTTCTAAGACATAGTTAGAAGCCTTGTAAAGGGCCTGCACTCTATCCATGTCTATGTAGGTGGTGGTTGTCTCCACATTGTGTGAATGTGTCTCTACTTGAGAGTGGGGTGGATGGGATGATCCAGACAAAGTAGTCTGAACCATATTGGATGGGGCTACCGAAGTAGCGGGTTCATGGGAACTATTTTCCATTAAACTACTTTGGTTTATTATTTTCTTTTGTTGTCATGTTAGCACCATAAAGTAGTTAAACCAAAGATTCAAAGCTTATCTAAATCACACAAATTAACAACTTTTCCAAAATTTAAAGCAAAGAAAACAATCAATCCTAGGTTTCACCTTGTGTGGCTTACCTTGTTCATTAATTATTTTCTTTCATTAATGTGAAGTTCCTTTTAGAATTGTTGGCTTGTGTGTTTTGATGTAACTTAATCTTGTTTAATGAAAAACAAAGGTAAAAACTAAGGCTGGCCAGGGCAACGAGATTCTTGTTGGTAATGACCTCCAACAAGTTTGCTCGGGGGTAGTCCTATGGTTTCTAGGGTAGAGATTGGTGGATGGAAATCACGGCCACCATCACCAAATCTCAAGCAATGGTTGGTGATGAAATCCAACCACTACTATTAAAAATGTGAATCGTGCAAGTGTGTGTGATTTATTTTATTAGATTTCTCGTTCTCTATGGTGTGCAAACAATATTAAAGATTACTAACTTCACTAATCTAAATCAGAAGCCAACACAAAGACGCAAATTTCACCTAAAGAGAGTGGAGTACACCGCTCAAAACCCCCTGCCTACAAATGATTAAAATCACAAGAGCAACCGGAGGGTTCGTCCACCTCTCTGCCAAAGGGGCCAGCCTAGGGTAGGATTACTTTATGCATCAAGATGTTGTTCCTATTTAGATATGCAAAATTAAAGTGATATTTAACCCTAAAATGCAAAATCTAGGATGCTTTTCTGTTTCATATGCACTCAAAAATGCAAACAATCACCTAGATCTACAAATTTCAGGACAAGAAATGAATTTGATATAATGAAACACACACAAACCCTAGATGCAACTTGCTACTGATTCTTTCCCAAAACCCAAAAACAACAAAAAATAGCAGCAGAAAATAGAATACGTAAATCGCTAAATGGCAACCTAGGGTTATGAAACTTACTTGGAAGCCTTAGCTCTGCTCCAAATTACTTCCAAGTGTAGTCGAGTGCCTATGTAGGCATAGTAGAGCACCTGTGTAGGTGCAATAGAGCACCTATGGTTGTCTGTAGACGCTGTCGAATGCTCTATGAATGCTCCCGAATGCCTGCGTAATCTCTAAAAATGTTGTAGACTACTTTAAAAACCCTAGCGATGAAATCGATGATCTCTACGCTTCTGAAAATTCCTGTAACAAATAGAAATAAAATTAAGTTAGCAAGGTAGATCTATTAAATAATGAAACCCTTGTGGGGTCCCACCATGATCACCATTTGTGAAGACAAGAACACGACACTTAAATAATAATAGGAAATCAAATAACACAATGAAATACAAAGATTGCACAAAATGAACAGATATATTCAATAAAATGGGGGGAGCCAATGAACTCCTTTGTTACAATCAGTACTCAATGTGAGTATTTGATACAATGATTTACAATGGCACTAGGGTTCTCTAAAACCCTAGCAATAACAATAAAGTGTCTTCAGATTTGGTGTGTCCTTGCTTCCAATAGGTTGAGTGGGCTTCGAGTATCTAGTGTGGGGCCACTCCAGCTTCAACAACCATTCAACAATGTGTAGAACTTGCAGATCTGCATACATAAAAATAGAACAAGGGGGTTAGTAATACCTATGAGGGCTCCATAGTGTGAGACCCTCAGACATCAATAAAACCCTAGTTAACAATGAAGTCAAAAAGTATGCCAAATCAACAAATTATGAGATAAAATACATTCAAATGAGATATACCTTGCTTTCATTTCATTGTTGCAGATGGCATGGTGTAGCAGTCTTATATTCACATTTTTGTAGTTGCAGCAGGCTCAAACGCGCACTTGGTAGGCTCTGATATGAGCTTCATAGGCTCTGGTGTGCACCTATGGGATATAGCAGGCTCTAGAGAGCACTTGTGGTATACAATAGGCTCTGGTGAGCGCTTCGTAGGCTCTACAGCGAGCCTCACAAGCTCTAGAGGGCGCCTACGGGTTAGGGTAGAATCTGTAGAAGCAGATCGAGGGGGTGGCGATGAATGCGATGGATGGATGGGGGCTATGATGGTGATGGAGGATGAATGGGGGATGGCTGGAATAGTAGAAGTCTTATCGGTGAGCTAGGGCTTTAGATCTTCAAGATTCTATGCTAGGGCTTCACCAATAATTCCTCTAGGGTGCAATTTCTAATCTCAAGGTTCCAGGGTTTGAGCATTTGCAAATGCCCTTATTTATAATCCAACCTAGGGTTTTCTTAGGGTTTTAGCCTTACACTTTTGATCGTGTGGCTAAGATTAAATTAGATCCTAAGGTTGAGATTACTTTTTAATGTGGCATGGATTAATGAAGATGGATGGTGGAGATTAGATTGGATCGAACGGTTGTGGTTAATTGAGTTTATAAATATATATTTTATAATAAATATATTATAATATAATATAAAATATTATATTAAATATTAAATAATATAAAATAATATTAAAATAATCCCAATTAGGCTAGGAAATGGCGGGAAAGGGCTAAAATGGGCCTTTTGAAGGTGGGAAAGGTGGAATTGGGCCAAATAATTGGTGGGAAAGGTGTATGGTGGACAAGTGGGTGGTGGAATGGTTAGGATGGAGTATTAGTGGCTGTAATTTGGTGTCTAAAGCTAGAAATCCTATGCTAGGGATTGTAAAATATCATGGAAGAGCTATCATTATTGGCTAAGCTATATTAACCATAAAGCATCTAGTGAAGTGAGGGGTGGTTAGAATTTAATAGCCAAGCCTTAGATAGCACCTGTATATGAAAATGAGCTCTCATGTACCCTTTGGTATATGGGGATACGCCCTAAAATTATGAGAAACCTAAACCCTAGGAAGATATTAACTATTTGAGTTTTGTGGTGCATCAATAATCAACATATTAAGAAATTACTCTCACTATACTCTTGAAAATAGATAGTGCAACTACGAGTATGGTGGAGCCCTCCATAGTTAGAGCTCTAATATATTGGACCATCCATTAAGCAACCTGAGTTTGATAATGAATATGAAAATTTTGTTCATAAAGGGAAATTGCATGAAACTATGGGTATTATTAGCTCTAATGTTTATGAAATTTTGTTGTTTCACATTATAGATTGTAAAAATCCTCATGAAATTTGGGAGAAACTATAAACCTTTTTTGGGAAAGTAGATCAAATTAGATTAATGCAACTAGAAGCAGAACTAACAACTTTGTCTCCTAAATATTTTGGTAGTATTGTTGACTCCCTCACCAAATTCAAAGAAGTCCTCACTCAATACAAAGGCATTGGGAAGAAAAATACTAACAAAGAATGCATTTATCCAATTCTTCCTAAACTAAATGGTGTATTTCAAATATTTGCAAACACCTTTGTATCTACTCAATATGCTCTTGGTGCAACCTTTAAAATGCCCTCTTTAGAATAATTTTGCGATAGAATAACTAGGGAATAAACAACACTTGCAAGATATGAGATATCTTCCTCTTCCTCTTCCTCCAAATCCTTAGTAGCCTCCACCTCTACTAAAGAAAAATTTAAAAAGAAGGAAATGAATCCTATAACTTGTACTCACTGTAAAAATAATGGTCATTCTGCAAACAAATTTTGGAAAATATTACAACAACTGGAGGTAACTATGAAGGATAAAAAGATAGACAATAAAAAGCAAATAGGAAAAGCCCTAAATGTTCAAGGGAAAACCTCCAATTCTTCCTCTAATTACTGGGTTCTAGATTTTGGAGCTACTCATCACATGTCTGCTTCAGATGAGTCATTCCCTTCTATATCCTCTAGTTCTACTTGTAGCATAGAAGTGGGTGACTCTTCATTTATCCTAGTCAAAGGAAAGGGGAACATAATCATTGATGGTGGCTCTATAAATAATATTCTCTATGTTCCAAAAATTGCCACCAATCTCCTCTCCATCTATCAAATTTGTATTTCTGGAAAGGGGAAAACAGTTCTCTTCTCTCCAATAAGAGTTGAGATAAGAGACTTTCAAGATCCCTATTCTCTCATAGCTAAAGGAGATATTGATCACAACACTCGCCTATTTCACTTCAAAGGATTCAAAAATATAGAAGGGGCCTCCTGTTTTGTGGCTCATGGAAATATTGAAAGAAAAATTTGGCATGAAAGGTTTGGACATCTTAGTTACAACTACCTAAAGGAACTGAGCACCCATGATATGGTAACGAGCGTATTTCATGAATATGTCATGCGTGAGAACCCATCTCAAAATGTATACAAACGAGGAAAGCAAGCCAAGAATGAGATCGTAATGGAAGGTAGAGAAATAGTGGTGTGACAATTTAAGAAGAGAGTGTGCACATTGAAAGCCGCAGAGACAATGTTGTTTGTTGTGAATGCATTGTTGGGTTATTTGTTAATGTTGGCAGCCATGTCTTTCAATGGAGGAGTCATGTTGGCCATCAAGGTGGGATTGACGATTGGATTTTTGTGCTTTCAGAGTGGCAATTATGTTGCTCAGGAGGAAGAGCTTCATATTTCCTCGGATCCTTGTTCTTCCTATACTTAGAAATTGGAGTTCCTTATTGTATCATGCTTTACATATAAAATTCAGAATTTCCTAATAGTCCAATATTTTTTAATCTTTCTATGGTAATATTATGTCCAATTATATATATAGACATGGAGAGATTATTGCCTATGTGATGTAATAAGACTCTAAATAAAATGGTAGATTTGTTGGTTAAGAATATAGAAGTTCAGTGGTAGAATTACAGGGTTATAGAAGAGGAGGGATTATTTAGGTTGGCAAGCAAATGGAACCGCAGGTATGTTGGCAAGCAAATTAATGCAGGTTGGCTCCAATGGCTCCAATGCAGATCTTTTTTAGTGTTGTTTAGGATCTTAGACTTTAGAATTATGAAATTTTTTAGGTTGCTCCAGATCTGTTTTTAGTGTTGTTTTTGTTTAGGATATTAGAATTTAGAGCTATGGAAGTTTGTTGGAAAGCTAAAATAAAGAAATTGTGTTCTAGTTATGGTTGCGAGAAGTCTCAACTTGTAAATAATCTTGCTCTAGTATTTTTTCAAGTTTTTAATAATTTTGTTATCTTGTAAATAATCTTGTTCAAATAATATTTTTAACTTGTAAATAATTTTGTTCTTGTATGTTTTCATGTTCTTTTAAAAACACTTATGACTTTCTAAATGTTAAAAAATATCTTGATGGGCCCTTTAGATGTAAGCTTTTATGGGAGCAGAAGAATCAATCTCTCATATTTTCTTAACTTGTTCTATACTGACTAAACTATGGCAGAATTCAGTTACTCTTTTGGGTATTCAATTTGGTTACTCTTCTAGGCATTCAGTGGTTGGAAATCACTTATTTGGAACAGCCCTTTGGAAATCACTTATTTTATAAAATTCTTTGGGAAGGGGTATCTCGTTTGCTTTAGAATGTCTGGAAATAAATAAATAACAGGGTTTTCAATAAAAATTACAAAAATTATTATTATATATGGTAAAGGACTCTAAATCATTTAAGAGAATGTTGAAACATCCCCATGTTTCCTTTCAAGGTGAGATCAGAGTTTACAAATATTAAGTATGTCCTTGCCTTATTTTCATTCCTTAAATACACAATCTAGTAAACATAATTATAAGGATCATTGAAGTCCCCCTTGAGGGTATAGGCAAGACAACACAAATGGTGTCTTTAGGAGAAATCTAGGTCATGCTTGTATGGGTGGTATTGGTAGATTTTTCGATGGTTCTACAACCTTTAATTTTTTTTGAAAGCTTAGGAATACTAACTAATTTTCAAGCAGAAGGATCAACAATTTTGAGGGGTCCTAAGGAGGCATGGAAACTAGGTTGGAGGAAGATCTCTTTAGAGTCTGCTTCTAGAATTTGGATTCAAAATCATACAATTTGTATGGAGCAAAATCACACAATTTTATTTATTGGTGAATAGTGAGAGTTTTGGAAAAAATACAGCTCCTTAAGCGACTTGTTATTTGATAGGAATGAAGGAAATAAATGAATTTATCACTTAGTGTATGGAATATCAGCAAATGAAAGTTGAACACTAACATCAAATGGGTTTTTTATACCCACATGATATACCTATTTAAAAATGGCAAAGTCATATCCATGGATTTACTATGGGATTGCCTAAGAATAGATTCCAATATGTTGAAATCTTTTTTGTAGTAGACAAGTTAACCAAGGTTGCACATTTCATACCGGGGAGTACCAAGGAATGTAGTTGTAGTGCTAATAGATTTGGCAATGAAATATTTAAGAAAGGAAAATTATTATTTTTTTGGCAAGATAGGTTTGAAAAACTCATGCAAAATAAGATTATCATCATTGTGGCAGATTTAGAGGTATGGTGATTTAATTCCTTTCTCAAAGTGGTTTTGGTTAAGGAAAACATTTTAGTTGTCATATGGTTGGAAGTATAAGGAATTATTGGATGTGCATTGTTTTGGTTGAATTGGAGAACTTACTAATAAAGTACTTGGTATGTTTATTTTAATTATATTAGATATAATTTTTTTTATTCTTAATTAAAATTTTCCTCCTTTAATGAATCTATTATTTAATTTATGTATGCATGTTAGATGAGTTTGTTTCAACTCAGAAACAACAACAATTTTCTTTTTGATTCCTCAACATCTCAACAAGGTGGTTGATGCTTTTGTAAACTAGGCTTTGGATAAAGTTGAGGTTCTTTGTTATGGCCAACCTCCAATTTGGTGGCCTTCAAATCTTAGGGAAGACATCTTTTCCATTCTTTCCTTATATGATAGTAACAATGGAAGTATCTAGGTCCTTTCCATTCTTTCTTTACATGATAGTAACAATGGAAGTATCTAAGTTCTTTTGGTTTGTTTTGTTTTTCATGATTTATTGCTTCTTTGGAAAAGTAGAGTTGAAAATCCATTTCTTATATCAGATGTCAAAATCTAGGCCATAAGTTTTTATGTCTGATATGACATAAGATGTAATTATTTTTGGATTTAATTGAATAAGATTTTTTAAATGTTAAAAACTATTTTATTTTATTTTATAAACTTTTTTTAATCTTATAAAATTATTTAGTGTAGAGGTTAGCATTTTATATTTTAATAAACTCCTTGCAACTATACATGATAGTTAAACTCTTCTATAAAATTTATATGATTTTATAAAGTTGTTTGTGATAGTTAAATACTTTATCATTATCGCATTAAAAAAATAAAAATAAAAATTCTAGATCTAGATAATTAATTATTTACCATCACATTGAGAATTTGGAAGGTGTTGAATTCAGGCACACCTTTAGAGAAGGGAATATGGAAGCTGGCCTATTGACTAACTAGGGGGTCAATCAAAATGCTTTCCATGCAACCTCCAACACTTATGGCTCACTTTAAGGTTTGAGTGATGTAGATGATGTCATGGAGATCATGCATATTGACAAATCCCAATGATTTTCTTCTCGTGGAATGTTCGAGGACTAACAAACCTAGTCAGAAAATATTTGGTCCAAAATGAGATGTCAAATGTTTCTCGAGTGCATGGAATGTTCGAGGACTAACTAACAAGCTTTGCCTTTATGACCCTAATTCTTGCTTCTCACCTTCTGACTTCCCTCAAGATCTTTAGTACACCTAGTCCAATTTCCAGGCTGCTTCTGCTAGGGTTTTGGAAAGATTGGACAAAGCCATGATTTTTGAGTGTGACATCTTTTAGTTCTCCCATATTTTTCTTTCTTTGTCGTATGTTCTGACTTTCCCTGGTACTACACTGTCTGATCATTCACCTATTTTATTCTCGATGGAAAAGTTAAAATTTTAATCTAGAGTGCATTCTTCACAGTTTTACCTAAATGTTTCTTTTTTGCATAGCTTTAGTATGAAAGCTCATATATGCCGCATTTGGAATTTGATTCCTAGACCTGATGGTATTTCTGGAAGGATTGAGTGGTGGAATGCTACCATTCAACAAACCACTAAGGTGTTGCAGACTCTAGTTGTTGAAGTTGCAAAGTGACAGAAATAGGCTAAGTTTGCCTTGCAAAGTGAGCTATCCAAAGCCTGTCTAGGCTTGAAGCCTCTCCTTTCAGCTCTCTTTCTTAGTCCCAAGTTTCTTCCATTCGGTATGAGCTAAGCAAATTTGATTTGTATGAAGCCAAGGGTACTCAATTATGTGCTCGAATGCATTGGATCAAAGTGGGGGATAGAGTAACCAAATATTTTTTCAATGCCTTAGACCTCTTGCCTAGTATTCCCAATTTCAAGCCATTCAAGTTGATGGACAGAGATTCATAGACCTTTCAAACATTTTCAAAGCCTTTGTTTCAAGGTATTTTTTCTTCTCAACGTCTTGATGATGCTAGAAGGCAAGCTCTTTCTAAATGTACCGCTATTGTCCCCAAAAAGCTTTCTCCTGAGCAAATGATATTCTGTGACACTCCTCTTTATCTGGAAGATCTAAAAAATGCCTTATCACTCATGGACAATGATAAGGCACCTGGTCTTGATGGCTTCCCATGTGAATTCTACAAATAATTCTAGGATATGCTTGGTTTTGATCTCCACAAAGTGTATCTTGAAGCCCTGCAATGTGGTTCACTGGGTTCCATTATTAACAAAGGCAATGTTAAATTTATTTCTAAGTCTAGAGACCTTGAGCTCATCACTAATTGGAGGCCAATCACCCTGCTTAATGTGAGCTATAATATTATTACCAAAGCCCTTGTGCTTAAGCTTAAATCTCTCATGCCTTTGATTGTCAGACCTGAACAAACTAGATTTGTTTAGGGAAGATACATTCTTGATAATGTTCTTGCTATTTGGGAAGGTATGGAGTGGGTAAGAAATTCTAAACAAGATGCTTTATTCATTAAGATTGACTTTGAGAAATCCTATGATAATATGGAGTGGTACTTCATCATTGCCATGCTTTAGGCTTTGGGCTTTGGGCCAGTGTTTGTGAGCACCATTCTTATGTTATTTCAAGATGCTTTAGCTATTCTTACTTTGAATAATAGTCAATCTCAGTCAATTTCTCTTGGTCGTTCTGTAAGACAAGGGTGCCCTCTTGCTCCATATCTTTTCATTCTTGTTGTAGAGGCTTTTGGCTATTTGTTGGCCCATAAGGTGGATCAAGGATTAATAAGGGGTATTGCTCTCCCCAATTCTGATCGTCAGTTGGTCAATGGTCATTTTGCTGATGATTATTTTTTAACGCTTCAAGAAGATGAGAAATCCCTTTCCTCGGCTATTAGTTGCTTAGAGGTGTTCTGTTTAGCCTTTGGTTCTTCTATTCAATGGAAAAAACCTCCTATTTTTGGCAATCTCAATCCCAGCTACCATGTTGGTTGCATCATTTCCAATGGACTTGGATTCAACCAGGTGAGGTGTTTAAATTTATTGGAATTCCTTTTGTGTTTCATGGTTCCTCTGCTCAATTGTGGCAGTATGTTATTGAGAAAGTGGACAATAAGCTTTCTTACTAGACTAGTAAGAAAATTTCTCTGGCAAGAAAATTTTAGATTTGTTCTAAGGTTTTAGCCACTACCCATATCTATTATTTTTCTTGTTGGGTTCCATCCAAATCTTGCTATAAAAAGTTGGATAAGCTTCTGAGATTTCTTGTGGGCCAAAGACTCTGTCAAATGAGGTTTTCATCAGGTAGCCTAGGAAATTTACTATTTGCCCAAGGACTGTGGAGGCATGGGTTTGTTTGATTGTCACCGACAAGGTTTTGTCCTTTGTGCTAAATGGATCACCCGATATTTAATTGGGGATGAATCTTGGAAAGTGTTGGTTAAGCATTACATTTCTTTTGGTTTGCTTCAGGGGAAGAAAATTTGGAAAGGGGTGGGATTGCAATCCATTCTTACTGCCCCTATCCCTATTAAAGTTAAAGGTTCTTTTGTCATTTAGAGTATTTGGAAAGCCTAGGAGGCCTTCAAACCTTGGCTCAGTTGGAAAGGGAGTTTTCGCAAAGCAGGTGCCTCTTTGCCTTCCATGAATATTTGGTGGTCTCCTGTTATCACTTGGCAAGGCTCTCCCTTGGCTCTGGTGCAGTGGGTCAGAGCACAGAGGTTCTATAAGTGTGGTATTGCTTCCATTTTTTATTTCTTCTCTCGACATACCAGGAGTTGGATACCCTAGGAAAGTTTTCGTCAAATTCATAATTTAAATCCTAGTGATAGAGATACTTATGAGGTGGTTATTGATAGTATTCCATTTTCTATTTGGTGCAAACTGCATAAGCATTTTTAAAAACCCTAGTGGTCAGATTGGTGTTGGCTTGGGGAGCTTCTTGTTTTGTAATATAAAGCTCATCTAGGTTACAAATGGCTCACCCCACAAGTTCCAATGGTTGATAAGCTCACTATGAGATGGGACTTAGTCTCTCTTCCCTCCCGATGGAATAAGAGGTTTTGGATTGCTTGGGCTACTTATATTGAACCTAAACAAAGTTTTTTTGCTTGGAGCCTCTTACACTAGGGGTTTCCTATTGGCAATAGGCTCAAGCATCTAGGTGTTCATAATCCCATTTGCCTAATTTACGGATAGGCAGAAGATTTACTCCATGTTTTTTGGTTTTGTGATCGGGCTCAATTAGCCTGGGAGTGGCTTCTTTAAATTTTTAGATCTTTTATGCAAGAGGATTTTACCTGGGTGCATGCTATTTTGGGTGACCCTATTGCTTTTTCCTTCAACTTGGGTGTTTTTTGAAATATTTTTAGAATTGGTACCCTGTTTTATCTTTGGAAGTCCTAGAATAGAGCTATTTTTTCTCAACAAGATGTTGGGTGTGTCTTCTCTATTACTGATAAATATGCTATATTCTTTTATTGTTGGTTACAAATTCAAGTATAGGTTGAAAAATTACATGTGGAGTTGTAGTACTTATGTACCCTCATGGATCATTAGGGGAATGCGCCCTACGCTATGAGTCGTGTGCCTCTTACTTCCCCTTCCAGGTCTCGATTGTCGACTCACCATGGGACCCATCGTCGACCACAACCCTCTACTACCAGACACTAGTCCTAGCCCCCTCGTAGCGCAAATGTGGAGAATCTAGAGCTGGAGGCCCGTCTCGCCCGACCTCTGGTTGGGATGTTCGACCTCTTGAGCAAGATGATGCCCCTGGTTGGGGTGAAATTGTACCAAATGCACAGAATTGTACTATTAGTGGTACTACTGTTGATGGTTGGGGGCTCCGACTTCTTCAACCATTGGATGAACTTATGACCTTATGGAGGAAAACTTCAGGCCTTCCACATGGAAAATGATTTCTCGGCTCCTTTCTTTCTGAATGCATATTTGACACTATTTTGGTGGTTGTTATCTGGATTTTTGTGGACTGTTTTTGACACTCTTGTGTACTCCTAACCATGGTGGTTAGTGTGTTGGTTTATGGGGTGTGCTAATCCCACCCACCCTTTTTTTGTATGATTAGACATTATTTTATTAATATAATGGTTTTTTCATCCAAAAAAATGCTCTTCAAATCTGGATGAATAATTTTCCTACCTTTTTAACTTAGTGTGTTTTGGTTTTGAAGTCTGGCCTCTTTTAGTCCCTAGTTAATAAGGTGCTCCCTCTTGCTTTTTGTTGAAAGCCTTTTCTTTCTTTTGCCTATTTTGTGGCAATTTTGTCGTATCCCCTGTACCTTGGGTTGTTCTCCTCTTGATTCACTTATTATTCTTGTTTCTATTATATCCCTCATTGTAAAATGTTAGTTATTCTTTCAAAATCCCATGTTTTCCTACCTAATAAAAACAATTCTACCTCTTTTGAATTTGAACCTTTCACATTTTATTTAAAATTCCAAAGTATTAACTATTAGCTTCATTTAAGTTGTAAGTACTTAATAGGCTCCTAAAGAATTAATACATTTTTTTATTTTTTATTTTATATTTAAAAATAAAATTTTAAAATTATATTAAATAAATATAACTATATATATATATATATATATATATATATATATATATATATATATATATATATATTAAGAATAGGAGACAACCCTAAGATTTGAACCTTGCTTGATAGTAGAAAAAGAAATCATATTATAACAATATATATTATAAGATGAAAGAATTCATATTATAACAATATAGATGTAATTTTATTACTTAGCTAAGATTGTTTATTTCTAGTATTATTTTTCTTCCATTATAATTATAATTATAATTATATATATATATAATTATAATTATAATTATAATTATAATTATAATGGAAGAAAAATAATACTAGAAATAAACAATCTTAGCTAAGTAATAAAATTACATCTATATTTTTATAATATGAATTCTTTCATCTTCTATTGCATTTGAATTACATATTTAAATAATCTAGTGTTAAGTATATTTAACCCGATTTAATTTATTTTACTTGTTTCTTAATTTAGTAAATGCCATTAAAGTTGTAAGCTTCCTACAATGATAAGGGATTTGACCTCTCTTTGAGATGTCCAAGGTTCAAACTCCACTCAATATAAGGGGGACCTAGACATAAAACCTGTGTAAACTCAATAAAACATAAAAAAAACTAGCCCATAGACCCCTCATAAAACTTGTGTAAACTCAATGAAAAATAAAAAATAAATTAGCAAATGCGATTTTATTAAACAGGAATCGCATTATTAGAATATAAAGGATAATTAGGTTGACGATTTGTAAAGTTAAAATTTTCTATAATACTATCATTTCAATTTTTCTTGATGATTTTGATATAAAGCATGCAATCTTAGTTGTAATACCACATTCATTAAAATTTTCTATAATACTATCATTTCAATTTTTCTTGATGATTTTGATATAAAGCATGCAATCTTAGTTGTAATACCACATTCATGTGATAGGGAATTTAACACACACTCATGCAAACTTATTTAAGAAGAGCCAAAGCCCAAACCATTATGTTGTCCCCTAAGACACAATTTATAAAAATATTATAATAATACAGTCATAAATTAAATTAAAAGTTTTTTTCAAAATTGCACAACAAATTTTTAAAAAGTATTAGACCATAACCTCTCATGTTTAACATGCAATAAAGCTTTAAAAAAGAACAGTAAATATAATTTTATTAACCATGAATCACACTACTAGAAAAGAAAGGATGATGATTAAGTGAATTGTAAAGTCAAACTTTTTTATAATACTATCATTTCAATTTTTTTTTTAATTAATGATTTTGATCTAAAACATATGATCTTAGTTTAAATACCACATTCATGTGATATATTACAAAATTGTATTAATATATTTTTTATTACTTATTTACATGACCACGAGAAGACAAGAAGACCTCCCGCTCTGAGAACTCTGGTTCTGCGACCTGGAACGCACATGTTTTGGAAGAAGGCGACTAACCGAATAAGGGGCATTTTCCCAGTAGTCCAACAAGGAATGTAAATGCTGAACTTCAACATTCACTTTCTCCACTTGATTAATAATTTGTAACCAACAGTCGTAGAAAATAGCAAGTTTGTCAGCCAGAGAGAAGGAAGTAGAGGCCTGAAGCCGAGCAAAAACTATATTATTTTGTGTTTTCCATAAATGATAGAGAATGTTGATACGAAAAATATGCCACACTTCTCTCAGTGATTCTTTAAAAACAAGCAAGTCTCCCAAAATGACATGAACCCACAAACATCCTTCCGCCAAAAAAGGGTTAAAAAAGAAAGGATCCAAGTCCAAGCTTCGTGAGCTTTTTGACAACTCCAAAAAACATGTATGAAGTCTTCTGATTCATTCCAAAATGCACATTTAGGGTTATCCACTTCAAGATATCATAACCTATTGCCAATAAGAAGTCCCTGAGGCAAGAGACTCCAAGCAAAAAAAAACCTTGCTTGGGTTCAATATATGAGGCACACACAACTAAAAATCTCAAACTCCAACGGGATTGTGAGGAGACAAGATCCCATCTATAATTCAAAACATCCACCATAGAAACACTAGGGGAAAACCAAGCATACCCTACAAAAGGTTTATATTTAGAAAGTCGAGTATGTGTTGGCCAAAACCAATCACATTCAAATCATGCATTAAAAGTTTATTTTTTTAACTCATTATCGATGATGTGACCTGACTTGGATTCAATCTTTGTGATAAATGTATATAAAAATATTACTCAAAAAAGATTAATTAATTAAACTTTTTTTTTATTTAAATTGCACAACAAAATTTAAAAAAGTATTTATATCCAAAACTTTTCCTCAAAACTCTTTACACTTAGTTAAATTTTTGAAAATTGAGAAGCCCTCCAAACAATTTTTTTGGTTACAGATGAATTGGTTACACTCACAAATTTTTAGTAACTGTCAGCTCGGTTGACAGGGTTCAAACTATCAGTGAAGGCTTCCAACACAACCACCGTCTCGTTAATGGTAACCCGACGTGATATGGGGACCGCCGGACGCACAGGGTTCACATCGTCTTCGTCAGTCTGGTTCAAACACGTGGCATGAAGGTAGAGGGACCGTTGAACAAGTAGGAAACATATCGTCGTCTTTAGATAGGTGCAACATACAGAAGAGTCGGATCATGCTACTGGCTATGCATGAGCACACCCGTGGGATTGGAACCTAAGTCTCCTTTCGATAAGTGCCCCAACTTACCAATCCACCTAGACCATGTCTTCTCTCCAAACAATTTGAATGTCATAGTTTAACTCAAAAATTAAAATTTAGGAGTTCATTTATTATTTTGGTTTTAATTAATTGTTGTGGTATTATAATTATTCGATTATATCATGTATTCGGTTATTTTTTTTATTTTTTGAAAAATTAAAAAAATTAATTATTTAAACTAATGATATGTGATAAATGTTAAAATTCAGCTATATTTGCTACCAATTCTAATAACTTAATTTTTTTTAAATTAAAAAATTTAACAAATCAAAGTATTCACCTATTATTAATAGTTAATTAATTGTTTTTATTTTTATTTTTTTTAGTTTAATAGGAAACTCCGTTACAACCACACTATTTTTAGTAGTTGAATCCACCAAACCTATTTTACCTAGATGTTTTATAACCCGACCTAAAAAGGGATTCGTATTATTCCACCTAGATGTTTTATAACCCGACCTGAAAAGGGATTCGTATTTTGTCAATGTAACACGTACTCAGAAAATTCGAATTACCTTTACAACAGGCTAATTTTAAAAAAAAAAAAATTATTATTTATTCTAGAAAAAGTGGAAAGTTAATAAATATCTTTATGTCGGATCCACATTGAATCCCTCAAATATGTGTATAAGAAATATTACCTATTTTGTACATATCCACACATCCACAGATGTACGAATTGCTTGCGTAAGCAACATCGAAAGTACACCTTGAACTAACCATTCTACTAGTAACCAAGACCAATTTTGGTACTTCATATTGTGTATTCGTACTGCCGCAGTACAGGGATGAACGTACTACACTGCCATTCCTGAATTTTCAAACTGTATCTCAAATCGATTTAAATGCATGAGAGAGTCATGACACGAACAAGCGAGATCACCATCTCTTATTTCCTTCTTGGTTGATCATATTTATTCCTTCTTGCTTGATCGAAGATAATGCATATGACATTTTACTGGGGAGTGGAGGTGACGCTTCTCTTTGACGGCTGGATAACGCGTACGCCGTTACAGTATTGGGCTTCTTTGCTGGTTTTAGCCTTGGCGAGCGTATTTCATGAATATGTAGTAAGCGTGAGAGCACATCTCAGAAAGTATGAGATGGTAATGGAAGGTCGAGAAAGAGTGGTGCGGCAATTTAAGAAGAGAGCGTGCGCAGTGAAGGCGGCAGAGACGATGTTGTTTGCTGTGAATGCATTGTTGGGTTATTTGTTAATGTTGGCAGCCATGTCTTTCAATGGAGGAGTCGTGCTGGCCATCGTGGTGGGATTGACGACAGGATTTTTCTGCTTTCGCAGTGGCAATTATGTTGCTCAGGAGGAAGAGCTTCGTCTTTCCTCGGATCCTTGTTCTTCGTGTACTTAGAGATTTTCGTTCCTTGTGTATGTCATCCATTCATCCCTGCTGTATCATTCTTTACATATAAAATTAGGAATATCCGAATAGTCCAATAATTTTTAATCTGTATACGGTACTATTGTGTAGTCTAATTATATAGAAGTGAGAGATTCTTGTATCAACGAGGGAGTTGCCGAAAAAATTAGATGATGTAATTTCGAATTATATAAGTAGAGTTTTAATATAATACAGTTAAGATGGGTATTGAGAAAGAGATAAGGGTAGAGAATAAAGATAAGGGTGAAGATGTAATTTCGAATTATATAAGTAGAGTTTTAATATAATACAGTTAAGATGGGTATTGAGAAAGAGATAAGGGTAGAGAATAAAGATAAGGGTGAAAGGATTGGTTAGGTTGGTAAGTAAATATTGCATTTGATTAATTTGAATAGACAGTGGAGCTAGGTATCTGAGCAAATCTTCCTCTAATGTGTTGGCAGGTTGTGAATAAATCCAATATAATTTTTTTTCTTTTTGTTGTTTAAGATAGACTTTAGAGCTATGAAAATTTGTTGTGTTGTTTAAGATAAACTTTAGAGTTATTTGTTGAAATATATAATTTCTTTTAGTGTTGTATAGGACTTTAGAAGTTTGTTGAAAAATTAAAAGAATAAATTTATGCTCCAGTTTAACATGGGAGAATCTCTTCCCAACTTGTAAATAATTTTGTTTTAATATAATTTTTTTAATTTTTAATAATTATTTTATTTTTACTTTAAAACATTTTAGTATAGAAGTTAGCTTTTTATCTTTCAATAAACTCTTTACAACTATACTTGATAGTTAAACTCTTCTATAATTTTATTCTAGTATAAATTTTTTCAAATTCTTGAATATTAATAATTATTTTATTTTTACTTTAAAATATTTAAGGGTAGAAGTTAGCTTTTTATCTTTCAATAAACTCTTTACAACTATACTTAACAGTTAAACTCTTCTATAAACTTTATATAATTTTATAAAGTTGTTTTTAATAGTTAAATACTTTAGCATTATCACATTAAAAATAAAAATGTGTTTTTTTAATCTATATAATTATTTGTAACATATTTAAATCTATATAATTATTTGTAACATATGTAAAGAGGAGACCAAGATTCAAATATCTAAACTTTGTTATAATACTACTATCTAAACTTTTGGTATTGTTATAATACCAATATGTGATGATGATGTAATACAATCCCATATAACCAATTGAAAAAAGAAAAAAATATATTTATAATATAGAATTTTTTTAATAATCATGTAACTTTGTTATATACATATTTATGTTTTTTAAAATGTTTTAAAATCTCATGTAAATTGTAGTCCAATCATATGATACAAGGACCTATAAATAAGTAGTCCAATCATATGATACAAGGACCTATAAATAAGGAGAATTATATAAAGTTGTTTGTGATAGTTAAATACTTTAACATTATCATATTAAAAAATAAAAAAATGTATTATTGCAATGGTAAGGTGTTCAAACCCATTCAAACCCATTCAAAATGGGAGCCAAAACCCTCATAATTTTTTTTTTTTAAAAGTGTTTTTTAAAATCTATATAATTATTTATAACATCTAAAAATTTTAATAATCATAATTTTTTTCTTTTTAATAATCATATATTTTTTTATAATCATAATTTATTATACATAAATATTTTAAAAATAAATCTCATAAATAATTTTATAATTCTCGGACCTATAAATAATTTTATAATTCTCGGACCTATAAATAATTTTATAATTCTCATAAGCAGGAATGTTAATCCTAATACAAAGGATAAGAATTTTTATCCATATACATGGTCATGCACCATATCATTAAATAAAATATTTCTAATAGTATTTCTTGAGATCCAAGAACATGTAAAAATGGAAGTTGAGCCTTTTTAAATTATTTTTGTGAATATTAAAAACTATTTTATTATTATTTCTTATAATAAAAAATTTCAAAAACCTATACAAATGGATGAATAAATTAATTATGTAAAATTTTACCTTTTCAAATGTTAAAAGCTATTTTAGTTTTTCTTTATAAACTTTTCAAAATCTTATAAAATTATTATTTAATATTTCAATAATATGCTTACAACTATGCACTCAGTTATTAAGTTTGAGTTCGTAGTCGAATTCCATACTCTTCAAGTTCAAAAATCTTCAA
Source organism: Wollemia nobilis (assembly GCA_028583015.1). Classification (NCBI taxonomy): domain Eukaryota; kingdom Viridiplantae; phylum Streptophyta; class Pinopsida; order Araucariales; family Araucariaceae; genus Wollemia; species Wollemia nobilis. Next base: position 2,636,024 of record JAQPPZ010000853.1, on the reverse strand, counting down.
AATTTTGAAATAAAATTTAACATAAACTTCGATTATTATAAATGAAATCCCCACAATAATCAATTTTTTTTATTTTTCATTACACCAACAAAGTCCCCAAGCAATACAACGAATATTATTTATTTTTCAAGCTAAGACAACGCCCATTCACAGATCGCGGTAATTATAAACTGCGAGTGTAGGAACCTATAGTAACAGTTCATCTTCAAGCTCAGCCAGTCCAGAATTTTTTTCGTGCAGATTGGCGATCACTGGTTTTCAGATCCAAAATAGAGTGTAGAACTAGATTGTGGATCCTCGCATGAAGGAGAAATTTTTTCCGAAGGCGCAAACAACAAAATACTGCAAATGTTTTAGGAAAAAAACAAAAAAATCGCAGCAATCCGGCATTCACCGCCAAATTTGTTTTCGTGGTTATTCGACGATTCTTAAACAATTTTAAACATCCTTAGCTAATGGATAGATACGGCGGAAGAAATTTGATTCCCCTAAAACGATTATTTTTTCCAGCAAATTTTTTGGTTTTTTTCCTTGTCGAATTGACGAATTTAATAACTAAGACTCTACATGGTAGTTAAACTCTTCTATTTCTATAAACTTTGTGTAAGTTTATATAGTTCTTATATAAAATTTATATAAGCTTATAAAGTTGTTTGTGATAGTTAAATACATTAGTATTATGACATTAAAAATATTAAAAATGTGTTTTTTAGATTTATATAATTATTTATAGCATGTAATTTTTTTTAAATTATAAAATTTGTTATACATAAATATTTCCAAAAATATTTTTAAATCTTATATAAATTTTGTAATCCTCATAAATAAGGAGAATGCTAATACTAATACAAAGGATAAGAATATTTATCCATATGATAACATTATCATATACCATATCATTAAAAATAATATTTCATAAGATAAAAGGACCTATAAAGATTGGTGGATAAACAGTATGGACATGTGTTTGCAGTGGATCATCCCCTTCCATAATCTTTTACTTAAAAATTGTTGGTCTTTCTATTTGCCTTTTTTTCTTTAAGGTATTTGCTATGAAATAAACAACAAAGCCTTCACTAATGTTAAAAAGGATTCTTTGCATGTGGAAGCTAAAATTTTTAATTCCTTGAAAGAAAATGTTTCCATAATCCTTATAAAAGATGATAAATGGTCTCATAGCGAAGGTGAGCTTGCCAGTCATCTAGTATCCTAAATCTGGAAGGTATTCCCACCTCCAATCCTAGAGATCTTGTCAAATGGTAGTCTTTTCCTCAATATTGGATACAATTAAACTTTTATGGGGTGGATAAGGGTAACCCAAGCACCGTAGGAGATATAGGAATCATCAAGAATGACAAAGGGGCTATTCTTTTGGCATTTCCTGACTTCTTTTGTGTTTAGTCTAGTTTTTTTGAAGCTTGCGTGCTTTATCAAGGAATCATGCTCCTCGAAAAGTTGAACATAAAGAAGGTGGTGATCAAAAGGGACTTTATTTCTGTCATTAATATTGCTAAAAGAAATTATTCTCCCCACTGGTCCATTACAGATTTAATAGATAGATAGATAGATAGGTATTAACATGGAACGGAATTCTAATCATGGAATATGCCACTAGACTTGCATCATCACATTAATCGGTTAGAAAGCAATAGGGCCAGCCCCCCACACACATGCCCAAAATTAATGTTAATAGGGGTGAGGAATCCCACAAAATGGGACCAAGGACTTGCACCTTTAAGCCTGCTACCCCATTGGCAAAGAGTATGGCAAGTGTTGGGGTTTATAAACCACTCAAGTCCCACAACATAGTTAATGTGGGATTATTCACAAACACACACACAAACTACACTAACAAGATAGATAGGTATTAACGTGGAACATAATTCCAATCATGGAAAATGCCACTAGACTTGCATCATCACATTAACCGGTTAGAAAGCAACAGGGCCAGCACCCCACACACATGCCCATACTTGATGTTAATAGGGGTTAGGAATCCCACAAAATGGAACCAAGGACTTGCACCTTTAAGCTTGCTACCCCATTGACAAAGAGTATGGCAAGTGTCGGGGTTTATAAACCACTCGAGTCCCACAACACAGTTAATGTGGGATTATTCACAAACACACACACACAAACTACACTAACAAGATAGATAAGTATTAACATGGAACAAAATTCCAATCATGGAATATGCGACTAGACTTGCATCATCACATTAACCAGTTAGAAAGCAACAGGGCCAGCCCCCCAAACTACCATCATATTGAAAATTTGGAAGGTGTTGAATTCAGGCACACCTTTAGAGAAGGAAATAAGGAAGTTGACTTGTTGGCCAACCAAGGGGTCAATCAAAATGCTCTTCAAATATGGATGAAGGATTTTTCTACCTTTTTAACTTAGTGTGTTCTAGTTTTTAATTCTGGTCTCTTTTTGTCCCTGGTTGATAAGGTGCTCCCTCTTACTTTTTTTTGAAGGTCTTTTATTCCTTTTTCCTATTTGTGGCTATTTTGTTGTATCCTCATGTACCTTGGCTTGTTCTCCTCTTGATTTTCTTATTGTTCTTGTTTATATTATATCTCTCCTTATAAAATGTTAAGGATTCTTTCAAAATCCAATGTTTTCCTACCTAATAAAAAATTCTACCTCTTTTGAATTTGAACCTTTCACATTTTATTTAAAATTCCAAATTATTAACTATTAACCCCACTCAACTTGTAAATCTTGTAAAAATTAATAGGCTCCTAAGGAATTAATACATTCTTTTATTGATCCCTTAGTAAGCTAATGTGGATATGGTGGAGGACAGAAGGAGATTAGGGTTTTTAGGGCTGTGCAGGTAGAGGATAAAATATGACAATGCGATAGCAGGTCTCATCCTCACAGGAAGCAAGTTAGCTTCTGGTTTTGAAAGGTGCCCGATGCAAAACCAGATGGGGGGCTCCACCCCTCCCCTCTGTAGATGGAGCGACTGGTTCCAACCCTAAAAATTCAATCCCAGGTATGGGTCCAACAATCTCAAGTTTATCTAGCTTTATTAAAAAGAGAAACATTGTTTCGATGCTTAAAATCCACTCCTCGAAGGCTAATCTCGAAGTTCAAAGGCTTAAAAATTCTGCTCTTATTTGTAAATTCTCTAACATTTGGCCTATGCCAAGAAACCTCCAAGTGTGGGTAAGTAAGAATTGGGATCAGTATGTCAAAGGCCAAATTGAGCTTTCTATAGTGGGCAGAGGTTACTTCTTAGCTATCTTTAGTATGCTAGAGGAGAGAGAGGTAATCTTCGACAAGGGTCCATGGTTTTCAGGATCAGCTGGTTTGTACATGAACCACTGGTTCGAAGAATTCAATCCTCTTGAAGAGATACCAGATAAAATTCTTGTGTGGGTTAGAATCCCTTTCCTCCCATGGTTTTGGTGGAATGAAAATATTCTGGTAGGCATTGGCAACCAGATAGGCGAGTTTGTTAAGATCTCAGAGAGGACTAGATCTAGGTCAATGGCAGATTATGCAAGAATATGTGTAAAGGTGAATTTGAGCCAAGGTCTATCGGAGGCAATAATATTGCAAATTAATGACTCTAAAGAATATTCACAAAAATTGGAATATGAAAGTATTCCTTTCAATTGCACAAAATACCATGAATATGGCCATTTTGCAAGAGTCTACCCTCTGAATCCTCCACAGGAAACTCAGGATAAACAAAATAATGATGGTTTTACACAGGCTAGAGGTAGAAGAAATAATCCAAGAAGAAGAGCTCAATACCAGGACCAAACAACTCTCCATAACTCTTTCGAGATCCTAAATCAAGAAAAGATAGTGGAAAGTTTGGCTAAGGAGATTACTTCACCGATCTCTCCAACAAAGGCTCTGAACTCTAGAAATAGAGAGCAACAATGCACAAACATAGAAATCAAAGAAGGGAGCCAAAAGGTAATCTCAGACACTGCTAAATATTTACCCAATATTGATGAAATAGGCACTTTTAAATCCAAAAATCCTTTGAAACAAGGAGATAACAACCAAAGAACTGAGCAAGAAGTCCATTCTACAAATGAGGTCTCAAAGTATAAAGGGGAAACAAAAGTCTGTCAGCCTTCTAATCATCAAAATAATTCATTGGACACATCGATCTCCAAGGAGCAAAGCACTCTAAAGTTGAATAATATAGATTCTATCACATCAAAAGGAGAACCAAAAGATAATGCAGGGGCATCAAAGATGAAAGGTGGGGTCATTTCTCAGGGCTCCTCCATTCACACAGATCCACTTCAGTACCCTATCAAAATTGGAGATTCTTCATCCAAAAAGAACAAAAATCTCAAAACAACATATTCAACCTTGGAAATAGTAGATAAAAATATCTTTATTCAATCAGTGGCTAAAAGCAAAGGCACACCACTAGATTCAGACTCAAAGAATTCAGAATATGGAGACTCAGGGACAAAAGAGTGCTTAGCTTGTGATTTAGATGTGGGGACAGGCAAGAAGAAGGTAGGTAGAAAAAAAGTAGAGTCAAGAAATGCAAAGGCTAAAGAGGATATTGAGAATGGAAGTCAAAAGCACATAGACAAGATGCCTCTAGCCAAGGCTAAGTCTTCCTCCAAATGAATATTTTGACATGGAATGTGAGGGGACTGGGAACCCCTCAAAAACAAAAAATCCTTAAAAACAAGATCTTAGAGGTAAAACCATGGATAGTATGCATTCAAGAGACCAAGTTAGGAGCAGATAGAGCTGACAGAATTGCAAGACTGGTGTGGAAATATTGTAACTTCCTGAAGATTGATGCTTGTGGACAGTCAGGGGGTCTTTTCCTCTTATGGTCCAAAGAACATGTACAGGTAAAAGAGAGTAAAACAGACCTGAATTGGATAAAAATCAGCTTTGAGTTAGCAAATGATCCTAAATTTTATGTGCTTTATAATGTGTATGGCCCTAATTCAGCGGCAACCAAGTTACTATGTTGGAACTCCATGTGGAGTGAAATCAGACAAGATAACAATCAAAATGTTATCATTGGAGGAGACTTAAATACTGTATTGGATCCTGAAGATAAGAAAGGGGGAGTCTTCTCACAAGATCACATTAGAAGTTTAATAAAATATGGTATGGATGAGTTCAATTTGGTAGATTTGCACCCCAAAAAAGGTTGGTTTACTTGGACAAATAGAAGAATTGGGAGAGAGGCAATATCAGAGAGGTTGGATCGATTTTTAATCTCAGAGGAGTTGTTTTCTTACAATAAGGTGATAGAAACAAGAACCTTAAGGGGAACTCACTCGGATCACTGGCCAGTGCTTCTTCAGGTAGATCAAGTCATAATTGCAAAGAATGTTCCCTTCAAGTTCAACCCCACTTGGATTGAACACCCAAAATTTTTAGAAAAAATTAAGAGGTGGTGGCAGGAAGGTGAACCGAAACATGGAACAACCATGTATAGATTTCACAAAAAACTGCTATGGATAAAGTTGAAGCTAAAAGAATGGGCAAAAGAGACACACAAAAGAAAGGAAAAGGAAAAAGAAACTTTGAACAGAGAACTTGAGGAAATTCATAAAACAATATTGGATGAAGGGAACAAGGAAGAGTTGTCTTGCAGAGAACAAAAGTTACTAACAAAGTTGGAAAAATTTTAGGATCAAGAAGAAGAGCTATACCGACTTAAATCAAGGATGATCTGGTTACAGAAGGGAGATCAGAACACCAGTTTTTTCCACAAGTCCATACTCCAAAGAAGAAATCATAACTACATAAAAAGTATTCAGAGGGAGGATGGAAATACAGTGATAGACTTGGAAGACATCAAATCAGAGGCTCTTAATTTTTTTGGAAATATTTTACAAGAAGAACCGGTTGATAGGACTCTAGCTCAAGAGGAAGCCCTAAAATACATAGACAAGGTGGTTAACGAAGAGCAAAATAGAGAGTTAACAAAGGAGATCTCAATGGAAGAGTTGTGGACCACAGTCAAAGGTATGAAAAAGGACAAGGCCCCTGGTCCAGATGGGTTCCAAGTCAATTTTTACACAAGTTGTTGGGAAATTTTAAAAAGAGATTTATTGGAAGTGGTAGAAGAAGCAAGAAAATCGGGTAAGATCCTCAAGGCCATTAACTCCACTTTTTTGGCAGTTATTCCAAAAGATAGAGATGCATCTTGCTTCTCTAGATTCAGACCGATATCTCTTTGTAACACAAGTTATAAAATTATAGCAAAGATAATGGCAAATAGATTGAAGTGCATTCTGCCAAATCTGATTTCAGAGGAGCAGGGAGCCTTTGTTGTAGGTAGACAAATTTTTGACAATATAATTTTGACTCAGGAAGCATTGCATTCAATTAAACATGGAAAGAAAAAGTCAATGGTATTAAAACTGGATATGGCCAATGCTTATGACCGAGTTAACCAGATCTTTATTCTCAAAATTTTACAGAAATATGGGTTCAGTGAGAATTGGATCAAGTGGATCCATGCATGTATAAATAGTCCTCAGTTTGTTGTCCTTATAAATGGAGGTCCGACAAGTTTTTTTGGATCTAGTAGAGGGATTAGACAAGGATGCCCACTATCCCCATATTTATTTGCATTGGTGGCTAACTGTCTTAGAAAAATTATCAAAGCCAAAGCAGAGGAAGGGCTTTTAGAAGGGGTAAAAATATCCTCAAAGGTCAGATCTATCAATCATACTCTCTATGTTGATGATACTCTTATGATGGGCAAGGCTTCCATTTCTAATGCCAAAGCTTGCAAGGAGATCCTTAACGTGTTTCTAATGGCCTCAGGAGGCAAGATGAACTATGGAAAATGCCATGTCTTTGTTTATAACAACAGCATTAGGCTCCAAAATAAAATTTGAAGAGTATTGAATTTCCAATTGGGAAACACCAAAGGAAGTTTCAGGTACCTAGGAGTCCCAATATCCTCCAATGTCACCAAATATGCAGACTAGGATTTCTTGCTAAAGAAGATAAGCAACAAAATAGATTCTTGGACTTCTTCATTCCTAAATCTGGCTGGGAGAACCACATTGCTCAAATTAGTGCTATCCTCTTTACCTATATTCTGGTCTTCTCTGATGGCTGCCCCAAAATCGGTGATGCAAGAAGTAGAAAAAAATGAGAAATTTTCTCTGGAAAGGAGGGAAATATGGATCGAACAAATTACCTTTGGTAAAGTGGTCCATAGTTTGTTATCCTAAAAATGAAGGTGGATTAGGTATTAAAAATCCATACCTTATGGCCAAAGCCCTAGCAACAAAATTGGTGTGGCGGATGCTTCAGAATGCAAACAGTCTCTGGGTTCAGGTCCTGTTGAGCAAGTATGGTGCGGGGTGTCCTTCAAAAAACTTGTTATTCAAAGTGAATCCTTGTAGAAAAGGAACAAAAATTTGGGGACACATTCTAGAAGGTCTAGAACTATTTAAAGCAAATTGTTCTTGGGCAATCAGGGAGGGAGAGATAGATGCTTTCTCTAATTCCTTTTCTAGAAAATTTCCAATAGTGCAGCGTAGAGATCTGGCTCAAATTATTAAAGGTTTAAGGAATAGAGGCTACAACAGAGTTAAAGACCTCAGAAGGGTTGCATTGCTTGACACAGATCCTCAGAGTTGGAAAACAACTGAAGAACTGAATATTCCCACCCGCCTCCATCATCTTTACATGGAATTATTAATATTATTAAAATATAGACCTATGTTTTTAAGGAAAGGTGAAGATGTTGTTAGATGGGTTGAAAAGGATAGGTTGGTGGCATATACTGTTAAGAGAGGGTACTCTACCCTGTTAGCTCAACAAATGGGAGGATAGTTAGCAGGCTTTAAAAAGGCTACAAGGTTGGTTTGGAGTTCTGTTGCCACTCCAAAATCTAAGTTCTTTGCTTGGTTGTTGATCAGACAGGCAATTCTAGTTGGAGAAAATAGACAAAAAAGAGGATACGTTGGGCCAACAATCTGCTACCTTTGTAGAGAAAATAATGAAACATGTATCCATGTGTTTATTCACTATCCATTCATAAAAATTTTGTGGTCTAACTGTGCAATCTTGTGCAACAAAGACATCAATGCTGCTTTGACCGAACAATCAATAGAAGGTTTCATGGTTGTATGGAATAGTGTGGTGATCAATGATAAATGTAATGAGGTCATCCGAAGTGTATGGATATTGCTTCTAATAAATACATTTTGGAACGTTTGGCTCTGTAGGAACAAGGTCTGTTTTAACAATGAAACAGTCACAACTGAAGGAACTTGGAAGAAAATTTTGAGAGTTGTGGGGGAACAATTCAGAGCCCAAAAAAGAAGCATGGTAGCTTCCAAGGATTCTTGGAACCAATCCGAACTCAGAATTCTAAAGATGCTAGATCTAGACAAGGATAAGTTGACTAGAAAAATCACAGAACCAATTGCAGTTGAGAAGATACATCTTGACAAAGGAAAAACACATGTGTTTTTTGATGGAGCTTCCAAAGGAAATCTAGGGCAAGCGGGTGCAGGAGGCAGAATTATTTGGTTCTACCCAACAAAAAGAAAAATCTTATTCAAAGAAGGATTAGGCTGCAACACAAATAATATTGCAGAATTCAGAGGCCTAATTCGGGGACTGAGAATTGCTATTCAATTTGAGTTGAAGGATGTGGTTATAAGAGGTGATTCTTTGTTGGTTGTCAACATCATGAAATAGTTATGGTCTCCACAGGATGAGTTAATAAATGACTCTTATGAGGAGGTGAAAGAGCTATTGGAAAAATTCTAGAGATGGGAAATTGTCCATATTCCAAGAAGTCTGAATTCTGAAGCAGACAAACAGGCAAATGAAGGAGTGAGATTGAACAATGAGCAATTCACAATGATCCAGGTTTCAGAATGAATGCTTTGTAGTGCTTGTTTTTTTCATGTAGGGTGTGAGAATTAGTTTTCTCCCCCGATTGCTTTGTACTTGTATTTTTCCATCAATAGAAATCTTGGTTTTTTGTTTAAAAAAAATTATTCTTTTATTTTTTATATATTTAAAAATAAAAAAATTATATTATATTAAATAAATTTAGTTATATATTATTAATAGGAATATAGGAAAATCCCAAGATTTGGACTGGTAGGAAAAAAGGACTATGGATGTAACCGATTCCCTAAATTTACAAGCTTACTGCAGTGGTAAGGGCTTTGGCCTCTCTTGGAGATGTCCAAGGTTCAAACCCCATTCAATATGAGGGGACCGATATTCCTTGTAAAACTTGTGTAAACTCAATAAAACTTGAAAAAAATAGCAAATGTGATTTTATTAAGCATGAGTCACGTTATTAGAATAAAAAGGATGATTAGGTTGACCATTTATAAAGTTAAAATTTTCTATAATATTATCATTTCAATTTTTCTTGATGATTTTGATATAAAACATGTGATCATAGTAGTAATGCTTAGTTGTAATACCAAATTCATGATATTTGTTAAAAATTTGCATTAATACAATAATTATTATTTATTAAAGTAATATAATTCTTATTGGTACTATATCAAAATATTTATAGTGGATTTGGTACTATATTAGGGTTGGGCATCCCCATCTCACCACAACCTCTCATAAAGGAGAGTTGGGCTTATCAATAGGAAATTTAAGACACACCCCCTCACACTGGTCCATGCCACATTTTGAACCTGCAACTTCTCGAAGAAGATCGAAAGCTCAAAGCATTGTCTTGGTTTAAAAAGTATTATACCAAGACCCTTCATAAAACATGTGAAAACTCAATAAAGCTTTAAAATACTAGTAAATGTGATTTTATTTAGCATGAATCACACTATTAGAATAGAAAGGATGATTAACTGATCCCCATGAGTGTGGTCTACCAGCAAGGATGCCACTTGCATTATGAGTGATGTGACCCGGGTTCAATCCCCATAGTGGATGTGTATAAGAAGTATTAAAAAAATAAATGATTAAGTGAATTGTAAAGTTAAAATTTTCTATAATACTATTAATTTTATATATATATATATTTATTTATTTATGATTTTGATATGAAATATATGATCTTAGGTGTAATACCACATTCCTATGATTTTTTACAAAATTATATTAATACAATTTTATTATTTATTTTAACACTATACTAATTTATAAAAATATTATAATAATACAATCATAAATTAATTTTTTTTAAATTGAACAACAAAATTTTAAAAAGTATTTATATCCAAAACTTTTACTCAAAACTCCTTTCCTCAAATTCCTTATCCTTAGTTAAATTTTTGAAAAATGATAAGCCCTCCAAAGAATTTAAATGTCAAAGTTTAACTCATATATATTAAATTTTAGGAGTTTGTCTATTATTTTTTTGTTTTAATTAATTATTGTAGTATTATAATTATTTGATTATATCTATATTGAGTTATTTTCCTTATTTTTAAAAATTTAAGTATTTGCACTAATCACATTTAATAAATGTTTATAACATTTATTTGTTACTAATCTCAATAAACATTATAAAGTAGAGAACTTAAATCATCCTAAAATTAAAAAATTTAACAAATTAAGATATTCACCTATTATTAATAATTAATTAATTTTTATATTATTATATATATTCAGTTACAAGAAAGAGTGGAAAGTCGACAAATCTCCTCATGCGGCTATTTTGAGCACATCAAATCGATTTAAATGCATGAGAGAGTCATGACACGAACAAGAGAGATCACCATCTCTTATTTCCTTCTTGGTCGATCACATTCATTCCTGTGATTAATCGAAGATGATGCATAAGATATTTTAGTGAAGAGCGGAGGTGACTCTTTGGCAGTGGCAATTATGTTGCTCGGGAGGAAGAGCTTATTCTTTCTTCAGATCCCTGTTCTTCGTGTACTTAGAGATTTTAGTTCCTTGTGTATGTCATCCATTCATCCCTCCCTGTTGTATCATGCTTTACATATAAAATTCGAATATCCGAACAGGCCAATAATTTTTAATCTTTATACGGTAATATTGGATCCCTATTATACATTTATTGGAGAATTAACGTTTTTTAATTTACATAAAATAAAATAAATAAGTTTTATATCAAAATCAAACTCTGTTTTTTTTCACTTTTGTCTTTCCCTCCCTCCTCTATGTCTTTCCGGGAAGCAGTCGAAAAACCACCAAAGAGTGAATCCCGCCCAGCGGGAAGCAGCTGAAATCCATCCCAGTGTAGATCCCGCCCAGCGGGAAGCAGCAAAAACCTCTACCAAGTGAATCCCGCCTCCCGAGAAAACTAGCAGGAAATGAGAAAAACCCGCCCAACGGGAAACCCAACGGTTCTAGAGAATCCTGCCCCACGGGAAACCATCCTCCTCAGCGAAAAACCATCCTACCCAGAAAAAAGGGGGAATCTCGCCCAATAGGAAGCAGCTGAAAACTAGCAAAGAGGATATCCCGCCCATCGAGAAGCAGCCAGAAAGCACCACCAAGAGAATCCCACCCCCAGGACAACCAACAGGAAAAGACAACAGGTTAAGGGACCAGGGATACAGGGACTGGGGATCCCAGGCGAGAAGAGGTAACAACCACAAAGATGGGATCCCTGGGAGCCTAGCCTGGGGGATCCAGGGTCTGCATGCATAGATAAGATCCCCCCATGATTTGAAAAATGCAGCAGAACCCAGAGAACCCCAACAGCAGGGGCCAAGAATCCCATCCTTGCACAGGAGAAACTTCAGGGAACTGGGACTGAGGCTGGGAACAACCCAAGTAGAGAAAAAGACCCCCCCAAGGCCAAAAAAATGCCCAGGGTGTCCACCAAGGAGCAGAACCAGCACGAAGAAGCCTCCAAGCGAGAAATCGAAGAGGGCCCTCCCCATAGGGACGGGACCAACAGCAGCCACAGGATCCCATAGAGGATTCACTAGCAAAATGGGGAAAGAGGCCCCCCCAGACCACCCCCAAAGCATTAAGGACCTCAAAAGAAACCCCAGGAAGCCGTCAAAAACCCAACCAATCACCCCCACCACCCAGAGAACCGCAGGGAACCAGATCCATGCCAAAAACCTGCAGAAAACCCCAAGGGGAAGCCTGAGGGAAAAAAAAAGGAAGGGATCTCGAAAATAGCAAAGAACCCTGGAAAGCACCAGGCCAAAAACTCAAATAAGGGAACCCTGACCAACTGGAAGAGGTGCAAAAAGAGGAGAAGGATCTCCCTCAAGGAGATCATTTGCAACAAACAATCCCAGGAAGGGATGACCTAGGATGAGCCATGGACTCGACAGGAACCAGGGGAGGGGGAGCAGGGGAGGGATCGGGACCCTCGCCTCTCTACTTTTATAATTTGCTTATTTTCCTTTTCCTTATTCCTCTTCTTTATGTTTTTCCTCCACCTCTCTTTTTCGCTAAATTGAATAAAATTAATGGATCTATCTTTCAAATTATTATAATTTGCTTGCAAAAAAATATATAGCATAAAATTTATATTTTTTTAATAAACTCAATGATACACCCATCCACACACATTTTAACCACTCACACATTTCATCTTTGTGGTATACCACCACATACAACCATCCACACACATATTAACCACGCACACATTTCATCTACCACCACAAACCTTACCATGGTTTGAACTTGAATTTTTTATAAAATATCCAAAACCCTAATCATTGCTCTGGACATAAATTTAGTTTTTTAATACACTCACACTTTTTGCCTTGGTTTAAATATGAGAGGTTAAAACCATGCTGCAATGACAATAAAATTTATAATTATAAAAATTTATGTTTTTACTATAAAATTATTAACTCTGCATTTTTTTATAATATTAATATTTATATAAATTAAAATTTGAATATTTTTCTTTTACCGTAGGGTTTTAAAATGTTGTCCTATTCCCTTTACATCAATTTGATCACATTGGAAAATCAAAACCATACCACTTCAATGTCCTAAAAAGATAATAAAATTTATAATTATAAAAATTTATATTTTTTTTACTATAAAATTAATAACTATACACTTATTTGATAATATTAATATTTAATATAAATTGAGATTTGAATTTTTTTTTCTTTTAAACAGTGTTTTTTTGGAAAGGGTTGTCCTATTCCTTGATAACATTGAGTTATTCGGTGCCACTGAAATTTAAACCTTGGTGTGGGCTACATTACTATTTGTCCCAACTATTGAAACAAAAGAATACTTTATTGGAGACCTCACAATATAGTTAATTTATAATACTATTCCTTGAAATATTATAATAATTAAATTAAAATGTAATAGAGATAAGTTTATTTTATTTTAATATAATTAAATAAAATATTATTTAACATTTTATATTTTTAAAATTATGAAATTGTAAAAGGTCTCATATGTATTATATCCTTTATTACATAGTAGTATTACAAGATATAATTATGTATTATATCATTATCACATAGTGGTATTACAACAACTTAACAATTATGTAGGTTTGACAAGATTCAAGTTTAACTCTTTTCCTTAAAAGTTGAGGAATGTAATTAGTTGAGACATTGTCATTTAATTACAAAATTTTATTTTCATTGTATATCACTTTAATCATAAAGTTACTTAATATATATACATACAAATTATATGAATAATTAGTTGAACAACTTTCTTATAAATCCCATATAATTGGATGGAGTTATACATAATAATTAAATACAACATCCTAACGTGATTTTGTGGATGTCAAAAACTATTTTACTTTTACTTTATAAACTTTTTATTATATTATAAAATAACTTACTTTAGTGCAAATGTTAGCTTTTTATATCTCAATAAAGTCCTTACAACTATAAATGATAGTTAAACTTTTTTTATAAATTTCATATAATTTTATAAAGTTGTTTGTGATAGGTAAATTAACATTGTATAAAAAAAAAAAATGTGTTTTTTAGGTCTATATAATTATTTGTAACATGTAAATTATAATAATTATAAAACTTCTTATCCACAAATGTTTTAAAAATATATTTAAATATAATAAATATATTTAAATATAATGTAAATTTTGTAGTCTTCATATGACAAAGGGACCTATAAAGAAGGGGAATGCTAATGCTAATAAGGAGGATAAGAATATTTATCCATTATGTAAATTTTGTAGTTCTCAAATGATACAAGGACCTATAAAGAAGGGGAAATGCTAATGTTAATATAAAGGACCTATAAAAATGGGTGGATAAACACATCATTTGTAATTTTACCTCTTTTGAATTTGAACCTTTCATATTATATTTAGGGTTCTAAAGTCTTAGACTCTTAACTATAAACTACTCAAGTTGTAAGTATTAGTAAAATTCATTAGGCTTGAAAAAAAATAATATGTTATTTTATTATATTTTTGATATATTTAGAAATAAATTATTTTTTGGACTATAATAGCATGAATTTTTGGAAATATTTTTCTACTAATATGGAGTGTATAGATAGTAGAGGTGGAGTTTTGATATTGTGAAGGATGTTGTAGGAAAATTTAGAGAAGAAGAATGTTGAATTTTTGAATATTTGTATTTATAAAGCAAATTAAAGAAGATGTAGAAGATAAAAATAAAAAATTTAAACTTTTTATGAAAAAGGATATAGGTATCTACTTATAATAACTCAATTGAGACGAGAATTGAACATTTTTTTTGTAAACTCTTAAGCTCTAACGGAGAGAGTCATGTTTTGTAAAGTGTAGGATTTTCTAGTACAACAACCCTTTTTTTCAAGAAAAAGGGTTGTAATATTATTAATAATGTGATGTATGAAAAATAAGAAACATAAACAATATTAGCTAAGTAATAAGTAATCTTATTAGTGGTGCAACTCTTTTCATTTTCTCCTGTTATAAGTGAAAGCAAATTAATAATTATATGGAGGCCTTGCTATTGGTGTTGCTTTGAAAAAAGGTTATGCTCTAAGCTGGTGGAAGATAATCTGTGAGTCAAACTTTCATATTATTAATTTTTTGAAGACTCATAATCTTTCTAATGTTCATTGGCAGTTGGTGTTGGCTCAGCAGATCATTCAAATTTATCGACACTTGGAGTTTATTTCCTTTGTTCATATTTCGAGGGAATGGAATGGTGTGGCTGATTGTTTGGAAAAATGGGCTTATGAGTTTCAAGAAGACTAGAATGTTAGGGACTAGGATCAGCTTCCATTGGATTGTTCTCATCATCTTGCTAGTTTGCTTGTTAGGGATATGTCTGGTTGAGGCTATTGTTTGTTGGATGTCTTTTGATTGGTTGCTCGATGGTTTTAGGGGTATCTTTCTTCTAGCCCTTGTAAGGATTATTGTTTGGGATTCTCTGTTCTTGTATGCTTTTATTGATTCAATAAATCTTTACCAACAATTAAAAAAAAATTACATCTATATTTTTTTGGTTACATAGATGAATTGGTTACAATCACAATTTTTAGTAACTATCAACGCAGCTGATAGGGTTCAAACTATATGCGAAGGCTTCCAACACACCCATCGTCTCATTAATGGTAACCTGGCGTGAGATGAGGACCGTCGGACGTACAGGGTTCTCTCCATCTTCATCAGTCTGGTTCAACATGTGGCATGAAGGGGGACCGCCAGACAAGTAGGAAACAGATCACCGTCATCATTCAGGTGCAACACGCAGAGGAGTCGGAGTCGGATCGGGCTACTGGTTATGGTGCCCCAAATTACATCTATATTGTTATAAAATGATCTCTTTTATATTTTATTTCATTTCAATTTCATATTTTATATGGTATTTGTCTAGTGTCAAGTATTTCTACCATGATTTAAATTATTTTACTTAGTTCTTAATTTAGTAAATATGGTTTATTTAAGCACCAATCGTAGTATCAAATGATTAAGTTGAAGATTTATAAAATTATTATTTTTCTATAATACTATCATTTCAATATTTATCCATGGTTTTTTATATAAAACATATAATATTAATTTATAAAATATTATAATAATTATTTATTTGATAATATAGTTCATATTGGTACCATACTAATTTATAAAAATATTATAATAATACAATTATAAACTAGATATTTTTTTAGAATTGCACAACAAAACTAAAAAAAACATTTAAATCTAAAACTTGTAGTCAAAACCTCTTATCCTTATTCCAATTTTAAAAGGATGATAAACCATTTAAACATTAATATTATATTTAAACCATTTAAATATTAATTTTATATTTTAAAATTTACTATCATTTTTATTTTAATTAATTATAATAAAAATAAATTTAATAAATAATAACGTTCACCTCTATTTTATTCACTATCAATCCCTATAGACCTTCTGAGCTGGAGAACTTAAATCTTCCTAAAGAAATTTAGGAAGTAATACCATTCGATAGGGTTCACAAGTAATATCATTGGATAAGGTTCACCTATAAAAGAATCCATAACTACCTTATTATTAAATAACTATATAAATTATTTTTATTATTATATATATTCAATTGCAAGAAACACCCACGGATGTACGAATTGCTTGCGTAAGCAAAATCGAAAGTACATCTTGAACTAATAGTAACCAGGCCCAATTATTTTTTCTTCGTACACGGATGGACGATGGATGATGGATGGACGTACTACACTGCCATTCGTGAATTTTCAATCTGTATGTCAAATCTACTTAAATGCATGAGAGACTTATGAAAGGAATAAGAGAGATCACCATCTTTTTTTTCTTTCTTGATTGATCGAAGATGATGCATATGACATTTTACTGGGGAGTGGAGGTGACGCTTCTCTTTGACGGCTGGATAACGCGTACGCCGTTACAGTAAGCGTGAGAGCCCATCTCAGAATGTATACAAACGAGGGAAAGCAGGAGGAGGATGAGATCGTAATGGAAGGTAGAGAAAGATTGGTGCGGCAATTTAAGAAGAGAGCGTGCGCACTGAAAGCCGCAGAGACGATGTTGTTTGCTGTGAATGCAGTGTTGGGTTATTTGTTAATGTTGGCAGCCATGTCTTTCAATGGAGGAGTCGTGCAGAAAAGATTTAAATGACAAATGATATGTTTCAAAGAAAAGATTTAGATTTGTTATGAAGAAATAGTTATATATCAATAAGTTTAACTTAAATTATAAATACAATTAAAAATATATATAGATGTAAAGATCATGGAAGGAGAAAATGCTTATAGTTCAATTAAGATTCCTCGCATTATCTCAATGTAAAACTAGGAGATAGAGAATACCTTAAGGGGAATGGTTCGCACTATCTCAATGCAAAACTAGGAGATAGAGAATACCTTAAGGAGAATGGTTAGGACGGATATGTGTTATCATTTTATCATTGAATGTAAAACCAAGACACTCTTAAAATGAATTCATTAATAAAACTTTTTGAAAAATTAAAAATAGAAAAAATAATGAAAATTTGGTTAAATCAACTAAAAAAAATTTAAAAATATAAGAGGATGTTGAATTTTTTTTTATTTTGTTTGAGTAAAAATTGTAATAATTATACTATTTTTAAAATTTTGAAACTTCAAAAGGTTCAAGGTTTGAATCCAAAAATATAGTAGGGTTGTACATTGTACATTATACTCATATCTTATTAAAGTTCTTGGTCCTATAGACTATTTTGATATCATGGACACAGTTAAAATAATTTGAAACATTTTGATATCATGGACCCCGTTAAAATAATTTGAAACATTTTGATAGCATGGACACTTTTAAAATAATTTGAAATATTTTGATATCATGGACACAGTTAAAATAATTTGAAACATTTTGATATCATGGACCCCGTTAAAATAATTTGAATCATTTTGATATCATGGACCCCGTTAAAATAATTTGAAACATTTTGATAGCATGGACACTTTTAAAATAATTTGAAATATTTTGATATCATGGACACAGTTAAAATAATTTGAAACATTTTGATATCATTGTACCGTTAAAATAATTTGAAACATTTTGATATCATGGACACTTTAAAATAATTTGAAATATTTTGATATCATGGACATAGTTAAAATAATTTCATTTCAAAATACATTCAGTGCTTTTTTTTAGACATCTTTGTTTTAAGGTAATAATAAGAGATTGTTACAAAGATTTTTTTTTTTGTTAGGGTAGCATGAGAATCCCCTATGATTGACGCTCAGGGCTGGACATTCCCATCCTAACCATGACCCCTCATAAGGGTTGGGCATTCCCATCCCAACCATGACCCCTCGTAAGGTTAAGAGATAAGCTTATCAATAGGGGCTAAACACACAACCATACACACACACTCTCACATACTTGTCCACATCGTAGTTGAAACTTGGACCTCTCAAAAAAGAGCCAAAGCCTAAACCGTTGTGTTTTTCCCCTAGGACCAAAAAATTAAATGGGTAGTGTGATAAACCCCTATGAACAATGCATAGGGCTGAGAAATCTCCTCCTAACCATGACCCCTTGTAAAGCCATGAGATACACTTATCAATAGGAAATTAACACACAACCAAACATCACGGTTTGAACCTTGGACATCCCAAAGAAGAGTCAAATTCCAAATTGTTGCATTGTTTCCATCAAGATAAACTTTAGGTTAGAAAGAAACCTCAAGAGCCACTCTTAGGTGGTCTGCAATGCCATCCCATCTGGGTATACCATTGTCTAGAGGTATACCATTGTCTAGAGGGAAGCCACAAGACATTTTTTGTGTCTTCCTTCGCATCATAAAGGTTTGAACTGTGGACCTCCCGTTCAACAGGGTCAGGCTCACCTTTTCCACTTGCACTACAAAGGTGGACAAAAGAGCTTATGGTTGCTAATGTGATTTAAATCGAAGTTTAATTGTGGACCTTTCGTTCAATAGGGTCAAACTTACCTTCTCCACTTGCACTACAAAGGTGGACATAAGAGCTTATGGTAGCTAGTGTGATTTAAATTAAAGTTGAATGGACCCGTGGTAGGGATCGCAGACCTCAACTGGCTGCCTCACACCAAATCGACTACCCACTCACCCTTAAAAGGGTTTATGGTAGCTAGTGTGATTTGAACCGAATTTGAATGGACCCGATATACCACTATCTAGAGGGAATCCATAAGATATTTTTTATCCCCTTTGCATAGCAAAGGTTTGAACTGTTAACCTCTCGTTCAATGGGACCAGGCTCACCTTATCCACTTACGCTATAAAGGTAAACTAAATTTAAATTGGTAGTGTGATAAACCCCTATGATGGATGCATACAGCTAAGTCGTATTTTCCTATCTATAATCCCTCGTAAAGTCGAGAGCTATGCTTATCAATAGAGAATTAACACACAACCAAACACCGTAGTTTGAACCTCCTCCTAGCCATGATCCCTCATAAAGTTGAGAGCTATGATTATCAATAAGGAATTAACACATTGTCAAACATCACAGTTTGAACCTTGGACCTCTGGAAGAAGAGCCAAACCCTAAACCGTTGTGTTGTCCCTATCGAGATAAACTCTTAGAGTAGAGAGAAAAAATCAAGAGTTACTCTTATATGGCCGACAATATCGTCCCATTCGGGTATACCACTAATTAGATGGAAGCCACCGGAGATTGCTTTTGTGTCACTCTTCACATCATAAATGTTCGAATAGTGGACCTTTCGTTCAATGGAGCAGGCTCACCTTCTCCACTTACACTACAAAGGCGAACAAAATTTTAGGTTGGAAAGAAACCTTGAGAGCCACTCTTAGGTGGTTGTAAATGCTATCCCATTTGAGTATATCATTATCTAAAGGGAAGCCAAAATTGGTAATGCTATCCCATTTGAGTACATAACTATCTAAAGGGAAGCCATAAGAGATTTTTGTGTCCCCCTTCACATAACAAAAGTTTGAATCGAGGACTTCCCATTCAATAGGGCCAGGCTCGCCTTTTCCACTTGTTTTATTTATTATTTTTTAAATAATATTCTTCAACATCTTTGTTTTAAGTTAATTATAAGAGATTGATACAAAACACATTATTTGTATAATATGATGATGGTGTTTTAATTGGGATTTTATAAACCATGTAATGTGATTAGAACTATGAGAATTTTATAGTGATATATTTTTATTGTGAAGTTTAGTAATATTTTAATACTAATAGTTATGTATTTATAACTTTAGCATGGATTTTATTGTTAAAATTTAATATTTTTAATCATTATAGTCTATTATAATTTTATTGTGGAAATTAGTTAGATTTTAATACCTAATAATTATATATATAAGTTTAATACATGAAATTTATAATATTAGCATCACATGAAGTTTATAAAAAATATGATCATGGGGTTACCATCACACAAAGCTTATTAAAAAAATCAGGGTGGATTTGAAATAAAAAATTAAGGTTAACATCATACACAAAGCTTACAAATAAAATGAGGTTATTTTACAACTATAGGTACATCTATCTTAATATTTATGGTCATTAAACATATATTCATAGAAAATAAAAAATCCAGCCCCTACCTCCAAGTGCCTTTATAGCTCTACAAGATGCAAGATCATAATTTGAAACTCCTTGCCCTCCACTACTCGTCCTAAGCATAGGTAAATGATAAAGGTAACTCATGAGATTGAAACCTTAATCAATGATATGAAACTTTTAATTCTATACCATATTCCTAAGCATAGGATAAATGATAAAGGTAACTCATGAGATTGGAACCTTAAACAATGATATGAATAAAATCTTCCATGTTGTCCGTATCATCCCATGATTTTAACATCTATTGCTACTTCAACACCAGCTACAACCTATGCAATAAGCACAAATTCCACCATCATCATAGCCGCTCTTTTTCCATCTATACCAGGTCCATTTTTCCCCTCACTTATAACTGCTTCCACTCTCGCAAATCATCCTACAACAACTTCTTTACATAAGGTGAATATTGTTTCACAAAATGTACAGAGTTTTTGGGGTAGGAAATTAGCCCAACCTTCAAAACATGCCACTCGAAGGAGAAAGACCATGATTGTTGATACTATGGCTAGGCAAAGAATAACTATCTCCCTCACTCCTCTTGTCAATAAACTAGAGGAAGATATGATTGTGAAAGATTATCAATTGAAAGAGCATACTAAAGATATCATTCAATTGCCCTTGGAGGATGAATTAGTTATAGCTAAGGCTCATCTTGAGACCATTTATGTCAAACTAATATTTGCAAAGATAAATATGAAAAATTGGAGGAAAATATTAAGAGGCTGGAGAAAACAATCAACAACCAGAATAAGGTGGAGAAGGTTATGAGAAAAAGGGCCAAGAATTAGCAAAAAAAATACCAAGAGGTCATCAAATTCAAAGAGCAAGCTAAAGATTTGAAGAAGAAAAATAAGGCCTAGGTCAAAGAGATACAAGCCTTGAAACAACAGCTACAAGTTTAAAATGCTAGAGCTACAGGTTTCTCTAAAGACAACATCAAATAGATCAGGAAGCAAATGTGGTCTAAAATTTTAGATAAGTGGTTAGAAATCCAGCCAGTGATTGATTATATTGATGAGGCCAACCATTTGTTGCAGGCAACCAAGGAAGACTTGGATAAGTTTAATAAATAATTACAGCCCATGGTAATACAAGCAAAGCAAATATACAAGTTGTATGAAAATAGATTCAATGATGTTGTCAAGCCCATCACAAATAAGGTATATAATACTGCAAGATTAGTGGCTAGGATTGTAATAAGGAAAAGTAAGCTACTCCAAAAGGGATGGTTGCTGATAGATAAAATTTAAGGTAAGTTGCACGAGATTGTGGATATCAACAAAAAAATGATGCAGTATGGTTTTGGAGGGTTTTGAGTTAAAATGACATTTTTTTCAGAAGAATACCTCCAAACCAGCATAGGTTCCATCATGTAGGATGAGTCTAAAATAGATGTTGGGGAGGACCCGATCAATCAAGATCAAGTTTCTTAGCTAATAAAAGACTTAACCAGGCTTAAATATTTAATCGAAGACTTGATGAATAAGGGATATTCCATATCTTATGAGAAAACTACCAAATTGGATTTCACTCATAAGCAACTTAAGGATATGACTAATCCCACTAAATCAGCCATGAACCAAACACTAGAAATATTGAATCAGATGATTCAATTGTTTTGAGTAGAAGCAGAACCAAAAGCCAAAGAGGAAGATAAAAATGATAATTAGGATGAGGAACAAGAAAGAAATGATGAAGATATGCACCAAGACAAGGGTGACCAGGAGAAAGAGAATGTAGAGGCTACTAAGAAGATGTAAGAAAAATATATTGAAGAATAGGATCAATAGGAAAAGGTGCGAGAGTAAGGAAATTTTACTACGAAATATGCTAAAGTGTTTTGAATACCACAATTGGCAGAAGAGCCGTATATGCATGTTTTATAAATTGTTTTGATCCTGATAATATTAGAGGGTAGTCATAAAGTATGAACCTGTGAAAAGACATGAATAATTCATGATGTCGAGTTGCCAAGAGATCATGTTTTGACTAAGTTTATAAAGGGGTACATTTTTGTGTAGTTGAAGCAAGATTGAACTTGTGGAAGGAGTTGCAGAGATAAGTTACTCTTTACCTCTTGCATGGTTTCCTTGTGAACAGTTATGCTCTAAGCATCTTTGCAAATGTTTGAAATTATGATTGTCACATGAAAGTTATTCTATGAAGCATAATTCTATATGATTTACATTTTACCTCTTGCATGATTTCTATGTGAACCGTTACTCTCTGAGCATATTTATAAATTTTTGGGAGAGTGATGATCATATGGAAGTTATTCTATGAAGCATAACTTGCATATGGACTGAGTCTATTCTATCCTTCATTAACCCTCATTCACTCATCCCCTTCACTGCATATTTTTTCTTCCCTCCATTTCATTCATTCATATTTTCCCTAAAAATCCCTCTTTGTTCATTCATCCCACTTCATTACCATTAACTCATACTATTTTTTTACTCCTAATGAACAATGGATAAGACTATAAGTTCTCAGGCTTTGTGAGAAAATCCTCCAAGAGGCACCAGAATGTAGGCCCAAAAGACCACATACTTAGGAAATTTTCCAAAAAAATTAAGTCCTAAAGAGTCCTACAAACCCCGGTAGCGGTGCAGTGTAGCATGTTCTATGTCATGGTCAACTTAGTCAAAATTACACTTTGCATTCCTCAAATTGTGGCTTAGAGCACAAAATTAGGATGCGGCTTGTGATAAGATTTTTGACACTATGTAGCCTTGAACACGATTTTATGCCATGATCAGTGTGGTCAAAATTAATAAGTTCACCATCCAAATTATGGCTCACAATATAGTTCCATATCATGCAATCCAGCACATGTTCTACACTGCGTGACTCAACGCATTATTCTACACCGTGGTTAGCACAATCAAACTGGGCAAGTCGATGATTCAATTTACAATCCAAAACATGGTTCCACATCGTGCGGCTTATGCATTGTTCTATGCTACGGTCAGCATTGGTTAAACTTGCAAATTGGTGATCTAAATTGCAGGCTAGGACACCATTCTAGAATATGGTTCTATGTCATAGTCCAAAATAAAATTAGGTTATTACAAAGATTAAAGGAGCAGACCAGAACATGGTTCTACATCACATGCCCTAGAACACAATTTCAAATGAACAAGACAAGGCCCCTTTGCTCTAGCCCACGGTCAATGTAGTCAACCTTTTCAAATGAGAGTTTCAAAGAGTGGCCTAGAGCATGTTCTATGCCCCTAAGGAAGAAGAAGAAGGAAGGATGTAATCATCTCTATATCGTGAGGTGTTGTATACCACAAATGAGTGCGCTAAGCTTCTATTGATCAAATCTCAACCATTCAATAAGAGATCAACAACCTACATGCAATGTGGTTTAAGTCATGTATAAAAGTGGGATTTGACTTAGCATAGAATAGCAGATTCTTATTAGAAGCTTCTGAGTTGAAGCGAGTAAGAATATGAAGTGATAAAAAAATAAGAATTGTGAGCTGATTCAATTGCAGATCTACTACGAGGTAGCCACGACAAGAATGATGGATACCCTTGATTTCATATCAACCCGATCTAGAGTTGGAAGCCATAAAAGTTGAATGATTGGAAGAAACTAAGTTGCATAGGGGTAAAGGATCAAACAAATTTCTTTTATCTTCAAATCAAATAAGAGGCTGCCACACACATAGAACCACCTGTTAAATTTCAAGGCAAATGAGCGTATGGTTCACAAGTTATGGCTCTCACAAGGTGCATCATTCTCCTCTAGTGAAAAAAAACTCAGCTCCTGCTAGTTCAATTGAATTGATATCCTGTAGCTTCCGGTTATCAATTTCATTTAGCATTGAATCTAAAACCCAAGTGTTATCTGACTATGGTAATCCTTCCCACTGAACTAGGAATATATTGTAGCTCCCATTTTTGGTGGTGATCACCTTCTTATCAAGCACTTGTGCAACTCTGTATTTTTTCTTCTTAGGCATCTGTCATGCCCAAGTTACTGTCTCTTGTAATTTACCATTCTCGATAGTACCAAGATACTGAAATAAATCAAAAACATTAAAAATGGGTGAAATATCAAATTCACTGAGCAGCTCCACTTTATAAGCATTATCATTCTTCAAAATCCTGCATGGCCCAATTTTCTTAAGTTTCAGTTGTTATACGTACCCTTAGGAAATATTTATTTCCTAAGATGAACCATGACCATATCACCCTCTTCAAACACTTTCACCCTTCTGTGTGTATTAGAAAAATCTTTGTAGTGAGCATTACTACTCTACAATTTTTCCCTCATAGACTCTTGCACTTTCTGGGTATGCTTAGCAAATGCTTCTGCATCATCACTAACTTGTTCCCCAATTGGTAACTCAACCAAATCTAATACACCTCTAGGATTTTAACCATAAATAATCTGAAAAGAAGATTTACCTGTTGACCTTTTCACTGAACTGTTGTATGTAAATTCATATTGCAACAAGGCTAAGTCCCATTGTTTTGGTTTTTCTCCAACTATGCATCGTAAGAGGTTTCCCAAGCTTTTGTTCACTACCTCAGTTTACCCATCGGTCTGTGGGTGGTAAATACTACTGAACTACAACCTGGTGTTCAAATTTTTCCACAACGTCCTCCAAAAGTGACTCAAGAACTTAGTATCCCGATCAGAAGTAATAGTCTTTGGAACACCATGTAACCGCACAATATCATCAAAGAATAAGACTGCAGTCCTAGTTGCATCATTAGTTTTCTAGCAAGCAATGAAATGCACCATTTTTGAAAATCTATCTACCACAACAAAAACTGAATCCTTACCCCTCTGTGTCTTGGGCAACCCTAACACGAAATACATACTTAGATCAGTCCATGGTCCTATAGGAACTGGTAGTGGCATATACAACCCTGTATTTTGTGCATGGACCTTAGCCATCTGACATACTCTACATCTAGAGACAAATCTGATTATGTCTCTCTTCATTTTCGACCAAGAGTACTTCTCCTCTACAAGAGTTTTGGTTACTCCAAAATGACCATCCAAACCCCTACTATGTAATTTCCTCAATATGTTCTCTCTCATAGAGCCATTGGGAATGCATAATCGATACCCTTAAACAAGTAATCATTTAGTAAAAAATACTCTTCAAAAATAGTATGGGACTCACCATCTATCTCACTTTTACACTATTGCACAATATTCCCAAAATATGCATCAGATTCATATAGATCTTTAATCCCCTCAAATCCTACCACTTCATTCTCCATAGTGGTCAACAACATGACTCTCCTACTCAATGCATCAGCAACCTTATTTTGTTTGCCCGAATTGTGCTTTAGGAAAAATGTATACTATTGCAAAAATGAAACCCATTTGGCATGCCTACTATTTAACTTTTTCTGAGAGTTGACATACCTCAATGCTTCATGATTAGTAAACAACACAAACTCCTTTGAGAGTAATCAGTGCCTCCAATGTTGCAATGCTTGCACAATTGCATAAAATTCCACATCATATGTAGAATAATTATTTCTTGCATCATTCAGCTTCTCACTGAAAAATGCTACAGGTCGGCCCTCTTGAATTTTTTTTTGGTAGATAAGATACTATAGCATTAATACTGGGTTTTACAGGTTGACCCAAAATCTTTTACAAAAATCAGCCCAGGGTTGTTGATGAACATGTCCTTACTAAGGATCCTATATATGTAAAATCTACATGCCGCCAAAGCCATTACATCCGATAAGGCACATAGCCTGTTATCAAAAAGAAACTTCCCATACAATATTTTGGGTATACCCCGAGAAAACAAACCTGCATCATAATTACAAAAAAAGAAACAGACACGGATCCCTTCCTTGAAATAGTGGAGAAATAAAAAGCTGCAGACACACATAGCAGAGTACTAAAAAAAACTCCCACAAGCTCTGTATTGACAGTTACTCTTAATAATTCTTTGGTAATTACTTTCTTCTGTATATGATATGCTTTGGGACCACATCCCATCTTGGCCAATCAACTTTGGATAAGTGAACCTGTTGGCTGGATTTATGGCAATGGCTATCTGGTGGTCCCCGTGGCTCTCGTTCAAAGTCTTATATTGACGTTTCTTTCCTGCCTTGTGATTATAAACCAACCTCAAATTACTAAGACGACTAGGAGCCATGTTATCTGACATGTGACTATCCCCATTAATATTTGTGGTATTTCTAAGTAGCATCCATGAAGACTGACAGTTTGGATAATTTTATTATGAGTCCATTTCAAAAATAGGCAGGAATACTCCTAGCCTTTGAACTTACAGTGCCTTCCCTATTGGTAAATTTGACTATCATTCTTGGCATTCTTGTTGAATAAGCTCCTCTAATTTTCTCGGGACACCATGTTCCCATTTGAAAAGTCCATCACCATTGACACCCAAATTGGCCAGCTTATCAACAATTTTGTTAGCTTTTCGAAAGACATGTTGGGATTTTCTATCCTGTCTTCCCTGGAAAAGGATCCTAGCCTCTTCAACAATTGTTTTAATCCTCCAAGGAGGTGTTTTCCAATTATTGAGGAGATTTATAACATGCATAGAGTCTCCTTCTATGATCAAATTTCCTTCTAAGTCTTGAGTCATTTGAAGGCCTCTCCACATAGCTCTAGCTTCAGCTTTGTTGTTTGTCCTTGTTCCCAAATATTCAAAAAATTCAAGCATCATATTCCCATTATGATCTAGCACAATGCTGCCAGTGCCTGCTCTGCTAGGATTTTCCTTAGCCACTCCATCAAAATTAAGATTAAACCAACCCGTAGGAGGTGGGGACCACTTAACATTGGCTCTGGGGTTGACTACCCTAGGCACAGACTCATCTAACAAATTCCAAAAAATGAGGCATCATAATCAACCTCAAACACCTTACTAAAATCTAGTAACACTAGAACAAGGTCTTTTGACACCTTCTTCTTCAAGAGTTCAAAACTCTTTGTTGCTACCATAGTCCATACAAACTCTTTCCCCTTCATGCACTCAGTTATAGGGGCAGCTATACTACTGAAGTTCCTGATGAACTTTTTGTAAAAGGTAGCTAGGCCATGAAAACTCCTTACTTCTAATATAGTTTGTGGAAGAGGCCATTCTAGAATCACCTTCACTTTTTTGCCATCCATCCTCATGCCATCTCTTGAGATTACAAATCCTAAAAACACTAAACTATCCTGAAGAAATCTATATTTTTTTAGATTGACATACAATTTCTCCTTCTTGAGCATGTCTAACACTAATTTCAAGTGTAACAAATGCTCCTCTTCACTTTTACTATAAATTAAAATATCATCAAAATACACAACCACAAACTTACCATTATATTCCCACATTACTCTATTCATCAACAGCATAAATGTACTGGGTGCATTAAAAAACCCAAATGACATCACCATCCACTCATACAACCCATATTTTATCTTAAAAGTTGTCTTACATTCATCCCCTTCTCTAATTTTGATCTAGTAGTAGCCACTCCGCAGATCAATTTTATTGAAGTATTTAGCTCCAGCCAATCCATCCATCATGTCATCCACTCTCGACATAGGATACCAATATTTTATTGTGATCTTGTTTATGGCTCTACTATCCACACACATGCGCCAGTCACCATCTTTATTTGGGGTTAGCAATGTTGGAGTCGCACATGGACTCATACTCTCCCTAACTAATCCTTTCTTTATCAACTCTGTCACTTGCCTACTCAACTCTGCATTTTGTGTTGGGTTCAACCGATAAGCTGCTTGATTTGGGAGCGTTGATCCTGGAATCAAATCCATGTGATGCTGGATATCCCTCTTTGGTGGTAGCCCATCTGGTAACTCCTTTGGTGTGACATATTTATATTCACTTAGCAACTTAGTTGTTGTTGTAGGCATAACCACTTCCTCTATTTCTAGCTTCCTAGTTGTTAAGGCATAACATAAGCTAGTATCCTTGATCTCTGCAAGAAACTCCTTCATCGTCAACAAGCTCTCACTCGGCCCATCCTCCTTTAGAGGTACAAGAACTACCTTTACACCATCCTTCCAGAATGTGTAAGTATTATTTCTCCCATTATGGTTAGTATCCCTATCGTACTGCCAAGGTCTTCCCAATAGAATGTGACATGCATCCATAGGGATCACATCACACCACACTTCATCCTTGTAAGTGCTCCCAATTGAAAATTTAATTAAACACCTCTGATCTACTGTTACCTCATTCCCCTTCTTAACCCATGAGATGCGATATGGATAAGGATGCTTTTCGCATTCCAGGTTCATTTTATCAACCATGACATTTGACACCATATTCTCACAGCTACCACCATCAATGACAATGTTACATACCTTCCCTCCTGATGTACACCTTGTTCGAAAGATGTTCATTCGTAGCCCAAAATCATCACCATCTATGGTCTGCCCC
The DNA here is from genome assembly GCA_028583015.1 of Wollemia nobilis. Lineage (NCBI taxonomy): Eukaryota > Viridiplantae > Streptophyta > Pinopsida > Araucariales > Araucariaceae > Wollemia > Wollemia nobilis. The sequence goes on along the minus strand of JAQPPZ010000853.1, from coordinate 2,607,171 downwards.
TTCGCTTTTCTCTGCACCTTCTCTTTCTTAGGAACAATCAGCATCCTCCTTATCATAAGTGCTTCCCCCATGTCAGCAACAACTTCATCCTCATCCTGCTCTTCCATCTCAACCAGATTGACCCTTCCTTGTCCTCCTTGACCCCTTTCTTGGACATCACGTTGGGGACACTCAAATGATCTGTGCCCCTCCTCACCACATCCATAATAGGTATACAACCTTCTTGGATCATTCCCATTTTGTCCACCACCATAACCTCTACCTTGTTGGTATCCTCTTCCTCTCATATTCTGCCCATCTTCTTCTTGTTTAGCAGGTATTGAGGATTCTCCCTTGAGAAAATTAGATCCACTTTGACCCCGACCTGAAGAGGGTGTGAATCCCTTCTTACCTCTTCTATTAACCCTTTTCAATTTCTCCTCTGCCTTGAGGGCCATTTGATATGCATCCTCCATTGTAAGAGTGTGATGCATGCTCATCTCATCTTGGACAACAAAACTTAGGCCGTTTACATACCTGGCAGCCCTTTGGTCCTCCGTCTCATTGTGCTCCACTTGAATGGATAGCTTGTAGAATTCATTAGTATAGTCCTCAATGCTTTGATCCTTCTATCGGAGATTCTAAAATCTACGAAATAGGGTTTGGGAGTAGTCTACAGGTATAAATTTTTCCTGTAACTTCTTCATCTTTATCCAATCCCTGATCTTTTCCTTTCCATTCCTCTATCGTGTAGTCTATAAATGATCCCACCAAATCAATGCATGTCCCTTCAACTTTGTGCATGCGAGCTTAACCTTCTTCTCTTCAACAAGGTTACTCCATTCAAAATATTTTTCCAGGCTATTGATCCAATCGATCAACTCCTATGGTTTCAACCCACCAACATACTCGGGAACCTCGATCTTGATCCCATATCGATTCCCCTTAAGCCCCTCTAGAGCTCGTATCAGTCAATTTTCAAAACCATGCCCTTCTTCCTCTGGGCCCTCTGGTTCTGCTTCTACGTGGACCTCAGATCCACATTCCTCAGGTATATTTTCATCATCAGATCCTTGATCTGCATGTGCCCTAGGATGTCTCTCTCCCATGCGATCAATCACACTAGTCAACCATGCTATTTCTGCATTCATATCCTTGATCTACCTATTCATCTGGGCATATCTTCTAGGTGGCATCTTCCCTTCACTAGCGAGATCACACCCGCTCTGATACCAAATGGTGTAAACTCAGCTACAAGAGACCAACAAAATGGACTCCAATCACATAACACAAATGCAATATAATGGAAGAAACCTGCAAATCGATATTCTTCTCATTCCTGAATTCACACCCCTTCTCCAAAATATTACAATCCATCATATAGCAACCGAAAACCAAAGAAACCCTAAAAATGTGTTTTTTTCTAAAAACTGCTAAAAATAGATCTTTTTTCTAAAAACTACTAAAAATAGAAATGAGTCGGATTGCACCCAAATTTGGTGCACACATCCCTCTTACAATAATGAACCTTAATTTAAAATATTAGGTCTCAACTTAAGGTATAACAAAAGATAATAAAACTCTAACATGCAAAAAAACCCAAAAAACTCGGGAACCTATTCTAAAAGCTAATTTTGGGACACTAGATGTCGGAGTTAGGTCCCAAAAACATGATTTTTGGAGGGTGAGGTGAATCAAAGATTAGCCTCATGCAGAACACGCACGCGGAACCACCTGTTAAATTTCAAGGCAAACGGGCGTACGGTTCACAAGTTATGGCTCCGACAAGGTGCATCATTCTCCTCTGGTGAAAAAGAACTCAGCTCCTGCGAGTTCAGTTGAATTGAAATCCTGTAGCTTCTGGTTATCAATTTCCTTTAGCTCTGACTCTGAAACCCAAGTGTTATCTAACTATGGTAATCCTTCCCACTGAACCAGGAATCTATTGTAGCTCCCATGTCTGGTGGTGATCACCTTCTTATCGAGCACCTGTGCAACTCTATCTTTTTTCTTCTTAGGCATCTGTCATGCCCAATTTACTGTCTCCTGTAATTCACCATCCTCGATAGTACCAGGATACTGAAATAAATCAAAAACATTAAAAATGGGTGAAATATCAAATTCATCGGGCAACTCCACTTTATAGGCATTATCATTGATCTTCTTCAAAATCCTGCATGGCCCAATTTTCTTAAGTTTCAGTTTGTTATACGTCCCCTTAGGAAATATTTCTTTCCTAAGATGAACCATGACCATATCACCCTCTTCAAACACTTTCACCCTTCTGTGTGCATCAACAGACTCTTTGTAGTGAGCATTACTACTCTACAATTTTTCCCTCACGGACTCTTGCACTTTCTGGATATGCTCAACAAATGCTTCTGCATCATCACTAACTTGTTCCCCAATTGGTAACTCAACCAAATCTAATACACCTCTAGGATTTTGACCATAAATAATTTGAAAAGGAGATTTACCTATCGACCTGTTCACTGAACTGTTGTATGCAAATTCGGCTTGTGACAAGGCTAAATCCCATTGTTTTGGTTTTTCTCCAACTATGCACTGTAAGAGGTTTCCCAAGCTTCTATTCACTACCTCTATTTTCCCATCGGTCTGTGGGTGGTAAGCACTACTGAACTGCAACCTGGTGTTCAACTTTTTCCACAACGTCCTCCAAAAGTGACTCAAGAACTTAGTATCCCGATCAGAAGTAATAGTCTTTGGAACACCATGCAACCGCACAATCTCATCAAAGAATAAGACTACAGTCCTAGTTGCATCATTAGTTTTCTGGCAAGCAATGAAATGCACCATTTTTGAAAATCTATCTACCACAACAAAAATTGAATCCTTACCCCTCTGTGTCTTGGGCAACCCCAACACGAAATCCATACTTAGATCGGTCCATGGTCCTGTAGGAACTGGCAGTGGCATATACAACCCTGTATTTTGTGCATGGCCCTTAGCCATTTGACATACTCTGCATCTAGAGACAAACCTGATTATGTCTCTCTTCATTTTTGGCCAATAGTACTTCTCCTCTACAAGAGTGGTAGTTTTGGCTACTCCAAAATGACCAGCCAAACCCCCACTATGTAATTCCCTCAAGATGTTCTCTCTCATAGAGCCATTGGGAATGCATAATCGATTACCCTTAAACAAGTAACCATTCTGTAAAAAATACTCTTCAAAAATAGTATGGGACTCACCCTCTACCGCACTTTTACATTGTTGCACAATATTCCCAAAATCTGCATCAGATTCATACAGATCTTTAATCCCCTCAAATCCTACCACTTCATTCTCCATAGTGGTCAACAACATGACTCTCCTACTCAATGCATCAACAACCTTATTTTGTTTGCCCGACTTGTGCTTCAGGACAAATGTATACTGTTGCAAAAATGAAACCCATTTGGCATGCCTACTATTTAACTTTTTCTGAGAGTTGACATACCTCAATGCTTCATGATCAGTAAACAACACAAACTCCTTTGAGAGTAAGTAGTGCCTCCAATGTTGCAATGCTTGCACAATTGCATAAAATTCCACATCATATGTAGAATAATTCTTTCTTGCATCATTCAGCTTCTCACTAAAAAATGCTACAGGTCGGCCCTCTTGACTTAAGACACCACCAATTCCAACAAATGAGGCATCACAATCAACCTCAAACACCTTACTGAAATCTGGTAACACTAGAACAGGGTCTTCCGACACCTTCTTCTTCAAGAGTTCAAAACTCTTTGTTGCTGCCATAGTCCATACAAACTCTTTCCCCTTCGTGCACTCAGTTATAGGGGCAGCTATACTACTGAAGTTCCTGATGAACTTTTTGTAAAAGGTAGCTAGGCCATGAAAGCTCCTTACTTCTGTTATAGTTCGTGGAAGAGGCCATTCCAGAATCGCCTTCACTTTCTCGTCATCCATCCTCATGCCATCTCTTGAGATTACAAATCCTAAAAACACTAAACTATCCTGAAGAAATCTACATTTCTTTAGATTGACATACAATTTCTCCTTCCTGAGCACGTCTAACACTAATTTCAGGTGTAACAAATGCTCCTCTTCACTTTTACTATAAATCAAAATATCATCAAAATACACAACCACAAACTTACCATTATATTCCCATAGTACTCTGTTCATCAACCGCATAAATGTATTGGGTGCATTAGACAACCCAAATGGCATCACCATCCACTCGTACAACCCATATTTTGTCTTAAAAGTTGTCTTCCATTCATCCCCTTCTCTAATTCTGATCTGGTAGTAGCCACTCCGTAGATCAATTTTACTAAAGTATTTAGCTCCAGCCAATCCATCCATCATGTCATCCACTCTCGGCATAGGATACCGATATTTTATTGTGATCTTGTTTATGGCTCTACTATCCACACACATCCACCAGTCACCATATTTCTTTGGGGTCAGCAATGCTGGAGTCGCACATGGACTCATACTCTCCCTAACTAATCCTTTCTTTATCAACTCTATCACTTGCCTACTCAACTCTGCATTCTGTGTTGGGTTCAACCGATAAGCTGCCTGATTTGGGAGCGTTGATCCTGGAATCAAATCCATGTGATGTTAGATATCCCTCTTTGGTGGTAGCCCATCCGGTAACTCCTCTGGTGTGACATATTTATATTCACTTAGCAACTTAGTTGTTGTTGTAGGCATAACCACTTCCTCTGTTTCTAGCTTCCTAGCTGTTAAGGCATAACATAAGCTAGCATCCTTGATCTCTGCAAGGAACTCCTTCATCGTCAACAAGCTCTCACTCGGCCCATCCTCCTTTAGAGGTACAAGAACTACCTTTACACCATCCTTCCAGAATGTGTAAGTATTCTTTCTCCCATTATGGTTAGTATCCCTGTCGTATTGCCAAGGTCTTCCCAATAGAATGTGACATGCATCCATCGGGATCACATCACACCACACTTCATCCTTGTAAGTGCTCCCAATTGAAAATTTAATTAAACACCTCTGATCTACTGTTACCTCATTCCCATTCTTAACCCATGATATGCGATATGGATAAGGATGCTTTTCGCATTCTAGGTTCATTTTATCAACCATGACATTTGACACCATATTCTCACAGCTACCACCATCAATGACAATGTTACATACCTTCCCTCCTGATGTACACCTTGTTCGAAAGATGTTCGTTCGTAGCCCAGAATCATCACCATCTATGGTCTGCCCCTTCGCTTTGCTCTGCACCTTCTCTTTCTTAGGAACAATCAATGTCCTCCTTATCATAAGTGCTTCCCCCATGTCAGCAACAACTTCATCCTCATCCTGCTCTTCCATCTCAACCAGATTGACCCTTCCTTGTCCTCCTTGACCCCTTTCTTGGACATCACGTTGGGGACACTCAAATGCTCTGTGCCCCTCCTCACCACATCCATAATAGGTATACGACCTTCTTGGATCATTCCCATTTCGTCCACCATCGTAACCTCTACCTCGTTGGTATCCTCTTCCTCTCATATTCTGCCCATCTTCTTCTTGTTTAGCAGGTATTGAGGATTCTCCCTTGAGAAAATTAGATCCACTTCGACCCCGACCTGAAGAGGGTGTGAATCCCTTCTTGCCTCTTCTATTAACCCTTTTCAATTTCTCCTCTGCCTTGAGGGCCATTTGATATGCATCCTCCATTGTAAGAGTGTGATGCATGCTCATCTCATCTTGGACAACAAAACTTAGGCCATTTACATACCTGGAAGCCCTTTGGTCCTCCGTCTCATTGTGCTCCACTCGAATGGATAGCTTGTAGAATTCATTAGTATAGTCCTCAATGCTTTGATCCTTCTGTCAGAGATTCTAAAATCTATGAAATAGGGTTTGGGAGTAGTCTACAGGTATAAATTTTTCCTGTAACTTCTTCTTCATCTTTATCCAATCCCTGATATTTTCCTTTCCATTCCTCTGTCATGTAGTCTGTAAATGATCCCACCAAATCAATGCATGTCCCTTCAACTTTGTGCATGCGAGCTTAACCTTCTTCTCTTCAGCAAGGTTACTCCATTCAAAATATTTTTCTAGGCTATTGATCCAATCGATCAACTCCTCTGGTTTCAACCCACCAACATACTCGGGAACCTCGATCTTGATCCCATATCGATTCCCCTTAAGCCCCTCTAGAGCTCGTATCAGTCAATTTTCAAAATCGTGCCCTTCTTCCTCTAGGCCCTCTGGTTCTGCTTCTACATGGACCTCAGATCCACGTTCCTCAGGTACATTTTCATCATCAGATCCTTGATCTGCACGTGCCCTGGGATGTCTCTCTCCCATGCGATCAATCACACCAGTCAGTCGTGCTATTTCTGCATTCAGATCCTCGATCTGCCTATTCATCTGGGCATATCTTCTAGGCGGCATCTTCCCTTCACTAGCGAGATCACACCCGCTCTGATACCAAATGGTGTAAACTCAGCTACAAGAGACCAACAAAATGGACTCCAATCACATAACACAAATGCAATATAATGGAAGAAACCTGCAAATCGATATTCTTCTCATTCCTGAATTCACACCCCTTCTCCAAAATATTACAATCCATCATATAGCAACCGAAAACCAAAGAAACCCTAAAACGTCTTTTTTCTAAAAACTGCTAAAAATAGATCTTTTTTCTAAAAACTGCTAAAAATAGAAATGAGTCGGATTGCACCCAAATTTGGTGCACACATCCCTCTTACAATAATGAACCTTACTTTAAAATATTAGGCCTCAACTTAAGGTATAACAAAAGATAATCAAACTCTAACATCCAAAAAAACCCAAAAAACCCGGGAACCTATTCTAAAAGCTAATTTTGGGACACTAGATGTCGGAGTTAGGTCCCGAAAACATGATTTTTGGAGGGTGAGGCGAATCAAAGATTAGCCTCATGCAGAACACGCATGCGGAACCACCTGTTAAATTTCAAGGCAAACGGGCGTACGGTTCACAAGTTATGGCTCCGACAAGGTGCATCATTAATACTTTTCCTTTTATATCTACTATGCTCCTTAGAAATAATTCTATACTTTCACCACTATTAACTTTTAGAGAATGCAATTGAGTTTGAAGGTTCAAGATAGTGGCTTTATTCTTTCCTTCAAATATCTTGGCTAAGGTTTTCCAAGCTTTTGTAGAAGTTGTTGTTGAACTAATGTAGGGTTGTATTTCATCTATAATTGTAAATGTTATTATCATGAGTGCTTTTGCTTCATCTTCTTAAAACTTCTGAATCTCGATATCCTCTATAGTAGGTTTAGTTTTTGCTTCTTTAATAATATCCCAAATCTTTCCAACTATCAATATTGAACTCACTTTTTTTTCCATGAAGAGTAATTAGGTCCTTTAAGGAGTTGGGATTCTTTAAGAATGAATTTATTTGTTGTCATGATGATATTTGTAGACTACCTTATATCTCCTTAATCCTTTAATATAATGTGGTCTTGATAAAATGCTTATATTTCTTAGTTTTCTTTGAGTTGAATCCCTTTTGTCTCCCTAATGTTCAACTACTATTCTTCACCTTATTTCTCCCTATTTGTGAATAGAAAGCTAGAAATTATTTTAATGCACTTTCAATTTTGATAAGATTCTCTATTTTCAAGACCTTTAAGTTGGATTCCTTATGTCTTGTTAATTTGAGTAAGAGACTAATTCCAATGTAGTTTTCCAACTTTTCAATAGCTCTATGTTTTGTTTCTTGTATCTTTCAATTCTCAATAGTATAGTTTCTAAATTTCAATAATCTATGTTGGTGTTGAACTCCTTATATATCCCTAATTAGAAATTTAGAAAATAAAGGATATTTACAAATTTAATGTTTTACTTTCAATGTAGAAAATTTTATTCCTCCTACTTAAATTATTTGCAAATATTTCAATACTTGAACTTCAAATAATAAAATTTTCAAAAAACTCTCAAGTTATATTCTCCTTACTTCAATAGTCTTTCTAATCAATCAATAAATCATCTAAGGTTGTAATTTACCAATTTATTTCCTTATATCTCCATGCATTTAATTAACTAAACTTAACCTTAGAATTGATAAACCTTATGCCTCCTTAACCTTAATGAATATGCAAATAATATTTGAATGTTAATATACCTCCTTGGAGATGAGGTGCTACGTATTGGTCTTTTGCTCCTTTGATTGCAACTTGCACACTAATTTGGTCGTTATTCTCCTCTCAATCTTCAATGCTTGGAAAAGTCCTTTCATTGCATTTATTGCTCTTCCTTTTTATGGTGCTCTTTTCAACTTTTGATTGTCCTCCTCTTGCCTCTTCAATGTTCTCTGACCTTGAATGCTTAGTATGTGCGCTCTGTTAATGGTTTGGGCTCTTCATACCTAACTATATTTGTTTTCTTACATGCCACATGACACTCAACGTAATATTTGGATGTTACTCCTTATTGCTCTTCTCTTTTAGGTGGCATAGGTGTTACTTTAGATGTTACTCAAATCTTTGGATAGTGTAGGCATTACTTTATAACATGTGGTCTCCTTTCTTAGTGAGCATTGGTTTGGAATGTTATGAGCATGTACCAACATTGGAAATTCCTTTTATTCTATTCCAAGTGGCCTATGAAGTATTTAACTGATGTGACAAGTGGTGGCTTCACTCCTATATTTCATGTAATATTTCTTTCAGTGCTCAATATTCCTTTCTTTTTCTTAACATTCTTTTCCAACTCTTCTTTCTTTCAACGTATGTTTTTTGGTCTTACTTTTGCAACTACTGAGTGCTTCTTAATTTTCAACGTTTAGTGGTGGCTCTTCTCCTTCAATGGATGCTCCTCTTCAATGGTGGTGGCTCCTCCTTTGGTGGTACTTCAACACTTCTTATTTGGTGGTTGTTTCACCATTGTTCTGCCAAATATACAAGCCTCTTTACCTAGGTAAAAACTTTGTTACTTGCTTTATTTTTCTTCCTTAAGACTTGCACCTTTGTCCTTGCTTTAGCTCTATCCTTATATTATTTTTATCTTCTTTCTTTTGTTACATATTTTGATGTGGGTGTTACATTCTTGGAGTTTTAGTGATAGGGATTCACACGGATCAATCCCTTTATGTTTTATTGCATTTAATACTCACATGGATCGTACATATTAAATGTCGATTGTAAAGGTAGACATGCCTAAAAATATGTTTTTGGAATAATGCAATGATAGTTTTCATCGTGCTCATTATTGTGTTCTTACTCTCAAGTGTTTATTCCACATCAGTGGTATCAGAGCCAAGCATTGGATTGGTAAGTATCCTCTTTCCCTAGGCCAGTCTAGTTCAAAGGGAGAATGATAAAACCACCAGTAGATCTTAGCTTGGAAGGAGCACTCTTTTCCTTTGCAAGGGCCTTCGAGCACTCATTCAAAAACTCTCACTAGGGTCCCTCTAACTACCGACCTTCAGCTAGCTGGGTCTATCTGACTCTTGACGTTCAACTATTGATCCAAGTATCCATCCCAGGATTTGCCATTATCAGCATGTTCTATCATTGGAAGCATTAGACACCATGCTACAAATTTTGATCCATTCGTTGGATGAAATCTCTTGATGGTACAGAGAGATCGATGTTGACTTTTAGTTGATTCTATAAGTTATTCTAATTGATGCTATGGCATCTACTGAAGTTGAAAATTTTGAATCAATACCTAGAAGCAAACTAGATTTTATGGGTAGAAGGTCCATCGTCCTTCTTCTGAGTGAAACTGAAAAAGAGAGAAACTCAAAGAAGTTTTTGAAAAATATCAACAACTCAATGTTGAGTTTCAGTTGCTCCGAGATGCCATAATTGCAGTAGAACTTGCATCTGCTGAAGATGAAAATCTTCCTACTACACTAGGAGATGAAATCCTTCCTATTGAAGAAGAAGTTGCTGAAAATCAAGAAATAACACCTGGATTCGAACTAGGATCTATGGGCAAAAGGTCCACCATCTTGCCATTAGACGATGTTTCTAATGGTATTGACATTTCTTCTGCTGTAGACCTAGCTTTTGAAGATTCTTTTGTTATTGCTGCAATGGGAGATGACATCCTTCTTATGGAAAAGAAAGAAATTTTTGTAGACCTCATAGATGACGACACAAGGGTCCTACAATCCATCCATTCCACACTTGGTCAAGAAAATTTGTTGACGACCATTGTTCATGATGTAGAATATTCAATTCACAGCTTCAGACACTCGTTAGCTCAGCAAACCATTGTTGTTTCTGGGTTTGGATCCCACATTCCACCTGATATACCACCCATCATTCCTCTACAGTTGCATCAAGGCCCTATGCATCTTCTACCGCCATGGCCATCTCCCAACTCTGCCTCTATAGGCAATATGGTTTCACCGTGCATCTATTGCATATTTTACTCTCTTCGTACCCTTATCGGCCTGTACTGCTCATTGGTGGTGTCTATAACCAAATATGCCTAGCTTTTGTACGTCCCCCACCAAATCCATCTCCATATCTCCATAGGTTTTCGTAGATTTTGAGTTTTTTGACGTTGAATTCCATCTACATTGTCATGTTGACATTCAAACATAGTGACTAGTTCTTCATACACAACATCAGTGGTTTTTTGACTCATCATTGGTGATCCAGATCTACAACTCTACCAGACCCTATGCATTCATCAGTGACCCTACTCGTGCATGGCTATTTTGAGGTGATCGGTGATGTCTTTTATTTTTTATGACTTCTGGCATTGAGATCTACTCCAACTATACAACCATCACATTCAAACCAGTTGCTTCTGGCGAATATCTGAAAGGTTTCATGCAATTTTTATCGAGGATCTGAAATTCTCGAATGGTAACCAATGCTCGATATTCTTAGCATGATTTAGCTTCGGCCACTCATTGTGTTTTTTGGTAACATGTTTCTCTGATGTGAAAAATTAAATCTTTATACTAGGGTTGTGGTAGTCGTTATAAATTCTCTATGACATAATTTATTTCCCCTGGTGGATCCATGTTTCTGATGCTCATTGTGGTCATCCGAAAATAATTTTATTTCCACCGTTGTTAGTCGTTGCCTTGGTTTCCGTGCCATCGCGAGGGAGACAAATCAAAATAGTTGCTCACAAACACCAAATTTTTGACAACTTTTCTAGTATAGGCTTGTTTATACTTGTTCGAGAGCATTTTTCGTGCTTGATTCAAATACAGTGTTAGATTTTTATTTTCTACAGATATGTACAAATTTGTCATTTTGGTATTCATGTGTTGTAACATGAGTACATTTTTAGTGGTACCCAATACTCCTCGCTACTTACTTTCTTTTTCTTCTACCTTTGTACGCATTGTGGACCAATGCTTCCTCAGTGGGGAGGAATGATAGGGATTCACACGGATCAATCCCTTCATGTTGTATTATATTTAATACTCACACAGATCGTGCGTATTAAATACCGATTGTAAATGTGGACATGCCTATAAATATATTTTTGGAATAATTTAATGATAGTTTTTATCATGCTTATTCTTGCGTTCTTTCTCTCAAGTGTTCATTCCACATCATTTAGCACCCTATTTGGTATCTTTAGACACCTTGAATATGCCAACTTTGAGCACTTATTTAGCTCTTTCTTCTTCACTCTGTGGCTTCTCATTTTCACTTGGTGATTCTACCACTAATGGCTGCAAATTTTTGTGCCCCTTTGGTGTCTTTAGACACTTCAACTCTTGCCTTTCTTTTGCTACTTTAAAAAACCAAATATGGTGCTTTTAAAAACTAGAAATGAATTTATTTTAAACTTAGATAAAATACCTTTATTGCACCAAAATTTTGAGATCTTTTAAGTCTCCTTTTGTAGATTGCCTTCTTGTCTTTATCAAATGGCATTTTTTTGTTTTAATATGGTGGCACCTCCTCTTTCTCTTGGTGGTTTTACTACTCCTCTAGTGGCTCCTCTTCACCAAGACTTGTTGTAGCTTTTACCTATGCTTTATGGTGTCTTTGGACACTCTAACTTAGCCTTGTTCTTGTGCACTATACGTTCTCCCCTTGCTTAATAATATTGCACTTTGATAGCTCTAAAAAATAACATGCATTAAGCACTATCTACTTCTTCTTATTACTCCTTTCAAGCAACTTTTAACTCAATCTTGTGTTGATGTATTTTGTAGGTTTCAAGATGATAATGCTACCTCCTTTCTTGACTTGAATACCTTTAACTTAAACACCTTTTGATACATTTAATAACTCTAATATGGCATTTTCAATAAACTTATATAATACTTGGATGAAAAATTTAATAATACCAATTTTCAAACCTTATTTTGGCCTCCTTTATAGCAAGCTTTCTTGGTGATTTGGTTCACCTATTTTCTACCCCAAATTTGTAGATTTTTTAGCTCTCCTTTATACTTAATTGTTACCTCGAACTTGTCAATTTTGTAGCTCTAATTTCTACCCAAATGTTTTACCTTTTAGCCTTTAATTTGCTATCTAGAAATATGATTTTTGTGGCTCCAATTCTCCTCCAACTTTGTTCTCTCAAAATCTAAAATTTGCAGCTATTAGTGTTGCCCATAATTTTGCCCTCTTGTTGTTCTAAACTTTATAATTAATTTTCATCTTTTAATGCAGCCAATTCCTCCTTCATTTTGTTATCCTTAACTCTCTCGAATCTTCTAGGAAAATCCTCCAATTCATAGCTCTAAGTCATCTTCGATTTGTTGTCCTATGACTCTTCAACTTCTACTGTGAAAAACAATGATCTTCTTCTTCGCAAATTAGCTTTCAATCCTTTAATGGAAGTCTTCAAATTTCTCAAATTGGTGGTATCTTCTACCTTCTTTCTCCTCAGCTCTTCTCGAATTTTGACTTCAAACTTGGCCTAATTAGTGGTCTCCTTCTCAAGAATTTGAATGTCTTGAGATCTTTGAAAAACCTATTTGGAAAACTTCTTGCTAAATCCCTTTTCCTTTTGGGCTTGTTGTCAGATGGTGATAATTTTTCTAGTTTTTTCTTTATCTAGAGGTTCTTCTTGCTTTCTTCTTCTTTCTTTAGCTTTCTTGAAATCTCCTCCAATGGCCACTTCTTCAAATTTTTAGTAGGGATTTTTTTAGCTTTCTTCGTATTTATCCTTATGAGTTTGTTTGAGACCTCTTATCTTGGGTCTTCAAATTCTGTAGCTTCTCAAATTTTCAATAGGACTTTTTTTAAGCCTCTTCTATCTTCAATCCTCAATCTTCTATATTCCAAATCTAGAATTTCTTCAATGGGATATCTTTAATCTTCTACCTCCAATATCCAATGTGGATTTCTTTCTTGGACCTCCTTAATCTTCAACATCTATTTTTTTGTAATAAAGAACAAATCCTTGCACGAGGAAAACACATAGACTTTCAGGTAATCGAAGATAAAATTCTTCTCTATCCATTGTAGGAAGCTTCTCAACTTCTGATAACTAATTTTGTACAAGAAAAAATTTAGATAGTAGCAATTAAATCCATGCAAATATATAGATCTCTATAAGTCAACAAACATCATTAGTTATCTAGTGGAAAGAGATCTATGTTGAGTCCTAGTATTCACAAGTATTTTTGCAACTCTATGGAAAGACTCTAGCCAAATAGAAATTCCAAAATTTTTGAAAATGAAATATCCCTATCTCTTCTCAATCTCTCTTGTGTCTCTCTCTATCTCTTATCAATCTACTTTGTGATCTGATACCATTGTTGGTTTTTGATGCTATATATTTAAGTAAATTCAACCACAATGGGCATGAAATATTAACTATATGATAATGGCAATATAATAAGCAAGAAAAACTTATAAGAAACTTTTGTAATAACTCATAAAACTGCCATTAATGAAATCTCATGAAAATAGTACAATGTTGTATAATGGAGGTCTCAAACACTCCATAATTCATACATGCTCTACATTGTATCTACTTTCTCTACTTCTCTTTATTCTATACTATTATCTACGCTCCTCCTTTATGATTCTCTCCCAAAGGTCTATATATAATGAGATATATCTCTTGCCCTTTCACCTACCTATGACTCTTCATCTTCTTAATCTATGACTCATGTACACATAGACTACATGCACATTTACATAATTGAATATTCTAATAATACTTATGCATTTATTACATTGCATAAAGTAAATACTCAAATCCTAATCTAAGACAAACTCCTAATCTAAAGATGTACCCAAGGTGTACATTGGCATGTACAAAATAATGTAATATATTCTAACATCTTAGCCTTATTTTTATTTATCTTGTACCCAACATCATAATTATATTTGATGACTTGACTCCATCTATCAAGGATGTTTGCTTCCAAATTATGGATTGAGTGAGTTGATAGGGTTGGTTTAGACACCTCTATGGCTAAAAAAATATTCCTTCCATTACCTCTAAAATGCTTTCCTTTCCTTTAAATATTCTTCCATTACTTTCTATCCATACAATCCAAAGTTTTGTATCTTTTGATATATCCCAAATTATCTACAAAGCCTCACTTTTAAAAGTGCTCCACCATTGCTTTAACCATTCTTTAATTCTACCATTCATCACTATGCATTTACCAAACATATTAAGAATCCATTGCCATAGTTTCCAAACTATTGAGCAGTATCCCAAGAGATGGTTTATACTCTCCTCATTTTTACAAATAACACATTGTGAGGGACCATGAAAACCCTTTTTCATAAAATTTTTCTACGATAAAATTCTTTGTGACCTACCATCTAAACAAATATTTTGACTTTAGGAATGCTTGTGCTATCCCAAATATTTCTCCATAGTCTTGTGATATTCCTATTTTATTGTTACTTTACATTATATCCACTTCATATTGTGTATTCTCCTGAGCTATTCAAATTCCAAATTAGCTTATCCTTTTCTCCCCTTAGGATAATCATTATTGTTATATTTCTACTCAACTGCCTCCTAGCATCAATATCTTGTATACTTGTAAAAAATCTTCTTTCCATTTGCATCTTCCTTCCCGATCCTTGTACAAAATTTTTAAAACCCTATCACCATATTTTTCTTGAAGTAATCTCATCCATGGTTTCAAAATTGGATCTATATTGAGTGGTTTTTATCATACCAAGTATCCATCCAAATAGAAAAAAAAAATTCTAGTTCCCACCACCCATCTTAGACCTTTAATCACTAGATTAATTGATTTTTTTAAATCTTTCCATAGTGTTGAACCATCTGATAGTGAGAATGCAATAAATATTAAGCTTAGATTATTGGGGTCAACATACTTAGAAGAATTATTGCCCATTGTCTTTGACTCTCTTTGTACAATTTCCAAATTACTTTCCCCCTAAGAGCTATGTTTTCATACGTAAGAACCCTTAAACCAATACCTCATTGATAAAATTATATTATTTTAAGAAAATTCATCATTATATTCCTTATATTATTAGAAAGCGTAGAAACATAGAATTAATTATATGGAATTGAGATAGTTTTTATTTAATTATATATATATCACTTGGCAAGATTTGAACCTTGGTCTCCTCTTTAAATATTGAGGAATCTAACCGGTTGAGCTAAATCCACTTGATCTATTAAACTTAATTTTAAACTTTATTATATATATTATTTTAAATAAAAAATATAAAAAGTGTTAATTAAATAATAAATCATATAATAAGAGTTCATGTGAGTATATATATACCACTAAGTGGTTTGTTGAAATACCATGGTAACACATGATGTAATATGAGTGGAAAATGTTTCACTGTTATATAACAAATAAAAATTTTAATCTCATATAACTAATTATAAAACAAACAAAATATCAAGAAGACCTAAGGAATTTGGGGCAAGTGATGGAGAGAAAGAAATTTCATAATGTAGATACAGATTTTGAATCTTAACATTTTACTTAATATTTTGGAAAACAATGAGAAGATAGGAATTTCATATTGAAAGCCAAGATTCCAATCCCATGGGTCAACCTTGAAATTTTTATCAAATTTTACGAATAATAATACATGTTACAATGTAGAGGTCTAGGTTATAATCTTATGAGTGAATCTTTACATTTTAATTTAAGAGTATGGGTTTTTAATCCAAGGGTCCATATTTAGTGCGAGCAGGAAGCAAGTGTGAGTAGAAAGCAGGAAGCATGAATACGAAGAATAAATCAAAGTACGATAAAGGAGCAAGCGACACTTCTTCTTGTTCTAGATCTTAGGAGAAACTCAAAAACAAAAGGATTCATGTGAAGAAAATCAAGGTAATATAGCAAAAAAATCATCCTTGAATGTCCTTGCTAGAAGTATGGATGTCCTAGTTAGCGATAAGAGGAAGAGTGAATCTATGGAAAACCCCATATAGGTTGCAAGTACAACACCAAAAATCATTATCAATGATGATATGATTGAGCATGATATAATATTTCTTAAAACTAGAGGGTTAACATGTAAGCTCCATGGATATTGACCAAGTTTTTCTAAGATTTAAATTTGGATCAAGTGGAAGTGGGGATTGAATTCAAATTACTCCATGACTTTTCTTTCAAAAGGATTTTTCTTTATTATCTTCTCCAATTTAGAAATAAGGGATAAAATAATAGATGAAGGCCCTTGGTTTAGGGGTAAATATGCATTATATTTAATACCATGGAGCAAGAATTTTTTTATGGAGATAGAGACTATTAAAAGGCTTCCAATGTGGATTAGGCTTTTTGGACTTCCTTATCAACTCATTAATAAGGAGGTTTTGAATAATATTGGCAATACTCTAGGTGAGTTCATCTAGGAGGGACCAACTACTAAGGAGAGAAAGCATGATGTATACACTTGAATATATGTTGCCATGGATATTTCAAAACCTTTACCACAATCCATTAGGATTAAATCTAAATCAAGAGAATAGGATCAACAAGTGGATTATAAAAATATTGCATTTTGATGTCACAAATATCATGAAACTGGGCACATGGCAAGAGATTGCAAAGTGAAAATGATGGAGAAAGAGATGGAAAATTTGGGCATGAAGAAAACTTCAATATGAAACAAGGAGATCGTATCATACAAGGATTTTCCACTCCTAAGAAAGTGGAAAAAACCCTACATCATAAAATGACAAAGGCCATTATAGTTCACTCGAATCAACCATTAGAAGAAAAAATAACATAAGGGATGAGGAAGTACAATGCACAAGTTCAAATATAGGATTTAAAGGTGTAAAGGAAGATGGGGAGGCAAATTTTAAAGTAAATGAGGTGAAGGAGGTCAAGGTTAATCTAGGTAAATCATCTTCATTTTCTTCAAGTAGCATAAAATATTCTCCTTGCAATAAAAATGAAAGTAGTACAAAGTGTATTCATTGCACTTTAGGGTTTCAAGACAAGCATAATAAAGAAAAATATATGGAGGATATCCAAGGAAATTTAGGGTTTCCAGGGCAGCATAAGAAAGTAATGACTATGGAGGATCATCTTATGCACTTTAGGGTTTTTGGCAACATAAAGAAGAAAGTGTTTATGAGGCTATTCCTTGCATTTCAAATTCTTTAGGGCAACATAAATCTTTAGAAGATAAGTCTCATTATGAACAATATGGAAAAATAAAATAGATTGATGAAGATGAGAGTGTTGGTGGGAATGGAAAAAGGAGAGGAAGGTCATCAAAGCATGAACAAAGAGAAAAATAAACTCAAAGGGATATTAATTTGGGAATCCAAATAAAAATATCATAGGTGTTAACAAGAAGTGGGGCTAAGCCCACTAATAAAAATAAAAAGTGATGATGATAAAAATGATATCATGGAATATTAGGGGTATGAATAAGACCCCTAAAAAAGAGTTATTAAGGAATTAATAGGTTGTTATAGTCCTAAGATTATTTTAATACAATAAATAGAACTAACCAATGTAAGGATGCTTTTAAAAATATTTGGAAGATGGGTGATTGTCTAGTGGTTTCTTCTATAGGAGCTTCATGTGGTATTGCAACAATATGGGACAAATACAAATGGGATGGGCAACTATTTTTATTCCCTCTCCCCCCGCTTCTTGGTCCCGCTCCCGTATGGAATGGCAATTGTTAGAAGCAAAAATTAATTGGGTTGTTGGACTATTTTGCAAGAAAGAGGAAAACATCAAAGTTGGGGTTATAAATGTATATGCTCCAACTATAGTTACTCCTTGTGAAAGATGTTGGAAGGACCTTAGCATATTTTTGTCAAACATAATGATGATTCATAATTGTGATCTATGGATTCTTGGGGGTGATTTCAACATTGTTCTATCTCCTTTGGAAAATAAGGGTGGTACTCTAGGATGGTCTAAATCAATGCAATATTTTACTTCATTTGTCAATTCAAATAGCCTTTGGGATGTTAGTCCTTCAAGTTTTTAATATACATGGGATAATAGATGCATTGGATAAACTCATATAGTAGAAATATTGGATAGATTCTTGTTATCCAACACATGGTTGCAAATAGAGTATACAATCTCTTCAGATATTTTATTGTGAGTAGGATCAGATCACAAACCCATTATTTTGACTTGTGATTTACCCAATAATGGTCATCCAAATCCATTTCACTTCTAGTCTATGTGGCTCCAAGACCCTAATTTCTTCCAGATGGTTATGTTATGGTGGGATGAAGCAAATTTTGAAGGATCATATATGTACAGGTTTATTCAAAATATGAAATATTTAAAGGAGCAAATAAAGATTTGGAATGCCAAATCTTTTGGTAATATTTTTAAAGAAAAGAAAGAAATTGAATCCAAGCTCAAAAATTTACAAGAGATAGTAGAAATTAATGGAATGGATCAAGATTCTTATATGAAAGAAAAATAATTACTTTTTTATTATCATAATGCATTGAAAAAGGAGTCATATTGGTTCCAAAAATCTAGGGAGAAATGGCTCAAGGAAGGAGATAGAAATACAAAAAAATATCATGCTACAGCAAAAATATTTTTTTCTTCATCACATCAAAAATATTTTAACTCCAGATGGAAGAAATATTGAGGAAGAAGAAGATATAAAGAAGGAAGCAATTAATTATTTCAAAAATATTTTGTCAGATACTAGGCAAGATAAGGAGGCACAAGATAAGCTTTTGCAAAATATTCCATCAATTATCACATAGGGACAAAATGAAAGCTTGATGAAGAAGATATCTATGGAGGAGCTACATGAAGCAATTTTCTCTTTCCATCCTAACAAGGCACCTAGCCTCAATGGATTTCCTACAATTTTCTTTCAAAAAATTTGGGATTTATTGAAGAGTGATATGTTGGTTGTGGTTGAAGAGGCCCAGAAAAGGAAGGCTATAATAAGTGAGATCAATGCCACTTTTATTACATTGGTTCCCAAGAAAGGCAAGATAAAATATTTTGATAATTTTTGTCCAATAAGCCTTTGTAATATGATTTATAAGATCATTTCAAAAATTATGGCAAACAGGTTGAAAGGTATTCTAGATTGTGTTATCTCAGAGGAACAAGGTGGTTTTGTTCATGGTAAACAAATTCTTGATGGTGTAATCATTGCACAAGAGGCCATACATTCTCTTCATTCCATGAAAAATTAGGTATGCTTATAAAATTAGATATGAACAAAGCATATGATAGGGTTTCCTAGAGTTTTCTACATGATATTCTCAAAAAGTTTGGTTTTGATTACAATTGGTGTGAATGGATTAAATGTTGTTATAGCACTATAAAATATTCTATTTTGATCAATGGTTCTCCTACTAGTTACTTTAAGTCATCTTGTGGACTCTACCAAGGTGATCCACTATCTCCTTATCTATTCATTATTCTTGTGGAGGCATTAGGGAGAGCTTTCTCAAAGGCAAAAATGGAAGGAAAAAATCAAAGGTATTTAGGTTGCAAAAAATGGTCCCTTCAAATCTCATCTCCAATTTGTTGATGATACTTTTCTTTTGGGCCATCCCTTAGTCAGTGAGGCCATGGAGTTTAAATCAATATTATCATGCTATGAGAAGGCTACTAGATAGTTGGTTAATACTACAAAATCTAGGATTTTTTTAATTAACATTGCCCTAGATTTACAACAAATTATTGTGGATATTTTAGGGTTTAAAATTGAAAAATTTCCATCAACCTACTTGGGTATTCCTTTGTCTCATAAAGGAAATAAAAAGGAGCTTTGGGTCTCTTGTTTGGATAGAATGAAAGCTTGTTTGGCAGGTTGGAAAGGTAAGTTCTTAACCATGGCAAGAAGGCTACAACTCATAAAGACTACATTGCAATCCATCCCTATTTATATGATGTCACTTTCAAGATTGCCAATAGGTATAGCATCAGAAATTGATAAAATTCAAAGAGACTTTCTTTGGAAAGGATGTGAGAAAAATTTTAGGTTTTCTCTTTGTAAGTGGGATAGGGTTTGCAAAGGAAATAATATTGGAGGAGCAGGCTTGTAAAATTATAGACTTATGAGTTTGGCCTTAGGGGCAAAGCTTGGGTGGAGATTATTCAGAGATCAAGGAAAGAATTGGGTAAAAATATTACTTCAAAAATATATAGGTTCTCTTGATGCAATGAAATTATTTAGGAAAAGAACCCTACCCAAAGGATTGTCAACATGGAACTTCATATCAAATAGTTTACAATTGATCAAGAAACATATTAGATGGTTAGTCAATGAGGGGAATTATACAATTTTTTGGTCTAATGCTTGGTTGAAGCCTTATCCTCTTATCTCTAACTCAAAATGGCAACCATTGGCTTGGGCATGCCTAGCTTGTAAAGGTCCAAAGGTCAAAGACTATATTAATATGAGCAACAACTCCAGATCATGGATTTCTATTAGTAACCTAGTTGAAGGAGAGGAACTCAAACAAATTGCAGATGAACTTCAAAATATGCTTCAAGAGTTTTATTTATCTATTTTTACATGAAAGGATGAGTTGGTTTGGAATCTATCAAAAGATGGTGGATACTCGGTCAAGTTGGGATATGAGGATTTAGAGCAATCAAAATTTCCTACTCCCAAATATTTTCCTTGAAAGAATGTTTGGTCACTAGAGGCTCTCCCTAAGGCCTCAACATTCCTTTGGTTAGCAATTCAAAGTAAGATTCTTATAGGAGAGAGAGTCTACAAAGAAGAGGATATCATGGACCTTTTCAGATGTGCCTTGTGTGAGAAGGATTTAGAAACATCATACCATTTACTTCTTCATTGTCCCTTTGCTCACACCATTTGGGGTTACTTTTTAAAAAATATTATATTTAATGGGTAGCTCCATCAACATTGAAAGAGTTGATGAAATATTGGATTAATTATTTTAAAGCTAAAGCATTATGTATTCTATGGAGGATTGGTCCTGCCATTATTTTTTGGAATTTATGGCTTGAAAGGAATAATAATAATTTTAAAAATAAATCTCAAAATCATGCCCAAGTTTGGAACCGTATTATTGCCTCTCTTGCATAATGTTTATAGATATGGTGCTCATCATGGGAAGTCTCAAGTGCAAAAAAAGAGGTGGTAACAACTTGGTTACAGGATTTGAACATACATGGAAGAGTCATCTGCAATAATGGCATTAAAACAAAGGATCTACTTCGATCTAGGGTAAAATAGAAATATCCAAAAATTGGGTTTATCAAAATTAATTTTGATGGTGCTTCTAAAGGAAATTTAGGAAAAACTAGTGGAGGTGGTGTTTTTTAAATAATGAAGGAAAAATTCTCCTCACTTACTTAGAATCATATGGAACTTCAACTAACAACTATGCAGAGGCTAGGGCACTTCTTATAGGGATTAAAATTGCAATAGAAAAAGGATGAAAATATATTTCAATTGAGGGGGATTCACAAATTATCATTAATGCTATCAACAAAAATGGATGTGAGGATTAGATAAAAAATAATATTATTGTTGATGTTCATCATCTATTATTGGAGGCAATCTCTTGGAAATGTGAGCATATTTATAGAGAAGGAAATTGAGTAGCAAATAATTTAGCCAATCGTGGTGTTGATCTTCATCTTGGTGAAATTTAAATTTTAGAAGGCAACTAGCCAAGTGAGATTTTATCTCTTAATCAAAATGATGTCAAGGAGATGATTTTGGAAACATAGCACTTTGAGGAAGTTGAAGAATATATTTGATAGAAAAAGAAATGAAAAATATTTGTGATAAAAAGGCATGTTGGATATGGTTTAATTGACCTAACAACAAATGTAATATTTTGGTATTTTGATGGGAGTGACCCCAATAAAATCCACATATAACTTATTAAAATAAAATACAGAATCTTGCAAGTGTTATATGTTGTAATATTATAATTTGCTATAATGTCATTATATGACTTATTGAAATATTGGGGTCATAGTGGGGCCCATTTGAATCCTATGAAACCAATTGAGAAAAAACATTAAGGAATGATATAGATTATGAACAATAGTAAAGTTATTCATTATTAATTCTATAAAAATTTAAATTTTTAATTTTAATAAATTAAACCAAGAAAAATTAAATGGTATTAGCTCAACTGGTTAGAATCCTCACTTTCAAGGAGGAGATCTAGGTTTGAATCTTGGCAAGTGATACATGTATAATTTTTAAGTTATTGTGATATCAACTATGTGGTAATGACATAATATGGGTGGAGTTATTTCAATCCCACAATCCCATGTAACCTATTAAAAAAATTAAACCTATAAAAATCAAATGATATTCAATTGGTTAAATTCTCTTTGACTTTATGGGAGGAGACCAAGGTTCAAATTTTTCCAAGCCATATATGCATAATAGCCAAGGTGTTGTAATACTATTAAATGGTGATGATGTAATATGGTGAAGTCCATTTCCATACCATGCAACCAAATAAAAAAAGTAAACCCTTAAAGGGATTGAAATACTAAGGTCATTATATAATATCATTAAGACCTATTTGAATCCTATATAACCAATTAAGAAAAAAAATTAAGGAATGATATAGTTAACATAGAATAAAGTATTTATTATTAATTCTTTTAGAAAATTAAATTTTAATCAATAATAAAATCAAACCCTTTAAAATCAGATAGGATGAGTCTAACTTATTAAATACCTTAACTTTAAAAGAGAAGACCAAGAAAAAACATTTATAATTTCTAAAATTATTGTTGTAATATCATTATGTAGTCATAATGTAATATGCCTGGGGCATATTTCAATCCAATATGACCAATTCAAAACATAAAATCATGAATATATCCTCTAATAAGTTTTGAAATTAAATGGCATTAGTTCAACTGGTTAGATTCCTTAACTCTTGGGGGGGAGAGTAAAGTTCAAATCTTGCTAAGAGATGCATGAATAATTGTCAAGGTGTTGTAATACCACTATGTGGTCATGATGTAATATTGGTGGGGTCATTTCAATCACATATAACCTATTAAAAAAACAAGTTTAGAACCTATATTTTCCCTTGAAAATCAAGGTATTCAACCACTTAAGATCATATTCTTTTATAATGACTCCTCTCTATTCTAATTGTTTTGATGAATTTTTTTTGGCTAGAGAGAAATGGGTTGTACTCAAGTCCCCCACCCTTGACAAATCATAAATCTCTCCTTTAGAGCTTGAGATTTTACAAATATATTCAATTATCAACTCAATTGAATTTTTATAGCTAGATACCTACATCTTTTTCCATAAAAAGTCTGAATTCTTGATTTTTATTTTTTGGTTCTTCAATTTCCTTTGTAAATATAAATATTCCAAAATTCAACATTATTCTTCTTGAAATTTTCCTATAACAACCTTCACAATATCAAAATTCCACCTCTATTGTTTATGCACTACATCTTAGTAGAATAATATTTCCAAAACTTCATGCTATCATAGTTTGTTTTACTAGATCTAGACTATTAGTTTTCTTCCTAAAGCAAAAGTGCAACCACAAGAACTATAATAAATAATTTATATGAAAAAAATAAATATTATAAAATACATCAAATAATACCAATGGAAAACATTAAAGTAGATCTTAATCATTATTTGATTCAGATAAGCAACATTTTCCTATGAGCTTCAACTAAACGTACTACTTCCTCTAACCATGAAAAATAAAATTTAACTTTACAATCCTCTATTAAAACCCCTCTACTAGCTACCCTATCTACATATTTGTTCTCTTCCCTTACTGTATGTGTAAACCTTATTTATTCAAACTTTGTAGCAAGGTCTTGTATTTTCACAATGATCTCTTGTATATTTTATGGAGCCTTTACTTTCCTTAAAATTATATTTATTACTATTAGTGAGTTTCCTTCCATACATACTCTATTGTATTTTATTTGTTTGTATATTTTTAACCCTTCCAAAGCCACCCAAGCATAAGCTTCATTAGTTATCTTAAATCCACTAATGAAATTTTCAAGTGAAAAATTATCACCCCTATTATTTCTAATTATTCCTCCTCCTTTTGTTGATCATATATGTCCTTTAGATGCTCCATAAAAATTTAATTTGACCAAATCCACTTTTGATAGTTTCCACTTTATATTCTTTTCCTTCCTTTTGTTTCTCCTATGTCCAACATCATAATTCTATTTGATGACTTGAATCTATCTATCAAGGCTCTCTACTTCAATATTAGGGATTAGGTGAGTTTATAGGGTTGGTTTAGACTCCTCTATGGCTAAAAAAATCTTCCTTTTCATTACCTCTAAACTGCATTCCTTCCTTTAAATATTCTTCTATTTATTTCTAGTCATACAATCCAAAGTATTGTATCTTTCGATGTATCTTGAATTGTCTATAATACATCACTTTTAAAAGTGTTATGCCATTGCTTTAATCATTCTTCAATTCTATCATTCATCACCATGCATTTACCAAACATATTAAGAATTCATTGCCATAGTTACTAGACTATTGAAAAATGTCCCAAGAGATGGTCTATACTCTCCTTTTTATGTAGAACATATTGTGAGGGGCCATGAAAAGCCATTTTTATTAGGTTATCCTAGGATAAAATTTTCCTATGACCTGCTATCCATACAAACATTTTGACTTTTTGAATGCTTAGGCTATCTCAAATATCCCTGCACATTCTTGTGATATTCCTATTTTTTTGGTGCTTTACATTATAATTGCTTCTTGCTATGTATTCTCCTGAACTATTCAACTCTCAAATCAGCTTATCCTTGGTCCCCCTCAAAATAATCAGTATTCCTATCTTTTTGCTCAACTACCTCCTAGAAACAATGTCTAGTATACTTGTAAAAAAATATTATTTCCATTTGTATCTTCCTTCCTTATCCTTGTGCATAATGATTGAAACCTTATCACCATATTTGCCTTAAAGCAATTTCATCCATGGTTTCAAAATTGGATTTAGATTGAGTGATTTTTTATCACACCAAGTATCCATCCAAATATTATTTTTTTCTCTAGTTTCCACCATCCATCTTAGACCTTTAATCACTAGATTAATTTATTTTTTAAATCGTTCCATAGTGCAAAACCATTTGGTAGTGGGAATGCATTAAATATCAAGCTTAGGTCATTGGGCTCAACATACTTAGAAGAATTCTTTCCCATTGTATTTGACTCTTTTTGTATAATCTTCAAATTACTTTTCCCCTTAGAGCTATGTTTGCATTCGCAAGATCTTAAAATGATACCTCTCGTAATTTTATCATTACACACCTTGCTCCATTTCACCAAAGGAAAATTCCTTTTATCATGTAATCTTAAACACAAAAAAGATTGCATAATATAGACTAAACTTTTTTCTACAAATTTAGGCATAATATTCAAGGACATATAATATGTTCGATTGGCCTGTTTAATTAGCTACACTCTTCTTTCTAACAATAAGCATCTACATTTCTATACCAAAAGTTTATTTTAAAATTTACTTATAACTATATTTCGCAATTCTATATTCATTCTCCCTTCAAATAAGGGCATCTCTAGATATGTTGATGGTAAATTATCCTCCTCCATTTGAAGTAACCTACATATCCCTATTTTGATTCTAGCTGGAGTGTTTAGGAAGTAATTTTTTTATTTTGTCCTATTAACTTCCTACCCTGACTCTTTCATATTCCTTTAATAGGTTATTCAAATCTCTAGCCTCCTTTTACGCTTCCCTTCTAGAAAGGATTGCATTATCTACAAATTGTTGATGGGTAATGTTGTTGATGTTATTACTAGCCTTAAGTGTGGTTATTAACCCATATTTGTATGCCTTCTTCAAGTTCCTTCCTAATACCTATGCCATATTAATGAACAAATGTGGTGATAGAAGATCTCCCTATTTAAGACCCCTCTTGGATTTAAATGATTCTATTACCAGCCCATTGTCCAACACTGAATATGATATTGTAGAGACATAAGCTTTAATCCATATGACCCATTTTTCTAAAATCCAAAATTTTCTAATACTACAAAAGAAAAATTCCATTTAACCCTATTATATGCTTTATTCATATCAAATTTTAAGATCATTGCTCTCTCTTTTCTAGAATTTTTTGAATGCATTACTTCATGAGCTACTATGATCCCATCCAAAATATGTCTCCCTTTCATAAATCCTCCTTGCTCTTCTAAAATATTTTTTTCTAATAGTGGTCTTAACCGATTTTCCATCACTTTGGATATTATCTTATATGTCATATCACATAGGTTTAAAGGCCTAAATAAATCAAATAAATTTGCATCCTTCTCTTTTGGAATCAGGGTAAGATATGTTACATTTATTTTATAAGGTATGTATCTCTTAAAATATTTTTTTTAGTAGATACAAGAAGGGGTTTTGAAATGTCCCTGAACCTTTAACAAAATATGTATTTTTGGTAGTCTAAAAAAATAGACATAGACCACCGAAAGCATAAGGAATCCACATGACATTCAGTTTTCAAACAACCAAAAAAACAAATAGACCCCAAAATAGTTAGTTACCTAACAACCAACAAATCAAGCAGACCACAACCCAAAAATGACAAAAGTATTCTGAAGAGACCAAAACTCATAACCCTAAAAATATTCAAAACATAAGGATCAAACCAGGCTAAACTTAGACCCCCAACCAAGGTTAAACAAGACACCCACCAAAGGCCTCCACTATGTCACCACCACAGAGGGTTTAGTCCTTTATAGAGCTATCTCCAACTTTCAACAGTCCTGACTTTGGATATCCATGTGCATTCTGAAACCACTACATCATGCTCTTAATCTCATCTTCACATGTAAATGCTTCATTCAATTTTTTGATGAGTGAACTCTGGAAATCAATCATTGTTTTAAGAAAGGATTTTGGGACATTAGGAGCATTGGTGATAATATTTTCTTGATAGACATATGTTCTTATTATATCTTCTCCATATATTATATTAATGTAACATAAACCAATGCTAATGGAGATAGATTTAACCATATCTCTTTCTTTTGTTCTAAAACCAGTTCTTTTATTTCAACTGACTCTTCTAGTTTTTGTTTAGCTAAGGGTTCTTACTTTTATTTTGCAACAGCTTATTCTACTTTTTTTCTTAGAAGAGTCAACTAAAATAAAAGAACTGGTTTCAAAACAAACATAGTCAATATGAACAAAAAAAGACCAAGAAAGACACCACAGGTACTTGAGGCTATCACAATAAATCAGGATTCGGTGACACATGCCTTACACACTAGTAACTACTTAAAAATTGATAGTATTGTTCAATAGTGGTTGACCTAGGTATATTAGAATTGAGCATGGCTTTGTCGTCAAGTATGGTGTATTATAGCAACTGGTGGAGGATACCAGCTACGAAGTTCTATTAATGAAGAAGATAAGGAGGAAATCCATAAAATAAATGAATCTAATGGCAATAATACTTGAAATTAGGCTAAAAATGCTTTGGCTAATGAAGAAGGTACATAGACCACACAAAAATAATTCTTGTGATGTTGGGTTACTCATTGTTATCATACTATATGGTATAATGATGTTTGGATGGTGTCGGTATTATAGGTGTTGATGCCAAGTCATCACACACTTCAAACGCTGAATATCATAGAAAGAGAGGTCCAACAAGATGTGCAACAAAGTCAAGCAGCATAGATAATGTGGATATTGTGAGGGAGATTGTCCCTGTCATCCATACAAACAGCTAGTGGAAGTTAAAAACTATTTATGGACACCCATTATGGTAAATTTCTAGCCAATGGAGTTCATAGTGTTTATTTTTGAATACTTATATAAATGTTGCATCTAATAAGATATCGGTTTGATGCAACACAAATATATCATTTTGGACACAATGGGCGACCATGGACAAGCAATGGAATGAACATAAGCATTGACTTATGAAAAAACACTATGATAAGTATGATAATGACGAAGATAAAATTGATAATCCCCCACCTCATGTATCACAAAAATATTGGGAAGCCTTTGTAAATGGTAGGAGCAGTGCTGATTTTAAGGCAATTACCAACCAATTTGCTATGGTAGTTCATATCATTGTTATGTTCATGTGATTTTTTCTGACTTTGCTATCTCTAATGAATTTATATATTGGTTTCTTTGTTGTGTTGTAGGTGGTGAGGCAAAGGAACAAACAAAATAGATCTCACAAATCCATCATGCAAACTTGCAGTCAAACAGGATATGCTCAATTGGAGCATGAAATGGTATTCTATCATACTCATCCATTATATGTGACAAACACCTATATTGTTTTTTCGTATAAATTATCCCCATGTCTCTCCAACTATATATCTTGCAGAGGAAGAGCTAACCAAATGTGGAAACTCCACTACCAAGGGCAATTGTGTGGATGGTAGCTCATACAAAGAAGGATGAGGCTCCTATTTCACCAAAATTTGCGGAGACAATCATAAGTGACATTCCCTTGGAAATGCAATATGTTGAACTTCAAACCATTGTTATATTGATTGTTCTTTAAACATGTTACCATTTAACTATGCATGTGATGTTGCCAAAATAAATTGGACGATGAAATATCATCTATGAGCTTCATAAATCAATCTATAAATATGATGCCCTCACCAAGGTTTTAGGACCCAAAATACCGGGTTGGGTTTGGGGTGTCAGCAAAGTAGTATCACCAACTTCTCTGTTTGTTGATGAGGGTTACATACAGAAGTTGCACCAAATGCAAGAGCATACGGTAGAGAAAGAGCAAAAGTGGGAAGAGAAACTTGCGGAGAATGAAAAAAATATGGAAGAGAAGCTTGCAGAGAAAGATAAAAATATTAAAGATATTTTGACACGGCTTGCACAGATAGAGGTGTGTCAGTTTTTCATGAAGCAATATTTGAAATGTTTACATGTTGCACCTCTAAAGTTGTAATGATCCCTTGCATATAATTTTATAGGTAGTATCACTACATGCTACGCCTACAAGTGGACACAATATTTTTGGTGGTAATAAAGGCACATGCAACTACTCACTACCTTCTAGGCTAGATTCATTGATGGTACGACTATTATTTCAAATATAAAATGGTTGACTTAATTTGTATTGTACGCTATACAGTGAATTTATCTAGGTTTTTTATTTTCCATGTAGAAATTGAAAATGACATCGACCACTCAAACTAAGAGAATGGAATGCTACTTGACTTAGATCCATAATGATAACATAGTGGTCGAAGACACGATGATCAGTACTAACCCTGAAGACCTTATACATGGTCAACATTTGGGTGAAGGTTATTAGAAATTCAATGTTCACATTGCCCATAAAGAGGAAACAATCTTGTTTAGAAGTAATAATGATATGGACACAATGAAGGATGTTGTGGGCTTCTTCATTGCCTGGCCTAAATCAGACATTATTTACAAATAATGGGCAGCCAAGCTAGGAGTGAGATGAGTAGGTATCCTAAGCATGAGGTTGGCCAGTCAGGATACCCTCTCACCTCATCTCTGATGGTTGGGGTGGGTAGGGATGTTTAGACATCTGCCCATTATATGGAGGGCTTAGTTTGTCCATTCACCTATATCTATAAATTAGAATTGCACTTGAAATAATATATATATATATATATATATATATATATATATTTCATAACGGTTTTATCTCTTAGTCACTTCTTGAGCTCCTTGGGTTCTTTTTTCCCTATAAATAATAACTTGGTTTTCATCCAGTGATCTAAGATAAAATAGTCCATATATTATTCAAACTAAATTGTGTGTAATGCTAAGCTTCAAGATCCAATTTATCAATATTTTGATGGTAGCCTTGGTAGTTGTATATTGCATGCATTTAAATAAAATTTTCCATATTATACAAGCTCAAGTTCTTTACTTGTCCACTTTCTGCTTCTAAAAGGAATAGATTTTCCATTTTGTATAAGAAATGCCCTTATGCTTGTACTTGAAGGATCATATTGAACCACAAATCAGAGGGGAAAATAAACTACAAGTGTTAAAACTGAGTTGGATATTATTACTTTTTCATGAGTTCAATGTTACCCCCATTGTCTCTATCTAATGAAATTGATCTTTTTTTCTAAGATCAATAAGAGAGGTTGCAAGCCATCCAAAGCCTCTTACAAACTTCCTATTGAAACTACATGGACACATGAATACCCTTGATTGGTATAATTGTATTCAAGTGCAAGTTTCGTGCAGATGGTAGTTAGTTATTTTTCATTATGAGTAGTATCTAGTATGCATTTGTGAAGATAGGGATGCTCTTGTATAATCACTGACAAGTGGAACTCAAATGGACACAAGAGTAAAAAATGATAATGAACACTCCAAGAAGATCTTAATTCAAGTCATCAACAACTAGATTTGTATTACCTTCTTATATTTGAGGCTTAGGTGGAACTGTTGTAGGTATATTGACCTCTTTTGATGATATTCCTTGCCAACTTTACTTTCTATGTACAATAATTGCAAGGGTCTATAATCAATATGTATGATTCTCTAGAAGACGACTGGTGATGACAAACGGGGTGAAAAAATTTATGTTTTGAAGCTAGCTCTGATACCAGTTGTAGTGAACCCAATAGAGAAAGATTGACTATAATGCTAGAATAATAAAAAGGAATCGTTTTTATTAAGGAATCGTTGTTGCATTGTATGGGGAACCCAACAATTAATTAATAATTATATTCTTCGATGCCTCAACTATACCAAATGAAATGCCTATTTCTACGAGTGTGAAGGTGTGATCAAAGGTCACAACCTTTGTGAAAGAGAGAGTGATTAAATAATTAACTAATAATGTGATTAGTATGGAGGTTAGGAGTAGAATCCTAACATGCCACCTTCCTTAAAAAGAGCTTTGTCCTCAAAGCTCAAAGTAAGGAGCTTCGTTGCTTGTTTTCCCAGTTGAATTTGTGCAAGTTCTTGTACTATTTTAATGTCACTTTTTCAAAGGCAAGGATATATTGAAGGTCGAAGCATTAGTGGGGGGTTGCTAGAAAGAATAGTAGAATATTCCTTAGGAGAATTGTGATGACGGTAGGCTTTCGCTTTAGCCGATTCTTCCTGTGTAGAATGAAGGGAAAATAAAGGTGCACTCACTCTTTTGCCTCCTTTCTGAATCAGGCTGCCTATACGATGAGAACTCACTATTGGTGATGAACTTGTGTGTAGTTCTTTGAGAGTGTATGTCTTGCCTTCATTGTTTATTGCATGGATGTCTACCTCATCTTTTCGTGGTGCATCGAGCACTTCTTGCACATTGACCTCATTTCCTTCATTTTTATGATCAGGTGCTTTGGTCATGTTGTGCACATCTTCCTCACCTTCTTCCTCTATGGAGTGACAAGGATCAACTATATTCAATAAATACAATGTTTGTGTAGCACAACAATGAAGGGGCCCAAATTTCTCATCACAAGTATAGCAGAGGTCATTCGCTCGTCGCTCCTCCATTTCTTGTAGGCTAAGGTACTTAACTGGCAAGGGTTTGTGTTTTGGAATAGTGTGCGTGAATGTTGATTTATCAATAGGTTGCTCCCCATGTTGACATTGAACATTGAATGTATCATCGGCTAACAAGGCTAATCCAATGGCTTCCTATAGGGTGCGAGGAGTGTACATCATGATATTTACTCTAATTTCTTCTTTCAATCCATTGATGAACCCACTTATGAGGACTGATTCGTCCAACCCTGTGATGCGATTGGCGATATCCTAGAACTGAATTTTATATACACTCACTGATGTGATTTGACGTAGGTGGGCAAGATTAAGTAGCAAAAGTAGGTTGGGGTCGTGATATATTCTTCCATCGGCCATTTGCATAGTCGTTTGGCGAAAAGGTGTCACAAAAAGTGTTGAAAGTCGTCACAAAAATTTCTTGAAAATTATCATTAAAAATTGCATAAAATTCATCCTTCGACCATTGCGGTTAGGTTTTGGAGATTTTATAACCTTCGTAAGTGGAAGAATTAGCGAGAATTTTCAATTCCTTGACAACTTTTAGCAAGAATTTGCAATAGTAAAAAGTCTTAGCAAAATTTATATTAGGGGCAACATTTGGCAATGTTTAGCAAAAATTGTGCAATATTTTAGCAAAATTTCAAGATTAGCAGTTGTTCACAACTATGCAAAATTTGGTGTCAACTTTTTTGTGGTGGCACTCCGTGGTAGGGTCGAGTGGAGACAAACGACACAAGGCACAAGGTCGGGTGGAGGTGCAGGCGGGCGGCAAGGTGAACGAGCTACGGGCAGAGAGGAGGAGCAACGATGGCTAGCAAATGATGGGTAGAGCGGAGGAGTGGTACGAGAAGTTGAGCGGCACAAGGAGGCGCAAAGGGCAAGGGCACATGGAGCTAAGCGGCACGAGGAGGCGCAAAGGGTTCGTGGTACGAGCATGGAGTGCAAATCGAAGAGCATGAGGGGGGGTCAAATGAGTGGCTTCGATCACACGAGGGAAGGCTAGAGCGTGACCGAAGTCACAACTAACTACTCGCCCTGAATATTTTTTAAACCCTGCTTTGTCCCTCTTCCTATTGAATGTGGGATATGTGTTATATCCACTTTTTTAAAGTTTCTCTTGCCGACGTCGGAATACGAAGACGTATCAGAATTTTAGTTTTTCGATGACGAAAAATGATTTAAAACTTTATGTTATAAGTTTTATTTTATAAAATATGGTCGGTTTTCTCCAAGACATCGTCGGAAGTTGCAGACTTCGCTGCAAAAAGTAAATTTTTTTTGCATGGATTGTTTCTGTTTTCGATCTGGGCGTTGACTACAAGAGATTGGAGGATTTCTAGGATAGTTTGAGGGTATTTTTGGATTTGTTCCCTTCAGATTATACCTTCCCAATGCTCTGAGTTCGTCGGTGGTTGGTGAGTGTATTTCGTTCTATGAGCTAATTAGATTCTTTGATGCTCGGTCTGTGAACTTATACGATCTGCCGCTCGGTCTCCCAATGACTCTTGAGAATGAATCTATGGTGTTTGATGATATATGGACGTCTTAGGAATGATGTGGCGGATGATAAGATAAACGTAGGCACAGGATCTGAATGGCAGACGACTGGTGATGACGAACGGGGTGAAAAAATTTATGTTTTGAAGCTGGCTCTGATACCAGTTGTAGTGAACCCAATAGAGAAAGATTGATTATAATGCTAGAATAATAAAAAGGAATCGCTTTTATTAAGGAATCGTTGTTGTATTGTATGGGGAACCCAAAAATTAATTAATAATTATATTCTTCGATGCCTCAACTATACCAAATGAAATGCCTATTTCTACGAGTGTGAATGTGTGATCAAAGGTCACAACCTTTGTGAAAGAGAGAGTGATTAAATAATTAACTAATAATGTGATTAGTATGGATGTTAGGAGTAGAATCCTCACATATAATGTTTTCACTAACAAAATGCTTGGGATATGGCATGGAGTTCTTTGTCCTATGCAGGATACCTTCATAACATATCATTGAATAGCTCACTTGGTAGGCAACAAGATGCTTAAGTTGAGCACGGAATGTACCTCCAAGAAGATCTTAATTCAAGCCATTAGTATGGATGTTAGGAGTAGAATCCTCACATATAATGTTTTCACTAACAAAATGCTTGGGATATGGCATGGAGTTCTTTGTCCTATGCAGGATACCTTCATAACATATCATTGAATATCTCACTTGGTAGGCAACAAGATGCTTAAGTTGAGCACGGAATGTACCTCCAAGAAGATCTTAATTCAAGCCATTAGCAACTAGATTTGTACTGCCTTATTATATTTGATGCTTAGGTGGAATTGTTAGAGGTATATTGACCTCTTTTGATGATGTTCATTTTAGAATTTGCTTTCTATCTATAGGAATTGCAAGGGTCTATATTCAATATGTATTATTATCTCATTGCTCAAAATATATTTTTTTCACTAACAACATGCTTGATATGGCATGGAGTTCTTTGTCCTATGTAGGATACCTTTAGAATATATCATTGAATATCTCACTTGGTAGGCAACAAGATGCTTAAGTTGAGCTAGAAATGTACCTCCAAGAAGATCTTAATTCAAGACATCAGCAACCATATTTGTACTACCTTCTTATATTTATTGCTTAGGTGGAACTGTTATAGGTATATTGACCTCTTTCGATGATATTCCTTGTTGACTTTACTTTCTATCTACAGGAATTGCAAGGGTCTATAATTAATATGTACGATTCTCTCATTGCTCAAAATATAATGTTTTCACTAACAACATGATTAGGACATGGCATAGAGTTCTTTGTCCTATGCAGGATACCTTCATAATATATCATTGAATATCTCACTTTGTAGGCAACAAGATGCTTAAGTTGAGCAAGGAATGTACCTCCAAGAAGATCTTAATTCAAGCCATTGGCAACTAGATTTATATTGCCTTCTTATATTTGATGCTTAAGTGGCACTGTTATAGGTGTATTAACCTCTTTTGATGATGTTCATTTTATACTTTGCTTGCTATATACAGGAATTGCAAGGGTCTATGAAATATGTACGATTCTCTCATTGCTCAAAATATAATATTTTTGCTAACAACATGCTTGGGATGGCATGGAGTTCTTTGTCCTGTGCAAGATACCTTCAAAATATATCATTGAATATCTCACTTGGTAGGCAACAATATGCTTAAGTTGAGAAACGAATGTACCTCCAAGAAGATCTTAATTCAATCCATCTTCAACTAGATTTGTACTACCTTCTTATATTTTATGCTTAGGCGGAATTAGTATTGTCTCAAGTCTGAAAATTTGATTGTTGTTGTTGGTCAAATTTTATCTTTACCCCTTTTTTCTTTTTAACATCTACCCAATGTAGCCACCCCTTCTAAGGTGTTAATTTGGATATGAAGGACCTGACTGATGATATTTTTGCCTTTCATGGCTAGGAATAGCAACATAAATGGCATTTGATTGATTGTGTTTAATTGGTTTAGTTGAAGGTTATAAAATTATTTTCTCTGAAGTTAAATAAAAATAATAAAAAACATAGATAAATCTAGAAGTGGCCCTAATCCAACCAATTTTGAAATTTTTTGCTATTCCTAAAGGTTCCTCCAAATTTAGAAATGGTTCTGCTAGACTTAGGGATTCCAAGGACTCAGTTATCAGCCATGTTACTGAAATGCATGAAATAAGGAATTAGTTAGTTTTCATCATTTGTAAGAATGTAACATAGAGATGATCACTATAATTGGCCTAAACTTAAAGTAACTTTGTGACATTTGATGTATGGCACATAGGGGTAAGATGCCTTATTGGAGATATGTTTGTCCTAGTGAAGGAAGAGCAAGGATAGTGTTAAGCAAATGAAGATGAGCTAGAAAGGGCCTTGCTTAAGAAATGATGAAGGTTGTGGATGTGTGCATAAATGATTGTAGCTTAGAGAAAGAGGGCATGGAATAAGACAATTCAATGATGAGGAAAAATATTTACCCCAAAAATGATTTAGAAGTATATACTTTGAGCAATGTGTTAAGATTGGGCATGATAAAAGAACA
Source organism: Wollemia nobilis (assembly GCA_028583015.1). Taxonomy (NCBI): domain Eukaryota; kingdom Viridiplantae; phylum Streptophyta; class Pinopsida; order Araucariales; family Araucariaceae; genus Wollemia; species Wollemia nobilis. The sequence continues at coordinate 2,571,289 of JAQPPZ010000853.1, read as the reverse complement.
CGGATTTATTAGGAAAAGACCAAAGGTAACAAAAACTCAAGGTTGAAGGGAGGCAGAAACCAATGAAGTAATTTTGTTCGTGATGGGTTGTCAGTTATCGTAGTATCCCCAATTAGTTATTTATTATAGCTTACAAAGATAAAGACATTTATATAATTGGTATATTGATTTAGATCATGAAGCAAATGATACAAAAGCAAAGTTGGTTAATATATAAAGTGTTTTGGTGATAATAGAATATATGCAATGAAAGGTAAAATTGAAATTGAAGTAAAATTGAATAACCATAAAGTAAGGAGGACTAGAAATTCTTAGAGGGATTGGCAAGACACATGATTTATAATGAGCTTGATTAAAGGATCAAAACTCATAAAGATACACTATTGAACTAACAATATAAGCTGAAATAAAAACTTTCCTCTGCTCATACATCTGAGAGGTGTGTTGGCTTAGTTGTAACCAACAAATCATCTTTACCTTTACAATTAGAAATAATTTATACATGCCTGGAATGAAACAATATCTAATTTTGTTTGAAAATTGGTTAACAATGACATTGTAACAAAGTCTAATAAGCTAGGAAAATGCTGAAAAAGAAGCTGAGATTGGATTTTTTTCGAAACGGAGCTCTGGCGATTTGGCGGGAAAACTTCTAAGCAGGCGACAGGCGATGTTCTAGGGTTTCTGGAGTGAAGGAAAATCCAGGGCCTTTGGTGAGTTGACGTAGTGGTACTCTGAAGGATTGTCTGCTGCCCCAGGAGGGCCCAATGGGGTCTCCTCCAGATCCTCTCTCTGGGAGAAAGAGCTCATATGCTGAGATGCTAAAAGAAAATGCTTCATCTTCCAATGTCGAAGCCCAGAGGAATGCGTTTCAATCGCTCTTCAAGAATGCTGGCAAGAACTCAACTGCACACCGAGTTAATGGATGCCTCCCACAATCCGCCTCCAGACCTAAGATTGTCATCGAACCAAAGATGGTCGAAGACACAATCATCTATCGAGCTAACCATGATCTGATTTGTAAATTCATGGGTATCCGACCTACCCTGAATTTTTTGCACACCAGGTCAGACAGAACTGGGAGCCTCACGGTGAGTACTCCTTATGGTTTATAAGCAATGGGTATTTCATTATTAGTTTCTCTTCTTTAGCCGATAGAAACAGAGCATTTGAATCAAAAAAGAGGAACCACGGTCCGACAGGGTTATTTGTTCAACCCTGGAGAGTGGGTTTCGATCCTCGTATCGAACCCACGGCTGTCCCGGTTTGGATCCGGTTGTACGCTCTCCCGATGGAGTTTTGGGGTGAGCAGGTTTTGGAGATGATTGGTAATTCCCTCGGCAGACATCTGGGCGTCTCCAAAGATACCATAGAGGGTAACGCAGCTGTCTTTGCAAGAATTTGTGTAGAAATGGATATTAGCCAGCCTCTACCGGCAGAGGTGGAACTTGAGTTGGTAGGACTATCCTGGATACAACAGTTGGATTATGAGGCCCTGCCCTTTAGATGCAGAGTTTGCCATAAGCATGGCCATTTGGCAAGGTTTTGTCCAAGTATTTTGAACACAAAAGAGGAGGCTCCGCTTGGAATGCCAAATCGCCCCAGGGAAGGTAAGTCTACTCTTGTCAAAGAACCATCCAATATTCCTCAGGGTAATGATGTTCAGAAGGATGGCTTTGAACAGCCCAAACGGAGGAGAAAGCAAAAGAAAAATGGCAAGGAGCAAGCACAACTCAAGCCAGCCAATAGGTATGAAATTTTTAAGTCACTAGTAGATCAAGAGGACCAAGTCATGGAAGGAGTGGATGGGAATACTGAGGATAATAATACCCACACTCATTCTTCTCCTTCATCTCCTCCTGTCTTAGAACAGGTGATTGAGTCCACTGAGGTATTGCAGCCAGAGAATCCAGGGGCATTGATAATACACTCCCAAGCACAGCCAGTAATTAAGGATGTCAGTATGGGAAGTGCAGAAAAGAACAGAGAAAGGCCAGCCCTGGGGATTACTCAGGTGGAAAAGCGATCCAAGAATAATAACTCTCAAGGAGCGGGCAGGAAGTCTAATAAGGATTTAATAGCAACGCAAGGAGACAAGCTGATCACTGGAGGATCGGTGAGGACAATTGATTCTTACTGCTCTCAAGGTTTTCAATGATTATTCAATCTTGGAATGTTAGGGGTTTAAACAGTAGAACCCATCAATCTGTTGTTCAAAGACTCTTAGGAAAATGCAAAACAGACTTTTTGCTCATCCAGGAGACAAAAATGTCTTTAGATCTTATGTGTAAAACAGTTAGTAGAATATGGAGGGGCGCTGGTTATATGGATGTGGCTGCTCAAGGTGCCTCAGGGGGGATTGTCACTTTTTGGAACCCTCTGGAATGGACTGCAATAGAACATATAGCTTGGAGGGGTGTTCTCACATCTCATTTTAGGAATAATGTCACAGCTGAACATGTTTTAATTACAAATTTTTATGGGGCTCAAAGCATTGATGGCCAGAGGCTCCAATGGAAAGTTGTACACAACATGAGGTCCTCAAGACAAGATTTAGACTGGATTATTGCTGGGGATTTTAATGCTAAATTATCTGCTCGTGATCAGGAAGGTGGAACCCCAGTTTTGGATCCAGGGGACCGGCTTCTGATTGCCCAGGTCCAGGCCTTTCACCTAGTGGATATCAAAGGCCCTGGAACCTACTTTACTTGGACTAACAAGAGGAGGGAGCCACACAGCAGGAAGGTAAAGTTAGACCATTTTTTGGTCTCAGAGGAGGCATTTGTTAAGTGGAATATTAAATTCTAGATTTTGGAAGGCCCAGTTTTCGATCACTTTCCCATTTTGATGGAGGGAGGGACTATGACAGGGCAGCACCACAAACCGTTTAAATTTGAGAATTTTTGGTTACAAAAGGAGGATCTTCGAGAGAAAATTCCGCAGTGGTGGGAAGAAGGTCGTCTACCTTTTGGGACAGCAATGTTTAAATTCCACAAACAACTTCATTTTGTCAAAGTTAAATTGAAACAGTGGAGGCAAGCTAATAAGTCAGATTTCCAGCTCCAAAGAGCTCCCTTGGTGGCCAGATGGGAGGAGGTGCAAAAACACTTCAGGGAAGGAACAATTACTGAACAACTTAAAACCGAGGATGATGCCTTGCGCAAAGCGGTTGAGGACATTGATAACCAAGAGGAGACTTACTGGAAACAGAGAGCAAGAAACACTTGGTTATTAGAAGGAGATAGAAATACAAAATTTTTCCATCGATCAACCTGTGCTAGAAGATAGATGAATAACATGGAAGTCCTTCAAGATGAGAATGGACACTCCTTTGATACTCTTCCTGGTATGCATTCCCACTCAATGGATTATTTTTCTAAACTTTTTAAGGAAAGTATGGAGCAAGATGTGGAGGCTCAAAATGAAGTTATTGATGTTATACCCTCTATTATCTCTCAAGAAGAAAATCAGGCTCTTCTTAGACCCATTGATAGAGATGAACTGAAGAATGTGGTCTTTGGAATGAGCACCGGCAAATCTCCAGGTCCAGATGGTTTTCCTATTGAGTTTTTTTAGGCCTTTTGGGATACCTTGGAGGAGGACGTTTTGGCTGTCACAGAGGAGTCCAGAACTAATAAAAGAATGCTTAAGGCAATAAATCATACCTTCATCACTTTAATTCCAAAGGGGGAGGAAGGGGTTCATATCTCTGATTTCAGACCTATTGCCTTATGCAACGTGATTTATAAAATAATCACAAAGATAATGGCTGAACGGCTTAAACCTCTCCTTCATAACATCATTTCCTCAGAGCAAGGGGGTTTTGTAGAAGGCAGACAGATCTTGGATGGGGTGGTCCTCGCCCAGGAGGCAATCCATACAATGCAAAAATCTGGTAACAAAGGAATGTTCATTAAACTGGATATGTCCAAGGCTTATGATAGGGTGGAGTGGGGCTTCCTATCAAAGATGTTGGCAGCCTTTGGTTTCTCTCAGGACTGGATAGATTGGGTCATGAGTTGTGTTTCTACGCCTTCTTATTCTGTTCTAATTAAGGGGCTTCCCTCGCCTCCTTTTGGAGCCACACGTGGTCTTCGTCAAGGGGACCCTTGCTCTCCCTATCTCTTCCTTATCTTGGCTGAAGGATTAGGTAGACTCTTCTTGAGGAGAAGACATCAAGGCCTGATAACAGGTATCAAGGTGGGTGAGGAAGTTTTGACTCACTTACAGTTTGTGGATGATACAGGCCTGGTTGGAGTGGCCAGTCTCAGGGAAGCTAGAGGAATCAGAGATACTCTTAATGTCTACCTTAGGGCCTCAAACCAAGTTATCAATGACAAAAAATCCAAAGTGGTCTTCTTCAATCTTGACCAAAGGCTACAGGACAAAGTTATAGAGATCTTGGGATTCACTAGGACCTCTCTTCCTGTAGTTTACTTGGGGGTTCCTTTGCATTTCAAGAAATTAAAAAAAGATATCTGGAAGGATCTTTTGGATGGCATCAAAGATAGAATGAACCATTGGTCTCATAAATGGTTAAGCTATGGGGGCCGATTAACTTTCTTACAGTCAGTTATTCAGGCCATGCCAATCTATAAATTCTCTATCCTGGCTGCCCCACATTCTATTTGGAAAGAGCTGGACAAAATGGCTAGAAGATTCTTATGGGAAGGAGCAAAAGGGGAGAAGAAATGGGCCTTGGTTGGTTGGGATAAAGTTACCCAGCCCAAGGAAAAAGGAGGGTTGGGACTGAGAAGCTCCAAGCTTAACAACAAAGCTTTGGCTGGTAAATTGTATTGGAGGTGGATTTCCCAGCCAACATCCTTATTCAGTAGAATCTTAACCAGTAAGTATTTGGGTCATGTTCACCCCAATGACGTGAGCCGTTTCCCTCTGGATGGTAATGGATCCTTAGTGTGGCAGGCTCTCAAGCTTGGATCTCAGGTTATTAAAGACCAATTGTTTTGGAAAGTGGGGAGAGGGGAGAAGGCACGTTTTTGGACTGATTCATGGGACCAGTACCCACCCATCATTGCTGAGTATCCCGAATTGCAACCAATTAAATCCGCCATAGAAGCCAAGGGCTGGGTCAATATTGAGAATTATTTCAACACTAGCCAATTGGGTGAGTATAAGTTCAAGAAGTTTAAGCGGTTGGAGGAGTGGCCAATCACAATCCCTCCGGAGCTGGCACCCATCTTGACCAAAATCTTGACAGAAAGGTTTCTCATAGGGAGAGACGAGGAGGATGAGCTAGCTTGGGGCTATGGGAACCTTGGGGTATATACAGTGAAGGATGGATACGATCAGATTCTCCCAGAGCCTCCCCCACATTTATTTTCGGTTCAAGATTGGAGGAAGATATGGCATTCCAAGGGCTGGTCGAAAGTGAATTTCTTTGCCTGGTAGTTTATGCACAATGGCATTCTCACCTTTGACAATCTCAAAAATAGAGGAATCATCGGTCCATCTCAGTGTGTTTTATGCCACAAGAATGAGGAAACAGCTGATCATCTGATGTTTGAGTGCCCTTTCACGCGTCAGATTTGGAAGCGTTGGTTCTCTCACTATAAACTTCAGGCTAATGGTGATCTGACTCGGACCAATATTTGGGAAAGATGGAAGAGAGGCAGATTTAAATCTAAAGCTCTTCGAATTGGTTGGGAGCTTGGCTTACTCTTCATCTGGTGGCAGGTGTGGTTGGAGAGAAATGCTCGTATTTTTAGAGAAACCTTCTCCTCGCTAGATGGAATTTGGCAGGTCATCTGGAGCAAAGTCGCGAAAACGGTTGCCATCTATGCTGAAGAGGAAAATCCGGCTGATCCTGGACCACTGGAAGAGGGAGCTGTAGAGCAAGTGAGAAAGGACAGAGCTAGCTGGAAACCTCCCCCAGAAGGTTGGGTTAAAATCAATACAGATGGAGCTGCAAAAGGCAATCCGGGCAGTGCTGGAATTGGTGTAGTGTGTCGGGATCATGCTGGGTCTGTGCTTTATTGGGAAATGCAAGGTCTGGGAAGAGCCACAAACAATGAAGCAGAAGCCTTTGCTATCAAATCTGCTTCCATCTGGGCTGTTAATCAGGGACACAGGAAGATAATCCTTGAGTCAGATTCTCAAATTCTGGTTGGCGCTCTAGACTGCATGAGGAACTTTGCTTCGAAAGCATGGAGGCTACGGATTCTGGTCTCTCAAATCAAGGACCTATGGAGGGAATTAGATGATGTGATCCCCGTCTATGTGAGTAGAGATTTAAATAAGGCGGCCGATTTCCTTGCAAAGATGGGTGCGGAGAAAGAGGTAGGGGTGCAGCTGCACAGTGACATGCCTGTGGAGGATGCAGTGATTAGGCAGGGGCTTGCACGATTCTTGAGACAATGAGCAAAGTTTATGCTAAGGGTGGTTTTTGTCGCGATATCGTGACCTGTTGCGCCGTCGCGGCCCTTGGAGGGAAGCTGTCGCGATATCGTGACAGGTTGCGCCGTCGCGGCCTTTGGAGGGAACCTGTCGTGACATCGCGACATGTCACGCTGTCGCGGCCCTTGGAGAGATGTTGTCACGATTTCGCGGATTTCATGACCTATTGCGTCGTGCATTCGCGGCCTTTGGTGGGAAGCTGTCACGATTTCGCGACCTGTTGCGCCATCGCGGCCTTTGGCTGGAAGCTGTAGCGATTTCGCGACGCTTTTGGAGCAGGGGCGCCAAGGAGGAAAATCGTCGCGATATCGCGACACTTTTGGTGAATCGGAGAAAAGGGGAAAAACCGTCATGATTTCGCGACATTTTTGAAGACTGGGAGCCAAAGGGAAAAATCGTCGCGATTTCGTGACACTTTTGGCGGACTGGCGACTTTGGGAAAAGACGTCGCGATTTCGTGACACTTTTGGAGCTTGAGCGCCAAGAGGAAAAGTCGTCGCGATTTCGTGACACTTTTGGCGATTGGGTGCCAAGGCGAAAAGTTGTCGCGATTTCGCGACAGTTCTGGAGAATTGGCACTAAAGGGAAAAACCGTCGCGATGTCGTGACACTTTTGAAGAATGGGCACCAAAGGGACAACTCGTCGCGATTTCGCGACACTTTTGAGGATTGGGCCCCAAGGAGAAAACTCGTCGCGATATCGCGACACTTTTGGCGAACTGGCGCTATTTGGAAAACTCGTCGCGATTTCGCGACACTTTTGATGAATGGGCGCCAAGTGGAAAACTCGTCGCGATATCGCGACACTTGTGAGGATTTGCTGTCGAGGGGAAAACTCGTCGCGATTTCGTGACACTTTTGGCGAATAGGAGTCATGGGGAAAAATCGTCGCGATATCGTGACAATTTTGAAGACTGGGCGCCAAGTGGAAAACTCGTCGCGATATCGCGACACTTTTGTAGGTTGGGCGCTGAGGAGAAAATTCGTCGTGATTTCGTGACACTTTTGGAGATCTGGCGACATTTGGAAAACTCGTCGCGATATCGCGGCACCTTTGGTGATGGGGCGCCAAGGGGATATGCCGTCGCGATTTCGCGACACTTTTGGTGTTCAGGTGCTGCGGGCTTTGGCTGTCGCGATTTCGTGACATGTCACGATTTCACGACTGGTTGCTCGGGCGCGGCCTAGGCTGGTTTGATTGTCGCGATATCGCGACATGTCGCGTTTTTGTGCCTTGTTGTCTTTTTGCGCTCTGCGGTGGAAAGTGTTGACTTTTTGCGCTTTGCGCTTGTAATCTTGCTTCTTGGTTCTTGGTAGGGATGTGTTTACTCCCTTTTGTAACTGTTCTTTGTTTTAATACAAGTTTTTCAATTTTTTCAAAAAAAACAAAGTCTAATAAGCTTGCAGCCTTAGGAATCTAAAAAGGATTCTTACATATTTGAGATTTCGTCTTAAGGTGAGATGGCTTTAGCATTCAATTTTGGAATGGATATCATGGAATAGAAGGTATGGGCATTTAAACCTTTTTTCTGAATTGGTTACATGGGATGGAAACTATCCCACCTACAGTAATTCATAGATGGCCTTATTGTAGTAGTGTCCTTCACAATGGGGGTATTTGAACTTGGGTTGTTTTGATATAATTCTATCCCATATACCATTGCAACACAATGTCTTGGATGCACATGTTAAGGTTAATGTTGGGGTAAAGCTTGTAGAGAATATTAGGTTGGGATTGGTTCCACAGTGATACACTTAATTACCCCAGGTATAGGCCACTCAAAATTAGGTCCATGCATTGCCATAAGTTAGACCTTTGCCTCCAGGTGTATCCATGGCTCTACAAGGTGCATGTCCCTATGACAGGAACCTTTTTTTCAATGTTGAACTCCTTGTTTTCCTCTGCTTGCCCCAAACCTTTTGGGCTTTTTTGCTAGATGTGAAGGTTAACTTTAGGGCAAAGCTTGTAGATAACATGAATATGGGCTTGAATCTGTAATATTTAACCCTAGGTCTATGACCACTCAATACCAGTTACATACATTGCCATGAGTTCAACCCTTATCTCCAGGTATCAGTATTTGAACCTTTTTTAACATGAGATTATTATAGAATAAAAGCATAGTCAATGGATTTCTAGATGTTTTCAAGGGTGATTAAGTTTTTGAAATACGCCTTTTCAAAAAACTACACAACAAGAAGTTTGAAGAAAAAAATAACATATGAAATTGTGTACTTTCCTTGATATACGATGATTTGTGTGGGCCCATGTGGTTGGAAATCTTTGATGGTGTTAGATACTTGAAGAATTTTTAGGCATATTTCCTTAAAAGTAAGTTGCAGGCATAATTTAAGGAAGTTAAGAATTGGACTGAAAAGATTAAGGCCTTCGGGATAAATGGAAGAGGTGAATTTACTTATATTGAGTTTATTTAGTTTTGTAAAATGTATTTAGTTTCAAGCCATCAGCAACCAAATTTGTACTACCTTCTTATATTTTATGCTTAGGTAGAACTATTACAGGTATATTGATCTCTTTTGATAACATTCCTTGTTGAATTCACTTTCTATCTACAGGAATTGCAAGGGTCTATAATCAATATGTATGATTCTCTCATTGCTTAAAATATAATGTTTTCACTAAAAACATGCTTGGGACATGGAATGGAGTTGTTTGTCCTATGCAGGATACCTTCATAATATATTATTGAATATCTCACTTGGTAGGCAACAAGATGCTTAAGTTGAGCAAGGAATGTACCTCCAAGAAGATCTTAATTCAAGCCATCAGCAACCAAATTTGTACTACCTTTTTATATTTGATGCTTAGGTGGAATTGTTGCAGGTATATTGACTAACGCTATCTAAAAACTGTAAAGAATTTCCAGCACCCAAGGATTTGTATGACTACATATCATGGTATTTTATACATTCATACATTGTTTATTGCCATGTCCCATAGGATAGTATGCATGTGGTCATCTATCAAGTGTAAAATTATTTGTAACATGGTATACCTAGGACTACATTGTTTGTATGCACTCCAACAAGAGCAAAATAGTGCATTGTGACTTTTCTGATGCTTCCATGGAAAATTTTGTCCCTTGGAAGCAATTTAAAATTTTATCCCTCCTTGTTCCAACGGAAAATTACCTTGTCCATGAAATGACCATGAGAAATAAAGGATGCCTCAGCAGAAAAAACAAACCATTGTTGAGTGCTATGTTGTTTCAGTTGAGGCATCATTTATATTTTTTTAGGTTGAGACCCTAAGAGGGTAGTTTTAAACCACCCTCTTAGACCTAATATGGTGGTTTTAAACCACCATCTTAGGGTGACCTAAGAGGGTGGTTTAAAACCGTCATCTTAGGTCTAAGAGGGCAATTTATAACCGCCCTCTTAAGGTCTAAGAGGGTGGTTTATAACTACCCTCTTAAGGTCTAAGAGGGTGGTTATAAACCGTCCTCTTCGGCCTGAGGTCTTAACTCTAATAGGATGGTTTTTATCCACCCTCTTATATATGAAAGGGTGGTTCTAACCACCCTTGTATCCCTAAGAGGGTGGTTATAAACCGCCCTCTTAGACCCTAATAGGGCGGTTGTTTGAGGTAGTTTTTAGCCATCGTTGTATATCGTGGACTTTTTACGATACCCTCATAGATGATTGAATAACCGCCTTTAAAGGCCTTTAAGAGTGGTTAAAAACCATCATTAAATCCCTTTTTTGGTGTAGTGTTTAACCAGATCCTCTATAGGTTCAATATTCTTTTGATGATTATTTCTGACAATGGCACTCCTTTCAAGAACAAGGATGTCCATAAACTTTGTTGCTAAGTACAAGATTCAACATAGATGGCCAACTCTGTATTACCCTCAAAGTAACGGACAAGCCGAAGCATCCAATAAGTCTTTGATCAAGGTCCTTAAGAATTTGGTTAGTAATATCAATCATGACTGGCATATCCAGCTTTATCTAGTCTTGTGGGTATATCGTACCAGTATGCGAACCCCTAAAAGCGCATTTTTGTATGTCAGTCTATGGAATTGAGGTAGTTTTTCATTCGAGTTATAGGTTCCTTCATTGTGCATCTTGTTGCAAGATGCTTTGATCGACGATGACTATCGCTTAAATCATTTGAATCAATTGGATTTGTTGGATGAAAAGCACATTCATGCCTTAAAGAATTTGCGAGCCTATAAAAATAGGCTCAAGTGATCTTATTCCAAAAGAGTTCGCAACCATTTTTTTGAGGTTGGGGACCTTGTCCTCAAGGAAAACCAAAAGAACACCAATGTTTGATCAGATATCAAAGGCAAGTTTTAGCCCAATTAGTTAAGCCCCTTTATCATAACAGCCAAGTTTGGCTCAAGGGCCTATTGTTTAGCTTCTTTATATGGTAAAGACCTTAAAGAACCAATGAATATAATGCATCTAAAAAGATACTATGCATAACTTGGAGCTCTGTATTTTCATGTTGCATTTAGCTTAGTTTTCATGTTGCATTTGGTTTGCTTGTCCATACTACATGACTACCTGTCATATTTTGCATGGTTTGCCTGACATTCTGTTCCACTTTGCATTTTTCTTATCATACAACTATATTGTTGCTTCTTCATACTTGCATGACTGCTTGATCATATAGATTGTTGGGGATTTCATGATAATGGCAAGTGATGACACCTAGTTAGGTCGTAGGTCAGATGCATTGCACTCATACTAGGGCTCTGATGTCTAGCAAATCCACAACCTAGGGCTCATTTCTATGCATTTTTATCATTTACATTCATCCATCTCTTCTTCTTATCTTTCTTCTCTTATATTCCTTGACCTTGAAAGTATAAAATGATCATCAGTTTCTCTCCAAGTCAATGGATATAGTTCTACTTTTGTATGTCCTTTGTCCTTGAAAGTTTTAATCATTTATTATCCTCCCTAAGACAAAGGACACATGTTCCTCCTATTTTCCTTGCTCACACCTATTGGTATTTTGATTGTTAAGAGGTCCTCATAAGATAGGGTAGATACCACATGAATAACATTTATGATATTCATATGGCCACTAACTATCTTATGCACACCCCTTAGCTCTTAAAATTTCACTAGGGTTGCACACACACGCACTATCTTTGCTTCTTACTTCTTTCTTTCTTTTGTCTTCTCACACACGCACACATATGCACATTTTTCTATTGTGCTTTGCTTTGATCATCCATCTTTTGCACACACCACACCATTATCGGGTAGTACTCGCTTTGGCGCATCATTCACACACAGCACACCCCATATGGGATCAGCTTCATGGCCACACGCGAGGGGCAACCTCCATCTCGACCATTTGCAAGCGTACATCCTAGAAGGTATATTTCCTTCTCTCTAGCCATCTTAGTGAGCACTACACCCATAGCAAGTATTGCTCCACTTGTCCATCTTTTTTCCAAGCGTAACACCCTTACAGGATAGATTCATGGCCACTAGCGAGGGACAACCTCCATTTGGCCATTTGTGAGCATACATCCTCACAGGGTTCTACTTTGTTTCTCTTCTTTTTGTTTTCTTTTGATCTTTTGGAGATTTTTCTTTCTTCTTCTTTTACCTTTCTCCCTTCTTTCATTGTTTCTTTCTTTCTTCTTCTCTTTTCTTCCTTCTTTTCTTCTTTTCATCCACGCACCCATGCATTTCACTTTGCATTCATTTTAGCTTGCATGTCATATTGCATTTCATTTAGTTAGATTCACTCATGCATTTCATTTAGTTAGGATCATTTTTGCATTATTCATTATGTTTGTGCTTATCATACTTAAAAAAAAAAAAAAACCTTTTCTTTTGTCTTTCTCTTTCTTCCTCTTTCTTCCTCTTTGGCACCTTTTTCTTTTTTGTTGTTTGTTGCTCTATTTTCTTCTGAGTCTGCCATTTCGATTTTCATTAGGAATTTTACAAGATAGCTTTCAGTTCTTCCTTTGTGACCTTCATAAGTAACTGATTGTCCTTTTTTGTCATGAAAATGGGGAAGAAAGTAGTTAACTTTAAAATTTCGCCAACATAGACTCTATTAGGTTATTTATAGATAGATTGAAAATGTTTTACTCCCAAATATGCTAACCTAGAAAAACTCCTAACGAGGACCCCTCCTTCATTCTGCATCTCCCATATAGTGTTAACCTTCTTCCTATGATTAGCAAAATTATGAAAAAACGTAGTATTTTCATCCCCTTTTTTAACCATACAGCTCTACTTTTCATTCTCCATTCAAATTCCCTCCACTCCAAGAATTTGTTCTTCTTGATTTCTAGTTCAACCAGTCTTGTTTTATCCTCCTCTTTAAACTAACTAGCCTCATTCTTTTTATGAATTTCTAAAATTTCCTTCTCCACCAACTTAAGATCTCTATCCATACTCTCCTTTTTAACTACAATCCAAATTGACACAACTCCTTTTAATTTTTTTAAAGCAACAACAAATTGAAAACTAGCCAATGACCTGGAACTTTGGTCATAACCAATCCATTCTTTTTTAGTCAGTTGTTGAAAATCTTCTTCCTCCAACCAAACTGGATTGAGCTTAAAAGGACTAGCAGGTTTTGCCCCTTGACTTTCTAATTGAAGAAGTATGGGAGAATAATTTGAGCCACCTCCAATCTCAACCCATGATTGTTTTTTGTCTATTTCATTGTATAATGACTCTGAGATCAAAAATCTGTCCAACCTCTTTGAGATCCCAGCTTCCCCAACTCTATTATTTCTTCATGTAGGCATTTATTTTATTGGTTCCATATCAAGTAAACCAGCTTCTTCAATCTTATGTCTAAAATAATCTATAAGTCTATTAAATCTTACAGATTCTCCCCATACCTCACTTCTATTCATAGTAAAATTTAAGTCCCTACCAATGATAACTCTTTCATCTCTAACACACCTTTGGGAGAAAAAATCATCCCAAAAGACCTGTCTATCTTCATAAGGACCATAACAATTAAAAACTGATAACCTCAAACCCAGGTCTTTAAAAAAGAATTATGTCCACAAGCCTAAAACCATAAAGGAAGAATTAATTAAGGATACTGAGTTCTTCCAGAGAGTCAAAAAACCCCCTGAATTTATGGTAGCATCTAGAGCCAAGAACTCCCTTCCTAAGCAATTTACTTAACCCTTCAATGACTTTTATACTTGCCCCCATGGTTTCTTGTAGAAGGATAACATCCGGATTATAAATTTCCACCAGCCTGGCTAAGGCAAGTCTTTTAGAGGGACTTCCAAGACCTCAAATATTAAGGGATAACAAGATCATTTAAACATCTTAGAGGGGTCTTGCTCCACTCTAAGGACCCCTTCGATAAATTTGTGTTTACCCTGTTGAATTTTCCTCAAATCCTTCTCCTGTGCATGAAACAAAAAAAATTTCCTACCTACTGAAGAAGTGGAAGATTCCTTTATAAGGTCCAGACCTAACCCTAACCTTCCAACAATTGCACAAGTTCTCAACTCAAATTCCCTTTTCCTAGAACGTAACAAATATCTACAAGAGGAGCCCATCTCCAAACCATCCCCTAAAATAGATACCTCCCTAGAAGATTCACCTGATAGGTCAAAAAGACTTCCTCCAATAGCAAAAATATTTGGATCACAATCCCTATTCAATGTGTTTGAGGTTACCGACCCATTATCCAAAATCCTAGAAAATTCCTTGACCCTAGGACTTCTCTTTGAAGATTCATAAGGAAGTGTACAGACTTCTTTATTACCTAAGTCCATATTATTCTCCACATGTATTGGACAGTAATTGTCATAAGGCTTAGATGATTGACCAACAAACTTAATAGTATCGGGTTCCAATCCTTTCATAGTTTTCTTTGACTTTGTCTCCTTCTCTAACAACCTGTGAACAGTGAAATGGAGACAAAGCTAGGCCCAAAATTTCTTCCTCCTCCAGAGTTTTGGTTCTAGGTTCAACAACATTCTTTTTGCTTGTTTGTGCCAAATCAAGGAGCACTATTGAGCTCTGAAAAATAGGTATCTCTTGATTGTTGTTAGCTGACTTGAAATCCCCACTAGTCATTTGTATTCTCCATATTTTTGTGTGAAAGATTGAGAACATTCCTTAGAAATATTTCCATAAACATGACAACAAACACATCTAAAAGGAATCTTCCAAGATTTGATTATGAACTGTATTCCCCACAACTATCTCCATACAGTCCGGTAAGCCTTCACCGATATCCATCTCAACCAAAACCCGAGCTACAAACCAAAAAACACTAGATTTGAAAGAAACGTTTATAGCCAGGGTTTTACCTAATGAATCTTCAATCTCTTTGAAAGCTCTTTTTGACCATAACGCCATTGGCAGACCTGGCAGTTTTACCCAAATCGAGATTCTCCTAGCAACTTCAGTCCTAAGATCAAAGCAAGTCATCCAAGCCTTCAAAGCCAAAAGAAAACCTCCAATACAAATGGCCTTCCAAAATTTGTTGTGCATCTTCCTCATATTGAAAAAGGAAACCTATCCATCCTCTAGCAAGTGAAAAATTGGTCCATATCCTAAAATTGAGACCCATACCTTCTACAACCACTCGTTTAGTGTATTATCAGCTATATGTCGTCCATGAAACTTTCCAATAAGGGCCTTCCCCGAAAACTCCAAAACTTGTTCCATCCTCAAGTCTTCCCCAAGTACCATTCTGATTTTCGACCTTTTTTAACCACTTTATGTGCCTTAAGCACTTTAGTAATCGGAGTTGTAGTTTGTGTTGATTGAAAGTTTGGACCCGCTCCACTGAGGGCCTCTAAATAAAGACTTTTACCAATAAAACCAGAACCAAACAAAGGAAACTCTATCAAGCAAAGTAAGTTTGGGTTGTTTGGAGCTTGCTCAAGTTTTTCTTCCCCACAATGAGATGCTTGCTCATTCATTAGACCCATCACTTGAGGAGAGTGTTCTGAGACACCTAAGAGTGAGCAGTCAATAAAACAACTGACCTGATCTGAACCTTTTGACATAGACTCTACTCTGTCCACTAAATTCTAATAACCTGCAATATTATTCTAGCCACTTGAAAAACCCAAGGACCCCTAGTTCTCAACTTCTAAGTCTTGTCCAAAAATGGGATCCTTGGCCCTTGGAGTTGAAAAGATGTGTTTTCCCTCAAAGGGGTCCTCTAAGAAGTCCAAACATTCCTCTTCATTCTCCATCAAAACAAGAAACCAATTTCCCAAACTATACTGTCATTTTAAAAATACCAAATAAAAACAAAAGTTAATATTTTCCTTTTGCAAACCTTAGCTTTGCTACATGAACTTCATGATTCCAATCGACAAACTTTTTCAAACAACCATTCACATGCACAAAAATATTCCTCCCTGTCAAAGTCACTCCTTTCATCTTTTACATGCTTTGAATCTAGAAAGTAAGTTGTCCAGCCTACATTTTCTTCACATGAAGAGATTTGAGCACACTTTGGTTTAAAAAAATGATGATGCTTCTTGTGTCATTTTTTGAATATCAATCAAGAATTGAACCCACCTTCATTTTATTCACATGAATAGATCTAATCACATTCTAGTTTCACAAAAAATAAAATACTGTCACTTCTTGTGTTTTTTTACTTTTCTCTGTGCTTCACTTGTAAACCCTAGCTTTACTACGTGCACTCCATAATTCTAGCCAACAAAATTCTTCAAACTATTGTTCACATGCATAGAAATATTCCTCCCTAGCAAAGTAAAACCTTTCACCCCTTCGATTTAATTCCTCTGTGCTTCACTTTGCAAACCTTGCATGCACTTCATAATTGCAACAGACAAACTTCTTCCAAAGAAAATTTAAATGTAAGAAAAATGAATGCTTACCTCCTTCATAGTCCGAAGGGTCTTCCATAGTGCTCAACTTACATACCAATTTCATCAATTTATAAAGACCACCTTTTAATAGTTTTATATTGTATTCTTTTAAGATAGTGCTCAACCTACATACCAATTTCATGTCAAATAGAGACATGGAAAATTTTATTCAATATTTAAACACTAGAAAAAATCCTTTTTATTTTTTATTTTTTAATTTAAGGTTGAACATTAGATTTTCCTATCAAACCTTGAAGATCAAAGGATTCTTAGATTGTAATGTGTGTTGTGTTTAATTTATGTTGAGATTATCTTCAAACCAAATTTTAATTCTTTTTATGTTTCGTAAAGAAAGGGATCAGATTTTAACATGCTTAGTAACGATAATTTGAAAAGACAAACATATATGTAAGACATTATATACATAATGTTGTCTTAAAAATATTCTAATTAGTCTAAAAAAACCAAATACAGATTAGCAGTTATCATGTGGTATTAGTTTAATCAGTTAATTTTTTTAAGAAGACTCTTGTCAAACGACAAATGCATAATTGCCAAGCTGTCACAATACCATTACGTATTCATGATGTAATATGGATGGACCCATTTCAATCCCATATAATCAATTAAATAAAAAATAACAAATTAGTAGTCTGCCCACTAAAGAGATTCTAAATAATCTAAAAAGCAATTGACAGACCTCCCCATTGTCGTTTTAGACATGGCAATGAGAGGGATATAAAGTTGGCTGGCAAATTCATCAAATAAGCTGAGAAACAAATAATAAATGAGTTTCTCATCCACCTTTCCCTTTCAATTCTAAATATCAAATAATGCGAGGGATGTAAAGTCAGTTAGCCTCTTCATGAATTGAGCTCAGGTGTTTGGGCATGTGGGCTCCTAGTGTGGAGACTGAGGTTTAATTCCTATCAATGTAAAGTTGGCTAGCCTACCCATTAAATAAGTTCAAGAGGTTTAAGCATGTGTGCTCTCAACATAGAGGCTGAGGTTCAGATCCCTCGAGGACAGTGACACTTCTATTGGATGAACTACCATATCCAAGTCTGGATACAAACAAATTTGATAGAAGGGGTAAACCCAACAGTCATGGCAACTAAAAACTAATTTACTACTGTACAGAAATGCAAATATATACCAAAGAGCACATTTTCTGTTTGAAGGACAGACACGAAAGAGGGTTATTAAAGGCATGACCTACACCGCAACTGGATGTATATAATTTTAACTAATCAAGGTTGCACTTCTTTTTGTTTCCCAAGTTTAATTTCCTTCGTAGAAAACAAGTTGATCTTTTGTTAGTCAGGTTTGCACTCTGCATTGTTTTCTGGTTCATTTCAATCTTTATTTTATTGTATATTAAAATGTGATTAGTTAATTCATATTCCAACCCAATCTGCAAAATTTCATTATTTTGCTGTTTTTCAATTTAAACGTCTATATTGCATCAGTGTCTTTTTAAGATTGACTCTTGGTCTAAAATGTGGTGGACATAGAAATCAAGATGACACAAAAACAATTTTGACACAGCACAAACAACCATTGTAAGAGACGAGTAGATGTCTACATGTTATTTGGTTCAACATTACCCCTTAATTTTGATGTGTGCGCACGCATGTGGTGGACATAGAAATCAAGATGACACAAAAGCAATTTTGAACAGCACAAACAACCGTTGTAAGGGACAAGTAGATGTCTACATGTTATTTGGTTCAACATTACCTCTCAATAACAATTGTACAAACAGGATGACACAAGTAATTTTGAGGTGTGTGCACACACGCACGCATGTATGCACACAATGGAAGATGGTGATACAAGCAAAGACAATTACGCATTGTAGAAACATTAGATTATTCATCATAGTTTTTGCATCTTTACCAACATTGAATCATCAAGAAAAGGCTTAGCTCCACAAGGACCTTACAAATCCAAACCCTGCTCACCATAGCACATGCCTAATCTAATTTGAGATAATGAATATGCACTTTGGTTTCCATAACGATGGTTTGGGGTGGTTTGCCTCTTTCATTCTCGCTTTAAATTTTAGGTCTTCCCACTAATTGTGTCACATGTAACTATCTTGTAATGAAACATGTTACAGTTTATCATGCCTTGCATTCTATAATTTTATGTCTTTCCTGGATTGTGGTGTTGAAATTTTGGCTGTGTAGTACCTTTGATAGGAACAGATGTAAGCCCATTGCTAGTGATCAAGTTATAGTGCAACTAACATGCATTCCGCAACCACTGATGTGAAGAAACACACAACAAAGTTTCTGTTAAAAGATGTTTTACACAATTAAATTACTATTTTATAGGCATAAAAGATGAGTAATAGCATAGTGGTAGTTATGAATCGAGTATAACTGCTTTTATGAGTAGATCCATCAACGTATGTGAAGAAATTACATGATAAAAGCCGTAATGTTGAAAACCAGCGCAAGTCACCAAGCATTTGCCAACTCCCAAGCCAAGTTGGCTCGGACAGGTCATTTTGGCCTAACTTGCTCAGACTCGGCCAACATGGCACAAGACTCGAGAAGTTCAAAAAATATATATATATATTTTTTACAAAGTTTTAATTAACTTAGTGATTTTATAGTTTTCTTATTTGCCAAGTTTCTCTCCCAAATTTTTTGCAAGCCCAAGTCAAAAACAAGCTTACCAAATTCAAGCTGAGTCCAAGCCTGGCAACTATGAGTAAAGCATTGCTATTTTGAAGGCATCAACAAAAAGAAAGAGTAAGTGACAATTAACTTGACTATGACTGCTTTATCAGTAGATCCATATTAAAATCAAAATCTATACAAGCCAGATATTAACAGCTTCCATTTTACCTCTTACGAATTGGATCTGACTCATAATCTTCTGGATTAATTGACTTGTGATATAATTTTTTGATAAATTACTCACAATGAGAACTAAGTATTTCACAAAAAATAGACTTGCTGATGCCCATTTTCCTCTTATGTGAGGAAAAATTAATATTGTTAAACAATTGAAGAAATAAAAGACATGAAACTTGATTACCCTTCATGCTATAAACTTTTCCTTGCAGGAAACAGTTGTAATTTAATAATTAATGCAGTGCCAATGACTCCAAGAACAAATTGCATTACATTCATTGTTTGAGCAAAGAACATAAACCTTAGTTTGATTTGGATCAATGCAAATTGAAACCTTCAATCTAGTGACAGAGACAGCATCCAAAATTGGACAAATCTAGCACCAACGCATCCTTAGTGCCAAAGATAACCAATAGAAAATACATTCTTACTTCCTTTGAATTTTAATTTTTAAAGATATATTTGTCTTGCCATCAGGCAATGGAATCACCTTAGGCAACCGCAGAGGAATTTCGTGCTCTCCACACATTGTTATATTGGCTGGCATCACTAAATTCCCTGCTTCTAGACTCACCCGTAGCTGCCTCTTTACCTGATGCAAAGCAAAAGGAAGTTTATTTTTCATGGCAAATCATTAAATTATAATTATGAATCATAACCAAATTTACTTGCAAAAATTAATTCCACATTTTAATCCATTTGCATTCCTCTCTGGCTGCATGTAAATAGTGCCCTACACTTATTTCCATGTTTCCTCTTCCTCTAAATCCAGTGATTGTACTTCATTGCACTTAATGAAAGACATGCTAAAAAAGTAGAAAAAAATTTATAATCTACATCTTGGTCATAAATCTGTAATTGATCTGGACACCTCTCTTGGCACCATATCTATGCTTTCCAATCATTTACAAATATGCAGACACAATCTGTCACACTATAGAACATTGAGATCTATGCAAAAAATATGCCTCACAACAAATTGCTCTAGTTATGACCTTGAGATTTGTTTCTTAAAGGTGTGTGCAATCACTTTACAAATGAAGTTGCAGTCAGTTTCTTGGGCCTCAGGCATCTTCTAGAGCTCTCTTAATTTGCTGCCACTTATGTTTCATATTCTTTTCTCAAGAACACATTTTCAGTGCATTACACATTGCTTACTGAAATCCACTCATACTAACCCATCAGAAATTATACGTCACGTAAGCTATGTTCCACAGGGACTTGCCCTGAAATTTGAGGGTCGTCTCGGAGACGCATCCCAACATCCTGGAAACATGTCACCCCATCCCAAAAAGCCATCCCTGTCCTAGAACATCGTGGAACATAGCATTTAAGGCAGTTTGCTTACAGTCAATGTGCAAGACAATATAACACCAATATGAAAATGATGAGAAGTATAACAAACAAATACAATCCATAACAGGGGTTAATTACAAAACAATTGTAAGATTGTAAAAAAAGTAATAGAAACCAATAACGAAAAATAGCAAGATGACAAACACAAGAAAGAAAATGCAACTTTGTGGAATTAATAATTTCTGTGAAATTGATTTAGATTTTCTCAGATTACTTAGCAACTTAAATTTGTTTTAAGCTCTATTTGCTTAAAAAATATATTATTTATGTAGATGTCAACACCCAACAACAGGTGCTTACCCTTCTTGTCTGGCTAGAAAGGATAACTACAAGCCATCCCACTGAGGCTAGTGCACAAACTTTCCTTCCAATAAAAATATGACAAAGTTCACGAGATAAAAACACTTCAAGCACAAACCCTAGGGGGTTGCCCTCTAAGGGGCTTGGCAAATGGTTTGGTGCTTTAACGATCAACAAGAAGGAGCATGGAAGGTTGAATGATGAGTTAATCTTTTCAGTGTCAAGGCTGAAGGAGCGTGGAAGGCTAGGTTGGATGAAGGAGCGTGGAAGGCTGGGCTGGTTGAAGGAGCTACAGTGAAAGGCTGGGATGTTGGGTGGAAGGCTGGGATGGCTGAAGAAACGTGGAAGGCTAATAAGGCTGAAGGAGCGTGGAAGGTTGGGTCGGCTGAAGGAGCTGCAACGGAAGGCTGGGATGCTGAGTGGAAGGTTGGGAAGGCTGAAGGAGCGTGGAAGGTTGCTTACAATGAGAAAAACGAAATTGCAAAGTGCGAAGGATTAGGGTTTTTTCTTGAAAAATGTCTCATCTTTTAGGAGCCATATCTTCGCGAAGATTTATCCGATTCAGCTGATTCTTGGACCAACTTGTGCAGAATTTGAATAGCTTTAAAATGAGTGGTCATATGCAAATATCCTAGCAGTATTGAGGGAGATACGGCCCTGTGAAGTCAACCATTCGGAACAAGGGCACTGATGATTTTTCAACTCGCGAAAAACAAAATTGCAAAATGCGAAGAATTCGAGTTTTTCTTGAAAAGCGTCTCATCTTTTAGGAGTTGTATCTTTGCGAAGAGTTATCCGATTCAACTGATTCTTGGACCAACTTGTGCAGAATTTGAATAACTTTAAAATGAGTTGTCATATGCCAAAATCTAAGCAATTTTGAGGGAGATACGACTTTGTAAAGTCAACCATTCAAAACAAGGGCAATGATGATTTTTCAAGTCGCAAAAAATGAAATTGCAAATATTTGCCAACTAGGGTTCGAATGATGGGAAGAGCAATGAAGGGCTATGACTTCAGCAAGGAAGGAAACTAGCAATTCAGATTTGGTAAAGTGAACTATGATAGTGCGATGTTTTGGAAATATTACTCTACTAAGATTCAAGGCATAGATAGTAGAGGTGAAGTTTTGGCATTCTGAAGGCTGCTATAGGAAAATATCAACAAAGATGCTAAATTTTGGAGAAATTGTTTTCATAAAAAAAATTTAAAAAATCCAAAAAATGAAAATCAAGAATTCATCATTTTGCCTGTTTGTTTTTTTGTTACTTGGAATTGCAAGTTTTCGATCTTTTTTCATCTATTTCATAAAATCTTTGCTTGTATAAACGATATATTGATGATGATTTTGGAGTTTGGAATGGTACTAACGAGAGTGTTCAAGCTCTCCTTAATGCTTATGGTTCTGTTTATCCCAGCATCAACATCACTACTGCCATTTCCACTTCTGAAGTTAACATCCTGGATATTTTGGTGGTCAAACCACCCTCCATGACTGTTCCAGGTCGTCTGGATACTAAACTGTACCAAAAAAGCATGAATGTGTATCAATATATCCCTTTCTGTTCATTCCATCCACCCCACCAGAAAAAAGCCTTCATAGTCAGCGAACTCAACAGGTTTCTGGTCAGAGAGGCGGATGTGAAGGATTCAGAAAGAGGAAGCATCAGTTTTTTTAAGGTTGAGAGCCCAGGGCTACCCATCCCGTTTCTTATTTCCACTCTTTGCCCAAGTAGAGTTTCGATGCCGGCCTACACTGCTCCAAAAAATATTCCAAATTATCTCTTTAAGACAACCAGGTCTAAAGAAATCTCCCCCAGTTCTGATGAAGTTGTACAACTGCCAGTTTGCCCGTGATCTTCGTCTAAACAAAAACGTGTTTGGACCTCTCTACGAAAAATGGAGCAAAGACCCTCAGCTCTCTCATATCGGTCGTGGCATCATCTATTGGAGAAACAGCAAAAATATGAAGAAATTTTTGTGTTGCAGTCGGGTCGTGAGAACCTAGCCCAACTTCAATCGGCCATAACTTTTGCTACAGGGCTCCGATTCTCGAACCGTTTGAAGCGTTGGAAAGCTTATAAAATTTTCTATGACAAAAAATGAAACCCCCTAGCGGATTTCGGAGGAATGGGCCCTTTTCGGGGCCTCTAGACCCCTCTAAAAGAGTTTTAAAGTTTAAAATTTTTTCATAACGTCTCTTTTCGGCAATCAATGCCCCGTATTCGTGGGTGCACATCCCGAGGAGCGTTATTTAATGTTTTAGGCACTTTCAACCGTTATCCTTGGCAATCACTGTCTCTTTTGGCATATCCTAAGGTAACGGTCCGTTTTTCTTGATTCTCGCCACTTGGCATGTCGGCTAGCGCACCCACTGGCTTGAGAAATCTATATAAACAAGATGGATTGTAATGTTTGGTCATCAGCCGAACTGATGAGCACTTAAGGTGCGAAACACGTTTTCAGAGTTTTCCCTTTCATTTCAGTCTCTCTTGTTCTTATGTCGTGAAGTGCCCTTTTTTCATTGATCGCTTGTGCTTCTACTTCCTCTTCGCTATTTGATTTCTGTTGCGCTAAGGTACTGCTGCGAAGTATTTCTTTCTTTTTGAATATCCAAAAGAAATTTGAAAATATTCAAAAAATGAAAATCAAGAATTCAAACATTTTATGTAAAATATAGATTTCTAGCTATAGCATCTTAATTGAGATGAGAAGTGTATCTATTTGTAAACTCTCAAGCTCTACAGAAGAGAGATGCAATTTGTCAAGGGTGGGGGACCTGAGTACAACCCCTTATTATCAAGCAAAAAAACACTTCAAGCACATAATTTTCATTCCAAAATAATTTTGTTATTTTTCTTCTAAATTTTTGCCCTTGATCTTCTTCTACGCTATAATTTCTTTTTTGGGTGCAAAATTACAAAGGACCATACAAAATCTTAGATCTTAAGTATATAGCAGAAAATAATTACTGATAAAAAATGTTGTAACTCCAACGTTTTTATAGAATCTTGTAGAGCTGGAAAGCCAAAAAACCATGTGATGAAAGGAGAGGCATGTTACTTGGCTGAAAAGTCTGGACTCTAGAAACAAAACTATTTTTCCACAAAACATATCTCAAGATAATTTAAAAGAAAAAAAAGAGCAAGTGATGATTACTAGTGAATAAAGGAATACTAATGTATGAGCCAAACTCTTCAACATCCTTGGCTTAAATGTACAAACCAAGTAAAAACAATTTTCCTTCACCAGGGAAGCTTTTTCTCAGGAATGAATTATATGAGTCCTTGGTCCTTTATATACAGCACATAATAATCTAGGCCATTCAAGACAAGTTAAATACATAGATTATTCAAACACTACCTGCAAACAGCATATAGATGAAAAATATGTGCATGGATAAAATGAAAAATAAAATGTGAAAGAGCTGCTCAAAAGTCATGTCAAATATGGTTTTTACTATTACCTCATCCAAAACTTCTTCCTTTGTCACAGGGTACCTTAATTCCTTTCCATAATTTAGAACAATTCTCCGTAGCCCCTGCAGAAAAGCACTCATTAGAAGCCATCACATTCAAAGAAAACTGACATAAGTGTAATAGAATAAGCTGTCAATACAAGACATGGACCAAGACTATTAGCGCTAAGTCAGTCCTCGAGGTTAACTTCTCAACTTAGTAACAATTAACAAAGACGCCCAACAATTTGCAAAAAAAAAGAGAAGGGCTGTCTCCACGGTTAAGAGAAAACATTTATTCCAAACGAGTCTCTGCCCTTCACCTTTAATTTTGAAATTGATAAGAATTGTCACCTTGCATAAATTTTCCAGCCATGGACACCACTAGCTAGGCAAAGAGTTCCAAGAGATCTGTTACAATGAATGTTGCAATACTCATCAAGCAAGGCAACTCATACTCCTCAAGCCCACTTGAACACTTAAAACACTCGGATACATGGCACAATCAGATGCATTACACAACAATGCTATAAGGGTACCCTGAGTGTTTCTACTACAACAAATGCTATAGAATCCATTCTTGAGACACTCGTTGACTACATGCCCAAGGTATATATATTCAAGTATTGGAAGTCATGCTTAGAAATATGACAACTATGGCTAGAATAGTTTGTAAGTTATGAGGAATTGGACAACAAAATATACATCCACTCTCCCACGCAGGTCTCATCGATATACCCAAAAGTAAAGTCAATATCATCATAAAACCTGAACATTCAAGACGGCATCAACTTATGAGAGGGCAAGATTTCAGTTTCAAACATAGTGCTGAGACTCTCCCCAGATCCACGAAAACTTGCAAGTCTACAAGCCAAGTGACCTCCAGCAAGTCATTCTGACCCTACACAAGTCTCTTTCTGTAAATTCTACCATATCTTATGTTTTTTACTTATTTGCCAAGCTTTTCACCGATTTCTGCCACAAGCTCAAGTTCAGGTCAAAAAAAACAGGCTTGCCAAGTCTGAGACAAATCCAAGTCTCAAGAGTATGATTTGAAAGATTATAAACTGGATGATTACTACGAGATTACAACTGTAAGAGGGGACTGGGGTAACTGACAAAATCTTACATGTCCTGGTATACCCCATCAGTCATAAAACATGATTTCAAAAATATTACAGAACACCAATCGTAGTACAAGATGCTTGACATTTAACATTTGGAATAGAGCACTAATCCCAAGTGTAAGATTATTATTTACCCTATGCTTTGCATTTGAAGCATGATATTTAGTTTGATTCTGCTATTCTTCTAGAATTGGAGTAGAAATGTCTAACAAGCTCATTGTCGTAAGTTTGCATGTGCTACTCTATGGAATAAACACTTCAAAGACCTGGACATTCAACTATAGCAAACTAGAAATTGCTCAAATAGCTTTCATATAGTGAACAATCCCATTAATATCAAACCAATGACCTTAAAAAGTTGTCCAAAAAATTCAATGAGACATGAAGCTCTAAAAGACTATTTGGAATATTAGTATTGCTATAAGAGGTCAGAGAAAAAATAAATAAGTCAAGTTACTCTACTGTTTGAAAAGAGACAATTGTTTTTGATCTACTTGTTTCACACCAAAGGTAATGCCGGTCGCTCTGTGCAAAATACAAACCAGATTATCCCATTTTCCCTCTTTTTTAACACCAGACCATGGGTCAATTGTAGAAGGAAAAAACAAAAATACATCACACTATGCCACCAAACTTTATATATTATAGAAGGATCTACAGTGACCCAGGGGAAACTGAAGTTATCATAACAATAACAGTATGCAGTTCCTCAATATTCTTATGTTAATCTTAAATTGTTAAAGCACAAGAATTTGTTCAGAAAAGACAAAATTTGAAATGCCTAGATACATTCTATGATGTTGATTCCTGCTAATGAGTGGCAAGCAAGACAAGAACATGACAACGTTGATAAAATTGTCAATAAAATTATACATAAGATGACACCAGTTTACCCCAGAACCCATACTTTAAATGGTGGCTATAATAATCCATATATGATCTCACTACACAATATAATTATTCTAATACCTCCATAATATGGCTTTCTTCACTACTTTCCACATCTCATCCAAAGCCATGCTTGTGAAATCTGCATGTTGCTTTGCTATTCCAACATTCATGTACCTCTCTTGTGGCATTTTCAACTTGAATGCACCTGCCTGAATTGCTCCTGACATGCCTTTTACTTGCATTTGCCTTGTTCCTAAAATGTCATTTTCTACACCAACAATCTTACAGCAAATTTGTACTACTAACCTGCTCTGAACCTTATAGAAAAATGTTATCCAAATCATCCTCAATGATGCATTCCTCCTCATGAAATCCTACTAGCATCCCAGTCAAGTTTCTAATTGGTGACGAAGTCAGAGTTATGCTGAGACCATAAGAGTGTCTCATATTCCCTTTCATGAGAGCGTCAATAGAACTTGTTTGTGTCCCTGCATCTTCTACATGTTACCTTTGTTTTCCTTCAAAAACCAGAAACAGTTAAACATATTTCATGGCTTATTTTATTTGAAATCAACCTACCACATATCCTCTTTAAACTCAATTTGTGAGATCAGGAACAGAAACCCATCGTTCTCCTCACTGTTCTGTCCTTAATCATCATTTAATTGCTATTTGTCTTCAGAAAATTTGCCTCATGCACTATATTAGAAATGTGGTTCTACTATTCCCAATTCTAACTTCCAATTTTTGTTTTCATTGCAGTGGCATTACTACCCTCAAAAGTAACAAGTCTAATTTTTCTTGACATAACATGTCATTCCTTTATTCTCATTATGCTTTTCGAATTTCACCTTCTTGTCTCTACTACTATCTGGATTCCTTTGCTGATAGCTTGGTATTTCTTTTTTCCTATGAAAAGTGTGTTGTTTCCATTTTTCTTTCTTTACACCAAGTCTTCAGACCATGTTAACTCTTATTTTGGCAAATATTCCATGTTGCTATAAATTCTTGTAAAAAATTTAGCAGTTGCTTAAAGCCTTAATGTGCTTCATATGAATCTGTAACCTATTGCCTATTACTGCAAGCCAATCCTTATTTCCTTCAACTATGTTAAGTGCTGTAGCATATATTCCCCTCCATCCAACTTCAAACCAGACAGCATTTTATAATGATCCAATGGCGTTAGAGGTCTCATACAATAATTTAATTTGTTTCAGGTTTTAGTTGTTTTCTCTGCATCCTGAATGTTGGAAGGTACGTCATCTGTCACCTTTCAAATAATTATCATGGAAGCTTTACAATCTTTACCTTTGAATTTTTGATGCTATGGTTCATCTCCAGCTCATATTCAACACCCAATATTTGCCTATATGTCAAGAAAGCCTTCATTTTTTTGGTTTCCAGGCAACAAAGTTTTCTACTATTTATCTTCTCTGACTCCAATAAAACAATATTCTACATCTTCAATTACTAGTCCTTTCCAAAAATTCAACCATCACAGTATGAACTTTTGGCCTGTTGGCGATCGAATCGGCCTAGTTGCAGATTGTCTAAGTCTACAGCGCCCTAGACCCGATGCCAAGCATTGAATGTCCGAAGGAAAGGAATGTCCTCCGTGACAATATCCAGTAGGGCTGGTTCCGAAAATAAAAATGGTTTTTGAGATAAGGGTTAGGAAGATGCTGAAAGAAAGGAAATAACTGGAAGGAATGGGAAAGGGGCTAAAAGCCTGAAATACGGGGTGATGGACAGGAAGCATGATACATAGCTTAACACTTGAACCAACAGCAATCAAAACAATAGACCTTTAACAGAAACCAACATTAAATCTTTTGAACTGCATAAACTCCAGGGGTACTCCAGAATTAATCCTTTATTGACAACTAAATCCAGAAAACAGAATTCAAGTTGTATGATAAAGAGACTAACTTAACAGAAATAACATGATAGAAGTCATACACAGAGATAGAAGATTCAAGACCGGAGCCAGAAGTCTGTATTTCGGAAGCAGATTTCAAAGTATACAGCTGCTTTTCTAGCAGAGATTGTCCATCCTTAGTTACAGAGAAAAAACCAGCTTTTATAGAGGATTCTACTTCCTAAAACATTAATGCCCAACCACTTCCACAATGGTGACAGGCAGATTTGATCCGGAACCGACTTAACAACATTTAATTTGACCTTGCAGATAACTCAGCATTGAAGGTAGAAGGTTCCGGTGATCCACCATGATCGGACGGCTCAGAGCGCAGCTTAGGGTCGGTTTGATCAGTCAATGGCGGTTCTGGGCAGTCCCTGACAGTTCCGGGCAGTCCATGACGGTTCTAGACAGCTTTCGCTGTGTTTGGGGCCCACCTGAAGTTCCGCTCCATAATTGGAGCGACAGCACTTTCGCTCCAGAAGTGGAGCGAAAGTATCTTCTTGCCTTAGAAACTTTCTTGCACTCTGGCCAGCTTTCGCTCCACAAGTGGAGCGAAAGCACCCTTGGTCTTGCACTTAGAACAATTTGTGCCTTCGTTTTGGGGTGTCGCTCCCTAGGTGGAGCGACAAAGACATTCGCTCCACAAGTGGAGCGACAGGAACTTTGACCGCGCTTTGACTTCTTTGGACTTGTCGCTCCCTGGGTGGAGCGACGGAGGCTTTCGCTCCATGGTGGAGCGACGGAGGCTTTCGCTCCACTGGTGGAGCGACAACCCTTTTGACCACATCTTTGACTTTCTTTTACACCCTTAGCCTCACTTGCCTTTGCTTTGTGCTTTGCTTGGTTTTCGCTCCACAGGTGGAACGACTAGGAGATTCGCTCCAGTGGTGGAGCGACAAGGACTTTGACTGCGCTTTGACTTCCCTTGCATTTTGAGCGTCGCGGTACCCGAGGAGCTTTTGCTCCCTTAGGTACTAATGGAGCGAACGTCTGGCAAACATGCACTTAATTTCTTTTTTTTTTGGGGGGGGAGAGTTTCGCTCGTGGGGCAAAAGTCTTTTGTGCCTTAGCCAGGACTTAACCATTTTTCATCCCTCCTTTCTGGGAACTTTCGCTCCACAACTGGGAGCAAAAGCACTTTCGCTCCACCAGTGGAGCGAAAGTGTCCCTGCATTGTACTTCAAGAAAACATGCTCTGAAAATTGCCTAAGTGTTGGAAACCATTATCAGGTGCGCAGAGTGAAATGAACTTACAGAAAACAGCCTTAAGGCAGCAAACACATTCACAACATCGCCCATGCTAAAACATCTACAATTTTGCATGCGAAACGATAGGAAAAGTGCAGAAAAGCAGAGAAACCACAGAATCCGAAAGAAGACAGCTTTGAGTAAAAGAGACAGCTGGTGAAAACACAGCAACATAACATCTTAACCATTTTTCATGGAAAAAGAGAAGTTTTACAATGATTAACTCTCAAAAACTGCATACAACATAAATTTTAACAAAATGTGCCTAGAAGGGCAACATGGCCACAGTCCAGTCCATTGACTTCCCCTTGGAATGAAACTCTACACCCATTACGCCTTCAGACAAACATAATTCACCTCACATGTGATCTCCTTCCATTGCTGGTTTGGAACACCAGAACTCATGCTGACAGACCCATCTTATCACCCCAATCTTGGAAGAAACATTTTGTTGGCTCTATAATTGGCATCTCCAATCCCATCCCACCATCCCGGAAATCCATCCCATCACTTCATGCCAAACCTGTTCCAGAAACTTTGTGGCACATAATTTTCATTACTCTGCAGGCCGATTGCCTTTTTCCTATGTTAATTGCCAGCAACATTCCCATTCACTAAGATCTGTTTATACTATTATCGAGTAGATCCAAACATCTTGTTTCAGAATAGCATGCTGCCTATGAAAATGAAAATGATTCGAAAGAATCAATGTATTATTGAAACAGAAGAAAAAAATAACAGAATTCTTTAATCTCAAACATCACAAACTCTGGACCACAAGAGCGCTCATCAAGGATAATACTTTTCAAGAACAGAAGAACATCTAGAACATGCAACTGCTTGTCAATATCAAAATGCAAGGGGCAGAAGTAAATAAAAATCAATGCTTTACTAGTGTACTTTGATACACTGCTACTGCCAAAACACACAGCCTAAGCATGCTCTAATACCAAATTTTAAAAATTAATATTATATATATAAAACAGAAGCATGCAGTACTTTATTAGGCAGCATAAGCAAAAATGATATTTACATTATGGAATTTAGACCAACACATCAATTCTTTTATTCATTTGCATGATATACTATCCCTTTAACACATTATTTACTCAGACAATCTTAAGTACAAGACACTTATTTATCCCAAACACATAATACACAGTTACACAAGTAACCCATATATCAACCCCTTATCTAATATTTATACAACAGTATAATTATACTAACATTAAGTTGAACAATAAATTAAGTACCAAATAGCGGAGAACCAATGCAGACTGTAAGCCACAAAAGATAATACTGTAGCCACAGTGAAGGCCACAAGGATCCATAAGGAACGTCACATTATGATTAGTTCATGAACTTCATTCAGGGGCAACAGATAACTTATATGTATGGATGTATGCCTGCCTAAAAAGTTCATCTAAACCATAGTCACAACTCACAGGACTCATTGAGTATGGCAATTAGTTGGCATATATTAATCACTCACCAGCCAAACAACATGATTTTCTTCTATTCTGTCAAAATAAGTATGGAAAGTTGAAGCTTACAACAGCTATAAATACAAACAAGATGATTTACATCTATTCGTTGAAACCAAGTTTGGGAATTCAAAGCTTTACAACAGCTACAAATACAGTACGTGAAGCACTCTTGTGCACTCGGACAGAAAGATATACCCAGGGAAAACACTGCAAAAACTTGCCAATGTTGAGTCATTGCAATCGCCATTTATAAAATATCTAATTTGCTTCATGCAATGTAAATGGTTTCTCTCTTCTCTTATTGTTAAGTTTTTCCCAACTACTTGCCAAGTACAAGTCAATTCTCCTAGTATAACTTTGTCAAGTAATTGATGATTATGAATCATGTGACTTCATTACTATTGCATTTAGGTTTATATTTTCTGCTTATTGGAGATATTTATCAAGTTCATTTGATTTCTTCTAATGTAAAAATTGAAACCAATTAGTAACTCAGTTGATTTTATGTTTGTCATAGAATTGTGAAATTCTGGGTTGTGTCGGTTGAAGTCTAACTGGTGAGAATGTTTGGTTCACAACGAGCCCATCAGTGTTTTATTCTCATAGGCACGTCTTGATAATACAGTTTGTTGTAATATAACAATGTGGTTCATCGAAACACCATGGTTGAAGTGGGGCCCATTTCATAAACGCATCTTGAAATATAGTTTGCTGTAATATAACAATGTGGTTCATCGAAACACCATGGTACAAGTGGGGCCCATTTCAATCCGATTTAACCAATTAACTGAACAGAGAGAGAGAGAGAGAGAGAGAGAGAGAGAGTTCTGATATAGTTTGTTGTAATAAAACTATGTATACCACGGTACAAGTGGGGCCCATCTCATAAATGCATCTCGATAATATAGTTTGTTGTAATACAACTATGTGGTTCATCGAAACACCATGGTACAAGTGGGGCCCATTTCAATTCCATTTAACCAATTAATTAAACACACACACACAGAGTTCTGCCTACTTAATGCCATAGCTCCTACATGTAATGCATACAAAAATAAAAATACTGAATAATTCAGATAAATAATAAATATATAAGAAAAATTTATGGGGCCTCAAAAAGGCAGGATGAAAGAAAAACTAAAAGTTAACCTGACCACGCTAATCACACATAAATTCAACAGCCCAAAAACCATTAAACACCCTCATTTCATTCATCTTATTTCACTTTGTTTTCAGAGACAAGGTGATTTTGCATTGAATTTTGTGCTCTCCATAAGATTTTAAGGCTGCATTTGAAGACTGCAGAAGGTTTATAGCATTTGAAGCTCATTGTTTTCTGAATTTTATCAGCTGCATTTAGTGCTTAGTGAATTTTATCAGCTGCATTTAGTGCTTAGTGGGTATTTTTAACAACATGGCTGCTTGCTTTAAGACCCAGAAAAGGAAACTACGGAGGAAGAAAGAACATTCAACTAAGATATAATGAGCAATAATCATAACACAGCATCCTCAATGTGATCTATTGAATTGGTAACCACTTTGCCATATGTTAAATCATAATGTAGCAGCTGCCTGCATACATCTATTCCACCCAAGTCATGTTAGGAATGAGTATTGATGGAATTGACCTATGATCCGATATGACAACTCTAGCTAGAAACAAGAAATGAACGAGCACAATGCTTCCATGTGGTAAGCATTGATAACTATTGTAAAAGATCAAAAATCTGTTTGATCCACATCGTCCCCGGCTGCATCCGTCAAAATAGGTCTTTAATGTGTTATACAGAAAATCTCAAGTTCCATGTCAGCCATCATTATGGTCAGTTGCTATGAGTAGCAAGCTATTACAATGTAAGAGAAACCTTCAACAGTTTGTCTCCATGGGAGGTTTCGCTACCACATAGCACATAGCCAAAGATGAGTCCTTTTGCACATCCAGCACCCACTTATGCATATTTGACACCCATGGTGCTTGAGAAGCCTTGCATCAACACTATTCTTATCACTTTTTCTGTCAGTCATCTTCCTTTGTCCCATGTGTGGCAAGCTTGTCAATAACATTAATTTTTTGAAGAGAATAGATGAAATACTTGCAAAATTAGTTTTCTAAATAAATATAGTAAGAATAAAATAGAATGCTAGAACATTAACAAAAGAGTAGTGGCAAGTTATGAATTTGAAATGTGGATCATGAA
The DNA here is from genome assembly GCA_028583015.1 of Wollemia nobilis. Lineage (NCBI taxonomy): Eukaryota > Viridiplantae > Streptophyta > Pinopsida > Araucariales > Araucariaceae > Wollemia > Wollemia nobilis. The sequence goes on along the minus strand of JAQPPZ010000853.1, from coordinate 2,538,190 downwards.
ACATACCAAACAATGCAAACAAAACTCTAAAATAAAAATAAAAAAACATTATTCATTAACATATAATGAAGCGCAAGAATCATTAGAAGGAAGTTCTTGTCAAGAAAACTGAGCACTTGTCCAAAGAAGAAAATTCATGCCATGTGTTTCTGACAGAAAGGTTCTTTTAAACTAGGAAAGCACAGAAAAATACCAAACGCCCCTTGTACAACCGCCTTACTGCAGTTTTATATTCATCCATTTGATCCCCTGTTCTTTCAACTACCTCCTCTTTCTTCTCTTCTTTTGGACGCTGATAAATCTGATGACAAGAACAAATTATCAAATGTATTAATAAAGTCATGTACCAGTAGTCAGTGATACTACATGGAATCCAATGTCCTAAAATGACAGCCCTCAATGAATATATTTATAGAGACAAATCTAACAGATATTTTAAAGGAATATGCAATATGACATGAAATGATTTGCAACAAACCCTCTTGTTTATCACTAAAATTCCTTTCCAAGTGTTCCAACATAGAGTCAAATCTTGGCAGACATGTTAGTCTAAATGTTGCAAACATCATAAGTAATCTGAAACACAGTTAACCAAGAAAACAGCAAGTATGCACAAGAAGAGCATTCCTGAATTTAAAATGTGGATACACAACTCTAAGTATAAAGTATACCAAACAAAACCAAAAGCCCATGAAATGCGAATAAAAAATATAAAAAGAAAGAAACAAATTATGTTAATGTTCATAAGTGGGGAAAAAATAAATAAATCAATCAGAATGCTAATTTTAAGATTCTGCATCCAATTAGATGACAACATTTAGCATCTCCATTCAGAATAAAGCTCCAAATTTCATAAGGTCTCAAAGCACCGTCATCATCTGCATATTAACTATGCAATAGCAGATAGAACGATTAAAAATGGACGCTCCTGCAAAGCGCAAATGCAGTATAACTACAAACAACCAGGTACAGAAAAAGAAACTTTTATGCAAATCCTCCATTACTATTAAATTCTCTAGAAACTGGCATACGGTGCCTACTATTATATAAGAATCAATGGTGTGTGATTATAAAATCCTGTCTTGCTATACACACAAGATACCCATTATCTATCTGTAACGGCAACCGTCTCACCACACAAGGTGGGCTCCACATAGTGATGGAATTGATAATAAGAGCTAGTGACTTGGAACAGATTGTAAGCAAACTCTTGAGGATCCATTGAAACAATTCCTGGTAAGACTTGCATCAAGTCTGTGACCAAAACAACTCTTTGGGTGACATCTTCTATTAGCATTCCACCTGCATGATATATCATATCCACCTGACCTAGAAGAATAACATAAAAAACTCTGATCAGCATCATTTGAGTCCTACTCAAGCTTGCCAAAAGGAGGAGCTCCTTGGAAAAACGGCTCCATATCATTGGCTATCAATGCAATAAAGGGAGAAAATAAGCCCTTTGCAAAAAAGTAATATTAGCTTTAATCTAATATTATACCAAACATTCTTTTTTGGATAGAATGAAATCTTGCTTGGCAGGTTGGAAAGGTAAGTTCTTAACCATGGCAAGAAGGCTACAACTCATAAAGACTACATTGCAATCCATCCCTATATATATGATGTCACTTTTAAGATTGCCAACAGGTATAGCATCAGAAATTGATAAAATTCAAAGAGACTTTCTATGGAAAGGTTGTGAGGAAAAATTTAGATTTCCTCTTTGTAAGTGGGACAGGGTTTGAAAAGGAAAGAATATAGGCGAAGCAGGATTGCGGAATTGCAGACTTATGAATTTGGCATTAGGGAAAAAGCTTAGGTGGAGATTATTCAGAGATCAAGGAAAGAATTGGGCAAAAATATTAATTCAAAAATATATAGGTTCTCTTGATGCAATGAAATTATTTAGGAAAATAAATCTACCCAAAGGATCGTCAACATGGAACTTCATATCAGAGAGTTTGCAATTGATAAAGAAACATATTATATGGTAAATCAATGACGTAAGTTATGCAAATTTTTGGTCTGATGCTTGGTTGGAGCCTTATCCTCTTATCTCTGACTGAAAATGGCAACCATTGGCTCAAGCATGCGTAGCATGTAAAGGTCCAAAGGTCAAAGATTATATTATTATGAGCAACAACCCTAGATCTTGGATTTATTTTAGTAACCTGATTGAAGGAGAGGAACTCAAACAAATTGCAGATGAACTTCAAAAGATGCTTCAAGAGTTTTATTTGCCGATTTTTACACGAACAGATGAGTTGGTTTGGGATTTATCAAAGGATAATGGATACTCAGTCAAGTTGGGATATAAGGATTTAGAACAATCAAAATTTCCTTCTCCCAAAGATTTTCCTTGGAAGAATGTTTGGTCATTAGAGGCTCTCCCTAAGGTCTCAACATTCCTTTGGTTAGCAGTTCAAAGTAAGATTCTTACAGGAGAGAGTCTGCAAAGAAGAGGATATTATGGACCCTTTAGATGTGCCTTGTGTGAGAAGGATTTAGAAACATCAGACCATTTACTTCTTCATTGTCCGTTTGCTCACACCAATTGGGTTTATTTATTTTTTAAAATGAAATTATATTGGGTAGCTCCATCAACATTGAAAGAGTTGATGAAATGTTGGATTAACTATTTCAAATCTAAAGCATTATGTATTCTTTGGAGGATTGGCCCTGCCATTATTTGTTGGAATTTATGGCTTGAAAGGAATAACAGAATTTTAAAAAATAAATCTCAAAATCATGCCCAAGTTTGGAACCGTATTATTGCCTCTCTTGCAAAATGTCTACAAATATGGTGCTCATCATGGGAAGTCTCAATTGCAAAAAAAGAGGTGCTAATAACTTGGCTACAAGATTTGAACATACATGGAAGAGTCATTTGCGATAATGGAATTAAAACAAAGGATCTACTTCGATCTATGGTAAAATGGAAATGTCCAAAAATTTGGTTTATCAAAATTAATTTTGATGGTGCTTCTAAAGGAAATCCAGAAAAAGTTGGTGGAGGTGGTGTTTTTAGAAATAGTGAAGGCGAAATTCTCCTCACATATTCATAATCTTATGGAACTTCAACTAACAACTGCAGAGGCTAGGGCACTTCTATTAGGGATTAAAATTGCAGTAGAAAAAAGATGGAAATATATTTCAAATGAGGGGGACTCACAAATTATCATCAATGCAATTAACAAAAATGGATGTGTGATGCAAAGCATCCTGTCGACCTACCATTGCAAAAGTTGAACTGTCACGAAGATGGAAGGCCAACTGCTTGGCTGTTACAGCTTTAAAAATTATAAATTGTGTGTTTTCTCTAAGGAGAGGAGACAGCAGGAAAAAGAGTAGAGGAAGAGAGATAAGCCTGGGAAAAGAGAGGCCTAAGAGAAGAGGAAAGGGATTTCAAAATTTCAGCCTTGTATTCCCAAGAAATAAAACGAATAATATTCTTCCAATAATCTCGAGTCTTGGTTGTTGTGGAAGGCGTAAATTTTCAATCTGGGAAGTTGTGTATATTGTTGTGTCTTTGTGTGCAAGATCCAAAGAAACTTCTGAGGCATGGGAACCTAAGGCATCCTTTGACTCAAAGGAAGGCAAATCGAAGTGAGGAAGAAGAACGTTGGATTGAAGAGATAGAATTGAGCCAGGAAATCGTTCACAAGAAAACCCTAAAAAGTGCAGTTTAAATTTATTTGTCCAAAATATTTAGATGGTGTACAATAGAACGGGGTGAACAATCGTGCATTCATTTGCTGAAGAATTCAAGTGCCATGGAAACATCCCAACTATACGATAGAAGAGTCGTACATTCCAATCGCCCAACAAGAAAGAGATTTGGAGGGGCATCTATTGTACGATAGCAAAGACCATACATTAAACATTGGTAATAATTGAATAATTGCAAATATGGTATGATGGTGAATATTGCCAAAGAAATTTAACCATACAACTGTACAATAGAGCAGGATCATACAAGATTGGATTCACATAAGGGGGTGTTGCCAGTTGAATTGTACAATTGTATGATTGGGTAGAAGATTGTACGATTGGTAAACAGATTGTATGGTTGTAAGGGAATTGTACGATGGAGAAGTTGTATGATTGCAGGCTAGAACGTAAAATCTACAATTAGAAGAGTGCAGGATTGGGAATGATTGTATGATAATTATAGAAATATCATACAAAGAAGGTGTGCAGTTTTTCTAGTAATAAAGGATTTCATTTGTCTGGTGCATAAATATTGGAGTGCAGCAAAACCTATCATACAACTCAAACCGTACATTTGCACAAAGGAGAAACATACAATTAGGGTTAGGATTGGATTCGTACAATCGTACGATAAAAACTGCACCAATTAAGAAGTGATCGCACAAGTACGATTGCCAAGGTATTGTATGGTTGCCTGGATCATACAATCACCTAGATTCAATAGTTGCCTGGGTTGTACGATTGCTGCTTGGATTGTACGGTTGTTATGTTGAACAATTGGAAAACCTATTGTACGTTTACTACATTGAATGATTCCCTGAATTGAACAATTGCCCATTTGATTGTACGATTGTTGGTTTAAAAAACCAGAAATTTTGGGAAGGAGCATCATACAATGAACGGTTGTTAATTGCCAGATTGTTGAAAAATCAAAATATTAGTTTGATTTGAGTCTTCTTGGGAAGGTGTTGTGTTCGTTACTACATCAATGGGGAGACTGGATAAAGAATATTATTATTGTTGATGTTCATCATCTATTACTAGAGGCAATCTCTTGGAGCTGTAAGCATATTTATAGAGAAAGAAATCAGGTAGCAGATAAATTAGCGAATTGCGGTCTTGATCTTCATCCCAATGAAATTCTAAATTTTTTGGGCAACTGGCCAAGTGAAGTTTTATCTCTTAATTAAAATGATGTCAAGGAGCTGATTGTAGAAAAATAGCACTTCGAGGAAGATGAAGAATATATTTAAGAGAAAAAAGATATGAAAAATTTGTGATATAAGGGTAGGCTACAGAAAATGTAATATTTTGGTATTTTGATGAGAATGGCCCCCAATAGAAGCCACATATCACTTATTAATATATATATATATATATATATATATATATATATATATATTATAACAAACATTAAAAGACATGCTCCTTTGTTCTATCATGTATTAAAATTGAGGGTAAAGGGTAAATGCATAATTCATGGCTAGCATGTTTCTCTACCTTCCACTAAAATTGGTTACAACACAATTTGAATATGTTGGTCCATGTTAAAATTTCTATCAAACACCCAAAAGAGACGTTAAAAAATAGAAAGCCACATTAACACTGATTAGTAAGGGGTCAGAATGGAAAACCAGATCTTTTTAAGGTAAGCCCCATATAACAGTTGAATGGATCAATTAGTCTCTTTCTTAGATCAAGGCATGAACATTGCCTAACCTAAGAAAAGTAATGTTGTAAATTGAATAACTACATGACCTACACAATGTAAATCCATGTTATAAATAGATACCTCCATGACATGAAGTATAATTTAGACTTTCTGTTAAATTCTAATTGTACCCAATCCCATGTTAATGCACCTTACATACCAATTATCCAAACAGCAAGTATATGAAAGAGCAATGGCAACTGCAAACGTACAGAAGAAAGATCTTTAAAAAATTCTCGTTGATTCACAAAGAACATATTTGGCAGCAAACTATAAACAAGATACGGGATTTTCGTGATCACGATTTCTTTAACTCGACTCAATATAAATTTGACACACTATTGATAATCTCTTAGGGCAAATCACATATGCATAGCAAGAGTTATGTCAGGTCTAACGTCTTAATCATATACAAAGGAATATATTTGACAGCAAACTATTGCTCATTCATGATAGTAAAATATTTTACATTGATACAAAGCAGAATAATTCGGGTCACATTGAACTACGACAATTGTCCACCATAATATAAAATTATACATTGTTGGAGTGTAATCAACTATCTACTAGTGAGAAAAAATTGCCGAACAGAATCTTAGGCCCAAATATTCCAGTTAAACACTAATCTTGATGATACTCTTCCCTTTTCATATTGATGCCAACAAACTAATCCAGATCTTTTGTAGTTATAGCTGCTCGTCTTATTTTCAAATGGCATGTAAGTTGTCTTTCTACGAGGAGACCTAGGTTCAAATCTTTTTAAAGGGATACATGCATAATTGTCAAAATCCTGTTATAAATATCACTATGTGGTTGCTAGAGGATATGGTTACTGTTTTAATATCATTACACAGTCAAAATGTAATTCAAGTGGAACCGTTTCAATCCCATATAACCCATTAAAAAAAATAGTTGCTAGTTTTATTAGCATTTCCTTCCCTCCATTAGAATATTTTAACCTAAAAATAACTGGAAGTCATCTACTGGAGTAAAAGTTGATTGTTGTTTCTTTCTTTCATGAAACACCTACCGTGGATGACTTCAATTATCTTTAACTCATTTATACTGGCTATATACAGGTATTTATCACTCCTTCCCTGCTAAGACCCTTAAACAAATATAAAAATAAAATAAAAAATTGTACAAATCGCTTTTCAATTTTTATTTAACATTTTCACAGGAAATTTTCTGTAGTCGACAGACACACTTAAAACTTTAGAGCATCTTATCCTCTAAAGTACTGGTTTCTGAAAATCACTACCACATCTATCCAGTTGTAAGAAAATGCAAGCCGTCAATCTAATAATTATTCGACTGAGACAAATCACCTTACAATGCCTTCAACCGACACATTTCCTCACCAAAAAATATTAAGAAGGCTTTTGTATAAAAATGTGATAGGTAGGTTAAAAGTTCATTCAAAACTGGAACCAAATTCATTGAAAAAAAATAAAATGAAAATAATCAAATACCATTATCCTAACCATAAAATTCTTTATCCAAGTTTGAATCTTATTCCCAAGATTATTGTAATACTGTTATAAGAAGAAGAGAAGAAAACATGCTTTTATTTGAGAAGGAATACCTGTTGTTGGTGTCTGATGAGATAGGCATATTTGTCAAGGTTTGGTAGAGCAAGCGATTTGGGCATCAAATGATTCCGAAAATAACCGGGCGCAACTTTCACGTTCTCCCCTGCCTTTCCCAGCTTATCAATGTCCTGCAAACGTTTTTTACGAATGAATGAAGAGACCATTTATGTGGAAACAGCACCACTTTGTTTATATTTAGGGTTGAGTTTCAGTTTCGCTTACATCAGTAAGAATGCATTCAAGCTTCCGCTTGGTCTTCTTGTATCTCACACCCCGGACCATAGAATTCCATGGTAGCTCTGTGTGCCCTAACCCTAAGTCTGATCCTGACCCAGACTTGTAACCGTTGCTCGCCCACTTAGTGAGATGGTGCAACAGCTTCCGCCCGCAGTGTGGATGCCCCATTTTCCACTCACGACACACAAAATATGTCTAGTTTCTAGTTAGACCTACTGTAACATAGCCTGTATGTCATGATAAACAATCAAAGCTTTTTCAAATTTTTAAGTCTTATAAAAATTTATATATATATATATATATATATATATATATATATATATATATGCATTATTGGTGATGTGACTCGGGTTCTGTTGGCCACGGATCCGCCACCTGGGAAGGACTTGGTGTGTCAATGCGCCCTAGACCCGCAGACCAACATTGAAAGGCCGGGAGGAAGGGATACCCTGTGCCGATCTCCCGAGAAGGCTGGCTCCTCTCCTAACCTACTTGGGGGTTTTAGATAAGGGTGCAGGAAAGAGATTAAAAAAAAAAAAGGGTAAAGGGCACTGGAAAGAGATTGAAAAAGATAAGGGAACAGGAAAGAGATGTAAATATCATGCATTTCGGGTGAGGGAAGAACAAGCAGCACGATAGCAAATTTGCATCCGAACCAACAATAATTAAAACAAAGCATGTAACAGAAACTGCAACTGCTATTCTACCCTATGTATCCTTCTATTTAGTATTCCAGATCCAAATAATCACCAATGCCCAAATCCGAATTCGAATTGAGACAGGACATAAATATAAATGGACATGAAGCAGAAATACTAGCGAAAGGCAGCATAAAAGGTGACTGCGATTCTATCCTATGTATCCTCTATCTATGCATTCCAGGAATACTTAATCATCAAATACTAGAATCCAGAGTTCAGTATAACAATAAGCAATGAAATAATAAACATGAGGCAGAAATGACAAGGAAAGGCAGCATAAAAGACAAAGACAAGAAGCAGAGCCAAGGATGCTTTGAATTAATTAGAAGGTGGTCCGTCACAGCAGAGTCCTCTAGCAATATGTCCCCCCCTTTGTACAATGAAATGAGGCTTCTATTTATAGCACAATTTTCCCCCGATTACAATCATGGGCACACAATCCCAACGCTGACAAAAGCTGATAAAAGTGGCGAAAGAGCTGCTGATGTTGACTCCTGCAGACAGGGACTGTACTGGCAGCAAGGTCCACCTGAAGATTTGGCAGCTATGTGGCATTGCGGTTGATGAAACTTCGAGTCAGCATGAATGCGGGTAGCTGCGGTAGATGGAACTTTGCGTCAACTTAAATGAGGGCAGCTGGAAGAGGTGGTTTTGGCCCATGCTTGTCCTTTTTTCTGTCACATCTCGGCACGGATCCCGAGCCTGGACACTTGTTAACTTCTGACGGGGGGCACATCTGCCTTGAAAAGTAGTCTCTCTTGTGTCCTACTTCGCCTGGAAAAGAAGCGCAATTAGGTAGCGCAAGCGGGGAACAGCGCAGTTGGGGAGGCCTCTGTGCCTTAGTCTGTTTTTGGGCTGCTTGGAAGATATTGCCCAACTGCGCAAAAGCTAGAGGGCGCAGCCCGACTTTGCTGCGAAGTCGGGTTGCGCACTCCAACACTTAGCCAATTTGGCAGTTGTTCAGACTGCGCACAGGAATCAGGGCTCAACCCGACTTCACTGCGAAGTCGGGTTGCGCTCTGGCACTTAGTCAATTTTCATGATCCACTACTTCCCAGGTGCGCGCAAGAAAGAGAGCGAATCCCGACATCGTAGTGAAGTCGGGTTACGCTCTCATACTTAGCGAAATTTTTGTTCAGCTCTCCGCACTTCGGCTCCCCAAGTGCGCACAAAATTAAGGGCGCAACCCGACTTCGCTGCGAAGTCAGATTGCGCACCCAACACTTAGAAAAATTTTGGGCCTTTGTACGAGCGCAGTTGGGAGGCTGAGCGCAATCGGGCGGGGCCCGACACTTAGTCAATTTTCTAGCCCGAAATTGAGCTTCCTAGTCCTGCTTCCCGGGGCCATAACTTTTGATCCGCTGACCCGATCGCCTATTATAATATATCATCGGAAAGCTAGTGAGAAGATCTGCAATGATAATATATCCAAAGCTTATTTCATCCCTTTTATCGCCCCCGTTTATGATCCGCGAAAACCTGAACACCTCCGCATGCTCTTCGCCGCTTTAAAGCTCCATACTTAGGACAAAGTTTATCAAAAAATTTAATGTGGCAAAATTGCCAACAGGTTCAATCCCCAAGAGGATGTGTATAAGAAGTATTTCTCAATTAAAAATATATATATATTTTTAAATAACAGTGTAAGCAATGTACATTGGACCACCTTGTCTGTGATTTGAATTTGGGTCTCTCAAAAAAGTTCAATATTTTTTTTATTGATAGGAGAGTTGGTTACAATGACAAGCCCAGGGTTTAGGGTTTAAACCATAGGGGTTGCATCCACCAAACCTATTCCAACCTATTCCACTTCGTTGTTTTATAGCTCGACGTGAAAAGTCCAATATATTTTTTTTATCTAGTGTGAGAAACTCCCACGACCAACGCATAGGGTTGGGCAGTCTCCTCCAAACCATGACCCCTGTAAAGTTGAGAGCTATGCTTATCGATAGTGAATTTAACACAACCACCACACACCCACCCCTTCACACACTCGTCCACGTCGCGGTTTGAACCTTGGACCTCTTGAAGAAGAGCCAAAGCATGAACTGTTGCACTGTCCCCTAGGACCTAAAACCTTAATTAAGGAAAATTGTTCCCCATATCCTTGGGGCTAGGACTTTCCACTCCATGGGGTCTGTCCCATCTGGGTATACCTCTCGGGCTAGCCAAGTTTTTTTTTGTTTTCAACGTAAGCTGGTAGGCTTGAACCTCGGACCTCCTTTCAAGGATTGGGGGAACTTGCTAGTAAGGTACAGGATAAAACCTTAATTAAGGAAAATTGTTCCTTGTATCCCCTAGGGTCGGGACTTTTCATTCCAGAGAACATGTCCTATCCGAATATACCCTCAAGCTAGTCGAAGTTTTTTTTGTATTGACGCAGGTCGTCGGGCTTGAACCTTGGACCTCCTTATGAGGATTGAGGGAACTTGCCAGTAAAGTACCTGGTGTTGTGGATAAAAAAGTCCAATATTTGTACCATTGTCATTGGTTTTTTTTGGACTGATGAGTTGGGGGCATTTGCTTTCAAGAGATTAGTTAATGAATAAAAATTTATAAATTTATAATAAGAATTAATATTTGTTGTTCCCGAGGGTTAGGAGGATTGGTAAGACATTGGGCACTTACCAAGAGGAGACTTAGGTTCAAACCTTGTTCAATCTAGACAAAGGTAGTAGTCTGACCTAAGTCTGCTATGTGTGCGTCAACTTGATGACGACGATATCAACTCCAAGCCATTGAGGGTCTACCTCACTCCAAGTTGTGTTTATTGAAGCAAGATAGGGGTTATAGTGGTAGCACCATGATTTAACGCTATGATCGGAGGTAATACGATTTAAACCTATGACCAGTTGCTAAAAAGGAAAGGTAGTTATCGATTCCTTTATGTATCAAAAATATATATTTGTTGAAAATGTTATAATGATCCCCCAAGGGTTAAGTGGACTGATAGTTGTTGTCTAGTCGAGTTTCAAACAATGCTTTGAATATATTAATAATAGCTACTTAGCATGTGGGGGTGCATTTTTTCTAGAGAACAAGGGGTTGTACTTGGGTCAACTTGGGTCTTCCACCCTTGATAAATCACAATCTCCTTTAAAGCTTGATAGTTTACAAACAGACTCATCTTTCATCTCAAGTGAGTTGCTATAGCTAGATACCTACATCATTTTACATATTTGAATTTTTTATTTAAAACCTCTCTATTGGCTAGTCTATTTGCACATTTGTTTCCTTCCCTTAACGTATGTGTAAACTTGATTTCTTCAAACTCTATTAGATCTTTATTTCCACAATTATATCCTAGATGTTCCATAGTGACCGCCATGACCCGTTGAGACGCGTACCAAGGATTAGAAGGTGGATCCTGAAGCCTTTAGTTTCCTCAAACTCGCAATTATTACTATGAGTGAATCACCTTCCATCCATACTCTATTCCACTTCATTTGTTTGCATTTTTTTAACCCTTCCAAACCTGCCCAAGCTTCGACTTCATTATTTATCTTAAATCCACTATTGAAAGCGTAATGAGACAAAATCTCTCCTCTATCATTTCTAATTATTCCTTCTCCTATTAATCTTGGATTTCTTTTAGATGCTCCATCAAAATTCAATTTGACCAACTCCACATCTAGCGGTTTCCACTTTATATTATTTTTCTTCTTTTTGTTTCTCTTGTACCCAACATCATAATTATTTTTAAGGACTCGACTTTATCTATCAAGGCTCTTTGCTTCCAGATTAGGGATTGGTGAGTTGAAAAGGTTGGTTTAGACTCCTCTATGGCTAAACAAATCTTCCTTTGCATTACCTCTAAATTGCTTTCCTTTCCTTTAAATATTATTTTATTCCTTTCTAGCCATACAATCCAAAGTATTGTATCTTTTGATATATCCCAAATTGTCTATAAAGCCTCACTTTTAAAAGTGCTTTGTCATTGCTTTAACCATTCTTCAATTATGTCATTCATCACCATGCATTTACCAAACATATTAAGAATCCATTGCCATAGTTTCTAGACTATTGAGTAGTGTTCCAAAAGATGGTCTATAATCTCCTTTTTACAAATAACATATTGTGAGGGGCCATGAAAATCCCTTTTTCATAAGGTTATCCCAAGATAAAATTATTCTATGACCTATTTGGTAGGACTCTAGGTCCTAGATGGTTTCACGGTTGAAATGAATGGATTTAGATGCAGAAAACAAATGAAATGGATAGAATCACCTTTGTTAGAATCATTGTTGCACTGGAGGCGAACCTGCCAATGGATTAAATAAATATATCTTCTTATAATTTGATGGATGATTATCTACACCCAAGTGAATGAGTCTATATACCTACGCTAGAGTTATGAGTGAAGGGACACAATGGTCCATATAAGTTATGCATAGTTAATTAGTGATAATAGTTAGGATTAAGGAATCCTAACATGCCACCCTCCTTAAAAAGAGCTTTGTCCTCAAAGCTCAAAGTGAGGAGCTTTGTCCCTTGTTGTCCAAGTAGCATTTGCTCATGTTCTTGCACTATTTTAATGTCATATTTCCGTAAGCAGGGATATTGTGAAGGTTGAAATGTTGGTGGGGGATAGGTAGGAAAAATAGTAGGGTCGGAACAACGACAGGGGGGCAGCCCTTGTTGTGTCTTTTTGGTAACTTGGATAGAAAATAAGTGGGCAACCATTTCCTTGCCTCCTTTGCGAAGAATTTTCTCCATTCGATGAGAGCTTACTATTGGAGAAGGGCCTAATTTTAATCCTTTAAGAGTATATGTTTGATTATTTATTGTGAATTTCATCCATAATTCTTCAAAATCCCATTGGATTATCCTGAGTGTTCATAACCATTGCACTCCTAAGACAATATCACATCCTCCTAAAGGAATTGCATACATGTCATGTTTCATGTTGTAATCACCCATGGTGAGCTTAATATTTTGGCATTTCCCCTTACAGGTGATCCTTCCCCCATTACCAATCATGACCTCAAAACTATTGCAAGGATGTATAAAGCAGTTAGCTTGTTTTGCCACATGTGGGTCGATGAAATTATGGGTATTGCCGAAGTCAATAAGCACAACAAGGTTTTGGTGTTTGAAGGATCTAGGGAATTTTATAGTTTGGGGAGAAGAATTATCGACAAATGCATTAAAAGAAATTTCAAGTGGACCTTTAGTGTGATCCTCGGGTGTATTCATCACTATTTCTACCTCGATCTCATCTTCTTCGTTGGTTGAACTACAAGGAATAGTTGCATCCAAAATATATAGTTTGGGTGTAATACATTTATGATTGGGTACAAATTTCTCATCGCAATGATAACAAAGGCCTTTTTCTCTTCTTTCCTTCATTTCCTTAGGGTTGATACGTTTAATTGGTAAGATTTGGTTAAGTTTTGGGGTGGTGTAAGTATTTTGTGATTCCCCCATAGATGGGCTTCCTAGTTGTCGTTGGTTAGTGAAATTGTCTTTCGCCATTTGGGCTAACGCAATACTTTGCATCATGTCAGTGGGATTGACAAATTGTATTTCTAATCAAATGTCTTCTTTTAAGCCATTGATGAAACAACTTTGGAAGAATGATGCATTTTTTTTTTTAAGCGAAAAACCCCTTGCGGGGTCGCCTTGGTCTGAGAGACCACGAACAGGGGGTTCTACACCATCAAAGTCACCCAAGAGTCGCACCCAACCCTGCCCGCACCAACATTATCAATTGGATTTTGGATACCCAATTCAGCTTTTTGGTAGGGTGGAGAATTGAACCTGGGACCTCCCTTGGAGGATTGCCCTCTCCTCTCCAACTCACCTACAACACCTGGGTGAAGAATGATGCATTTAACATCGATGTAAGATTTGCCAACTTTTCAAATTAAGCTTGGTATTCTCGCACTGTAGTGGTTTAGCAGAGTTTGGTAAGGGCTCTCGTGAAATATTCGAATTTACTAGGTTCAAATCGTGCCATTAGGTGTTTTGTAAATTCTAGCCATGTAGGGGTGCCATTCATCTTTTCGTACCACTGGTACCATTAGGTGGTGGTACTTGCAAGGTGGAAGGATGTAATGCGAACCTTCTCTGCCTCAAAGACCTGGTAGAGGGAGAAGTATTGGTTAGCCTAATAGATCTAATTAGTGGTGTCGCCTCCTTCAAATTTTGGAAAATCCAATTTAGTGGTTCTAGGTAGGATGGAAGTTTGTGGCCCCCAAGTAGTGCTTAGTGTGTTGGTCCCCCGATAGATTGGCCAGCTTGGATTAGTGCCATATTTTTTTGTACTATATTGATGGAGTGGTTGTAGGCATCAATTTTTAAATCTAATTTTGATATTTTGTTTTCATATTTCGCACTTAGTATGGTATTGTTTGTAATTTCGTCCTTCCATTGGCAAAACTCGTCTTTTTGTATAGTACTATTTGTGATTTATTCCCTCCATTGGCGAACCTCCTACATGAATTCTTTAAGGGTAGGGTCCTGCGATTGTGCTCTTGCCATCGGCCATTTTAGGGTTGGTTGCAAATTGTAAGTCTTATTTTAAATTTTTGAAAAATTTGGTATTTTAGTTAATTTTTTTTTGCAAAAATTGGTATATTTTTTGGCAAAATTTTGTTTTATCAACTAAACCTCAATGGTCAATTTTTGAAATTTGAATCTCAATTCTCTTTGCAGACGGTAGGTGACGTTGGCAGACGGGGGGAATAAGACGGTAGTTGGTAGAAAGAACGCGGTTAAGCGAGCAACAAAGGAGCGTGGGATAGGTGAGGAGGGCTAAGCATGAGGGGGGCAAAGTAGAAGGTGAGGAGGGGGCAGTATGAAAAGCGAGGGCTAAGCACGAGGACAGAGCGAAAGACAAGGAGAGAGCGGTGCAAGCTAGGGCGGAGTCAATGAGCGGGCTAGGGCGAAATCAAGTCAACGGATGGGCTAAGGCAGGAGTCGTGCGAAGCGTGGGAGGGAGCGTGACCTAAGACACGACTTACCTTCTTCGTGTTTGCATATTTAAACTACCTTGTTTATTTTACACTGAGGATGTGGGATTTAATCCCAAACCGAATTTAAAACCTTTGCTCTTAACGCGACCCGACGATGGAATATTAGTCGAAAAAAAATTCGGCGTCAAAATTGCTTGTTTAACTTTAGCTTATATTTTAATTTTTATTATTTTTCGTTGAATTTCTAAAACTTTTGCTGGAAAATGATGGTGTTGTCTGCATAGATTTGATTTTTTTCCTCGTTTCAATTCTTCGTTCAATCTGAAAGGATTTCCACATCCAACAGAGATTAGGAAGATTTTATTTAAGGATTTTGAAGTTTGTTTTTATGTCGGAGATGATTAGTTGGTCTTCACATCTTCAGTTGGTTGTCTACAATAGTAGACTATGAGCATCTGCGACTTTTTTTGTTCTTGGATCTTCTACCAATCACTTTTATCTACAATTGCATCAATTTTATGAGTGTTTGGATGAAATCGGTGTAGGTGAAGATGGCTGGTGATCAAAATGGAGGTGATAACGTGCAAGCTTTTAACCGCTCTGATACTAGATGGTAGGACTCTAGGTCCTAGATGGTTTCATAGTTGAAATGAATGGATTTGGATGCAGAAAATAAATGAAATGGATAGAATCACCTTTGTTAGAATCATTGTTGCACTGGAGGTGGACCTGCCAATGGATTAAATAAATATATCTTCTTATAATTTGATGGATGATTATCTACACCCAAGTGAATGAGTCTATATACCTACGCTAGAGTTATGAGTGAAGGGACACAATGGTCCATATAAGTTATGCATAGTTAATTAGTGATAATAGTTAGGATTAAGGAATCCTAACACTATTAGCCAAACAAACATTTTAACTTTAGGAATGCTCAAGATGTCCCAAATATCTCTCCATATTCTTGCAATATTCCTATTTTTTTGGCGCTTTACATTATATCCACTTCTTATTGTGTATTCTCCTTAACTATTCAAATCCTAAATCAAATTATCCTTGGCTCCCCTCGAATAATCATTGTTGTTATCTTTCTACTCAATTGCCTCCTAACATCAATGTCTTGTATACTTGTAAAAAATTCTTTCCATTTCAATCTTCCTTCCTGATCCCTATACAAAATGTTTGAAACCCTATCACCTTATTTATCTTGAAGCAATCTCATCCATGGTTTCAAAATTGGATCTATATTGAGTATTTTTTTGTCACATCAAGTATCCATCCAAATAGATTTTTTTTCTCCAGTTCCCACCACCCATCTTAGATCTTTAATCACTAAATAAATTCATTTTTTAAACCGCTCCATAATGTAGAACCATTTGGTAGTGAGAATGCAGTAAATATTATGCTTGGGTCATTGGGCTCGACATACTTACTTAGAAGAATTCTTGCCCATTGTCTTTGACTTTATTTGTACAATCTTTAAATTACTTTTCCCCAAAGAGCTAAATTTGCATCTCTAATAACTCTTAAATCAAGACCTCCCCTAGTTTTATCATCACACACCTTGCTCCATTTCACCAAAGGAAATTTCCTTTTATTATGTAATCTTGACCACAAAAATGACCACATAATATAGATTAAACTTTTTTCTATCAATTTTGGCATAGTATACAAGGACATATAATATGTTGGAATAGCCTGTAAGACTGATTTAATTAGCTACACTCTTCCTGCTAACGATAACTATCTACCGATGGTACATGACGACCTTTCTTTTGGAAATCTTTAGGATCGAAAAATTTCGGAGCAGGCGGGAAGCGATGTTCTAGGGTTTTTGGAGCTAAGGAAAATCCAGGGCATCAGGTGGGTTGCCGAAGTGTTTTTCTGGTTACTGTGGATCTGAAGGCAAGTCTGCTGCCCCAGGAGGGTCCAATGGGGACTCCTCCGGATCCTCTCACAGGGAGAAAGAGCTCTTTTGCAGATTTGCTAAAAGATAAATCTCCATCTACTAATGACGAAGCACAAAGAAATGCTCTTCATATGCTCTTCAAGAACGTTGGAAAGAGATCAACAGCCCAACGAGTCAATGGATGCCTTCCGCAGTCCGAATCAAGGCCCAAGATTGTCATCGAGCCAAGGATGGTCGAAGAAACGGTCTTATACAGAGCCAATCACGATCTGATCTGTAAATTCATGGGTATTCGCCCTACCCTGAATTTCTTGCATTCTTGGGTCAGGAAAAACTGGGAGCCTCATGGTGAGTACTCCTTATGGTTTATTAGCAATGGGTATTTCATTGTTAGTTTTTCTTCTCTGTCCGATAGAAATAGGGCTTTTGAATCGAAAAAGAGGAACCATGGTCCGACAGGGTTATTTGTTCAACCCTGGAGAGTGGGTTTCGATCCTCGTATTGAACCCACGGCTGTCCCGGTTTGGATCCGTTTGTATGCTCTTCCAATGGAGTTTTGGGGTGAGCAGGTTTTGGAAATGATCGGTAACTCCCTTGGAAGACATTTGGGTGTCTCCAAAGACACCATAGAAGGAAACACAACTATTTTTGCAAGAATTTGTGTGGAAATGGATATTAGCCAGCCTCTACCGACAGAGGTGGAACTTGAACTGGCAGGACTATCTTGGATTCAATAGCTAGATTATGAGGCTCTGCCCTTCAGATGCAGAGTTTGCCACAAATACGGGCATTTGGCCCGGTTTTGCCCAAATAATTTGAACACAAAAATGGAGGCCCTGCTAGGAATGTCAAATCTTCCCAGGGAGGGTAAGTCAACTCTAACCAAAGAACCAACCAATACTCCTCAGGGTAAAGAAGTTCAGAGAGATGGCTTTGAACAGCCCAAAAGAAGGAGAAAGCAAAAGAAAAATGGTAAAGAGCAAACACAACTCAAGCCAGCCAATAGGTATGAAATATTTAAGACACTAGTGGACCAAGAGGATCAAGTCATGGAAGGAGTGGATGGGAATACTGAAAATAATAACATCCACGCTCAAGCTTCTCCTTCATCTCCCACCGTCATAGAACAGGTAATTGAGTACACTGAGTTACCGCAGTCAGAGAGTGCGGGGGCATTGATAGTGCATACCCAAGAGCAGACCAATAATCAAGGATGTCGGCATGGGAATAGCAGAAAAGAACAGAGAAAGGCCAACTCTAGGGATAACTCGGGTGGAAAAGAGATCAAAAAATAGCAACTCTCAAGGAGTGGGTAGAAAATCAAATAAGGAACTGCTAGCAGTTCAAGGAGACAAACTGATCACTGGAGGATCGGTGAGGCCAATTGATTCTTACTGCTCTCAAGGTTATCAATGATTATACAATCATGGAATGTTAGGGGTTTAAACAGTAGAACCCATCAATCTGTTGTTCAAAGACTCTTAGAAAAATGCAAAACAGATTTTTTGCTTATCCAGGAGACAAAAATGTCGTTAGATCTTATGTGTAAAACAGTTAACAGAATTTGGAGGGGCGCTGGTCATATGGATGTGGCTGCCCAAGGTGCCTCAGGGGGGATTGTTACTCTTTGGAACTCTCTGGAATGGACTGCAATAGAACATATAGCTTGGAGGGGTGTTCTCACATCTCATTTTAGGAATAATGTCACAATTGAACATGTTTTAATCACAAATTTTTATGGGGCTCAAAACCTTGATGGCCAGAGGCTTCAATGGAAAGCTGTGCATAACATGAGGATCTCAAGGGAAGATTTAGACTGGATTATTCCTTGGGGATTTTAATGCTAAATTATCTTCTAGAGATCAGGAAGGAGGAACCCCAATTTTGGACCCAGGGGATCGACTTCTGATTGCCCAAGTCCAGGATTTTCACTTAGTGGATATTAAATGCCCTGGAACCAACTTTACTTGGACTAACAAGAGGAGGGAGCCACATAGCAGGAAGGTAAAGCTAGACCGTTTTCTGGTTTCAGAGGAGGCATTTGTAAAATGGAATACAAAATTTTAGATTTTGGAGGGTCCTATTTCAGATCACTTTCCCATTTTGTTGGAGGGAGGGATTAAGACAGGGCAGCATCACAAACCTTTTAAATTTGAGAATTTTTGGTTACAAAAAGAGGATCTTCGAAAGAAAATTCCACAGTGGTGGGAAGAAGGTCGTCCACCTTATGGGACAGCAATGTTTAGATTCCACAAACAACTTCATTATGTCAAAGCTCAACTGAAACAATGGAGGCGAGCTAACAAGACAGACTTCCAGCTCCAAAGAGCTCCTTTGGTGGCCAGATGGGATGAGGTTCAAAAACACTTTAGGGAAGGAACAATTACAGAGCAGCTCAAAGCCGAGGATGATGCCTTGCGTAAAGCGGTTGAGGACATTGACAACCAAGAGGAGACCTACTGGAAACAGAGAGCAAGAACCACTTGGTTATTAGAAGGTGATAGAAATACCAAATTTTTCCATCGGACAACCTGTGCTAGGAGACAAATGAATAACATGGAAGCTCTTCAAGATGAGAATGGACACTCCTTTGATACTCTTCCTGGTATGCATTCCCATTCAATGGATTATTTTTCTAAACTTTTTAAGGAAAGTATGGAGCAAGATGAAGAGGCTCAAAATGAAGTTATTGATGTCATACCCTCTATTATCTCTGAAGAAGAAAATCAGACCCTTCTTAAACCCATTGATAGAGAAGAACTGAAGAATGTGGTCTTTGGAATGAGCACCGAAAAAACTCCAGGACCAGATGGCTTTCCAATTGAGTTTTTTTAGGCCTTTTGGGATACTTTGGAGGAGGATGTTTTGGTTGTCATAGAGGAGTCCAGAGGTAATAAAAGAATGCTTAAAGCATTAAATCATACCTTCATCACTTTAATTCCAAAAGGGGAGGAGGGGGTACATATTTTAGATTATAGACCTATTGCCTTATGCAATGTGATTTATAAAATAATCACAAAGGTAATGGTTGAACGACTAAAACCTCTTTTACATAACATTATCTCCTCAGAGCAAGGGGGTTTTGTAGAGGGTAGGCAGATCTTGGATGGGGTGGTTCTTGCTCAGGAGGCAATCCATACAATGCAAACATCTGGTAATAAAGGAATGTTCATAAAATTAGATATGTCAAAGGCTTATGATAGGGTGGAGTGGAGTTTCTTGTCAAAGATGATGGCAGCCTTTGGTTTCTCTCAGAATTGGATAGAATGGGTCATGAGTTGTGTTTCTACTCCGTCTTACTCAGTGTTAATCAAGGGTCTTCCCTCGCAACCTTTTGGAGCCACTCGAGGCCTTCGTCAAGGGGACCCTTGCTCTCCCTATCTTTTCCTCATTTTGGCTGAAGGATTAGGTAGACTTTTCTTGAGGAGAAGACATCAAGGTTTGCTAACAGGTATCAAGGTGGGTGAGGAATTTTTGACTCACCTACAGTTTGTGGATGATACAGGATTGGTTGGAGTGGCCAGCTTCAAGGAAGCAAGAGTGATCAGAGATACTCTTAATGTCTACCTTAGGGCTTCAAACCAAGTCATCAATGATAAAAAATCCAAAGTGGTCTTTCTCAATCTTGATCAAAGGCTCCGGGACAGAGTTCTAGAGATCTTGGGATTCACAAGGACTTCTCTCCCAGTGGTTTACTTGGGGGTTCCTTTGCATTTTAAAAAACTAAAAATAGATATCTGGAAGAATCTTTTGGATTGTATCAAAGATAGAATGAATCATTGGTCTCACAAATGGTTAAGCTATGGGGGTAGATTAACTTTTTTATAGTCAGTCATTCAGGCCATGCCAATTTATAAATTCTCTATCCTGGCTGCCCCACATACTATATGGAAAGAGTTGGACAAGATGGCTAGAAGATTTTTATGGGAAGGAGTAAAAGGAGAGAGGAAATGGGCCTTAGTTGGTTGGGATAAAGTAACCCAGCCCAAGGTAAAAGGAGGGCTGGGACTGAGAAGATCCAAGTTAAATAATAAAGCTTTGGCTGGAAAGTTGTACTGGAGGTGGATTTCCCAACCAACCTCCTTATTCAGTAGAATCCTAACTAGTAAATATTTGGGTCATGTTAACCCCAATGAGGTGGGCCGTTTCCCTTTGGATGGTACTGGATCCTTAGTGTGGCAGGCTCTCAAGCTAGGATCTCAGGTAGTTAAAGATCGATTGTTTTGGAAAGTGGGGAGAGGGGAGAAGGCACGTTTTTGGACAGATTCATGGGATCAATACCCACCCATCATTGTTGAATTTCTTGAATTGCAACCAATAAAAATAGCCATAGAAACCAAGGGATGGGTCCAAATTGAAAGTTATTTCATCACTAGTCAGTTGGGGGAGTATAAGTTTAAGCAGTTTAAGAAGTTGGAGGAGTGGCCAATTTCAATCCCTCCGGAGTTGGCACCCATCATGACTAAAATCTTGACAGAAATATTTCTCACAGGTAGAGACGAGGAGGATGAATTAGCTTGGGGCTATGGGAGCCTTGGTGTCTATACAGTGAAGGACGGATATGACAAGATCCTCCCAGAGCCTCCCCCCCATTCATATCCGGTAGAGGATTGGAGAAAGATTTGGCACTCCAAGGGTTGGCCGAAAGTAAACTTTTTTGCCTGGCAGTTTATGCACAACGAAATTCTCACTTTTGACAATCTCAGATGTAGAGGAATCATCGGTCCATCTCAATGTGTATTATGCTACAAGAACGAGGAAACAGCTGATCACCTGATGTTTGAGTGCCCTTTCACGCGTCAGATTTGGAAGAGATGGTTTTTTTATTATAAAATTCAAGTTAATGGTGACTTGAATCGGACTAATATCTGGGAAAGATGGAAGAGGGGTAGATTTAAATCTAAAGCTCTTCGAATTGGTTGGGAGCTTGGATTAAACTTCATTTGGTGGCAAGTGTGGTTGGAGAGAAATGCTAGAATTTTTAGAGAAATTTTTTCCTCGTTAGATGGAGTTTGGCAGGTCATCTGGAGCAAAGTCACAGAAACTGTTGTCGTCTATGCTAAAGAGGAAACTCAGGTTGTTACTGGGCCAATGGAAGAGGGAGTTGAAGAGCAAGAGGGACAGGACAGAGCTAGTTGGAAACCACCCCCAGAAGGTTGGATTAAAATTAATACTGATGGAGCTGCAAAGGGCAATCCGGGTAGTGCCGAAATTGGAGTGGTTTGCCGAAATCATGATGGATCAGTGCTCTATTGGGAACTGCAAGGCTTGGGAAGAGCCACAAACAATGAAGCAGAAGCCATAGCTATCAAATCTGCTTCTATTTGGGCAGTTAAACAGGGCCACAGGAGGATAATTCTTGAATCTGATTCTCAAATAATGGTTGGAGCTCTAGATTGCATGAGGAACTTTGCTTTGAAAGCATGGAGGTTGAGGATTCTTGTCACTCAAATTAAGGAATTATGGAGGGAATTAGATGATGTGATTCCAGTTTATGTGAGTAGAGATTTAAACAAAGCGGCCGACTTCCTGGCTAAGATGGGTGTTGAGAAGGAGGTAGGGGTGCAGCTGCACAGTGACATGGCTATTGAGGATGAGGTGATTAGGCAGGGTCTTGAAAGGTCCTTGAGCCAATGATCAAAGAAAAAGCAAAGGGAGGAAAGTTGTCACGATATCGCGACATGTTGCGCCGTCGCGGTCACTGGAGGAAAGTTGTCGCGATATCGCGACATGTTGCACCGTCGCGGTCATTGGAGGAAAGTTGTCACGATATCGCGACATGTTGCGCCATCACGGTCACTAGAGGAAAGTTGTCGCGATATCGCGACATGTTGCACCATCGCGGTCACTGGAGGAAAGTTGTCACGATATCGTGACATGTTGCGTCGCGGTCTCGGAGGAAAGTTGTCGCGATATCGCGACATGTTGCGCCGTCGCGGTCACTGGAGGAAAGTTGTCGCGATATCGCGACATGTTGCTCCGTCGCGGTCAATGGAGGAAAGTTGTCATGATATCGTGACATGTTGCTTCGTCATGGCCAAGGGAGGAAAGTTGTCATGATTTCGTGACATGTTGCTCCGTCGCGGCCAAGGGAGGAAAGTTGTCACGATTTCGTGACATGTTGCTCCATCGCGGCCAAGGGTGGAAAGGTGTCACGATTTTGTGACATGTTGCTTCGTCGCGGCCAAGGGAGGAAAGGTGTCATGATTTCGTGACATGTTGCTTCGTCGTGGCCAAGGGTGGAAAGGTGTCATGATTTCGTGACATGTTGCTTCGTCGCGGCCAAGGGAGGAAAGTTGTCATGATTTCACGACATGTTGCTTCGTCGCGGCCAAGGGTGGAAAGGTGTCACGATTTCGTGACATGTTGCTTCGTCACGGCCAAGGTTGAAAAGTTGTCACGATTTCGTGACATGTTGCCTCATCGCGGCCAAGGGAGGAAAGGTGTCGCGATATCGCGACATGTTGCATCATCACGGCCAAAGGAGAAAAAGTGTCACGATATCGCGACATGTTGCATCGTCGCGGCCAAAGGAGAAAAAGTGTCACGATATCGCGACATGTTGCATCGTCGCGGCCAAAGGAGAAAAAGTGTCACGATATCGCGACATGTTGCATCGTCATGGCCAAAGGAGAAAAAGTGTCGCGATATCATGACATGTTGCATCGTCGCGACCAAGGGAGAAAAAGTGTCGTGATATCGCGACATGTTGCATCATCGCGGCCAAGGGAGGAAAGGTGTCGCGATATCGCGACATGTTGCATCGTCGCGGCCAAAGGTGAAAAAGTGTCGCGATATCGCGACATGTTGCATCGTCGCGGCCAAAGGAGAAAAGTGTCACGATTTCGTGACATGTTGCTTCGTCGCGACCAAGAGAGAAAAGGTGTCGCGATATCGCGACATGTTTCATCGTCGCCACCAAAGGAGAAAAAGTGTCATGATTTCGTGACATGGTGCATCATCGAGGCCAAAGGTGAAAAGTGTCGCGATTTCACGACATGTTGCTTCGTCGCGGCCAAAGGAGAAAAATGTCACGATTTCGTGACATGATGCAACATCGCGGCCAAGTGAGAAAATATGTCGCGATATCGCGACATGTTGCATTTTCACGGCCAAAGGAGAAAAGTGTCACGATTTCGTGACTTGTTGCATTTTCGCGGCCAAAGGAGGAAAATGTCGCGATATCGCGACATGTTGACTTTTTGCGGCCAGAGGAGAAAAGTGTCGCGATATCGCGACATGTTGCTTTTTCATGGCCAAAGGAGAAGACGGAAAGAGTGTCGCGATTTCGCGACAAGTTGCAGTAACAGACCAAACCGATCCCTCTGCTAGCTAGTTATTGGTTCAAGAGATTTGGCTCCATTGCAAATCTTCTTTTACTCTTGTAATCATGTGTTCTCTCTGATTTCGGCTGGGAAGTGTCTCTTCCCAAATTGTAATTGATCTTTGTTTTAATACAAGTTTTTTCAAATTTTTCAAAAAAAAAAAAAAAACGATAACTATCTACCTTTCCATGCTAGTAGTTTATTATGAACTTTACTTATAACTAGATTACATAATTATATCCTCATTCTACCCTCAAATAAGGGCATCCCTAGATAAGTTGCTCATAAATTTGTCTCCACCATTTGAAGTAACCTGCATATCCCTGCTTTAATTCTAGTTGGAGTGTTTGGGAAGTAAATTTTGGATTTTGTCCTATTAAATTTCTACCTTGATGCTCTTTTATATTCTTTTAATAAATTATTCAAAGCTATGGGCTCATTTATCCTTGCCCTCCCAAAAAGGGTTGTATCATCTACAAACTATTGATGGGTGATGTTGTCGATGTTATTACTAGACTTAAGTATATTTATAAGCCCATCTATGTTAGCCTTCTTCAATTTCCTACCTAAATCCTCTACCATAATAATGAACAAATATGGTGATAGAGCATCTCCTTGTCTAAGACCTCTCTTGGCTTTAAATGATTATTTTACTAACCCATTTACCAACACTGAATATGAAACTATAGAGACACAAGCTTTAATCCATCTAACCCATTTCTTCCCAAATTCAAACTTTTCTAACACTAGAAAGAGAAAATCTCATTTAACTCTATCGCAGGCTTTACTCATATCAAGTTTTAAGGTCACTACTCTCTCTTTTCTTGAAGTTGTTGAATGCATAGATGAGCTACAATGATCCCATCCAAAATCTCTCTCCCTTTCACAAATCCTCCTTGCTCTTCTGAAATAATTTTGTCTAATAATGGTCTTAACTGATTCACCATCACTTTGGAGATAATCTTATATGACATATTACATAGGCTTATGGGTCTAAATGAATCAAACAATTTTGCATCTATCTTTTTTCAGAATCAAGGCTTATATGTTGTATTTATTTTATAAATAGGAGTGCATATGAATTCATTTCATAAGCTATATGTGTGGTGGTTTTTATTGAGAATTATTTTTAGCAAAATAACAAATCATTATTTTGTTGTTATTGAATTTATCTCACATTAATTAAATCGTGTTCTTTTTTTTAATTTTTTTTTTATGGAAAACACCCCAATTGGGATGCCACTTTCGGGTAAGTCCCAAGGAGGTAGGGGTATCTATTCCGCCAAAATCACCCAGGGCTCGCACCTGGCTTGCCCCCTTTGGCACACTCAAAGAGCATGCCTAAAACAACAAAAACACAAACAAACAAACAACAAACACAAATAACAAAAAACACACAAAAACAACAAAAGACAAAAACAACACAAAACAAACACAAAAACATAAAAAATAACAAACAACAAAACAAAAACATACAAAAAAACAAAACAACACACAAACACAAAAAAAACACCAAAAACAACACAAAAATAAAACAGAACAAAAACAATACAAAACAACACACATCGAAAAACTAAAAAGAAGGAAAAACATAATACAACTTTGGCCTTTCTAGGCCAATAGGCTTTTTAGGCAAGATTCAATAGAGGAAACATAAGAATGATCAGTCTGAGCAAGGGAACTAAAATACCCTGACCGAACCAAAGAGAAGCAAAAACAAAGTAAAAAGGAACTAGGTACCTCTAGTACTGGAGCCATCTAGAGAAAGGATAGAAAGAAGAGCTTCCCTTATTTGTGAATCCCACCATCTGGGAGGGTGGTCGTAGTAAGTAAGATCACCTTTGTCCAATGCCCAATTAGCTAAAGCATCAACACTCTTGTTCTGTTCTCTTACCACATGATTGTATTCAACTTTCAAAAAGCCCATCTGGATTAATTGAATCTTCTCAACAATTCTTTTTATTCTCCAATCAACCTTATGATTCTTAGAAGGAGTCTTCAATAGATTAATCATGACTTGAGAGTCGGATTCAACCAACACCTTTTTCCATCTGACCTTAGCAGCCTCTCGAAGGCCTTTAAGGATACCATACCCCTCAACAAGGTTATTGGAAAGGATACCCAAATTCTCAGCAAAAGTGAAAACCAGGGAACCATATGAAAGTCTACCAATTCCTCTTGCACTAGCTTTTCTAGGGTTCCCCTAGAGGCTCCATCGGTATTGACTTTTCCAAAATCCTTGGGAGGAGGCTACCAATTCCTTGTTCTATCCATATTTCTATTACTCACATTCCCTTTAAGTTGGTTGCCCTTAAAAGAGTTAATCTTCAATCTTTGCATCACTTGATCCCATCTTTGGTGGGAGTTCTAGGGGTGATTAAGGAGTTGTTGGATTGATTCAACTAAGTTGGCAATGGTCTTTTTCCAGATATAGTGAATGTCCTTCCTTTCTTGATTGAAAATCTGGTTGTTTCTTTCCTTCCAGATATTCCAAGGTAGAATGGTAGAACCCATCCAAACTAGTTGCCTAATAAAATGATCAACACCCTCCTAATTAGGCCAATCCCTCCAAAGTTGTTCAAAAGTAAAAAAATTGGACCACTGTAAGCCAAGTAAGATGGCCATTCTCCTCCATAGCTCAGAGGCTAAGGTACACTCAATAAAAATATGGTTGAGAGTTTCCACATTCTCTCCACACATTTCGCATCTAAATGGGCCATGAAAACCATATTTCATAAGTTGCTCACCAGTAAGCACCCTACGATGCAATAAAAGCCATGTAAAGAACCTCACCTTAGGCTAGAGCTTTTGAGCCCACAACTGAGTAAATATGTCATATGATTGGTTGGGATTATTATGGCATAAGGTCAAATAACCTTGAGCAACTGAATACTCACCCTTAGTAGTGTTGTTCCATCCAAAACAATCTTTATCATGGGACCAAGAGAGAGATCTCATATGAAGGATGCTTTGGATATCTTTTCTTTGCCTTTCTAGCATTTGAATAGGCCAGTCCTCAACAGGGATCCAATATCTACCAACCTCTGAGTTACCAGTATGGTACCGATAATAATTAGCTACCTTTATCTAGTTAGCTCGATGAAGCTCCTCCATCCAAGGCCTCCAATCAGGAAACTGAGTTATCAAAGGCTGGTGACCATCCCAAGAATCTATCCAAAAAATTTCTTGTTGACCATTATGAATGATCCAAAATAACTTTTGCTTAATCAAATCCTCACCAGTCTTAAGAACCGCTAAAATGGGAGAACCTTTGGTAGGCAATTGATAGCGAACAAGGTCTTCAGGACTTTTGTTCTCAGCATATTTAGCACGAAGATTCTTGGCCCAAAGAGCATTGGGGTTATGCAAAATCCTCCAATATAGTTTAGCAACTAAAGCCTTATTGTTATTAATAGCAAACCAAAATCCTAACCCCCCTTCATTCTTGGGAAGGCATAAAGTATCCCATTTCACCAAGGCCCATTTTATTTTCTCCTTAGTACCACTCCAGAGGAATCGATGATTGATTTGATCCAATTCTCGAAGAACTGCCTTTGGGATATTCAACACAACAAAAACATAAATAGGTATAGCTTGAAGGACTGATTTTACCAAGGTAATTCTACCCCCAAATGAAAGCCACCTATTGGTCCACTTTCCAATTTTCTTCTTAACTCTATCCAACAACCAATTCCAGTATTTTTTTGTCTTTGAATATTGATAGGAATGCCTAAATAAGTGATTGGAAGGGAGGTCTTCTTATATCTTAATTTATCCAAGACCATGGATTCCTGTCTAGGAGAGCAATGAAAGAAAATGACTTTAGATTTGTCTTCATTGATCAATTGCTCGGTAGCATTAGAAAAATAACTAATGATTTGCTTAATTTTAGAAGCTTCCTTAATTATAGCTTTACCTAATAGAGTAGAGTCATCAACAAATTGAAGATGAGAAATAGGCCTAGCTCCATGAGCAATGGTAACTCCCTCAAGGGTTTTGTTTTCTCTATTTTTGGTTATAGTCCTGCCCAAGCATTCAACAAGAATGATGAATAAATAAAGGGAGAGGGGGTCACCTTGCCTAATACCTCTGGAAGTTGGGAATAACTGAGAAGGCCTACCATTGATAAGAACAGAGTAGGACACTAAAGAGATACATCCCATAATCCAGTCCATCCAATCTTGAGAGAAGCCAAATTGCCTCAAAAATTTGACAAGGAAGTGCCAATCCACTCTGTCATAAGCTTTGGATAAGTCTAAACGAATGAACATAGATGGAGATTTTTGCATTTCCATGGAATGGATGGCTTCCTGAGCAAGAACAATCTCATCCACTATTTGATGCCCTTCCACATAACCCCCTTGTTTAGGGAAATAATATTATGCAAAAGAGGCTTCAACCTTTCTGCCATGATCTTTGTAATGATTTTGAGAAGAACATTACATAAAGCTATAGGTCTAAAAGTTGAGATATGATCTACCTCTTGAGATTTTGGGACAAGAGCTATATAAGTTTTATTGATAACCTTCAAAATTTCTTTGGCTTTCCTGGCTTCTTCCACCACCTCTAATAAATTAACATGAAGGATATCCCAAAACTCTTGATAGAACTCAATGGGAAAACCATCAGGACCTAGGGTTTTTCCTTTTTGCATTTTAAAAACCACCTGTTGAAGCTCATTGATAGTAACTAGAGCAGTAAAAATAGAGTTCTCCTCATAAGTGATAAGAGTAGGGATCACTTGAAGAATATTTTTTTGAGAAGTTGAGTCAAGAGGTGCAACAACAAATATATTGGAAAAGTAATTGACAACAATAGAGTTCATGCCATCCCAAGTGTAGACAACGTCTCCAGAATCAAATTTTAGGGAAGAAATAAAGTTGTGAGATCTTTGAGCTAGAAGAGATTTGTGGAAGAAATATGTGTTTCGATCTCCTTCTTTGAGCCATTGGATCCTAGATTTTTGCTTCCATAAGAGTTCTTATCTTTTTTCCCATTCCTCTAACTGAGTTGTGAGTCTAATTTCATCTGTACTTCTACTCTCTGTGAGGCCATCTAAATGGATTTTCTTATTCAAATTTTCAAGTTGAGCAATCACTTCATGTTTTTTTTTCGGAACATCTCCAAACTTCTTCTAATTCCAAATCTTGATTTTGGATTTAATGTATTGCAACCTTTTGGAAAAACAAAACATCTTAGTCCCATACCTTGGTTTACCTTCCTTCCACCATTGTTGCACTCAGGGTCTGAAGGAACTGTCTCTAAGCCACATTAACTAAAATTGAAAAGGTGAGAAACTCACATTGGTTTTCCAAATTTCCACCATGATTGGCCAGTGATCCAAACCAACATTGTTAAGAGTCTTCACCTTAGGAGTGTGACCATGGATTAAGAAATTGTCAGAGAACAAGAACCTATCCAATCTCTCCATGATACAAGCTAAGCCTTGCCTTTTGTTAGACCAAGTCATAAGGCCATTATCTGGTTGGATGTCCACAAGATGAAGGTTTGCAATATATTCACTCATGAGGTCAGTGCTTCTATCCAAATTTCTATTTTCCCCTATTTTCTCATCTAGAGAGAGGATGGTATTGAAATCTCCTCCGATCAAGATCCAAGCTTTAGGAAAATGAGAGATAATATAATTTACATCCTTCCAATGTCTTCTCCTTTCCTCCAAATTAGTTGGAGCATAAACAATTATGCAAAGTATAATCTGGTTAGAATGTATACTTTGAATAAATATAGCCAAAACACCCCAACTACCAACCATATGGTGAATAACTACCTCTTTTGGATCCCAAAGGCAAGCAATGCCACTAGAATTCTCTTGGAAATTGAGAGAAGCAACTTTTCCAGTTGGCCAAATTTTACTAGTAATTGAATCCATTTCTTCTATTGACATATTCGTTTCCTGAAGGAAAACAATATGTGGATGGTTTGTCTGAATCATTCTTCTAATTTTGTTTTGTTTTGAAAGACTCCCTTTGAGTCCTCTAATATTCCAAGTGATGTTCTTCATTAATATCGAGGCTAAAGAAATTGGTAAGGGCATTCATCTTACCTTCCTCTACAAGCTTTTCACCTTCTTTTACCATATGATGTTGGTTGGTATTGTGACCTACCTTTTGGTTGGAATCCACCTTTAGTTTTTTTTCCTATTTATTGACTTACCCAAGTTGAATATGGGATGGCTTCTAACCTTGAAGAATGTGTGTACAAAGATAAAGTCTTACTGCAAGGTTCAACATAGTCTATCTTATGGACTTGTATTATTTGAAATATCAACATTTAAAAGATTGTTTTTCTTGAGTATATTTCCTCCATTGTTTTCCTATTTTTTTTTGAAAAAAATGAAAAATATGTTATATTTATAGAAGCTGTATTACAAGGTAAAATGAACTGGACAGGCATCAAGGGAGACAAAAAATCCTCCTCCAATCCCTCCAAGCTCAAAAATTACCCATAAAACATTACCTTACATAATGCATATATCCATACCCTCAGCATTACCATAGCTGAATTCCAGTTTATCTAATTTATCTGAATTCTGTAAACTATCCATTTATCTTCATGTTGTGTTGCTCTGTGGCCTTACTGTGATAGATTCATTAGACTCACTGTCTACTCTTCTTGTTCTACTATCTCGCTTGTATCACCTCCCGCATCCCTTGGATTCTTTGGCACAAGCTTATCTGATTTTCCATCTGAGAGTCCACATATTGCCCTTTCTCCAGATCTTTTCCCCATTTTTCTAAATAGTCTGCCACCCTATTTCCATCTCGCTTTATATGTGTAATAAAAACATCTTGAAAAACTTGCCAGATATTCTGGACTGCTTCCACCTTCCTTCTCTCTCCAATTCCTAGCACCTGAAAGGGCCTTATCGGATCTAATATTCCAGCCCATACCTGAGAGTCTGTCTCTATCCACAACTTATGTAACTATAGATTTGTAGCTATCACTGATGTTGACAAGATTGCCTGTCCTTCCGCTTCATTATTAGTTGCCTCCCCCATGCCTTCTGCTCTCCAATACACCTGTTCTCCTTTCTAATTTCCCATGATAATACCAAAACCAGCTTTCCCAGGATTTTTAGTAGAAGCCCCATCTGTGTTTGCCTTCACCCACTCTTTGGTAGGTGGCCTCCACTCTATGTTATTCAAGGGGATCACACCCGTGTACCCATCCTTAAGTTGTTTCTCTGTTACAGTTATTCCAAGGCTCCGTAGAATAATCACTTCCTCCATTTTTATATTTGTTTCCTCCTGTAATCTTATAAATAGTGTTTCTATTACCTTGCTCATAATACTCTCCCATACTTGCTCCATTGTTCTGTGCTCTGATCTAAATATGCGTGCATTTCGTTCTAGCCATAACTGCCACCATATGAAGCTAGGTCCTAGTTTCCATGCAATTTTCATTGTTTTAGTCTTAAAGCTGCACTGTTTCCATTTCTCATAAAAAGCTTTCCTGGCTCTCAAAAACTTCCCAATGTTGTCTCATTTGTCTCCACCAATTGATCCATATGTCTTTAGCAAAAGAACACCCAAAAAAGATGTGATTCAAGGTCTCCTCTGCCTTTCCACATAAAACACATTTAGAGGGCCCAAAGAAACCTCTTTTTATCAAATTATCAAAAGTCAAGCACTTTTTGTGGTTAATCAACCATGAGAAAATGTTAATTTTTGGCCATCCTTCCTTTTGCCAGACAAATGTCCATGGAAAGGGTGATGGGGTAATCTCGTATCCAAAAACTACCTTGTATCCCTCCTTTGCCTTATAAATTCCCAACTTACTTCCTCCCCATCCAAGTATATCCCTCTTAGAACCATCCCGAATTGGGTGTCTTTGAAGATATCTCCACAATTTTTCCATTAGTTCCTCTGTACCCCTCACCGGCCATTCTTGGGGATGTTTCCACTGTAATAACTCTGGCACATGTTGATTCCATGATTTCATATAGTAAGAGGCTTTCCACCACCCTGCTTTTTGGAGCTCTGATTTCCAGCTCTCCATCTCTGGGAATGTCTGAATAATTGGTTGTGATTGATTCCATGAATCCTCCCAAAATAAAGCATCCTTTCCATCCCCTAACTGCCAATATAGGTATGGCTTTATTAACTCTTGGCCTACTAACATTGTCCTCCATATGGTAGATCCCTCTCCTTCCACTTTGTATCTTGGAATGTTTTTCTCATCCACTCCTGGGTAATATTTAGCTTGTAAGAGTCTACTCCATAAACCCCCAGTAGTTGTAATCCATCTCCAATATAGCTTCCTAGCTAGTACCTTGCTGCTCTGGAATGCTGATCTTATCCCCAATCCTCCTTATTTTTTTGGTTGGAATATCTTCTCCCAACCCATTGTTTTCCTATTGAAAACCTTTAATTTGTTGGTTTGTCTCTGAGTCCTTCCCTGCATCTTTAAATTGCGTTTCTAAGATTTTTGTTTCCATTATTTCCTCTTCCTCACCTGGGACATCATTTGTGGAAAGAATTTCAAACATATTAGTTGATAACTTCGATTTATCCTTCATAACTAATTTTTTTTAGTGTTATTCTTCTTAGACTTTTGGAAACCTGCTAAGTTTGTATCCTCTTTATTTTGATCTAGAATTTTATTTGGCCAGACACTAGCCAAATGACCATATTTATGGAGAATTCTACAACAAAAAGGAATGTTCTCATAGTCCATCACTTGCTCCCAAGTGTCCTCACCAAATTGTAATGAGATCTTTTTAGGCAGGGGTTTGTCAAAATCCATTAAAACAAGAATTCAAGCATAAAAAACATGTTCAAATATTTGAATCCCAAAGATTTTATAATTGAAGAAAAATAGTTGGATCCCAAAATTCAATTGGGATGCCAAAGAGTCTAACCCACACAGACCTGTAGAAGGCATCTCTTCTTTGACTTTAAATTTAGTTTGCCAAGGCTTCATGAAAAACCTTGCCATTCCAAAGAACCAAGGACCCGATTGAAATGTTTTCTTTCTATCTTTATTAGCAAATAAAATAAGAAAATAACCATTTGGATAAATAGAGATTTATAAATCACCTTTTGTTTTCTAGTTTTTTGCAGGTCAAACTTTGAAAGTGGATAGGCTCGGACAAGAATCCAAGAAATGACAAATTAATCTTTTTTTCCAGATCTTCTATGCTAGTTTGAATGTTGCCCATATATAGCTTAACAATAAGAGTTCTATCAGTTGCCCTAAGACATCCTGATTCAATTTTCCTAGGATTAATCTTAGGCATTCTCAAAGGTTTATGGGAAGCCCTAAGATTAATGTTAGTAATAGGTTAAGGTTTTACACCATGGAGGGCATCCCTAAAATTCATTTTTGGGGTTGAGTCTTTGAAATCCTTGCCCTTGAAAGGGGTTTCCATAGTAAATTTATTTTGGGGGTGCTCCTTCATGTCATATTCGCTTGAGATCTAAACCATTTTTTGATCAGCTACTTAAAACTTGTTTTGAGATCTCTTTTATCTATGCCTTGGATGCCGAGGAAATGTATGATTTTCACTTCTATTTTATACAACAAATTGAAATCCATTTTCAATCAAGTTTTTAGCATGAAGATCAATTGAAAGATACATTTCTAACCCATCTTGGATCCCCTACAATATATCCTACTAAAATCTTGAGCAAAAACCATAAAATATTGGCCGCTAGGGCTCGAAGGCCCCAAAAAATAATCTTTGGAATCTCTTGTGCTCAACACAAATGAAACCCTCGCACAGTCGCTCGCTTTCAAAAAACCAATCTCATTATGGGTAAACACATTTAATATTAACTAATCTTGAGGAGATTCCTTAATTAAACCATATTTAGTTTATATTTTTTATCAAAGATATTTTTTTATTTGTCCTTATATATTTCTATCTTCTTCCTCAAACAATTATGTCTTCACAATTAGCTCCTTCACATCATTTTTATTGAGAGACAAAATCTTACTTGAATTACCCTTTAAAATTTGAAGTTCACCAAGATAAAGATCGATGTCATGGTTATTCACACAGGAAACTCTCAAACTCTAAAGGAGAGTTTTGTGATTTGCCAAGGGTGGGAGACCCAAGTACAATCCCTTGTTCTCAAGCAAAAAAAAAAGATCAATGACATAGTTTAATTATGTTTCCTTATCCATAAATATGATGACATTTCCAATATACTACCTCCAATAATAGTTGATGGACATAAAAAAATAATATTTTTTTATTCCATCCCCATGTTCAATATTTTTTATAGCATTAATAATAATTTGCAAATCTCACTCAATTGAAATATATTTTCATCCATTTTTAGTGGTAATTTTAATCTATGTAACAAATATCCTAGCCTCTATGTAGTTGTTAATTAAAGTTCTATATGATTCTTAGGAAGTGAGGAGAAATTTACCTTTATTATTTTGAAAAACATCACCTCCACTAGATTTAGCTTTTGCTAGATTTTATTTGGAAGCATAATCAAAATTAAGTTTGATAAACCCAACTTCTAGACATCTCCATTTTACAATAGATCAAAGTATATCCTTTGTAGCAACTCCATTGTTGTATATAACTCTTCTATGAATATTGAAATATTATAACCAAGAGGCTAGCATTTCATTTTTTGCACTTGAGATTTTCCATGATGAGCACCATGTCTATAAACATTGTACAAGATAGGCAATATTACGATTCAAAACTTGGAGATTATTTTAAGATTTGTTTTTTTAGATTCTATTACTCTTTTCAAGCCACAAATTCCAAAAATAATGATAGGACAATTGTCCACATGATGAACAACTCTTTAGATTTTAAATAATTAATCTGACATTTCATGAACTCTTTTAACATTGATGAAGCTATGCAATATATTATCATGTTTTAATTAGTGGCCCTAAATAGTATGATAAAATGGACAATGAAGAAGTAAATGATATGATGTTTCTAGATCCCTCTCACAAAAAGCACACCTAATTATTCCATGCTATCCTTTTTATTTGCAAACTCTCACCTCTAAGAAACTTGTTTTAGATTGCTAATTGAATGAATTTTGAGACCTTAGGGAGGGCCTCGAGTGACCAAACATTCTTTCAAAGGCTATTTTTAGAAGTAGGAAACTTTGATTTATCTAAATTCTTATATCCTGACTTGACCAAATATCCACCATCTTTTGATAGATTACAAACCAAATCATCCTTCCATGTAAAATTAGGCAAATAGTACTCTTGAAGCATCCTTTGAAGTTTGTCCACTCTTTATTTGAGGTCCTCTCCTTCAACCATGTTGCATATAGATATCCATGATTCAAAGTTTGTTGCTCACATTAATATAATTATTCTCCTTTGACCCTTTATAAGTTAGACATGCTTGAGCCAACTATTGGCATTTTAGAACAAATAAGAGGATAAGGATTCAAGCAAGCATCAAACCAAAAAAATATAGAATTCGCTTATAAAAAACCATCTAATATGTTTCTTGATCAATTGTAAACTATATGATATAAAACTTCATGTTGTCAAGCCTCTAGGTAGGGTTTATTCCCTAATCAAATTTATTGCATTAGTAGAACTTGTATATTTTTAGAGTAATATATTTTTCTCATTCTTTCCTTGATCTTTGAAAAAATTCAACCATGTTTTGCCCCATGAGTCTACAATTTTACAAGCCTACCCCTCTAATATTATTTTACAAATTGTATCCCACCTACAAAGAGAAAACCTAATTTTTTATCACATCCTTTCCAAATAAAAGTTCTCAAAATCATTTCAAACTCAAATGTTATACATGTTGGCAAGTTTGAAAATGACATCCTATATAGGCACAGATTGCAAAGTATCTTTACGAGTTGTACATTTCTAGCCATGGCTAAGAATTTACATTTATATTCTACCAAACAAGATTTTATATCTCCAAAATCGAGTCTCAAAGCTCCTTCTTATTTCCTTTTTTAGAGAAATAAATACCGAGGTAATTTGATGGCAATTTTTAGCTTTAAACCCTAAAATGTCCATAGTAATATATTGTAAATATAGGGCAATGTTAATCAAATAGTATTAGCTCAACTAGTTAAATTCCTTGATTTTCAAGGAGGAGACCTAAGTTCAAATCTCTCCCAATGATATATCCATAATTGCTAGGTTACTGTAATACCATTATGTGTTCATGATATAATATGGGTGGTCCCATTTCAATCTCATATAATCAATTAAAAATATTTAGGGCAATGTTGATGAAAATATTCTAGATTTTGTAGTATTATCCAATTTCAAGTAGTCTCATCACAATATGATAGTAGTGATTTAAAATATATAGTCTCATTGATTAAAAGATGACCCAAAAGAAAGTATCATCAACAAATTGGAATTGATATTTGAAGGGACCATTTTTTGGAAATTGAATAACATTAATTTTTTCTTCAAGAAAGCTCTTCCCAATGCCTCAATAAGAATAGTAGATAGATAAGGAGAGAGTGGGTCACCCTGGCAGAGTCTATGAGATGATTTAAAGTATCTCGCAAGGGATCCATTGACCAAAATAGAAATATTTTTAATTGCTCTAAAAACATCTACTCCATTCATAAAAACATTGATCAAAACCAAATTTTCTAAAAATATCCTATAGAAAAATCCACCAAACCCTATCATATGCTTTGTCCATATTTAATTTTATAAGCATACCTAGTGTTTTTCATTGAATGAAGAGAGTGCATGGCCTTATATGCAATGATCACATCATTGAGAATTTGTTTACCATAAAAAAAATCACCTTGTTCCTCTAAGATAACACAATCTATAATATTTTTCAATGTGTTTGCCATAATTTTGAAATTATCTCATAAATAATATTGAAAAGGCTTACTAGAGCTTCACGAAGGATTAGTTTTTTTTTAAACATCTCATTTTATAGGAGCTATATATTTGTTAAGGGTTATCTGATTCAGCTGATTCTTATACAAAATTGTTCGAAATTTGAATAGCTTTAAAATGAGTGGTCATATGAAATAATCCGAGTAATATTGAGGGAGATATGACCCTATGAAGTCAACCATCCAAAATAAGGGCAATGATGATTTTTCAAGTCGCAAAAAACAAAATCGCAAATATTTGTCAGCTAGGTTTTGGAATATGGGAAGAGCAATGAAGGCTTAGCACTTCAGTGAGGCAAGGCATTCTATTTGGACATAGAAATTTTCAACTAAGTTTTTTTCCATTTCTTTATCTTAGAAATTTTGCATGCAAATTATTATAAAGTTTTTATCAAATATTATATTTTTTATAGGACATTTAGATAAATTTCAATAGATTTTGAGTCTTAGTTTTCTTTCCATGGACTGATTTATATTTAAATTCTTAGAATCATCTCTAGTGGTAGAGGTTAGTGAGTGCACCTCAAAAATATTCTCATTGCTCCAAGATAGGGCGGTTTTTGGTAAATTTGGGTATTGGCCAGGGGATTCAACCTTAAGAAAATGGATTGATGAGAGTTGGAAGTCTCCAAGAGTGATTCTATCATTTCTTCCCAAAGATTTATTCTTAGATTTTTTTTCCAAGGAAGAAAGAGAAAAAAATCCTAAAAGGGGTCCTTGGTTTATGGGAAGAGCATGACATTTCCTTACCCACTGGTATGAAGGCTTTTCACCTAAAAATGTAAATTTATCCCTAGTACCATTCTAGGTTAGGATATTTGGGTTACCCATTGAATTTTGTAAAATAGATACCTTCAAGGCAATAGGCAACACTCTAGAAGAATTCCTTGAGATTTCAAATACAATGAAAGATGGATTCTTGGCTATTTATGCTCGAATATTGGTATTGATTGATATAAGTATAACTTTACCATAATAAATTATTCTTAAGTATGGGGATAAGATGTGGAATCAAACCATATATTATGAAAACATATCTTTTAGACGTAGAATATGTCATGAGCTAGGGCATATTGAGAGATCATGCCCTAAGAAGAGCCCAGTCGAATCATTTTTAGAAAAAATGCAAGAGAAACTTATAAATAGTTATGGATGAAGATGCTTTTCAACTTCCAAAAAATAAATCTAGAAATATGAAAGAAAATAAATAGTGGAGACCGATACAGAAGGATATTTGAAGAAATATCAACTATTTTGAGGCTTTAGCCTATGAAGAAAAAGTAGATCAAAACTTTGTTGGACATTTTGAGTCAAAGTTGTCATTGATGTCAAGAAATAAAGTTGTCACTGATGTTAAGGAATAAGCTACCGTTGATGTCAAAATGTCAAGAGGAACAATGCAAAGGTTAAATGCAAAAGAGCTTCATAATATTTTTAATATTATGTGGAAGCATATGTTAAGAGGGTTTTCATTAAAACCATGGTTGAGCAAAAATAAAAGGTTTTTCATAAAAACCCAAGACCAAGGAGGTTTTAATATTTATTTTATAAAATATTTAAATTCAAATTGAATTTAAATTTTATAAATAAATATTATTTATACAAAGTGGTAAAATAAAAAAGGGCTTTGATAAAGCCAAAAGGATTTAAAAGTTAATTTATAAAATTTAAATTCTAAATAATTTAAATAATTTATAAATTAATTATTCAAATTTTGAAGGCACCGACGTTCAAAATTAAAGGAGGAAATTAGTATATATACTATATGCCTTAGTGGCATTTAAATCATCCTTCGTTCGAAATAATAAAGGGTGTAATTTTTGTTGTGAGAATTCGTGCGAGGAAGAAGACAAACACCTTATCTTAAGCGCCAACAAAGGGTTAATATTGTTGTGGGCTAAACCGTCATATCCATCGAGGCAGCGTGGCCTAGTGGCAAGTGGATGAAGTTCTAAGGCATTTATGGGTGGAGTGATCCGTGATCGATTCACGACGACAACGTTTGGTGTGTGTGTTTTGAAGCGTCGAGGAAGTGATGCGTGATTTTTATTTTGGCACATGCGAAGAAGAATATAGAGCACGTTGTGCTCTTGATCTCTAAACAAGCACCTAGCTCGTATGACGGTTGGAGCCGTGGCTAGGGCACTGGTAGAGGCAGCATCATGAGTTCAAGTCCCACCAAGGCAAAGGTAATAACATTTTTAATGTGTTGTGATGCCTAAGGTTTTGACATGAGGTCTTAGGGAGTTAAATGGATTAGTTAAAAAGGTTTCTAATTAATCATTAGTTTTGGTTAATTGGAGGAATAAGGAGTTGGCTTTATTTTTTAATAAATTATTTTTGACATATTGGTTTATTGAAGATTTATAGTGTTGAGAGAACTTTGCCATTGAGTTATTTTGAAAAGGATATTGTATTGACATTATTCTTGGTATTGAATATTATTTTAATTGGGAGATTATAAGGTGTATTTGGTTAATCATTTTTGTAAATGTTGATGGATGCTTTCTTTAAGATGGAGTAATAAGGTGTATGTGTGGTTTGATATTTGCATTGTATCTTTGAGATAGTTTATCATCTTCTAACTCCTTTGAGCTTGGCAAAGAAGTATTTGTGGTTGTGGCAGATTTTAGAGGTTCCTTCATCATCAAGAAAAAGGTATGAGCACATTCTTCCATAGTTGAGTTGATTGGTTGGTTTTTTGGAAAATAAGTTTGGAGTGAAAAGGACTTAATTAGGGTTTCCTTATTGAGTGTGTTGAGTTAATGCTTAAAGGTTTTTTGGAATAAAGGGTTGTTGTTAAAACCTTGTCTTATAAGTATTGTTTTTTAAGCCATTGGTTCTATGAAGAACTTGATCTAGAGTTTGAAAAGAACATGAGTATCATTGTTATGTGAGAATGTTTTATAAGCATTGTTGTTGAAGTCATTTGGTTGAGTAAATAACTTGAACTAGAGTTTGAAAAGAACATGAGTATCATTGTTATGTGAGATTGTTTTATAAGCATTGTTGTTGAAGTCATTTGGTTGAGTAAAGAACTTGAACTAGGGTTTGAAAAGAACATGAGTATCATTATTATGTGAGAGTGGTTGATAAGCACTGTTGGAAACATTTTGAGTGACTCTTCATATTCTTGGACTAGGGTTTGTAAGCAAGGATTGTTTCATTGAGTGATTGGTTGAGTATAGTTGGTTGAGCCTAGTCAAGTGGATGTGTGAAGTGATTGTTCAAGTTCTATAAAACAAACTATTCTATATTCTGAATTGATTTGAGAAAGTGATTGAGCATTGAGGTGAATGTGAAGCATATTGAGTCTTTAAAAATTCTCTGTATGTTTCTGAAAGAGTGATTGAGCATTGTGATGAGTATAGAGCATATTGAGTATCTAACAATTCTCTTTATGTTTCTATGACATTGAACAAGTTCTAGTGTGGACTTTTTGAGCATATTTGAGGTAAGTATTTGAGAAGACTTTTGGATAAATTTGGGTAAGCTTTTGTGAAAGCTTACAATACATATTGAGAGAAGATTTGGATAAG
This sequence comes from Wollemia nobilis, assembly GCA_028583015.1. NCBI lineage: Eukaryota > Viridiplantae > Streptophyta > Pinopsida > Araucariales > Araucariaceae > Wollemia > Wollemia nobilis. The sequence goes on along the minus strand of JAQPPZ010000853.1, from coordinate 2,497,691 downwards.
TTCTTATGAGAACATATTAGGCAAATTGGACAAATTCTAGAGAGGACTTGAGGATAGATTAGTGTGAGCTCTTGTGGAAGCTTACAAGGCAGATTTTAGATAAGTCTTTGAGAAGACTTGAGAGTAGAGTTGATTGATAGATTTGTTCAAACCTTGAGTTAAGGTTTGGGGCAAATACAAAATAATTGATTTGAGATTGAGTCAAGCTTTGAGTTAAGTCTTGAGGTCAGAGATTGAGGATAGATTTGTGTTAGATTGAAGGACTGTGTTTAGTGTAGATTTGAGAATAGAGTTTGGTGCAAATTTGAGGACAAATTTGTACCAGATCAGAGATAGAGATTGAGGATAAATTTGTGCTAGACCGAATGACTGTGTTTAGTGTAGATTTGAGATAGAGCTTTGGAGGTGATAGAGTTGAGGATAGAGATCTCTAGCCAGAGCAGGGAATACAGGTGTCTTCTATGGATAGAGTTCTATTTGCTAAGGATAGTGGAGGTAAAGGTCTTCTAGAGGATCACCAATCAGAGTAGAGATTAAGAGATTGGTGTCTCCTATGGATAGATATCCATGAACTTGATTTAGGGGATTGGTATCTCCTTTGTACAAAGGTCCATAAAAATTGTAATAGGGAAAGTATTCCCAAGAGATTGATTGAGAAAATTTTAGTGAAATATTTTCTTCGTGGAGTAGCCTACATTGGGTGAACCACGTAAATTATGGTGTCTCTATTGTGTGTGGTGATTTATGCATTGATTTAATTACTACTATTGATATTGCTATCTATACATTACATAATATTGATTGGGAAAGAAAAGTAAAAAGTGGTCTTATACTGTTCACCCCCCTCTTAGTATAAGCTTGTGTTCTTCAAACTTATAGGACACAATATTTTAGTTTCAACATATTAACAAGGAACCGTCTATTCAATATGATCCTAATTTAAGGAAGAACAATATCAATGAACCTAAGGAATGTGTCTCATTATATTTTGAAGACTCACTTGAAGTGGCATGCACCATTAAAGAGAAAAAATGGTAAAGAAAATGCAGTTTTAGAAGTTAATACCTCTGTCATTAATAAGAAAATACCAAAAAATGAGCAGGACAAGTCAAAAGATTTTGTAATAGAGCTAGGTTAGGATAAATATGATGAAAAAAAAATTGTGAAAGAATATTAAAGAATAGAATAATAAGACTTACTCCTGATATAAGCAAGGCAAAAAAAGGAAAACCCTTAAATTATCAAGCAAGATCCAAGGAAGCATGACCAAACATAGAGAAAGGAACACAAACTAAGTTGGTTGAACTTCTATTTACCAAACAATAAAATGATATTGGTAAGATGCAGATAGGGCCAAAAGCCCCTAATGAGACATGATTGTCATCTCATGGAATATAAGGGGTGCTAATGCCCCCTCAAAGTATTAGGGACCTATGCTTAATTAATAAGCATGATATTCTTTGTATCTAGGAAACTAAAATGACAAAAGAAGTTTCAAAAACCATGAAAGCATTATGGGAAAGATGTGAATGGGAAATTCTAACTTGTTGGAATCCTTCTAGAACCTCTTGTGTAAGCATTCATAAAACTATCGTTTCACTGGATACTTTGTAGATTATCATTTCATCCTTATCAATGTCTATAAACCTACAACTCAGTCAAGTAGATTAGAAGTTTAGAGTGGGATTGAAGCCTTTATGAGAATTAAAGACCAAGAAACCCGATTCATGATCATAGGATATTTTAATGCCATAACCAAGTTGGATGAAAAATTTAGGGAAATTAGAAAATTAACCAAAATTATGAGAGATTTCTTAGCTTTTATTCAAAACAATAATCTATGGGAGGTTGAGTTTAAAGAAGATAACTATACTTGGACTAACAACAGGAGAGGCCAAAATATAATAGTAAACAAATTATACAAATACATACTTTCTGATCATTGGATAGATGAAGGAAATTGTGCTAAAATTAGTACATTAACAAGAATTGGTTCAGATCACTGGCCAATAAGAGTTAAAATGGTGGTAAGTGAATTAAAAAAACTATCATATTTTAAGTATGAGTAGATGTGGGAAGACCATCCTCAATTTGTTGATATGATAGCTCAAATGTGGAATTCTTCAGGTAATGGTGGGTTGTATGCTCTTTAAAATCAAATTAAATCTATGACATCTAGATTAAAAGAATGGAACAAGAACACTTATGGAATTATTTTTGAGAAGAAAGAAGAACTAAAAGATAAACTTTCAAAATTCTAAAAATGTGATCATAATAATCCAAGCTCAGAGGAAAGGGAGTTGCTTAGTGAATATCATAATATTTTGAATAAGGAAGAGAAATTATGGAGATTAAAATCAAGATAGACATGGTTAAAAGAAGGAGATAAAAATACAAAGTTTTTTTATAGGATGGCTGTAGTACAAAGATCAAAATCTACAATTAGTAGAATTAAATCAATAGAATGGGTTTGGATTGAAGATCGGAGTGAAATTATAAAAGAGGTAAAGTCTTTTTATCAAAATATTCTAGGATCAAAGGAGACTAAACTTCTTAATGATAAAATTTTCAAGATGTTCCTTTAGTTATAACGAATGAAGACAATAGGAAACTGATGGAGCCTATTACTCTTCAAGAAGTTCATTTAGCTCTTTTCTCTTTTAAAAAGGATAAATCCCTAGGTCCAAATGGGTTATCTACAACTTTTTACCAACATAATTGGGATATAATGAAGGATTTTGTATTGGTGGCAGTGGAACAGTCTAGGGTAAAATAATACATACCTTATAAAATAAATGTAATATATCTTACCCTAATTCCAAAAAAGAAGGATGTTGAATTGTTTGATTCTTTTAGACCCATAAGCCTATGTAATATGGCATATAAGATTATCTTCAAAGTGATGGTAAATTGATTAAGGCCATTGTTAGACAAAATAATTTCAAAAGAGCAAGGAGGATTTGTGAAAGGGAGACAAATTTTGGATGGGATCATAGTAGCTCATGAAGTTATACATTCAACAACTTAAATAAAAGATAAAGCAATGATCTTAAAACTTGATATGAGTAAAGCCTATGATAGGATTAAATGGGATTTTCTTTTTATAGTTTTAGAAAAGTTTGGATTTACGAAGAAATGGGTTAGATGGATTAAATGTTGTGTCTCTAAAATTTCTTATTCAGTGTTGGTCAATGGGTTAGTTACAAAATATTTTAAAGCCAAGAGAGGCCCTAGACAAGGAGATCCTCTATCTCCTTATTTGTTCATTATTTTAGCATAGGTTTTGAGAAAGAAATTAAATAAGGCTTACAAATATGGGTTTATAAGTGGACTTAAGGCTAGTAATAACATCGACAACATCACCCATTAACAATTTGTAGATGATACAACCCTTTTTGATAGGGCAAGGATAAATGAGGCCAGAGTTTTGAATAACTTTTTGAAGGAATACATAAGAGCTTCAGGGTAAAATTTTAATAGGACAAAATCTCAAATTTACTTTCTTAACACTCCAACTAATATCAAAGCAAGAATTTGCAGGTTACTTCAAATGGAGGAGGTAAATTTACCAAAAACTTATCTAGGGATGCCTTTATTTGAGGGGAGAATGAGGATAGAATTATGGAATCTAGTTATTAGTAAAGTTAAAAATAAACTTTCAACTTGGAAAGGTAGATGGTTATTGTTAGCAAGAAGAGTGTAGTTAATTAAATTAGTCTTATAGGCCATTCCAACATATTATATGTCATTGTATTCTATGCCAAAATCAGTTTAAAAATGTTTAATCTATATTATGCAATCCTTTTTATGGTCAAGTTTACATGATAAAAGGAATTTTCCTTTGGTAAAATTGAGCAAAGTGTGTGATGATAAAACTAGGGGAGGTCTTGGTTTAAGAGTTCTTATAGATGCAAACTTTACTCTTAGGGGAAAAGTAATATGGAGATTGTACAAAGAGAGTCAAATACAATGGGCAAGAAATATTCTAAGTAAGTATGTTGATCCCAATGACCCAAGTTTAATATTTACAACATTCTCTCTACCAAATGGTTCTACTCTTTGGAATGGTTTAAAAAATCTATTGATCTTATGATTAAAGGTTTAAGATGGGTGGTGAGAACTAGATAAAAAGTTTCTATTTGTATGGATACTTGGTGTGATAAAAAACCACTCAATTTAGATCTAATTTTGAAACCTTGGATGAGATTACTTCAAGACAAATATGGTGATAGGGTTTCAAATATTTTATTTAAGGATCAAGAAGGAATATACAAATGGAAATAAGTTTTTTTACAATTATACAAGACATTGATGCTAGGAGGAAAATGAATAGAAATATAACATTTGTGATTATTACAAGGGGAGCAAAGGATAAATTGATTTGGGAGTTGAATAGCTGAGGAGAATACACAAAAATAAGTGGATATAATGTAGAACACCAAAAAAATAATAATATCACTAGAATATGGAAAGATATTTGGGATAGTCCAAGCATTCCTAAAGTTAAAATGTTTATTTTGCTAGTAGGTCATAGAAGAATTTTATCTTGGGATAACCTTGTGAAAAGGGGTTTTAATGGCCCCTCTCAACGTGTTTTTTGTAAAAAGGAGGAGGAGAGTATAGACCGTCTCTTGGGACATTGCTCGATAGTCTGAAATCTATGGAAATGGATTCTTAATATGTTTGGTAAACACATGGTGATGAATAACAGAATTGAAGATTGGTTAAAGCAATGGTAGAGCACTTATAAAAGAGAGGCTTTACACATAATATGGGATATATCAAAAGATACAATACTTTGGACTGTATGGATAGAAAGGAATAGAAGAATATTTAAAGGAATGGAAAGCAATTTAGAGGTAATAAAAAGGAATATGGTTACCCATAGAGGAGCCTAAAACAACCCTATCAAATCACCTAGTTCCTAATTTAGAAGTAGAGAGCCTTGATAGATGGAGTCAAGTCATTAAATAGAATTATGATGTTGGATACAAGAGAAGAAAAAAGAAGGCAAAGAATATAAAATGGAAACCACCAGATGTAGAGTGTGTTAAATTGAATTTTATGGAGCATCTAAAGGAAATCCAAGACCAGTAGGAGGAGGAGAAATAATAGAGGAGATATTTTGTCTCATTACGCTTTCAATAGTGGATTTATGAAAAATAATGAAGTTGAAGCTTGGGCAACTTTAGAAGGGTTAAAAATATGTAAACAAATAAAATGGAATAGAAAATGGATGGAAGATGATTCTCTCATAGTAATAAATGCAATTTTGAGGAAAGCTAAGGCTCCATGGAATATACAAGAGATAATTGTGGAAATTCAAGATCTTGCTAAAGAGTTTGAAGAAATCAAGTTTACACATACATTAAGGAAAGGAAACAAATGTGCAGAATATGCTAGACAATAAAGGGATTTTTGTTGAGGATCGTGAAGTTAAATTCTCCTTTCCATCATTAGAGGAAGTAGTAGTTTTAATTAAAGCTAACAAGAAAATGTTGATTGCTTGAATCAATTAATGATTAATATTTACTTTAATGTTTTCCATTGGTAATATATGCTTTATTTTGTAACAATAATGTGTTTTCATATAAACTATTTATTATAATTTGTGTGGTTGCACTTGTGTTTTAGGAAGAAAACTAGCAATCTAGATTTAGTAAAGTGGACTATGATAGTGTGATGTTTTAGAAATATTACTCTACTAAGATGCAATGCATAGATAGTAGAGGTGAAGTTTTGTATTGTGAAGGTTGCTATAGGAAAATGTCAAGAAGGATGCTGAATTTTGGAATATTTGTATTCATACAAAAATTGAAAAGATCCAAAAAATGAAAATCAAGAATTTAGTTAGTTTGTACAAAATGATGTAGGTTTTTAGCTATAGCATCTCAATTGATATGATAAGTGTATCAATTTGTAAAATCTCAAGATCTAAATAAGAGAGTTGTAATTTTTCAAGGGTGGGGGACTTGAGTACAACCCCTTATTATCTAGCCAAAGAAATATTGAAAAAGCTTATGATTAACCCATAGAGATTAGGAGGTGTAGTCTTCATGAAAGGGATGCAATAATCTTCACGAAAGTGATGCAACAATCTTTGAAAAATGTATGCAATAGTATTTACAAAAGGGATGCAAGCCCTATATGTAATTTTTGATGTGATGGATTGAAGCGATAATATTCATGAAAGGGATGCAAACCCTAGGTGCAATTTTGGATGTGATGGATCGAAGCAATAGTCTTCATGAAAGGGATGAAAACCCTAGGTGCAATCAAGATTTATAGGAAGAGGGTTTTTCACAACTCACTTGTTGTACTTAGGAGGACATTATTTGTTATCAAATCTATGAGAAAGCCTCTTTGGTCAGAAGAAATATTGCTCAAAGATCTTTGGGTTTGTAGGTGGAACTTTTTTATGAACCTCTTCCCTCTATCAAGATTTCATAGGATGAATTTGGGTTGGATCTAAGTGATCATGAAACCCAAACAATTATATGCAAAATCATGGGCAAAATACTAGGCCTGAAGGAGCTCAAAGGATACATTAAATATTGGTGGACTAGTAAATAATTCCAAGTAACGTTTCCACCCAGAAAAATCTTTTATGTTTCCTTTTCTAATTTAGCACATAGATATAGGGTAATGGTTTATAGATACAATTGTTTTTTTGGACAAAGGGGTGTCTATATAAGATCTTGTACTCCTGGTTTCAACCCTTTTATAAAAGAAGTTGATGGGTACCCAGTCTAGGTGAATCTATATGCTCTCCCTGTGGAATTTTTGGGAGAGAAGATATTCACCAAAATTGGTAATGTCATTGGTGCATTCCGGTATATGGATGCCCAAACAAAGGAAAATTTATCTAGTAAAATTAATTAGTAAAGCAATATTGGTTATTTAGATGAATGTTTTAGTTCCTTGACCTCAATCCATTACTATCTGCTTGAGCAATGGAGAAAAATTGCTATATGTATCCCCTTTATTAAGCCACCTCTCCCTATATTTTTGGGACCAATGTGACTCTTTCAATTTCTTTTGATAATACAAAAAATATTTTTCTTGCACATAAGTATCTTGGTCCATTCCATTGACTTATAGTCTCTTTTGTAAATTGTTGAGCTTAGATTTAATTTCCTCCTTTGCTTTAGATATGTTACCAAAAGTTTTGACATTCCATATCTTCATTTGTCCCTTTAGATATCTCATATTTTGAACAAATATATACATATGCATTCCTTCAAACCTTGCTCCATCCCTCTATAATATAACCATTTGAAAGAAATCAAGGTGTTGAAGCCACATAGACTAACATCAAAATGGCTTTGAATGATCGTTATTGAGTAAATGATACCTCAATAGAATACATTTATGATCTAGATCCTACTCATAATAAAATATCTAAATAGATTTTATACTCTATTTGCAACTATGTATTAGATAACAAAAATCTATCGAATATTTCTGCTTTATGAGCTTACCCAACACATCTATTATCCACATGTATATTAAAATATTGAAGGAACAACATCGCAAAGACCATTTGAATTGATAAATGAAGAAAAATCCTACACTTATTTAGACCTTTAGGAGTCACTTTTATTTTTTGAAGAAGATAGAAATTTTTTGAAGTTCCCCCTAGGATCCATATATCACAATTACGAATCATCATTGAATTTGACATAAATAAGCTAAGCTATTTCCAACATATTTCATGATGAGTAATTATACATCTATAACCTTAACTTCAATATTTTCCTCATTCTTCAAAAAATACCAACAACCCAATTACTTTTTACTTCTAGTAATTGTCCATCCCATTTATATGTCCCATATTATCGTAATACCTCTTGAAGCTCCTACAACAAAAATGTTAAACAATCCCTCATCTTCCAAATTTGTTTGAATGCATCCTTACATTCTGAACTACTTATTTTTTGTTTCTTTAAAAAAAAAACTCAGGACTATAAAAACCTATTGATTCCCTAATTAATTTTTTTATGGGTCTTATTCATATCCCTAATATTACAAGATATTATTTTTATCATCAATTGTTTATATTTGTGTATAGATTCCCACTTTTTATTTTTTAAAATTGATTATATGGGATTGAAATGGGTCCCTCTCATATTACATCATGACCATATAATGGTATTACAACAACTTGGCTACTATGCATGTATCACTTGGCAATATTTTTACCTAGGTCTCCTCCTTGAAAGCCCAAGAATTTAACTGGTTGAGCTAATTCCATTTGATAGGCATATCCCCACTTCTTGTTCATACGTATGATGTTTATTTTTGTTTTTCCATATTAAAATATCTTTGAATCTCCTTTTCTCTTTGTTCTTTCTTTGAGGGTTTTCCTCTCCTTTTTTCATTCCAATAAACACATTCATCTTCAACAATATATGACTTTTCTAGACTATTCATGATGAGACTTATCATCTAGAGGTTTGTATTGCCTTGGAGAACTTGAATTGCAAGGAATAGCCTAAAAAAATGTATTACCATAGAAAACCTAAAGTGCAAGGATAATTATTTATATTCCTTAATTTTTTATGTCTACTCAAAAACCTTGCATTTTCATGGATACCATCCATCATTATTTTCTTATTATGTTACTCTTGAAACCATAAAGTGCAATCATAACGAGACATAGGTTTATGTTGTCCTAGATAATCCAAAGTGCAAGGGATAACCTCACAAACACTTTTCTCTTTATAGTGTCTTATAAATTCTAAGGTGCAAGATTGAATTTTCATAGTAGTTACTTTCGCATGCTACCCTAAAAACCCTAAATTCCATGGAGATCATCCATACTCATTTCCCTGTTAGTGCAAGGGAATTTTTTTACATTAGTCTCACTATTATTGAAAGGAGAGAATTTTATACTACTTGATGAAAATGAAGATGATTTACTTGGATTAAACTTGACCTCTTTCACCTACTTTACTTTAAAATTTGCTTCCACATAATTCTTCGAACCTTTAATTTCTTTTGAATTTGATCTTGTGCCTTGTATTCTTCTTTGGGTTTCTTCTAATAATTGGCTTGAGTAAACTATAATGGCCTTTATCATCTAATAATGTTGAGGATATTTCTTACCACTTTAGTCCTTGATCTAATTCAACTTCTTAAATATAATTTTCCTGCTTTATCTTGAATTTTATCTCATGCCTAGAATTTTCTATCTCTTTCTCCATTGTTTTCACTTTGCAATCTCTTTTCTTTGTGTCAAGTGTCATAAAATTTACAATATTAGAATACAATATTTTCATAATCCACTTGTTGGTCCCATTCTCTTGATATAGATATAATGTTAACATATTATGGCAAAGGTTTTAAAATATCCATGGTAGCATATTTTTAGGTATATACAACATGCCTTTGCTTCTTAGTAATTGTTCTTTCTTAGATGGAATCTCATAGAGTATTGCTAATACTCTTCAAAACCTTTTTATTGATAAGTTGATATGGAAGTCCAAAAAGCCTAACCCACACTAGAATCCTTTTAATAGTTTCTATCTCCAATGGAAAACTTCTCATTTCACAATCTTAAAAGAATGCATCACTTCCCCTAAAACATGGATCACCACCCATTATTTGGTCATTGATTTTTGAACTAGGGAAAATGATGAAAAAAAGCCCTTTTGAAATAAATTTATGGAATAATTTGAATTTAGTCTCCACTTTGATTTTATCTTAATTTAGAATCTTTGAAAAACTTGGCTAGTATCTATGGAACTTACATATTAAACCTATGCTTTTTAGAACCATTATGTCATGCTCAATCATATCATTATTGATAAATACTTTTGGTGTAATGTATGCTACCTAGATAGGGTTTTCCATGTACTTGTTATTCCTCTTATCCCCAGTTAGGAAAATTATAATTTTTTTTTTAATTTGCTACCATGGATTTTGTTTATAATGAGGCTACAAAAATTTAGTTGGAATCAAACATTTATCTTACACACACACACACACATAAAAAGGTTTGTTATACCTTTTCAAAATTGAAATTAATACTCATGGAAGATGATCCATCTTAGCCACTAAAGCTTATATTAAAGGATAAAAATATTTAAAATGTTGAGATTCACCCACAGGATCGAAACCATGGTTTGTATTGTAAAACCCATCATTTGCTATCATTCGTTGCAAACCTCTTGAGTTAATGTGTAAGGTTCCCATGGGAATGAAACCTTGGATTATGATGTAAAAGCTTAATATAAATTCAATTCTAATTACATTTAAAATATAATATCTACTATCCATATTAAAATAGGAACACAATCATGTTGTGGTAGTATTAAACTTAGGAATTGTCCTAACTTCTAATCATGGTTTTGCATCCTAATCCAAGTTTTGACAAGGTTGGACATGATTTCCAACGGCTTCTCACAACCTCTATATTTAGGCTGAATCTCCACTATCCTTGTCAAAAACTAATACACTAATCTAAACTAACTTGTATGAAAGTAAATGCAGAAAGGAAAATGCATGAGAAAATAAAATGCAAAAATAAATTTGCTTGAAAGTTTAAGGGTGCTAAATATTTAAGCAAATATGGCTTTTACACCATAATGAGGAAAATGTGTGATAAATCAACACATGAAAAGCCAAATAACATCAATGTCCACCCATTTGTTTGATTATAAAATTGATAAACAAATGACAAGATGGGCTAGAAGGGCCATGCCACAACCATTGTGCAATTGACAACCAAAACGATAATGACTCTAATGGAATGCTTAAGGACTTGTCAATTTCTTACAACCTCATGAGTTTAAACCATAATTTGGATTTCATAGAGTGTAACTCTGAGTTCTCATGGCCAAAAAAGAATACAATAAGGGCCCTAATGTTGGAATTATAATTTGATTCATGGTTAAGACCAACTTTGTGTATGAGGGCCCTAGTTGTACAATGGATTAATTATATGTAAAATTTATTATGTTATCCTTATGGGCCAAAGTTAACCTTCTTATGGTTAAACCCTCTTTATATTTTGTAATTAACCTAAAGCCCTCTTATTTTGTAGGTTTAGGTTAAACTTTATGATGTAATTAGGGTTTTGGTATTGCTATAAATACCCCCTCCCACTCTTCATTTTTCATCGAAGTGTTGTGTAATATCATCTATAGATATAGTGATTATTTATAGTACCCACTAGATCTCTCTTTGTCCTTCTTTTGCTTTTTGTATTAGATTTGAGTGAATTTTTTTTAGCAAAAAGATGGTTCAATTTCTTCGACTTTTCTTTCAAACACTAGGGCAAAGTTTCTCTCAATGGTTCACAAGAATATATATTTTTAATAGGTTATAAGTGGATTCTATCGAGGACCACTCCCATAAAAATATCGAAATATTATATTTGTTGTAACATACATTTTTATCACGATTTTTTCATTTATTTTTCTCTTAAATATATTCTTCAACTTCTTGGCCAATTGTCTTCTAAAATTTAAATTTCACTAGGATGAAGATCAACACCATAATTCACTAATTTATCTGCTACTCAATTCCATTTTTGTGGAGACTAATTTATCTGCTACTGCCAGGAGATTACCCCTAGTAATAAATGATGAAAATTAGCATAAATATCATTTTTTAATCCAATCTCCACATCCATTTTTGTTAATAGCATTGATGATCATTTGTGAGTCCCCCTAAATTGAAATATATTTCCATTCTTTTTTTGTTGCAATTTAATCCTTGTAGGAAGTGCCCTAGCCTCTACATAGTTGTTAGTTGAAGTTTCATATGATTTTGAATAAGTGAGGAGAATTTTACCTTCAATATTTATAAAAACACCACCTCCACCAAATTTTATTGGATTTCCTTTAGAAGCACCATCAAAATTAATTTTGATAAACCCAATTTTTGGATATTTCCATTTTACCATAGATCAAATTATATCCTTTGTTTTAATTCCATTGTCGTAGATGACTCTTCCATGTACGTTCAAATCATGTAGCCAAGTTATCAACACCTCTTTTTCTATAATTGAGACTTCCCATGATGAGCAGGTTCACAAGAATATTTGCCAAAAGAAGCATGGAGGTTATTCCATGTATTTTACCATTCATTTTTTATTTTATTAGAAATCTCTTACCTAATCTAGTTCCTTCCTTGTTGTTATCAAGGATTTCTCGATGTTTTTGGTGTTTTTCTACATCTAGAATGGACCAAACCGTCCATGGAGCTACTACAACATTAGATGCATGAGAGGCCTGTAGTACCATTTTTTGAATTTAAAAAATATCTTGCACATACCCTTTTTCAAGAATATTTGGAACTATGATGGGAGGGATGCAATGTCATGCTGCATGGAGGCAATGCCCTCAATTTGCTACACTGACTAGAAATTGAGTTGGATAGTCACCATTTTCATTAGGACTATTGTTGGTTGTAGGTTTGAGGCAACATCAACTAACTAGATAGAAATAACAATTGTTTTACAATGTTATGATTTCATGCCTATAATTTGTAGACATGGTTGAATGGCTAGAGGAGTCATTACTTAGACACTCATGGAAGGAGATCTCGTGTTTAAGTCAAACAAGATTTTTTTACTAGAAAAGGTATTGGGAGGTGTTTGAAGAACACAAGCTTCTACTGAGAGGGGGGTGAACAGTATAGCACCCACTTTTTACTTTCTTTCCAAACCAATATCAATTAGTGTCCTTAATTGCAATAACCAAATATAGCAGTGTGCATTAATGACATAGCTAACAATAGTAAGCAAGAGCACAAATCAGCACACACAATTGAGACACAATATTTAACATGATTCCCCCAATGTGGGGTAGTCCACAAGATAATATCCTTATAATGTTTCACAAAGAAATAGGGATCCTTATCCTAATACAAATGATTACTTTGATCTACTCAAGCTAGGCTATCCACTAATTTGCTCAGGTGGGCAATTCACTGATATGCTCAACAAGGTAATCCACTGATCTGCTCAGCTAGGCAATCCACTGATCTGCTCAGCTAGGCACTCTACTAATCTGCTCAACTAGGCAATCTTGATAGGCTCAGGTAGGCAATCCATTGATCTGATCATCTAGGCACTCCATTGATATGCTCAGCTAGGCACTCCATTGATATGCTCAACTAGGCACTCCACTAATCTGCTCAGATAGGTAATCTTGATCTACTCAGGTAGGCTATCCACTGATATGCTTTAGCAAGCTCACCAAGAACCTGCTCAAAATCTGCTCTAGCAAGATCACCAAGAACTTGCTCAAATTTGCTCCAACAAGCTCACCAAGAACTTGCTCAAATATGCTCCAACAAGCTCACTAAGAACTTTCTCAAATTTTCTTTAGCAATCTCACCAAGAACTTGCTCAAATCTGCTTTAGCAAGCTCACCAAGAACTTTCTCAAATTTTGCTCAGCAAACTCACAAAGAACTTGCTCAAATCTGCTCTAGAATATGTCCACAAATCTATCCCAAAAGCCTTCTCAAAGGCTCAATAAATCATGTACAAAAGCTGCCTCAAATCTGTCCAAAAATCTATCCCAAAAGTCTTCTCAAAGGCTCAACCAATCATGCACACAAGCTACCTCAAATCTTTCCAAAAATTTATCCCAAAAGCCTTCTCAAAGGCTCAATAAATCATGCTCGAGTAGCACTCAAATATCATCCACAAATCTATGAAGGCAAGGATCAATGATGAACTCAACAATGATTGGCAATGAATTCTTCAATGGATGACAACAATGATCCACAATGATCTCAACTCAAATCAATCTCAACTCAACTCAAATCAAATCAATCTCAAAGCTCAAAATTATAGAAGCATAAAGAGAATTGTTAGAGACTCAATATGTTCTATTCACAAACTCAATTTCTTTCTCAACTCAAACTCAAATCAAATCAATCTCAACTCAGCTCAATATTATAGAAGCATAAAGAGAATTGTTAGAGACTCAATATGTTCTATTCACAAACTCAATTTCTTTCTCAACTCAAACTCAACTCAAATAAATCTCAACTCAACTCAATCTTATAGAAGCATAAAGAGAATTGTTAGAGACTCAATATGTTCTATTCACAAAATCAATTTCTTTCTCAACTCAAACTCAACTCAAATAAGAATATAGAAGTTTGTTTCATGGAACTTGAACAACCACTCCACTCATTCACTTGACTAGGCTCAAACAACTCTACTCAACCAATCACCACAAGGAACAATTTTTTCTCACAAAACCTAGTTCAAGCATGAATCAATCAACTCAAAATATTTCCAATAATGCTCAACCACAAATCTCACATAACAATGATACTCATGTTCTCCTCTAACTCAAGTTCAAGTTCTTTGTACAAGCAATGGGCTTCAACAACAATGCTTATAAAACAAGGTTTAATAACAAATCTCAAACTAGAAAATATTGAAGCATTCAACCAATCACTTTTGAAAAGAAAACCACAATCAATCCTTTTCTCTCCAATGATATTTCAGAAATCAACCACCATAAACAAAGTCAATGGAGAATATTGCTCATACCTTTTTGATGCCTTATTAGTTGTCCACTAAATCTACCACACTCAACAAAATTCCTTTTCAACTTTCAATAAGGGTTAGAGATATTGATTAATAACACAACAATAATATCCAAATAACACCTTATTACTCCTACTCAATAAAATACACCATGTCCCCTCATGAAAGAATTAATCCCCTTTGAAAAAGAACAAAGCAAACCTTCACTTTTGAACCCCTTTACAAAACCAGAAATATCTCTTTACATACATCATATTTCTCCCTCTAAGTAAGTTAATCAAATAGCCCTCAAAATGAGCTTTCCAACAATATATAATTTGATATACTTCCAAAAAGAAAATCACTAGAAATCTCTCCGTTTCCTAAAGTGCATCACAACCCTTATTTCTACTAGGGAAACTTTAGAAAAATTAAATATTAAAAAATATTAACTTGCCTTTGTCCTTGACAGGATTCGATCCCTCGATGCCTCCTTGCTCAGTGCCTTAACCACGGCCTTAATAAGCGCTTCGAGCGTTTCAACACAACAAGCATTCCCGATGAGACTCGATCGTAGGACCTCCTGCTTCATACACAATGCACGAAATACTAGGCCAAAGGTGCCTACGCGCTTTGTTATCCTCCATGAATATTTCTTCAACAAACCCAAAATTTTGTGAACCTTTGACAAGCCTTTTTCGCACACGCTTCAAATTCAACACACACGCTCTTTTTGTTTTCCAATAATCACATTAATTCCCGAGAGCAAGCCTAAGGATTAATAAACCTTAGGCATCCTTTTATATAGTTTCCCCCCTCATATTCAACGACGTCGGCGGATTACTTTTATTTTTAATTATAAAATTTAAATTTAAATTTTAAATATTTAAAATTAAATATCTCCATCATCGGGGCACCTTTTTCGATGAAACGAAAAACCAACTTGGGTTTTAAGAAAAACCCATTTCAAATATTCATCCATGGCTTTAAATAAAACCTTTTATTTTACCTGCCTTGGTTTTCACAAAAACCCTGTATATATACATGCTCTCCAAAATATCATAAATGATTATTTATGAAGTGCTTTTGCCACCAAAACTCAATGTGATCCATGTGACATCAATAATCCATGTGACATCAATGACAACATAAAATAACTCAAATTTCCAAAAGTGTTACCTATAGAGGCATCACCATTTGAGCAATCTATTGGCCTGGTTGATTGGCCATGCCATGCTCATGAATATGTTTATGGATATATGGTTGCATGTTCGAATATCTAGGTTGAGAACTTTTTACATAGTTAGCACACCATACGTGCTTGTTTTATTGTGCAACAAGAGTAAACATCTCATAGAACACATTGCTATCTTGGCTAGCAAGATGTGTTTTGGCATCTTAAGACTTTGGTTCAATCCCACTTGGTAAACCTCTTTTAATTTTGAACAAGGAAAATGTATCGACTGACATGGGGCTTTCATGCACCACAAAAAATAATTTTTTGCATATTTAAAATGCCCCAACTAATTAAACATTTTTTTGCATATATAAAATGCCCCAACTAATTAAACATTTTTTTGCATATATAAAATGCCCCAACCAATCAAATGCTTGCAAGTGTCTATGGTTAGGCAAACCAGAGGAGTTGATGTGGTAAAGTGTGATTGGAATGCAAAAACAAATAAGAGTTTTCCAAGTTTAGGTTAAAATTGGCTCTTACAACCTTAAGGTTTGAGAATTTAATTTTTTATTTTTGGAGGTGCATTAAGGCAAAACTTCTAGAAGCCATATCTTTTGCATATGAAAGCATTTTGAACCCATTTCTTTAATCATACAATTGTTTGAGTTCTACGCACTAGTGGCATTAGTTCATGGGATTGTTGCACTGTTAGGACCAGATTGTATAATATGGACTACAAATCCTTGGTTGCTTGTCTTAATGGGCAAAACTATAGTGCTTGGTCAACTTAGACGATTAACTTGCTACAAAGTAAGAACCTATGGTGCATATTTTAAGAGGATAAAGTAGTTCTTATTCATGATGAAAGTCACCATAAAAGAGAGGAAGAAGCTCTAGGTCTATTTTCCTTTCTGATTGAACCAAAGTTGATTTTCCACATCAAAGAATAGAGTGATCCTATCAAGACATGATCAAAATTGCATGAGATTTTTGAGAAAGTTAATACTACTAAAGTTAGTCACTTGGAATTGGAGATTTTCTCTCTTAAACTACTTGAGTTTGGTAACATTGAGGGCTATATTACAAGATTCAAGGCTTTCAGGATAGATATTGTGTTTTTTGGAGGTAAAAGAAAGATGATGTAGAATGTGTTAAGATTGTCCTTGTGAATTTATCCCCCTCCTCTTAAATGTTAAACCTAATGGTTCATATGATTCCTATGCTCTTGGAATATAAAAAGACTCTTACTCTTGATCAAATTTTTTCTCTCCTAGTTTATTTTTAGGTGGCAATGTGGAATTATGGTGGGACTCCACAAATATCAGCTCATGCAAAGGAATATAAATCTAATGAGGCTAAA
Organism: Wollemia nobilis; assembly: GCA_028583015.1. Lineage (NCBI taxonomy): Eukaryota > Viridiplantae > Streptophyta > Pinopsida > Araucariales > Araucariaceae > Wollemia > Wollemia nobilis. Next base: position 2,480,652 of record JAQPPZ010000853.1, on the reverse strand, counting down.
AATTAGGGGCTCAAGGGACAAGATAAGTCTTCAAAGAAAATAAATCCACTTACAGATATTGTAGGAGGAAGAGACATCCAATGAAGAATTGCTTACTCAAGCTGTAAAGGATTAAAATTAATTTTTTTAAGTTTTGTGAATGTCTTCCAAATGATGAGGGAATTCTAAAGGATCTGCCTTAACTTTAGAGGCCCATTAGAGCATCGATTATAGGGGGATGCTATTATTATCACTAATATCTTCTCTCCTTGGCCTTTCAATTTAAAATGGGGGGTGTTGAAATTGTAATATGAATCACAACCAAGGCCAACATTGTGCAATGTTTTGGATAGGCCTAAGGGCATGTCATTGTATATTGTATTAATTATTTGTAGTATTCTATTATTTTAGCCCTATGGTTCCACATTAACCTTGTTATGGTTAAATGATATGGATATTATATGATAGGCATAGTTTAAGTTCCTAGGTTTAATAAAACCTTAGGTTAGGACTTAGTCATAAGTCTTATTTTTAATAATTATTGTGAGACTTTGTTGCTCATGTAGATAGGGTTAGAGCCTATCTTATCCTCCTTGTTTTAGGGATAACATCGTATCTTCCAAATTTGGCATTTGGTTGCTATTTGGAAGGATAATTCATTGTAATTTGTGCTTATTTAAGCACCTATTTTGTAATGTAAATTATCTAGGAATTTATTTCTTATCTTGAAAAATAATTCCTTATCATTGGTATCAGAGCCGAAAGGCTCCTGACCTATGAGGGCGAATTTTCCTTATGGAAATTCTCCCTCTTCCTTTCACATTTTGATTCTTTGGTTTTGAGTTCAAGGTGAAGATCGTTTGGATGACAATTTTTTTGGTTTGCTCCTACCCTGGTCTCACATTTTGTTGCATCTAGTTTGGGGATGTGCTGCATCTACAATTGGTATTGTTAAAAAATTATTGCTCTCGCCAACAATTTTGTTTTTGCTGGTTATAATTGTTGCAACAACTTTTTGTTGCTAAAATTTGTTTTTTTGTGAAAAAAAAACTTTTCTACAAAAATATATATATTATAAAAAACTCCTTTGATTGCAGGTCGACCACCTGCACCACGTATGCGGTAGGCAATCAAGCCTATCAGGTAACATTACATCACCTCAGGGAGTAGGCAACTACCTTTTCTTGATGATCGATCCCTCTCATTTCTAGAATTTGCTTGGTCGATGGCCATTTAGAGGTTGATTTTTTCGATGCAGCCTACTACCAGAAGACGTACCCAATATTTTTAAATCTTTGTACCTACAACAATTCATGCTTTGATCAACCAACATCGATGACTATAAGATTCTTGTCTGACATTGATAGCATCAATCTTCGCTATTGAACCTACTACCCGCACAAACTCCAATAATCTGCTTCCTATTGCACATCGCGTTTGACTACCCTGTAGACTTCATAGATATTGTGCTCATCGATATTGTCCATAGAATTTAATGCCATTTTGTTCATGATTGATGGATCATGCCTTTGTCCCAACTAATCATATGAATATGTGCTTCACATCACCTGATTGGCATCTCGTGTTTGGTACCCACTACATGGTTTGGGTGTCTATCCGAATTGACTACAACTAATCCATGGGATAAGAGGTAAATCGGAGGTGGACAACCTGCTTGTTTTAGTTATTTCTACATGTTTGAAGTACTGTTGTGTTTATTGGCCACTATCCTGGGATGGTCAACTATGGATTAAAAATCATAGGGTTCTCAGTGCTAGTTTTTGCTTGATCCATTCGAGCCAACTGTGCATCTACCCTTTTCCATAGATCCTGCATCCCATTCTTTTTGGTGACATGTTCGCCTGATGTGGCAACATAAACTATTGTTCCTACTATTGATTTTCAAGTACCCAGTTCACAAGTTCTCGATGCTGATTTCCACCCAGCCTAAGCTAATCAGCTCGACCCTCGGTAATTTTAAATCTTCTCTAGCTGTATGCGCTTGATATCTATGGCTTAGAGGTGTTTTTAACTTGAGATATTGTAGATTGATGAATCTGCTTCTATCACTTTTGAACATTGTTTGAAGGGAAATCTTTGCCCGATCTGTCAATGTGACATGATTTTTGCTTCTCTAATTTTTGCCAGTGTAGGTTCCACTTCAGACCTGGATACATCATCGACTTCGCCTTAGCCTGTTATCATCTTGGGATGCTCCGGTTGATATTTTCAATGTGTAAATTCCTTGATTTCATGCATTATGAAGATGCTAATTCAATGATCATAGCAGATTGTGCCACTTGAGCCCAATAGTGTGGTGAGAATCAACTCCATCAGGATCTTGGAACTTCCCAAATTGCAAGGCCACATTGTGTGCTCGATAACTGTACCTACATTGTAGAACACCATAGCTCCAAAATAACTTTTCCTATACCGATATTTGATGGAGAATGATGAAACGTGGCTTTGTTCACATGGCTTCCCCCACAATTTGCACCTTCCACAGTGACAATTTTTGATCACGTCCTTAGATTACGATGGTGTTGAGGAGGAGTATTTTTTTTTGCTCAAGATTAATATCCCACATTGATGGCATGATGGTGCATCATGCACCTTATAAAAAATAATACCCTCTTTTTGATCGACCACCATGTTGTGGTCATGGGGCCTCCATGTGTTACTACCCAGAAGCATCCTGATGGGGCATGCACGTGGAGCCAACTAGATGAGCCACTTGGTGGCCCCATTTTCACACCAACATGATGGACTTAGTCATCCATTTGATTGCCACATTGTGTATGATTCCATTTTGTTTATTTTTCTTGGTGCATAATGATTATTATCCCACATTGCATAGGATAAAGGCTTTTTAAGCCTTTAATAGCACAAAGCCACACTATTTTGATTAGCCAAATATCACTGGCTAACCAACAACTCCATTGATTGTCATGATGTAGTTTACCTCTTGAGTTGCAATGTGGCAATGATGTAGTTTGACCTTATTTGGAATTTTTAATTCCCGTAGTCAACGCTCGTTGGAAGCCTACAAGGTGCACCGCCTATATGTTGAGCTCTTCACCACCAGATAAGCACTAATTAGTGCATGTTAATTTGATATGGCAGGCCCTCTGGCACAACTAATTTGTTCCTAATATGACCATTGAATCTTAGGCTTGTTTATTTCTCCATGTGGTTGACCTGGACCAGCACCCAAAATAAATTTTATTTCTATTCAATATTTTGGAGAATATTTCCTCTCCACATTGTAAAGGGCAACTTGACCCTTTTGTTTTTGCTGCTATTGAGACCTTGATGTAATTCTCAATTTTTGAGGCTTGATATTATTGCAAGTATAGGCTTGCATATAGTCGTTGGAAAGCTCTTTTCGAGCCGGTTCCAATAGGACTATCATTTTGATATTTTATAAAGGTCTTCTTGATATTATGGTGCTCACAAGATTATGTTGTCTAAACCTTCTTTCTCAAACAACTTCTTGTAATATGGAGTGCATTCTTGGTTGAATCTAACACTCCTTAAATCCACCATCATCTTTTGAGACATTTTGGAGTGCGTTCTCCTTCATAAGACCTTTGGCCCTTTTATGTAATTAGGGAAATAACATAAGTACTCCACACATTGGAGTTATCTTTGTGGATTTTTTAGCACCATCTCAAGCATCGCTTATGCATCTTTGAAGACTACAAAGATTTTGGTACTTCGGACCACTTCTGAAGACTATAGATCCTTGATACTTTGAAAGCTTCTTCTTCTCAATCTTATGCTTTTGTAATAAGGAGTGCAGTTAGGTGGTACTCAATACTCCATTTTATGCCTTTTTTCGATCTCCATGATTTGTGCCTTTTTCCTCAAGTAAACCTCGTAATTATTAATCTCCTCTACACACTTAGCGGTTGTAGCGATTGGTTATCCATGCAATCCAATAAGATGAATTGATTACCATAAGGATATTTGATGATATTTCCTCCACTATTCCTATACCAACTATAGTTACAAGATACTTGTTACATAGGACCATTTGTACTAAGTTTTGGGTGCATGCTTATGGTTTAGCATGATTGGTGTGAAGACTTATGAATTTTTGGAGATGGGACGATATTTTTACAAGGCCCTTTTACAGCATAGTAGTGTTCACTCCTACATTCTAGAGGCTGACCTAAGAGGCAAAAATACTCGATATCCCATTGGGTTTCCTTAATGGACCCTTCTTGAGCATGTATTTTGCTCATTTTTGCTCCCTTTGATGAAAATATGGTGATCTCTTTGGGGTTCTTGTATATCGTCTATCTCTCTTCTTTTCTAAACCACTTTGGAGGGTTTCATTTTTGGGCACTTCTATTTGTAATATCTTCTCTCCCACTTCTTTGTAAAAGCATTGGATTCCAATGCTTCTATTGTTGGAAGGAATGATATGGATATTATATGATAGGCATAGTTTAAGTTCCTAGGTTTAATAAAACCTTAGGTTAGGACTTAGTCATAAGTCTTATTTTTAATAATTATTGTGAGACTTTGTTGCTCACGTAGATAGGGTTAGAGCCTATCTTATCCTCCTTGTTTTAGGGATAACATCGTATCTTCCACATTTGGCATTTGGTTGCTATTTGGAAGGATAATTCATTGTAATTTGTGCTTATTATTTTTTTTGGTAAGTAACAAAATATTTACAGTGGGTTTTTTGTTGAAGGATCCCAAAACCTTAGTTACATAGGAAGTCGTGGCTACAATTGCGAGTAAAAACCGGGGCTGCGCCCTTGGGCAACAGTCCGGGGCCCAGGGCCCTAGTGCCTACAAAAAGACAGACTAGCTATGAGACCAGCACTACAAACTTTGGTCTGTGGCCACCAAAACATGGAAAAACCACAAAACAACAAATGCCAAAAATGCAAAAACCTGCTCGTCGCCGCTCCGGGAGGCCTTGTGGTCGGGCCTGGCCTGGATGGGGCCCGACCTGACAGAGTAGCTCCTCTCCCTGTCAGGGCCATTGCCCAGCCTACGACGGGTTCGGCCAGGGCATTGGCCGCTGAGGAAGCCACTTTGGGAGCCAATCGTAATGTCAAGGAAGGCCCTGGTCGTCAAATTTTGCATCTTGCTGTCGAAGTCAGAACTGCCTTTGGTGGCCTCCAGGACCTCCACCTTGGCCTTCTTGGAGCTGCCAGTAGCCCTGTTGCTGCCTGGGGCTGGGCCTTTGCGACTTGAGTAGGAGTCGGGGCCTCGCCTGGGCCCTGGACCGGAGTTCTGCATTTTTGGGTGGGCCAACGCCTTTTCGGGGAAGGGGAGCCTTCGAGGGAGGGGGTCTCCTTGGATTTGGATGCTGCAAGGGAAGCACGGGGCGTGGCCGCGCATCTTCGAGGCCCCGACATGGGGCGGGCTAAGCGCCTGGGCCCTCATCGATGCTGGAATTGTCTTGCGATACTATTTGGGCCAGAGCTTCAGGGAAGTTCATGGTCCAGGTAGTGAAATCTTCTACTGCGGTGGCCTGGTTGGCCATGAAGTCGGTTGCCCTGTTGCCTTCTCTGTACACATGCCGAAGGGCATGATCAGGGAGCCCTTGGAGAATGGTGTGGACTTCCTGGATGGAGTTGTGAATGCGCCAAGAGCAACTTCTTGGGCTATGGGCAGCTTTGATTATAAGTTGGGAATCGCCCTCGATGATGACTTTTGGGGTGGACTCCTTGAGGACAGTCAGCCCGCTGAGGAGAGTTGCTGCTTCGATGAAGTTGTTGGTCTGGATGCCAAGCGGAGTAGCGTACGCCAAGATCAGGGCCCCGTGACTATCGTGGATGACCCCGCCCGCACCCGAGGGCCCGGGATTTCCTTTAGAAGCTCCGTCAAAGTTAAGTTTGACCCATCCAGGAGGGGGGCAGTCCACCTGGTCGCAGACCTATGGGAGGGGGTGGGGGGGGAAGCTGAATTTTGAGGGAGGATAGGAGGGTGGCCTCGCCCAGGCACCGGGGCGCCTCAGTCAAGGGGATGGAGCAGGAATTCTCAAGGGCAAAGGTCACTGCCTTGGTCGCTATCCACTGGGGGGAGCGGGCCGGGGAGGAGAAGGCTCTGCTGCAGCGCTCCAGCCAGAGTTGCCAAAGCATATGAGGAAGGCAGGAGCCCCAGAGGAAGTGGATGAAGGGATGGGCAAAGGGGTTGGGCCACTAAGACAGGAGGTCAGATATGGAGTTGGGGGCCACCCATTGGATAGAGAATTGGGAAAGGATGAGGCCCAAGACTTCGGACGAAAAGGGACAATTGATAAAGAGGTGATTAGTGGACTCCCAGGCAGCACAACAGAGGAAGCATCTATTCGGGATCTGAAAGCCCCTCTTGATCAGATTCTCGATCGTCAGGATCTTGTTTTGGATGGCCGCCCAAACGAAGTGGCTGATTTTGGGGATCAACTTCTTGGCCCACACCTGTCGGGTTGGAAAGGGAGCCTCATCAGGGACTCTTTGGAGATTGTAAGCAGATTTGATAGAAAAGACTCCACTTGGGAGTACCATGCCAAATGCATCTGTCGATTCCTTCGAAGGACGGGATGACAGTCACCTTGAGGAGGCGCTGAAGCCTGGCAGCTTGGAGCGGGTGCCTGGGATCTAGGATGGGTTTCCAGGTAGCCCACCCCTGGTTCTAGGTAAGATAGGCCGACACTCTGGGCCCTCTGTCCGCAAGCCCTGGTTTGAGGATGAGAAGCTCTCTATCAGCAGTCAGGGCCTCATCATGAATCCATCTATCTTCCCAAAAGTCGATCTTGGCTCCGTCCTCGAGGATCCATCTGGTCCCTTTTCGGATTATGTCTTTGGTGAAGATCAGGGACTTCCAAAAGGCTGATCCATCTCGGGGCTGAGCTTCACTGAGGAAGGGGTGGTTATGATAGTATTTTCTATGCACGATGTTGACCCACTCATCAGGGGTATTGGTGTGCACCTTCCAGGCGTGTTTGGACAAGAGGGCCTTGTTCATGAGGACCACCCGCCTGAGCCCGATCCCTCCCTCACCTTTGGGGTGGCAGACCAGGGGCCAAGAGACCAGGGGAATCCTCTTCTTATCTTTGCTGCCCGACCAGAGAAATCATTTCTAAATTTGTTTGATGTGAGCTGCAATGGAGGCCAGGATTCTGAAGACCGACATGAAATATATAGGAATGCTTTGCAGGACTGTCGCCAAGAGGGTGGCTCTGCTAGCCTGTGAGAGGAGGTGACCTTTCCAGGGGGCCAGCTTCCTCTGAATCCGCTCAATCACCCCGCCCCACAGGGCCTTGGAGGACGCACCTGTGAACAGGGGAAGCCCGAGGTAAGAGGAGGGAAGGGAACCAGGGGTGCAGCCCAATATCCACCCGATTTTGATCTGCCTAGCCAAGGGAGTATGGATGAAGAAAATCTTGCTTTTTCGGAGGTTGATTTTTTGCTCGACCGCCTCCTCATACAGGGTCAAGATACGCTTGAGGGTCTTGGCTTGAGGGATTGAGGCAGAGGTGGCGAGGATGGTGTCATCCATGAACTGCTGGTGGGACACAGGGGTAGGCCTGGTGCAGGCTTGATGCCTGAAATGAGACCGTGGGTCACAGCGCCGAGATGGTACGCCCCAGGGCCTCAGCCAGGATGATGAAGAGGATCGGGGATAGGGGGTCACCTTGGCGGAGGCCTCTGGAACTGGGGAAGAACCCGATAGGGGACCCATTGATGAGGATGGAGAACCACGGGGAGGACACGCAGTTGCTGATGAGCCTGACCCAGGAGGGGTGGAACCCAAACTTAAGGAGGACCTTGGACAGGAAAGCCCAGTCAACCCTATCAAAGGCCTTGTTCATATCCAGCTTGAGCAGAAAGGAGGCTTTTTTGGATAGGACGGCCGAGTGAATGGCCTCGTGCATGATTATAACATCGTCTGTGATCAGTCTGCCTTTGATCGAGCTGCCCTGATAGGGGGCAATAATCAGGGGAAGGATATCCTTAAGGCGGGAGGCCATGGATTTAGTTAGGATTTTATACAGGACATTGCACAAGCTGATGGGGCAAAAATTTGAGAGGGATCTGGCTGCTTGGGTCTTGGGGATCAGGGCTATGAAAGTGGAATTGATACCTCTGGGGATGGAGCTGGCAGTCTGCAGGTCTCGAATGGCTGCACACACTTCTTGCCCGACGATGTCCCAGAAATATTGGAAGAATCGAGGGGGAATCCGTCCGGGCCCAGGGCCACCTCAGCCTTCATGGAGAAAGTGGCAGCATGGATTTCGAAATCAGACAAGGGCTGCACAAGCATCTCATTTGCCATGGCCGAGACGAAAGAAGGAATGTGTTCCAGAAGGGATTCAGCTACTTTCGGGGACATGGGGGGCTGTCACCCAGGAGCTCCTGGAAGAAGTGGGTGGCTTCAGCCCGGATGTCCTCTTCTTCCTTGATGATTCTGCCATCGCTGCCCACCAACTCAGCAATTTTGTTGGAACCCCTGTTCCTGAGAGTCGACGCGTGGAAGAACTTAGTGTTTGCATCGCCATCTTGGAGCCACAGGGATCTCGACTTCTGCCTCCAAAAGGTTTCTTCCCTGGCCAGAATGTTGTGATACTCACTGAGAGCAAGGCGTTCCTCTTCCCTGAGCCTCGGGTCTTGGGAGCCTGCTTGAAATCTGGACTCGAGGTCTTCGAGCTTATCTTTAAGAATCGCTTTGTTTTCAAAGATATTATCGAACACCTCCTTATTCCAAACCTTGAGTTGCTCTTTGAGGCATCTCAGCTTGTGAAAAACTTGTTCAGCGGGGCGTCCAGGGACTGGGGGAGCCCACCAATGGCCTACCTGGGCCCGAAAGTCAGGGTGATGTAGCCACATGGACTCGAACCGGAAAGGCCTCTTTGGGGAGGGGCGATGGTCGATTTTGAGGAGGAGGGGGCTGTGATCAGACCCGATTTTGGGGAGGGCCAACAGGGTGGCATCGACAAACATGGGAAGGGCTTCCTTGGACAAGAAAAATCTATCTAGTCTGACCTGTATATGATTTGCTCTCGCTCTTCTATTGGACCAAGTGAACCTGGCTCCTTTCAGATTGACGTCCATGAGCTCATTGAGGGCGGTAAAGGCTCCAAAGTCCTCCATGCTCTTGCCCTGAACCGTTGAGCCCCCACTTTTATTAGAAAGGAACAGGGGGCTGTTGAAGTCCCCGACCAAGATCCAGGGTAGGGGGCAAAGGCTTCTCTCATCAAGCTAATCTCCTTCCATAAGGTTGCTTTCTCGATGGGGTTGTTAGGAGCATAGACGTTGGACAGAATCCACGAGCGCCTTGACTTCACGCAATGGACCAGAATGTTGATTATTCTGGGAGACGAAGATATAAGTCTTCCCTCAAAATACCGGGGGTCCCACATGCACAACAAACCCTCGGCTGAGCCGGCCGCCGGGGTAGACAGGGACTCGCAATTACGCCAGGTAGCTTGGGCTACACGTCGGGCAACAACGTCATCTATTTTGGTCTCCTAAAGAAGGAGGAAGGACGGGTGGTGATCCCTATGAAGTTGGCCGAGGATCCTTTTCTTGGGGGCCCCATTTAGCCCCCTGATATTCCAGGTGATGAGCTTCATTTGACACCCTTGTGGGGTCGCTTGCCCCCCTTCCCGGCCTGAGCGGGGGGTTTGGGTCGGATGGCATCCGTCTTGGAGAAGCTTGCGCCAACGTCAGAGAGAGTTGCCTGGGAGCCATTGGCTATGTCATCTTCAGTGAACCTTGTCCGCTGGTCACCCAGGGTGGGCCGCCCTCTTTTGAGTTTGCTACCAAAGTCTATGGCAAAAGTCCTACTCTGGGTCATCTTGGGGCTGACTTCATCGGGCCCGGATGGAGAACTAGCTTCGATCTCTTCATCTGACCTCTCAGATCTGCACTCCAAGGGAGGAAGCCCAGTAGGGATCACCGGGAGGGGCAGGGGGGGTCAAGGGGGGATAGCGAGAGTGGGGGGGGAGAAGGGGGCCCCGACAGAGGTGGGAGCCAGTGGGGAAAGGAGCCCGGGTGGCTCGCATGCCTGGAGGGGGCACAAGCAGGGGCCTGTGGGGCGGGATTCGAAGCGGGCAGGGAGGGAGAACCTAGGATCGGGGCCCCGAAAGATGACCCAGGGGAGGGAGCAGCAGAAGGGGAAACCTGGGGGAGACCGTCCTCCAGATCGGGGTCCACATGAGAGTCCTTTTGGGTAGGAGGGGGAGCCTCCTTGCTGGTCCAGGCCTGGGATCTATGGCCGTCGTGAGGGGGCCCTCGAGACGGGGCCCGACCTGATCGAGAAGGGAGTTTGGGGACAGGGCCATCAGCCTTTTTGGAAACCGGGCATTGGTGGGGGAGGTGGCCCTGAGTGCAGCAGGTGGGGCAGAAGGCAGGTTTGTTTTCGTAGATCAGGGGCTGGCGCCACAAGAAGGACCCAGACGAGATGGTCATCGAAGAGGGGAGTTCAGATTCGAGATTGGCATTGACGCAAAATCTGGCATGCACCATACGGGATCCTGCCTTGGTAGCGGGGTCGAAGGCCACCAGGTCCTCGATCGACTGAGCAATGAGTCTTAGGACATCTTCGTGCCATAGGTGAAAGGGAAGGTCTGGGAGACGAACCCAGACCAGGGAGAAATTGATGCTTTGGGTGTTGGGGTGGAAGTCAGCTCCATAACGCCTGAGGAAGAGGCTTTTGCGCCCCAAAAACTAGGGCCCACCCGATAGGATATTTTCGGCATCCTCATTGTTATTTAACTTGATGATGAAGAAACCCTTGGTCAGGGCAACCAGCTGAATATGCCCGGACACCTTCCATTTGGTAGCCGCCCATCTGCGAACGGTTTCCATGTCTGGGCGCCCTCCCAGGAATTTCCCTACCAGGGAGGTAGAGGAACCAGCTACCAAGGAGGCGTAGACCTCCTCCTGAATAGAAATGTGGGTGCCCTCGAGGGAAAGCCCTAACCCCAGGGCCTAGGAAGGGGCCCTGGTGCCCACCAAGATCTATTGATAGGAGGGTTTGTTCCCTCCTGAGACAGAGCCCTGCCCAGGATCAGGGGGCTTTTTCCCTAGGCCTGTGCTCGCATCGAGGCTGGCCTGGGGGCCAGGGCCCAAGATGTCATCCCCACCCTAGCCACCAATCATATCAGGTGCAGAGCCATCCTCTGGGCCCGCCGAGGGTCCTGCTGGCCCGGGATCGGGCCTTGACATGCCTGACCCCGATCTCGAACCCGATCCCGCCCAAAAACCTGCACCATTCTCTGAGCCTATCCCCAGCCCTACATTCGTACCTGCTCCTGCTCCTGCTCCTGCTCCCGCTTTCGCCATCATATCATCTAAAAATTGGGTAGTTTAGAAGCCCCCATTTAAGCACCTATTTTGTAATGTAAATTATCTAGGAATTTATTTCTTATCTTGAAAAATAATTCCTTTCATTAAACCCTCTTTATATTTTGTAATTAACCTAAATCCCTCTTGTTATGTTAGTTTAGGTTAACCTTTATTATGTAATTGGGATTTTGGTATTGCTATAAATACACCCACCTCACTCATTTTTCATTGGAGTGTTGTGTAATATTATCTAGAAACATAGTTATTATTTATGCTGCCTATGGGTGCCCACCAGATATCTTTTTTTTGTATAAGATATGATTGGAATATTTTGCTTTTGTTCATTTTTGGAAGGTACTGTAAATTCCAACACCTAGGCATATATTTATGGTAAAAGTTTACCATCGAGTTACCTGGGGTAAGAAAAAATATTTCCTAGTAAAAATAAATATTTAGGGGTAAATTTAGAAAAATGTCACACCTCTAAATGTTACATGCCTCAAATTATACTTCTAACAAGCTTAGAAAACTTAAAAACTAACTTGATGTGCCACTGCATGCCAAAATGTCACTCTCCAAAAGATACACCTTGGAATTTGTGTATTTAATCTACCTTTGTGATTTTTGGATCTATTCACTATGGTTTGGTGAGTGAATTGTTCACATTTTGTGAGCGACTCACTTGAATTTACAAACAAATTGACTCATTTTGTTAAGAAAATCTCCCACAAGTCAATCAATCCTTTCCAACTAGAAAATTTATGCTTAGATCAAATTGGCTAGTTTTTGCAAGTGGATTGGTCTTTGTCTATATTTAATCAAATTTTAAGCATTTTAGGATGATTCTACCATGCGATATTTGCTAATGCATTTTCATTTAAATTTTATAAAGGTATTGTTTGAAGAACACAAGCTTATACTGAGAGGGGGGGTGAACAGTATAAGACCACTTTTTACTTTCTTTCCAAATCAATATCAATTAATGTCCTTAATTGCAATAACCAAATATAGCAGTGTGCATTAATAACTCAGATAGCAGTAGTAAGCAAGAGCACAAGTCACCACACACAATTGAGACACAAGATTTAACGTGGTTCCCCCAATGTGGGGTACTCCACCGGATAATCTCCTTATAATATTTCACACAGAAATAAGGATCCTTATCCAATACAATGATTTCTTTGATCTGCTCAAAGCTAGGCAATAACAAGTTCACACAGAACTTGTCCAAATCTGAATAACAAGCTCACATAGAACTTGTCCAAAACTGAATAACAAGTTCACACAGAACTTGTCCAAATCTGAATAACAAGCTCACATAGAACTTGTCCAAAACTGAATAACAAGCTCACACAGAACTTGTCCAAATGAATAACAAGCTCACATAGAACTTGTCCAAATCTGCTCTAGCAAGCTCACCAAGAACTTGCCCAAATCTGCTCTAACAAGCTCACCAAGAACTTGTTCAAATCTCTCTAGCAAGCTCACAGAACTTCCAATGCTCTACAAGCTCACCAAGAACTTGTTCAAATCTGCTCTAGCAAGCTCACCAAGAACTTGCCCAAATTTTAATCCAAACTCTCAAATCTATCCACAAATCTGTCCCAAAATTGTCCACAAAGTTGTCCCAAAACTGTCCACAAAGCTGTCCCAAAACTATCCATATCAAAAGCTGTCCAAAACTGTCCAAATGTTCCAAAATTGTCCACAAAGGCCTTCTCAAAGGCTCAATCAATCATGCTCAAGTAGCACTCAAATCTCATCCACAAATCTATCAAGGCAAAGCTCAAATATGAACTCAACAATGAATGACAATGTACTCTTCAATGGATGACAACAATGATCCACAATGATCTCAACTCAACTCAACTCAAATCAACTCATAGAAGCATAAAGAGAATTGTTAGAGACTCAATATGTTCTAAGCTCAATCTCAACTCAACTCAACTCAAATCAATCTCAACTCAACTCAAGTCAACTCATAGAAGCATAAAGAGAATTGTTAGAGACTCAATATGTTCTAATATCAATCTCAACTCAAATCAGAATTATGGAATAGTTTGTTTCATGGAACTTGACCAATCACCTCACACAATCACTTGACTAGGCTCAATCAACTCAACTCAACCAATCACCACAAGGGACTACTCTTTCTCACAAAAACCCTAGTCCAAGCATGTATCAACCAACTCAAATGTTTCCAACAATGCTCAACCATAAATCTCACATAACAATGATACTCATGTTCTTTTCAAGTTCTTTCACAACCAATGGGCTTCAACAACTATGCTTATAAAACAAGGTTTAAACACAACTCTCAAACCAGAAAACCTTGAAGCATTCAACCAACCACTTTCGAAAAGGAAACCACAATCAATCCTTTTCACTCCAATGATATTTCAGAAATCAACCACCATAAACAATCAATAGGAGAATGTGCCCATACCTTTTTGATGCCAAGAAGTTGTCCACAAAATCTGCCACACTAAACACAACTTTCCTTTCCAATCTCAATAAGGGTTAGTGGACTTCAAATAATAATCACAAGATAAGCATAACTCAATTTACACCTTTTTACTCCAACTTAATAAACACATCCACCAAAGTCCTTTTTAATAAAAACCCTTATCAAAAATAATAATCAATAAGGCTCTCAAAAATATTTTATAACAACTCCTTATTTCTCCTAAATCTTAATTTTCAATTTCATGAATATCAAATTAAATCAACAACTCATCCACCTCTGAAATAATAATCACAACCCTTATAAAAATAAAATTTAATTAAAAACTTTAATTATTCCTTAACCACCTTATAACTCCTATCCTAGGGCATCAATGAAATTAATTAGAGCAAAACGTAATTACCTCCTCAAGGGGATTCGAACCCCCAACTTGCACACACCGTGAGCGCCTTAGCCGTGGCTAAGGTTGCCACATGAGCTAGCCACTCATTCGAAAGGAAAAGGCATGATGTGCCTTAAGTCCTTCCTCCCTTCCATGCAAACCAAAAGTGCTTCGAGCGCTTTCCTTCCAATGCCTTCGAATGCAGTCAAGGAGATTCGAACCTTGACGTAAAGCGCTGCCACACACCTTAACAAAAATCCAATTGCCAATGCGCCACTCTACCCACAATGTCTTGGGCTTTCGACCAACCTTGGATTTATTCGTTGTCTCCCTTTTCAAAATGATTTTTGCATGAGCTCTCTTCGGATGCTTAGCCAACGATTAACACGAGCAAGGATTAATTTCAAATGAACCTTAGGATCCCCCTTTATATAGTCTTCTCCTCATTTTTGATGACGTCGATGCATTATTGATTTTCCCTCTTTCTTTAGACGTCGGCGCTAACTTTAATTTTAATTTTAAAATTAAAATTTAAATTTTAAATAATTAAAATTTAAACTAAATATTTAAAATTAAATATCTCCATCATCGGGGCACCTTTTTCGATGAAACGAAAGGCCAACCTGGGTTTTAAGAAAAACCCATTTCAAATATGCCATCCATGGTTTTAAATAAAACCTTTTATTTTGCCTACCTTGGTTTTCACAAAAACCCTGAATTTATCCATGCTTTCCAAAATATCATTTGCCCATCAAAACTCAATGTGATCCATATGACATCAATGATTCATGTGACATCAATGACAACATAAAATAACTCAAATTGCCAACAATATCCCCCTTTGTCATTGATGGCAACACCTCTAAAGCAAAAACCACAATCACTGCAAAAACCATCTCTGAGAATCAAAGTTGCTCCCCCTGACTCAATAATCTCTATGGAGGCTGCTCCCCCTAACTCAATGCTCTCTTTGGAGGCTGCTCCCCCTAACTCAATGCTCTCCCCCTTACTCAAATCTCTCCCCCTTTGACATCAATGGCAAAAGGGACACCTATGGGGCTAAAATATATGACTCTTAAACTTAGCCCCCTCACCACCTTCTCTCTTGAGGTGATTAATTTTGGGGTGGGAGTACTTTTACTCCCATATCACATTGTTTCTTTCCTCTATCAACTTCCTTCCATGTTTTTCTGATATCCTTCTCTTGATGAATTACTTGATCTTCTTGTCTAGAACCTGTTTGACCTTCTTGCCTTGAACCTATTTGGAATTGAGTCCTACACCATTTTGCAATATGCCCAAAGTTATTGCAATTAAAACACTTGATATTGTAGCCTTTGGATGGTGCCCATGTCCTGAATTCATTCTTAAAATAATTTCCATATCCATTCCTTTCCTGACCCCTGTATTGTGAAGCTCTATTTTCATGACCATTATGACCATGACTTCTGAATTGTGAAGCTCTAAAACCAAAACCATGTTGCTCATTTCCTTTGCACTGAAAATCTCTATGACCAATCTTGTTACATGAGAAGCAATGCCCCTAAAAACCATACCTTCTTCCTTTGAAGTTTCTTCTAGCAAAATCAAACTTCTTTGATCCATAGACCCTACAGTGTATAGCCCTATGTCCAAATCCATTACAAGAAAAACAATGTCCTTGAAAAGCCCTTTGTTCATGCCTTGGTTCTTCATACCTTTCTTGACCATTATCCTTATGATCATTTTCAACTTGTGCATTGCATCCTTGAACCTTCTTTGTAGTATCTAAATCCTCTTCCTTAGTTTCTTCCTTGCTTTTCTCTTCAAGTATTTCTTTTCCTTTTGAACTTGATTCACCTATCTCAAAACAAGAACCAAACTGAATATTTGGAGCCATAGGAACTTTGGAACTTTCCTCACAAATCTTAGGTGCTTCCTTGCTTTCATATTTTAGAACTTCCTTTCCTTTTGAGTGTGATTCCCCAAACCTGAAATATGAGACCTTTGGTGCTTTGGAATTTTCCTCTTCTTTCTCTTTATTTGTGTCAAGTAGCAAATTGGCACACATCTCTATAGCCTCTGAAATGCAAGTATCCATTTATGCTGCTTCTTTTTCTTTGGAAACCGGTTCTTCCTTATAGATTTCTGAAACAAAACCTCCTGATACAAATATAGGTCCTTGTGTACTTATTTTTTATTTCCCTTCTTCATAACCAAGCCCTGTTTTTATAAATGGATCTCATTGTGAATCCAAAAAATTATCCAGAGTTTTTGAATTTCTTTGAAATCATGCTAACTCATTTATGTAGGTCCCCAAAATTTTCTGATCTTCTTCTTCTAACTGATTACATCTTTCTTTTCTTGCCTTCAATTTCTCAGAAATAGTGATGCCAAGCTCTTTTGTTTCTTGAAGCTCTTTTTCCAAATCTTGAATGTGTTGATTGAGCATCATATTGACCTTTTCATTTTCATGAACCTTATTTTCAAGCCTCTTGATTTTATTTTCCAATATTTTGATTTTCTTTTCCTGTTTTGTGGAATCCTCTTCTTCATCATCATTGCTGCTAGAATTGTCACTAGAACTGTTGCTTTCTTTTTCAACAAATAAACTTTCCTTGTTGCAATTGTTGTAGTACGTGCAATCATCATCTATATGCCCAAAATATCCGCATATGAAGCATTTTAATATCCTTAGACCTTTCTTGTACCTATTTTCTTGCTCAATGGCTATGGCAAGCTCTTCATGTCTTTCTTCAATAGATATATCCTCTTCTTTAACTTCAATACCTAGGAATAGATGTTCTTGCCTTTCTTCATTTATTCCAAAGAATGTACATTCTTCTTCATCTGACTGGTTTCTATCACTGTAATCTGAACTATCACTTGCATCTACAATGTAGTAAGATTTCTTTGCCTTATGAAAAATTTTCTTCTTCTCATACCTGTTTTGCTTGTATCTGTCATCTTTGTCATGCTTATGCTTTCCATATTCTTTTCTTCTTTGACCCTATTTTTCATCATCACTATTTTCTTCATGTGGACACTTGTATGCATAGTGACCAAGATCACCACACTTGTAGCATCTGACTTTCCTTATATCTCTAAAATTCTTTGAGTCCTTATTCCTTTTGATGAAGTTAGCTTCCTCATCATTATCTAAAACTCTACTTATCTCTGAAACTTTCCCTTTCTCTTTCTCTGAAGCCTTGAATGCAATCTCTTTTATTGGAACCTGATGCTTACTTACCCTCATCTCATAAGTTGTGAGAGTACCTTGCAATTCTTCCATTGTTAGCTTGTTGATATCCATTGTCTCTTCTATTGTTGAAACCTTAGAATCATATTTCATGGGAAGTGATCTCAAAACCTTTTGAGTAACTTCTGATTCTTTCATCTCAAAACCTAGGCCTCTCATGGTGTTAGTAATCTCATCAACACGAAGTAAAAACTTTGCAATATCTTCAGAATCTTCCATTTTCAATTCCTCAAATATTTTTCTATGAGTTTGTAGTTTTGCCAACTTTACCTTGGAATCTCCTTCATAAGTATTCCACAACTTGGTCCACATCTCATTAGCTGAATTACATACCATGACCTTTGCAAAATCTATCTCATGAAGCCCACTCAAAATACAATTCATTGCTCTTGCATTGATCTCAACCAATTTCTTGATAGTCTTATCTACCTCGGGATCACCTTCAACCCTATACTCTTTTTCAACCATTTTCCATACCTCATATCCTTGTGATATCAAGTAGTTCTTCATCCTCATGCTCTAGAAAGCATAATTGTTACCATCAAACAATGGAGCCTTATTTGTAGATGATCCATTCTGTGAAGCCATCTGTGTTCTTGTAGAATCTGCCCTCAAGTTGTTAGCTTTTTCGAAGGAACCCGCTCTGATACCAATTGAAGAACACAAGCTTATACTGAGAGGGGGGTGAATAGTATAAGACCACTTTTTACTTTCTTTCCAAATCAATATCAATTAATGTCCTTAATTGCAATAACCAAATATAGCAGTGTGCATTAATAACTCAGATAGCAGTAGTAAGCAAGAGCACAAGTCACCACACACAATTGAGACACAAGATTTAACGTGGTTCCCCCAATGTGGGGTACTCCACCAGATAATATCCTTATAATATTTCACATAGAAATAAGGATCCTTATCCAATACAATGATTTCTTTGATCTTCTCAAAGCTAGGCAATAACAAGTTCACACAGAACTTGTCCAAATCTGAATAACAAGCTCACATAGAACTTGTCCAAAACTGAATAACAAGCTCACATAGAACTTGTCCAAATCTGAATAACAAGCTCACACAGAACTTGTCCAAAAATGAATAACAAGCTCACATAGAACTTGCCCAAAAATGCTCTAACAAGCTCACAAGAAATTGTCCAAATTTTCTCCAAGAACTTGCCAATTCTCTAACAAGCTCACCAAGAACTTGTCCAAATCTGCTCTAGCAAGCTCACCAAGAACTTGCCCAAATCTGCTCTAACAAGCTCACCAAGAACTTGTTCAAATCTTCTAAAGCTTACCAAGAACTTACCCAAATTTTCTCTAGCAAGCTCACCAAGAACTTGCTCAAATCTATCCACAAATCTGTCCCAAAACTGTCCACAAAGTTGTCCCAAAACTATCCACAAAGTTGTCCCAAAACTATCCACAAAGGCCTTCTCAAAGGCTCAATCAATCATGCTCAAGTAGCACTCAAATCTCATCCACAAATCTATCAAGGCAAAGCTCAAATATGAACTCAACAATGAATGGCAATGTACTCTTCAATGGATGACAACAATGATCCACAATGATCTCAACTCAACTCAACTCAAATCAACTCATAGAAGCATAAAGAGAATTGTTAGAGACTCAATATGTTCTAAGCTCAATCTCAACTCAACTCAACTCAAATCAATCTCAACTCAACTCAAGTCAACTCATAGAAGCATAAAGAGAATTGTTAGAGACTCAATATGTTCTAATCTCACTCAATCAAATAAAAATTATGGAATAGTTTGTTTCATGGAACTTGACCAATCACCTCACACAATCACTTGACTAGGCTCAATCAACTCAACTCAACCAATCACCACAAGGGACTACTCTTTCTCACAAAAACCCTAGTCCAAGCATGTATCAACCAACTCAAATGTTTCCAACAATGCTCAACCACAAATCTCACATAACAATGATACTCATGTTCTTTTCAAGTTCTTTCACAACCAATGGGCTTCAACAACTATGCTTATAAAACAAGGTTTAAACACAACTCTCAAACCAGAAAACCTTGAAGCATTCAACCAACCACTTTCGAAAAGGAAACCACAATCAATCCTTTTCACTCCAATGATATTTCAGAAATCAACCACCATAAACAATCAATAGGAGAATGTGCCCATACCTTTTTGATGCCAAGAAGTTATCCACAAAATCTGCCACACTAAACACAACTTTCCTTTCCAATCTCAATAAGGGTTAGTGGACTTCAAATAATAATCACAAGATAAGCATAACTCAATTTACACCTTTTTACTCCAACTTAATAAACACATCCACCAAAGTCCTTTTTAATAAAAACCCTTATCAAAAATAATAATCAATAAGGCTCTCAAAAATATTTTATAACAACTCCTTATTTCTCCTAAATCTTAATTTTCAATTTCATGAATATCAAAATAAATCAACAACTCATCCACCTCTGAAATAATAATCACAACCCTTATAAAAATAAAGTTTAATTAAAAACTTTAATTATTCCTTAACCACCTTATAACTCCTATCCTAGGGCATCAACGAAATTAATTAGAGCAAAACGTAATTACCTCCTCAAGGGGATTCGAACCCCCAACTTGCACACACCGTGAGCGCCTTAGCCATGGCTAAGGTTGCCACATGAGCTAGCCACTCATTCGAAAGGAAAAGGCATGACGTGCCTTAAGTCCTTCCTCCCTTCCATGCAAACCAAAAGCGCTTCGAGCGCTTTCCTTCCAATGCCTTCGAATGCAGTCAAGGAGATTCGAACCTTGACGTAAAGCGCTGCCACACACCTTAACAAAAAGCCAATTGCCAATGCGCCACTCTGCCCACAATGTCTTGGGCTTTCGACCAACCTTGGATTTATTCGTTGTCTCCCTTTTCAAAATGATTTTCGCACGAGCTCTCTTCGGATGCTTAGCCAACGATTAACACGAGCAAGGATTAATTTCAAATGAACCTTAGGATCCCCCTTTATATAGTCTTCTCCTCATTTTCGATGACATCGATGCATTATTGATTTTCCCTCTTTCTTTAGACGTCGACGCTAACTTTAATTTTAATTTTAAAATTAAAATTTAAATTTTAAATAATTAAAATTTAAACTAAATATTTAAAATTAAATATCTCCATCATCGGGGCACCTTTTTCGACGAAACGAAAGGCCAACCTGGGTTTTAAGAAAAACCCATTTCAAATCTGCCATCCATGGTTTTAAATAAAACCTTTTATTTTGCCTGCCTTGGTTTTCACAAAAACCCTGATTTTATCCATGCTTTCCAAAATATCATTTGCCCATCAAAACTCAATGTGATCCATATGACATCAATGATTCATGTGACATCAATGACAACATAAAATAACTCAAATTGCCAACAATATTGAGGTGCTATATTTATGGTGACTTCGTAGGACACCAAGCTCTATTGGCATAAGATCCTAGGTCCTACCTTTATCCTTGGGCATGAAGTCTACAAAACCAGGACTTTCACAATAAATTCATTTGTATTTCTATCTTTTTGTCTTGTTCCTCAAACAATTTTGTTTTCACAACTAGCTCCTTCACATCATTTTTATTTAGAAATAAAATCTTACTTGATAGTTTCCCTTTTAAAATTTGAATTTCACCGAGATGAAGATCAATATCATAGCTTAATTATCTACTACTTGGTTTCCTTATCCATAAATATGATGACATTTCCAATATGCTACCTTCGATAATAATCTATGGACATTAGAAACAATGTTCTTATTATTATTTTTATTTTTTGGATAACAAAGGGTTGTACTCAGGTCCCCCACCCTTGACAAGCCACAACTCTCTCCTTTAGAGCTTGAGAGTTTACAAATAGATTTAATTCTCATCTCAATTGAGATGCTATAGCTATATACCTACATCATTTTTCATAAAATGTCTGAATTCTTGATTTTTATTTTTTGGATCTCCTTCAATTTTCTGAGTGAATACAAATAATCCAGAATTTAGCATCCTTCTTGACATTTTCCTATAGAAGCCTTCACAATACCAAAACATTCCCTCTACTATCTATGCATTGCATCTTAGTAGAGTAATATTTCCAAAACATTGCACTATGATAGTCTGCTTCATCAAATTTGAATTGCTAGTTTCCTTCCTGAAGCATAAGTGCAACTACAAAATTATAATAAATAGTTTATACGAAAACACATTAATGTTATAAATTAAAGCAAATATTACCAATGGAAAACATTAAAGTAAATCTTAATCATTATTTGATTCAAGTAGTCAAAATTTTTCTTGTCAGCTTTAACTAAACTTACTACTTCCTCTAACCATGGAAAAGAGAATTTAACTTCACGATCCTCAATTAAAAACCCTCTATTGGCTAGCCTATCTGCACATTTTTTTCCTTCCCTTAAAGTATGTGTAAACCTAATTTCTTCAAACTCTATAACAAGATCTTAAATTTCCACAATTATCTCTTGTATGTTCCATGGAGCCTTTACTTTCCTCAAAATTGCATTTATTACTATGAGTGAGTCACCTTCCATCCATACTCTATTCCAATTCATTTGGTTGCATATTTTTAACCCTTTCAAAGCTGACCAAGCTTCAACTTAATTATTTGTCTTAAATCCATTATTGAAAATATAATGAGACAAAATCTCTCCTCTATTATTTCTAATTATTTATCCTCCTCCTATTGGTCCTGGATTTCCTTTAGATGCTCCATCAAAATTCAATTTGACCAACTCCACATCTGGTGGTTTCCACTTTATGTTTTTTACCTTCTTTTTGTTTCTCCTTTACCCAACATCATAATTCCATTTAATGACTTGACTCCATATATTTATGCTCTTTGCTTCTAGATTAGGAATTGGGTGAGTTGATAGGGTTGGTTTAGAATCCTCTATGGCTAAATAAATATTCCTTTTCATTACCTCTAAACTAATTTTATTTCATTTAAATATTCTTCTATTCCTTTCTAGTTTCTTTTGATATATCCCAAATTGTCTATAAAGCATCACTTTTAAAGTTGCTCTACCATTGCTTTAACCATTCTTCAATTCTTCTATTCATCACCATACATTTACCAAACATATTAAGAATCCATTGCCATAGATTCCATACTATTGAGCAATGTCCCAAGAGATGGTCTATACTCTCATCCTTCCTTTTACAAATAACACATTGAGAGGGGCCATGAAAACCCCTTTTCATAAGGTTATCCCAAGATAAAATTCTTCTATGACCTACTAGCCAAACAAACATTTTAAATTTAGGAATGCTTGGGCTATCCCAAATATCTCTCCATATTCTTGCGATATTCCTATTTTGTTGGTGCTTTACATTATATCCACTTCTTGTTGTGTATTCTCTTGAGCTATTCAACTCCTAAATCATCTTATCCTTAGCTCCCCTTAGAATAATAATTGTTGTTATCTTTCTACTCAACTGCCTCCTAGCATCAATGTCTTGTATACTTGTAAAAGAATCTTCTTTCCATTTGTATATTCCTTCTTGATCCTTGTATATAATGTTTGAAACCCTATCACCATATTTATCTTGAAGTAATCTCATCCATGGTTTCAAAATTGAATCTAGATTGAGTGGTTTTTTATCACACCAAGTATCCATCCAAATAGAAAAATATTCTCTAGTTCCCACCACCCATCTTAGACCTTTAATCACTAGATCAATAGATTTTTTTAAACCATTCCATAGAGTAGAACCATTTGGAAGTGAGAATGTAGTAAATATTAAGATTGGGTCATTGGGCTCAACATACTTAGAAGAATTTTTGCCCATTGTCTTTGACTCTCTTTGTACAATATCCAAATTACTTTTTCCCTAGGAGCTAAGTTTTCATCCATAAGAAATATTAAACCGAGAACTCCCCTAGTTTTATCATCACACACCTTGCTCCATTTCACCAAAGGAAATTTCCTTTTATCATGTAAACCTGACTACAAAAGGATCAATAATATAGATTAAACTTTTTTCTATAGATTTTGGCATAGTATACAAGGACATATAATAAGTTGGAATGACCTATAAGATTTATTTAATTACTTGCACTCTTCCTGCTAACGATAACCATCTACCTTTCCATACCGATAGTTTATTTTTAACTTTACTAATAACTTGATTCCATAATTCTATCCTCATTCTCCCCTCAAATAAGGACATCCCTAAATAAGTTGCTCATAAATTTGCCTCCTCCATTTGAAGTAACCTACGTATCCCTGCTTTGATTCTAGTTGGGGTGTTTAGAAAGTAAAATTTAGATTTTATCATATTAACTCTTTGACTTGATGCTCTTTTATATTCCTTTAATAATTTGTTCAAAGCTCTAGCCTTGTTTATCCTTGCCCTCCCTAAAAGGGTTGTATCATCTACAAATTTTTTATGGGTGATTTTATTACTAACCTTAAAACCACTTATCTTATTAGCCTTATTCAAGTTCATACCCAAAATATTTGCCATAATAATCAACAAATATGGTGATAGAGGATATCCTGTCTAAGGCGTCTCTTGGCTTTAAATTATTCTGTTACTATCTCATTGACCAATGATGAATATGAAACTGTAGAGACACAAGTTTTAATCCATTTGATTCATTTCTTTCCAAACCCAAACTTTTCTAATACTACAAAAACAAAATCCCATTTAACCCTATCATAGGCTTTACTCATATCAAATTTTAAGATCATTTCTCTCTATTTTCTTGAAGCTATTGAATGCATAACTTCATGAGCTACTATGATTCCATCTGAAATTTGTCTCCCTTTCAGAAATCCTCCTTGATTTTTCGATTTAATTTTATCTAACAAAGGTCTAAATTAATTTTCCATAACTTTGGAGATAATCATATATACCATATTATGTAGGCTTATAGGTCTAAATGAATCAAACAATTTTGCATCCTTATTTTTTGGAATTAGGGTAAGATATGTTGCATTTATTTTATAAGGAATGTATTATTTTACCCTAGATTGTTCCACTGCCATCAATAAATAATCCTTCACTATATCCCAATTATTTTGATATAATCCTGTATAGAGCCCATCTGGACTTGGGGATTTATCCTTATCAAAAGAGAAAAGAGTGAAATGAACTTCTTCCAAAGTAATAGACTCCATTAGTTTCCTATTGTCTTCATTTGTTATAACTGAAGGTACTTCTTGTAGAAGTTTATCATTAAGAACTTCAAACTCTTCTGATCCTAGAATATTATGATAAAAGAACCTTACCTCCTTTCTGATTTCACTCTGGTCTTCAATTCAAACCCCTTATGTTGATTAAATCCTACTAATTTTGGATGCTGATATCTGTACTATTACCATTCTATGAAAAAAATTTGTATTTTTATCTCCTTTTAAACAAGTTTGTCTTGATTTTAATCTCCAAAATTTCTCTTCCTTAAAATATTATGATATTCACTAAGAAACTCCCTTTCCTCCGAGCTTGGATTATTATGATCACCTTTTTGGAATTTTGAAAGTTTATCTTTTAGTTCTTCTTTCTTCTCAAAAATATTTCCTAAAGTGTTCTTGTTCCATTATTTTAATGTAGATGTCATTTATTTAATTTGTTTAGGAAGTGTATACAAAATTTTGCGTTTGTGCTATCATATCAAAAAATTGAGAATGATCTTCCCACATCTTCTCATATTTAACATATGATTTTTTTAATTCACTTACCATCATTTTAACTCTTATTGGCCAGTGATCTAAACCAATCCTTGTCAAGGTATTACTTTTAGCATAAGTCCCTTCATCTAGCCAATGATTCGAGAGTATGCATCTATCTTATTTTTTTGCCATTAGGTTATGGACTATCCTATTTATGGTCCATGTTTAGTTATATTCAAACTCAACCTCCCATAGATTATAATTTTGTATAAAATTTGAGAAATCTCTCATACTTTGTATTTATTTTCTAATTCCCCCTATTTTTCATCCAACTTGGTAATGGCATTGAAATCTCATATGATCATGAATCAGGTTTCTTGGTCTTTACTTATCATAAAGGCTTCAATCCCATGCCATACTTATAATCTATACGACTGAGTTGTAGATCCATAGACTTGATAAGGATGAAAAAAATGTCTACAAAGTAACAAGTGACTAAAGAGGCTATCCAACACCTAGTTTTATGAATGGTTGCATAGGAGATTCTAATAGGACTCCAACATGTTAAAATTTCCCCTGCCACTCATTTAGAATCTATAAAACCCTATTCACATCTTGCCCATACTACATAGTTCTAAAAATTTCTTCCTTTATCATTTTAGTTTCCTAGATACTTAGAATATCAGGCTTATTACTTAAAAAAGGTCCCTAATACACCTCTACTTTGAGGGGGAATTAACACCCCTTATATTCCATGATATGGTAATCATATCTCATTAGGGGGTACTAGCCCCAACTGCAAATTACCAATATCATTTTGTTGTTTGGTAAAGAGAAGTTCAACCAACTTAGTTTGTGTTCCTTTCTATATATTTTCTCTTGCTTCCTTGGATCTTGCTTGATAATTTGAGGGTTTTACTCTTTTTTCTTACCTGTATCAAGAGTAGGTATTATTATTCTATTCCTCAATATTATTTCACAACTTTCTTTTTCATTAGACTTATCCTCTCCTAGCTCTAGTATGAAATATTTTGAATTGTATTGCTCATTTTCTAGTATTTCCTTACTAATGGTAAAGGTATTAAAATCTAACACTGCATTTTCTCTACCAATTTTCTTCTCTTGAATGGTGCATGGTACTTCAATAGAGTCTTCAAAATATGATGAGACACATTCCTTAGGTTCATCAAGAATGTTCATCCTTAAATCTGAATCATATTGAATGATGATTCATTGTTAATATTTTGAGCTTGTACTATGTACTCTAAGCCCTAATATGCTTTTTCTTTATAGGATAAAGCCTAAAAGAATTGGTAGAAAAATTTCTATATCTAGATAGAATGTATCACCTCACTAAAACCCTATCCCTCCATTGCTCCTCCTTTCATCCGAACCCTGGCTAGCAAATATCAACAATTTTATTTTTCATGACATAAAGAATCACCACTACTCTTGTTTTAGATGGTTTACTTCATGGGGAATTCTATTCATAAATATTTCTTAGATTTATTTATATGACCACTCATTTTAAAGCTCTTTAAATCTGCACAAATTGGTCTAAAAATCAACTAAATTGGACAACCCTTTACAGAGATAAAACTCCTAAAATATGTAAGAAAAGAATTGCCCTAATGCCACCCTAGTTTCAAAAAACTATCTTCACATGGTCATATCTCCCTCAATACTACTTGGATTCTTTCAAATGACCACTCATTTCAAATATTTTCAAAATCTATACAAAATAGCATAAACATTTGAATTAGACAACTCTATGCAAAGATATGACCCTTGAAAATTTATTTGCTTTTTCAAAAATTTATCCTAGCTCGATCGATTCACTAGAATCATCTTAAGATCGTTTAAGATATCATAGGCTTAAATACTCTAGGGTTATGTTCATTTTTATTTGATCCCTAGGTTCATTATTTTTTAGCATTATTAATAATTTGTAAATCTCACTCAATTGAAATATATTCCTATCCTTTTTTTAGTGGTAATTTTGATCCATGTAAGTATCCAAGCCTCTAGTAGTTGTTAATTGAAGTTCCATAAGAAGTATCCTAGCCTCTATATAGTTCGTAATTGAAGTCCAATATGATTCTTAGGAAGTGAGAAAAAAATTACCTTTATTATTTTGAAAAATATCATCTCCACTAACTTTAGATTTTTTTAGATCTTGATTGCAAGCATCATCAAAATTAAGTTTGATAAACCCAACTTCTAGAAATTTACACTTTACAATAGATCAAAGTATATCCTTTGTGTTAAATCTATTGTTGTAGATAACCCCTCTATGAATATTCAAATATTATAACCAAGAGGCTAGCATTTGTTTTACTTGAGATTTCCCATTATGAGCACCATGTCTATAAGCATTGTACAAGAGAGGAAATATTATGATTCTAAACTTGGAGATTATTTTAAGATTTATAGATTCTATTATTCCTTTCAATCCTCAAATTCCAAAAATAATGACAAGACAATTGTCCACATGATGAACAACTATTTAACTTTTAAATAATTAATCCAACATTTCATGAACTCTTTTACCATTGATGGAGCTATGCAATATATCCTCATATTTTAAAAAAGTGGCCCTAAATAGCATAAGAAAAGGGAAAATGAATAAGTAAATGATTTGATGCTTCTAGATCCCTCTCACTAAAAGCACATCTAATAGTTCCATGATATCCTCTTCTTTGCAAACTCTCACCTATAAAAAACTTGTTTTAGACTACTAACTAAAGGAATTTCGAGGCCTTAGGGAGGGCCTCGAGTCACCAAACATTATTCTAAGGGCAATTTTTAGGAGTAGGAAACTTTGATTGATCTAAATTATTATATCCCAACTTGGTTGAGTATCCACCATCTTTTGATAGATTCCAAACCAGCTCATCCTTCATGTAAAACGAGGGAAATAGTACTCCTAAAGCATCATTTGAAGCTCATCCATTCTTTATTTGAGGCTCTCTCCTTAAACCATATTACTAATATAAATCCATGAGTCAAATTTTATTTCTCATAATAATACAAATTTTGACCCTTTAACCTTTAGAAGCTAAACATGCTCGAGCCTACTATTGACATTTTAGATCAAATAAGAGGATAAGGCTTCAACTAAGCATCGAACAAAACATTTATAGAACTCATTTATTAACTAACCATATAATAAGTGTCTTGATCAATTGTAAACTATATGATATGAAACTTCATGTTGTCAAGCTTCTTGGTAGGGTTCATTCCCTAAACAATTTTATTGCATTAAAAAAACATGTATATTTTAAAATTAATATTTTCCCTCTGTTCTTTCTTTGATTTTTGAAAATATCCAACCAATTTTTCCCCCAAATTCATTCTCATAAGTCTATAGTTTTTCAAGCCTACCCCTCATATTATTTTACAAAATGTATCCCACACCTACAAAGAGGAAACCTAATTTTTCATCGTATCCTTCCCAAACATATTTTTTGAATTTTTTCAAACTTAGATATTATACATGTTGGTAAGTTTGAAATTGACATTGTATATAGGCATAGATTGTAAAGTATAATCTTTATGAGTTGTAGATTTCTAGTCATGGTTGAATTTATCTTTTCAATCTACCAAACAAGATTCCATTGTCTCCAAAATTGAGTCTCAAAGTTCCTTATTATTTCCTTTTCATAGAAAGAAACACTTAGGTAAGTTGATGGTGATTTTCAACTTTAAACTCTAAAATTTCCATAAGAATTTATTGTAAATATGGGGTAATGTTAATCAAATGGTATTAGATCAACTGGTTAAATTCCTTGACTTTCAAGGGGGAGATCCAAGTTCAAATCTTACCAAAAGATACATGAATAATTACCAAGTTGTTGTAATACCACTATGTGGTTATGATATAATACAAGTGGGACCATTTTAATATCATATAAAAAATTAAAAACAATCAGATATCTTAGATTTTTTAGTATTAACCAATCTCTAGCAATCTCATCACAATATGATAGTATTTTGATTTTAAAATCCATGGTCTCACTAATTGAAGAATGATCCAAAATAAAAGTATCATCAACAAATTAAAAATGAGATTCAAGAGGATCATTTTTTGCAAATTGAATAACCATAATTTTTCTTTGAGAAATATCTCCTCAATTTCTTAATAAGAATAATAAATAGATAAGGAGAGAGTAGGCCACCCTGGTAGAGTCTATGAGACGATTTGAATTATCTAGTAGGGAATCTATTGAATAAAATAGAAATATTTTGGATTGCTTCAACAACATCTAATCCAGAGATGGGCAATTGATTTTTGTAGATGGATAGGAGTCAAATTTATTGACTCTTGGGGCATGGTTTAGGAAAAAATCCATTAAGAGGAGGAGGAGGAGCTCAATTAAAGGGAGGCCATCCTTGGAAGGATAATGGGGGGGAGTGAGGTATTGAATATTACAAGAGAGAGGTTGAGGACTGGGAAGGGGGAGGAGACAAATCAAAAGAGGGATCAACCTTGTAGGAGCAACAAGTAGGGGGACTCCTTAACTTTATCTTGAAATATTATATCTTGAAATATTATATCTTTGCGTGATGGTTCGATAGTCTTAAAATTTTGTTAAATAATTATAAGGACCTCTTTTCATAGCCCTGTGACTACAATTATTTGATGGTTTTAGTATGAATTCATTATTCATAGGGTGCTAATGTCTCTTAGGGACTTGAATCTGCTAAATAAAATCTCAGCCTTATAAGACCCTTTGTCATAGTTTTTTATAAGGTGCTTTGTGCTGTTTTAGATTTACTCTACATAGATACCTATTTATGTTGGCTTTCCACTCAACCAAAGTCACCATTTTTCCTCAACCTTTGCGATTGGAAATTAAATTCTCCTTCTTTCTTCGGCCTCTAGATTTTACATCGAGCGATTAAGTCTTCATTTCATGCCTTTTTGAGTTGATTAAATGGTTTTTAGTTTCTATGTTTAAACTACAAGCAGAGTCGAGTGTAGCCTTACTGACACATTAAGAAGGAAAACATTTAATTTATTTAAACATTGATTAATATTTCTCCATCATTGTACTCTTTCATCACTGCAAAATTAGGCAATACCTAAGGTAAAACTTAGGTTTATTGTTTAATTTTTGCCCACCATTAGAGCATACCATTATGGCATGGCATCACCACACTCAAGAGGGCATGGACAAGGGAAGGCCACACACATCTACCCATAGCTTTATACCACACCTATGATGTGAGAGGCACTTAGCACCTTAAAGGGATTTTGGATCCCTTATGGTTAGTGACCATTGCTTGGTGGTCGAGAGCACCACTAAGTAGGGTTTCCATGTGCTGGTTGTTTGGAAATATGCTCCTATGATAGTTGGCTTGGTTTCTTTCAAATTTTGTTGATCGTCCTCCTTTGTGCCACATGGCTTGGTTTAGTTTGTTGTTGTACTTCGTGTGCTTGGTCGAGAAAAAGTAAAATCTTTTAAAACATGGTTGTGCATTTGTCCCAAATGTGTCGTGTGGAGGTGCTACAATGTCAAATAAGGGGAAAGGCTCCCCTATAAGCTTAACCACCAAGTGGTGGTCGGGTGAGCCATTGTTTGGCAAAGGCCATGCATTGATTGTTAGGCATGATCTAGTGTGGCCAGTTTGATTGTTGAATTACCTATGCATCCATTGGACTATGGTGGACTGAGGCTATTTGGCTATAACTTGCTTGACAATGGTTGACTCCAAACACACACTTTTTACTGAATGAACCCCCATTTATGTTTTAATCAAAAGAATGACCTTTTGTTTTATTTTTTGGCAAGTAAAAGATTTTAATTAATTATCGAGTTGAAGGGACCCAATCCCTAATACGAAAGGCTTTCAGAATGTCAATAGCACAAATTTTGAAACATCCCAAATCCATGAGGATGAACATGAAGGCGACCACCATCCTGCAAAAGCTTTAAATAAACTACCTCCAAAAATTGAACAAGAAGATTAGAAAAAACATACATACTTAAATCCATGAATAGAGGAAACAACATCACCATGTAATTCAAAATTTCAAGAGAAAACCATCTGCCAACTACCCTACTCTCAGAACTACTGGGAATAATCTTCGTCCTCTTATTTAACAATGTTGTTCTAGCTCTTTTCAAGGAGAGCATTGAGGACAGTCGAGAGTTCATGAAGCTCCTTTATGGTGCTGGATAATATGATGCACACCTCCTTAACCATATTGGCTACTATCGCGAGTTGCTCCACTATGTTGGTAATGTGATTGATGGTCCTAGTTTGAAGCACATCACCAACATTAAACCTATCATCTTCCTCATCATCCAATATTACCTCGGGCATGGGGTAGGATCCATCAACACCTTTTATTTTTAGAAATCATGAGCTTATGAAAGGATAAGGTCAAACAACCTTCCTTTTGCTCCTCAAGGGTTTGCTTCTGAATTCATTAGCATGGGGCTCCACTAGGACTGAATCCTTATGCTTTGACGGTGAACATTCCTCATCCTTGTTGCTGGTCTGATTGGGGTTTATTGAAGAAAATTTTGGGAGACCATTAGAAGGGGTAGAAGACTATAGGGGCACTTCAGTAGAGGGGCTATTAGAGAGGGGAACAACACTAGAGGGCTCAATTGGGGGATTTGGATCACAGGAATCAGGACCAAAATCCAACTCAGGAGAGGACACAGTAATATGAGGAGACACAAAAGGTCTAACAGTAGGTTGGGACAAGAGAGCATGTTTATAAATAATGAGGAATAAACCCTAGTGTGAAGGATACTTGGATGTTTTCTTATCCCTATAGTTTTCTATGGTAAGGCTCATGGACCAAAATAGGAAGTCAAGAATGCTAATAGGCTTGATGTCTCACAGATGATTAATGAAGGTGAGGTGGAAGGATCAGAGGGGAATGTTAACATTGTCCATAGTTATATATTGCATAATGGAGATAATAACAGAGTCCTAGGGATGAGGGAGAGAGGATCAGACAACTCCCCCTTGACCCAGGTCAAATCCTTATATTTTTTAGGAAAGTTATATGTTTCTTATTTAAAGTTATGTCGAACCCATATCACTGCCCTGCCCTTGGAAGACAACCCAAAAATTTTAGTCAAAAGATGGATATCTACCTCAATTTGGATCCCTCGAATCTAAACCACTTCGTCATTCCATGAATTGATAAAATTGCTAGTGAATCCATCATCAATACCACTGAAGAGCTTGAAGAAAGGAATGAATCCCTTGGTTCCAAGCAAGGCATCAACAATAGGGTCGAGCTGTAACTCAGAAGGCTTGAGAATGGCCATAATTTCAAATAGAGGACAACAGTAATAAAAAAAACATAGAGACACAAAGGAAAGGATACCAAACAACAAATGAACACTACCCAAAAGGTGGTGTATTAAGAAGGTGTGCCAAAGGCTGCAAAAAAGGGATTACAAGATAGAAGGTACTTTCTAATGCATTTAGGAAATCCAACAAGATAATGACACTGGAACACATAAAATAGGAAATGAGAAAGGGAAACGATGTGAAAAGGATGAGGAAATGAGGGATGACAGGGTTGAAGGGGCCATCTAAATAGGCGGTGCGATCAGCCTAAATGGCAGATGGATAATGAAATTGGAAAATTTGAAAGGTGAACTTAGTGAAATGAGAGGAAAAGTGGTGGATGAAGCAGAGGCATGGGACATTGGGAAGAAGCCAAAAGGAATCATAAGCTACTTTGTGTTCTAATCAAACCTCTTGGAAAGAGGTAAAATCAAAATTTTGAGAGGTAATGATTAAATGGGAAGGTAAACAATTGACCGTGGTGTTAATGGGAACACCCGTGGTGTTGAGGAAAACACCTTTGGAACGACACTTGCTATCATTTGAAATTGTGCTCAACATCATTTTTAGCAGTAGTGATGATGTCTTGAGGGAATGAATCTTCCCATACTATGAAATCATTCTGATTGGCTACCTTGTTAGCCAACAAATCTACAACTGCATTGGCCTCTCTAAAACATGTTGAACTGTGTTGGTCGAAAGCTGCCTGAGAATAGATTGACTCTCTTGTATAATGTTTTGAATATTCTTTTGGACATTTTGAGGAGTGTTTGTTTTCGTTGATGTCAAAAGTATTGTTGTGCTATGTTCGTCATCTTTGAGGACATTAAGTGTTTCCTACAAAAGAAATAAGGTCTTGAAAAGCAATAGGTTATAATATTTATTTTTAAATATTATATACCCAGGAGGGTTCAAAGAATGAAGATCAAAAGAAGGAGATGCAAGTTCAAAATTAGAAAATAATATTTTATTCCTATTATTTCAGATCAAAATCGAGTTTACAAAAATCAAAGAACAAGTTGGAAAAAACCCACAAAGAGATTTTAATTTAAATTAAAATATTTTAATCTTTGATTAAAATTTTAATTTAAATAATGATGGGTGCTAAGGTTAATTTAAATATTTATTTAATATTTAAAATTAACTTTAATATTTGAATTAAAACTAAATTCGAATAATCGCCAACGTTGAAATAAGCTAAAGGTTGCATATAAATAATGCCAAAGTTGGCATTTGGAAAATCATCCATGCGATAGTTTTTGGCTCGTGCAAAAGAGAAGTGTGATTTTTGCATGTGTTTTTGAGGAAAGGAAAAGGACAAGTGTGACTAGCCTTTGAAAAATATTCAAAGTCCATCACAGCTAAGTTGGCATCCAAGGGCTATGTAAGACGCATGTGAGGCGCCTAGTGTAGGTTCGAATACCACGCACATCATTTTGGTGAAGGAAGGTTTGCGTTTTAAGGTTGCACCGTTCGAGGGAGAATGTCAAAGGCACACTAGTGCATTTTGGCTCTTTTGGAGCCATGAAACCCAGCTGGTGGGTGTGAGCGTTGCAAAAGCACTTGGGGGAGAACCAACAGTGGTTCGAATCCTGCCAAGGCCTTTTTGGGCAACACTATTGAGGTATGCATGTTGTGAGGTTTGATTTGGCTTGCAAAAAATAAAAGGGAAATATTTTGCTTGTTGGTTGTCTTGGCTTGCAAAAAATAAAAGGGAAAATATTTTGTTTCAAAGGCTTATGTTGATTAAAGTTTTTGCATAATTAATTTGATTATAAGTTGTTTAGGGGAGTTAAAAGGGAATGCAAAACTTTAATTTTTGGATTGAATTTTTAAGTGTTTAAAGAGTTATAAGAGAGTAAGGAAAGTTTATTTTTGAGATTCAAGGGTGTTGGATATTATTTTAAAAGTTGGATATTATAAGGTGTATTTGGATAATAATTTTTGTATTGAAGAAATATTTTTGAAGAAGTTTTAGGGTGATAATTCTTGTCATCTAACCTTTGTGCTTGGCAAGGAAAGTGTTTATAATTGAGACAGGTTTTGAAGTCTATTCTTCAACAAATAAAAGGTATGGGCATATTATTCTTTGGTTGAAATAATTAATTGGTTGAGATATTATGAAAATTAGATTGGAGTGAAAAGGATTTGATTAAGTTTTCCTTTGTAAGTTTGTTGAGTTGATGAGTTTTCTTAAATTGGAAGTAAATTCTATAAACCTTGTTTGATAAGCATTGTTGGATATTTTGAGTGAGTGAATGCATAATTCATTGTTGTGTGATTGATATCCTTTATTGTTGAGTTTGAATATTGGATTAGGGTTTGAAATATCATGATTATCATTGTTATGTGAGGATTGGTCGATAAGCATTGTTGTTGAAGTAATTGGTTGAGTGGAGAACTTAAACTAGGGTTTGCAAAGATCATGAGTATCATTGTTATGTGAGGATTACTTGATAAGCATTATTTTTGAAGTAATTGGTTGAGTGAAGAACTTGAACTAGGGTTTGCAAAGATCATGAGTATCATTATTATGTGAGGATTACTTGATAAGTATTGTTGGTTGAGTGAAAGTGATTGAGCTTAATTGAGTGGATGTGTTGAAGTGATAGTTCAAGTTCTGTGAAACAAATTGTTCTATATTCTAAATTGATTTGAGAAAGTGATTGAGTGTTTATGAGTGTGAAATATATTGAGTCTCTAACAATTATCTATATGTTTCTGTGGTAAAAAGAGATATTGAAAGTGATTGAGTGTTTGTGAGTGTGAAACATATTGAGTCTCTAACAATTCTATATATTTTTTTGTGACAAAAAGAGAGATTGAAAGTGATTGAGCATTATTGTGAATGTGAAACATATTGAGTCTCTAACAATTCTCTATATGTTTCTATGAGATTGGACAAGTTCTAGTGTGGACTTGTTGAGCATATTTGATGTAAGTCTTTGAGATGACTTGTGGACAGATTTGTGTGAGCTTTTGTGGAAGTTTACAATATAAAATTGAGGACAAAGATTATTGAGCAGATTTGGACAAGTTCTAGAGAGTACTTGTGGATAGATTAGTGTGAGCTTTTGTGGAAGCTTACAAGGCAGATTTAAGACGAGTATTTGAGAATACTTGTGAGTAGAGATGATTGATTTATTTGTTCAAAACTTGAGTCAAGGTTTGGGGCAGATCTAGAAGAGTTGATTTATGATTAATTAAAGCTTTGTATTAAGGCTTGAGGAAAGATATTGAGGACATATTTATGCTAAACCGAAGGACTGTGTTTAGTGCAGATTTGAGGACAGAGATTGAGGACATATTTGTGCTAAACTAAAGGACTGTGTTTAGTGCAGATTTGAGGATAGAGATTGAGGATAGATTTGTACTGGACTGAAGGACTGTGTTTAGTGTAGATTTAAGGATAGTTTTTGGTGCATATTTAAGTGCAGGTTTGTGCCAGACTAGAGATAAAGTTTGAGCAGATTTGTGCTAAATCGAAGGACTATATTTAGTGCA
The DNA here is from genome assembly GCA_028583015.1 of Wollemia nobilis. NCBI lineage: Eukaryota > Viridiplantae > Streptophyta > Pinopsida > Araucariales > Araucariaceae > Wollemia > Wollemia nobilis. The sequence continues at coordinate 2,444,843 of JAQPPZ010000853.1, read as the reverse complement.
GATTTGAGACAGAGCTGAGAGTAAGCTTTGGAGGTGATAGAGTATAGAGGATGACAATATCTAGTGGATATATATCCATCAGCCAGGATAGTGAGGATAGGTCTTATGAGTGAGGACATGAGTCTTTAGTGGATAGAGATCCATTAGCCAATGTAGTGGGGGTAACAGTTATAGTAGATCACCAACCAAAGCTAAGGAGAAAGGTTTTATCCTATGGATAGAGATCTATGAACTTGATTAGGGGATTGGTGTCTCCTTTGGATAAAGGTCCATAAACATTGTAATAGGGAAAATATTCCCAAGAGATTGATTGATAAAATTTTAGTGAAATATTTTCTTCGTGGAGTATCCCACATTGGGTGAACCACTTTAAATTGGTGTCTCTATTGTGTGTGGTGATTTGTTCCTTGGTTTGATTACTACTATTGATATTGCTATCTATACATTGCATAATATTGATTGGAAAGAAAAGTAAAAAGTGGTCTTATATTGTTCACCTCCCCTCTTAGTATAAGCTTGTGTTCTTCAATTGGTATCAGAGCGGGTTCCTTCGCCAGAGTTTAACAACTTGAAGGAAAATATTACAAGAACACAATGGATTCTAATAATAGGTCCTTAGATAATTCAACTCCAGTATTTTATGGAAGTGATTATGTATTGTGGAGTATGAGAATGAAGATCCACCTGATGGCACTTGGCAATGAAATTTGAGAAGTAGTTGAACATGGATACATACCACCAACTACTCCACCTAAAAATAAAGATGGTAAGCTTGTACATCATTAAAATTCAAAAGAAATGAATGTAATTTTTGGAGGTTTTCTTAGAATAGAGTTCATAAAAGTTATGCATTGCAAAGATGCAAAAGGAATTTGGGATAAGTTGCAAAGCATATATGAAGGAGATAAAAGTGCTAAAAAAGCAGAGATACGAAATCTCAAAAGACAATTTGAAGAATTAAGAATGAAGGATGAGGAAAACATTAGTGCTTATCTACTTCGTGTAGATGAGGTTGTTAATGCCATGCAAGGACTTGGAATTGAGATTGAAGAATCGGATGTTTGTGATAAGATATTAAGATCTCTCCCAAAAAGATTTAGTGAAAATATTTATGGTATAGAAGAATCAAAAGATGGTGATTATTTGACAAGAGATATGTTACTTGGTATTATTACAACTTTAAATAATGATGGGTGCTAAGGTTAAATCTAAATATTTATTTAATATTTAAAATTTACTTTAATATTCAAATTAAAACTAAATTCGAATAATCACCGATGTTGAAATAATCTAAAGGTTACATATAAATAATGCTAAAGTTGGCATTTGGAAATTCATCCATGCGATAGTTTTTGGCTTGTGCCAAAGAGAAGTGTGATTTTTGCATGTATTTTCAAGCAAAGGAAAAGGACAAGTGTGACTAGCATTTGAAAAAATATTCGAATTTCCTTGTAGCTGAGTTTGCAGTCAAGGGTTGCATAAGATGCATGCTAGACGTCTAGTGCAAGTTCGAATCTCGTGCACATCATTTTTGGTGAAGGAAGGTTCACATTTTAAGGTTACGTCATTCGAGGGAGAATGTCAAAGGCACACTAGTACCTTTTGGCTCTTGTGGAGCCATGAAGCTCATTTGGTGGGCGTGAGCACTGCAAAAGCACTTGGGGAAGAACCAACGGTGGTTCGAATCTTGCCAAGGCATTTTTGGGCAACACTATTGAGGTATGCACATTGTGAGGTTTGATTTGGCTTGCCAAAAATAAAAGGGAAACATTTTGCTTGTTGGTTGTCTTGGATTGCAAAAAATAAAAGGGAAAACATTTTTTTTTCAAAGGCTTATGTTGATTAAAGTTTTTGCATAATTAATTTGATTATAAGTTGTTTAGGAGAGTTAAAAAGAATGCAAAATTTTGATTTCTGGATTGAATTTTTAAGTGTTTAAAGAGTTATAAGAGAGTAAGGAAAGTTTATTTTTGAGATTCAAGGGTGTTGGATATTATTTTAAAATTTGGATATTATAAGGTGTATTTGGATAGTAATTTTTGCATTGAAGAAATATTTTTGAAGAAGTGTTAGGGTGATAATTCTTGTCATCTAACCTTTGTGCTTGGCAAGGGAAGTGGTTATAATTGAGATAGGTTTTGAAGTCTATTATTCAAAAAATAAAAGGTATGGATATTCTTTGGTTGAAATAATTGATTGGTTGAGATTTTATGAAAACAATATTGGAGTGAAAAGGATTTGATTAAGTTTTCCTTTGTAAGTTTGTTGAGTTGATGAGTTTTCTGAAATAGAAGTAAATTCTATAAATCTTGTTTGATAAGCATTGTTGGATATTTTGAGTGAGTGAATGCATACTTTATTGTTGTGTGTTTGATATCCTTTATTGTTGAGTTTGAATATTAGATTAGGGTTTGAAAGATCATGAGTATCATTGTTATATGAGGATTGGTTGATAAGCATTGTTTTTGAAGTAATTGGTTGATAAACATTGTTTTTGAGGTAAGTCTTTGAGAAGACTTGTGGAAAGATTGGTGTGAGATTTTGTGGAAGCTTATAATACTTAATTAAGGATAAATATTATTGAGCAGATTTGGACAAGTTCTAGAGAGGACTTGTGGAAAGATTAGTGTGAGCTTTTGTGGAAGCTTACAAGGCATATTTAAGACAAGTCTTTGAGAAGACTTGTGAGTAGAGTTGATTGATTGATTTGTTCAAACCTTGAGTTAAGGTTTGGGGAAGATCTAGAAGAGTTGATTTGTGATTAAGTTAAGCTTTGTATTAAGGCCTGAGGAAAGATATTGAGGACAAATGTGTACTAAACCGAAGGATTGTGTTTAGTGCAGATTTGAGGACAAAGATTGAGGAAAAATTTGTGCTAAACATAAGGACTGTGTTTAGTGCATATTTGAGGATAGAGATTGAGGATAGATTTGTAATAGACCTAAGGATTGTGTTTAGTTTAGATTTGAGGACAGTTTTTGGTGCAAATTTGAGGACATGTTTATGCCAGACCAGAGACAGAGTTTGAGCAGATTTGTGCTAGACCAAAGGACTGTGTTTAGTGCAGATTTGAGATAGAGTTGAGAGCAAGCTTTGGAGGTGATAGAGTATAGAGGATGAAAGTCTCTAGTGGATAGAGATCCATCATCCAAGGAAGTGAGGATAGGTATTCTGAGTGGGGATAGGAGTCTTCAGTGGATAGATATCCATTAGCCAGTGTAGTGGGGGCAATAGTTCTTCTAGAATATCACCAACTAGAGCTAGAGGAGAAAGGAGTTCTCCTATGGATAGATATCCATGAACTTGATTAGGGGATTGGTGTCTCCTTTGGATAGAGGTCCATAAACATTGTAATAGGGAAAGGATTCCCAAGAGATTGATTGAGAAAATTTTAGTGAAATATTTTCTTCGTGGAGTAGCCCACATTGGGTGAACCACGTTAAATTGTGGTGTCTCTATTGTGTGTGGTGATTTATGCATTGCTTTGATTACTATTGTTGATATTGCTATCTATACATTGCATAATATTGATTGGGAAAGAAAAGTAAAAAGTGGTCTTATACTGTTCACCCCCCCTCTCGGTATAAGCTTGTGTTCTTCAATTGGTATCAAAGCGGGTTCCTTCGAAGAGTTTAACAACTTGAAGGAAAATCTTACAAGAACACAATGGATTCTAAGAATGGGTCCTCGGATAATTCAACTCCAGTATTTTATGGAAGCGATTATGTATTTTGGAGTATGAGAATGAAGATCCACCTGATGGCACTTGGCAATGAAATTTGGGAAGCAGTTGAAAATGGATACATACCACCAGCTACTCCACCTACAGATAAATATGGTAAGCTTCTACATCATTACAATTCAAAAGCAATGAATGCAATTTTGAGAGGTTTGCATAGAATAGAGTTCATAAAATTTATGCATTGCAAAGATGCAAAAGGAATTTGGGATAAGTTGCAAAGCATATATGAAGGAGATAAAAGTGTCAAAAAGGTAAAGATACAAAATCTCAAAGGACAATTTGAAGAATTAAGAATGAAGGATGAGGAAAATATTAGTGCTTATCTACTTCATGTAGATGAGGTTGTTAATGCCATGCAAGGACTTGGACTTGAGATTGAAGAATCGGATGTTTGTGATAAGATCTTAAGATCTCTCCCAAAAATATTTAGTGAAAATATTTCTGCTATAGAAGAATCAAAAGATGGTGATTCTTTGACAAGAGATATGTTACTTGGTATTCTTACAACTTTTGAGATAAGAACAAAAGAGGAACCTAATATCCGAAAGGAAGCAACCTTCAAAGCTACTAAGAAGACAAAGGGCAAGAAATCATATTCAAGCAATGAGTCATCCAGTGATGAAGAAGCAAATTATGGCAAAAAGAATAAGGATTCAAGAAGATTTAAAGATGCAAAATTTGTTAGATGTTTCAATTGTGGAAAGTATGGTCACTATGCAACTGATTTTCAAGAAGCTAGAAATGGCAATGATGAAGAAAAACAGGATCATAAGAACAGGGAATCAAAAAAATATAGGTACCAAAAGAAAGGTAAGGATGGACAAGGCAGACAAGGAAAGAAGTTCTTTCAAAGACAAAAGAGGAGCTACTATGCAGAAAAGGCAAGTAAGTACTCAAGTGATAGTGATAATAGTTTCTCAGATAATGATAAATATGAAGTTCTATTTCTGATAGAAGAAAAAGAAGAAGTTAAGAAAAGGTCACCAATAATTCTCAAGTATTTTAGATGTGGTAATTTTGGACATCTTGAAGATAGTTGTACAAAGAATGGTTTTAGTTTCAGTGATGATGAATATGAAGATACACTTGAAGGACCAGAAGAGAATATTCTAATGGCACTAGAAGAAGAAGGAGGTGATCCTATAGAAGACAAGTTAGAAGAGAATGAATATGTTTTCAAAGGTAAACAAATAGAGGAAGAATCAGAAAAAGGAGAAGTTGATCTTGAGGGAGAGCTTATTTATGCTCTTAACACATTAAAGAAGGTGAGAAAGCAAAACTCCCAACTTAAGATTTAGTTTCAGGAATGTGATGAAGAAAGAGGAAAGCTTATAGAGGATCTAAATAAGTCAATAGCTAAGACAAAGAAGTTCAAGGATAAGTTAGAAGCAAAGGTCTTAGAATGTGAAAGGTTAGAACATGAAGTGGCTCTACTAAGGGAAGAAGTAGAAAAGTCTAAGGAAAAGCTACACAAGTTTGGAAGAAGCTCAAATAATTTGGATAATATTATCAAGTCACAAAAGCCTACATCAAGAAAGATAGGTCTTGGATTTGAATAGGTACAAAAGAAATAGGAAGAGGAGTCAACCTCAAGTTCTGAAGAAGAAGAAACTTCAGAAGAAGATAGTGTAAGAGAAAGTGAGACTTCTAAGGATGAGTTGGACAATAGAAAGTTCAACAAGGAAAGGAACAATGCACAAAGAAGAAATAGATGGAACAGGAACCAACACAGAGTAAAAGAGACTAAGAGACCAATGAGGTCAAGGCAAGGAAATTTCAATGGATGATGTTTCTCATGTCACAGATTTGGGCACAAGGCTTCACAGTGTAGGACACATGAAAGACAAGAATATGGGAACTTCAAAAATAGGCAGCTTTTTCATGGGTATTGCTACTCATGTAATCAATTTGGTCACAAGGCAATAAATTATAGGGTCCATGATAGGAATAGATATGGCTTCACCAGAAGAAATCCCAAGATATTTGCACCTTCAAGGAATAATAATATTAAGTGTTACAAGTGCAATAATTATGGACATACAACAAAGAGGTGTAGAGCAGACATTCCAGAACCAAGCATGAACAGGAATATGAACATGGGCATGAACATGAATAGGAATGGGAACAAGAACAAGAACAAGAATATGGACATGAATAGGAATAGGAACATGGACATGAATAGGAATAGGAACATGGACATGGATAGGGACATGAATAGTCAAAGGAATCAGAAGGATCAGATGAGAAGGAAAATGGATAAAGATAAAGATCAGTGCTTGATGGGAGTAGAAATACTCCCACCCCAAAATTAACCACCTCAAGAGGAGGTGGGGGAGGGGCTAAGCTAAGAGTTTCATTCTTAGCCCCGAGCCCCAAAGGTGACCCTTTGCCATTGATGTCAAAGGGGGAGATATTTGAGTAAGGGGGAGAGATCTAAGTTAGAAGGAAAGCATTCAGTCAAGGGGAGCAGTTTCCCAGGGGGAGCAGAAAAAGGTCAAGGAAATGGTAAAAAGTAATTGGGTTGCCATCAATGACAAAGGGGGAGATTGTTGGACATTTTGAGGAGTGTTTGTTGTCATTGATGTCAAAAGCATTGTTGTGCTATGTTCGTCATCTTTGAGGACATTAAGTGTTTCCTCCAAAAGCAAGAAGGTCTTGAAAAGCAATAGGTTATAATATTTATTTTTAAATATTATATACCCAGGAGGGTTCAAAGAATGAAGATCAAAAGAAGGAGAAGCAAGTTCAAAATTAAATAATAATATTTTATTATTATTATTTTGGATCAAAAATCGAGTTTAAAAAGATCAAGGAACAAGTTGGAAAAAACCCACAAAGAGATTTTAATTTAAATTAAAATATTTTAATCTTTGATTAAAATTTTAATTTAAATAATGATGGGTGCTAAGGTTAATTTAAATATTTATTTAATATTTAAAATTAACTTTAATATTCGAATTAAAACTAAATTCAAATAATCACCGACGTTGAAATAAGCTAAAGGTTGCATATAAATAATGCCAAAGTTGGCATTTGGAAAATCATCCATGCGATAGTTTTTGGCTCGTGCAAAAGAGAAGTGTGATTTTCGCATGTGTTTTCAAGCAAAGGAAAAGGACAAGTGTGACTAGCCTCCGAAAAATATTTGAAGTCCCTCATAGCTGAGTTGGCAGCCAAGGGCTACGTAAGATGCGTGCTAGGTACCTGGTGCAGGTTCGAATCCCGTGCACATCATTTTTGGTGAAGGAAGGTTCATGTTTTAAGGTTGCACCATTCGAGGGAGAAGGTCAAAGGCACGCTAGTGCCTTTTGGCTCTTGTGGAGCCACGCAGCCCAGTTGGTGGGCACGAGCACTACGGAAGCACTTGGGGGAGAACCAATGGCGGTTCGAATCCCACCAAGGCCTTTTGGGCAGCACTATTGAGGTATGCACGTTGTGAGGTTTGATTTGGCTTGCAAAAAATAAAAGGGAAATATTTTGCTTGTTGGTTGTCTTGGCTTACGAAAAATAAAAGGGAAAATATTTTGTTTCCAAGGGTTTATGTTGATTAAAGTTTTTGCATAATTAATTTGATTATAAGTTGTTTAGGGGAGTTAAAAGGGAATGCAAAACTTTGATTTCTGGATTGAATTTTTAAGTGTTTAAGGAGTTATAAGAGAGTAAGGAAAGTTTATTTTTGAGATTCAAGGGTGTTGGATATTATTTTAAAAGTTGGATATTATAAGGTGTATTTGGATATTAATTTTTGTATTGAAGAAATATTTTTGAAGAAGTGTTAGGGTGATAATTCTTGTCATCTAACCTTTGTGCTTGGCAAGGAAAGTGGTTATAATTGAGACAGGTTTTGAAGTCTATTCTTCAACAAATAAAAGGTATGGGCATATTATTCTTTGGTTGAAATAATTGATTGGTTGAGATTTTCTGAAAACAAGATTGGAGTGAAAAGGATTTGATTAAGTTTTCCTTTGTAAGTTTGTTGAGTTGATGAGTTTTCTGAAATGGAAGTAAATGCTATAAACCTTTTTTGATAAGCATTGTTGGAGATTTTGAGTGAGTGAATGCATACTTCATTGTTGTGTGATTGAGATCCTTTGTTGTTGAGTTTGAAGATTGGATTAGGGTTTGAAAGATCATGAGTATCATTGTTATGTGAGGATTGGTTGATAAGCATTGTTGTTGAAGTAATTGGTTGAGTGAAGAACTTGAACTAGGGTTTGCAAAGATCATGAGTATCATTGTTATGTGAGGATTACTTGATAAGCATTGTTGTTGAAGTAATTGGTTGAGTGAAGAACTTGAACTAGGGTTTGAAAGATAAGAGTGATTGGTTGAGTGAAAGTGATTGAGCTTACTTGAGTGGATGTGTTGAAGTGATAGTTCAAGTTCTATGAAACAAATTGTTCTATATTCTAAATTGATTTGAGAAAGTGATTGAGTGTTTATGAGTGTGAAACATATTGAGTCTCTAACAATTCTCTATATGTTTCTATGGTAAAAAGAGAGATTGAAAGTGATTGAGTATTTGTGAGTGTGAAACATATTGAGTCTCTAACAATTCTCTATATGTTTCTATGGTAAAAAGAGAGATTGAAAGTGATTGAGCATTGTTGTGAATGTGAAGCATATTGAGTCTCTAACAATTCTCTATATGTTTCTATGAGATTGGACAAGTTCTAGTGTGGACTTGTTGAGCAGATTTGAGGTAAGTCTTTGAGAAGACTTGTGGACAGATTGGTGTGAGATTTTGTGGAAGCTTACAATATAGAATTGAGGACAAATATTATTGAGCAGATTTGGACAAGTTCTAGAGAGGACTTGTGGATATATTAGTGTGAGCTTTTGTGGAAGCTTACAAGGCAGATTTGAGACAAGTCTTTGAGAAGACTTGTGAGCAGAGTTGATTGATTGATTTGTTCAAACCTTGAGTTAAGGTTTGGGGCAGATCTAGAAGAGTTGATTTGTGATTAAGTCAAGCTTTGTGTTAAGGCTTGAGGACAAATATTGAGGATAGATTTGTGCTAGATCGAAGGATTGTGTTTAGTGTAGATTTGAGGATAGATTTGTGCTAGACCGAAGGACTATGTTTAGTGCAAATTTGAGGATAGATATTGAGGATAGATTTGTACTAGACTGAAGGACAGTGTTTGGTGCAGATTTGAGGATAGGTTTGTGCTAGACCAGAGATAGAGTTTGAGCAGATTTGTGCTAGATTGAAGGACTGTGTTTAGTGCAGATTTGAGATAGAGCTGAGAGCAAGCTTTGGAGGTGACAGAGTATAGAGGATGATAGTCTCCAGTGGATAGAGATCCATTAGCTAGGGCAGTGAGGACAGGTCTTCTGAGTGAGGATAGGAGTCTTCAGTGGATAGAGATCCATTAGCTAGTGCAGTGGGGGCAATAGTTCTTCTAGAAGATCACCAGCCAAAGCTAAGGAGAAAGGAGTTCTCCTATGGATAGAGATCCACAAACTTGATTAGGGGATTGGTGTCTCCTTTGGATAGAGGTCCATAAAAATTGTAATAGGGAAAGGATTCCCAAGAGATTGATTGAGAAAATTTTAGTGAAATATTTTCTTCGTGGAGTAGCCCACATTGGGTGAACCACGTTAAATTGGTGTCTCTATTGTGTGTGGTGATTTGTGCATTGGTTTGATTATTGTTGTTGATATTGCTATCTATACATTGCATAATATTGATTGGAAAGAAAAGTAAAAAGTGGTCTTATACTGTTCACCCCCCTCTCAGCATAAGCTTGTGTTTTGAATATTCCACCCTACCTTGGTGTTATTCTTAACATGATTAATCACATTTAGAGAATCCCCTTCAAAGATCATTGGGTTAGGTAGTCCTTTACTGAGATCTAGACTCCTCCAGAGAGCACGAGCTTCAGCATAATTATTAGACTGCACTCCTAGGTTTTCAATGAATGCTTTGATGATCTTGCCCTCATGATCTCAAATGATTCCTCCAGCTCCAGCATCTCTGGGATTACCTTTAGATGACCCATAAAAATTTACCTTGAGCCACCCTAGAGGGGGAGGGGTCCACTTGGCGGTGGCCCTATAGTTGGAATGAACAGGGGGTCTGGAGCACTCAGAAGAGATGCTAAGGGATTTGAACAAGTGGGATTCCAACCCAGAAGCTGGAGTTTTTGGATAGGGGACCAAATTTACATTCTCAATAGCAAAGCATACAGCTTTGTTGACCACCGCTTCTGGATCCCTGGAACGGTCATTGAAGATTATGCTATTGCGCTCAAGCCAGATTTACCATAGGGTATGATGCAACAATGCTTCCCATAGGAACTTGAGTCTGGGATTACGAAACACTTGGGGCCATTGGGTAAAAAGGTCAACAATTTATTGGGGCTAGACCCACTTGACCTAAAACATATTCAACAAAATTGAGAAAGCACTGTAGGCAAAGGGACACTCGATCAACAGGTGTTGAGTGGATTCCCAAGCTTGTAAACACATATAACATCTATTAGGCACTATGAAACCCCTCTTGATAAGGTTTTTTGTAGTGAGAATTCTATTTTGGAAAGCTAACCATGAGAAGTGAGCGACTTTCAAAATGAGATGTTTGAGCCAAATTCTCTTAACAACAGCTGGGGCAAGTTGATTATGTTGTAGGTCCTGAGGGGAATCAAGCAAGAGGAAAGCAGACTTGACCAAAAATGTACCATCATCACAACATTTCTAGAAGGGTTTGTCTTTTTCTTGGGCTATAGGGATGAAGCTTGATCTAAAAATTGCTTGCAATGAGATGATAGCTCTGTCAATATTTGCATCGTTTGTGCTGAAATGTAGTTGCTTCCACTTAGGGTGGCCCTGATTTTGCACAATAAAGTTAGCAACTTTCGGTCCAAACTTGTGATCAGTTAGGGGTTTGAGAGCAACAATTTCTGGGTCATTGATAAGAGGCTCATCCCTGGCCCACGAGTCATGCCAAAAATCAATAGTTTTCCCATATCCGAGCTGCCATATGATTCCTCTTTGAAGCAGGGGTCTGGTTTGGATGATTGAGCACCAGAAGTGAGACCCTATTTGAGGGACTTCTTCATCTCTAAAAGAGTGATGCTGCAAATATTTTCTTTTAACAATTGAGATCTATTCCAAATTTTCGTTAGTAAAAACTTTCCAAGCCTGCTTAGCTAAGAGAGCATGATTCATTTTGTTGATTCTTCGAAACCCAAGCCCACCCTTATCCTTTGGAGAGCATACTTTGTCCCAAGCCACTAAATGGAATTTTTTCTGATTGTCAGCTCCAACCCATAGGAAATATTTTTGGATTTGTTCAATCATGGTCCCAACTGTTGCAGGGATTTTAAACATTGATAAAAAATAAATAGGTATGCTTTGTAAAACTGACATGACAAGAGTAGCTTTACCCGCCTGAGAGAGAAGGACACCTTTCCACCCTGCAAGTTTCTTATGAAACCTCTCAATAACATTATTCCACATCGTCTTGGCAGGATTCCCCAGAAACATTGGGAGGCCTAGATATGAAGTTGGGAGGGTTGCAATGGAACATCCCAATATATTTACAATTTTGACTTGGCGGGGCACTGGGGTATTAATGAAATAAATCTTGCTCTTAGTGAAATTGATTTTTTGACCCGCAACTTCTTCATAGAGGTTGAGGATAGATTTGATGACTCTTGCCTCAGAAACTGATGTTGTAGTTGCCAACAGAGTATCATCCACAAATTGTTGGTGAGTTGAAGGTTGGATATTGGAAGCAACTTTGATGCCAAAAATCAAACCCATGGAGCATGCAGCTTTTATGGCTCTTCCAAGGCTCTCAGCTAGGATTATGAAGAGGATGGGGGATAAGGGGTCCCCTTGTCTCAGTCCTCTGGTACTTGGAAAGTACCCTACAGTAGACCCATTCACTAGCACAAAAAACCAAGAGGTTGAGATGCATTGCATGATCAGATATACCCAATCATCATGGAAACCAAACTTCTAGAGGACTTTGGATAGAAAATCCCTATTCACTCTATCAAAAGCCTTATTCATGTCAAGTTTTAAAAAGAAAGCAGAATTTTTGGACTTGTGGATTGAGTGAATAAGTTCATGAATGGTTATGACCCCATCCACAATATTTCTACCTTTAATAGAGCTTCCTTGGCAGGGGTCGATCAAGGATGGGAGAATGCCTTTTAATCTAGTGGCCATAGATTTTGTTAAGATTTTGTAGACAACATTACAAAGGCTTATGGGACGATAATAAAACAGGGCTTTGGAGTTGGGGCCTTTAGGGATGAGGGCAAGAAAAGTAGAATTAACATCCCTGGGAATGACTCTGGACCTCTGCATTTCTTTGATGGCTTGACAAAGGTCAGGGCCAATGATTTCCCAAAAGGTTTGGAAGAACCTTGGGGAGAATCCATCGAGGCCTGGGGCTTTGTCAGGTTGCATGGAAAAGAGGGCCTGATGGATCTCCTTAGAGCTTAAAGGTCTTAATAGATTGGCATTCATGTTATCAGTAATGATTCTAGGAATGTGTGTGAGGAGGGATTCCATGGCTTGGACAGATTGAGGAGGATAGGAACCTAAGAGGGACTCAAAGTGAAGGACAACTTCATCACGAATTTCATGAATATTGGAAGTGAAAGTGCCATCATTTTTTATTAGTCCCTTGATCCTGTTTGCTCCTCTGTGTTTGAGCGTTGAAATGTGGAAAAACTTTGAGTTAGAATCTCCTTCTTTCAACCACAAGTGCCTCGATTTTTGATGCCAGAACATCTCTTCCTTCTTCAATATGTTATGGAATTCTGATAGAAGAAGTTTTTCTTCAGCTCTCAGTCTGGCATCCCCTTGACCCTACTGAAACTGATTTTCAATTATTTGGAGTCTGTCCCTGATGTTCTGCTTGCTTTCAAAGATATTGCCAAAAATTTCTTTATTCCATACCTTCAATTTGGATTTTATAGACCGCAACTTTTGAGTAACTTGGCTAGTGAAAGATCCTGGGAAACTCTCTCCCCACCACTCAACAATGCATGCTTTTAAGTCAGGGTGCTGAGTCCACATTGCCTCAAAATGGAAAGGAGTTTTGAAGGGTGGTCTGTTGGCAGTTTCGAAAATTAGGGGACTGTGATCAGACCCAATATTTGGTAGGGCTTGCAAACTGGCATCTCCAAACAAAAGTAAAGCATCCTGAGAAAGAAAAAATCGGTCAAGCCTTTCTTGAATGAGATCAAACCCTACCCTTCTGTTGCTCCAAGTAAACTAGGATCCCCTTAGCTGAACATCCATTAGCTCGTTTGCATCCACAAAATTGTTGAAATTCCTCGTGATCCTGGGAGTAATTTCTTTCCCTCCTTTTTTCTCAGAAGGATATAGTGGAGCATTAAAGTCTCCAACAAGGATCCAGGGGATATTTATGAAAGCATATCACATCTGAGTGAGAGTATTCTAGAGGTTCAGTCTATCTTGAGGAATATTCGGGGCATAGACATTCATCAACACCCAAGATTACCTTGAAATTGAATCATGAAAAAATATATTGGAAATTCACCCTTCACTGGAAATCACTCTTCCTTCCACCTTGGATGGATCCCAAAGGCAAAGGAGTCCACCAGATGTTCCAGAGGTAGGGCTGAAAGAAAATTCACATTTTTTCCATATGGTTTTGGCAACTTTAGGTGAGGACTGCATGCCTAATTTGGTCTCTTGCATTATAAAAATTGTAGGATTTGACTCCTTTCGCATTGAAGCAACAAGTCTCTATTTTACTGCTCCATTTAACCCTCTCGCATTCTAGGAGAGGATTCTCATTTGGAACTCTTGGAGGGTTTTCTACCTCCTTTGCCTTGTTGTGCAGGAGGTTTAGGTCTCTTTGATTCTTCTCTGTTGGACATTCCCAGTTCTTGAAAGAGAGTTCTTTGGGTGTCGTTGGCTATATCTTCTGCTATATCTCTGTTTCTTTGCTCAACAGTAGAGGGTCTACCTTTCTTTTTGTCACTTCCAACATCAATTAAGGATTTTTTAAAACTCCTGGTCTATTTAGGACTCCAGGCTTCAGGAGAATCATGGGACACCTCAGGGCTAGCAATCTCATCTCCATGGGGATCGGGTGGGGGATGTGAAGGGCTAGACCTATTGGGGGATGGGGAGTTGGGTGGGGGATTAGATGGTGGTGGTGGGAGATTGGACGGTGGGGGCTAGGGAACATCCACCATGGTCGATGGGGATTTTGGATGCGAATCAGAGGAAGGGTGAGGAGGTTGTAGGGGAGGGTTTGCCTTCACGGGTGATTGTTTAGGGTGATTTAAGCCAGGGAATTCCTCTCTGGGAATCTCCTCATTATCATCATTTGCATTGAGATTTAAATTGTTGAATAAACTAAACCTATTGGAAAAAGCAAAAAGGGAACTTGCCTTATTCTTGTCACCATTTGGAGATGGGGGAGCAGGTTGCTTTCCTTTGGGGTCATAACGCGGACCAGCTTTTGCCCTCATTCTCTGCATCTCTCCTTTAGGTGGGCATTGCATCTCCTAGTAATCATTCTAGGTAAGCCTCAGTTTTGGACACTAGTTTCGAAGGTGCCCTTGGGTGCGGCACTCAGTGCAAAAGGAGGGTTTGTTCTCATACTCCACCACTTGGCATCTACGATATGACCCATAAATCAAGTTCACATGGGTCAAAAGCTAGGACTCCAAGTTCGCATTAACACAGATACGGGCCTGCATCATCCTCGATCGAGCACGTGTAGTAGGGTCAATAGTGACAAGCTCCCCAATAGCATGGGCAATCCCTTGTAAAACATCCTCATGCCAAAAATGAGAGGGTAAATTCAGAAGATGGACCCAGATGGGAGCAAAGTTGATGCTCTGGGTTTCTGGATCAAAATCCACGCCCCATTTATGGAGGAATAGGCTTCTTCTCCCAAAGAACCAGGGGCCACCAGATAGAATGTGGTCCGCATCCTCTTGAGTGTTGAGTCGAATCATGAAGAAGCCTCTTGACATAGCAACAAGCTCTAGATAGCCTCTGGTTTTCCATTTCATAGCCGCCCATCACCTGATAGCTTCCATATCAGGTCTGCCCCCCATGAATTTCTCGACTAGGGAAAATGAATCTAAGGAAATGTACCCGACCATGACTTCTTCTGGTAAGATTACATCACATCCATTGGGAATAAAAGTGCATGATGCAGTTGAGGAGGGTTTAGGACCTCCCCTGACTATTTCTACAAATGAGACTGCTTGGGATTTCCTATTTTCCGTAGAATTTTTGTTCGAGGGTTCTTTCCCCCCAAAAGCATCAGTCCCATCTTTTGAAATAGTAGAGTCAGACTTACTTGGGGCCCCGTTCCCATCTCCTTGGTCACCCATTCCATTCTTGGTCCCACTTCCATGCGCACCCATTTCGTTCCCTACTCCCATATTACAGATTCCCTGTTTCCCACTCAAAGAAAATTTAAAATTTGAGGTTTCGCTTGCCATCACTCACTGTCTTAAAGTATTAGACAACCTAGTATATAATGATTTGTTTTGTCGACCTTTTGTTTTATTTAAAAAATGGGTTTTATTGGTTTAATCCAAAGAAAGGTTTTTAATTTAGTTTAAAGATAAACTTATATCTGAAAGAATAGATTTAATTTATTTAGTTTAAAGATAAACTTATATTTGAAAGAATAGATTTAATTTATTAAGTTTAGAGGATAAACTTATATCTAAAATAATATATTTGATTTATTAATTTTAGAGGATAAAACTTATATCTGAAATAATAGATTTGATTTATTAAGTTTAGAGGATAAAAATTATAGCTGAAAGAATAGATTTGTTTTATTAAGTTTAGAGGATGAAATCATATCTAAAAGAAAAGATTTGATTTATTAAGTTTAGAGGATAAAATTATGTCTAAAAGAATAAATTTGATTTATTAAGTTTAGAGGATAAACTTATATCTGAAAGAATAGATTTGATTTATTAAGTTTAGAGGATAAACTTACATCTGAAAGAATAGATTTGATTTATTAAGTTTAGAGGATAAACTTATATCTAAAATATTAGATTTGATTTATTTAATCTAAAGGATAAACTTATATATGAAAGAATAAATTTGATTTGTTTATTTTAAACATAGACTTTTTATCGAAGGAATATCTAAAAGAATAGTTTTGATCATTAAAGTTTAAAAGATTAAAGTTTAAAATATAGACTTATATTTGAAAGAATGGATTTGATTTATTGAAAGTTAGACCTTTTATTTAGATTAAAGGAAAAGGTTTTTATGAGCATTTAATTGGTTAAAAGTATGGGCTTTTAATTGATTAAAGGAAATGGTTTTTGTGAGTATTTAATTGGTTAAAAGTATGGGCTTTTAATTGATTAAAGGAAATGTTTTTTTTAGTATTTAATTAGTTAAAAGTATGGGCTTTTAATTGATTAAAGGAAATGGATTTTTACGAGCATTTAATTGGTTGAAAGTATGGGATTTTGATTAATTGAAAGGATGATGTTATGGATACATTGGACCTTTCAAAAGATGTTATTTCTTTAAATTATTAGAAGGAAGAGATTGTCTTTAGGAGAATGAATGTGGAATTCATTCGAGGGAATTATGGGGTTCCCTCATTGAATTTGTAATGTGAATTAAAGGAACAATTCATGTTTTGAGGACATAAGAATTATGGGGTTCTTATGTAATTATATTGGTATTGATGTTTTGGAAAAATGAATTATGATATTTCTCTATAGAGTTGCAAGAAGGCAACGATTAAGTTATTGTGTTAATGAATGGACTACCACATAAAATGATAGATGCTTTGGTTGGCTCATCATTTAGATGAGACGAACAACTAAAAATTACCTACATAGATGGACTTATGTATGGTAAAGGAAGCAAGAAAATCTTATGTTGCTACACTTAGTACACCTACATAGATAGACTTATGTAAGGTGTAGGTATGGGCATACCCTTTGAAAAACAAAAGGGATAAGTTGGCTCATCATAGAGATGAGACAAATAACTTAATCATAAGGCTTATCATTAATAGACACCTTCATAGAATAACTTATGTAAGGTGGGGAGATATAGATCTCTAATGAGTGTTAAAAAAAATTCTCTCTAGATTTGGTTAGATTTTTTGGTTGTTACATTACACCATCGAGAATTTGTTTACCCTAAAACATGACCACCTTTTTCCTCTAATGATTTTCAATGTGTTTGCCATTATTTTGTAATTATCTTATAAATAATATTGCAAAGGCTTATTGGATAATAAATTCAAATATTTTGTCTTTCCTTTCTTGGGAACTAATGTATTAAAGGTGGCATTGAACTCACTTATTATAGCCATTTTTTCCCTAGACTCTTCAATCATGATCAACATATTTTTTTTACTGGATAATAAGGGGTTGTACTCAGATCCCCAACCCTTGAAAAATTACATCTCTCTTATTTAGATCTTGAGAGTTTACAAATAGATACACTTCTCATCTCAATTAAGATGCTATAACTAGAAATCTACATCATTTTACATAAAAATGTTTGAATTCTTGATTTTCATTTTTTGGATCTTTTCAAATTTTTGTATGAATACAATTAATCCAAAATTTAGCATCTTTCTTGAAATTTTACTATAGTAGCCTTCACAATGCCAAAAATTCATCTCTACTATCTATGCCTTACATCTTAGTAGAGTAATATTTTCAAAACATCACACTATCATACTTTACAAAATCTAGATTGCTAGTTTCCTTCCTGAAATATAAGTGCAACCACAAAAATTATAATAAATAGTCTAACTGAAAACACATTGTTGTTACAAAACAAAGCAGGTATTACCAATATAAAACATTAAAGTAGATCTTAATCATTAATTGATTTAGGAAATCAACATTTTTTTGTCAACTTCAACTAAAATTTCTACTTCCTCTAACCATGGAAAGGAGAATTTAACTTCACGATCCTCAATAAAAACCTCTTTTATTGGCTAGATTATCTGCATATTTGTTTCCTTACCTTAATATATGTGTAAACCTGATTTCTTCAAACTCTTTAGCAAGATCTTGAATTTCCACAATTATCTCTTGTATATTCTATGGAGTCTTTGTTTCCTCAAAATTGCATTTATTACTATGAGAGAATCACCTTTCATCCATACTCTATTCCATTTCATTTGATTACATATTTTTTACCCTTCTAAAGCTGACCAAGCTTCAACTTAATTATTTGTTTTAAATCCACTATTGAAAGCATAATGAGACAAAATCTCTCCTCTATTATTTCTAATTATTCCTCCTCCTTCTACTGGTCCTAGATTTCCTTTAGATGCTCCATAAAAATTCAATTTAACCCACTCCATATCTGGTGGTTTCCACTTTATATTCTTTACCTTCTTTTTGCTTCTCTTGTACCCAACATCATAATTCCATTTAATGACTTGAATTCATCTATCAAGGCTCTTTGATTCCAAATTAGGGATGGGGTGAGTTGATAGGGTTGGTTTGGACTCCTCTATGGTTAAAAATATCTTATTTTTTATTACCTCTAAACTGCTTTCCTTTCCTTTAAATATTCTTCTATTCCTTTCTATCCATATAGTCCAAAGTATTGTATCTTTTGATATATCCCATATTGTATGTAAAGCCTCACTTTTATAAGTGCTCTACCATTGCTTTAACCAATATTCAATTTTTCTATTCATCACCATGCATTTACCAAAAATATTAAGAATCCATTACCATAGATTCCAGACTATTGAGCAATGTCCCAAGAGATGGTCTATACTCTCCTCCTCCTTATTACAAAAAATACATTGAGAGGGGCCATGAAAACCCCTTTTCATAAGGTTATCCTAGGATAAAATTCTTCTATGAACTACTAGAAAAACACACATTTTGATTTTAGGAATGCTTGGGCTATACCAAATATCTCTTCATATTCTAGTGACATTATTATTTTGTTGGTGTTGAACATTATATCCACTTCTTTTTGTGTATTCTACTGAGCTATTCAACTTCCAAATCAATTTATCCCTGGCTTCCTTCAGAATAATCACAATTTTTATCTTTCTATTATCATGATAAACATATTACTCTTCAACAAATCCCAAAATTTTTGAAATAAAATTGTAGGAAATCCATTGAGGTTGGATGGATTGTTAGGGTGGAAAGGGAAAACTATCTTTTGTAGCTCCTCCATATAGATATTTTTGGTCAAGCTTTCATTTTGTCCTGGAATACATTGCCAAAGCTTACCTTAAGCCTCTTTATATTTCTCATTATCTCACATAATATATTTGAAATGACTAATTGCTCTCTTCCTAATATCTTATTCTTCCTTAATATTTTTTCCATTTGAATTTGAAATTTGTTTGATTCGAAAAAAAGATAAATTTGAATTGAGTATAGCATGAAAAATTGGTATTTGTATCCTCTTTCTTAATATTTTACTTCCTATATTTTTGGGCTACTATGAATCTTTCAAATTTTTATGATAATAAACAAACAATTGTTTTTCTTGCACCTAAGTATCTTATTCCATTCCATTGATTTATACTGTCTTTTGTAAATTGTTGAGCTTAGTTTTAATTTTATCCTTTTTTGTAAATATGTTACCAAAAGTTTTTCATTCCATAAATTCATATGTCATTTTAGATATCTCATACTTTGAACAAATGTATACATATATGTTCCTTCAAACCTTGCCTCATCCCTCCATAACATAACCATTTGGAAGAAATCAAGATCTTGGAGCCACATAGACAAAAATAATAATGGTTTTGAATGACCATTATTGAGTAAATGATACATCAACAAAATAGATTTGCAATCTAGATCCTACTCACAAAAAATAAAAATAAAGAGATTTTATACTCTATTTGCAACCATGTATTAGATAACAAAAATCTATCTAATATTTATGATATATTAGTTTACCCAACACATCTATTATCCAATGTATATTAAAATCTCTAAGGAATAACATACCAAAGGCCTTTTGAATTGATACATACATTTAGACCTTTTAAGAGTATCACCTTTATTTTATGAATGAGATAGAAATTTCTTGAAGTTCTCCCTACAATCCAGAGATCAAAATTATGAATCATCATTGAATATGACATAAATAAGCTAAATTATTTCCAACATATTTCAAAAGGAGTAATTATAGCTAGAACATATACATTTATGTCCCTAACTTTGTTATTTTTGTCATTCTTCAAAAATGACCAACAACCCAATTAATTTTTACTTATAGCAATTATCCATCCCATTTGTATTTGTCCCATATTATTGTAATATCTCTTGAAGATCCTACAACAAAAACTTTTAGATAATCTCCCATCTTACAAATCCGTTTGAATGCATTATTACATTCCTAACTACTTATTGTTTATTTCTTGCATTAAAACAAACTCAGGACTATAAAGACCTATTTATTCCCTAATAATTCTTTTTTTAGGGGTCTTATTTGTATCCCTAATATTCCAATATATATACATATATATATATACTTGAGAAAAAGGGGTTTTACTTGGATCCCCCACCATTGACAAATCATAATGCTCTCCTTTAAAGTTTGAGAGTTTACGAAGTTTACAAACATATTCAATTCTCATCTCAATTGAGACGCTATAGCTAGATATATACATATTTCATAAAATTTCTGAATTCTTGATATTCATTTTTTGGGTCTTCTTCAATTTTCTTTGTAAATACAAATATTCAACATCCTTCTTCTTGATATTTTCTAATATTGTCCATCCATCCAAGTGAAATCTTGGTTAGTGGTGGTCTTTGATGATGCCAATCTACCATTGTGCCACTTGAATATCCTTAACTTATTTTTTGGCTTTATGCTTCTATTGCTCTGCTCTGATATTATAAATGGTTGGTCCTACTGTTATTATTATTATTTATTTATAAAAACCCACATCTTTTTTATTAGTTATGTGGTATTCAAATGAGTCCTACTCGTATTACATCATGACCACATAATGGCATTAAAATAACTTGGCTACTATGCATACACCATTTGGCAAGATTTGAACCTAGGTATCCTCCTTAAAAGCCAACAAAATTAACTCGTTGAGCTAAATCCATTTAATAGGCATATCCCCACTTCTTGTTCACACTTATGATGTTTATTTTTGTTTTCCCATATTAAAATTTTTTAGATTTTCCTTTTCTATTTGTTCTTGCTTTGAGGGTTTTCCTCTCCCTTTTCCATTCCAATAAACACATTTTTTTAAATAAAGGGGTAAAAATTTATTGATAAAAAGTCTGGATTACAGAGTACAATAGAGCTTTCAACCAAGACTCAAATAAATAGCCAAACAGGCTAAAACCACTAGACTAGATTGACACCCAAAGAAGACAACAAGAACAAACCACATTAAGTATGTACATCCTTGTGGATCAACTCCCACAGGTATTAAGAGTACCCAGATAGGAGACTCCCAATTATTGATAATCCAAGGATCCAACAACTCATAAGCCCTTTTGACCAGGTAATCAACAACCACATTCCATTCCCTTGGAATGTGCACAAAGGATATAAATTTGAACTCTTCACTCATTCTGAGAATCTGAATGGCTACAGAGGCCAACTGCCAATTAAATTCCTCCACCCTTTTACTGTTTAAAATATTAACCATAATTTGAGAGTCAGACTCACAGATAATCCTATGCCAACCAAGAGAAAACCCCCTCTGCAAGGCCTAAAAAATTGCAAGAGCTTCCATAAAATTGTTGGAGTGAACACCTTTATAAATGGAAAAGAAAAAACTTACACCACCAGCAGAATATCTCCCAACACCGCCAATGCCAGCATGTCCAGGATTGCCCCTGGACGATCCATCAATATTAATTTTTAAAACTCCTCTAGGGGGTGGCCTCCACCTACCATCTATCCTAACCTTCTTGTTGAGTTGAGGAACCCTACTAGGGCTAGAAGAGTTCACACCATCCCCAAAGAGACCAAGGGCTTGTTGTACCTTATCCTCCCTAGAATCCAAAAGAGGGTCCACATCACATTTTCTATGGATGGTTTCCTAAACCATACATAGGATCCTTTTCCAGATCTTTTGAACAACCAAATAACTGCCCTAAAAGATGCGATGGTTTCATTCGAGCCAAATCTTCCAAATGATGCAAGAAGGGCCCAAATTCCAAGCCACCCAAAGGAAGGGGGCCTTGGTTGGAGGTCTACCCAGACTACTCCAAAACTCCACTAGGGACAACACATGAAAACATGGATGGTTCCAGGTGCTCCACCAATGGTGCCAAATGTCTTTGGAAAAGGAGCATTGGAAAAATAAATGAGAAGAGTCATCCTCATTATTACCGCAAAGGACACAAAAAGAGGGACCCTAAAATCCCCTCTTCCTCACATTATCCCAAGTGAGGAATTTATTATGAGCTACCAGCCAGAGAAAGAAGTTACATTTCGGCCAAGAAAATTTGTTCCACACCTTTTTCCACCAAGTGATAGGAAGACTCCCATACTTTTGCTTATCAAGAACCTGATAACCATAGGCTACCAAGTAGGTTCCCTTGGGATCAGGGTTCCAAGATAGAATATCTTTACCCCTCAATGAAGAACAAGGTCTCCCAATAATAATAAGAGCAAGCACCTCTCTGTCCTTGGCCAGTCCCCCCTGGGGCCATTCTTGTGGATATTTCCACCTATACATCTCCATATTTCTAAAATACTAGATTTTTTAAAGTCCTCCACATGAGACCAACCCACTTCCAAGAAACAAATACTTAGGGAATGTAACCTGGGATATTGATTCAAGATAGGAGGGTGGCCATCCCAAGAATCCTCCCAAAAAAGAGCATCTGATCCTCGATTGCAAATCCAAAACAAACCTTGCTTGATTAAATTAGCTCCTCTTTTTAGAGTGTCCCAGATAACTAAACCTTTCCCAACCAAGTTGACTCTAGGGATCTCAACCTCATAAATACCTCTCAAGTATTTACAAGATAATATTTTAGCCCAAATATGATCTTGAGAGGTACACCATATCCAATAAATTTTTGTAGCCAAATCTTGCCCAAAAAGAGTTGTCTATCACAACCCAAGGCCTCCCTCTTGCATCGGCCTACATATAGAATCCCACCTAACCAAACTCTATTTAGATTGATCAAGTTTTCTAGACCATAAAAATTGTCTTGACAAAGCATCCATGTCCTTGATGAAGTGAGAGGGAGTTATTTGTACAAAACATCTATAAATGGGTAAATCTTGAACAACATATTTTAAAAGCAACACTCTACCTGTAGTGGATAGCCATATGAAAGTCCAATGATTCACCTTCCTTCTAAACTTATCAAGCATAGACTGCCAAGAAGATCTAGGTAGAGGATGAGATGAAATTGGAATACCAAGATAAATAAAGGGGGAGTCCCAACCTGGAATCTTAGAATGCGAGCAATCATGGCTTGAATAAGAGGAGGGGTATTGAAGAAGAAAATAGAAGACTTGTCCTCATTAATCAATTATCCAGAAGCACCAAGATATATGTCAAGAGACTGTCTAATATTTCCAGCTTACCTGATAGTGGTAACTCCCAAAAAAGCAGTATCATCAACAAATTGAAGGTGGGAAAGAGGTGGCAAACTACTATCCCAATTCCACACCTGAATGAGACCTTGCATGACTTGAGACTTGAGCAATATTCCCAACCCTTCTGCCATAATGATAAAAAAATAAGGAGATAAAGGATCTCCTTGCCTCAATCCCCTTGAGGCCTCAAACAACTCTGATGGCTCATTATTAACAAGAATAGAGAATGAGGAAGAAGAAACACAACTCATCACCCATATAATCCATTCCTCCTCAAATCCAAAAGCAACAAGAAATTTCTGAAGAAAGGACCATATGATCCGATCATAGGCTTTGGCCATGTCCAACTTAATGAACATAGTTTTCTCCTTAGAAGTTTCCATCGAGTGAATAGCTTCTATAGCAATAAAAACCCCATCCAAGATTTTTCGGCCAACAAAAAACCCTCCTTGCTCCTCAAAGATGATTTTTCTCAACCATATCTTCAACCTCTCAGCAATAATTTTTGTGATGATCTTATACACAACATTGCAGAGAGCAATAGGCTTGAACATATCCAAGGAATTTTCTCCCTCTTTTTTGGGAATAAGCACCACAAAGGTAGCATTTAGGGCCCTTAGCATCTGTTTGTTCTTTTGGGACTCATGGACCACCTCCAAAAGATCAAATTTGATTAAATCCCAAAACTCCTGATAAAAATCAATCGAGAATCCATCTGGGCCTGGGGCTTTTCCTTTTTTCATCTTGAATACAACATTTTCCAAATCCTCAAGGGAAATTGGACCCATCAAGTGCTCATTCATCTCTCTAGAAACAATCGATGGAATACAATTTAGAATAAGATTTTCATTCTCATCATATGAGAGGGAGTCCTCCTTGAAGAGAGAGGAAAAATACCTCTTAGTCTCTTCTAAAATATCCCTAAAATAAGAGAGCAGGGCACCCTAAGAATTCACAAGAGAGGTAATCATGTTACCATTACGGTGAGCCTTAACCGAGTTATAAAAGAAGGTTATGTTCCTATCCCATTCTTGAAGCAAATATACTCGAGCTTTTTGTTTCCAAAAAATTTCTTCCCTTAGTTCCCATTAAACAAGGTCTTTCGCAACCTCAGATTCCTCAATGAGAATCTCCTTCATGAGTCCCTAATCTCTAATCTTCCTTGAAGCTTCTTCCAACCTCCTAAGAGCTACCAAATTAGCCAAGGAAAGGTTACCAAAATTTAGTCTATTCCATCTCTTTAATTTATGTTTTACAAATTGTAGTCGCTTCATAAAGGAATACATAGCAATGCCATGAGGAGGTTTGCTAGTGGTCCACCAACCTCGCATGAAATCATGAATCTTAGGATCATGAAGCCACATAAGTTGAAAATTAAAAGAATGATTCTTCTTTAGCCCTAACTCAAAAGCAGAGAGTTTGATAGGCCAATGATCAGATCCCATACCCTCCAGAATCATAGAACTAGCACCTCTATTATTACCCATCCAATAACTAGATATCAAAAACCTATCCAGTCTCTTTGAGATGGAAGCTTCCCCACACCTTCTATTGTGCCAAGTAAAGATCCCATTATCTGGCTTGATGTCAACCAAGTTTAGGGCCTGGATATGAGCATTGAAGACAAAAGAAAAAGGCTCGAGATGGTCCACCCCACCGTGTTTCTCCTCTAGACAAGTGATAGAGTTGAAGTCTCCAACCAAAATCCATGGGTACAAGGGAGCCAAACATCTCACAAAGTAAATGTGCTCCCACAAATTAAATTTACTATTGTAATTAATAGGAGCATACACATTTGTAAGTAGGATGATTTCACCAGATTCATTATCATGCTCGACCATTGAAATAGACCATCTTCTAGAAATCCAAGTAAGAGGGGATATCTTAATCGGATATCATAAATAAACGATGCCACCATCATATCCATATGAACCAATACACTAGTATTTCCCCCTTCTCCACAACTTGGGAGTAATATTGAACATACTATCAGTAGCCAATTTAGTCTCCTGGATAAACACCACATCCAGAAAATGTACACGAACCAAATCATGGATAGCTTTTTGTCTGGGGATGCTGTTCAACCCCCTTACATTCCATGAGAGGATAATCATTTTGGGGGTTATAAAAATAGGAGTCCAATGTTCTCACCAAGCCTGAATCTACCAAAGTATCCCCCATTAACTTAATTTTATCCTGGTCCTTCTTCTTACCCACCTTCATATTCTTATCCGAAAAACATTTTTTAATTATTTTTTGCTAGAATCCCAACATCGTAGGATTTTTGCAGTCCAAGGATGACTGCATCAGTGCTCGAGTAGGAGAGGGCATAACTAAATCTGTACCACTTTCAAAAATAGTTTCCCCTATAGGGCTAGACCCAACCATGTCCCCTATACTAAGATCCAAAGCCCTTTGTTCTTCATTTAAACCCCCTAGATCTGATTCCTTAAGTTCCCCCTCAAGAAGAGACATATGATTCGGCCCTGTTATATTTGCATTAGGTAGCGATATTTTAGGTATCTCCATGCACTGATCAAGATCATATAATATTTCAAAATGATTGAGTAGAGAATCTGGTTGGCTATCCTTAAGGTCTCTTTTTGCCCTTCGTCCTCTATTTTGGGATTTTATCGAAACAAAGCCTTCCTTATCCCATTCCCCTTCCTTTATCGGGGCTTTTCCTTTATCCAAACTTTGTACATACCGAGAGGGCCCAGGATTTGAAGCCACAGATGGGAAAAACTTAGGGCATTTTCTTTGCAGGTGGCCATATTCATGGCAAATTCGACAAAAAAATGAAAGAGCTTCATAGTCAAGTTTTTGAACCCATGTAGTTGATCCAAATTGTATTTCAATAGAATCTGGAATAGGATTATTTAAATCAATTTCAACATAGATACGGGCAATGAAGATTACCTTTTTATCCATTGTCTATTGTGATGGTCCAACTGACTTCCCAAGAAGAAGGGCAATCTTATGCAAGATATCAGTTCTCCAAAATTCCAACGAGAGCCATGGAAGCCAAACCCATACTGGAACCCACGATGACCGCTCCTCTGACGGGTTGAAACCCACATGCCAGGGTTTAAGAAAGAGTCCCACTTTGTTATAGAAATAAGGACCCCCTTCAAATGCTTTGTTATGATCTGTGATACAAGAGAAAACCACCATAAAATAGTTGTTCGCACTCAGCATCACCTCCATGTTGCCTTCAAGATTCCAAGTCTTCCTGACCCAGGCCTCCACAAAGGAGAGAGAAATTTGGATGCCCAAAAATTTGCCAATAGGGGCATGTTTGGTTAGATACTCCACATCTTCCACCATCGAGTCTAGTTGAACCACTAGAACCAGCCTGGATTCACATAGTTCCAAACATCCATTGTTCTTTAACAAGTGATTCCCGACATGCACTGGGAAATCCTATTCCTTCCAATAATTTTCAGATGAAAAAACATCACGAGCATGAACTCTCTATGCCGGAACCGATGCCATCACGACATTCCTCCAAATTTTTAGACCTCCTCCAGAAGTTGTTGCCATCCCTACAGAGCAGTTTTTCTTCATCAAACCCTAGCAGAGTAGTTTTTCCTCACAAACCCCAGCCTTATGGAGAAATAATTTTCACCCATTCCAATAAACACATTCATATTTAGTAATCTCTTAATTTTTTATAGACTATTCATGATGAGACTTATTATTTATAGGTTTATGTTTCCTTGGATAACATGAATTGCAATCAATAGCCTAAAAAAAAGGTATTTTCATAAAAAACCTAAGGTGCAAGGATCACTACCCATAGTGGTTTATTTTTTATGTTGACTCCAAAACCTTATGTATCATGGAGAATCTAAAGTGCAAGGGATAAGCTCACAAATGTTTTTTCTTTATGGTGTCTTTTAAATCCTAAGGTGCAAGATTGATTCTTCATAGTAATTACTTTCATATGCTACCCTAAAAACCCTAAATTTCCAAGGAGATCCTCCATAATCACTTCTCTATTATGCTACTCTTGAGACCCTAAAATGCAAGGGAAAAATTTTACATTTGTCTCACTCTTATTACAAGGATAAAATTCTATAATACTTGATGAAAATGAAGATGATTTACTTGGATTAAAGTTTACCTATTTTATCTACTTTACTTTAAAATTTGCTTCCACATCTTCTAACCTTTACTTTCTTTTGAATTTGAACTTGTGCATTATACTTCCTTGTGCCTTGTGCCCTTATTTGGGTTTCTTCTATATTATTTTGGTATTGTTGGCTTTGCCATCTAATAATCTGCGGATTTCTTCCCTTTATCAGGAGTTGTCCTTGATCTAATCCAACGTGTCTTAATTTTTTTTCCAAACTAAGAGGGCCCAAGATTTATGATAGTCCGGATTACAAAGTACAAGAGGAGGATCCGGTATAGTAAAACACATTAAGTCGAACATCCTTATGGATCAACTCCCGTAGGTGTTGAGAATCCCCAGATGGGAGACTCTCCCAGTTATCAATACTCTGAGTATCCAATAGCTCAGAAGCCCTTTTGGCCAGGTAATCAACAACCCCATTCCATTCCCTTGGAATGTGCACAAAGGATATAAATTCAAACTCTTCACTCATTCTGAGAATCTGAATGGCCACGGAGGCCAACCGCCAATTAACATCCTCCACCCTTTTGTTGTTTAAAATATTAACCATAATTTGAGAGTCGACTCATAGATAATCCTATGCCGACCAAGAGAAAACCCCCTTTGCAAGGCCTCAAGAATTGTAAGAGCTTCCATAAAATTGTTGGAGTGAACACCTTTATAAATGGAAAAGAAAAAACTGACCACGCCAGCAGAATCTCTCCCAACACCACCAATCCAAGCATGTCCAGGATTACCCCTGGATGATCCATCAGTATTAATTTTTAAAACTCCTCTAGGGGGCGGCCTCCACCTACCATCTCTCCTAACCTTCTTGCTGAGTCGAGGAACCCTACTAGGGCTAGAAGAGTTCACACCATCCCCAAAGAAACCAAGGGCTTGTTGTACCTTCTCCTCCTTAGAGTCCAAAATGAGGGTCCACATCACATTTACTATGGATAGTTTCTTGAACCATACACATGATCCTTTGCCAGATCCGTTGAACAACCAAATGACTTCCCTCAAAAATGCGTCGGTTTTGTTTAAGCCAAATCTGCTAGATGATGCAAGAAGGGCCCAAATTCCAAGCCACCCGGAGGAAGGGGGCCTTGGCTGGAGGTCTACCCAGACTACTCCAAAACTCCACTAGGGAGAGCACATGAAAACAAGGATGGTTCCAGGCGCTCCACCAACGGTGCCAAATGTCTCTGGAAAGGGAGCATTGGAAAAATAAATGAGAAGAGTCATCCTCATTCTTACCACAAAGGACACAAAAAGAGGGACCCTGAAATCCCCTCTTCCTCAAATTATCCCAAGTGAGGCATTTATTACGAGCTACTAGCCAGAGAAAGAAGTTACATTTCATTCAAGCAAATCTATTCCACACCTTTTTGCACCATGTGACAGGGAGACTCCCAAACTTTTGCTTATCAAGAACTTGACAACCATAGGCTATAGAGTAGGTTCCCTTGGGATCAGGGTTCCAAGACATAATATCTTTACCCCTCAATGAAGAATAAGGCCTCCCTGCAATAATAAGAGCAAGCACCTCTCTATCCTCGGCCAATCCCCCTTGGGGCCATTCCTGTGGATCTTTCCACTTGTACATCTCCATATTTCCAAAATATTGGATTTTTTTAAAGTCCTCCACATGAGACCAACCTGCTTCCAAGAAAAAAATGCTTAGGGAACGTAACCTAGGATATTGATTCAAGATAGGAGGGTGGCCATCCCAAGAATCCTCCCAAAAAAGAGCATTTGATCCTTGATTGCAAATCCATAACAAACCTTACTTGATTAAATTAGCTCCTCTTTTTAGAGTGTCCCAGATAACAGAACCTTTCCCAACCAAACTGGCTCTAGGGATATCTGCCTCAAAAATACCTCTCAAGTATTTATAAGATAATATTTTAGCCCAAATCTGATCTTGAGAGGTACACCATCTCCAATAAAGTTTTGTAGCCAAAGCCTGCCCAGAAAGAGTTGCCTATCGCAACCCAAGGCCTCCCTCTTGAACTGGCCTACAAATGGAATCCCATCTAACCAAACTCCATTTATATTGATCAAGTTTTCTAGACCACAAAAATTGTCTTGACAAAGAATCCATTCCTTGATGAAGTGAGAGGGAGTTATTTGTACAAAACATCTATAAATAGGTAAAGCTTGAATAACATATTTTAAAATCAACACTCTACCTGCAGTGGATAGCCATCCGATGAGTCTAGTGATTCACCTTCCTTCTAAACTTATCAAGCATAGAGTGCCAAGAAGATCTAGGTAGAGGATGAGATGAAATTGGAATCCCAAGATAAATGAAGGGGGGAGTCCCAACTTGGAATCTTAGAATGCCGAGCAATCCTGGCTTGAATAAGAGGGGGGGTATTGAAGAAGAAAATAAAGGACTTGTCCTCATTAATCAACTATCCAGAAGCACCAAGATATATGTCAAGAGACTGTCTAATATTTCCATCTTCCTTGATAGTGGCAACTCCCAATAAAGTAGTATCATCAACAAATTAAAGGTGGGAAAGAGGTGGCAAACTGCTATCCCACTTCCACCCCCGAATGAGACCATGCATGACCTGAGACTTGAGCAATCTTCCCAACACTTTTACCATAATGATAAACAAATAAGGAGATAAAGGATCTCCTTGCCTCAATCCCCTTGAGGCCTCAAACAACTCTGATGGCTCATTATTAACAAGAACAGAGAATGAGGAAGAAGAAACATAGCTCATCACCCATCTAATCCATTCCTCCTCAAATCCAAAAGTAGCAAGAACTTTTTGAAGAAAGGACCATCTAACCCAATCATAGGCTCTAGCCATGTCCAACTTAATGAACATAGTTTTCTCCTTAGAAGTTTCCATCGAGTGAATAGCTTCGTAGCAATAACAACCCCATCCATGATTTGTCGGCTAGCAACAAACCCACCTTGCTCCTCGAAGATGATTTTTATCAACCATATCTTCACCTCTCAAGCAATAATTTTTGTAATGATTTTATACACAACATTGTAGAGAAATAGGCCTGAACATATCCAAGGAATTTGCTCCCTCTTTTTTGGGAATAAGCACCACAAAGGTAGCATTTAGGACCCTTAGCATCTGTTTGTTCTTTTGGGACTCATGGACCACCTCCAAAAGATCAAATTTGATTAAATCCCAAAACTCCTGATAAAACTCAATCGGGAATCCATCCGGGCCTGGGGCTTTCCCTTTTTCATCTTGAATACAACATTTTCCAACTCCTCAAGGGAAATTGGACCCATAAAGTGCTCATTCATCTCTCTAGAAACAATCGAGGGAATACAATTTAGAATAAGTTTTTCTTCCTCATCATCTAAGAGGGCATCCTCCTTGAAGAGAGAGGAAAAATACCTCTTAGTCTCTTCTAAAATATCCCTGAAAGAAGAAAGCAGGGCACCCTATGAATTCACAAGAGAGGTAATCAGGTTACCATTACGACGAGCCTTAACTGAGTTATAAAAGAAGGCTATGTTCCTATCCCCTTCCTAAAGCCAATCTACTCGAGCTTTTTGTTTCCAAAAAATTTCTTCCCTCAGTTCCCATTCAGCAAGGTCTTTTGCAGCCTTAGATTCCTCAACAAGAAGCTCCTTCGTGAATCCCTGATCTCTAATATTCCTTGAAGCTTCTTCCACCCTCCTAAGAGCTGCCAACTTAGCCAAGGAAAGGTTCCCAAAATTTAGTCTATTCCATCTCTTCAATTTATGTTTAAAAAATTGTAGTTACTTCATAAAGGAGTACATAGGAGTGCCATGAGGAGGTTTGCTAGTAGTCCACCAGCCCTCGCATGAAATCATAAAGCTTAGGATCACGAAGCCACATAAGTTGAAACTTAAAGGAGGGATTATTTTTTAGCCCTAACTCCAAAGCAGAGACTTTGATAGGCCAATGATCAAATCCCCTACCCTCCAAAATCACAAAACTAGCACCTTTGTTATTATCCATCCAAAAAATAGATATCAAAAACCTATCCAGTCTCTCTAAAATGGAATCTTCCCCACACCTTCTATTGTGCCAAGTAAAGATCCCATTATCTAGCTTGATGTCAACCAAGTTTAGGGCCTGGATATGAGCATT
This sequence comes from Wollemia nobilis, assembly GCA_028583015.1. Taxonomy (NCBI): domain Eukaryota; kingdom Viridiplantae; phylum Streptophyta; class Pinopsida; order Araucariales; family Araucariaceae; genus Wollemia; species Wollemia nobilis. Next base: position 2,413,345 of record JAQPPZ010000853.1, on the reverse strand, counting down.
GAAGGCAGAAGAAAAAGGCTCGAGATGATCCACCCCACCATGTTTCTCCTCTAGACAAGTGATAGAATTGAAGTCTCCAACCAAAATCCATGGGTACAGGGGAGCCAAACTTCTCACAAAGTAAATGTGCTCCCACAAATTCACTTTACCATTGTAATCAATAGGAGCATACACGTTTGTAAGTAGGATGATCTCACCGATTCATTATCATGCCCGACCATTGAAATAGACCACTCGACTGGAAATCCATGTAAGAGGAGAGATCCTAATAAGATCCCATAAACAAACAATGCCACCAAAGATATCCACATGCACCAATACACTGACATTGCCCCCTTCTCCACAACTTGGGAGCAATATTGAACATACTATCAATAGCCAATTTAGTCTCCTGAATAAACACCACATCCGGAGAATGCACACGAACCAAATCATGAATAACTTTTTGTCTAGGGATGCTATTCAACCCCCTTACATTCCATGAGAGGATAATCATTTTTGGGGGTTATAAAAATGGGAGTCCAATTTTCTCACCAAACCTGACTCTACCAAAGTCTCCCCCATTAACTTAATTTTATCCTGGTCCTTCTTCCGACCCACCTTCATATTCTTATCCAAAGCATTTTTTTTAATTATTTTATGTTGGAATCCCAAAACCATAGGAGTTTTGCGATCCAAGGATAACCGAATCGGTGCCTGGGTAGGAGAGGGCATAACTAAATTTGTACCACTTTCCAAGATGGCTTCACTTATAGGGCTAGGCCCAACCATGTCCCCTATACTCAGAACCAAAGCCATCTACTCTTCATTTAAACCCCTTAGATCCGGTTCCCTTGGTTCCACCTCAAGAAGAGACAATTGATTCGGTCCTCGTTATATTTGCATAACGGTAGCGACCTTTTAGGTATCTCCATGCACCGATCAAGATCCTCTAGTATTTCAAAATGGTTGAGTAGAGCATATGGCTGACTATCCTTAAGGTCTATTATTTGCCTTTCTTCCTCTGTTTTGAGGTTTTATCGAAACAAAGCCTTCTTTATCCCGATCCCCTTCCTTTATCGGGGCTTTTCCTTTATCCAAAATTTGTCCAGATCGAGAGGGCCCAGGATTTGAAGCCACGGGTGGGATAAACTTAGGGCATTTTCTTTGCAAGTGGCCATATTCATGGCAAATCCGACAACGAAATGGAAGAGCTTCATAGTCAAGTTTTTGAACCCATGTAGTTGATCCAAATTGTATTTCAATAGAATCTAGAATAGGATTATTTAAGTCAATTCCAACATAAATACGGGCAACAGAGATTACCTTTTTATCCATCGTTTGTTGTGACGGTCCAACCGGATTCCCAAGAAGAAGGGCAATCTTATGCAAGATATCAGTTCTCCAGAATTCCAATGGAAGCCATGGAAGTCGCACCCACACTGGAACCCGTGACGGCCACTCCTTTGATGGGTTGAAACCCACATGCCAGGGTTTAAGAAAGAGTCCCGCTTGGTTATAGAAATAGGGACCCCCTTCAAATGCTTTGTTATGATCCGCAAGACAAGAGAAAACCACCATAAAATAGTTGTTTGCACTCAGCATCACCTCCACATTGCCTTCAAGATTCCAAGTCTTCCTGACCCAAGCCTCCATAAAGGGAAGAGAAATTTGGATGCCCAAAAATTTGCCAATAAGGGCATGTTTGGTTAGATACTCCACATCTTCCGCCACCGAGTCTAGTTGAACCACTAGAACTGGCCTGGCTTCACATCATTCCAAACATCCATTGTTATTTAACAAGTGGTTCCTCACATGCAATGGGAAATCTTGTTCCTTCCAGTCATTTTCAAAAGAAATACCATCCCGAGCATGCACTCTCCGTGACGGGCCTGATGCCATCACGACATTCCTCCATTTTTTCAGACCTCCTCCAGAAACTGCTGCCATCCCCGCAGAGCCCACCAGATAGGTCTCAAAAAAATTCCAGCAAAGCAGCTTTCCTCATCAAACCCTAGCAGAGCTCTAGAGGTCTTTCCTGTGCTTTAATATGATTTCCTTTCTTCATATTAAATTTTGTTTCATGCCCAAAATTTTCCATCTCTTTCTGCATTATTTTCACTTTGCAATCTCTTTCCATGTGTTGAGTCTCATAATATTTATGATATTAGAATGAAATGTTTTTATAATCCACTTGTTAGTCCCATTCTCTTAATTTAGATTTAATCCTAATATATTGTGGCAAAGGTTTTAAAATATCCACAACAACTCATTTTTAGGTATATACAACATGAATTTGCTTCTTAGTAATTGGTCTTTCTTGGATGAACTCTCATAAAATATTTCTAATTGTAGACACCTAAAAAGTGTCACATTTACAATGGTTAATTATAATATTTAATAAAGTCTACAATTATTTTAATTAATATATTGCAACCTTATAAATTATTAATGTTGACTATTCTAGCCCCTTTGACCCACTTTAGCCCCTTACTATGCCTAACCATGATCATCATGAGACCATTCCTCTATTTTTAACCATAATTCACCTATCCTAGTTGACATTTAATTCCCCTCTTTCCTCCACATTCCAAGTGCATTTAATGCATTTGGGTGAGGATTCCCTCCACCCAAGCACATTGATGAGAAATGCCATTTTGGTGGGTGAGGAATCTCTCCACAAAAAGGGCATTTGTGAGGCACTTCATAATGCATCATGGCATGTTATAATGCGTCATGGCACATCATAATGCATCATGGCATGTTATAATGCGTCATGGCACATCATAATGCATCATAGGGTGTCATAGTCCAAAATAATAAAAGTTGCACATTTGTCCACCCAAGTGGGGAAAACCCTAATATTTCTCCCTTCCTCACCCAAGCCACTTATCACCCATCTTCTTCCCCCCTCATCACTCCCCTCCACCATTGGGAAATATTGCAAATATGCCCCAATTTCATTTTATTAAGGAAAAAGTGCAAGAATACTAATGAAAATCTATTCAAATTTCCTTGGATTTGTTGTATATGATTTTGACTTTGTGATTGCAAGTATATCATTTGGAAAGCTCGAAGGCATCAATAATGGAGGCTTTTCGAAGTGTTTACTAATATTTATTTTGTAACCATGCCTACCTTCGACATCCAAACTACATAGGATCTACATCAAAAATTCTAAAATAAATCTAGGAAGGTCCAGATTCAAGCCTAAAAAATCTACCAAAAAATAGTAGCAATCGCCATGGGCGGCTACACAGGAGAACAATCCTCCTGGGTGATTGAGCCTCAAAGGCAAAAAACAACTCTGGATCAACAAAATATTGAACATAAAGGTGAATTAGGTAGTTTATTAGGTTTTGTAAGTATTTTACATAGTTTTGTAAATTTTGCAATTGATATTGTAAGGTTTTGTAACTATTTTGTAAGCTTTTGTAACTCATTTTCATGAGTTTGGACCTCGTATCAAAAGGCCCTGCAGATGCTATTGATGCTTTCTTTGTGAGCTTGTGTGTAGGTATTAGGATACACATAGAGGCTCGAGAGATCAAGAAATATGACTTCAAAACCCTCCCACAACTTGTTATGTGATCAAGGAGATAATTTGCAACACCATTGAACTTATTTTCTAAGGAAAATCCTCCGTTTTGGGAGGTCGATTGTAACTGAAAGGGATGATTTGTAAAGAATAAATTTTATTAATATCAATATCAAATATATTTTATCTATTTTATTATTATGGTGTTGTTGGTCCAAAATCTGCCACAGGAAAGGATTTTATAATTGCACCCTAGACCTGGCCAACATTGAAAGGCTGGAAGCAAGAAATGGCTCCCAGACCAATCTCCAGAGTGGGCTGGTTCCCTTTACTATTCTAAATTTCTGTTTGAAGATAAGGGTTGCTGGAAAGAAATTAAAAGTTGCAGAAATAAATGAAATATGGCCACAGGCCGGAGTTATGGGATCAGAAGAACAACAGTAGAAAACTTAAAGTGCGGCAACAGCAAGCAACAGAATATAATGACTCAACTCCCACACAACTGTATGCAGAAAATCTCTCCAAGACTACACTCCAAGAATCATATCCTTATAAGCAATATTCAAATCCAATATGCAGAATTTGAATGTAACGACGACTCAAGGAATATAAATTTGATTAGAAATGCAACGAACAGAAAAGACAATCACCCAAACAACTGCTTGAAAAATTCGAAGCCAATAATTTATTCTTGCAAATGCACTTCCAGTTTTTAGCAAAACTTCCAACCTTTTGAAATGCGAATTACATTGGTTTTTATAGAGGTCCGTCCTCTTTGCAGCATTAAATAATTAAAACCACTTCCTCGTGATCTACAATCATGCGAAGGAAACGAGGAACATGATCCCCTTAATCGCAGTCTCGAAGAAATAAAAATTAAATTCCATGAAACGCTTGCGGCCCTTCATTAAATTCGATTCTTTGAATATGTGCATGAAAAACCGTTGAATTAATCCACGAACGGCAACTTCGAACCAATAAACCCTTTAATTTTGGTAGCCTGGGCACCCTTTGACCTTAACCGCATTGGAAATCCGCAAATTATTTAATTCGGGTCATCATTAAATCATCGGAAATCGGAAAAAACCCTCTCGGCCGTTCATACTGCACTTGGCGGGAAAACTGCGCAGGTCGCGAAAACGCGACGGGTCGCAAAATCGCGACATGATTTTACGCCGTACGCTTCGCTGCTGAAGACCCGCGATTTCGAAACATGTCACGATATCGCTACATGTCCGGCTCCCTTTTGCTCCTCCCTGCGCTCTGCCCCGCGAAAACGGAACACGTAGCGATTTCGCTACATGTTCCTTCTCTCCGCATCAATCGCCATTTTCGGTCGCGATTCGCTGACATGTCAGCGACGCGCTGCAAGTTTTCACTTTTTGCCTTCGACGCTCCCCGAGTCGCGATTCGCTGACATGTCAGCGAATCGCTGCATGTTTTCAACTTAGTGCTTTTTCCGCCCGCCGACCCGCGATTTCGGAACACGTCGCGATATCGCGACGGTTCCGCCAACCTGCCTGCGTTGACTGCGTTGACCGCGATTCTGCAACATGTCAGCGCCTCGCTGCAATTTTCAGACTTAGCCATTTTTTGCTCAATTTTTCTCCTTTTTTCGCCCAAGGTGCATCAATCAAAGGTCAGATCCCCAACAATACATCAATGCATTCATCAATGAGAATCAATGTGGCAAAAATGCCAACAGGTGCATTTCCTCTTTCACATAAATGGCAATCATGATGGGACCCTTTTCCCTTAATAAATTTGATGCTTGTTTTGCACGAGCTTTGGCACTTGCATCGGGCATAACATGTCTTGTGTGTTTTTCTTAGGGTTATTCATGCTTGCATACTTGGTTAGCTTGCTTTACTAACTTTATATTTTCTATTTTTGGTCTTAGGTACCTAGGAGTAGAAAATACATAGTCACATATTTCAAATCAAGGCTTAATCTTACAAGTTTTTCCCTCTCAGTCTCAAACACAACCGCCCAGGATGACTCTCATGCTCAGACACAACCACCCAGTGTGGCTCCTAGGCTTAGACACAACCACCTAGGGTGGCTGCATAGGCTTAAGTACAACTACATAGACTTAGACTCAGAGGCACAACCTGCTTATTTTACTTTCTTTCTAGCACAATCTCATAGGTAAGTTGCTTATATATCTTAGTTTTGCACAAAACTTTGTGGCACAATTCATTTCATTGCTTGTTTGAATATTCTTTCCACATTTTATTATTTAAATTTCCAAAATCATTAGCATAGTTATTTTATGATTTTTGCACGAAAACTCAAGATGTAGTAGCTTAGTTGTTATTTTTTTTTCAAAAAGACTCAAGGCATAGTAGCTTAGTTGTTATTTGTTTTTCATAGACTCAAAGACTTAAAGAATTAGTTGTTATTTGTTTTTCAAAGACTCAAGATTCATTAGTTTAGTCATTATTTGTTTTCCAAGACTCATTAGTTAGTTGGTATTAAAATATTCAAGACTCAGTACCTTAGTTGTTATATGCTTTCCAATCTAATTAGATTAGTTGTGCATGCTTTCATGACTCGTTAGATCAATATTTATTTTCATAACACACTATATTATTGTTTTCATTGCATACTTAGGGTTAGTTTTATATTTGCATGGTAAATAGGCATAAAAAAAATCAAAACCAAAACCACAACAACAACACAAAATAAAAATGACCCACAAGGGATACCGTAGTGGTAAGTCCTTGGGTTTTCATCAAGGAGATCCAAGTTCAAACCTTGATAAGAGGGGGTCGAGAACCCTCATAAAAACCCATGTAAAATAAAATTTTTACTACAGTGGTAAGAGCTTTGGCATCTCTTTGAGAGGTCCAAGGTTCAAACCCCACTCAGTATGAGGGGATCAAGACACCTCATAAAACCGATGTAAACTTATTGAAAAACAACATAAAATAAAAAAAAATCAAAATTCAAATATAAAAAAGCACATACATTTGCACATTACATTCCACAAATATTTTGCAAGGAAAACCTTTTGGTGACATTGGATTTAACCACCAACCATTAGTTGAGCCCTTTAGACACCATAGTTAGATCACACAATCTCCAATATTTCATCATCAGGAAGTTGTTTACCCTTGGGACTAGCTCGGGGTGATTTTGAGGTTAGACGCCCTTTTGTTCAAAGGGTTTAATAATTTTTGGACTTGCAACTATCATTTATATCTAAGACCGATCAAGGGTAAAGCAAAAGCCTAGCTGGGTAAGTACCAAGACTTAGAAAATGTGATCTCTCTTGAGAGGTTTATTTTATCCCCTTAGGATACTCAGAGCTAACCCACCATCCTTGGAAGCCTTTTTAGCCATTTGTGTCTCATTCCTCGCAAGGGGAGTGGGCATAAACACACATTTCTAGATTTCATTTCATCACCCCTTCATAGTTCTTATGTCTAGGGAAAATCAAACACACCAAAACAAAAAAGAAAAAAAAAAGGGTAGCATTATGAAAACATAAAAAAAAATCAAAACATCAAAATAAAAATACCAAAAACATCATTGTTTGTTTGATTTTCTATTTGTATAGATAAGTATTTTTCTTTTTAAAAAAATAGAGAGAAAGAGAGCATCCACCAACATCCCATTCCATTTCCACTAGCCTATGGTAACAACTCATAGTCAAGCCAAGGTCCAATCCCAAACGCAAGTCTCCATGGCCCATTCAGGTCAATCCTCCCATCTATCGACTGATCCCTCAACTTATTAAGGAGATGCATATAAAATACACCAAGATAGCCTATCCAATGAAGCCCACCATTACATATCTCATCCACTTGAGACACATCACATTAGATATGATCTAGGTGTGAATCACCATACCACCCATATTGCCCCTCCTCAATCACCTCATCCTGAGACTCCCCTTTCTACACCCAATATTAATGTCACACCCATTGATATTGATGTTGTCCACAATCCCATCTATCATCCTCAATCACCTTCTACCTTCTAGTATCTCTCTTCATCGCATATCCCACCACCTAGCTCACCACAACCATCCCTACCCCTACTGCACATTCCTACCCACACTGATCCCCCACTCTTCCAGGTGTAAGCTTACAAGCCCTATCATCCTCCCTCACCTCCCACATCTTCTATTAGTTTTCACCCTACTTTGAGTGTCCTAAATTTTGGAATACCATCATAATTATTCCCACTTGAGGGAACTAATATTACCCTCCCACAACAAATGATAGTCCTAATGTCGGTGGCCCATGATCCAAACCACCCATATTCTTCTAATTACATTCATTCCTCACAATATCAACACATATCCACATCACCCTTCTATATCAAGCTCAATCCTCACCAATATCATCATGCCACTGATCCAAACCATCCATATTCTTCTAATCACATTCATTCCTCATAATGTCAGTATATTTCCACATCACCCTCTTACACTATGCACAATTCTCACCCACATCACCTGGCGCAAGTTTGTGTCACTTCCCATATACACTCATCTAGCCCATCTTCTTATTTTCAATTTCCTAACTTGCATCCCCAATCCATGGCTCTCAATGTCACTCCTAAAACTTACCCATCATCCACCACCATTCATATCATTGGTGCACATGTTGCACATTATTCTACCACATGTTTTGCTTGTCCCCATGTTTCTATGATCCTATGGTATCTTCTCATCATTTATTTTCACACCCCTTAGCCATTGGCCATCGTGTCACATCCAATCCTCTCACACTACCCATACTACTCAACCACCTCAGATCCCAAATCCTCCATCTCATTCATCTTCCTAGGGTAACTTATTTACCCAATATCTATTATGGTGATCCCATCCACCCACATTGCTTGCAATCTATTCCCACCCTCATGACTCTCATCAGTGGCTAGTGATATAGTCACAAAATCCACACCACCATAAACCACCATCGAACTAATATCAATCCACCTTCGATCAATACCAACACCACTCTCATCAACATCAACAACAACCACCTCCAAATCAACATCAATATACTCTGCAACCATACCAATCACATAAAACCCAACACCCACATCATTTGAACTCCAGTAAACTACCCCACTCATACCAACCATCGTACATTCCACATCAACCACCCCTACCCATCATGAACATGCAACTCATCAATCACCATTGAATCACCCCCATACCTATGACTAATTTCACCCACCATATCAATATCCACCCTCAGGATACTAGGTTCCCCAAGCACCATCCTCTGATTCTAACCAACATAATTACCATAAATATCATTCACATAAATCATATCCCCCTATTTAGCCATCCTAGTTGAATCACCATGGTGCACACTACTCAGTTCCCCAAGTTTCTTTGAATGCATTCCAACAGTTGGCCAACAAGGTCAATAGTTTGGAATCACAAGTTATAGGTATGAGGTACCAAAATCCAACACTGAGTCAACTATAAAATTACCCCATCCATCCTTATGTACCAACACTACCCTATCCTCCCTTGTTCGAAATACCCAAATTCAAAAAATTCAAGGGAAAATAATATCCTCAGGATCATGTGAGCATGTTCATCAATACCTTCTATCTCATCAATGAGATAGACCCTCTCATGCTCCACACTTTTTTGCTATCCCTTATAGGATGAGCCTTGGATTGGTATAACCATTTTCCAAAACACAACTTATATAATTTTGAACAACTGACCAATCTCTTCCTAGAACACTTTGATCTAAATGTTAAAAAGAAGACCACATTGATGGATATCACCAATATTCATCAATTTGACGATGAATCTATCCTTGATTATGGTAATGGATGGAGAGTGGTACTAATCGAGTTACCATTCCCTATCCCCATCACTAAGCTAACTTGGATGTTCACTCAGAGTTGTTCCTAATCAATATCCCTCTTGCTTCAAATCCAACAATATTGAACTCTTGAGGAAGCTTTGAACCAGTCCAAGATCATAAAAGATATCAAAATCCAAGAAGGGGAGATCAAGCTCTAGAAGAAAAAAAGGCCAAGAAAAAATGCTAAGGGTAACAACAATAATCAATCGATCCAAGCCTACCCATGTTAATAAGGTAGTGCTAAGTATCCCAACCACTCAACCCCCACAACCTCAACATCCACAACAACAACCCTCTTATCCACTACAACAATTAACATACAACATCATGCCACCTGTCGCTCAACTTCAAAATCCTAATCAATCCACCTATCAATTTGCATGTACTTAATGACCCCCATGTAATTTCACACCTCTCTCAAATCCCTTGTCTACCATATTTCAAAATATTATGGACACACAATTGATCTCCTTACTTGTGATAAGACCTAAGAATCCAAAAAAACCTAGAGGAATAGAATATAGGTAATATCATTATTGTATCTTTCATCGATAGAAGAATCATGATCTCAATGGATGCATTCAACTTAAGCACACAGTGCATCATTTGATCAATAAGAGATCTATCAAATTTGACAACCCTTTTTGCCCCACCTTATAAAAATTTGGGTATCTATCAAACTCCATTACTACAACATGGAGCAACACAACCAAAAAATGGGGACACCACAATTACCCCTCAAATGAATCAAGTTAATCATGTCAACAATGTCCACAATTATTAGATTTTTTTTGGCATGATTCATGTTGTCACCAAGAATCGAAGATACCTAGATTAACCTGTGCAAACAACTAACCCTTAAAATATGCTATCCTCATCAAATTTTCCAGCTATGCTAGTGAAATCCACTACATCTCAACCTTGAACAATCCTTCATCTCAAAAGCAAGCTCACTCATAGCCTCAAAATAACATTGACTAAGCTCTTGCTTTATGAGTTGATCCAACAATCACCTCCCCATCAAGAGGTATTAATGAATATCCTTAAATCTATAGAGATGCAAACCTATGATCCTAATTCTTTTGTTACTTTTGTGGGTAATATTCAAACTTGCACATAATCAACCATTGCATTTTATGATAGTGAAATCAAAACTATTCCAATTGAAGGACCAGATCCACCCTTGCACATCATGGCATCTATTGATAACAAAGTTTTAAAATATGTTTTTATTGACATGGGCTCTTCCATCAACATCATCACATCATTTTCCCTCAAAAATATCAATCTACCACTCACCCATATAGATGATTCCACCTTCACTCTATGGGCATTCAATAATACCTTATGCTCAACACTGAGAATGCTCATCCTCCCTATTCAGGTATATTTTTGAACTATACACACCTTGTATCATGTCTTGGATGGAGAAATGCAATACAATGTACTCATTGGAAGATCATGGATTCGAGATATGCGATGCATACCCTCAACATTACACCATTGCCTCAAGTATACACATGAGGGTCACTGTTGGTCATCAAATCTTCCCAAGAAAGGATTTGGGTAAATGAATGCGCCCTAGACCTGGACCAACATTGAAATGCCGAAGAGAAGAGATGCTCCTCGTGCCAATATCTGGAGAAGACCGGCTCCTATACTACACTACTTCAATGTTTAAGATAAGGGTGCAGGAAAGGGATAAACAGAGTAAGGGTGCAAAAAAAAATAAAAGAGTAAGGGAATAAATTTTAGTAGTTTAGTGGTGGGAAAGAACCAGAAGCATGAAATCTAGCTAATAACTTGGAACAATAGCAAAGAAAGCAAAAAAAAAATGAAATGAACACAGTATTAGCCCTCCTATGTATCCTCTGGACGAGTTCCAGGATTCTCATTTCCCTTTCATCAAAATTTAAGATTCAGAGTAACGGTGATTAAGAAAAATGAATATAACAAAAACACTATTCATAGGCAGCATAAAAGAAGGCTAACACGACGTTTTCATCTCCTATGTATCCTTCGAGAAAATCTTAGGGTTTAGTCCCCAATCAAACACCTAAATCCAGAGTTCAGAATTGCAGTATGCAAATGAAGAAAGATGAAAGAAATAAATGTAGAAGGCAGCATACAAGAGAGAAATAGAGTCCAAAGCTCTTTAGTATTGATCGCAAGAATACAAGTTATAGCAACTTTCTAGCAGAAAGTTCCCCCCCTTTTACATTACAATGCTTGGGTTTTTATAGAGGACCCGACCCTCTGAGCCATAATTAAACAAAATGGAGGAGTACACCCTCGAAACCTGAGAAGTCGGCTTCTCACGGCCCTCGTGACTGAGCTCTCAAATCTGTTACCAAAACTGGAAACTACGACCAGGTCAGTCGTGGAAACTTGCATTAATGAGTCATCTGAGCGTCCTTGGCTTTTGGGTGTAATACTTGAGTGGTCGCAATGCTTGCCGGGCTCTTCATCAAAGACTGATACTTCATTTTCAATTGCCAAAAATACGCAGCTAGTTTTTTGGGCACGTAAAAATGCATTTATGAGGCACTTGATCGCATCGGTAAAATACCCGACTTGGAGCACGTGCCTTTGAAGTGCTTCGCTAGTTCTTCAGCTTTGCTTCACAATGGAATTGTGCCAAAGCAGATTCTCCTTGATTTGCACTTTGCATGGTGAAGCTTCATAAAACAGCTTCGAGGGTGATGAAGGCCGAAGCATATCTCCTTCGCAAGATGGGCTCTTCATTATTGCTTCATTGGAAGATGTGCTGAAAGATGTTACATTCTTTATGGCTGAAGTAGATGCTTCGCAACAAATTTTGGCGAAGTAGAAATGGTTCGCTGGTGTGGGGGCCCGAAGTGGGTGCTTCGACGGCTTTTGGCAAAGTGTTTTCAATGTTGCGCTCCTCAAAATCCCGCTTCGCAAGTTTCTTGCCCAAAATAGCCCTTTGAAATGCTTCGGGTGCGAAGTAGTTTTCATTCTTCTTCCTTTGTATTTTTTCCTTCGGCAACACCGCTTCGCAAAAATCTCGCCCGAAGTAGCTACTTGAAGTGCTTCGGGCCCGAAGTAGTTTTCTTGCCTTAGCCAATTCGGACCGCGATCTTTCTTCGGCGAAGCTATTCTCTTGAAATGCCGTTTGAATCTCGCTTCGCAAAACTTTTGCCCAAAGTAGCTGCTGGAAATACTTTGGGTGCGAAGCTCTTTTTTACACCTTGCTAGGATTTCTCCTTTGGCAACATTGCTTCGCAAGGTTTTTTCCCAAAGTAGTTGTTTGAGGGACTTCGAGCCTGAAGTAGTTTTCATCCTTAGCGATTTCTTCAACGAAGCTATCTTCCTTAGCTTGTTCGGTAGAGAAGCTCTTTCTTCTTCATTTTATGTACAAGGGGGTGGCAAGAAAGCCAAAATTGTTGCAATGCTTGAAAATGTTGTTTCTAAAAAAAACAAGGGAACAAATTCATGAAATTAAAGGAAATACTTTACAAAAAATTCAATCTTTCTACCCCTCTGTGCAATGTGACAAAATTTTCAACAGTCACATTCAATGCATTTCAACGAATGATAAACCTTTCAAGTATTGTCACATGGTCACACACTTGCATGAGGCCCTCTTATCTTCCACACATATATCACTAACCCATATCCTACTTAGCTCATCTCACCACTTGACCACATCTCGTCCTCCCTCACCTGCATCGCCTATACCCGATCCACAACCTCCCCAATTGATTTTACGCAATTTAATTTCTCCTTATTCATACTTGGGCACTAATCACTTCTCTCATATCACCTCAATCAAACCGATCCATATTCTTCATATTATTTCGATCTTCCTCAAAGTTATTCACCTTCTTTTTACCCTTCTCCCACTACTCAACTCTTCCACATTTCTTCTAGCACCTAAGTCACTCACTCGCCTTCTCGACCTCCACATTCTTCATATTCATCTCATATCTCCTCTTCATCCATAGTTGCTAGATATCCATCATTGACTCCTCAGATTTCACTCACACCATTTCATCTTTCCTCTCTAGACCCTTTTTTCTATTACCCCCACCAACTCCATATAAACTGCACCCTTCTACTCCTTCCATCAATCCAAACCATCATCAGATAAACCTCTTGATAAAGATCTCAAAGCCTTATTTTTTTGCAGCATCAACTTTTTAGATAACCCCTCATTCACCATGAGGTACTTCCAATGCTTCAATTGGAGAGGATGCGGTATTGACCACTATGAGCAAGGAATGTGGAATATTTTAGAGCCTTATTCTCAAACCACTCAAGATAAATATGGCTTAGGATATGATCAATACTCTCCGATCGACCTCCTCAAATATTATTTTCAATGCATTACCCTTGGTCTCAAGGAGGAGAGTGATGATGAATACATTGATCTTGATTATTCTCACTTATCACTAGAATACTTTTTTAAGTTTCCATAATTTATCTCATTCAATATAACACTTTAGATCATGAATTTGATGAGCCATTTGAGACACTTTTTGTTGTCTCTGATAGCTCCCAAGAAGAATCATCTTTCATTATCTTCATCACAGATGATGATTTTTATCTATGTTTGTTCCCCATTCCACTCCCCATATTTCCTATGCTCCTTCCATTGGAGTGCCCAGATGCACCCATCAATCCCATACCTCCACCATGGTCACCTCCATCTTATCATCACCCACCCATTCTCAACCAATGCCTTCTCTGAGAGCATGTATAAGGGAACCTAGACTCCAATCTGCAACCCCCCTCATTCTCCCAAGTCAACATAATTTTTGTTGACTTGTGCACACCCCTCCATAATAAAAATGATCTTGCACACCCCATCACCATTGACACCAATCTCATTGAATTTTAGGATCTCATCCTCTTTTTCTATCTTTGATTTCTATCCCTCAGATTAATTACTCAAAGATTCAAATATTTACTTTCCTCCTCCCCATTCTTCGCCTTCTTTTATTTATAATGTCGAAGTCAGTCAGACCACACTTTCGCTCTATGATAATGATGTAGATGACATCCACCTCATTACCACCCCTCATCATATTGAGAAGGCTTACCACATGCTCATTAAGGAAACCATTTATATCAACATCAACATAGTTCCAAACAACCCCAAACTCCTCAAACTCAAAAAAAAGTCTCTCAACCGAAGAGCAACAAAGTTTTATCACACTCATAATTTGAACCATCTATTATGAGTATCATCACATGCATCTTATTATAGTAATTATATCTATACATACATCATCATACATCATCATCAATTCATAACACATCACATCATCATCCATAACACAAATTAATTTTCCATAAAATGTATATATAATATCACAAACATATCATACATCATAACAATGTTAGGTCTGCCTGCTACATCATAATGGCCTATCAGTCTATAAAATTATAGTCATATCAAGTGCTATATCGAACCTCAATGCTACTCGTTTCTAGTATCATCACCTCCCTCTCACCTTGATCCACTACCACTTTGTTGTCTTGGTTGTTACTCTCCTCAAGAAGACCCATCACTTGAAGCTCATGATATAGATGGCTCTCTAAATAATCTCATTGCCACATCAAATAAGGATCCACTTATCAAACTCTATTGGGACTCCAATAGCGTTGGTCGAGGAGGGACATCAAAAACCTTCCTAATAAAGATATCCTCCATATACATCACCTTTTATACCTCTAATCATCACTATGCCATGGCCCTCATCACTCTACTCTGGGCCATCATCGCTTCTACCCATGCTCTAGCTAACTTCGCTATCATTGTGTCCATCTATTAACACATAGCTTCCCTCTCTACTATTGTTACACCCATATACTGATGCATAGCTTACCTCTCTACCAATTTTACCTCTAGCTATTGGTGTAGAGTCTCCTTCTCAATCACAACCATATCTATTCACTTAAGCAAACCATCATGCTTTGTCATCATTGCTAATCTATCCTCTTGAAGTTGTGCTAGTATCCACACAAACTTGTCTCTCTCTCCTTGCTACTCCTCCCTTTGAGCTACCAACAAGTCCCATTGCTTAACCACCTCTCCAAGTCTTCTTTTTATCCTATCTCAATCCTCCTATAGGCTATCCTACTTTACCCAGAGCAATGCTCTCTCTTTATCCTACTCTATCTTTAGTAGGTCCTCCATTACCCTAGGTGATCTTACCCCACTGTCCACCTATCAATGTTGTCATCATATAAGTGGTTCCTCTACATCCTCTACCTCCTTATCCTCCTTCATCATATCAATCCCCCCTCAATCCCTCTAGCATCCTTATATACCACCCTATCTGTTCCCCCTCTAGGATCACACCACTATGTCATCTTTCTAGGCTCCCACAACTGTGTCACCCACCAGGTATCAAACTTAGGGGTCATCCCCATGGTATACTTATTCATTGCTTTGGTGTCCTTATTTGCCTCATCCTCATCTACCTCTACCTGTGGCCACACTAAGGTGGTGTCATAACTGCACCTCCTATAGATGACTCATGGATTAGGTACCCCCTATATCAACCCAAACTATCATAGTACCCTAAAAAAATGGAATAAATAATGCTCTATCCCATGTCACCTAGTAAACCATATTATCTATTGCACCTGACTCAAGTGGACACCATCCTTTTCCCATGTGGTCCTCCTCCATGACTTCCATATCACTACCTTCAGTCTCAAATCTACCCATAACTATTGATAGTATTCCCCATCCTTTTTTCATGGTAGACCTTAGGGTGCTTCCCTATTATGTCATCATCTCAACATATAGGGCTGATATATTACCTCCTCTACATCCAACTCATATGGTAACCTCATTGGTTAACATATCATAAAGTGCTCCCACCCCCAAACCTATATTAACATACTGCAACCCAAGTCCACTCTCCTATGTTGGTGCACCTTGTATAACTCCATGTACATATGGGTCAAAAACGTTGGTGCCCATGTGTATACTGCTAGCATCTTGATCAACTCTATCACAAATTTCAATAGATTCTATGGAAATCATGCACCATTAGAATCTAACAGTATAATATTGAATATCAAGAACATCAACACCATTTGCCATGGTGATAGTATCCTCTCAATGTGTTGCATCAAATACTATATCTCATTGTTTTTCATTCCAACTACCTCCCACTCATCATCATATATCTCCAACATTTTTTTTTTCTATCCATGGCTACATAGATAGGAATACCCTCCATAAGTAGTCAGAAGATATGGTACACGTTATCCTACATCATAGTCATATCCCCTATGAAGAGGTGGAATGTCACCTTATTAGGGTCCCACCACTTTGCTAATGCTGATAGGTGCCATCGATATGCATGCACAAGCTCAATCTATATCACTTCTTGTAAGATAATTTCTCTCAACCACTCCCAATATTCCTCACTCAATTGGTCCCTGTCACTTAGAAACACAGTGCCAAATTGGTGTTGTGGCCATAACACCCTCAAATGCAATCACCACCACAACACTATCAAATCACATTTTCCATTTCATACATATATAATAAAATAAAATAAAAAAATCTAAAAAATAAAATAACAAAAAACAAGAATAAAAACAAGTTTTTCCCCATTCCATGTATTTCTCAGTTTCACCTATCATTCCAAATTTCTATTTTCTAATTTTGAAAAAAAAATTCTTGCCCATCCCATAATGTTTCCATTTCACTATATATTACATAATTTCTAGTTTCGAATTTTGCAAAAAAAACAACAAAAATTGCATCGACTCTTGGGCATTAAAAAAATAAAAGTCATAAAAAATTCCAAAAACAATGCAAAAATTCAAAACGCTACAAAAAAAGAGATACCATGGTACTTATTGACTCTACACACCATCCAACTCCCATTTTTGCACTCGCTCTCACCATCTCGTATGCCAAATTTTTCTTCTTCTTTATCCTCCTCTACCACTCTTTGCAGTTGCACAAATGAACCCAAAGAGTCCAATTTATAGATTTGCACTCATAAATGCCTAAAAATGTCACCAACCGCCCTAGGTGGTCACCAAGGCACTAGGCAACCACTATAGGAGGTGCCTGCAACTACCCTAGGTGGTTCCATAGGTGCCTAACAGTTGCCCTAGGCAGTTGGCAAGGAGATTTTTTCATTTAACTCCAAATTTTGCAATTGACCTCCAAATACACTCTTTTGAACCAACATTTTATCCTTCCTACTCTTCTTATCCATATTTTGTCAAATATCTCATGGTTATCATTAATTTATTGCCATCCATTCATTATTTTAGGGGTAGAAAATACCCATAAAAATTGCATATCAAATTAGTTCAATACCCAAAAAACTCAATCTTGGAGTCACCTAAGTCCAAGAATATTTGCCCAAGGCTATCATTAACCCTCCATCTATTGGGGAAAATAGCAAAACTCATCTTATTTTCTCAAAATTATAATCAAAACTCTGATTCAAAGACTCAAAATTCTAATCAAATTGATCTCATCAATTTGTCAAAGGTAAAGATTCAAGGGCATTGGTCACTTCCATAACTGGGGCATCTTGCATTGTCCTTGATTTGAGATAATATTGCATCACCCTCCTTAAGGAAAAATTCACTTTCATAATTCGTTAATCATCTTCCCTCTCCATTGTCAATGCAATAGTCGGTGTCATCAATTTTTACACCATATTATGTTTTCACACAATGTGGTACAAAAAGGGGCATCTATAGACACCTAAAAAGTGTCACATTTACAATGGTTAATATTAATATTTAATAATGTGTGCAATTATTTTAATTAATATATTGCAACCTTATAAATTATTAATGTTGACTATTCTAGCCCCTTTGACCCACTTAAGCCCCTTCCTACGCCTAACCATGGTCATCATGAGACCATTCCTCTATTCTAACTATGGTTCATCTAACCCCAATTAAAATTTAATTCCCCTCTTTCATCCAAATTCCAAGCACATTTAATGCATTTGGATGAGGATTCCCTCCACCCAAGCACATTGATGAGAAATGCCATTTTGGTGGGTGAGGAATCTCTCCACAAAAAGGGCATTTGTGAGGCACATCATAATGCATCATGGCATGTCATAATGCATCATAGCACACCATAATGAATCATAGAGCCAAAATAAGGAAATTTGCACATTTATCCATCCAAGTGGGAAAAAACCTAAGATTCTTCCCTTCCTCACCCAAACCACTTGTTCCCATCTTCTTCCTCCTCATCACTCCCCTCCACCATTAGAAAAAATTACAAATATGTCCCAATTTCATTTCACTAACGAAAGAGCACAAAAATACTAATGAAATTCTACTCAAATTTCTTTGGATTTTCTAGATATGCTTTTGACTTTGTGATTGCGGTACATCATTTGAAAAGCTCAAAGGCATCGATCATGGGGTCTTTTCAAAGTGTTCGCTAATCCTTGTTTTGCATCCACACCCACTTTCTACATCCAAACTACATCGAATTTGTATCAGAGGGTTTAAAACAATTTAGGAAGGTCTAGATTCAAGGCTAAAACCTCTATAAAAAAAATAGTAGCAATTGCCTTGGGCAGCTACACAGGAGCACAACCACCCTGGGCGGTTGAGTCTCAAAGGTAAAAAATGAATTTGGATTGAAAATAGATTGTCTAGAAAGGTAAAATTAGGTAGTTTATCAATTTTTTTAAGCATTTCACATAGTTTTGTAATTTTTGCAATTGATTTTGTAAAGTTTTTTAACTATTTTGTAAGCTTTTGTAATTGTTTTTCATGATTTTTTGCTTCATCACAAAAGACCCTGTAGATTCTACTAATGCTGTCATTGTGATATTGTGTGCAAATATTGGGATCTTCATAGAGGCTCAAGAGGTCAAGCAATGTGACTTCAAAACCTACCACAACTTGTTGTGTAATCAAGGAGATAATTTGCAACACCATAGAACTTATTTGTTAAGGAAAATCCTTCGTTTTGGGAGGTCGATTGTAATCGAAAGGGCTGATTTGTAAAGAATAAAGTTTATTAATATCAATATCAAATATATTTTTGTCTATTTCATTGTTATGGTGCATTTCCTCTTTCACATTAATATTCTTTAAAACCATTTTATTGATAAGTTGATATGGAAATCTAAAAATCCTAACCAACACTAGAAGCCTTTTAATAGTTTCTATCTCCATGGAAAAATTATCACTTCACAATCCTAAAATAATACTTCTCTTCCCCTAAAACATGGATCACCACCACTTTTTTGATCATTTATTTTTTAACTAGAGAAAATGATGAGAAAAAGCCCTTTTGAAAATCATTTATGGGGTAATTTGAATTTAATCTCCACTTTGATTTGATCTTAATTTTGAATCTCTGTAAAACTTGGCTAGTATTCGTGGAACTTACATATTAACCCTATGATTTTTCAAACCATTATGTCATGCTCGATCATCTCATCCTTGATAATCACTTTTGGTGTAGCATTTTCTACCTGGATAGGGTTTGCCATATATTTTTTATTCCTCTAATCCCTAATTAGGGAAATTATAAATTAATATTTTAATGTGCTACCATGAAATTTGTTTATAGTGAGGCTAGGTCAAGTTAGTTAGAATAAAACAACCACCATTCACACATAAAAAAGGCTTGTTATACCTTTTCATACTTGAAATTAATATTTATGGAAGATGACCTATCTCAATCACTCAAGCATATCTTAAAGGACAAAAATATTTAAAATGTTGAGATTGACCCACAAGATCAAAACCATAGTTTGTGATGTGAAACCCATTGTTTCCTATCATTTATTGCAAACCTCTAAAGTTATTGTGAAAGGTTCCCAATGTGAATGATACCTTGAATTATGAAGTAAAACCTGAATATAAATTCAATTCTAAATAAATAAAAAATATAATATCTACAATCTAATATATTTTTTGAATTTAGTGAAAAAATCCTTGCAGATCTGCCTTAGTCTGAGAAACCATGACCAGGGGGTTCTACATCGTCAAAATCACCCAAGAGTCGCGCCCGACCCTGACCAAGTTCATGATGTGGTATTTTTGAACTAGGAAATTATCTTGATTTCTAATTTAGGTTTTGCACCTCAATCCAAGTTTCAACAAGGTTGGAAATGATTTCCAATGGCTTCTCTTGAACTTAAAATTTAGTCCAACTCCCCATTGTCATTGCAAAAAACTTTGATACTAATCTAAACTAACTTGTATGAAGTAAATGTAGAAAGGAAAATTGATGAGAAAATAAAATGCAAAAATAATTTTTCTTGGAAGTTTAAGAGTGCTAGAGATTTAAACAAATATGGATTTTACACCATATTGCAAAAAATGTGTGATCAATAAACACATGAGAATTCAAATAACATCAATCTCCACCCATTTTTTTGACTACAAAATTTTTAAGTGAATGGCAAGATGTGCTAGAATGGCCATGCAAAAATTGTTATGCACTTGACATCCAAAAGAATAATGCCTCTAATGGAATGCCAAAGGAATTTTCAATTTATTATAACCTCATGAGGACGAAGCACACTATGGATTTCATAGAGTCTAAATTTAAAATTCTCATGGCCAAAATATGAATATAATGAGGGCCCTAGTGTTGAAATTTTAATGTGATTCATGGTTAAGGCCAACATTGTGCAAATTTTTGGATAGGCCTAAGAGAATTTCATTGTACAATGTATTAATTATATATAATATTTTATTATGTTATCCCTTTGGGCCCAAGTTAACCTTCTTATGGTTAATCCCTTTTTATATTTTGTAAGTAACCTAAATCCCTCTTGTTATGTTGACTTAGGTTAACCTTTATGATGTAATTGGAGGTTTGGTATTGCTACAAATACCCCCTCCCACTCTTATTTTTTTATCTAGGTGTTATATGATATTATCCATGGATATAGTGATTAATTATTATCCATGATATAGTGATTATTTATCCATTTATATTATCTAAGTGTTGCTATCAAGGAACTCTTTACATTTTTTGTATTTTTTGCATTTAAAATGGATCAAACACTCCATGGAGTAACTACAACATTGGATGCATGAGAAGCCTTTGCTGTTGTTTTTTTAATTCAAAAAATATCTTGTGTGCACCATTTTTAAGTAAAATTTGGAGCTATGCTGGGAGGGATGCCTTGCCATGCTTCACTGATGCAACACACTAAAGTCACTACACCAACTGAACAACTGAGTCAGACAAAGGGTCACCCCCACATAATGGGTGTTCTAGCGGGCTTCCACTTTTCTCTTCATCTTCATATTCATCATTAAAAATCTTGTGTCTAGATATAAAGAATTTTGTTTCAATATTCTTTAATCTTATTATGTAGTTTTTGATGAAGTGTCATTCCCTTCCACAAATATTCACATATGTTTGACTTCTATGAAACCTTAGAATTTCCCTTGGGTAATGGAGCCCTAGATTCCATTGATTTGAATTCATTTAGATGTGCTTACATATGAGAAGGAGATTCACAATTCTCCATAGCAACTTCCTAATGGCCAAGAATTTTAAAGATTATTTCAAGAGATATAGGTTACGGATCCTTTATAGTCATGGTATTCACATAAAAAACCAATTCAACTATATGAAAGGGTGGAGTAATATTGGAAGTGATATAGTTTACATACTCTTCATCACCTTTTATCTTTCATTCAACTATAGCTAGGTTAGCCTTTAGGGATTTGAAGCAAGATACGTAATCTTCAACATTGCCAAAATATAAAATTGGGATTGGAAAAATTTATCTCTATTCTATTAGCTTTACTAGAATTTGCTTTTTTATAGAGATATTTTAATGTCCATACCTGAATAGAGTCAATGTTCTCTCTTACGTGAAAAAAGTATATCTAGTTCAATTAACATAAATAAGATACTAAGTGCTTTCTTCTACTTAGCAAGTTCATGATCATCAAGACCTTCTATTTCACCATTAAAAATTAATTAGATATTCTTAATTCTATCCATTGAGACAAAAAATGTATGCTAAAAGAACTGTTTCACTTAAAAATCCTTACGTAACTATAATAGGTCCATACACTAATGTTACCATTATGTAGAGCTCAAAAAATTATGTACTATAAGAAATAAGATCCAAATGATTCTATATGCAAAAGTTATGATCTACAAAAGATTGAATAAATTAAAAGTTTAAATTTTAAAAAAATTAATAATTCCAAACCTTAGAAATAGAATTCACCAAATCAAAAACTACCACTTGGTAAATTTCATAATTTCCACTTGGCCAAAAAGGATTGATTATTTTTGTCACTACCTGCTTATAAGTAACAAGTTAGAGTTTGAAAATTAAAATGAATTGACTCATCAAGGATCCTCATCCTCATAAATATTTAAAATATGTAATTTGATAGGTTCACAACTGATAAGGCTTGTACCAATGACCTCATCTAAAAAAATAAGTGAATAGAATAATATGCCACATGAAACCTTTGGGACCAAGAGAGAAGGTAATGAAAAATACTATTTATAGCATACCTTTAAAAAGAGTTAGCACCAAGGTTTTACCGTGGGACTTGAGATCCACAAGCGGTGTTACCAACCAGTGCACCAAAGTTATTGCTAGAAATAGAAGGGGCTGCATTATTGTTTGACTATGCGTATGCCATCCATCAATATAGTAATCCTCCAAAAATTCTTGTAAGATATAATCTACTAACCTAATAACCACAAGCAAGTTGTTCTACCACTATTCCATTTGAGATTGTATGGACTTAAGAAGTAGATAATCTCTCTTTGACAGGGTGAAAGACATTATCACATAGGAAAAAGTGTTGAAAGATTCAAATCGACGACCTTTAGCAAACAAGAAGGGGATCCAACTATTGGACTACAACATTGGGTTGGAAGGAGAGATACAAGATGTTACTTATGTTCTAGAAGTCTTAAGGAGGCATATACACTAACCCCAATGCTACCTAATACCCTTGCAAAAAGTAAAATTTCTTGCAATCTATCGAATTCAAAGCTCTAAACAACAATGTTTGCCTTGAAATCCAATGTTGCTACTATAATGTTAGTATCTATAATGAGCAAATTATTGATAGAGTATACCTAAGGAAAGGAGTGATAATGTGTTGAGAAAAAAAAGGTAAATCAACTAGAGAGAAAGGGATTCAAAACTATAGTCTTCTAATAAACAACAAGTGCCTTTACCATTGTACTATCCCTCCAAGCAGGTCTTCACTTATTATTTCCTACATAGAAGGTAGTTCTTAGGTTAAACAATATGCACATTTGACGTAGAAGGAAGGGAACAAAATATTAATAGGAGAAATTGGTTCCAAATCCAATTTAAAAATTCAAAATTTTAAATTGTAGTAGTTCCCTCCAAAAAAATTTAGTTTGGTAATTGTATCTTCAATGATCTAGAGGAAGAGAATTTTTTTCCATAATCGAGTGACATAGTTTAGATCCTTTCTCTAATACTATTTTGAAATTCATAATACTTTCTAGCAACAAGATCAAGAGAAAATTAAAAATAACATTTGATAAATTAAATAGATAGATAGATAGATAGAGAGATAAACAGTATGATTTGAGAGGGAATAGGGGGTGGGTGCCAGCCCATAGGCACCCCATAATATCTTTATAAATCATACATTGATACAATAGATCAATCATTAGGGAGTATTTATAGTGATACCAAATCCCCAAGTAGATTTTAATCTCAAGTTGACATAACTTGTTTTAATAAGTGAAAATTTGATTTACATAGGTTTTTATGAGCGGTTCCGATCCCCTCATACTAGGGTTTGAAATTGGATCTCCTAGATGAAATCTAAAGAATCACCACTACAATATCCCTCATAGGTCCAAGTTGACATAACTTGACTTGAAGGTTAAATTACAATATAATGTGTATTAAACCCTTTAATCAAGGTTAACCATAGTGGTGGTTTAACCAATATCACTAAGGGTTAATACACTAAAAATATCCTTAAGATTACATGAAGATGCTTGTAGGCTTACATAAATTATGGTCAAAGGTTTACATAAGCGATGCCCATAGGCTTACATAAATAATACCCAAAGGCTTACACGAGTGATGCTCATAGGCTTACATGAGAAATGCTCTTATGCTTACATAAATACTTTCCCATAGGCCACATCATTAGTTCTCATACACACTTTCTAACACCCTCGGCCTTGGCCTAATAACATTATATTACACATACTTCAATACTTCCTTGAACTTTATTTTAGTTGCTATCTTGTTGAACACCTTTTGACTATCACTTGATGTTAGACTAACTTTTAGAAGGATATTTCTCTTTCTTCCACAAATGATTATAGATAATTTAGGCAAGCTTGCATGGGGATGATGTCAATGTCTTTGAGCTCCATTAAATTAACATATTTAAAGGGAAGAGATCTCAAAGTTGATAAACAACATTATTCTTTACAAAAAATGAGTTTATTGGGGGATGATCCAATAAAAGATTTAGGTGTTACATTATCTACCCCATAACATATTTTTTAATTTCATGTGCCAACCCCTTCATGATCTAGTAATCATTAATTGTAGGATCTTAACAATGTATTTATTAGTTAATTATAATAAACCATTCATTTGGGATAGTAATTAGATGAAGTTTTAAATAATAATCCACATGTAAGTGTGAAGTGCCTCAATTTGATTCTTATAAGGTTGTAGCATTGTAAGTCATTATGGTTGAAGGAATCCCAAATATTATGATGATATCTTCTAGAAGTTGTATAATAGTCTATTGGGTTGTTGAATTAATTGATATTGCTTTGGTACATCTATTGAAGTGATTAGTAGTAGTTAAAATCCACACAAAACTAGTGCTTGACAAAGGGCTGAATTTTTTAATGAAATTGAGACCCCACTATTGGAAGGGTTCTATGATGATTATCAACTTTAAACACACCATAATTTTTTTCTTTTACCTATAAACGTATAATATGATTTGCAATATTTTACCCACTAAAATAAATCGATGAAGATGGTTGGCTAATAATATTCATCTCTTAAAATTTTATGAGCTATGGTTTATGTTGAATATTGATCGCATTCATCATGGTACTCATTTTCCAATGCCTTTGTTCTTTCCTCTTCTACAAATATTAGTAACACCTAGTCATATTCTTTGCAAAAGATAACATCATTATATAAGTGTAATGCATTTAATTTTGTCTAGATAAGACTCTTTATTTTGGTGATAACACTCCTAGGACTAAAGATGGAAGAGCAGAGGAGCGACGAAGGAAGTGGCGGAAGCGGAGGAGGAGCGAAGGTGGCAGGCAAGAATCTCGAATAGGCTGAAGGAGAGGATCCAGAGGTAGGCCAACAAGCTATAGCAGGATAGGGACAGGATTCCCTGGCAGTGCAGTTCGAAAAGGCTAAAGGGACAGATCCTCCAGATAAATTTTTAGACAAAGGGTCCCACTGGGGTACAGGAGCCGTGAGCAAGGGCCCAACCTTTCTGGAAATGTTGAAAGGGAAAAGGAAGGAGCCAGTCGATGAACTTCCACCCCTAATACCAAACAACAATAGGATAACAACCCCTATGGAGATTATGGAGATATTTTTGGATATGGAGGCATCATCCCTTGTAGGCAAGTTTTTGGGAGGAAGGCCGGACATCGAGACAATCCGTTCATGGGCTGTGACAAAGTGGAAAACTTCAAGAAATTTAGAAATTGTTGCCATGTCAAGAGGCTTTTTCTTGATAAGACTCAACAACAAAGAGGATGCAAATCACATACTAACGGGAGGACCCTAGTTTCTAGGGAGGCACAGTCTCTTTCTAAGGAAGTGGGGGAGGATTTTGACCCTGAGAAGTAGAACATTAACATAGCACCCATTTGGGTTCATTTGCCAAACCTCCCAGCTCAGTTTTTCAATGAGTACTGGCTCAGAGGAATAGCAAAAATGATAGGGGAACTAGTGGCGATAGACCATCCGACTCGGGAAAGGACCAGATTGATGCATGCCAGGTTTTGTGTTAATGCAAACCTAGACTCCGAGCTTCCTTCCCAGGTGGAACTAGAATATGGAGAGTTTTTGAGGATCCAACTAGTGGAGTATGAGAATAGGTCGACATTCTGTAATGTATGCAAAACTCAGGGCCATCTTCAAACCCAATGTCCGACGGTAGCAGCACACAAAGAAGCTTCGAGCAAAGGTGATGTGGGTAAGGTTAACGAGAGAGGGATCCCTAAGTTTCTAGGTCCACATCCTAACTTACGAGGATACAAACCAGTCAAGAATAACCAGGCCAGTCAAGCTAATGCAGGACAACCCAAAGTCTAGGAGAAAGGAAAGCAAATTAGCGAGGAAGGCAAAAATCCTAAGGTATGTAATAAAGACCCCAGTTCAAACAAATTTGAAGTTCTAGCTAACCTAGAAGAGGAAATGGAAAAAACAAGGATGAAACTCCATGTTTTGAGTTTCCTGAAACCCTAGAATCCCCATCCAAATCGGGGCCATCCACAGTCACCGAGAAAAACCCTAATAGCTTTTCTCAAAGAAAAGAAGAAATGTCAGGACGATATAGCCTAAACATGGAAGGATTCGAGTCAAGAGTTGAAGTAGTTGAAATAGGGGTTAGAAATGCAGCCTCCAGTCCTGTTGTGGAGCAGATTATCCCATATCAGAATGTTTCCTCGAAGGAAAGCCCTCTGATCAAGGAGAACCATATAGGAGAGGCCAACCAAAACAAGGATGAAGATGAAGAGGGAAATGAAAACCTCCAAAATGAGGAAAGAGGATCCAGCCCCAAATTATCATAGTATATGCCCCCTCATTTTAGTCCAAAATAGACTAGAAGCACCACCAAGTCTCCCATAGATTATGGCAGTGAAAGAAAGAAAGGGAGAATATCTGCTGCAGAGCATTATAGACTGAGGATCAATGACGAAATTGCAAATGGGAAGCAAAGAACACTTTTACAACAAGCTATTCCTTGCCAGGATGATAGCAAAATTGACAGACCCCCTCTTGCTCAAGGAAGGGGGTGGGGAAAAAATAACAAACAGGCAAAATGAAGGTTCTCTCATGGAATGTGAGAGGCCTAAACGGCCCACCAAAACAAAGGGTGGTTAAGTCAATAAGGAAGGAGTGGAATCCTACCATTATTTTTCTTCAGGAAACAAAAATAGATGTGGCACAATCAGCTTTAATTGCAAGCAGGATTTGGAAGCAAGGAAAAGTGGCCTTTCAGCAGGTGAGAGGAGCATCTGGAGGCCTCATGATCCTGTGGGATCCAATTAAAATAGAAGGAAGTGTTATTCAGGTGAATGAAAGTGTGCTAAGTGTGTTATTTCATGATCTCGATAACAATAAGTCTTGGATCATGTCAAATGTCTATGCCCCCACCTCTGTCCAAGGGCGATCTGAGGTATGGGAGTATTTGGGTCATTTAAATCAAGCATTCATAAACATTCCTTGGGTGATTGGGGGTGACTTCAATACTCCCCTTTACCCGTATGATAAAAAATGAGGATCTGGGTTACCTTCTAGGAGCATGGAGGACTTCAATGAATTCATTAACACAAATGAGTTGATGGATGTCAGACTAAAAGGGGCCAAATTCACATGGAGTAATCGGAGGATAGGGAGTCAGCTGATTCAGGAAAGGTTGGACAGATTCTTTTTATCCAAGGAAGCCATAACAACTTTTGGTGATTCATTATTACAAGCCCTTCCCAAATGTGCTTCAGATCATAACCCTATTCTTTTGGAGGCTATGCAGACTAACCCCTTCAAAAAGCCATTCAGATTTCTGTCGATGTGGGTAAAACATCCGGACTTAAGGAAACAAATTGAGGAATGGTGGCAGCAGCCTATCCGAGGCAGTGCTTCTTTCAAACTTTCTCAGAAACTAAAGATGGTAAAAGACAACCTTAGGGTCTGGAATAAAGAAGTTTTTGGAAATATTTTTGAGAACAAGAAAGCAGTGGGGGAAAAACTAAAAATAATAGAAGGCAAAATTCAACATGGAACTTATGATGAGGCAACAAGGATTGAAGAGAAGGAAACCCTTTGTGAGTACCATAATATCCTAGCCTGTGAAGAGATGTATTGGAGGCAGAAATCAAGGGCGTTATGGCTGAAGGAAGGCGATTCAAATTCAAAGTTTTTCCATGTTACAACTTTGAGGAATAGAAGCAACAACAATATTAGAATGTTAACCAAGGAGGATGGCTCCTCAACCCAGAATATCCAGGAGATCAGGGATGAGGCTGTGAATTTTTTTAGCTCCTTGTTAGGTGAAGGACCAGCTTGCAATGCCCAAGCAAAGGATTCTCTTCTTCAATTTATCCCCCAACTTATTGATGAGATGACCAATGAGTCCCTCACAGTGGCCTTTTCTGATGAAGAGATCAAAGATGCCCTTTTTAGCATGGATCCTGACAAGGCTCCTGGACGTGGTTTCTCACCTCATTTTTACCAAGTTTTTTGGGATATTGTTGGTGCAGACGTCATCGCTGCCATTAGGGAGTTCCAAACTTCTAATCACATTCCCAGGGGTTTTAATTCAATGTTTATAGCTTTGATACCCAAAGGCCCCAATCCTAAGACCATGGCTGATTTCAGGCCGGTTAGCCTATGTAACGTATCCTATAAAATACTGTCCAAAGTCTTAGCTAACCGCTTGAAGAAGGTCTTGCCTGTTATCATTGATCCAATTCAGGGAAGTTCGGTTTAGGGGAGATCAATCTTAGATGGAGTTATCATAGTTCATGAGGCTCTCCATACGGCTGCCCAGACTAAGAAGGCAGTCATGGCCTTAAAGCTAGATATGAACAAAGCTTTTGATAGGATAAATTGGGATTTCCTGGAGGCAGTTTTAGTAAAATTTGGTTTCCACACTCAATGGGTCAAGCTGGTCAGAGAATGTATTTCGAAGGCCTGGTTTTTAGTCTTGGTAAATGGGTCTACAACAGGATTTTTTCAAAGTAAACGAGGACTGAGACAAGGAGATCCCATTAGTCCCATGCTTTTCATCATTGTAGCAGAAGCCTTAGGAAGAACCATCAAGGCAGCGATAGCAGCTGGACTTATATCAGGCATAAAGGCAACTTCGTTAATAGCCCTAGTGACCCATCAACAATTTGTTGATGACACATTGTTGCTTACGTTGGCTTCAGTGGTTGAGGCAAGAAGGATCAGACACATTCTTAAGATGTATGAGGAGGCGACCGAACAGAAAGTGAATTTTAATAAGAGCAAGTTGTATTTTATAAATACCCCCATTCCCAGGAAAAACAACATTGCTAGAATTCTGGAATGCCAGATTGCATCCCTTCCTACCTCCTACTTAGGCCTTCCCATTTTCTATGGGAAACCAGAAGGGTCAATGTGGAATATTGTGCTGGAGAGGATCCAAAAAAATCTAGCAGGCTAGAAAGGACATTTATTATCTCAAGCGGGCAAAGCAGTCTTAACAATGGCCTCCCTACAAAGTATACCTGTATATTTCTTATCGGTTTTTAGAGCTCCAAGCAAGGTGTATCATAAAATCGAGCAATTTCAAAAGAACTTTCTCTGGTCAGGGACCGAGGATAAAAAAGGATCCATTTGGTAGGGTGGAATAAGGTTTGCAAACCTAAGGTACAGGGGGGCTAGGGCTGAGGAGAGTTGCTAATCTCAACACAGCTCTACTAGCCAAACAAGCATGGTGGCTATTAACCAAGGTCAAAAATGAATGGACGGCCATAGTCAGGAGGAAATACCTCCAAGGATCGAATTTCCTCAATGATAATCTGGTGAGTAGGGGGTCAACTTTCTGGAAGGTAATCCTAACAAGCAGAGATCTAGTCAAGAGAGGGATTAGATGGATCCTTGGGAATGGGCAAATGATAAACTTTTGGAAGGACCGATGGGCGAGAGCTGAGGAATTATCCCAGAATCCCCGATTGGCTAGGATCCAAGAACACATGGAGCAACAGATTGGGCAAAGGGTGGCTGATTACATCTGGCAGGATATGAACACCCCTAGGTGGAAATACATCAGAGTACAGGGTTTTGAAGCTGAGTCCGAAGAACTTCATAATATTTTAACACAACAAATTCTTCCCTCTGGAGAAGATGAGGATCACATTGCTTGGGCCGAGACTGAAAGTGGAGATTTTATGATCAAATCCGCCTATAACTTGCTCCTCAACAATGAAGACCAACAATTTCAACCGAATTTGGTCTGGATCAAGGGTTTAATCCCTAAAATATCTTTTTTCTCATGGTTGGTGATCCAAGGAAAAATTCTTACCATGGATAATATGTTGACCAAAGGTATGGTTATTGCTAACCGTTGTCATATGTGCAGGGTTGGGTGGGAGTCAACCCAACATTTGTTCCTAGAGTGTCCGGTGGCAGCATCCATCCTTGATGAACTTTTCTAGGCTTTTAGGATCTCGTGGGTCAAGTCGGCTTTAGTTTTTGAAGTGTTCCAACAATGGCCTCAACCCTTTGTTAGTCTAAAACTTAAGTACCTTTGGAAAATCTGTTGGCACCATTTCCTGTGGTAGATATGGTTAGAAAGGAATCACAGAGCTTTTAAGGACACCAGTCATAGCCTTAAAACAATCCTCAATAGAATCCTTGCCTTTGCGAAAGAAAACATTAGTATCCTTGTTGAGGAGAACCGTATAATCCCTCCCCAGGAAAGACAAATTGCTTTAGCCTTAGGCATTGAGGAAAAGCCTTTCATCCCTCTACCCAATCCCAAAAATGGGGTCTCTTGGGAGCCACCCCTAGGGGTTGGTTCAAATTGAACTTTGATGGTGCAGCTAAGGAGAACCCGGGAAGAGCAGGAGCTGGAGGAGTAATCAGAGATCATCAAGGAAACCTGGTTAAGGCCTTCACTGAACCATTGGGAATTAGAACTAATAATGAGGCGGAAGCTAGAGCCCTTTTGAGAGGGTTAAAATTTGCCCAGGAGACTCATGGAAATTTGATGATTGAAGGCGATTCCATGAATATCATCAACCTGTTAACCAATGGCAGAAAACCTCCATGGAGGATTGAGGTCGTCATCCATGAGGCAAGGATCCTTTTTGTGGCAAGACAGGACAGGAGGATTCGCCATGTGTTTCGTGAGGCCAACAAAGCGGCTGACAAATTAGCCAATGTGGGTATTGATGCGGGAAGTTTGATGATGTGGACACAAGGGGTACCACGTGAAGTGGAAGATATTCTTAGACATGAAAAGCACACTACTGATTAAGGAGAAAGGTGGAAGGGTGCTTTTTCCCCAAGTTTTTCGTGATAAGCATAGAGTTTTTTCTCTAAGTCAACTCAAATGGCTATCGTTGTAAGTAATGTTAATTGTCATGTTGAACTGTCTTTCTGTAGTAAGTGTAAGGTGTTGTAGGATAACCAACACAATTTTTGAAAAGAATGTTCTAAGGATGACTAGGATCCGCAATCTCAGCATAAGGCTAGATTTTGTATTAGGTTTTGGGTTAACCTGCAAAACCCGGTAATTAATGACGACTTTTATTTACCAAAAAAAAAAAAAACCCTCCTAGGACTTATACTATCATTATATAGATATCAATGTCACCAACCGTATTGCTTGACCCTCTAGCTCAAGTTATTTTACCTTTGCTATTTTCTTCATCAGGAGAAAATGTGGTAAGGTTTTCACTTTAGGATCATCTTCTAACTAGTTTTGTTGGTTTAATTTCTATGTTGAAGTCATAGACTTTGTTTATATACCCTACTCTCTTATCTCAATTCACCATGAAACAATACAAATATTATGTCTGGATGGATCATGAAGAAAAAAGTCTTGCTTTGAGATATGTATTTGAATATCGAAGAGACTTCATCATGGCAAACGCCCAATTTTCTATGAAAGTGTACCACTCTATAATTATAAAGCATCTATCTCATGGAATCAATGGGATGATATTCTTCTTTCTCTTTTTTATGGGTTAGCATATGGAAATACTCTCATTAGTGCCAAAGGCATATAATCTAAAATCCTTGAAAAAATTTAGTTGATTAGGATTGGACCCTTTGTGATAATATTTTTTATTCCTTGGAAAAATTGTTTACCTTCATCAGTCCAAGCAAAGGTGCCATCCATTTTCAACATATTGGTAATAGGTCAAACTAGTTTTGTAAAATTAGTTGTGAATTTGACCATAAATTAAATATACCTAAGGAATAATTTGATACCTTTAATTGATTAGGGAAGATTTAAATCATGGATTTCTTTGATTAGATCAAGATTAATAGCAAGACCTTCTTTTAATACACATGATTTAAAAAATTTCCATCGTAAACCATGGAAATAGATTTCTTAGGATTTATAGAGATCCTATACTCTCCACACCTTTTAAAAAATAATCTCAGATGTTCAATGTGTTTAATACCTTTTAGAAATGGTCAAGTCATTTAGGTCTATGAGTATGATTTTTGTCTATTAATCCTGTAAAAGTTATATCTATAGCTTTGTGAAATATAGCCATCATATTGGATAGACAAAAAATAATTGTTTGATAAGCAAAGGTTGCCCACTTTGTGGTGAAAATCATCTTGCATTGATCATCATATTTGAAATGTATCTAGTTATATCTAGAAAAACCATCAAGCAATAACAACATTTGTGACCCTTCTACATTTTGTAAAATTTGGCCAATTGATAGAGGATAATGATAATTCAAATATGCATTGTTAATATTTTTTAATTCTACACAAAATCATGTCTCCATTCTTCTCGTGCATAGGAACTAGATTATCCACCCATGTAGAATTCTTAATGGAAAAAAATATTTATTTTTCTAATAGCTTAAGAAGCTCCTTTTTCATCACTACTTCAATTTTGGGATTGATAGGATTTTATTTTTGATAAAAGGGTCTAGTTCTAGGTTCTAGCTTGATAGTATATTCAATTATGTTATTCTCATAGAACTTTAGGTCTTCATATTTCCAAGCAATGATATCTCCATACTTTCCATAGATTTCTTTGAAAAAGAATAGTTGTTCCTTGGTGTATTCCTCCCCTAAGAGCAATTTATTTGTTAGGAATTATGACCATCATAGTTTAATAAACATGATAATAAGAGTGGTTACAACCACCACTCACAAGGTCTATGCATCTGTATTAATGAAGTGTAGTTGTCCTTATTTGGAGGTTGTTATGCCATATTGGAAAAATGCTTTGTATATAAATATCTCCATACTAATAAAGTAAAAAATCAAAGCATTAGCAAGCATAAGTGGCATAAAATTAGGCCTCAATATCATAGTGAGGAAGAGAACTTAGATCTTCCTCAAACTTTGACATAAAGGATATCCAAAGCACTTTATTTATAACCATGTTCAATTGCTAAGGTACATACGTGGACATAAACATAAGATTATTGATCAAACAGTTCCTCATTAAGGATTCTATCATATAAGAGCAGTAGAAGCAACAGTCTTAGGGTAAATAACCCTACCAAGATCAAAAAAATTTAACCTCCAAAGAAAGAAAGGCACTCTAAGATAAATTTTGGCCCCATAAACCATCAATTCACCTTGTTCTCCTCTTGGTATATCTCGTAGGAATCCAAAAAAGTTAAGTAGTAGGTTAGGGAGATGTTGTGGAGGTCTTCATCCTCTCAATTTTTTGTCAAGCACTTTGGAGATTACCTAAGGTGGCGCCCTCGACCTCCTCCTAGTTGACAATACAAAAGTGTCCTTGACACAAAAGCCAAAATATGCTAACATCACAACATAATATTTTTTGTCATTTTTTTTCTATTGTGCATGTTTATGTCAAGCTATGCAAGCAATATCCTTTGATGTCCAACCGTGAAAGTGATTCCTTCAATGTTTGTACCTAGGTAGATTTCATAGATTTGTGCCTTTCAAGAACAAAGAAGAAATCAAAACTATAATAGAGAGCTAAAAATTACCTATAAAAAGAGATCCATATAGTCCTAAACATGCCTATTAGATATATTTTTTTTGGCTACTATTAGACATGGTATCATACCAGTAGGGACTTCAATTAACCAAACCATCGTCCCACCCACCAAAGTCACAATTCTAGATGACTTCATTGTTCTTCTTCTTGAAAATGTAAGTGCTCATCTGATGGCATCTTGAAGGAGAAAAATAATGTCATACATCTAACTACAGATGTCACCAATGATAAATGACTATAATTTTTGGAAAAATTTAATCTGGAGGTAGTTGGGCTCCCTACTCATAAGCTTGGATAAAATAATTAAATTATGTAATGTGGTCTGGTTTTAATAAATTCATAAGATATTCAATTATTATTAGAGGATATAGGTGCAACAAACCTTACTCAAACACAATTAGGCATGTATACTAAATTAGAGGTCATTCCCTTCCTAGACAATCCACCAATACAAAGAGCTTATAGACTAGGCATGAGGCATGCAAAACTTTGGTCATCAAAAACTAGTCAAAATATTTCTCTCTAAATTATCCCACATGAATCATGGGAACGAACATTGATGCCCTTATATTTTGTTTCTTTCCTTTTACTAAAAGGCAAAAAAGGAGAGGCCCGTATAATATTTTAAAGCACTAAAATATTTCAAAGAATATTCTGGTTGGAGGAAGAATGCCCTTACCTATTTTTTTTGCCCAACGAGACACTGATTTCTCATAATTTGAAGCATCAGTCACTTTATGAATATAGACTTACATATACTCATTGGAAGGTTTTTTTGAGGCTGATGTAATGAAATTAATTATTTTCTAGTTTTACGAAGGTTTAATATGGTTACTGGTGCACCAAAAGTCCTATTGTCTAATTCTCAATTATTGTAAGGGAATTATTACGCAACCAAACTCAAAACTCAACTTGAGTTTGAGGAAGTATGAAAATTTGTAGATAGGTCCATTATATGGCTTGAATCAGATGATGCAGTACAAATAAAATTTGGTAAAGTAAATAGAAGGGTATGGTTGATCATCATATTTGGTCTTGTTGATGAAGTACAACCATACATTCATGATTCAACCACAACTAAAGATACATGTGATAAGCTCTAGATAGTATTTGGGGTAAAGAACAAGAACTAAATATTATTCCTCCAAATCCAACTTTGTTACTTGAAAATGAAGAATGGAAAAAAACTCGAGTCCTTAAGGCAAGTTGTAGAGCTACTTGCATCACTACAAGATTTGGGAGAAAATATGTTTTATGAAACACTTGTTCCCATTATTTTGATATCTCTCCCTTCATAATATAATGTGTTAATGATAAATTTAAATGTCCCTAAGCAAACATCAACATTTAAAAAGTTGGTAAATCTACTTCACTAAATAGAAGCCTCTGCTACAATACAAGATGAAGATCAAGTTCTTCTTTCAACTAAAAAAGGGAAACAGCCAACCAAAAGAGGTATAAGACCTCAACATTGCTTCCAACATCAAATAAAAAAATCTCACATGCAAATGATATATGATCTTTGTGGCAACAATGGCCATGCATTGAAGGAATATTGGCACAATCCCTTCACAAACAAGTTCTCTTCTCAAGCAATGCATAAATAGAAAATAAGTCATCATTGGATAAGAAAAATTCAAATTGGAAAATGATACATCAACAACATAGTAATGTTGCCAAAGACAATCACTTTGGAGAAGAAGTAAATGACCACATAGAAGAATAAGAGCATATATTTATTGCTCATGATCAACTAAGTCAACCCAATGTTGTTTGATATATTGATTATGGAGCAACCAAACATATCATCAATTGAAAAAATTGGTTCAAAAAGTCTAGATTGTTCTAGTTATACAAGAAAGGCCTCTTTGGATAATGACACATCCTATGACATCAAAGGCATAGGCAATGCAAAATTGCAACTTGGATCTCACACATGCAATAAAATAGATGTCTTGTATGTTCTAGGGCTAATTAAGAATCTTCTCTCCATCAATCAATTAGTTGATCACAATTTGAAGGTTGAGTTTGACAAGCGACAAGGATCTAAGGTATGTCTCATTCATTTCAAAGTTAGAAAATCCATTATTATTGCTTATGGAAAATAAACAAAAAATGTTTGAGCTTCATATAGTGCATCACAATAATTTAGATTTAATTGTTAACTCTAACATATCTGCATCACTCTGGCATCAACAATATGGTCATCTAATTTTTGGCCATCTTATTGCACTACAAAATGAAAATATGGTCAGAGGTCTTCCTTTTTTGGATAAATCTATTCATTTTTTCCCTTGTTTCTTGGCTAATAAATAATATCAAGCTCCATTCAATTCTTCAAAATCTCAAGCCAAAGGACCTTTCACTTTGGTCCATACCAATATTTGAGGACCCATGGCTTTGAGCTATAATGACTCCAAATATTTTTAGCTCTTTGTTGATACTCATAAAATGTGGGTATTCCTTTTTTATTTTTAATAAGAAAAAAATTAGGGTTTTGAAAGGGTTGTTCTTTCCATTATACATCAACTTAGTCATAATGATCTATATAGCCTATTTGGTGTCACTGGGATTTGAACCTTGGTGTGGGCTACATCATCCATATGTCTCACCCGTTGAACTAAAGCCTAATTGGCTAATATGGGTATTGTTTTTGCATAAAAAATATGAAGCCTTTTTTTACTTAAAATAATTTAGGGCTCAAGTTGACTTTTATAGGTCATTTTATCCACATCCTCTACTCAAATTGAGGAGGGAGTTTACCAATAATGAGTTTTCAATTTTCTTGAAGAAACATGGCATTCATAAAAAATTGACAAAGCTTGTACACCACAACAAAATGGTGTTTCCAAACACTGATATATAACCATCATAGAATTTTTTTAGTGCATGTTGAAAGATTCTCAAATTGGACACTCATTTTGGGTAGAAGTAGTACATACACCAGTCTACTTGCTCAATTGTATCCTCTCAACATCACTTGAGCACATCACTCCAAAAGAAGCATCGACTAAACATAAGCCATCAATCTCTCATATTCGCGTGTTTGGATGTATATCATATATCAAAATCCTAAAGGAGAAGAGACAAAAAATAGATGATAAATTTTTTCAATGCATTCTATTAGGCTATAGTGACAAGTCAAAATTCTAACGATTATTTGATATAGCTAAAACAAAATTGTAGATTAGTTATGATATCATATTTGATGAATAAGAAAATTCACTCTCATCCTCACCATATGAAAATTCATCCAAATCTATCTTAGTAGTGCTTCAAAGAGATGAAGATGCTAATGAGGAAATTCCATGGGACAACAATGATGAAGACAATGTTGAAGATGTGGACCAATCTGCTTTGCCACCTAACACATAAAAATACCCAAGTGGTATATTAGCACAAAATTCTCCTCAAGGATATATGGAGTTCTAGACACATTTACCATAGGACCAAGGACACACAACATGACTCATAATGAGGTAAATATGGCCCTAATGAGTATTGTTGAAGTTTAAAATGGATTTATCAGATGCAAATGGATTTTTAAAATAAAATATAAATCATATAATAGTATTGATAAATACAAGGTATGACTTGTAGCCAAAGGCTATGAACAAAAGAAGGCATCCACTATAAAGAAATGTTTATACCTATAGTAAATTAAAAGACTACCAGAATGATCTTTGCTCTATATGCATAGTTTATATGGAGAATTTATTAGAGGCATGTAAAAAGTGCCTTCCTCAATGGAGAATTAAAAGAAGAAGCCTACATGACTCAATCGTAGGGATTCATCATACTTGAAAAAAAAAAGGTGTATAAATTGATCAAATCTCTCTATGGTCTCAAACAAGCCCCTCAAGCTTGGTATATAAAAATAGATGAACATTTTGAAAAACATGGTTTCAAGAGAAATCTATATGATCCAAGTTTAACAAAGAATAAGAGGGAAAGTTATGATCATCATTGTATATATGGATGATTTGGTCATCATAATAAGTTCTAAAAGAATGATTTTAGTAGCAAAGGAGGATTTGAAATGCTCCTTTGATATGACCAACATTGGACTATTGCACTATTGTCTAGGTTTGGAAGTATGATAAACACCTCATCATATGTTTGTCATAGAAAGCAAATATGCCAATACACTTCTTGAAAAGTATCACATGGATGATTGTAAGCCAAGGACAACTCCTATGGAACTAGAGTTATAAATATCATGGTATGACTCTTCTCCTCTAGTAAATGTAACTCTTTATCACTAATTGGTGGGAAGCCTCATTTATATATCATACACCAGACCATATACCAACTTTTTAGTAAGATACATTTCACGATACATGCAAGGGAAAAAAAATCTCATTGGAAAGAAACAAAAATGGTATTAAGGTATGTCTAAGGTACCATTGAATATGGTTTAGAAAAATTAAGAAGAATGATCAGTTCTTCTTAACCTACTACACAAATGCAGACTATGCAGGATGTATTAATGATCAAAAATCCACTTTTGGATATGTATTCTTTCTAGGATATGCACTTATATCATTGGAAAGTAAAAAACAACAAATAGTTGGTTGATCTTCTACCAAAGCAGAATATTGTACTGCAAGAGGAGTTGTCTATGAGGTAATATGGTTGAAACGTATGCTAGTGAGTATGGATGTACCACAAAATAAACCAACAATCACATACTATGACAATCATATTCATTATCTAGCATTTCATGAGTACACCAAATACATTGAAGTTCAGTGCTACTTCATATGCAAACATGTTCAATAGCATAACATTTAACTCAAATTTTACCCTACTCAAGAACAACATGCCAACATCTTCACCAAGCCACTTGGAAAAGTTGAGTTTGAAGTATTTTTATATTCTCTCCAAGAAGCTTTAAAATATGATGTAATAAGGGGGGAATGCTAGGAGTTATTACCACCATAGTTGAATAAGAATTATAATAAGAGTGGTTACAACCACCACTCACAATGTTTGTGCGTTTGTTTTAGTGAGGGGTAGTTGTCCTTATTTGGAGGTTGATATTCCATATTAGGTAGATGCTTTATATATAAATATCTTCATATCAATAAAGCTTAACATCAAATCATTAACAAGCATCGTTATTACTTGTAATGATTTCAACTAGATGATAAAAGGATGCTTTTACTTTGATACTTAACTTCTTAGATCTATCATTAGGATTGAACAAAATATCTAGCAGAATTAAACCTCTTGGAAATTGATTGGTCTTTAGCTACATCACTCCATCCTTAATATAATTTATATATTTATTGCTTTCTTATACATGTCAGGCTTCTTTGATAAACAAATATATAATTTATTCATCATTGTTAAGCACTTGCTAGTGATTTGAATTATCAAGGATATAAGTCTAAAGACTACTTTGATATTTTTTAACCTATCCTACATGTTTGTGGTCAAGTAAAATTGGGCATCCATAAAAGCTAATTCATCCACTTTTATGTTTAATTCCTAAGGAATGGCCTTGAGCTCACCAATATTGAAGCTTTCTAAAATATCCCATACTTTGTGCTTGTAAGATTTGATATGTTTATTTTTATAGCATATTTTGTGTAATTATATTAGAATTGCCAAATATTTTAATGTTTTTGTTACCCATATTCTCAACTTTTATTAATCTAGTACACAATGCTTCATATTCAATAATATTATTGACACAATTGAATAATCTATAAGCTAACTTAGTTGTATATATTGAGTATCAATTAGATGAATACTAGTGCTTGTTTAGTTTCTTGTTCATACCCCATCAAAGTGCATTGTCCATGTGCCACTTGGATCCTGAACTTATTTACTTATTAAAGTTGGGATCAAGGTAGGTTCTTTAAATATTAAGTAATTTTCCAACTTGGTCTCTTCATAATTTAATACTAAACCATCTTATTATAAAATTCCTATGATCATGTCTAGCTCAAGAATACTCCTTTATTCATATTCATCTATAAATTTAGGGATCTTGTTCTAGTTTACCATGTCATCATCTTCAAGCTTATGCAAGAGGTAGCTACATGGAGGCTCATTTTCTATTTTGATGATTTTTACCACCTTTGGTCACCTTCATATGAGTGTAATCCATGCCTAAGTACCTATCTCCTATCACCTTCTTGGTCCATACTCAAGAAAATAGAATTCCAAAAAAATGAGGTAGATAGACCACAATGACTTCTTCAATTACCACTAGCTTTAGATATTTTGTAATTGTGACTATCAAGTTATTTAGCACTCCTATAGTGCTCACTCATGTTCCATCCATATAAATAGGATTTTTGGTGGTCTTACTATATGGAAGTCCTATCATTCATGGCTTTACGTATCACAATCACAACAACCCCTAAATCTATAATATAATTTCTTAGAAGACAATTTTCTATTTTAATTTGACATAAAATGATGACAAATTCACTAATTTTGGCTTAGGATATTTTAATATGTATGTTGCATTCACATGAATATCCAATGGATATTTTACTATTAGGTTCAATTTTTCTACTTGACTAGGTTGTGTTTGTTGTTGTATGGTTGCTTTGGAGTTTCTTGCTCCTTTATAGTTTCTTAAAGTAAATTCTTTTATCTTGGTAAAGCTTAAGCCTCCAACCTGATGAATTTGGTTAATTTCTTCTTAATTTCTTTAGTAATATTTAAATTTAATTCAATAGAGCTACTCTTACTATGTGATAGGAATTTCTTGTATTATTGCATCATGATTACATAGCTTTTGCTAGTCAATGATGAATTTCTAACCTCATTTTGCAACTTTTTTTAAATTTTTGCTTATAATTTATTGCCATATCTTTATTTATTTATAATCTCTTTTCTTATGGAACATTAGTTGGAAAATTTATGGCTTGCATATTCTCCTATGTATCCTTTGATGCAGTAGATCCCTTGTCTTTTAGGTGTAGTGGTGGTCTTTCCCTCCACAATACTATAGTGCCAATATTTGGTTCAAATTGCTTTTGGATGCTTCTTATGTGTTTGTAGATTATTTTGCATCCACTTTTATTTTTCTCCTTGTTCCAATTCCTTATTGCTAATTGATTTATATGGTATGATTCTAAAAATGGAAGTCATCATCATCTTTTAAGATACCAAAGTTGAGTAGTACTCATTGTTTGGGTTAGGTAATACTCAAACTATTTGTTGAACAATATTGGGTGGTTGATACATTGGTTGACTCACCATAGGTAGATTTGTGATTGGAACTATCTATCCAATTTTGTAACTTATCATGCTTGTCACTGTTGAATATATGCATTTATCTGAGCATTCCTTATAGCCACAACGTATTTGATAAGATTATATCTAGTATTACAAGGAAAACAATACAATGTTTTAATTTTTAAGTTCATGTTGACCATGTTGTTTTGTATCTAGTTCCTTGGATGATTGATGCTTTTCTAAGTAACTTGATCCTTAGTTAGGTATTGAGTCTTTTATTATTTCCAATGTGTTTGTTGTCATCCATTGTTAGTTTTCCATCCACTATTCTACCTTTTCCCCATATTTAGATGATTTACTAGCATGTTCATCATTTCACGAATCCATCATCTTGATTTTGAGAAGAAGGGATGATATTAGCCATATTTTATGGTGAATTTGGTAGAGTAGGCAATTGAAGTTGGAAATATATAGAGGAAGGGTGCTTTGCCTAGGAAAGTTTACTATGTAGGGATAATTGTTTGATGGATAAGTGGGTGCACTAGGGGATGGTTGAGCTACCAAGGAATTTGTGATTGATGTCATAGTGGGAGGGGGTCCTATAATTTGTTGGATTTAAGTTTGGGTGATGTGGGTGGTGTTAGATATTCATGTTTTGAATGATTGTATTATGGTAGTGAAGGGTATTTAAGTACATAGGATGCCTAATTTAGGCATAACAAACCTTCAAACAAACTTGCAACTACCTTATCCTATACTACATGCATGTACCTTGTGAGGGGTGGTTATACCACTTGAATTATCACATGGTATATGATGTAATAACTCCTAATATACCCCCTTATTACATCATAGTCAAAATATCTATTTTGCTTATGACCAAGAAAAATGTATAGCGATGATGTAGGAATTTAAGAGAGAAATTCCCTCTGCCTTTAATGTAGAATTACTACTAGATACTTGGGAGTGTCGAATTCTACCAATAATGCATTCCAAATACATATATTTAAAAATACTTATTCAATTGTTTGAAGTGTGTTTCTTCAATATCTTCAAGTGTAGCATGTGTTTCCTCAATGTGGGAGATCTTCATTGAATATGTTAGATGTTGATGAGATAAATTGTTCTCTTGCTTATTAATTTTAGAGATAATAGCTTAGATTTTTCACCTTTAATGATAAATGGGGGCATGATAAATTAATAGATGAATAGATTAGCTCAAGTAGACTTGTTCCTAAATCTTGTCTTGACTAATGTATTTTGCTATGGTTAGATAAATTACCTCTTATTTCTTCTTCTTTGCAAAGTATTCATATATATGATTAGGTCTTTGCTCATGTTGCATAATGTGTTCCTATTTTATTTGATCTTAAATTTTATGTGCTACCATGCATCCTATATCAATCATATAATTGACCGATTTCTAATTTTGTTTGAAATAGTTTCCATTTCAAGCTTTGGTTGTCTCTTGATGGAGTGAGAAAAATTATATTTTTCTTCTTTTTGACATTATTAATCTATATAAGACATTGTTTGTGATAAGAAATGTATTCATTATTCCTTTTGTGTGCTATGGATGGTTGAACCTTCAATGCATGTTGCATTAATTCTTCATTCTCATTGTTTTCTATAAAAATTTGTATTGATGGTGAATAATCACATTTTGAATGTACATCTTCACACTTAGGTGTTTGATTCATGATATTTGTGGTTGTATTGTACCAATAATAATTTGGATTATTTGAATGCATCCAAGTTTCTTGAATTATCATCTATTTTGATTCATACCAAACAATATTGTGTTGTCTTAGCTTTTCTTGTGTGACAAAATGTTCTTTTGCTTCTTCTTGAACTTTTTCTTATGCTTCTTTGAATTAATTATCTTTGGCTACATTAATTTGATGTGACTTTATCCAATTTTTATTTTTATTTATTTTTAATATGACCTATTTTGCTGCTAGTTTATCTCTCATGAAGGTGATCCATTTTTGAATGGAATGTGCCAAAAATCCTTCATGGTGTGTCCACTTCTTCTACAATGTTCACACTTATTTTGCATGTTGAAAGTATTCATTTGAGAATAAATCCTTTGATTCTTAAATCTCTAAAAAATATTTCTTTGTTGGAAGCATTGTGGAGGTCTCATGCCTCTTTTGAATGGCTAATTTCCTCTTTGACTCGTCACTAGTAAGTGTTCTTCTTCTGTAGTATGCAAAGCCTTTACTTTTTGAAGTAGATTCACCAGTTTCTCAAATCTTGGTGTTTGTTCAGTAATATTTAGTGTAGTCATAAAAACATTGTAATTTTTTGGAAGTGATATCAAAATAATAAGAACTAACATTTCATCAAATACCTATGTTCCTAGTGCTTACAATGATGCTTGCAATTCTGCCACTCTTCTTATAAATGATTCAAAATTTTCTCCACTCTTCATCTTTAGAAAATGGAGTTGAACTTGGAGGAATAGAATCTAATATTTATTCTTGGCTTCAAATACTATCTTCAACTAGTTGTGGTCTTATCTCTAACGTATGATTGGACCTCATCTGCTACTCCAAACATGATGACAAGTCTTACCTTTTTGTCTTCCTTGTCAAAATTTATTTGATCTTCTCCTTATATAGTAGGATAGGTAGTGCTTCCATCTGCTACATGTCAAACTTCTTCAAACTCAAGCTATGTCACAAGTTG
Organism: Wollemia nobilis; assembly: GCA_028583015.1. NCBI lineage: Eukaryota > Viridiplantae > Streptophyta > Pinopsida > Araucariales > Araucariaceae > Wollemia > Wollemia nobilis. Next base: position 2,369,185 of record JAQPPZ010000853.1, on the reverse strand, counting down.
GATCTTTTAGGCAACATTATTGTTTCCTCTTAACAACTGGAAATATAGCCACAAAAACTTTAGTGCTCCACTAGCCATGGTAAACTTTCATAAAATCTAAATACTCTTCTTTAACTAAATTCACCTCAACAAATACTTTACATTGAGTATATATATGCCTCTACTCGAATTTTAATTGATGCTTCACAAATGTGAAAAATAGCAGTCTCCTCAAATGAGATTGTGCACTTCCCTCCTTTTTGGAATTTTCCCTCTCTTTTCTCTTGAATATTATTTTTAAAATATTAAAGGTGCTCCTTTGTAAGCATTGCTTTCTTTATGCCTTTTAAACACTTTTTTTTCTTGAAGTGAGTGCTACCTTGTGCACTAAATCTTCTTTCTTTGGATGAGAGTAAATTACTGTTCTATTTTTCTTGGTGTTCTTTGACTGCACATTGTTTCTAAATTTAAATTCCTAGAATAAGGCTCTCGATTCAAGACTATTTGTATCTTTCTATAAAATTATCTCTTCCTTGAACAACTTTTGAATTAGAAGGGCTCCTTATTTTTATTAAATATAGTAAGCATTGAAATTCCAATTAATTCTCCCTATTTTCTTTAATAGGGACAATGCTTTCTACTTTAATTGTGATATTGTTTCTCCTTTCAAACCTTTGCTACAATATTTAGGTTTATACTTTTTTTATCTCCTTCAATACAATTATTTTCAAGTTTTTAGTTATCTTCTCATTGCTTTTTGAACATCACGTTCGAGTTGATGTTCGGGTAAGTGTCTAGGTCATCATTTAGGTATTATCTCTTCTTGTTGACTAGAATAGTTTGTTTCAAGTGCAATTACCTTCGTGAGGATCCTTGATGAGTGTCACATTTTATTTCTTTGGATCGACATGAAAACTTTTTTCCTCATATGATTTATTTTGTGTTTGACACAATTTCTTATGCATTTGATGTGAGGGCTCTGATATAATTTTTTCTTTGTTTGACGTGCAATTCTTCTTTGTTTGTTTATATGTGGCACCTCTATTAAATTTTTTTAAAACATAGGTCATTGGGTAAAAAAATTATTCATGAGATGCATTGCTCCACTTCAAACTCATGTTTAAATATTGTAATATCCAAATGCTATATTTGCTCATACAAGGTTCTTATGAGCACATTCAAGTGATTTAAATTTCTAGCTAAATATCTTGTCTTTACTTGTCCAAACTGATTTTATTTAAAAAAAAATCATGCAACTCTTATTTTGTTCTACTTTTAGAATATTATTTCTTTGCTTTGGTAGGGATAAATTTATTGTTGCTTTATCGTTAGTTGTAGTTGAAAATGAAGATTCAGGCATTTTCCTTGTTCTTGATTTTAGAATTTCTTTGTGAGTGTTTGTTATTGCTTGTAAGAAATATTTTGGATGTTTTCTTTCTCTTCTTCAATTGGTTGTTCTAGTGGTACTTTGAACAACTTTAACTAGGTTGTTACTAGTTTCCTTTGAAAACTTTTTGCACTTCTTTTTTCACCTTTTTGGCTATACTCTTTGTAAGCTCTTATGAGCTTGTAATCTCTATACAAAAACCTTCTTCAATATTCTTTTGAATGCTTTCCAAATGGATTCAATGGGATATATTTTTAGCCTTCTATATTTTAAGAAACTTCTTCAATATTATTTTTAATACCTTTAAAATGGCTTCAAATTTTTTTTTTAAATAGGAATTTCTATGGCTTCATTTTCTCACATATAAAGGAGTTTCAAAATTACTTCATTTTATTGCTTTTTAAGCTTTGTTTGGTTGTTTTAGGCCTTATGACCTTTGGTATTAAATAGGTATTAAAACATGTTTGATTCTTTATGATGTTTTTTGCCTATGACAATGGATGCTCACCCTAAACTTCTTGAATGTGTTGTAGAATTCTCCTTCATGGTGATAATATTATACAGGGTGATTATACCCTAAAAAATTTCTTATCTCAACTTAATTTTTTTATCAAACAAAGTGAACCTTTGGATTTCTTTGTGTCAAATTTAGAGGAGGATAAAAAGGAGAATTCTTTCATCCTTTTACCTACTGTGATACCACATGTTAGATATTAATGCTTTAAATTATTATATTATGGTAGTGAAGGGTATTTAAGTACATAGGATGCCTATTTTAGGTATAACAAACCTTCAAATAAACTTACAACTACCTTGTCCTATACTACATGCATGTACCTTGTGAGAGGTGGTTATACCACTTGACTTATCACATGGTCTATGATGTAATAACTCCTAATAGGTGGCATAGGTGTAAGAACCGAAAACTACCAACCATTTTTTTAAAATATTGATTGTAAGGTTCACAAGGAAAAACCCTTTTATATTTTAAAAATACAAGGCTTCACCATATTTGAGTTTTAAGTCATTGCAGATGACACTCAATGGATAGTATTGGCCAAATATCATGGTTTTTTGGGATTCACAATACTAAATCGACACATTTAGCAGGATGTCAAGAGTGATCCCCCACCTTTACCATACCCTCACTATCATAGGATAATATGACCACAATATAGGGATTATCCTTTAAGGACCATAACACTTAAAGGGTGATGCCTATTCCCTTAGTTACCACACCTTCGTGGGCTAACTAAGGTTATTACCACTTTATTGGCAATGAAAATGATTGCCTGATCCTACACATTCAAGGGATCACCACTATTATCTTGTAAATGGTTCAACAAATCTTAGTTGGAATGGACCTAATCCTACTTGTTCAATGTGCAATTATTCACAAGACAACCAATTATTGTATTCACACAACTCCTTCCAAGTTCATGAGTTCTTAGCTATTGCATTCTCACAACTCCTTCTAAGACTTATCCTACCTGGTTATTGCATTCACACAAATCCTCCTAGGATTGGGCTTTATTTTTTATTTAGGTCCACAAGAGATCCTAATCACCCCAAGATAACTTATCCCAAATAAAACTTGCATTTTAAAACATATTTCTAAAGTAAAGAAACATGCATCACATAATATCAAAAGCATTTTAAAATGTCATAATCTATTTAATTTGAAATGCTATAATAGATAAACAAAGATGCATCTTAAATAAAAGCCACATTTTGCTTAACTCAAATGCTTGACTTAAAGCTTCAAAAGACACATTCCTTTAACTTAGATGCAATAACATAAATAAATCAAGTATTTAACATAAAGATGCATTCCAACAATTGATAGAGCTCAATACTATCTATCCAAATAAAATATTGCTCAATCACCTTAATGTACAAAATCCAAGGTAACATTAAAGCAACATAATATTTTAGTTTGTACAATAATCAAGTTACAAAACTCAATTTAACAAGATATTATTTACAAAGTCTTTGTTTTTCTTTTCCATATCCTCGATACATTCCAAGCTCTACGAAGCCATACATCAAGGATCTTGGTTACATAGAACAAACATTAACAAATATTCACACGGTTCTAAGATATTCACCACATGCCATAAAAATTAGGGAACATAGAATACAACCAACTTGAAAACCTCACGCTTGAAGGTGCCTATGCTTAGTATAAAGTACAACTAAACTACCTCGAGAAGAGCATAATAGTATACGAGGAAACAAAAATCCAACAACAGTTGGTAGGAGAACATAAATCAATCTTAAACAAGAGCTACACAAATTAAAACATCAAGAGCACAACAATAAGTAATACAATGATGGAAAAATCCTAACTTCTAAGGCTTACATCTTCCTATGTCTGAAGATTCATTTCTATGATGCACTCGCATCCCCTTTGATTCCCCACCTCTTTCTTCCTATCTTCAATTCCTCTAAGGATCCAAACTCAACCATTACTCTATTTAAAATTACCTTGAGGTGGTTTTCCAACAAGAAGAATTCCAAATTATTCCTTCAAGCCTCCTTTGAGCTAGTTACTTGGCTCGTAACATTCTAACATTGAAACACTTATGGTAATCAATAGATCATGGATTGCTAAAATTACTAATGCTCTACTCTTATTTAAATCTTATAAAGTAATTATCTCTTCTTCCTTTAACATTAGGATAAAACCATACAATAATTAAAGCTCCTTATGAATTAATTTTATTAGTTTTCAATTGCTAATGTTAATTATTAGCATTGACACTAATATCCTCAAGTATTAATGTCACCAAAATTAATACTTAAATAATGCTTATTCATAAAACTAAGCATTCCATCAACAACATAAATTCCATTCATATCAACAATGTTACACACCATTGTTTTATCCTTAAGTAGGTGGCTCCTTTTTAAGATAGCCTAAAACTATCGACAACCTATGAAGGAGACTCATTGCTTAGGCAACTTCGTAGACCAATGGTGTGAACATGAAAACAAGCAAAACACAAATGCATCTACATGAAGGGTATTTTGTTACCCTAAGTTTTCAATGAGCAATTCATCACCATAATTTCTCCAAAATATTTCTCGTTGTAGGTGGTTCACCCAAATATTCCCACCAAAGAGAGCACATAGTCTTGCACCAACAACTATGTCAACAATACCATGTTATTAGCCCAAAAGAATACAAACATTCCATCATATAGACATCATAAAATGAAACTATGCAATTAAACATTCACACTAGTACATAGTTCATTGTCAATAAAGAGTTTTACCAAGGAGGGCTATTACAGTAGGCCATAAGTGGGGTTGGCAGTAACTTTCCAACTTTAGGAAGCACGTCCTATGTATGGATTGCTTCCTCAAATATTGCAACTAAAATAACATTATTAGCATTGTAAACCATTAGTACTAAATTTGATTGTAATCCTTTTATGTAATATTATAAAGCTTGTTCATCATTAGAGCAAATGTTGATTGGATAAAATGCAACATCCTTAAGAATGTTATCTTGAGGATATCTTTGTATAGCATATAATTTGAAAAAAAATTGAATATGCATTTTCTTAATTACCAAACTTCTTCATGAAGCATTCCACAATAGAGGCATAGTTAATCATAAAATTATCAAGAAAATTCCTATATCATAAAGTTGTTTTATCCTTTAATGAATCTATGAGTAAGCATACAATAATATCTTCTTCTTGAACTTAGGATTTTGAATTCAGGGAATGAAGGAAGCTAGAACGACTGATTTTTTGGTAGGATTTTTTGATTCTACTACTCTGCCCCTAGTTTGGGGCAATGGTAGACCATGTTTATCCCTAAGCTACCTTGCAAAATTTCTAATGGTTTTTGCTTTCTTATTTACACTTGGTAATGACTATTTTTCTCTATTTTCACATCCTCCTCCCTTTGATTAAGGTAAGATAGATTCAACGATTCAAACTCTTAAGCCAATAACTAGGCTATAAACTCAATCAAATATGCATGCTTGTCCTTCCAAAGGTACCTTTGTACCCAAACTAGATGTGGCCCCTATGGTTGAGGTACCATCAGCTTTCAATCAACATCATATTCAGGCTTTAGCATGAAATTTTATGGGTTTGTGGCCTAGTCCCACTATGATACATAATTGGATCAACATGAACTAGGGAGCCAAAGCATATTACAAATTTATGAATGCAATAAGAGGTTACTTTGTAGTAATATTTACCTCCATAGAAGACAAAAATACCATTTTTCATGGATAGTCATAGTTTCTTGGTTCTAGCCCATTGTATATAACTCATTGGACCACAGTATTGTTTCCCATAGGAGGAATAAACCAAAGAGATATCATTATGGGTAAGACGGTCTTTCTTGCACCTCCACCTATGGAATAAACCCACAATGGATATCATAGAAAATTTTATTGGATCCTTAATAGATTACCCCACCAAATCTAACAATACCATTTGTGCACGAATATGTGTGTAGGTTAACTTTAAAAAATGATTGCTAGAGTACATTGGAAACAAGGTGTTAGACTGGGTACATAATTAGCCCCTTGATTATGAGCACATCCCATTCAAATGTATTACCTATCATAAGCATAGCCTTTTCTCTAGGAATTGTACAACTAGAGTGGCACATGAGAAAAAGGATGAGACACAAGTCTTCCAACAAATCAGAACAAAATCAAGAAGATCAAGGAGAAAAAAAAATGCAACCACATAAAAAGCCTACTCATAAAAACACAAACAAGTTCTTTGTTCTTAGTTCAAAATAGGAGGAGATTCCAAATCAACATCAAAACTAGATCAAGGCACATATTCCAAGATAAAGGGAAAGACGCTCCATAGACTCCAATGGAAGAAAAATTAGAGGATATCCTAGGAGAAACTCAAAAAAAAGAAAAAAATCCTCTAGAAGAAAAAACAAAAGAGGAGGTTGAAAAAATAAAAATTGAAGTAGTCATTCTAGGTCAAACCCTAGCAACATGATCTGCTATCAAGGGGAGGAAAAAAATCAACAATTAAGAAATGAATAGGCCCATAAGGGAAATTTAAGTTATTTGTGCATTCGATGGAAATTTTGAAATAAGTGTGTATGGGATTGTATAGAAGTTGCAGGAGCAAGCTAGCGAGGTGGTGGAGATTGATGGATCACAAGTGAATTCAATTTTTCATGGGATGTATGGGGTTGATGTGGTTGGAAAAGAACCTAGGGATGGTTCCCCGAGATCATTGGAGAGTCACAGACCGATTCTAGGAGGGTTCATGGGTGGGACCCTTAATCAGGTACAATAATCTATTCTTAAACCTTTCAAAATTGGAAAATCCTTTGCTTTTGTGGTGTCTGAAAGTTCTAGGTTTTATGAGTCAAAGGTTATTTTTTATCTGACCCCTGTTAAAAATAAAATGTGCATCTCAAAGGATATATTAAACATTACTTTAGGGGAAGGTACCTGGAATCTTGTGGGAATGTTTCAAGGAGGAAGGCCAAATCTATACTCCTTTAGAATATGGGATTTGGCTAAATGGAAACCTCTAGGTTCATTGGAAATTATGGTAGTCCCAAATTTTTTTTATCAAGTTAAATTGCAAGGATTCAAAACACATTCTAGGGGGATACCCCTAGTTTTATGATAAGAGAGGGTTGTTCCTCCAAAAATAGGGGCCCAAATTCAACCCAAATACACAAAAAGTGAATTTGGTTCCCCTCTAGGTCAGGCTCCCAGGCCTACCATTTCATCTATGGCATGATGATATCCTAAGAGGCATTTCCAAGGTAGTAGAAGACTTTATTCTGATCGACTCGATGACTAGAGTGAAATCAAGGATGATTTTTGTAAGGATGAGTATTATAAAAGAACTGTAGTCTAATCTTCCATCCTCAATTGAGCTTATTTTGAATTGGGGTTCATGGATTCAATCCATAGAATATGAGAATAGACTCATTGTGTGCACCAGTTGTAATAGAGTTGGTCATAGATTGGAACAATACCCATCTTAGAAAAATCCAAAAGATAAAGGTAGAAATAAGGGGAAAAATAAAAATAAAATGAGCATTCAAAAACTAGAAGGGAGTGCAGATGCCTAAGTAGCCCTTAGGGATTCTAGGGGTGTTGATACCTCAAAGGCCAATGGTGCTCATGAGGGGTTATTATCCTGGGTAAAGAGCCCTACTTTGGAGGAGGTTTCTGCTCAGGTTGACAAAAAATAAAAATAAGGTATGCCCATTGAGGAGAAGAGTTTTTTTGAGTTGAAGGACTATGGTGCTCTATAGAAGGTAGGTAACTAGATATATATTCCATTAGTGATTGAGAAAATCTAGCGTAATGGCAGTCCTTTTGATATCCTGGCTGAGGTAATTTTATCTAATATTTTGACGGAGGTACTAGTTTCAAATGATATTCTTCAAAATTCCTTTGGTTGGTTGGGGATGTCCTCTGGTTAGTTAAAGGATGGTGAATTAAGAAACTGAGTCTTTGATTGGTTCCTTGAATCCCTACCTAGTGAAGGGATCTTCGGGCCTCAAAACCTATAGTCAGAGAAAGGGTTCCATTGATGTGGGGGTAGAATGGAAGGTAGGTAAACCCCCAAGTAAAACCTTGAGAAGAAGGGAAATAGAGTCTAATATTTCTAATGGATCTCAATATTTGTAGAATTTTGAGGAGAGTAAGGATGTCGGGGTGAAGCAGTTAAAGCTTAACTCCTTTTTTCAGCCCTCCCAATGTGTTACTGGAGGAAAAATCCAATGCAAACCTCGTAAATGAAGTTCCTTTCATAGAATATTAGAGGCATAAATGGGCCCTCAAAATAGATGTTGGTAGCATCCTTTAGAAAGGATTCTCTATCACATATTATTTTTCTCTAAGAAACTAAAGTGGAAGATTGTAAATTAGAAGCTATTAGGAAGGTAATTTGAAAAGAGGTAAATTTTGTGGCGAGGCCAACTCATGGAGCTTCTAGAGGTCTCTTGTGCCTTTGGGATGCAAGGATTATGTCAAATATAGAGTGATTAACATTTTATTTTTCAGTATAGAGTCTAATTGCATATGGGTTATGTCAAATATTTATGCTCTGAAATCTGGTCCCAGTAGGAGTTTGTTGTGGTTTTCTTTGAGTTCTATGAGAGAAGATTTTAAAAAATAACCCTAGGTTTCAGTTGGGGATTTTAATCCTCCACTATATCAATCTTATAGGAGGAGGAAATACCTCATTCTAAAAAATAATGGAGGAATTTGTGGACTTTGTTAATCAAAATGAGCTTATGGATATAGAATTGAAGGGATCTAAGTTCACTTGGAGCAACAAGAGATTAGGAAAATAGTTCATTCAAATAAGTTTGGATAGAGTATTGATATCTAAAGAATTTTTTTTTATATTTGGGGATGCCTCTTTAACTTCCCTCCCCAAAGTGGACTCGAATCATAATCCCCTTTGGTTTGAATCACCCCAAAATTTAGTCAGATTTCCTATGCCTTTCAGGTTTGAAGCAATGTTGATCTCTCAAGGTTTAGGGTAGTCACATCTCTCAAGTGGCATCGAAGCTTAGATTCATAAAGTCTAGCCTAAAAGAAAGGAACAAGAATATTTTTAGCCATATTTTTCCAAAGAAGGAGAATATGAAAAACCAACTTAAAATTATTGAATCTTCTGTAGAATTGGGAGACCTATCTTTGGAGACTAGATAAAAGGAGAAGTTGGTGCTTGTTGAGATTCATAACACTTTGGCCAATTGTGGAGATTAAAATCTAGGGCACTCTAGCTTAAGGAGGGAGACAAATTTTTTCATATATTTACCTTAATACATAGAAGTTCTAACAAAATTAGAGAGATATCCAAAGTGGATGGTGCCAAGTTGGTGAGGATCTAAGACATCAAAGCAAAAGTTGTCTCATACTTTAGATCCCTTCTTGGTGAAAGAGAAGATGGTGATTTGGATGCTGAAAGTAAGCTTCTTTGTAACATCCCCCTTCTATTATCTAAAGAAATGGATACGCTTCTCGATAGCCCATTCAAGGATGAGGAGATTAAGTTTGTAGTCTTATCTATGGAGGGTTTGAAAGCCTTTAACCCTGATGGTTTTCCTCCCCTCTTTTTTCAATATTTTTGGCACATTATCAATAAGGAGATTAGTGAGGCCCTGAGGGAAGTTCAAAGGATATTCCTTATGGGGTGAATTCTACATTCTTGGTGCTAATCCCTAAGATAGTTGGAGCAAAGGATTTCAAATATTACAAACCCATCAGCTTGTGTAACACCTTATATAAGATCTTGATGAAGGTTCTTGCTAATAGGTTAAATATTTTCTTGCCTACCCTAGTTAATAAATCCTAGAGTAGTTTTGTGGTAGGGAGACAAATCTTAGATGGAATTATAGCAGTTCATGAATTGATTTACTTAGCAGATAAAAGTGGGAGACCTGGATATTCCTTAAACTTGATATGAATAAGGTATATGATAGGGTGTCTTAGGATTTCCTTTTAAAAGTGTTGGCTAAATTTGAATTTAACCAAAATGTATTTATTTAGTGAAATTATCTATCATTATTAATGGGTCTCCTACTAGCTATTTTATAAGTTGTAGAGGCATATGCCAAGGTGATCCACTATCTCCATATCACTTTATTTTGATGGCTAAAGCACTGGGAAGGTCTATTAAGGCAAATGTTGTGATTGAAGGTTTGAGGCCTTCTCTACCTCTAGATATGATATCTTACCAGCAATCTGTATATGAAACTCTTTTTTCTTTTCTTACCTATGTTCCCTAGGCCAAAATGATAAAGGAAATTCTTCTATCCTTTGAAAAGGTAGTAGGTCAAAAAATAAACTTTTTGAAGAGTAAGATCTTCTTTCTAAATACTCCACCCTCTAGGCAGAGAAAAATTGCTCGTATCCTAGGATGAGAGATTGCAATTTTCCCAACTCTCTATCTTGGAATGCCATAGTTTAAAGGAAGGATCAAGGAACCCTCTGAGATCTAGTATTGGAAAGAGTTTAAAAGAATCTTGTTGGGTGGAAAGGAACCCTCCTCAATCAAGCAAGGAAGGCTTTTCTAGTTAAAACAACTCTCTAGAGCATCCCTACTTATTTCATGTATCTTAAAAATTCCTAATAAAATTTTATAGAAAATTGAACACATCCAAAAATATTTTCTATGGTCAGGCTCAAAAGAAAGGAAGAAATTACATCTGGTCTCTTGGGAGCAAGTTTGTAGTAGGAACGAACATGGAGGTTTGGGTCTTAGGAATATGCTCCAAATGAATAAAGCTCTCTTGGAAAAGAAAATCTAGAAGCTAACTCACTAGGATAATGTGGGTTGGGTCCACATTCTAACAATGAAATATATGAATTAGAGAGAAAATTTCCTTTCAGATCCTGTTCCTCTCTTAGGATCTGACTTTTGACATAGCATGCTAAATTTAAGGCCCATCATTGTGAGGGAATGCAGATGGAATATTGGTAATGGGAAAAGGATTAACTTCTGAAAAGATCCCTAGCTTCTAGATTGACCCCTTTTCCTATACCCAAATTTGGCTAGTGTGGAGCCTAAAATCAGAATCATCTTTGGGTCAAAAATAGCTAACTTTATTGAATCCTTGAATGGAAACAAGAAATGGAAAACCTTGGTAACTTCTAACTTCTATCAGGCTAAGAAGGAGGCTTGGAATTTTATTTTTGATAAGTTGAAATTTTAGGTCATCAAGAGTGGGGATGAGGAGGATACATTGTTTTGGAAGGGTGAAAAAGATGGTCCCTTCTTAGTAAAGCTTGCCTATGCTATTTTGGATGCTAACTACCAGTATTGGCTCCCCTCTTTTAAAATTTGGTTTAAGGGTCTCACTCCTAAGATTAATATTTTCTTTTGGATTACTATCCAAAATAAGATCCTAACTTTAGAAAATATGCAAAAAATGGGTATGTACCTACCTAATAGATGTTATTTATGTGGATCTTGTGTTGATTCCTCTAACCATATTTCTTTCAATGCTCCTTTTTCTTGGATGTATTGAGAGCTTGGGAGTCTACTGGGTTGCCCCGAACCTTCTATCATATTTCTATTTGAAGTGGGTTCCCTCTTCTCTACTCCTAGATTGAAGAATTTTTTGATCTTTAGCCTTTTTCATATTTTTTTGGAGTATTTGGAAGGAAAAAAATAATAGGGCTTTCAAGAATTCTAAAAGAGATATGGCTAAAGTTTTTCTTAGAGCCATCTTAGGTGTGGTGGATAATGTCTCTAGCCTTCATTGGTACATGACCGATGGTCGACAAGAGGAGGAGGGGTTGGAGTTGAAGCTAGGTTTCCAACGTAGGTCAAGGGTTAATGAGTAGGCAGTGGTTAACTTAATATCCCAAACCAAATGGGAACCACCTCCACCAGGATGGATCAAATTTAACTTTTATGGGGCATCTAAAGGTAATCTTGGGATGTGTTTAGAAATGATAGAGGTGGGATTATCTTGGCATTCTCTAAGAATTTGGATTTCCAGACCTACCACTTCATGGAGGCTAGAGCTCTTTACCAAGGAATGACTCTTTTGGAGTCTCTGGACTATAGAAAGGTGATTATTGAAGGAGACTCCCTAAACATTATTAATGTTATTAAAGTATCTCAGAACCCCAATTAGAACATAGCTAATATGATTTTAGAGGCCAAAAGAATAATCCAAACTTGGGAGGAAGTCCAAATTAATCATATATTTAGAGAAGGAAATGGGTCTACAGATTTCTTGGAAAACCTTGGTTTGCTCCAAAATGGAACCTCTATGTGGAGGAGGGACTTCCTCCAAGGTCTCTTTCAATTGGATAAAGTTTCTTGATATGTTGTTAATAGGTAAGAGTTTTGTGCATGGGAGTGATTTATTCTTTCCTTCTTAAACAGGAGACCATGACTAAGTCAATATTTGATTTCTTTAGTCTATGTGTTAGGGGAAACTCCTTGGATTGTCAAAATTCTCTTAATTTTAAATTTTATATTTTTGGTGCCAAAATCTTGGAGGGATGGACCCATGACTAAAAGTGGTACGAGAGTCAGGTTCAAGAGGTAATTATTAGCAAATTTGGAGGTAGGATTGTGTTTTCATTGATGGTTGAGGTCGCATGCTCGTGATTCATATGGATCATGTGGTATGTGCATAGGCTTTATTACCAAATTTGCTTCTCATCAAGACCTCTATTGCAGGGATAAATAAACCTTTTTAGATTGCTATGGCTCTTTGCTACTTGCTCAAGTGTTAGATGTGAATCCTTGCTTTTGTTCATTTATGTAAGACAAGATGGTAATCATTGACCTAGGTGGTTGTTTGGGAGCCATAGAAACCCCTTGGACTTCCTTAGATTTGGCATGCATGAGTTGAAGTGGTTGTTTAGAATGTGGAGAGGCCCTATTGGTTTGCACATTTGGATGTCAAGTGGCCATAAAATCCTATAGTTGATGTTGAAAATTGGCTCTAATATTCATAGAGATGGGTGTCATGATTGTAGGGGATTCTAATTATTTTGAAGGATGTTTGGCATGCTTCTCATTTTTTATCCCATATCCTCATTTTTGATGATATTTCTAGAATTTGAAGTGGCACTACCTCAAGTATTTTGGTATTGAGGTTGGCTTGGATTGGGATGAGAGCCTTTTTGTTTTATTGATTAGAAAGAGCGAGCTCTTAAATTTGCTTATTTTTGATAAGCTCTAAATTTTCTTAAGTTGGATTAATTTTTAGTAGTGGGGTATTGGTTCTAAGATTTTGAGGTGAAGGTTGGCTATCTTCCAACAGTCTCTTGAGGCTTCTAAATTCCTAGGTGGAGCTTTCAACATTTTGTGTTTTTCTCCTCCAGGGTTTGTTGGTTGCCCTATTTCTTAGTTGTACAAAAAATGTAATCTATGGGTAGTCTACTAGACTATGGAGAGGGTAGTTATTGATCCAAGTTCACTTGAAGTTAAGGATGATGTAAGGAAGATATTGAGTAAAAGTGGTCTTCTACAATTTTTGCTGAAATTCCATGGTTTTAACAAAGAAATATCGAAACAAATGGCCCATTCATGGAAGAATGGGATGGTGAAAGTGGGAGAGCTTGAGTTAAAAATCTTCATTCCCCTGGTTGTGGATGTGATAGGCCTACCTTTGGATGATGTTTGCCATAGTAGAGAAAAACATTCCCTATCAAGGGAATTGAGGCACTTTCAAAGGGAGGATGAGGTCATACCAAAAATCAAAACGATAAAGAAAATTTCTCAAGGCTCCATGGGATAGGGTTGCTTTGGTAATTATGGAGTACTTCACATTAGGTGAGAGTAAATATATCCTGTGGAGTTATCATTTCATGTTCCTAAATCAAATCTGATGCAAGAGAGTGTTTAACATACCTTCCTTTTTATTTAAGTCTTTGGAGAAGTCTATGTTGCAAGTTAAAGGTAGGAAGATTACTAATCCAATCCATCAGGGCTTGGCTTTGTTAATTTTTGAACACATCAAAAAAATCAAGGAGGTCTCAGGGAGGTTGTCCCTAATACAACTGCCCTTTAATTATAAATCCCTACTATTGATGATTCCTTGGCTTCATCTCAATCTAAGTCAAGCAACTCTTAGGTGACAGAAGAGAATCTGGTTAGTCCTCTAATATCTAAGAGGAAAGTGAAGGAAAATATGAAGGGGAAGGGAGAAGCCTTGATTTATCATTCGAAACTAGGGGTGGAATTAAAAGTGCAAGGTGGTCCAAGTGCCTCTTCGCTAAGTTGTTCAAGTCTAAGAAGACCCCAATTTTAGTTGATAAATTGGATTTGGAGGACCATATTCATCTAAATAAGAAAGCTAAATTCACTTTGAGGTTTGTAAGCTGATGGGTTAGGAAGCTATCCAATCCATTGGATGTGACCAAAATGCCAAAATCATTTAATAAAATGATGATGGATTACAAAAATTCCCTTATTGGAACTTTGAATATGGCCATTGATTGTGCAAAAGAGATAAAATCATTGATGTATTGGAATCAAGGTGAGCCTAGGGCCTTGGAGGTAGAAATAAAGGAAGTAGGAGGTAGTCCTTATAAGGCTTGAGTCCTTTCTTTCATGTGGCTTAGTTTAAGATTTTTGCTAGTTGTTTGTTGTTTCTAACCCTGCTTTGCTTATTTTGTAGCCGAATGGTTTTTAGTATCATTTTGTTCTCTATAGTATTTAGTTTTATCCTAGTTTTTTTGTGTTCCTTTCTTTATAAAATGTTCAAGGACCCTTTCAAAACCCATTATTATAACTAGTAAAAAAAGGCCTAAAAGGAAATATAGGATAAAACACAAACCAACATATTATAAAGCTTGGTTGAGAATTCGGCTCTGGCGATTTGGCATTTTGGCGAGAAATTTTCTGTGACGGCGTCTGGTGTTGCTCGAGGGACTCTGGCCCGAAGATCTTGCCTAGGGCTTTGGGGGGTTGTTTCTGCTTTCGCCTGAAGGTTCTTTAGTGGTCCCGGGAGGGCCCGATGGGGTCTCCTCCTGTTTCTCCTGCTGGGAGAAAGACCTCATATGCCGAGAAGTTGAAAGATAATCCCTCGCCTTCCACGGACGGAGCTCAGCGGAATGCTTTTCAATCGATACTCAAGACTGTTGCCAATGGCCCAAATGCTCACCGTGTTAATGGATGCCTCCCGCAATCTACTTCCAGGCCTAAGATTGTAATAGAACCAATGTTGGTCGAAGATACAATCGTCTACCGAGCTAATCACGACTTGATCTGCAAATTCATGGGCATCCGACCCACGCTGAATTTTCTGCATACCTGGGTTCGTCAGAACTGGGAGCCACACGGTGAGTACTCTTTATGGCCTATAAGCAATGGGTATTTTATCATAAGTTTCTCTTCTTTAGCAGATAGAAACAGAGCATTTGAATCAGAAAAGAGAAACCACGGCCCAGCAGGGTTATTTGTCCAACCCTGGAGAGTGGGTTTCGACCCCCCCATCGAACCCACGACTATCCCGGTCTGGATCCGGCTGTACGCTCTCCCGATGGAGTTTTGGGGTGAGCAGGTGTTGGAACTAATAGGTAATTCCCTAGGCAGATTTTTGGGAGTCTCCAAAGATACCATAGAGGGAAATACTGCTGTCTTTGCTAGAATATGTGTAGAGATGGACATTAGTCAGCCTCTACCAGCTGAGGTGGAACTTGAGCTTGCAGGAGTACCCTGGATCCAGAAGTTAGACTATGAGGCCCTACCTTTCAGGTGTCGAGTATGCCATAAGCATGGACATTTGGCAAGGTTCTGCCCAAACGTAGTGAGCACAAAAATGGAGGCTCCGAGTGGAATGTCAAACCGCCCTAGAGAGGGTAAGTCCAATCCGATCAATGAACCCTCTAGCAATTCTCCAGGTCCTGATGCTCAGCAGGATGGCTTTGAACAGGTGAAACGAAAGAGAAACAAAAAGAAAAATGGCAAGGAGTAGGTACAACTCAAGCCAAACAATCGGTATGAAATTTTTAAGTCATTAGTGGATCAGGAGGACCAATCTATGGAGGGAGTGGTTGGGAATGGTGAGAATGTCAACACTCCACCTCTTGTTTCTCCTTCCTTCACTCCTGTAGTAGAACAGGTGACTGTGCCAGCTGAGAACCTGCAGTCAGAGAATCCAGGGGCATTGGTTATACACTCCCCAGCACAGCCGGGTATAAAAGATGTTACCATGGGAAATGCAGATAAAAACAAAGAAAGGCCTGCTTTAGGGATTTCCCAGGTGGAAAAGAGATCAAGAAACAATAACTCTCAAGGAGCGAAAAGAAAATCCAATAAGGAACTACTAATAGCGCAAGGAGATAAGCTAATCAATGGAGGATTGGTGAGGACCATTGATTCTTACTGCTCTCAAGGTTTTCAATGATTATTCAATCTTGGAATATTAGGGGTTTAAACAGTAGAACCCATCAATCTGTTGTTCAAAGACTCTTAGAAAACCGTAAAACAAACTTTTTGCTTCTTCAGGAGACAAAAATGTCTTTAGATATTATGAGTAAAACTGCTACTAAAATCTGGCGGGGAGCTGGGTATATGGACGTGGCTGCCCAAGGAGCTTCAGGTGGAATTGTTACCCTTTGGAACCCTCTGGTCTGGACTGCTTTAGAACATGTAGCTTGCAAGGGTGTACTTACTTCTCTCTTCAGAAATAACTTCAATTCTGAGCTGGTCCTTATAACCAACTTTTATGGGGCCCAAGATCTTGATGGCCAGAGGCTCCAATGGGACGCTGTTCACAACATGAGAGCTTACAGAGAGTGTTATGACTGGATTATTGCGGGGGATTTTAATGCAAAATTATCCGTTCGGGACCAGGAAGGTGGCTCCCCTGTTTTGGATCCAGGGGATCGGCTTCTGATTGCCCAAGTTCAGGCCTTTAATTTAGTGGACGTTCAAGGCCCTAGTGTTTTTTTCACTTGGAAAAACAAGAGAAAGGAGCCACATAGCAGGAAGGTCAAGTTAGATCGCTTTTTGGTCTCGGAGGAGGCTTTTGTTAAATGGACTTTTAAGTTCCAGATTTTGGAGGGCCCTATTTCGGATCATTTTCCCATTTTGCTTGAGGGAGGGACTTTGAGAGGACAGCACCATAGGCCTTTTAAATTTGAGAATTTTTGGTTACAAAAGGAGGACCTTCGACAGAAAATTTCTCAATGGTGGACAGAAGGCCGTCCACCTTTGGGCAACAATGTTCAAATTTCATAAACGACTTCAATTTGTCAAAATTCAATTGAAACGATGGAGGAAAGGAAACAAGTCGGATTTCCGAGTCCCAAAGGGCCCCCTTGGTGGCTAGATGGGAGGAGGTTCGAAACTTTTTAGGGAAGGATCAATTACTTGAGCAACTCAAATCGAAGATGATGAAGCTGCGTAAAGCGGTTGAGGACATTGACAACCAAGAGGAGTTATACTGGAAACGAGAGGGCTAGAAATACTTGGTTATTAGAGGGGGACAGAAATACCAAATTTTTTCATCGTTCAGCTTGTGCTAGGAGACAGATGAACAATATGGAAGTTCTCCAAGATGAACATGGAAATGTCTTCGATACTATTCCTGGCATGCACTCCCATGCTATCGATTACTTTTCTAAACTTTTTAAGGAAAGTATGCAGCAAGATATTGAGGCTCAGAACGAAGTTCTTAATGTTATTCCTCCTATTATCTCTGAAGAGGACAATCAGGCCCTGCTTAGACCCATTGAAAGGGATGAACTGAGAAATGTGGTCTTTGGTATGAGTACTGGAAAATCTCCTGGTCCAGATGGCTTTCCTATTGAATTTTTTTAGGCCTTCTGGGACACCTTGGAGGAGGATGTTCTGGCTGTTACATTCTTGAGGAATCCAGATCCAATCGAAGAATGCTCAGGGCGATCAATCACACCTTCATTGCTTTAATTCCAAAATGGGAAGCGGGGACTCATATCTCTGATTTCAGGCCTATTGCTTTATGCAATGTGATTTACAAAATCATCACTAAGATAATGGCTGAGAGGCTTAAACCCCTTCTTCATAGCATCATTTCTCCTGAACAGGGGGGCTTTGTTGAGGGAAGACAAATCTTGGATGGGGTGGTTTTGGCCCAGGAGGCCATCCATTCAATGCAAACTTCGGGCAACAAAGGAATGTTCATTAAACTGGATATGTCCAAGGCTTATGACCGAGTGGAGTGGTGCTTCTTGTCGAAAATGATGGCTACCTTTGGCTTTTCTCAGGAATGGATTGATTGGGTTATGAGTTGTGTTTCTTCTCCCTCTTTTTCTGTTCTCATTAAGGGCCTTCCCTCGCTTCCTTTCGGTGCCTCCCGTGGTCTCCACCAGGGAGACCCTTGTTCTCCCTATCTCTTCCTTCTCTTGGCTGAAGGTTTGGGCAGACTGTTTTTGAGGAGAAGGCAACAAGGTCTGCTTTCTGGTATCAAGGTTGGGGAGGAAACTCTGACTCACTTGCAATTTGTGGATGATACGGGTCTGGTTGGTGCGGCCACTCTTTGGGAAGCTAGAGGAATCAAAGATACTTTGAATTTCTACCTAAGGGCTTCAAATCAGGTTCTAAATGTCAGGAAGTCCAAAGTGGTCTTTTTCAATCTTGACCAACGGCTTCAGGAGCGCATTATTGAGATCCTGGGCTTCACAAGGACTTCTCTTCCAATTGTTTACCTGGGCGTTCCCCTTCATTTCAAAAAGTTAAATATTGACATTTGGAAGAACCTGTTAGCAGGCATCAAAGATAGAATGAATCATTGGGCCCATAAATGGCTAAGCTACGGGGGTAGATTAACCTTCCTGAAATCGGTTATTCAGGCTTTGCCGATCTATAAATTCTCAATACTGGCTGCCCCTCATACCATCTGGAAAGAGCTGGACAAAATGGCTAGAAGATTTTTATGGGAAGGCGCAAAAGGGAAGAAAAAATGGGCCTTGGTTGGGTGGGACAAAGTTACCCAGCCTAAGGACAAAGGAGGGCTAGGCTTGAGAAGTTCTATGCTTAATAACGAGCTTTGGCTGGAAAACTGTATTGGAGGTGGATTTCTCGGCCATCCTCCCTCTTCAGCCAGAATTCTTTCCAGTAAATATTTGGGGCATGTTCATCCCAATGAGGTGGGTCGCTTTCCCTTGGAAGGTTCTGGTTCCTTAGTGTGGCAGACTCTCAAGCTTGGGTCCCAGATTATCAAAGATCAATTATTCTGGAAAGTGGGGAAAGGAGACAAGGCTCGTTTCTGGACTGACTCTTGGGACCAACATCCGCCCATTATTGTTATGTTCCCTGAGCTACAACCTATCATGACCGCCTTAGAAGCCCAGGGTTGGATCCATATTGATAATTATCTTCTTACCAGTCATTTGGGGGGGTATACATTTAAAAAGTTTAAGCGATGGGAGGAGTGGCCAATTACTGTCTCTTCGGAGTTGGCGCCTATCCTGCAAAAAATCTTGTCAGAAAGGTTCCTCACGGGGAAGGATGAGGAAGATGAATTAGCCTGGGGCTATGGAAGCCTTGGGGTCTACTCAGTTAAGGCTGGATATGAAGAGATCCTCCCTGAGCCTCCCCCACACTCTTTTTCGGTTCAGCATTGGAGAAGGATTTGGCATTCAAAGGGTTGGACGAAAGTGAATTTCTTCGCTTGGCAACTTATGCATAATGGTCTTCTCACCTTTGACAATCTCAGACGTAGGGGTTTCAATGGCCCCTCTCAATGTGCTTTATGCCTCCAACATGAGGAAACTGTAGACCATTTGTTTTTTGAGTGTCCTTTTACTCATCAGATTTGGGAACGTTGGTTCTCTCAATTTAAACTCCAGGCTAATGGTGTTCTCAACCGTACCAATATTTGGGAAAAATGGAAATGGGGCAGGTTCAATTCCATAGCTCTCCGAACTGGCTGGCAGTTAGGCTTTCTCTTCATTTGGTGGCAAGTTTGGTTGGAGAGAAACGCCCGAATATTTAGAAACACTTTCTCCTCGATTGACGACATTTGGCAGGTCATCTGGAGCAAAGTCACAGAAACTGTTGCTACTTTTGTCAATGAAGAGAATCAGGCTACTCTTGGGCATCCTGAAGAGGGGGTTAAGGGTCATGAGAGGCAAGGCAGATCATGCTGGAAACCTCCCCCTGTAGGCTGGATCAAGATCAATACTGATGGGGCTGCAAAAGGTAACCCGGGCAATGCAGGAATTGGTGTTGTTTGTCGGGATCACTCGAGTGCGGTTCTTTACTGGGAATTGCAGGGATTGGGCAGAGCCACGAACAATGAAGCCGAAGGCTTGGCCATTAAGTCAGCATCTATCTGGGCTGTTAAGCAGGGTTACCGGAGGATAATTCTTGAATCTGATTCTCAAGTCCTGATCGACGCTCTAGATTGCTTGCGGAATTTCTCTTTAAAAGCCTGGAGACTGCGGATGTTGATATCTCAAATCAAGGAGTTATGGAGGGAGTTAGATGATGTCATCCCTGTGTATGTGAGTAGAAATCTGAACACGGTAGCTGACTTCCTTGCGAAGATGGGTGCTGAGAAAGAGGTAGGTGTTCAGCTGCACAGTGATATGCCTATGATAGATGAAGAGATTCGGAGTGGTCTGGAACGATCCCTGCATCCATGAGCTCAAAAATGACTAAGGTTAGTTTCTGTCGTGATATCGTGACATATTGCGCCGTCGCGACCCTGTTTGGTAATCTATTGCGATTTCACGACATGTTGCTCTGTCGCGACATGTTGCTCTGTCGCGACCTATCCTGGATAACTGTAGCGATTTCGCTACCCTTTTTGTTGCTGCGGCTTTGGGAGGAAAATTGTAGCGATTTCGCGACTTGTTGCGCCGTCGCGGTCTTTGATGAGAAGGTGTCGCGATGTCGCGACCTTTTTGGTTGGTTTTGCTGCTGGAGGAAAAGTGTCGCGATATCACGACGCTTTGATAAAAATTGCATGAAAGGGAAAAACCGTCGCGATATCGCGACAATTTTTGTGAAAAGCTACTCTAAGGAAAATTCGTCGCGATTTCGTTGTAAGGATATTCTTGTTGCGATTTTGAGATGTTTTGAGCAAAATTTAGTTAAGTGGAAAAACCGTCGCGATATCGCGACCTTTTTTGTGAAAAGCCTCCCAATGGATAACCTGTCGCGATTTCGCGACATGTTTATGGAAAGGAAGCAAAGGGGCAAACCTGTAGCGATTTCGCTATAGTTCTGGAGAAAAACTGCTTGCAGGAAAAACATCGCGATTTTGCGACTAGTTTTGGTAATGGGCACCTTGGGGGTGAACATGTCGCGATTTCGCGACACTTTTGCGGATGGGGCGCCCATTGGATTTCTTATCGCGATTTCGCTACACTTTCGACCAAGTGGGGCTCCAAGGAAAAGCCGTCGCGATGTCGCGACACTGTCTCAAAGTTGCTGATTAAAGGGGTCCTCGTCGCGATTTCGTGACAATTTCGGGGAGCAGGTGCCTTCAAGCTTTCTCGTCGCGATTTCGCGATGCTTTTGGCGTTTGGGTGATTTGGTGCTGTGCTGTCACGATTTCGTGACTTTTTTCGTGTGTTGTGGCTTCGGCGCTTTTTGTCGCGATATCGCGACATGTCGCGATTTCGCGACATGTCGCGTTATCGCGACTGGTTGTTGTGGCGCGGCGGTTGTTTGGTTTGGTGTCGCGATTTCGTGACATGTCGCGTTTTCGCGCCCTTTGTTCTTCTGGTCTCTTTGCGCTTGGTTGGGATGCCCTTTCTCCCTCTTGTAACTGTCTTTTGTTTTAATACAAGTTTTTTCAATTTTTTCAAAAAAAACATATTATAAAGCTTCTCTAAGAACAAGAAGCAATCTAAAAAATGATATTACTATCATGGAATGAGAGGGGATTAGGTAGTCCCCTAAAAAACTCCTCAAAGTCAATAATTATAAGTATCATCCATATGCAATCTATAGTCAAGAAAAAAAATGATAGAAAAATGGATATAATAGAATGGGACAAAATTTGGCCATTTTCAAAAACAATCGCAGTAGATGTAGCAAGAGCTTTAGGGGGTTTGATTCTAGCATGGGACCCAAAAATCTTAACTTTGCACCAACATGCATACACAAAACTAGATAGCAACTAAATTTAAAATGATATATGGATATCCTATAAAAATTATCAATTTTTATGGGCCAAATCATCCAGAACAGAAGAAACAAACATTGCAACATCTTGCTCAATGGTTGACCATTGAAAAGATTGAAAACTTAATCATTAGCGGAGACTTGAATATGACCCTCAAACATTGGGAAAATTCTAGAGGAGTAGATCATAAGACCCAAATAAAGGAATTAGTAGTAATAATTATTGTTGATGAATATATCCAAAATTTTATCCCAAAAAAAGAAAAATATACGTGGACCAATAGGAGGTCTGGAACACATTTCATAGTTGAAAGGCTTGATAGATTCCTAGTGAAAGAAGATCTATTGATTCATTTTCCACTCCTCTTAAGCCACATAATCCAAAGTTCAATATCAAATCATAAACCCATCATATTGGATAGTGGACAATACTTGTTGGAACCAAGGGTAATCCCATTCAAATATAATTTGTTGAAAATACTTGGCAACAATAAGTCTTGACAACCAATCCCCAATATATGTGGAAAATAAAAATTCATGACCTCAAAACAACTATATGAAATTAGCTATTAAATAAAACCAAATTCAAGGTAGAAAAACCATACTACGAATAATTAGAAGAAGAAATGAAGACTTTCCTACTCTGTCACACCAAGAGGATGCAAGGAGAGAGCTACAACAAAATCTCTACAATATTTATGTAGAAGAAGAAGCACAGTCGAGGCTCCACTGAAGAATGAATTGGCTAAAAATAGGGAACACCAATTATTTCCATCTCAAGACAATGCAAAACTATTAGAGGAACTTAATCACAAAAATCGAGCATGAAGGGATGAAATATATAGGGAAAGAGAAAATCAAAGAGCTGGCAAACAAGCATTTTTCTAACCGTTGACCAAAGAACACAAGAATTTTTAAGCTCAAGAGTTGCTTTTGCAAAATATTCTAGCAGTTCCCAATGTGGAGGACAAACAAGAAATGAACAAACCACTCACAATGGACGAGTTAGAAGTTTTCAACTGTCTTCCCAAGGATAAATCTCCAGGTCTCAATGGGTTCACCAATAAATTTTACCAATAATTTTTTAATCTTATTTTCAAATATCTGCTAAATATGATTGACTATGTTAGACTAAATGGTAAGATATTAGGTGCTATCAACTCCACTTTTTTGGACTTAATCCCTAAAGAGAAAAATATTGTAATTTTTTCTATATTTAGACCAATCTCTCTATGCAATTCTTCTTATAAAAATATCTTCCAAATCATAGCCAACTAGATAAAAAAGAAAATTGGCAAATTAATTGTTGAAGAGCAAGTAGGATTCATCCCCAAGAAACAAATATATGACAACATTATAATGGTGCACAAAGCTCTCCATAGTAGTAGGAAATCCAAAAAGAAGCATATAACCATTAAGCTTGATATGGATAATGCCTTTCACAGGGTAGATATTCAATTTATTGAACAAGCCTTAGTTAAGTTTGGATTTCCCTTCAACTTACGAGATGGATTGGAGCATGCATCACTGCCCCTTGGATATCCCCTCTAATAAATGGGGAACCTTCAACCTTTTTCAAGGCTTCTAGGGGCATAAGATAGGGCTTCCCTTTATCCCCATATCTTTACATCCTACTAGTAGAGACTCTAGGGAGATCTCTCAACAAGCTAAGAAGGGACCACAAGATCACAGGTATTAAGGTAGCTACAGGATATAGATAAGTTAACCATACTCAGTTTTCTAACGATACCATTCTTATGGGAGAAGAATCAAGAAAAAATGTAAGGTAGATCAAATAATTCTTAGATTGGTTCACACAAGCCACTAGAGCATTAATTAACACAAAAAAAATAAATTTTCATCCAAAACACCTCAGAAGCTGAAAACAAAAGCTTTAGTTTAATACTTGGATTCACACAAGGAAAAAAACAACTTAGGTATCTTGGAGTCCTAATGGCTTCCCACCTAAAGCCTAAGAATAGATGGATCCCAATGCTAGAAAATTTGATTAAGAGAATTCAAAACTATAAGAATGGTTTACTGAGTCTAGCAAGTAGAAAAGTGTTGATTAAATTCATTCTATCCACTCTCCCAATATATCAACTTCTTGTTTATCATGTTCTCAAAAGAGTTATTCATATTATTGATGGCATAATCAAAAAATTCTTATGGCAAGGAGGAAGGAAAACAAAAAGGAATAAATTCCATTTAGTAAATTGGGATGTGATCACCAAAGCTAAAGAGCATGGTGGCTTGGGAATTAGAAAAATAGAAAATGTAAGAAATGCCCTAGGTTCCAAGCTCTTGTGGAACATGCTAAAGCCACCCCAAGCTCCCTGGAAGAAAATATTGATCAAAAAATACATAAATAACTCTACGAGCATGCAATTATTATGAAATATGGAAAACTAGACAGGTGCATCATTAATATAGAACCATATAGTTGAGGCTAAGGCAATAATTGTAGAAAAAATATTTTGGATCCCTAGAGATGGAAACAAGATCAATTTAAGGAGAAGATTTGATCCTTGGAAATCCTTTGTTACAAGAAATATGCAACCTTGATCTCCATAACCAACTACAAAGTTTAGGAACTGAGAAGCTTAGTGACCTTATAGAATGGTTAGAAGAGGAACCTACTTGGAAATATTCTCCTCTCCCTATGTATCTCCAAGATGAATGGGATTGTTTCAAGATGCAGAACTTTGGTATCAGATCCATAAAGAGGTATCTGTCATATCAACTTATGTGGAGGGATATAAGAAAGATAGGGGAATATATGATCAAACTTGGAGTTCACTCCCAACTGGTTGGAATAGTCAACAAAAAAATATCCTTAGTTTAGAAAAAGAGGATTCCATTTAAGTTGCAAGTCTTCACTTGGCTGGTGCAATAGAATAAAATCTTAATAGGGAATAACTTGCAAAAGAGGAACATAGTTGGGCCTCATGTCTACCCGAGGTGTTTAAGGGAAAGTGAGACCATAAACCACATCCTATTTGAATTTCCAAAAGTGATAGCTATCTGGTTGGAAATTACTAACATATTTGATTCAGTATTTTTAGGGGATTAAACATTGAAAGTTGTTTAAACCATGTAACACCCCAGGTCTAACTCACCTGGTTGTCCAAAACATGAAGTAAATTTTTTTGATCAAACTCATAGAAATTTTATGCAACACCCAACATTAATTAGTACATAGGCATAAATTTATCCATTTCAAGGTAACTGACCATTGCAGACGGTCCCTTAAATGTTTGAGATTGGCCAAATCCCACAATAGGTGCCATCTTGTGAACACATTCATCTCCTTTACTAGAGGTCTATGTTCACGGTATGGGGTTGTCCTTCTAGGGCCCATAACACCTGAAAGGGTGGACGCATATTTCCCCGTCCCATAGCATGATGTAGTTAGGATCCTTGTCCTTAAATTTTTACCCGAGGTACATATGTTACTGTTATCTTTTTCATGCTAGGGTATAACATTAGTATACCTAGTGCCTCACTGAGAATCCACCTCCCCTAGATACCACTAGGACCTACCATTACTTTAGCTCGAGACTAGGTATCTCAGACTATGCAATAGTTGACAAAGAGTTGTCCCATACAAAATCTCCACCAGACCTTCTAGCTTCGAGGTCTAGCTTTCCTAGTAATACCTTGGTAGTCTACTAGCAATTCTCCAATCAAGCGTAAGATATGAGACCCCTCATGTACTACTTGCTTATCAACCTAAAGAGAGTGTCCCATACCACCCCTCGTTACTTGTTCATGGTAATAGGACCTTCTCATCCAAGACAAGATTACCAAAAAATGGTTGATTATTGAATCACAACAGTTACCTTACCTACAACTATTGATATTGGGTGGATGCTCATTCGATTCGATGTAGCACCAAATTAGTTCTTCTTGTCGCTACATTCATACCATCCTTTCCGATGGTAATATTTATAAAGTCTTAAAATAGTTATACTATCCTTCTCTGAGTCTAACTTGGTTCTTTGGTTCAGGTTAAATAGTTTAACAAATCTATTTTTGAGAGTATAGGTCGTTAGTAATAACCTCATGATTTTTTCAATTCTTTTAATATGCAAAATTATATTCTAACAAAACATATTCTTTCCTAATGATAATACCACTAGTTTAATTTTTGTATTCTACTAATAATATGTAATTTTTATATAAATCATAACCACACCATAAACTCTTAAATTGTTCCGCATTCTCTAAAATTAAAGGACAGATCCTTATTTACTAATTAATTTATTGAGTACATTTGAAAAATTCTTAAAGACTAAGATACATTATGTACTATCTTAACACTATTAAAGAAATATCATAATGCTTTTCTTTGCTTCTATCAATACAATAGAACTTTTATAAGCTCAAGCAAGGCTACTCTATCAATATTTTAACTCATTCTTAGGTTTTACAAAATATTCTAAGAATGGTCAAATGAACTTTGACTTAATTTAATTAGTTTAAACTCAACATTATCATCTAGTAATCCCTCTAAAATTAACTATACGTTCAACAAAAGCTATCTTAATAAACTTATTAAAAATTTACTTCAAAGATTTGGATTCGTAAACTTATTTAATATTTCCTTTAAATAACTTATTTCAAAAATATTAGTTTAAGTTAAACTAAGTTTTTCATGGTGAGGGTTTTATATTATTATCAAGTCCACTTATATCCGTGACATCTATTCTTTTACTCCAATACTTTTTCAATAATAATTGTACACAAAATTTTGCTCATGAGTATAGAGGAAATACATTATTATTATAACTATTTATCATTATCTAATAAATTGTAAATTAATTCATCTTTAAACTAAAAGTAAAAGTATATTAAACTTGAATTACCCAAATAAATTCGTCTACAAAACACTAAAGATATTATATAATATTTCTCTAATGATCTGGATTTGAAGATGATAAAACAGTCAAAAGGAATTATGGCCAATATACCTAGTATGATATAGTTTATTCAAATTATAAATTTTAAACTTGTTTTACTGTATAGTGACTATAAGTTTTACTATTTCCAAGGTTTTCTACTTTCAGCATGGTCACTCCTTAATAGACATAAATTAATATACTTAATTTATCCTTTTAAATGTATTAAATATTAATTAAAAAGTCTAACACGATCATAATTATAGGTTGAACTTGTATTCCTACAATTTGTAATAATTTACTAATAAATATTAAAATATTTATCAATTACCTAAATTTGATGGCAGACAACATAATACTTGAAGTAACCTAGTGCCCTATCTTTAACGAATATCCTATCCTCTTCTACATACAGATTTTTAAACTAATGGGCATATATTTTATTTAATAATTATTTTAGAATGCAATGAGACTTCATTCATATATTCCATAGCTTATACCCTATGAGAAAAACAAGGTCAAATTTCACATTCAAGTAGATTAGCTTTAGATAAATCTAGCGCCTACAAGAACTGAACTATGATGTTTACAATGTTCCATGGTTTTCAACCACTGGTGATAAGGATGTATAATGATAATCTAGTGGTAAACCCTACTCAATTTCTCTGGGTTTTACACTTGGTATAAAACAAGAAAAAGTGTTGTCTCCTTTTGATATTATATTCTTTTTAAAATTCGATGGCTAAAAAGTAAGGGACTCTACTCTATTATTGACTAGTACAATAGTGAAGCTAATTAGGCGAAAAACAAAACAGTGGCTTATTTTTAGTTTGGAAGAAAAAGGTATTAATTATGGCAGCTCAACGTATGTGTGCAAGAAGAAACATGTCCATACCAACACTAAAAGACATAATTGCCTCTATTATGTCACAACCGAACTTAATGTAAAGCCATAATATTAACAAAAATACGTAGACGTTTCAAATGGTTTATCCACATTCATTAATCATTTAGAAAATCTATCTATACCTTTAATTAACTTAGCAAGACGAAATTTATTCAATTTAAAGATTCAAACATCAATAGTAACAATTACACAAAAAAAATCACTTTTAAATCTTAAATTAACCCAATGATTCAATTCGAAATTGAGGAAATACATGAAAATCAAGTTTGTTTTTCTTTAAAAAATGTGTTGCTATCATCTAAAAGAAAGTGAACCAATTGTGTTTCAATATATTTACATGTCTGGGTCACTCCATCTCAGCAACATAGGAATAAGAAAATAGATTAACTTAGACTTAGACATCTCAATACAGGCTTTCAACAATGGACTGCCAATTAAGTTCATCCATCCTTCAGCTGATTACTCGTAGCCCCGCGAAAAGACTTGGGTTTCGCAGAATAGGTCAGCGTAGCCCCAAATGAGAATGCATATATATATATATGAATACAACAATCATGAATATGCATTTGTACTCAATGCATTATTATTAAAAGTTTTACAGTTTGTTAATATTTTTTATTTATGTAAATATAAATTAAGATCATTTTTTTTTATTGATGGTAGAAGGCGTTTTAAAGGGGCCCCAAACCTATTACAAGTAGGATTTTGAAAGGCACCCCAAACCTTAGATCTAGTAATAAGACATCAAGAAAGACTGAGCTAGATTCCATGAATCAAACCTTAAAATCTAATGAAGCAACCTCCTAGAAAATAAGCCACATATTTTTATCAAGAAAATACAAGAGATTGCCCCACGATCAAACCACTATATGCTAAAGAATCTAAAGCATCGAAGAAAATTAGCAAAAAAAAAAAAAATGTTATTGGTTAAAACAAATTTACAAATAAATATCGCTCAAACTGAAGCATTTTCTACTTCACAAGAAAGGACAGCAGGGGAATCCTGTCATCATTATAAACAAATCCATCCAACAAAGCATGTAACAGGACAACCCCTCATAATAACAACCAGTTTAAGAAAACAATACTAGAAAATACCGATCAACAAAATCCACAACATATCAAAAAACAAGCCCACAGGGTTTACTTGTCTAGCCATGAGAGACCCACGAGATGGGAAACATCATAGTATAATATTAATACACAATTTTAAAAGAGAACCAACACTACACATTATAATATTAATATACAGTTTTAAAAGATGCATATTTGGATTCAAGTGTTCGCAAGAGATTACTACCAAAGAATAAGCATACAATTTGAACATCAAACAAGCATGAATGTTTTAAATCTTGATATCCTAACCTGATATCTTTTAATGATGAACCAATTCCTGAAGTGCAGCAAACGACCAAACTATAGATGGACTTCCACTAGATGGATTTGTTGGGCTAATAGTTTAGCATATACAAAAATTCCATCATGGGAAACGATGACACATAGGGATATCATGCAGATAAAAGGTTGTCGGGTGGCTTCTTTGGATGACTCAACATTATTTAATTTGTATTATTATTTTTTTAGTCTACGTATTTATATATGTTTATATTTATTTTGTTATTATTATTTATTTATTTATATATATATATGTTTTTTTAAAAGAAAATCTTTATATTATAACACCAATTTATAATATTTTTGACTTTTTATGCAATCATAAATACAAAATAGATAAATGCATTCATCCATGTAGTCAACAGTCAGGATGCTTCTATATGCATTTACTTTGGTGAGCTCATGGGTTGTGGTGCCTGTTGGCACTAAACATCATATCCCACCTTACCTTATGTGCAAAAATTTTGTTTTTTCGCCTGAAGTTGGGTAACATGTTCAACTGATCCATTGGTTGGAAGATAAATACATGTTCCTGTACTCTCAAAATTTATCAGTAATATCTCATTCTAAAAATATTAGCAAGCAGTCTGATAGCAAAATGGAGGGGATGTTACATTCTCCTCCACTTAGAATTGCAACAAAAAGTTATGGATCTCTACATCATTACTTAAGCATTTATTCATCCACAAGTAGAAGCCAAAAACACACACACACACACACACACATATATATATATATATAAGTATATAAATTTTCAAACAAGATAAAAGATGATTATAATAACAATATCCTTTCGAAAAATGAAGGAAAAATTGCAAGGGATGTTTTTTGTAGGACTGCCCAAACTGCCGAACTTGTTTCGGAAATATTTCACTCATCCGGACTCGTATTGAGCTGAAATTTTAAGGATAAATTCTTGACAAACCCTAGAACATCTTCACCAATGTTTAGATCATTTGGAGCAACACAAATCCTAGCACATTCCTATGTGTGAAAAATATTTTTGGTAAGCAACTGTGCGAGGGTTTCATCTAGGTTAAGTGCAAGCAGCTCTAGAGGTTGGTTTTCGGGGCCTTTGAGCCCTAGCGGCCAATATTTTTGTGGTTTTTGCTCAAGATTTTAGAAAGAAATATTGCAAGGGATCCAATATGGGTTAGAAATCTATCTTTCAACAAATCTTCATGTTATAAACTTGAGTGAAAATGACTTCCATTTTGTTGCACAAAATAAAAGTGAAAATCATACCTTTCCATGGTGTCTAGGGCATGGATTAAAGAGATCATAAAATAAGTTTCAAGAAACTAATAAAAAAATGGCTTAGATATCAAGTGAATCTAGTGCTAAGGTGCACCCACAAAATAAATCTACTGTGGAAACCCCTATCAAGGGTAATAATTTCAAAGAATCAGCCCCAAAAATGAATTTTAGGGATGTCCTCCATGGTGGACAGCCTTAGCCTAATGCTAATATTAATCTTAGGGCTTCCCGTAAACCTCTAAGAATACCTAAGATTGATCCCAGGAAAACAGAGTCAGGATATATTAAAATAGTTGATGGAACTCTTATTGTTAAGCTTAATATGGGCAACATTCAGACTGGCATTGAAAATCTACAAAAAAGAGGACCAAATTGTCGTTTCGTGGGTTTTCATCTGAGCCTATCTACTTTCAAAGTCTGGGCTACAAAAATCTAGAAAACTAAAGGTGAATTCCAAATATCTATTTATCCAAATGGTTATTTTCTTGTTTTATTTTCTAATAATGAAGATAGAGAGAAAACTTTTCAAGGGGGTCCCTAGTTCTTTGGAAGAACAGGGTTTTTCATGAAGCGTTAGCATACTAAATTTAAATCCAAATAAGAGATGCCTTCTACAAGTCCCATGTGGGTTAGACTCTTTGGCCTCCCAATTGAATTCTAGAATCCTACTATTTTTTCTTCAATTGGAAACTCTTTAGGAACATTTATGATGACTGCTGATTATACTCAAAAATTTGAGCATATTATTAATGCTTGGATTTGTGTTTTAATGGATTTTGACAAACCCCTAAAGATACAATTTGGGGATGACACTTGGGAGAAAGTAGTGGACTATGAGAACATTCCTTTTCATTGTAGAATTTACCATGATATGGTCATTTGGCTAGTGTTTGCCCAAATAAAATTCTAGATAAAAAAAAAGAAGATATAAATTCAGCAGGTTTCCAAATGACTAAGAAGAATAACGCTAAAAAAATAATTATGAAGGATCAATCAAAGTTATCTGCTAATATGTTTGAAATTCTTTCCACAAATGAGGTCCTAAGTGAGGAAGAGGAAATAATGGAAACAAAAATCTTAGAAACACAATTTAAAGATAAAGGGAAGAACTCAGAGACAAACCAACAAATCAAAGGTTTTCAACAGAAAAAAAAGGAAGAAAATATTCACAAGAAAAACAATCTTTTAAATGTTAAAACTTCAAATAATACAGGTCCCAATATAGACTCTGTTGAACCTTCTGGTAATATTTTTACTATGTACAAGCATTCTTCAAGGCTAGAAGTCATCTCATATTCAATTGGAGTAAGTCAAGAAATAGGGAAAAAACTGAAGATGGATTCTAATCAAAAGGCATGTCTCAAGACTAATCAATATCATATGGTAAAAGAATGTGAAAAGCTTGTAGAGGAAGGTAATATTAATGCCCTTCCCAACTTTTTTAGCCCTGGTATTAATGAATATCATCACTTGGAATATTAGAGGACTTAAAGGGAGTCTTTTAAAACAAAATGAAATTAGAAGAATGATTTAGATAAATCATCTACATCTTGTTTTCCTTAAAGAAACAAAGATGTCAATAGAGGATATAAATTCAATTGCTAGTAAAATTTGGCCAGCTGGAAAAGTGGTTTCCCTTAGTTCCCAGGGGACTTCTGGTGGCATTGCTTGTCTTTGGGACCCAAAAGAAGTAGTTATTCACCATATGGTTGGTATTTGGGGTATTTTGGCTATATCTATTCAAAGCAGATATTCCAACCAAATTATGCTTTGCATTATTGTTTACGCTCAGACTAATTTGGAGGAAAAAGGAAGATAGTGGAAGAATATTAATTATATTATCTCTCATTTTTCTGAAGCTTGGATCTTGATCGGAGGAGATTTCAATACCATCCTCTCTCTAGATGATAAAATAGAGGGAAATAGAAATTTGGATAGGAGCACTGACCTCATGAGCGAATATATTACAAACCTCCATCTTGTGTACATCCAACCAGATAATGGACTTATGACTTGGTCTAATAGAAGGCAAGGCTTAGCTTGTATAATGGAGAGATTGGATAGGTTCTTGCTCTTTGACAATTTCTTAATCCATGGTCACATTCCTAAAATGAAGACTCTTAACAATGTTGGTTCGGAGCATTGGCCTTTCATAGTGGAAATGTGGAAAACCAATGTGAGTTTCTCTCCTTTTTTATTTTAGTTAATGTGTCTTAGAGGCAGTTCCTTTAAACCTTGAGTGCAAAAATGGTGGAAGGAAGGTAAAGCTAGGTATGGGACTAAGATGGTATGTTTTTCCAAAATATTGCAATACATTAAATCCAAAATCAAGACTTGAAACTAGAAGGAGTTTGGGGATCATAAAAAAATATGAAGTTATTTCTCAGCTTGAAAATTTGAATAAGAAAATCTGTTTAGATGGCCTCATAGAGAATACAAGTGCAGATGAAATCAAACTCATAGCTCAGTTAGAGTATTGGGAAAAAAGAGAATAACTCTTATGGAAGCAAAAATCTAGAATTCAATCGCTCAAAGAAGGTGATCAAAACACAAATTTCTTTCACAAATATCTTCTTGCTCAAAGATCTCACAACTTTATTTCTTCCCTGAAATTAGATTCTAGAGATGTTGTCTACACTTGGGATGGCATGAAATCTATTGTTGTCAATTAATTTTCCAATATTTTTATTGCTACTCCTCTTGACTTAGCTTCTCAACAAAATGTTCTTCAAGAAATCTCTTCTCTTATCACTTCTAATGAGAACTCTATTTTAACTGCTCTTATTACTATCAATGAGCTTCAACAAGTAGTTTTTAAAATGCAAAAATGGAAAACCCCAGGTCCTAATGGTTTTCCTCTTGAGTTCTACCAAGAGTTTTGGGATATCCTTCATGCTGATTTACTAGAGATGGTGGAAGAAGCCAGGAAAGCCAAATAAATTTTGAAGGTTATCAATAAAACTTATATTACTCTTGTTCCAAAATCTCAAGAGGCTGAACATATCTCAACTTTTAGACCTATTGCTTTATGTAATGTTCTCAAAATCATTACTAAGATCATGGTAGAAATGTTTAAGCCTCTTTTGCATAATATTATTTCCCCTAAACAAGGGGGTTATGTGGAAGGGTGTCAAATAGTTGTTGAGATAGGTCTTGCTCAGGATACCATCCATTCCATGGATATGCAAAAATCTCCTTCCTTGTTCATTCAGTTAGACTTATCCAAAGCTTATGATAGAGTGGATTCGCACTTCCTTATCAAAGTTTTGAGGCAATTTGGTTTCTCTCAGGATTGGATGGATTGGATTATGATATGTATCTCTTTAGTTTACTACTTAGTTCATATAAATAGTAGGCCTTCTCAGTATTTTCTAGCTTCCAGAGGTATTAGGCAAGATGACCCCCTATCCCCTTATTTATTCATCAGTATTATTGAATGCTTAGGTAGGGCTATAACCAAAAAGAGAGAAGACAAAACCCTTGAGGGATTTATCATTGCTCATGGAGCTATAACTATCTCTCATATTCAATTTATTGATGACTCTACTCTTTTAGGTAAATCTACAATTAAGGAAGTTTCTACTATTAAGCAAATCATTAGCTATTTTTCTAAGGCTACCAAGCAATTGATCAATGAAGACAAATCTAAATTCATTTTCTTTCACTGCTCTTCCAGATAGGAATCCATGGTCTTGGATAAATTAATATATAAAAATACCTCCCTTCCAATTACTTGCTTAGGTATTCCCATCAATATTCAAAGACAAAAAAAAAAATTGAATTGGTTGTTTGGACAAAGTAAAGAAGAAAATTGGAAAGTGGACCAATAGGTGGATTTCTTCTGGGGGTAGAATCACCTTGGTAAAATTAGTCCTTCAGGCTATTCCTATTTATGTTTCTACCGTGTTGAATATCCCAAAGACTATTCTTCAAGAACTGGATCAAATCAGTCATTGGTTCCTCTGGAGTGGTACTAAGGAGAAAAGAAAAAGGGCCTTGGTGAAATGGGGCACTTTATGTCTTCCTAAGAATGAAGAGGGGTTAGGATTCTCATATTCTATTAATAACAACAAAGCTTTAGCTGTTAAATTATATTGGAGGATTTGCATAACCCCAATGCTCTTTGGGCCAAGAATCTCCATGCTAAATATGCTAAGAACAAAATTCTTGAAGATCTTGTTCGCTATCAATTGCCTTCCAAAGGTTCTCCCATTTTAGTAGTTATTAATACTGGTGAGGATTTGATAAAGAAAAAACTATTTTGGATCATTCATAATGGTCAAAAGGTAAATTTTTGGACGCATTATTGGGATGGTCACAAGCCTTTGATAAATCGGCTTCTCAATTGGAGGCCTTGGATGGAGGAGCTTCACCGAGATAACTGGATAAAGGTGGCTAATTACTGTCGGTACCATACTGGTAATTTAGAGGTTAGTAGATATTGGATCTCTATTGAGGACTCACTTATTCAAATCCTAGAAAGGCAAAGACAAGATATCAAATGCATCCTTCATATGATATCTCTCTCTTGGTCCCATGATAAATATTGTTTTGGATGGAACAACACTACTAAGGGTGAGTATTCATTCGCTCAAGGTTATTTGGCCTTATGCCATAATAATCCCAACCAATCATCTAACATATTTTCTCAGTTGTGGGCTCAAAATATCTGGACTAAGGTGAGATTCTTTACTTGGCTTTTATTGCATCATAGGGTGCTTACTGGGGAGTATCTTATGAAGCATGGTTTTCATGGCCCTTTTAGATGTGAAATGTGTGGAGAGAATGTGGAAAATCTCAGCCATATTTTTATTGAGTGTACCTTAGCCTCTGAGATTTGAAGGATAATGGCCACTTTACTTGGCTTAAGATGGTCCATTTTTTTACTTTTAAACAACTTTGGAGGGATTTGCCTAATCAAGAGGGTGTTGATCATTTTATTAGGCAGTTAGTTTGGATGGGTTCTACCATTCTTATTTGGAATATCTAGAATGAAAGGAAAAACCAAAATTTTGATCAAGAAAGGAAGGATATTCACTATATCTGGAAGAAGACCATTGCCAACTTAGTTGAATCAGTCCATCAACTCCTTAATCACCCCCAAAAATCCCACCAAATATGGGATCAAGTGATGCAAATATTGAATATTAACTCTTCTAAGAGCAACCAACTTAAAGGGAATGTGAGTAATTATAAGATGGATAGAACAAGGAATTGGCAACCTTCTCCTAAGGATTTTGGAAAAGTCAATACTGATGGAGCCTCTAGAGGGAACCCTAGAAAAGCTAGTGCGGGAGGAATTGGTAGACTTTCAGATGTCTCCCTGGTTTTTACTTTTGCTGAGAATTTGGGTATTCTATCCAATAACCTTGTTGAGGGGTATGGTATCCTTAGAGGCCTTCAAGAAGGTACTAAGGTTGATTGGGAAAAGTACTAGTTGATTCTAACTCTCAACTCATGATTAATCTTTTTAAGACTCCTTATAAGATCATAAGGTTGATTGGAGAATAAAAAAAATTATTGAGAAGATTTAGTTAATCCATATGGGATTTTTGAAAGTTGATTACAATCATGTGGCCAGAGATTAAAACAAGAGTACTAATGCTTTAGCTAATTAGGCTTTGGACAAAGGTGATCTTACTTGCTACAACCACCCTCCTATATGGTGGGCTTCACAAATAAGGGAAGTTCTTCTATCTATCATTTCTTTGGATGGCTTCAGTTCTAAAGGTACGTAGTTTCTTCTTGCTTTATTTTTGCTCCTCTTTGGTTCGATCAGGGTATTTTAGTTCCTTAGCTCAAACTAATCTTTCTTTTGTTTCCTCTGTTGATTCTTGCCTTAATAGTATTTTGGTCTTGAAAGGTCATTATTGTGTTCTATATTTTTTTCTTTTCTATTTATGTGTGTGTTTTTTTTGTGTGTGTTTTTCGTGTTTTTTGTTCTTGTGTTTTTGTTGTTTTATATTTTTTTATTGTTGCTCTTGTATTTTTGTTGTTCTTGTGCTTGTGTTTCTATATGTTTGTGTTAATTGGTGTTTTTTTGTTTTGGTGTGTGATTGTTTTCTATGTTTTTATTTTACTCTGTTGTCTGTTGTTGGTTGTTTTTTATTTTATTTTTTATTTTTTAATTATTTTTTAGGTTTTGTTTGTTTTTGTTGGTTGTTTTTTTGTAGCATTCGGTTGTTTTTTATGTTTGTGTTTTGTTATGTTGTTCTTGTGTTTTTTATGTGTGGTTCGTGTTGTGTTTTTTTTTTATCTTATTGTGTATGTCTTTGGTTGTGCTTTATATTTTTGACACACTCAACGAGCATGTTTTTTTATTTTTTATTTTTTAATTTTTTGTGTATTTGTGTTTGTGTGTTCTTATTTTTTGTTGTTTCAGGTTTGCTCCTTGAGTGTGTCAAAGGTGGTAGGCCAGGTGTGAGTCCTGGGCAATTTTTGTGGAAGAGATATCCCTGCCTCCTTGGGTCACACCCAAAAGTGGCATCCCTTCTAGGATATTTTACACAAAAAAAAATTCAAATAAATATGGAAATTGTTTTTAATAATAGCCACATTTTTCCATATGGCATTTTTGTTATAATAGTTGTCCCATTGGACCTTGCACTGATCTATATTCATTTTTCTAAGTTGCTTTGTTATGAAATCGAGGATCCGGATAGGGCGTCACTATGCTAAAGGTCTGACATCTACAAATAGAAAATATTCCATACGTGTGAAGGGTCAACCACATATTTTCAAAGAAGGAACACATGGAAAGTATTGTGAATTTTAGACAAATTTGGTGGTCGGGCCAATCTATAGACAATCGGACTGAGTTTGTTAATTATCTCAAATGGTCCTACAAACCTAGGGCTATGTTTGGTGGATTTAATTACTTTTAGGAATACTTTGTATTCCATAGAGAATCCTCTTGGCATTATTTTGAGATCAGATAGCTCTTTGTTGATCCAAGGCTTTTAAGCCTATGGTGAATTTCGTTTAGTTGCTCTTCCATTTGTTTCTTAGTATCTGGACCGATCACTACCCGATCTTCCATATTATCCAAGACAAAGATGTTCTACACCTACAAAAATATTCCTTCCATCTGCTTTGTTGATCCATATAATATTTGTATAGCATGACTGCTACAATAGGTCATTATTGACCATAATTTTTCTTGTTTTCATTAGGTTATTTCTCAACTTAATTTAGAGTTGATTCCTTCTTATCAATGTAGAGTTTACAACCTTGTTGATAAAAAGTGAGATCTAGCCACCATTCTTCAAAATTTTAGAGAGCCCTATGCTCCTTAAGATAGTCTACACCTAAAACATTATCTAAATGCCATCTAGTTTTCCCCTAAGGTAAGGTGATTTGGGAACCCTTACTCTATCTTCCATCCATTTATCATAAATCTAGTCCTTTCCAGTATGTCTCTTATAAAACTAATAGTAATAAAGTTATTGATAGTTCCACTACCAATTAAAATGTGAACATATTTATCATATAACTCGGTCAATGAGAGCAAAGTTACCTGTTGCTATATTTTATATGTAGCCTCCTCATTTGCTTTCTTCTTGTTAGCTCTATGTGGGCATTGATTAGCATAGTGTGCCCCAGTGCATATGTAACAACCATCAAGAGGAGCTTTGCTCTTCCTACCCTCTTCATTCTTGTCTTGCAATGAATATTCATCCTCTTATGTTGAGGATTTTTTATTATTCCTAAAGTTCCTCTTTTCTTGTCTACTTTTGTAGTTTTGGTATCTACCCCTATATCTATTTCTATCATTGCTTCTGTATTGGTATCCTACCTTAGACATTTTATACTGGTCCTTGTCCCCTCTTACTATTCTGATATCCTTCCTCTTTCTAGGATCATCTCTATCTTTTTTCATCTTTTGATAATAGGCCCTCTTATTTTTTTGACTTAATTCTTCATAACCAGCTACATCATAGGATTGTGATAAATTCTTAGGTTTCACTAAACCTACTAGTGATCCAATCCTTGGATGTAATCCCATGAGAAATTTTTGTACCTTAAGTTCTTCTCTATGATCGTATTTAGGTACATATTTCAACAACTGAACAAACCTCTGATAATATTCTATAACAGACATGTTTTCCTGGTGTAAATTAGTGAACTCAACAAATTTTTCTACATAAAATTGTCGAGTTAGAAATCTATCTTTGAATTCCTTTAGGAATGTATCCCAAGGTACATCTATAACCTCGACATGTTTATTTATTTTATATGTTTTCCACCAATCCAATATCGCTCCTACCAAGTGAGCCATTGCCCTCGCTATTTTAGACTCATATGAGAGGGAATTAATAGCGTAATACCCTTTGTTGTTAGGATTAATTAATAAATATGAGCAATAATATAATGCAGAAATAAATACATAAGAAATTATGCAATACACAATAGACACAGATATAATGTGGTTTACCCAAATCGGTCTACTCCACAGAGAAAATAACCAAGCCCTTTGTATTTTGTCCAAAAAACCCCTCTGTACACAGCCGCACACCTCATTACAATGTGTTCCCCCCCTTTTGGGGGATGTCCGAACATTCACTATTCAGTCTCTCACATTGCCAGCCTATTCTCCATTCTCTCAAACCCTCATGCAAGTGTTGCTTTATATACCAACAACACATCAAGGGGTTTTACAATATCATGGCCACAAAACCCGGGTTTAAATATATTAACCCAAATATAATAATCCATGGGTTTAAATATATTAACCCAAATATAATAATCCATGAGTTCAAATATATTAACCCAAATAAAATAATCCATGGGTTCAAATATATTAACCCAAATATAATAATCCATGGGTTCAAATATATTAACCCAAATATATTAACATGGAAATATTCAACACATTTCCAACAATCTCCCACTTGTTGAATACTTTCCATAAGGTCTGAAAACTGCCATTGTCAATTGTTAATTGGACATATATCTGCTAACTACTCCCACTGCATGTTTAATATCTAAACATATTAGCTTAACCTATTACCCTCAGCCATCTACTGGCAAGATAACAAAATAGTCCAAAGAACCACTTTAAAAACATTACAAATATTGCTGGAGCTAACTCTAAGAACATTATACCAGGAAACCACCACTAGAATCCACACCAATCTCTTTTGGGCACAACTACACTAGTTACAGTAGCTTCTTCAGGTACAAGCTACACTAGTTACAGTAGTTAATGGTTGCCCAAAAACTTATGGTACAACCAATAAACCATCTCAAACATTTTTAGCAACTTTGTAATAAAACCATTAGAACAAGCATTTCCAGCCTTAAACTCTAGATCTACCACTTTTGAAGTTCACCAGATCTACCATTGTTGGATCTCACCAGCTCCACCACTCTTGGAGCACACCAGCTCCACCACTATCGGAGCACACCAGCTCCACCACTACTAGAGTTCAACAACTCCATCATTGCCAAAGCACACCAACTCCATCGTTGTCGAAGCACACCAGCTCCACTGTTGTTAGAGCTCACCAGCTCCACCGCTATTAGAGCACACCAGCTCCACCACTATCAAAGCACCCTCTACCAGAGCACATTAGCTCCATCGCTGCGAGAGCACACCAGCTCCACCACTGCCGGAGCACACCAGCTCCACCACTGTCGGAGCACACCAGCTCCATCGTTGTCGAAGCACACCAACTCCATCGTTGTCGAAGCTCACCAGATCCACCGCTACTGGAGCACACCAGATCCATCGCTATTGAAGATCACCAACTCTACTGCTACCTCTTCCAGAGCACACCAAATCCATCACTGTTGGAGCACACCAGCTCAACCACTGCCAGAGCACACTAGCTCCATCGTTGTCGAAGCTCACCAGCCCCACCACTTTCGAAGCTCACCAGCTCTATCGCTATTGGAGCATGCCAAATCCATCGCTACTGAAGCATAGCACACCAGCTCCACTGTTTCTAGAGCACACCAGCTCCATCGCTACCAGAGCTCACCAGCTCCACCACTATCAGAGCTCACCAACTCCACCACTATCGAAGCTCACCAGCTCCACCACTACCAGAGCTCACCAACTCCACCGTTGCCGGAGCTCACTAGATCCATTGCTCCTAGAGCTCTTCGGATCTACCACTGCTAGAGCTCACTGGATCCATCACTGCTGGAGCTCATCGGATCCACCACTTCTAGAGCTCATCGTATCCACCACTACCAGAGTTCATCGGATCCACCACTTCTAGAGCTCACCGGATCCACCACTACCAGAGCTCACCGGATCCACCATTGTTGGAGCACACCAACTCCACCACTTGCCTTCTTCTGCCATTGCTCCCACTCAAATTGGAAACCCTCCTTTCGAGTGCGTTTCTCAAACCCTTAGCTCTGATACCAGTTGTTAGGATTAATTAACAAATACGAGCAATAATATAATGTAGAAATAAACACAAAATAAATTATGCAATACACAATAGACACAAATATAACGTGGTTCACCCAAATCGGGCTACTCCACGAAGAAAATAACCAGGCCCTTTGTATTCTGTCCAAAAACCCCTTTGTACACAGTTGTGCACCTCATTACAATGTGTTCCCCCCATTTGGGGGGATGTCCAAACATTCACTATTCAGTCTCTCACATTGCCAGCCTATTCTCCATTCTCTGACAAACCCTCATGCAAGTGTTGCTTTATATACCAACAACACATCAAGGGGTTTTACAATATCATGGCCACAAAACCCGGGTTAAATATATTAACCCAAATATAATAATCCATGGGTTTAAATATATTAACCCAAATATAATAATCCATGGGTTCAAATATATTAACCCAAATAAAATAATCCATGGGTTCAAATATATTAACCCAAATATAATAATCCATGGGTTCAAATATATTAACCCAAATATATTAACATGGAAATATTCAACACATTTCCAACACCTTTGGCCTCACTCAGCCAGTTTTCTACCATCTCACCATCACCCTTGCCATCAAATTTAGTGATATCAATTTTTTTGAAGTATTTTTTTAATTCAACACCAACTTTCTTACAACTCGAAACCTCTGGCAGATCATCTTAACTCTCTTCTAGATCCTTTATTTTAGATAATTTTTCAATAAATTTATGTTGTTGGATGATCAATTCCTGATGTTGAGCCAATTATACCCTCTATTGTTCCATTTGCTTAGTCAACTAGACTCTCTATTATTCCATGTGTTCTCTTTGTTGGTTTAGTGTGACTGAATCCTTTGTTGCTCCATATGTTTTTTTTGCTGACTCATTTGTTATTGTAGTAATTGTACCATTTTAGCCAAATTATCCTCCCTTTGAGAGGTTTTGCTAACTATACGTTCCTTGTCCTTCATAACAAGTCTACAAGGTGCTTCAATCCTTGTTTCTCTGTTTGATTCTCTTATAATCCTTCTTAGTCCCTTTCTTGAACTCTCAGCAGGCATCTCTTGCTGAACTAGTGCAACTTTTCTTGAAGAGCCCATCATTTACCTAGATGCAATAAGAGCTATGTTAATTGAAAGTCATTCAATTCACATCAAAGTGACCTAGAGTTTTGCAACCTAGGCTCTGATACCAATTGTAACACCTCAGGTCTAACTCACCTGGTTGTCCAAAAAACGAAGTAAATTTTTTTTATCAAACTCATAGAAATTTTATTCAACACCCAACATTAATTAGTACATAGGCATATGTTTATCAATTTCAAAGTAAGTGACCGTTGCAAACGATCCCTTAAACGTTTAAGATTGGCCAAATTCCATAATAGGCATCATATTGTGAAGACATTCATCTCCTTTAATAGAGGTCTATGTTCACGACATGGGGTTGTCCTTCTAGGGCCCATAACACCTGAAAGGGTGGTCACATATTTCCCCGTCCCATAGCATGGTGTAGTTAGTATCCTTGTCCTAAAATTTTAGCCCAAGGTACATATGTTCCTGTTATATTTTTCATGCTAGGGTATAGCATTAGTATACCTAGTGCCTAGCTAAGAATCCACATCCCCTGGATACAACTAGGGCCCTCCATTACTCTAGCTCAGGACCAGGTATCTCAAACTATGCAACGATTGACAAAGAGTTATCTCATACCAACTCTCCGCTGGATCTTCTAGCTTCGAGGTCTAGCTTCCCTAGTAATACCTCGGTAATCTACTAGCAATTCCTCAAAAAAACATAAGACATGAGACTCCTCACGTACTACTCACTTATCATCCTAGATAGAGTGTCCCATACCACCCCTCGTTACTTGTTTATGGTAATAGGACTTTCT
Organism: Wollemia nobilis; assembly: GCA_028583015.1. Taxonomy (NCBI): domain Eukaryota; kingdom Viridiplantae; phylum Streptophyta; class Pinopsida; order Araucariales; family Araucariaceae; genus Wollemia; species Wollemia nobilis. Next base: position 2,326,519 of record JAQPPZ010000853.1, on the reverse strand, counting down.
CATCCAATGTAGGATTACCAAAAAATGGTTGATTATTGAATCGCAATAGTTGCCCTACCTACAACTTTTGATATTGGGTGGATTCTCATTTGATTCGATGTAGCACCAAATTAGTTCTTCTTGTCAGTACATTCATGCCATCCTTATTGATGATCATATTAACCAAGTCTTAAATAGTTATACTATCCTTCTTGATGGTTACACTGAGTCTAACTTGGTTCTTTGGTTCAGGTTAAATAGTTTAAAAAATCTATTTTTGAGAGTATAGGTCGTTAGTAATAACCTTATGATTTTTTTCAATTCTTTTAATATGCAAAGTTATATTCTAACAAATCATATTCTTTCCTAATGATAATACCACTAGTTTAATTTTTTTTGGTAATATTAAGAAGTGGGGGTTTTGACCAAGAATCCCCCAACCTGTTACAACTCCACCAGGGAGACACACACCCACCCCCTAACACACTCACCCATGCCACGATTTGAACCTTGGACCTTCCAAAAAAGAGCCAAAGCCCAAATTGTTGCATTGCACCCCCATGTGCACCACTAGTTTAATTTTTTATTCTACTAATAATATGTAATTTTTCTATAAATCATAACCACACCATAAACTCTTAAATTGTTCCACATTGTCTAAAATTAGAAGACAAATCCATATTTATTAATTAATTCTTTGACTTCATTTGAAAATTTCTTTAAGACTAAGATATATTATGTACTATCTTAACACTATTAAAGGAATATCATAATGCATTTATGTGCTTCTATCAATACAATCTAACTTTTATAAGCTCAAGAAAGGCTACTTTATCAATATTTTAACCCATTCTTAGGTTTTAGAAAATATTCTAAGAATGGTCAAATAAAATTTGGCTTAATTTAATTAGTTTAAACTCAACATTATCATCTAGTAATCCCTCTAAATTAACCATACATTCAACAAAATCTATCTTAATAAACTTTTTAAAACTATACTCCAAAGCTTTGGATTTGTAAACTTATTTAATATTTCCTTTAAATAACTTATTTCAAAAAGGTTAGTTTACGCCAAACTAAGTTTTCCACGGTGAGGATTTTATATTATTATCAAATCCACTTATATTTGTGACATCAGTAAAATTATACTAAACTCGAATTACCCAAATAAATTCGTCTACAAACCACTAAAGATGTTTTTTTTTTATGAACACACCCATCCTCTCGCACACTCACCCATGTCACGATTTGAACCTTGGACATCTCGAAAAAGAGCCAAATCCCAAACCATTATGTTGTCCCCATGAGACTAAACCACTAAAAATATTATGTAATATGTATCTTCCGATCTGCTTTGAATATGATAAAACACTTAAATAAAATTATGGCCAATATACCTAGTATCATATAGGTTATTCAAATTATAAATTTTAAACTTGCTTTACTGTATAGTGACCATAAGTTTTCCTATTTTCAATATTTTTTACTTTCAGCATGGTCACTCTTTAATAGACATAAATTTATAATCACACTTTATCCTTTTAAATGTATTAAATATTAATTAAAAAGTCTAACATGATTATAATTATAAGCTGAACTTGTATTCCTACAATTTGTAATAATTTACTATTAAATATTAAAATATTTATCAATTACCTAAATTTGATGGTAGACGGCATAATACTTTAAGTAACCTAGCGCACTATCTTTAATGAATGTCCTATCTTCTTCTACAGCAGGATTTTAAAACTAATGGACATACATTTTATTTAATAATTATTTTATAATGCAATAGGAATTCATTCGTCTATTCCATAGCTTAAACCCTATGAGAAAAACAAGGTCAACTTTCACAATCAAGTAGATTAGTTTTTTTGACAAATCCGGTGCCTACAAGAATTGAACTATGATGTTTACAATGTTCCACAATTTTCAACCATTGTATTTGGTGATAAGGATGTATAATGATAATCCAGTGGTAAACCCTACTCAATTTATTTGGGTTTTAATCAAGTGGCATTAGCTCAATCAGTTAGATTCTTCAATATTTCAAGGAAACCCAGGTTGAAATCTTGCCAAACAATACATGGATAATATCCAAGCTTTGTTGTAATACCACTACGTGGTGATGATGTAGTACAGAAAAAGATAAAGTGTTATCTCCTTTTGATATTATATCCTTTTCAAAATTCTATGGCTAACAAAGTAAGGGACTCTACTCTCTTATTGGTTTGTACAATACGGAAGCTAATTAGGTAAACAATAAAATAATAGTTTATTTTTAGTTTGGAAGAAAAATGTGTTAATCATGGTAGCTCAACAAATGTGCGTAGGAGAGGAGGGTCTAGACAATAAAATAGAAAACAAATTTTCGAAAAATATTCGCACTAGGGAGGATTAGACGTTTTTCGTAGGACTGCCCAAACTACCGAACTCGTTTCGGCCATATCTCACTCATCCGAACTCGGATTGAGCTGAAATTTTGAGGGTAGATGCCTGAAAAACCCTAGAACGTCTCCACCAATTTTCATATCATTTGGAGCAACACAGATCCTAGCGCATCCCTATGTGTGAACGATATATTTGGCAAGCGGCTATGCGAGGGTTTCATCTGGGTTGAGTGCAAGCAGCTCCGGAGGTTGGTTTTTAGGGCCTTCGGGCCCTAGCGGCCAATATTTTTGTGGTTTATGCTCAATATTTTAGCAGGAAATGTTGCAGGGGATACAAGATGGGTTAGAAATTTGTCTTTCAACAGATCATACCGTGAACTTGAGTGACAACGGCTTCCAATTTGCTGCACAAAAGAAAAGTGAAAACCATACCTTTCCACGGCGTCTAGGGCAAGGATTAAAGAGACCACGAAATAAGTTTCAAGCAGTTGATCAAAAAATGGCTCATATCTCAAGTGAATCTGGTGCTAAGGTGCACCCACAAAATAATTCTACTGTGAAAACCCCTGTCAAGGGTAAGAATTTTGAAGACTCAGTCCCAAAAATGAATTTTAGGGATGCCCTTCGTGGTGGACAGCCTCAGCCCAATGCTAATATCAATATTAGGGCTTCTCATAAACCTCTAAGAATGCCTAAGATTGATCCCAGGAAAACGGAGTCAGGATGTCTTAAAGCAATTGATGGAACTCCTATTGTTAAGCTTGATATGGGTAACATTCAGACTGGCATTGAAGATTTGGAAAAAAGAGGACTAATTTGTCGGTTCGTGGGTTTTCGTCCGAGTCTATCTGCTTTCAAAGTCCGGGCTGCAAAAATCTGGAAAACTAAAGGTGAGTTACAAATCTCTATTTATCCAAATGGTTATTTTCTTGTTTTATTTGCTAATAATGAAGATAGAGAGAAAACTTTTCAAGGGGGTCCTTGGTTTTTTGGAAGGGCAGGGCTTTTCATGAAGCCCCGGCATACTAAATTTAAAGCCGAAGAAGAGATGCCTTCTATAGCTCCCGTGTGGGTTAGACTCTTTGGCCTCCCTATTGAATTTTGGAATCCTACTATTTTTTCTTCAATTGGAAACTCTTTAGGAACTTTTATGATGACTCGCTGATTGTACTCAAAATTTTGAACATATTATTTATGCTCGAATTTGTGTTTTAATGGATTTTGACAAACCCCTACCTAAAAAGATCACATTACAATTTGGGGAAGACACTTGGGAGCAAGTAGTGGACTATGAGAACATTCCTTTTCGTTGTAGAATTTGCCATGAATATGGTCATTTGGCCAGTGCTTGCCCAAATAAAATTCCCGATCAAAAGAAAGAAGATATAAACTCAAGCAGGTTTCCAAATACCTAAGAAGAAGAACACTCGAAAAAACCAAGTAATGAAGGATCAATCAAAGTCATTTGCTAATATGTTTGAAATCCTTTCCACAAATGATGTCCCAAGTGAGGAAGAGGAAATAATGGAAACTGAAATCTTAGAAACACAATTTAAATATGAAGGAAAGAACTCAGAGACAAACCAACAAATCAAAGGTTTTCAACAGAAAAAAAAAAGGAGAAAATTTACACAAGAAAAACAATATTTCAAATGTCAAAACTTCAAATAATGCAGGTCCCAATATAGACTCCATTGAACCATCTAGTAAAATTTTGGCTGTGTATGAGCATTCTTCAAGGTTAGAAGCCATCTCAGATTCAATTGGAATAAGTCAAGAAACAGGGAAAAAAATTGAAGATGGATTCTAATCAAAAAGTAGGTCGCAAGACCAATCAATATCATATGGTAAAAGAAGGTGAAAAGCTTGTAGAGGAAGGTAAGATTAATGCCCTTCCCAACATTTTTAGCCCCGGTATTAATGAAGATCATCACTTGGAATATTAGAGGACTCAAAGGGAGTCTTTCAAAACAAAATGAAATTAGAAGAATGATTCGGATAAATCATCCACATCTTGTTTTCCTTCAAGAAACAAAGATGTCAATGGAGGATATGGACTTAATTGCCAGTAAAATTTGGCCACCTGGAAAAGTGGTTTCCCTCAGTTCCCAAGGGACTTCGGGTGGCATTGCTTGTCTTTGGGACCCAAAAGAGGTAGTTATTCACCATATGGTTGGCAGCTGGGGTTTGTTGGCTATAGCTATTCAAAGTAGACATTCCAACCAGATTATGCTCTGCATTACATCGTTTATGCCCCGACTTCTTTGGAGGAAAAAAGAAGACAAGTGGAAGGATATTACTCATATTATCTCTCATTTTCCTAAAGCTTGGATCTTGATCGGAGGAGATTTCAATACCATCCTCTCTCTGGATGAGAAAATGGGGGGAAATAGAAATTTGGACAAAAGTACCGACCTCATGAGCGAATATATTGCAAACCTCCATCTTGTGGATATCCAACCGGATAATGGCCTTATGACTTGGTCTAACAGAAGGCAAGGCTTAGCTTGTATAATGGAGAGATTGGATAGGTTTTTGCTCTCTGAAAATTTCTTAATCCATGGTCACATTCCTAAAGTGAAGACTCTTAATAATGTTGGTTCGGATCATTGGCCACTCATGGTGGAAATGTGGAAAACCAATGTGAGTTTCTCTCCTTTTCATTTTCAATTAATGTGGCTTAGAGACATTTCCTTCAGACCTCGTGTGCAACAATGGTGGAAGGAAGGTAAACCTAGGCATGGGACTAAGATGTTCTGTTTTGCCAAAAGACCGCAATACATTAAATCCAAAATCAAGACTTGGAACCGGAAAGAGTTTGGGGATGTTCATAAAAAAAAACATGAAGTTATTGCTCATCTTGAAAATTTGAATAAGAAAATCCGTTTAGATGGCCTCACAGAGAAGAGAAGTGCAGATGAAATTAAACTCACAACTCAGTTAGAGGAATGGGAAAAAAGAGAAGAAATCTTATGGAAGCAAAAATCTAGAATTCAATGGCTCAAAGAAGGAGATCGAAACACAAATTTCTTCCACAAATCTCTTCTAGCTCGAAGATCTCACAACTTTATTTCTTCCTTAAAATCAGATTCTGGAGATGTTGTTTATACTTGGGATGGCATGAACTCTATTGTTGTTGATTACTTTTCCAATATTTTTGCCGCTACTCCTCTTGACTCACCTTCACAACAAAATGTTCTTCAAGCAATCCCTTCTCTTATCACTTCCGAGGAGAACTCTATTTTGACTGCTCCTATTACTATCAATGAGCTTCAACAAGTAGTTTTTAAAATGCAAAAAGGGAAAACCCCGTGTCCCGATGGTTTTCCTATTGAGTTCTACCAAGAGTTCTGGGATATCCTTCATGTTGATTTATTAGAGGTGGTGGAAGAAGCCAGGAAATCCAAAGAAATTTTGAAGGTTATCAATAAAACTTATATTACTCTTGTTCCAAAAGCTCAAGAGGTTGATCATATCTCAGCTTTTAGACCTATTGCTTTATGTAATGTTCTTCTCAAAATTATTACTAAAATCATGGCAGAAAGGTTGAAGCCTCTTTTGCATAAGATTATTTCCCCGAGCAAGGGGGATATGTGGAAGGACGTCAAATAGTAGATGAGATAGTTCTTGCTCAGGAAGCCATCCATTCCATGGATATGCAAAATTCTCCTTCTATGTTCATCCGGTTAGACTTATCCAAAGCTTATGACAGAGTGGATTGGCACTTCCTTATCAAAGTTTTGAGGCAATTTGGTTTCTCTAAGGATTGGATGGATTGGATTATGGGATGTATCTCTTCAGTTTCCTACTTAGTTCTTATCAATGGCAGGCCTTCTCGGCCTTTCCCAGCTTCCAGAGGTATTAGGCAAGGTGACCCGCTATCCCCTTATTTATTCATCATTCTTGTTGAATGCTTGGGTAGGACTATAACCAAAAAGAGGGAAAACAAAACCCTTGAGGGAGTTACCATTGCTCATGGAGCTAGACCTATCTCTCATCTTCAATTTGTGGATGACTCTACCCTTTTAGGTAAAGCTACGCTTAAGGAAGCTTCTAATATTAAGCAAATCATTAGCTATTTTTCTAAGGCTATCGGGCAGTTGATCAATGAAGACAAATCTAAAGTTATTTTCTTTCACCGCTCCGCTAGACAGAATCCATGGTCTTGGATAAATTAAGATATAAGAAGACCTCTCTTCCAATCACTTATTTAGGTATTCCCATAAATATTCAAAGGCAGAAAAATAAAGATTGGAATTGGTTGTTGGACAAAGTCAAGAAGAAAATTGGAAAGTGGACCAACAAGTGGCTTTCTTCTGGGGGTAGAATCACCTTGGTAAAATCAGTCCTTCAAGCTATTCCTATTTATGTTTCTTCCGTTTTGAATATCCCAAAGGTTGTTCTTCGAGAATTGGATCAAATCAGTCATCGTTTCCTTTGGAGTGGTACTAAGGAGAAAAGAAAATGGGCCTTGGTGAAATGGGATACTTTATGTCTTCCTAAGAGTGAAGGGGGGTTAGGATTCCGGTCTTCAATTAATAACAACAAAGCTTTAGCTGCTAAATTATATTGGAGGATGTTGCATAACCCCAATGCTCTTTGGGCCAATAATCTCCGTGCTAAATATGCCGAGAACAAAAGTCCCGAAGACCTTGTTCGCTATCAACTTCCTACCAAAGGTTCTCCCATTTTAGCAGTTCTTAAGACTCGGTGAGGATTTGATAAAGAAAAAATTATTTTGGATCATTCATAATGGTCAACATGCAAATTTTTGGACAGATTCTTGGGATGGTCACAAGCCTTTGATAACTCAGCTTCCCGATTGGAGGCCTTGGATGGAGGAGCTTCACCGAGCTAATTGGATAAAGGTGGCTAATTACTATCGGTACCATACTGGTAATTCAAAGGTTGGTAGATATTGGATCCCTATTGAGGACTGGCCTATTCAAATCCCATAAAGGCAAAGACAAGATATCCAAGGCATCCTTCATATGAGATCCCTCTCTTGGTCCCATGAAAAAGATTGTTTTGGATGGAACAACACTACTAAGGGTGAGTATTCAGCTTGCTCAAGGTTATTTGACCTTATGCCATAATAATCCCAACCATTCTTCCGACATATTTTCTCAATTGTGGGCTCAAAAGCTCTGGCCTAAGGTGAGGTTCTTTAATTGGCTTTTATTGCATCGTAGGGTGCTTACCGGTGAGCAACTTATGAAGCGTGGTTTTCATGGCCCTTTTAGATGTGAAATGTGTGAAGAGAATGTAGAAAATATCAACCATATTTTTATTGAGTGTACTTTAGCCTCCGAGCTATGGAGGAGAATGGCAACTTTACTTGGCTTACAAGTGGTCCAATTTTTTCACTTTTGAACAACTTTGGAGGGATTGGCCTAATCAAGAGGGTGTTGATCATTTTATTAGGCGCTTAGTTTGGATGGGTTCTACCATTCTTCTTTGGAATATTTGGAATGAAAGGAACAACCAAATTTTTAATCAAGATAGGAAGGATATTCACTATATTTGGCAAAAGACCATAGCCAACTTAGTTGAATCAGTCCATCAACTCCTTAATCACCCCCAAAACTCCCACCAAAGATGGGATCAAGTGATGCAAAGATTGAAGATTAAACCTTCTAAGGGCAACCAACTTAAAGGGAATGTGAGTATTAGTAAGATGGATAGGACTAGAAATTGGCAACCTCCTCCTAAGGATTTTGGAAAAGTCAATACCGATGGAGCCTCTAGAGGGAACCCCGGAAAAGCCAGTGTGGGAGGAATTGGTAGACTTTCGGATGGCTCCCTGGTTTTTACTTTTGCTGAGAATTTGGGTATTCTTTCCAATAACCTTGCCGAGGGGTATGGTATCCTTAGAGGCCTTCAGGAGGCTACTAAGGTTGGATGGAAAAAGGTGTTAGTTGAGTCTCGACTCTCAACTTATGATTAATCTCTTGAAGACTCCTTCTAAGAATCATAAGGTGGATTGGAGAATAAAAAGAATTATTGAGAAGATTCAGCTTAATCCAGATGGGATTTTTGAAAGTTGATTACAATCATGTGGTCGGAGATCAAAACAAGAGTGTTGATGCTTTAGCTAATTGGGCTTTGGACAAAGGTGATCTTACTTGTTATGGCCACCCTCCTATATGGTGGGCTTCTCAAATTAGGGAAGCTCTTCTTTCTATCATTTCTTTGGATGGCTCCAGCTTCAAGGTACCTAGTTTCTTCTTGTTTTTTTTTTTTTCTCTTTGGTTCATTCAGTTTTTTTAGTTCCCTAGCTCATTCTATTCTTTATTTTGTTTCCTCCGTTGATTCTTGCATTAATAGTCTTCTGGTCTAGATAGGTCATTGTTTTGTTCATTTTTTTTTCTTTTGTCTTCTTTGTTTTTTTGTTTAGTTTTTTAAGGTGGGTGGGTTCTTTTGTTTTGTTTTGTTTTTGTGTTCTTTGTGTTGTTTTTTGTTGTTCTTGTGTTTTTGTTGTTTTGTTTTTTTTTTATGTTTTTTGTTATTGTTCTTGTGTTTTTTTCGTTCTTGTTCTTGGGTTTCTCTTTGTTTGTGTTATTTCATTTTTTTATGTGTGAGTGTTTTCTATGTTTTTTGTTTTTGTTTATTGTCTGTTGTTGGTTGTTTTTATTTTTATTTTTATTTTATTTTTTAGGTTTTGGTTGTGTTTATTTTTCATGTTTTTTTGGGTTATGTCTTTGTAGTGTTCTGTTGTTTTTGTCTTGTTTGTGTTTTGTTATGTGGTTCTTGTGTTTTTCTATGTGGTTTGTGTTGTGGTTTCTTTTATCTTATTGTGCGTGTTTGGTTGTGCTTTTGGTTTTGACACACTCAAGGAGCATGTTTTTTATTTTATTTTATTATTTTTGTTGTTATTTACTTTTTTTAATTTGGTTTTGTGTGTTTGTTTGCTCCTTGAGTATGTCAAAGGTGGTAGGCCAGGTCCGAGTCCTGGGCGTTTTTGACGGAATGGATACCCCTGCCTCCTTGGGTCTTACCCGAAAGTGGCATCCCTTTTGGGATGTTTTCCACAAATAAAAAAAAATAAAAAATGTACGTAGGAAGAAACACATCCATACAAACATTAAAATATATCACTACCTCTAATATGTCACAATCGAACTTAACGTAAAGCCACGATATTAACAAAAACACACAAACGTTTCAAATGTTTTATCGACATTCATTAATCATTCAAAAATCTATCTATACCTTTAAGTAACTTATCAAGATAAAATTTATTCAATTTAAATATTCAAACATCAATAGTAACGAGTACACAAAAAAGTTACTTTTAAATCTTAAATTAACCCAATGATTCAATTGATATTGAGGAAATACATGAACATCAAGTTCGTTTTTCTTTTAAAAACGTGTTGCTATCATCTGAAAGAAAGTGAACCAATTGTGTTTCAATATATCTACATATCTTAGTCGCGCTGTCTCAACAACATAGGAATAAGAAAATAGATTAGCTTAGACTTATACATTTCAATACATGCTTCCAACAATGGACTGCCAATTAAGTTCATCCATCCTTCAGCCGATTACTCGCAGCCCTGCGAAAAGACTTGGGTTTCGCAGAATGGGTCAGTGTAGACCTATATGAGAATGTATATCTATATGAATACAACAATCGTGAATATGCATTTCTTCTCAATGTGGGATTATTAGTTCTCCAATTTGTTAATATTTTTTTATTTATTTAAATATAAATTAAGATCATTTTATATAATAATGTATATAACACTTTACTGTATCATGTTTAACTATTTATTCTATGAAGCATACACATCCTTCTCTCACATCTATAATTAAATTTCAAGCTAATTATAAGGGTTAGTGTTGGGTACTCTTCGTCATTATAATATGAACCAACACCACATAGTATAATATTAACACATAATTTTAAAAGAGAACCAACACTACGCAGTATAATATTAACACACAGTTTTAAAAGGTGCATATTCGGATTCAAGTGTTCGCAAGAGATTACTACCAAAGAACAAGCACACAATTCACACATCAAACTAGCATGAATGTTTTAAATCCAAATATCCTAACCTGATATCTTTTAATGATGAACCAATTCTTGAAGCGCAACAAACGACCAAACTATAGATGGACTTCCTCTGGATGGATTTGTTGGGCTAATATTTTAGCTTATATAGAAATTCAATCATGGGAAAATGGATGACACATAGGGATATCATGCAAATAAAAGGTTTACGGGTGGCTTTTCAAGATGACTCAACATTAGTTAATTTATATTATTATTTTTTAGCCTACGTATATATGTTTATATTTATTTTGTTATTATTATTTATTTATATATTTTTATTTTATATATATATATATATATATATATATATATATATATATATATATATTTAATTCAACACCAACTTTCTTACGATTGGAACTCTTTGGAAAATCATCTTGACTCTCTTTTGGCTCCTTTCTTTTAGATAAATTTTCAATCAATTTATGTTGTTGGACGATCAGTTCCTACTATTGAGCCAATTGTGTCCTCTGTTGTTCCATTTGCTTAGACAATTGGACTCTATATTATTCCATGTGTTCTCTTTGTTAGTTCAATGTGACTGAACTCTTTGTTGCTCCATATGTTCTTTTTGTTGATTCATTTGTTCTTGTAGTAATTGTATCATTTTAGCCAAATTATCCTCCCTTTGAGAGGTTTTGCTAACTACAAGTTCATTGTCCTTCCTAATAAGTCTATAGGGTGCTTCAATCCCCGTTTCTCTATTTGATTCTCTTATAATACTTCTCAGTCCCTTTCTCGAACTCTCAACAGGCACCTCTTATTGAGCCAATGCAACTTTTTTGGAAGAGCCCGCCATTTTCCTAGATGCAACAAGAGCTATGTTAATTGAAAGTCATTCAATTCACATCAAAGTGACCTAGAGTTTCGTAACCTAGGCTCTGATACCAACGGTAACACCTCAGGACTAACTCACCTGGTTGTCCAAAATACGAGGTAAAAATTTTCAATCAAACTCATAGAAATTTTATGCAACACCCAACATTAATTAGTACATAGGCATATGTTTATCCGTTTCAAGGTAATTGACCACTGTAAACGGTCCCTTAAACATTCGAGATTGGCCAAATTCCACAATAGGTGTCATCTTGTGAACACATTCATCTCCTTTACTAGAGGTCTATGTTCACGGCATGGGGTTGTCCTTCCAAGACCCATAACACCTGGAAGGGTGGACATATATTTTCTTATCCCATAACATGGTATAGTTAGGATCCTTGTCCTAAATTTTTTGCCCAAGGCACATATGTTCATGTTATATTTTCCATGCTAGGGTATAGCATTAGTATACCTAGCACCTAGTTGAGAATCCACATCCCATGGATACAAATAGGGCCCACCATTACTCTAGCTCGGGACTAGGTATCTCAGACTATGCAACGGTTGATAAAAAGTTATCCCATACCAAATCTCCGCTGCACCTTCTAGCTTCGAGGTCTAGCTTCCCCAGTAATACCTCGATAGTCTACTAGCAATTCCTAAATCGAGCATAAGATGTGAGACCCCTCACATACTACTCGCTTATCAGCCTAGAGAGAGTGTCCCATACCACCCCTCGTTACTTGTTCATGGTAATAAGACCTTCTCGTCCAGGGGAGAATTACCAAAAAATGGTTGATTATCGAATCACAACAATTGTCCTACCTGCAACTAACGATATTGGATGGATGCTCATCCGATTCGATGTAGCACCAAATCAGTTCTTCTTGTCACTACATTCATACCATCCTTCTCGATGGTCATATTGACCAAGTCTTAATATAGTTATACTATCTTTCTCGATGGTTACACTGAATCTAACTTAGTTCTTTGGTTCAGGTTAAATAGTTTAACAAATCTATTTTTAAGAGTATAGGTTGTTAGTAATAACCTTATGATTTTTTCAATTCTTTTAATATGTAAAGTTATATTCTAACAAAGCATATTCTTTCCTAATGATAATACCACTAGTTTTATTTTTTTGTTCTACTAATAATATGTAATTTTTCTATAAATCATAACCACACCATAAACTCTTAAATTGTTCCACATTCTCTAAAATTAAATTACAGATCCATATTTATTAATAAATTCTTTGACTTCACTTGAAATTTTCTTTAAGACTAAGATACATTATGTACTATCATAATGCATTTCTTTGCTTCTATCAATACAGTCTAACTTTTATAAGTTAAGCAAGGCTACTCTATCAATATTTTAACCCATTCTTAGGTTTTAGGAAATAGTCTAAGAATGGTCAAAGTTTAACTTTGACTTAATTACTTTAAAATAAATATTATCATCTTTTAATCTCTAAATTAACCATATGTTCAACAAAAGCTATCTTAATGAAAAATTTAAAACTATACTCCAAAGCTTTGGATTTGTAAACTTATTTAATATTTTCTTTAAATAACTTATTTAAAAAAAGGCTACTTTACGCCCAACTAAGTTTTCCATGGTGAGGGTTTTATATTATTATCAAATCCACTTATATCAGTGACATCTATTCTTTTACTTCAATACAATTTCAATAATACTTGTACATAAACTTTTTCTCATGCTTATAGAGGGAATTCATTATTATTGTAACTATTTATCACTATCTAATAAAATGTAAATTAATTTATCTTTAAAATAAAACTAAAAGTAAAATTATACTAAACTCGAATTACCCAAATAGATTCGTCTACAAACCACTAAATATATTATATAATATTTCTCTTCCGATTTGGCTTTGAAGATGATAAAATAGTCAAACGGAATTATGGCCAATATACCTAGTATGATCTAAGTTATTCAAATTATAAATTTTAGACTTGCTTTACTGTATAGTGACTATAATTTTTACTATTTCCAAGGTTTTCTACTTTCAGCATGGTCACTCTTTAATAGACATAAATATATAATCACACTTTATCCTTTTAAATGTATTAAATATTAATTAAAAAGTCTAACATGATCATAATTATAGGCTGAACTTGTATTCCTGCAATTTGTAATAATTTACTATTAAATATTAAAATATTTATCAAATACCTAAATTTGATGGCAGACAACATAATACTTTAAGTAACCTAGTGCACTATCTTTAACGAATGTCCTATCCTCTTCTACTGTAGGATTTTAAAACTAATGGACATTCATTTTATTTAATAATTATTTTATAATGCAATAGGACTTCATTCGTCTATCCCATAGCTTAAACCCTATGAGAAAAACAAGGTCAACTTTCACATTCAAGTAGATTAGTTTTTGATAAATCTGGTGCCTACAAGAACTGAACTATGATGTTTACAATATTTCACGATTTTCAACCACTATATTTGGTGATAAGGATGTATAATGATAATCCAGTGGTAAACCTTACTCAATTTTTTTGGGTTTTAATCAAGTGGTATTAGCTCAATCGGTTAGATTCCTCAATATTTTAGGGAGGATATCCTGGTTTGAATCTTGCCAAACAATACATGGATAATATCCAAGCTTTGTTGTAATACCACTATGTGATGATGATGTAGTACAAAACAAGATAAAATGTTGTCTCCTTTTGATATTATATGGCTAACAAAGTAAGGGACTCTACTATCTTATTAGTTAGTACCCAAACAATACATGGATAATATCCAAGCTTTGTTGTAATACCACTATGTAGTGATGATGTAGTACAAAACAAGATAAAATGTTGTCTCCTTTTGATATTATATGGCTAACAAAGTAAGGGGCTCTACTATCTTATTAGTTAGTACAATAGGGAAGCTAATTAGGTAAACAATAAAATAATAGTTTATTTTTAGTTTGGAAGAAAAAGGTGTTAATCATGGTAGCTCAACGAATGTGCGTAGAAAGAAACACATCCATAAAAACATTAAAAGATATCACTACCTCTAATATTTCACAATCGAACTTAACTTAAAGCCACAATATTAACAAAAACACGCAAACGTTTCAAATGGTTTATCCACATTCATTAATCATTCTGAAAACTATCTATACCTTTAATTAACTTAGCAAGATGAAATTTATTTAATTTTAAGATTCAAACATCAATAGTAACGAGTACACAAGAAAATACTTTTAAATATAAAATTAACCCAACGATTTAATTTATCATTGAGGAAATACATGGACATCAAGTTTATTTTTCTTTTAAAAACATGATATCATCTGAAAGAAAGTGAACCAACTGTGTTTCAATATATTTACATATCTCGGCCGCGTTGTCTCAACAACATAGGAATAAGCAAATAGATTAACTTAGACTTAGACATCTCAATACATGCTTCCAACAATAGATTGCTAATTAAGTTCATCCATTCTTCAACCGATTACACGTAGCCCTGCAGAAAGACTTGGGTTTTGCAGAATGGGTCAGCGTAGCCCCAAATAAAAATGCATATTTATATGAATACAACAATCATGTATATGCATTTCTACTCAATCCAATATTATTAGAAGTTCTCCAATTTATTAATATTTTTTAATTTATGTAAATAAAAATTTAGATCTTTTTATATAATAATGTATATAACACTTTACTGTATCATTTTTAACTATTCATTCCGTGAAGCATACGCATCCTTTTCTCACATATATAATTAAAATTCAAGCTGAGTATAAGGGTTAGTGTTGGGTACTCTTCGTCATTATAATATGAACCAGCACTACATAGTATAATATTAACACACAATTTTAAAAGAGAATCAGCACTACACAGTATAATATTAACACATAATTTTAAAAGGTGCATATTCAGATTCAAGTAGTTGCAAGAGATTACTACCAAAGAACAAGCATACAATTCGCACATCAAACTAGTATGAATACTTCAAATCCATATATCCTAACCTGATATATTTTAACGATGAACCAATTCCTAAAGAGTAGCAAACGACCAAACTATAGATGGACTTCCTCTAGATGGATTTATTTGGCTAATAGTTTAGCTTATATGGAAATTCATTCATGGAAAACGGATGACACATAGGGATATCATGCAGATAAAAGGTTGACGGGAGGCTTTTCAGGATGACTCAACATTAATTAATTTATATTATTATTTTTATCCTACGTGTATATATATTGTTATTATTATTTATTTATATATTTATTTATTTTATTTATTTTTATTATATATATATATATATATATATATATATATATATATATATATTATTTAAAGCAAATCTTTATATTATAACACCAATTCATAATATGTTTAACTTTTTAAGCAATCATAAATACAAAATAGATAAATGCATTCACTCATGCAGTCAGCAGGCAAGATGCTTCTATATGCATTTACTTTGGTGAGCTTTCATGTGCTCACGCGTTGTGGTGCCTGATGGCACTAAATATCATATCTTACCTTACTTTATGCGGATAACCTCTATATTTCTGCCTAAAGGTGGGCAACAGGTTCAACTGATCCACTTTCTGGAAGATAAATACTTGTATCTCATAGAATTTATTAGTAGTATCTCATTCTAAAAATATTAGCAAGTAGTCTAATAGCAAAATGGAGGGGATGCTACAAATCATTGGAATGAAAGTACAAAGGAGGCCTCAACAGAAGCCTCTAGTGAAATTTATATGGGAATCAATACCATGCACTATAATTTGGTATATCTGGTTGGATAGAAACCAATGGATATTTGAAGGGAAAGGAAACTTAATGGGCATAATTATAGGGAGAATCATTTGGGATATCATAACTAATGTTAAAGCAAACTTTACTTAGAAGTAAAATCAAGAAGTCTTGACTCCAAAAGAGTGCCATATGATTAGAAGTCATGATCTTCATGCATTCTTGGAAATGAGGTTCCACCATGTTGACTTGGAAGCTCCTATCATCCACTACCCTACATTGTTCTTTTATGGATCATCAAAGTCCAATCTGGGAAAAGCGGTAGTAGGACTGATCCTTACAGGCCCAAGGAAGGTTCTAATTAAATTAAAAATCAATCTGGGAATCACATCCAACAATGTGGCCAAAATACTTGGATGTGAGATGGGGATGAGGCTTGTTGTGACAGAGGGAATCAAACACCTGTCGATGTATGGAGATTCAAAACTAGTCATGACAACACTCTCTAAAAATAAATATCTTCAATATTTATAATTGAGGATTGTCCAAGATAGGATTAGGTATTGGAAAAAATATGACTAGCATCAAATATTCCCACATCAGGTAGGAATTTAATAGGGATGCAGATGCCCTTGCTAATGAGCTAATTAACACTGCTCATATTTAGTGTAGAGTCAAAGATAAAAAATAAAAATAAATAAGGAGAGTCACCTGTTATGGAGTGAAGAACTACTCTAATGTCTAATGCTCCCTCTCCATGCACTCCATTTGCTTTATCTTCTTCCTACTTTTTGTTTGCTTTTGATGCTTTATGTTTTTGCTTTTAGTATGTTACACAGTTATTTTGTTATGGTTCTTATCAGGTATCCTTGCCTGCTATTGTATTTTTTCAATACTCAACTCTAGCTTTGGCTTCCTTGCATGCTAGGAGAATCTATTTCTTTTTGCATGCTTATTAATACAACTCTCTTTGTTTCTTATTGGATACAATGTATTAAATTCAATGTGGATAGCTCATACAGATGATCAAAAGTCAATTTTTTTCATTTCTATCAAAGGTAAGCAATGACTTCATGGTAGCAACAAGAATGAAGGAGTAGACTAGTAGGTTTAAGGGCCCCTAGTATGTATAATTAGGAAGCTAAATTTTTTGTCTTACCAGGGTATCTACTTGGTAGTATTGAGGAACTTGCCCATATTGTATTTGTAGTAAATTTACATTTGACCTTGAAGCAAGGATGTATATTCTTGAGATGGTGATAAATAATAGACCATTTGTTGTTGTGGAAAACTTTGGGGATTTTGAGGTATAGCATGATATTTTGGAATACTTTTGAGGGATTTAAAGCTTAAATTTTACATAGGTGGAGACTTTTTGAAATCTATATTTGAATTAGGTACAACTTGGGTATTAGGCATAGGTGATGAATTTTGTAAGCCATACTGTGAGTTTTGCTAGTTAGGTGGGGCATAAGTTGCTAAATATTTGGCATTGGCTAACTAGAAGAGTCAACATTTGATTTGGATTAGTCCTCTAAATCCTTTGTGTTTCCAACTAACCACGAAAAGGTTGCTAATTTTGTGTAGTGCCCTAGTTTGACACTAGTGGGTTTATTTACCCTATGGTACTACTAACATTAATATTGGATGTGGTTAATTGGATTTATAACATAGGTTAACTCAAAGATGTGGTCTATATGAAAATATTATTTGTTGGCTTGACTGAGGTAAGGATTGACTATAACTTGACAATGTCGATGGTTGATCCACCTTATTTGTGTATTGGACCTCATTTTCAAAGGATAATTGTACGTCCAAAAAGGCCACATACTTAGCAAAGTTTGAAAATTTAGCTAAGTGTTGGAAAGAAACTCGAATATAGTGTTAAATTCTGCTGGAGAGTTTGGACAGTGTTAAAATCCGCTAAAGGGCGAGCTTAGTGCAATTTTTCGTAGTCAAAATGGTCAAACAGGCCTTAGTGGAATTTTGAGGAATGAAGCATAACAAAGAAAGGTGAAGATAACTCCAAGTTGGTGTTAATTTCCATGCAGGAGAGTTTGCAGTGTTAAATTCCATTGAAAAGCAAAGATAGTGCTAAAATCCGTGGTCAACCTGGTCAAATAATGCCTAGCAAAATTTGGAGGAGTGGAGCAGAACAAAATACCGAGTAATTCTTGCTTCGGGCAAAGGTTTTCTAAGTAATTTTGTAGTCGTAAAGTTCTGCTTGACCAAGGCACAGTGTAAAATTTTGTGGTCAAACTAGTCAAATGTGACCTAGCGAAATTTTGAGGAGCGAATTTTTGAGGAGGCATCCAACAAGCAAAATTTTTCAAAGGTAAAATTTCATCACCAAAATTTGAGAAAGGAAAAGTGATAAGCATAAAGTGATGCAGGTCACTTCTAAGGTTTCCATTTCGTAGTCAACATGGTCAAACCAGATGCAGCAGAATTTAGAAAAGCAGATTTTTGTACTATGATACGATGAAGCTCCAAAGCAAATTATTAATCAATGGAATTTCAAGAAGCAGATTTTAAAGCTAGAGAAGCATGTGATGATGCAGATTTCAAGTGTGCCAAGTCATCTTTCATTTGATCCGTTCAAAGGTAGATCAAAGGCTGGTGAGGAACATCGACCTAAGATTAAAAGGGTAAGATTTTGTGTTGATGAAAGAATTGATCCTAGGTCTGTGTTATGGTTGAGTGTGAGCAAAAAAGCTAGGGGAGACCAAGCATTGCAGAGATCAAGATCCATTGGTGGTTTTAGTTGTAGATCTATGATGGATAAGTCATGACAAGAATAGGGGAGGGACCTGATTAGCCTGAAGCTAGCTCAGCTGCCATATTCTATGAAATGTTGAACGACTTGCAGGAGTTGAAGTTGTAGAGGGTTTCATGGAGCACAACTCCTTTCTTTTTGTAAGAAAATAAGAGGCCACCACCTCAATACTCTACTGATCTAGCATGAAATTTTCCTTGTAATGTTCCTATCTTTCTATTATCATTGTAAAACTATATATAGAGGTCGAACCCTCGATTTGAAGGGTCGGATTTAGAGTGTTTTCTTGCCATATTATTGTAAATTTTCTAAGAAATCAATAGAAGGAGCATTACTTGGACGTTTGCCTTAGACCTGTGTCTTCACTTCTTGTGAGTTTGATCTATGAATGCATTTATGCTACTGTTGTTATGGTTAGTCAATTCTGTTGATATTGGATTGCTAACTTAGGGAAAATTGGAATATTTCATGTTTAAAAAAATATTGTAGGAGAACTTCTTTTTCTATTAATTAGAGTGTTGATCTAATTTTGCTATTTGGATTATTAACATTTTTGATGTTTGAAATAGTTCTCTAAGTATTTTTTTGTTCTGTAAATGGTGAAGATTATTGGTTTTGAATGTTGTTAGTCTCAAGTGTGGCATACTGGAAATGTGATTTTCTAGAAGATTCTTCATAAGTTGTCTATGTTGTTAGATTTATCCGACCATTATTCATTCAATTTTTTCTAACCCTTATCCCATTTCTATCCCTATCCTTACATTTTAAACTAAGCTTAATTGAGTCAACACACAATTAGTTGACAAGGTATACCAGCCTACTATGGAGGTTGGATTGAAGCAATATTTGATCCATCCAATGTCGGGGTTTGAGCTATGATTAGCGGGTGTGCGCCTTCCATAATGTCATAGATTCATAGTCATAGTTCAATTTTTCCTTGATGTCAATTTAGACCCCAACAATTTTGGCACGCTCGATGGGACCCTAAAGACACATTGTATTTCCCCTACCCATTTTATTTCATTGTTGATAATTCCCAGAGGAATCAAGATTTAGTGAGTTGTCTTGACCTCATTCAACGATGAAAATAAATTCACTTGGTGACTCCCTGAGTGCAAGAAACCAAAAAATCCATCCTAGTAGCTCATATTTTTCATGTATACCAGGTCATCTACTAAAAATAGTCAAGACCCTATTACATTTTATGAGCTCCCCTAAGAGGGTCCAATATTATAAGAATTTTATTCCTAGACTCACAATTGGAAGAGGTATCAGTTGAAGTAGCCCCTACGGTACCTCCAAGACCAACTCCATTAAAAACACCACCTGCAATGGCTCAACAATAAAATGTCAATCAGAATCAGCCCCCATAAAATTATCCTAGTTGGGATACTTCTAGACCTCTTGGACTTGCTAATATGCATGACATCCCCCAGGCTATTACAAAATCCATACCCACATATGATGGTATAGGAAATACTACATATGAGCATTGCCAAGATATATTGAACTTAGTTGTTATTCACAATATCAAGAATCAAGATGTTATAGTCAGGCTTCTAGCCCTTTCTTTTAGAGGAAAGATCCTGCACTGGTTTAGAACCTTGGAAGATAAAACCATCACTTCATGGGAAAAATTAGTTGGCCCTTTCATAGAAGAATTCAATGAGTCATCTAATCCCTTTTCACTCCTAAACCAATTCATAACTATGCAAAAACACCAGCATGAGTTAGTCTCCGATTTTAACTTGAGGTTCAGTAGAACATGGAAGAGGATTCCCCTTGAAGCTAGACTAGTTGCATATTTAGCATATATGTATTACATCAGAGCCCTTAGGTCAGACTTGGGGCTACAAACTTAGCAATCATACATTAATACCTTCCCACATGTCTATCAAGTAGTTGTCCAAGTGGAAAATATATTAGTTGTTGTAGGAAGGCTTCCACCAAAAATGGTAATGCCTTATTGCTCTGAAATTCCTCAATTTCCACCAAAAGCAACCTCTCCTTCATATATGGATCCTCCACAAACTCCACAAGAAACTCCATTATTTCCTCCTAAAACAACCCCTACTATCCCTTTTCCTCCTCTTCCATCTCAAAACCCCCAAGAATCATCTATATTGTTGGATATCCAGAGCACCCTAAAAACAATCAATAACAAGGTCAATGCAATGGAAAAAAGGGAAATAGAGAGGTTTCAATAGAGAATATTCCCCTATATTAATAAAGATCAAAAACCTAGTACAAGTGGTATTGCAGGACCTAAGGTCAATGCATATCAAGCAGAGCAAGAATATGCACCTGAAACTAGTTTGGTCAATGTTTGGTGCTTAGTTTGCAATGATCCACATGATTCTGACACTTGTATGATGTACCAACATCATGTGCAACAAGCCATGGAAAAGGTTGAGAGAAATCAAAAAGGGAGAGTTAACATGTTGTGGCAACATGATCAAGTTATGACTAGACAATATTTTCCTGAAGAGGAACAAGTCTCTATCATGACTAGGTCTGGAAAGAAGTCTTTGCAAGTAGACCCATAGAAAATGGGTGGTTTCCAAGTGCCTTCTCAGAAGAAAAGAGAATCACCACTGCAGGGCAATGACAAGTTTCCTATTCCACAAGTTGTTAATAAAAGTGATGCAATACCCAAAAGACAAGAAAAGGAAGTGAATACTCCAAGAAGAGGTGAAAAGGAAAAGAGCAAAGAACAAGAAAGTGCTAAAAATGAAGCCCAAGAAAAACTAAGGTTTCCTTCCATTACAAAAGGTCATAGAATAGAGGCTACTCAAAAGTACAAAAGGAAGTATGGGGAACCATAAAAAAGGTATGAAAGGCCCCCACCAGTTAATTCTGAGTATAATATTATGGATGAATTGAAAAGAGCCCCATCTAGAGCAAGCCTATATGATACACTTTTTCTCCCTGGCCAAATAGATTTGTTGAAAGCTTCTCTACATAAGAAGTCTCAAGGAAAAGAAACCACCATAGTGTACAATCTAGCACAAGATAAATAAAATATGTCTCCCACCACCCTGAAGAACAAACCTCCTTTGTTCTACATCTCTCTTAGAATGGAGGGATGGATAGTTCACAATTGTATGATAGACTCAGGGGCCTCAATGACTATTATGCCAAAAGCAGTCTATGATGAGATGGGCATGGAGTACACAAGGTCATGTTAGGGGGTCTTGCAACTTGATGGTACCCTGGTTAAGACTGTAGGAGTTATAAAGGATGTATTTATGAGGTTGCACAGAGCCCCAGAGATTACCATTGTACAAGAAATTGTGGTAGTGGATCTTGAACCTTATTTTGGTATATGCCTTTCAAGAGAATTCACTACCAAAATGGGAGGTTATATGTACTTGGACTACTCTGGTATGATGATTCCCTATAAAGGCAAGAGAATAAGGATAACCCCAGAGAATCCTGTATCTTTCCATATTGAAAACATTGAAGAAGATTTGTACAATCAATCAATAATGGAAGAGCCAAAGTTAGTGGAAATTATAGAAGATTTAAAAAATTGAAGATGAGTTACCTTTCAATTAGGATCATAGCCTATTATAAATAGGGCTAGGCACCTACAATATCTCCTCAGACACAAAAAATAACACCCCTACCATATCTAATCAATCACTCAGACAATAAAAAATGTGGACAATGCACTTTGATGGAGCAAGGTGCAAAAATGGGGCCGAGGCTGATGTAGTGTTAAAATCTCCTTCAAAAGGTGTGAAAAGTTTTGCTTTTAGACTAACTTGATCTTGTACTAATAATGCTATAGAATATGAAGCTTTATATTTAGGATTGATGCAAGCTGAAAATGGGAATCAAAATATTAGACATTTATGGCGACTCAAAGTTGGTGGTTAATCAAGTTACAGAGAGATGCAACAGTAAACATCACTACTTAAAAACATATAGAAATAGAGTGTGGGATTTGATGGAATCATTTGATGCTCTAAATATCCATTCTATCCCTAGAAAGCATAATATACTAGCTGATGCTTTGGAAGTTAAAGGCTCCAATTTCAATCCATCCTCAGACCTTGGGTCAACCACAAATAGAAGAGTCAAATTAGTATTTAGACCTCTAGTCCCAGATAGATAAATTTTCTAGCGTCTTTGTGCGGATGATGATCGATTAGTCAAAGAAGCTTGCTTAGCTAATGTGTAGGAAGAACTTTCTCAAGAAATAGATTAGCAAGATATCATTCAGTTGAAGAATAATCACATTCCTAAGGGCCTGATTACATTGGAAAGTTTATTTGACAATGAGGATGGGAAGAAGTTAAAAACCATGAAAGTAGATGATAAAATATGTAGTGATATTGAAATTGAAGAGAAAAATAATATTAATATTGGTATTAAATGTTCTCCAGAAGAGGTTGAGGGAGTCAAGGCACTATGTTTCAAGTACCCAGATATTATTTCCTGGTCATATGAGGATCTTAAGGTGTATGATAAGAATATTATTCAACATACCATCAAGTTAGATCCTGATGCAAAGCCCTTCAAATAGAGATAAAGACCTGTGAATCCTAAAATTGAGTCCATAATTAGGTAAGAGTTGCTCAAGCTCCTTAAGGTAAAGATTATCTATCTAATCAAGCATTCCACATGGGTTGCTAACTTGGTTCCAGTAAGGAAAAATAATAGGGATATTTGACTATTGGAAAATGATGTTGACATGTGTGCATTTTTGGATTAGAGGCACAAGGAATTGTAACCCTTGTAACTTTTTGTCAAGTGTGTGTAGGAGTTTGCCGTTGTACATTTGATTGTTCCTTGTTTGTCGCCTAGTTCTTTAGGTTTGAGTTTCAAGTGTTATATCTTACTTTGCTTGTCTTTTGTTTGTGAACCTTGAGGTGATTCTTTTTTTCTTTGAGTTCTTGTATGGTATTTTAGTTTTATCCTCTTTCTTTTTCTTTGCTCCTTTTTTTCCGTTGTTTCGAGAAATGTATCTTATCTGCCTTTCTTGCTTCTGAATGTTTAGTTTTTTGTTTTTTTTTGGTTTTCCAATGGTTTTTAGTACCCTTTTGTAGATTTCCCAAATTTTTGTTTTGTCTTTTTGTTTGATTTTTATCTTCTCGACTATGTGTCGATTTCAATAATCTGAATAGAGCACCACTGAAATATCATTATCTTCTCCCCTATATTGATAAGAATTTGCAGATGGAAGCAGGGGAAGAAAGGTACTCCTTGCTAGATGTCTTCTCTAGATACAATCAGATCTAGGTCAAAGATGAGGACCAGTTCAAAATAGCCTTCACCACTAAGTGGGGTACATTTTCTTACCATAGAATACCTTTCAGCCTATCCAATGTAGGAGCTACATTCCAAAGAGCTATGGACTATGCCTTTGGTGAGTTAATCAATAAAATCATTTTGATTTATCTTGATGACATGACTATATTTTCTCATAGGAAAGAATTAAATATGAAACATTTGGAGAAAGTTTTCCAAAAATATAGAGTTTGGTATCTCTCTTAACCTAAGAAATCATTATTTTTTGTCCATGAAGGCAAGTTATTGGGACATGTAGTATCCAAAGAAGGGATGGCAATAGATCCATATAGAATAAAATCAATTCTAGCCCTTCCCCTCCCCACAAATAAGAAAGGCCTGCAATCCTTCTTTGGGCAGATTAATTTTGTGAGGAAGTTCATCTCATACTTTGCTCAAGTGGTAATCCCATATTAGAGTTACTCAAGAAAAACATTTAGTTCAAATGGACTGAGAAAAGAAAGCAAGCCTTCAAGGCTATAAAGCAAGCAATTGTAGTTGCACTTTTATTAAAAAATCCTAATTTTAGTAAGAACTTTATTTTATATGCCTATGGAATAGAGGAAATCTATGCATAAATGCTAACACAAAAGGATGGAAATAAAGAGGAACACACCATTTTCTTCTGGAGCCAAACTCTTCATGGGTATCAGACTAAGTATAACTTCATTGAGAGGCAAGTATTTGCAGTAATGAAATCCTTGAAAAATTTTAGGCAACACTTGGTCCAAAGCAAAACTCTCATCTATATAGTTCATCCAGATGTGAGAAATTTTATCCTTCAAGGAGAAATGCTAGATAAAAGGGATGGTTGGATTACTAAAATACAAGAGTATGATGTAGATATTCATCCCACAAAGTTGATCATAGGTAAGGCATTGTGCCAAGAATTTGCAGCTAAAGCAGATTCATATCAGACAGTAGCTTTTCAAGAAACACCTACAAAACACAATGATAATCTCCTAGAGGGATCATATTGGGTAGACCAGCTAACAACTTACTTCCAAACTAGACTATATCCTTAGAATATCAATCCTTCATATAGAATAAGGTTCAAACTTCAAGCTTTATAGTATGTATTGCTCCCTAAAGGACTATACAAGAAGAACATGGATGGAGTACTTCTAAGGTGCCTAAGAGATAATGAAAAACAAAGGGTCATAGAATAAATTCATGGAGGATTTTCAAGAGGTCATTTTGCAAGAAGAATCACTACCATGAAGATAATAAGGGCAGGGTACTACTGGCCCACTATATTTGGATACACATTCAAGAAAATAAGATCATGTGATAAGTGCCAAAGATATATGGGGAGGACCAAGAATGCAGCAATCCCACTTAAACCAATCCAAGTGGAGGAACCTTTTCAATAATGGGGGCTTGATTTTTTTGGGATAATAAACCCAAATTCATCAGTAGACCATAAATACATTCTAACTGCTACTAACTACCTCACCAAATGGGTTGAAGCTATATGAACCAAGAAGTCAGACCAAGAAGTAGTGATTGAATTTTTGGAAAGTAAGATCACTAGTAAGTGATAATGGCCTAACTTTCATAGGTGCAAAATACATTGAATTTACAAGCAAATATGGCATAAACATAAAGAATTCTTCTAATTACTACCCTCAAGGGAATGGATTAGTGAAATCCACCAACAAAAACTTGCTTAGAATTCTAAAAAGAGTACTAGAGGAGAACAAAAGGAGTTGGCATCTTCTTCTAGACCAATTTTTGTGTGTAGATAGGATCGCTATCAAAAGGTCCATCAAGACATCTCCTTATACACTAGTATATGGTAAGGAAGTCATTCTACCCACCCACCTAGAGATACCGACTTTAAGACGGGCTAGCCAAGATTAGGAGCTAGACCAGAATCCACTAGAGACCAGGTTGATGCACCTTCTGCAGTTGGAAGAGCAAAGGACGCAGGCATATGAGAGCTTCCATAGATACTCTATGAATATAAAGGAGTGGTTTGACAAGAAATCAAAGTTCAAGAAGTTCAAAGAGGGGGATTCAGTTTTAAGGTGGAATGTAAAAAATTTTAAACTAGGCAACCACCAAAAATTTGACTCCTTCTCGGAAGGACCTTTCAAGATCATTGAAGTAAAGAAGAACAATACCTTTCAGCTTCAAGATGAAGAGGGGAACATACAACCCATTTTGATCAATGGGTATCATCTCAAGCTGTATTTTAGATAGAGAATCCTTTCTTTTGTAACATATGTACATATTTTGTATTATATTTTTGTGATATTCCAAAAAAAATGGGAACAAAGTGTTATTTTCCACTCGTAGTGCAACTATGTCATATTCTGGAAGGAGGTAATGCAGTGTAAATTTCCACGGTCAAAAGAGTCAAACTAGCTCCAGCAGAATTTCATGGAGCAGAATCCTCTCTAGCGAAATTTCTTGTCCGAAAAAATTTTGAAAGGCAACGAACCCCTCAATAGTCCATAAAATGAACGTAGTTTTAAATTCCATGGTCAACTCAGTCAAATTTGTCATCACAAAAATCCAACAAGCAAAATTTCTAAGGGAGCATCCGAAAAGGAATGTTTAGCCTCTACAAGAAGAATTTTGAAGATTAAAACACAATGCTAAAGTCTGTTGAGGGCTAAATTTTGTGGTGGAGGAAGCATCAGGGAGTTTTGGTCCATGGAAATAGAGGAGTAAATGCACCTTGAAAAGAGTGCCAATAGATAGTTTACCACCAAATGCTATGAATTCTAATCCAATCAATGATGCGGATTTCACTGATAAGCCATGCTTCACATCATCTAATTTGCTTGTTTGAATGCATGAGAAATAACTGGTCATTCGTCTACCTCATTAATGGTGGATGGGTGCATGAATATCTATTTAAAGGATGAAAATCGAAGAGCAATCATTTCGAACAAATTTTGCTGAAGAATCAAAGCATTATTGAGTGATTTTGCTATAAATTCTAGAGATAATTGCCAAAGAATTATCTAAAATGGTGTCCACTATTGCAAAGAAATTTGGTCAGCAAGGTAAGGTTGAGAATCCAAATTACACTAACAAGAATGTAGTGGTGGTGGACACAAAGATGACCTACATAACCAGAGATCAGCTCAGGAAGGAGTTCAAAGTCAAATTCCTGAAGGGGGAGCCTCTCTCAAATCAAGGTATTTGTGCCATGTGCTCTTTGCTATCTTATTATGTTTGTGATGCAGTCCATCCTTACCCTGAATTAATTTCTACCATAGATAAATTTTATGACCCCTCGACTAGGGCAGTAAAGACATCCTAGGGTAGGATTTTGTTTCATATAACTGAGCAACTTTACCAAGATTTGTTTACAATGGGTAAGCAACCCCCTATAGCCCCTAAAGAATTTTACCCAGAGAAGCAATCCAAGTACTATACTCTGAATAACCATAGCCAAAATGGTAACCATTTTAGGACCTGGGTGTATAGTCAATTTAAAACCATAAAATCAAAGGATACCCTACCAAAAACCCCAATTGCCACCCAACAATTTGCATATCCTGAGTTGTTCTCCATGTTAGCTGTATTAGTTGGCCTAGATTTTGATATGTATGTGAGGGACTAGCAGTTAGCCATTGTGTATTGCATTTTGAATATCAAAATGTATAGGACACCAGTAGGGGATGGTGATAATTTCCCAATTTACTTCAATTGGCCTATGTTCCTTGCCAAAAGAATGCACGAGCAATTGGTGGCCATGAAAATAGAACAGGAGAACCCTTCATTCAGACATTGTTCCAATTTTATTTGGATGTTCCTCAATGCTACTAGAAATGATAACCCCTGGGTATCAGTTGTGGATAAATATGCAGAAGGGCATCCCCTACCAGTCTATTATTGGACTAGGGTTTTGAGCAGAATTGAATCATATTATACTTTCAACATGGAATTTTTGGGACCAACCTTGCAAATCATGTATGGTAGTTTCCCTAGATTAGCTCCTAAAATAGAAAATAAATTAAGGTTCAAGGGGGTTGAAGAGGGATACTGATATATCTTGATGGAGGGAATAGTCATTAGGTTGTATGGTTTTACGAAGAAGCCATTTTTATTACCCCATTACATCACCTACCATTTATTTACACTAGAATATTGCAGGCATATTGACTACATAAATTGCAAATCTGGCATTGGGAATAAAATAAAAGGAACAACTATCTGCTCTTTCAATGAAGGCAATATTACTGTGTGGAATACGTACCAACATGAGCAAATTAATGCAACCCTCAAGACATTAGGGCTCTACCAACTTCCTCAAAGGTGGGTATATGACCAAGATGACTTATTTTTGGAAAGGATTAAAGCCCTACATGGAGATAAAGCTACTAATATTATGAAAATAAGCCACCCACAGATTGAGAAGCACAAAAATAATAGAGAATAATATCCCCTCCAATGGAATGTAAACAACATGGAACCACTTCCACCTTGGAGAGATTTTTATGAGCATGTGCAAGATTATAATCCAACCAAGAAGTCTCATCAACTCGATGATGCAAGAATCAAAGAGATGGAAGAGAATTATAAATGGATAGAGGGTAAAATTTTGGAATGGTGGAAGATGAGGGTCAAAATAAATGCAATGAAGGCTAAGTATCCTAAGCCAATTGATGCAGAGTTTGAGGAAAAGTATGATAAGTTCTATGAAAATTGGAAGGCCAAGGGGAAAAAGAACTTAGCGTTGAGCCTTGGAAAAGCAAATAAAGCAAGGCCAAAAGGAGTAAAGCTAAAAGTAAGGAATTAGAATCTCCTAAGAAACAATAAGAGTCAACTCCCTCGGCCTCCTCCCCTGCATCTACTCAATAGAAAAAGAAGATTGAAGAAATTACCTCAACTTCAAAGGAGATTGATACTGTTGAAATTACACCAAGGAGAAGGAGATCCAAAAGGTAGGTGGTAGGAGTTAAGACCCCTCCAACTATTAAGAAGGGAAAATAAAAGGAAGTTGAATTTGTAGACCTCACTACTGCAACCCCTTCTAAAACTATAGATGTTCCTATTATAGAAGTTGCAACATCATCTCCTCAAAACTAGCAAGGTGAAACAAAAGGTAAAACAATTATATTTAAGAGGATGACAAAGAATGCAGTGGAGGAATTAGATAAGTGGGTTAGTAAGAAGTTGAAGATAGATGAAGCAGAGATAGTGAAACAAATTCCTATCACAACAGTGAAGCAAGATGCCTAGCAAGAAGAGCAACAAAGTGTTGATGAGATATTCAAATAGTCTACTTTAGTAGGCTCAGGTATGTTTTCTAATCCCTCTCCTCCTACTTCTCCTTCTTATTCCCCAAAGAGATCCCCTTCCCCTTCTAAAGTGCAAAAGGAATAAAATACATTATCTCCTCTACATAATTCTCCACAACCATCACCTCCTCATTCACCCCCATCCTCTCACCAAATTTCACCTCCATTTCATTCAGTTGAAAGCCCAAAACCATCATCTCCCCCTCCTTCACCACAAGCCCTAGTATCATTGCTACTTCCAAACTTCCACTCATTCACCTCCCACATCATCATTTCCCACATCAATGGTGGGAATATCACTTCCATTCACTCTCCCATCATTTGCAGCTACAAGTTCTATTACCGTTTCCACCTCTACTATAAATATAGAGTCCATCATTATCACCACTACTCCTCTCCCATCCTTGATCATCCAATTGTTGGCAATTTTGGGTACCTTGGGTACATTGCCTTTGCTCAAGTGTATAAGTTGTCATTGATGTCAAGAAGCTTTTGAAGGAATTTGATTTGATGTAAAATAATTTGTTTTGATGAAGGTTACGGCATGACAGGTTCGAAAGAAAGTAAGTTGGAAAAATGTCACGATATCGCGACATGTCACAGTTTCGCGACTCAAAGAGGAGAGAGAATGTTCGGAGTCATAAATGTCGCGATTTCGCGACATATTGCAAGGAAGGTTGAACGGACGAAAAAGTGTCACGATTTCACGACATGTTGCAGGAGAGAGTCCGAAAGAAAAAGTGTCACGATTTCGCGACATGTTGTAGGAGAGAGTCCGAAAGAAAAAGTGTCACGATTTCGTGACATAATGCAGGAGAGAGAGTCTAGGAGAAAAAGTGTCACGATATCGCGACATGTCGGGTTTTCGTGACTCGAAGAAAAGAAAAGCGCTAAGGAGAAAAAGTGTCACGATTTCGCGACATGCAGCAAAGGGAAGAGTCTAAAATAAGAACTGTCACGATTTCGTGACAGGTTGCAAAGAAGACGTACGAAAGCTGAAAACGTCACGATTTCATGACAGGTTGCAAAGAAAACGTACGGAAGCTGAAAGCGTCATGATTTCGTGATAGGTTGCAAAGAAAGCGTATGGAAAGTTGATAGCATCACGATTTCGCGATAGGTTGAAGAGAAAGCAAACAGATGCAGAAAGTGTCACGATTTCACGACAGATTGAGATGGCAGCATACGGTTGGAGAAAGTGTCACGATTTCATGATAGAAACAAGAAGCAGGTCTTCAATAGGAGAAGAGTCACGATTTCGTGACAAAAGCAAAATGAAAGAGCATGGAAGAAGAAGCATCACGATTTCATGACAAATTCAAGAAGGAAGAGCTCAAAGGCGAAAGCGTCACGATTTCGTGACATGTTCCATTTTCGTGGGCGTAAGGCAGAGAAAAGCACAAGGCAGCGAAAGTGTCACGATTTCATGACATGTCATGTTTTCGCTAGTGCAAGCAGAGAAGAGTGCAAGGAAGCGAAAGTGTCACGATTTCATGACAGAAACTGAAAGCAGGCCTTCTATAGGAGAAGTGTCACGATTTTGCGACAAAAGTAGAAAGGAGGTCGATGAAGGGAGAAGTGTCACGATTTCATGACAAAAGCAAAAAGGAGGTCGACGAAGGGAGAAGTGTCGTGATATCATGACAAAAGCAAAGTTGATGCTGACAAAGACAAAAGTGTCACGATATCGCGACAAGAGCTTAGTTGAAGTCGACAAAGGCTGAAGTGTCGCGATATCGTGACAAAAGCCAAAAGAAAGTATACGGTTGCAAAGGTGTCGTGATATCGTGACATGTTGTAGTTTCACGGTAGAAGCTACAGAAGTGTTCCAGAGGCAGTGAAGCCGACAAAGTTAAATTTTAGCCGACAAAAATTAGGGCTTGCAGCCGACGTAGATTAGGGTTTGTTTTTGGTATAACAGTCGACTAAGATTAAAGTTTTCATCTTGAAAATTTTGTTATAAAAGGAGGGTTGTTTGGGCGATTGGATGTGTGGTTGAAGTGCGACGTTCGTAGATAGTGCGTAGAGCAAGAAGTTTGATCGCCGAGAGCAGAGTGCAAAATTCGATCATAGTGTGCAGAGTGCATTTCGTCGAATCATTCTGAGTGTGAAAGATCGCAAAGGAAGAAGAGTGTGCACAGACAGTGCAAGGGTTGAAGTTCGACCAAGTGCGGGTGTGTTTGCATAGAGAGAGCAGAGGGCGTAGAGATACAAGGCAAAGACGAACGAGGACATTTGTGCTAGACCGAAGGACTGTGTTTAGTGCAAATTCGAGGACCAGCTTTGGAGGTGATAGAGTTGAGGACAGAGGTCTCCAGCCAGAGCAGGGAGGACAGGTGTCTTCTATGGATAGAGTTCCATTTGCTAAGGGCAGCGGAGGCAGAGGTCTTCTAGAGGATCACCAACCAGAGCAGAGCTAGGGGATTGGTGTCTCCTGTGGGTTGGTGCCCACGAACTCGAGATTAGGGGATTGGTGTCTCCTTTGGGTTGGTGCCCATAAACATTGTAATCGGGAAAGGTATTCCCAAAATTTGGATTGATAAAATTTAGTGAAAGATTTTATCCGTGGATGTAGCTCACATTGAGCGAATCACGTAAATTGGTGTCTCATGTGTGTGTGATGATTTGTTCATTGCTTTGGTTTCTGCTATTGATATTGCCATTGATATATTGTATAATTTTGATTGGGATAAGAAAAGTAAAAAGTGGTCTTATACTGTTCACCCCCCCTCTCAGTATAAGCTTGTGTTCTTCAATTGGTATCAGAGCAGGTGCCTTCGAAAAGTTTAACAGCTTGAAGGAAAAGCTAATAAAGAACACAATGGATTATTCAAGTGGCAATGCAGCACCTATTCTTGATGGGTCAGATTTTGGTCTTTGGAGTGCAAGGATGAAGGTTCATCTAATGGCACTTGGTAATGAGGTATGGGAAGTAATTGAAGATGAGTACACTATTCCTGTACATGGTCCATTTACTAAAGAAGAAAGGCTCCTACATCACAACAATTCAAAAGCAATGAATGCAATCTTGAAAGGCTTACAGAAAGCAGATCTCACCAAAGTGATTCACTGCAAGACAGCTAGTGAAATGTGGAAACAATTGCAGGTGGTTCATACAGGTGATACAAATGTCAGAAAGGCCAAGTTGAGACACTTCAAAGGTATGTTTGAACAACTCAAGATGAATGATGATGAAAATATTAGTGACTACATGCTTCGTATGGATGAGGTTGTTAACTCCATGAAAGACTTAGGTCTTGAGCTTGCTGAAAATGATGTTTGTGATAAGATTTTAAGATCTCTTCCTAATAGATTTAGTGAAAATATTTTTGCTATTGAGGAAGCTAAAGATTTGGATAAGTTGAAAAAGGATGAGCTCCATAGTATACTTGCAGCATTTGAGTTGAGAACTCAAGTGAAGGTTGACGTCAAGAAAGAGGCAGCTTTCAAGGCTACCAAGAAATCCAAGGGTAAACAACTTCAAGAGAGTGATGAGTCTTCTAGTGATGAAGAGGCATATTAAAGCAAGAAAGGCAAGTTCTCTAGAAAGCACAAAAGCGTGAAAAATATAAGATGTTTCAATTGTGGAAAGTTTGGTCATTATGCTACTGACTGTACTGTTCCCAAGAATGAAAGTGATGAAGATAAACAGGATTCTAAGAGCAAGGATTCTGAAAAACACAAGCATCACAGAAAGAACAAAGATGAGCACAACAATCAAGGAAAGAGGTATTCTCACAAGCACAAGAAGAGTTTCTACCTAGACAAAGCAAGTAAGTGTTCTAGTAGTGATAGTGAAAGTTCTTCAAGTGATAATGAAAATGAGATGTTGTTCATATCAAAAAAGGAGGAAGAACCGAAACATAGATTCATTATTATGAAATGTCTTAGATGTGGAAATTTTGGTCACCTTGAGGATGATTGCACAAATAATGATTTGTTTTCTAGTATGTATGAGGATGCTTCAGAAAACTATAAGGAAGATGCGTGTATGGTTTTTGAAAAAGGTAGCACCTCTAGTGATAAGAAATCTGAAAAAGGCTTTGATGATTCAGAAAGCAAACAAATAAAGGATCTTGAAAGTGAACTTACTAACGCTCTTAGTGTTTTGAAAAAGGAAAGAAAGAAGAATGCTAGACTCAAGGATAAGTTAGATGAATGTTGTATGGAGAGAGATGATCTTATAGAAAGTCTTGATTTCTCTATAGCTAAGACGCAAGAACTCAAGGATGAGTTAGAGTCTAAGGTTCTTGAGTATAGTGAGTTAGAACAGAAAATGGCTTCTTTGAAAGAAGAAACTAAAGAGTACAAGGATAAGCTTTACAGGTTTCAAGATAGCTCCAAAAGGGTTAAATCTCTCATCAAAGGTCAAAGAAAGACAACAGATAAAACAGGCCTTGGTTTTGTTAAGCCACACAAGGAACAAGTTGGAGAGTCTAGTAAGAGACTCCAAAAGGAAGAGAGTTCTGATGAGGAAAGTATTTCAGATCATGAGTCCTTGAATGATAGATGCGCAGAAATAGAAAACAAAATTCAGAATGAGAAGAAGAAGTTTTCAGGACCCAAGAGGTCGAATAAAGAAAAATTTCATGGCAGATGTTTTGCGTGTCACAAGTTTGGTCACATGGCTGCACATTGCATGGCTCAAGTGAAGAAGGTAAATGGCAATTTCAGAAGCGCTAGTTTCTTTCAAGGGTATTGCTACTCTTGTCAACAGTTTGGGCACAAGGCAGTCTATTGCAAGGTTAATTACAGGAACAGGTTTGATCAAAACAGGTTCGGCCAGAACAGGTTTGGTCAGAACAGGGTTAGTCAGAACAGGCGGATTCAAAGAACAGGTATGCCTAAAAGAAATAACATTGTTACTTGTTATAAGTGTAACAATGAAGGTCACACAACTAGACAGTGTAGAGCTGAACTTCCAAGGTACAAGAATAGGAACAATGGTATAAACAGGTCCAAGGATCAAGGCATGAACAAGAACAGGGATGAGAACAAGAACAAGAACAGTGACAAGAACAGGAATATGGACAAAGAGTTCAAGAGAAGGCCCGACAAGGAAGTGATAGACGCTGATGATGATCAATGCCTAATGGGAGTTGTACTCCCACCCCAGAATTAATCACCTCATCAGGAGGTGGGGGAGGGACTAAGCTAAGAGGCTCATTCTTAGTCCCGAGCCCCAAAGGTGACCCTTTGCCATTGATGACAAAGGGGGAGAGATATGAGTAAGGGGGAGAGCTTCAAGTGAAGAGGAAAGCTTCAAGTCAGGGGGAGCAAAACTTCAAAGGAAGATTCTCAGTTGTGGGCACAGTTTCTCAGTTGTTAGCATAGTTGGTTTCAGTTTTGGCTCTTGAGACGTGTTTTCAATAAAGGTTTGCCATCAATGACAAAGGGGGAGATTGTTGGCAATTTTGGGTACCTTGGGTACATTGCCTTTGCTCAAGTGTATAAGTTGTCATTGATGTCAAGAAGCTTTTGAAGGAATTTGATTTGATGTAAAATAATTTGTTTTGATGAAGGTTACGGCATGACAGGTTCGAAAGAAAGTAAGTTGGAAAAATGTCGCGATATCGCGACATGTCGCATTTTCGCGACTTAAGGAGGAGAGAGAAAGTTTTTAGAAAAATGTCGCGATATCGCGACATATTGCAGAGGAGGAGAGAGAATGGACGAAAGAAATGTCACGATTTCGCGACATATTGCAAGGAAGGTTGAAGACGAAAAAGTGTCACGATTTCGTGACATGTTGCAGGAGAGAGAGTCCGAAAGAAAAAGTGTCACGATTTCGTGACATAATGCAGGAGAGAGAGTCTAGGAGAAAAAGTGTCGCGATATCGCGACATGTCGGGTTTTCGTGACCCGAAGAAAAGAAAAGCGCTAAGGAGAAAAAGTGTCACGATTTCGTGACATGCAACAAAGGGAAGAGTCTAAAATAAGAATTGTCGTGATTTCATGACAGGTTGCAAAGAAGATGTACGAAAGCTAAAAATGTCACGATTTCATGACAGGCTGCAAAGAAAACGTACGAAAGCTGAGAGCGTCATGATTTCACGACAGGTTGCAAAGAAAGCGTACGAAAAGTTGATAGCGTCACGATTTCATGACAGGTTGAAGAGAAAGCAAACAGATGCAGAAAGTGTCACGATTTCATGACAGATTGAGATGGCAGCATACGGTTGGAGAAAGTGTCACGATTTCATGACAGAAATAAGAAGCAGGTCTTCAACAGGAGAAGAGTCACGATTTCGTGACAGAAGCAAAACGAAAGAGCATGGAAGAAGAAGCGTCACGATTTCACGACAAATTCAAGAGGGAAGAGCTCAAAGGCGAAAGCGTCATGATTTCGCGACATGTTCCATTTTCATGGGCGTAAGGCAGAGAAAAGCACAAGGCAACGAAAGTGTCACGATTTCGCGACATGTCATGTTTTCGCTAGTGCAAGCAGAGAAGAGTGCAAGGAAGCGAAAGTGTCACGATTTCATGACAGAAACTGAAAGCAGGCCTTCTATAGGAGAAGTGTCACGATTTCATGACAAAAGCAGAAAGGAGGTCGACGAAGGGAGAAGTGTCACGATTTCATGACAAAAGCAGAAAGGAGGTCGACGAAGGGAGAAGTGTCACGATATCGCGACAAAAGCAAAGTTGATGCTGACAAAGACAAAAGTGTCATGATATCGCGACAAGAGCTTAGTTGAAGTCGACAAAGGCTGAAGTGTCGTGATATCGTGACAAAAGCCAAAAGAAAGTGTACGGTTGCAAAGGTGTCACGATATCGCGACATGTTGTAGTTTCGCGGTAGAAGCTACAGAAGTGTTCCAGAGGCAGTGAAGCCGACAAAGTTAAATTTTAGCCGACAAAAATTAGGGCTTGCAGTCGACGTAGATTAGGGTTTGTTTTTGGTATAACAGCCGACTAAGATTAAAGTTTTCATCTTGAAAATTTTGTTATAAAAGGAGGGTTGTTTGGGCGATTGGATGTGTGGTTGAAGTGCGACGTTCGTAGATAGTGCGCAGAGCAAGAAGTTCGATCGCCGAGAGCAGAGTGCAAAATTTGATCATAGTGTGCAGAGTGCATTTCGTCGA
Source organism: Wollemia nobilis (assembly GCA_028583015.1). Lineage (NCBI taxonomy): Eukaryota > Viridiplantae > Streptophyta > Pinopsida > Araucariales > Araucariaceae > Wollemia > Wollemia nobilis. The sequence continues at coordinate 2,290,105 of JAQPPZ010000853.1, read as the reverse complement.
ATCATTCTGAGTGTGAAAGATCGCAAAGGAAGAAGAGTGTGCGTAGACAGTGCAAGGGTTGAAGTTCGACCAAGTGCGGGTGTGTTTGCGCAGAGAGAGCAGAGGGCGTAGAGAGCAGACAGGCAAAGACGAACGAGGACATTTGTGCTAGACCGAAGGACTGTGTTTAGTGCAAATTCGAGGACCAGCTTTGGAGGTGATAGAGTTGAGGACAGAGGTCTCCAGCCAGAGCAGGGAGGACAGGTGTCTTCTATGGATAGAGTTCCATTTGCTAAGGGCAACGGAGGCAGAGGTCTTCTAGAGGATCACCAGCCAGAGCAGAGCTAGGGGATTGGTGTCTCCTGTGGGTTGGTGCCCACGAACTCGAGATTAGGGGATTGGTGTCTCCTTTGGGTTGGTGCCCATAAACATTGTAATCGGGAAAGGTATTCCCAGAATTTGGATTGATAAAATTTAGTGAAAGATTTTATCCGTGGATGTAGCTCACATTGAGCGAATCACGTAAATTGGTGTCTCATGTGTGTGTGATGATTTGTTCATTGCTTTGGTTTCTGCTATTGATATTGCCATTGATATATTGTATAATTTTGATTGGGATAAGAAAAGTAAAAAGTGGTCTTATACTGTTCACCCCCCCTCTCAGTATAAGCTTGTGTTCTTCACCAATAGTGGCCTCCTTACAAATTATCAAGAGTACTTTATTCAAGGCACAAAGCTACTAGAGCAAGAAATTGACTTAGTCATCTACGCAAGTTGCTCATGTGATAAAATCCATAATGGTTGACCCTGTGTCCAGGAAAAGGATAAAATTTAAGATTAAACCTCTAGTAGGCAAGCCAAAGAAAGATATGATAGTAGAATATTATCATCTGAAAGAGAAAACTAAAGACATCTCTCAACTGGTGCTAGAGGATGAATTTATCATAGCCAAGGCTGGGTTGGAGACTATATTTGTTAAAAGTGATATTTATAGGTAACAATATGTAAATATGGAGGAGAAAATTGCTAAGCTTGAAGCCACAATGAAGGATCAGAAGAAAGAGCAAAAAGCGCTCCAAAATGAGGCTAAAAAGTGGTAAAACGGATTTGAAAATATGGTCAATTACAAAGAGCATGTTGAGCATCTGAAGAAATAAACTTAGGAGTATGCAAATCAAATACAATCCTTACAACAACAGCTCCAAATTAAAAAAACTAAGATCACAGGATTCTCCAAGGACAAGATGAAGCAGGTCATGAAGGAGATTTTGTCTAAGATCCTAAATAAATGCTCTGAGACCCAATCTATAATGTCCCTTTTTTAGGAACAACAAACCCTTACTATGAAAATGCAAAAATTAAGTACAGCAAGGAAATAACTCATAAATTGCTCATAAAATAATACAAGTATGAGGAGAAATCAGCCAGTATCATATATTAAATATTACCAAACCAATATAACAGCTAGAATGGACAAATGGGTCCTCAAGGAAGTCAAAATGCAGATACAAACTCCCACAAGTGGGACGAACTAACCCCAAGGCTGAACAGATGCAAAAACTCCTCAAAAATGATCCCAAATACAAGCGTAGGGTTTGGGGCTGCCAACAGATCTGAAACACATGACACAAATGCTCCTAAAAATGTCACGAACTCCTCAAAGATGCCTCTTTTTGTATTTTTGATATTTTAGGGCAATAACACCTGCAATGATATTGCCAATACCCCAACCATGCACCTCCAATGCACTATGGAAATGAGCAAGACCTACAATCTCAACTCATGGAACCTCTAGGGTTTCAATATTCAATTCTGATATCAACATAACATGCCCAAAATGGGACGTCTCACTCCATTATATAGGGTGAGGTTCTAATTTGGAGTTGACATCTCCCAACCCTAAAATCACTTAAAGTGCCTTATTACAACATAAAAATATAAAACATAAATAAACACAACTTAAGTTATGTCTCCTAGTCACATGAACCCCTTTTTCACTTTTATAATTAAGTGTAGGAGACATTTACAAAAAATATTTATTTTTGGGACATTACAAGTCCACCCTCCTCAAATTGCTTGTCCTCAAGCAAAGTCAAAGCTGGAGCATCTAAAATTTTTGCACCTTCCCAAGTAGCATCCTCCATAGGCAAGTCCTTCCACTTCACAAGATATTCTTTGATAGTCCTACTCCTAAGCTTTCTCTCCCTTGTCTCAAGGATCAATTCAGGTTCAATAATGAGCTTTCCTTCATCATCAAGGGGTGGCAAATCTGAAGATAGCTGAATATGTTGGCCCAAGGCCTTCTTCAAACAAGAAACATGGAAGACATTATGTATTTTACTTCCACTTGGAAGTTCCAAAGCATATGCAACCTGTCCAACCTTACTCAACACCTTGTAAGGTCCATAAAATTTAGGTTTGAGTTTTTCTTCTCCGCTTCTTTTAAATGTAGAATGTTTGTAGGGCTGCAACCTAACATAAACCAAGTCTCCCACCTCAAATGAGCGCTCACTACGCTGCTGATATGCATACTTATTCTGCTGATTTTGTGCCGTAAGAATATTGTCCTTCAAAGCATTAAGAATATCTTGATTTTTTGCTGCAAAGTCTTTAGCTTTTTGGACCCTTTAATCACCAATAATTAGATCTGAAAAGTGTGGGGCATCATAACCATAAAGTGCCTTGAATGGAGATATTTTTATGGACATATGATAAGTAGAATTGCAGCAATATTCACCAAGGTGCATCCATTTAACCCATGCCTTTTGTTGACCTAAAACATAATTTCTCAAATATCCTTCAAGCCATTTGTTAACAATTTTAGTTTGCCCATCAGTTTGGGGATGGTAGCTAGTACTAGGAGTCAATTTAGTACCACATAGCTTAAACAATTCTTGCAAAAACATGCTCAAAAATCTACTGTCCCTATCACTCACAATGGATTTAGGAAAACCATGCAATCTGAAAACTTCTTTAAAAAACAAATCAACAACTTGTATGGTTGTACGAGTTGTTGAAATGGCATAGAAATGAGCAAATTTTGTCAATCTATCAACAACAACAAATATGCAATCCTTCATTATACGTTGGGCAAACCAGTAATGAAGTCCATGGAGATACTTTCTCATTTCTGATTGGGAATAGGAAGTGGCTAAAGTAAACCAGCTGCAAATTCATGTTCCCCCTTGTTTTCTTGGCAAATAACACATTCCTGAACATGTAAGAAGACATCCCTTTTCAAACCCTTCCAATAGAATATTTCTCTAACATGTTTGTAAGTCTTGTAGAAACCTGGATGGCCTACAAGTGGAGCATCATGCATGGCTATAATTAAAGCTTGTTTTAGCTTTGATTTAGGTACTAAAAACACTCTTCCCTTGCAAAAAATCAGTCCTTCTTTATGTCTGAACCTATCATCTTCAACTTGCCCATTTATTAGTTTAGAACAAAAAATCATTCTTTGCATATTCAGCCATAATTTTCACCTTCCAATCAACAGAAATAATGGAAAGAGCATGAAAAGTAGGGTGCCTAGAAAGTGCATCAATAGCTGAATTCTTCTTACCCTTTACAAACTCAATTTCAAAATCATATGATTGCAACTTTGTTACCCATTTCTACTGTCTTTAATTCAGCTCAACTTGCCCCAAGAAGTATTTCAAATTGTTATGATCAGTTTTGACCACAAACTTGCCACACACTAAGTATTGCTTGAATTTGGTCGAGGCATGCATGATAGCTAGCATCTCTTTATCATAGATGCTGAAAATTTTCTCCACATTTGAGAGCTTTCTACTCTCATAAGAAATGGGGCGTCCTTATTGCATAAGTACAGGTCCAACTCCAACACCTAAAGCATCACAAGCAATAGTAAAAGCAACAAAAAAATCAGGAATAGCAAGTAAAGGAGTGGAAGTCATTACATCTTTCAGCTTTAGAAAAGCTAAAAGAGCCTCATTGGACCATGAAAAGGCCCCTTTCTTAGTTAATTCAGTAAGGGGGGCAGCCAAAGAAGAAAACCCCTTAATGAACCTCCTGTAGTAACCGCATAAACCCACAAAACCCCTCAATTCCGTTAGGTTGGATAGTATAGGCCATCTTTGTACAATTGAAACTTTAGTTTGATCAACCTTCACCCCATATTTGCAAATAATGTGCCCACTCTCAAGTAAATCAAAAATGGTCTTTTCAATCTCATATTTGAAAACCTTAGGATGCCTATAAGGTTTAATTATGACAGGTTTATTATTTGCTTCCAATTCAATAACATGCTGAAAACCTCTATTAGGTGGTAAACCTTTAGGTAGGTCAGAGAATACCTTAAGATGTTTTTGTAGTAAACCTTGAATTTGAGGATGATAGGTGGATGATTTTTTCCCTTCTAAACTAAAAATTACAGCTGCCCACTCAACGTCCTTATGCCTTATCATCTTCTCCATTCTTTTGTATGAAACCTCCAAAATTTTGCAAGAATCTTTTGACCCATTTTCCTTGATTCCTTGCAACACCACATATTTCCCTTCAAGCACAAATTTTAGTTCTAATTTCTGATAATTAGTAACATAATCACCAAGTGAATACAACCATTGCACACCCAAAACCATATGTGGAATACCTCCTAAGGGAAAAACAAAGAATTGTTCATCTACTTCCATGTTGCCAAAATTAATTTTTATGTTTCTTACCACTTTGTTGCATGTGATAAGATCACCATTGCCAATAGCAACACTAAAACCAGGAATTATAGATGTAGGAAGATTCTTTCTAGTGGCAAACTTCTCATCAACAAAATTGTAAGTAGCACCACCATCTATTAAAACAATAACCTTTTCATCAAAAGATCTACCTGGTACCTTAATAGTGTGAAACTGATCCAGCCCACTTAAAGTGGCTAGGGAACGTTTAGGAACTTCCTCATACTCCCTTTGTGCTTCCTCTTCCAAGGGTGTCTCATCTGCCTCATAAAAATCAGGATTATCAGAATCAGAGTTAGAATGTAATTCAATTATTTTCATACCTCCTCTGCATTTATGACCTCTTTGCCAAGGAGACTTGCAAATGAAACACTTTTTTTATTTCCTTAGCTCATATTTCTCTTCTTGTGTCAAGCGTGGTCCATTTGGGGGCTTATTAGGTGGTTGAAAACCAGATCTGAAACCTTCTCCATGTTTGGGATTCCTACCATAAAAATTTCTCTCATTTCCACCTTGCTGCGTGAGGTTTCCTTGTTGCCCATACTGCTGTCCAAAAACTATTTTTTTGGCTGCAAAATGTGGTCTAGCAGGTGGATTATGTGCAAAATATTTTTGTCTAGGAGGTAAAACATATTCTAAGCTTAAAGCTCTCTTAATGGCATATTCAAGAGTGGCTGGTTCAAAAGCTTTAACTAATCCCTTCACGGGTTCCAACAAACCATCCATAAAAAGAAAAATTACCCTCTTGGGTGAAATATTTTGTACCTGAACTAAAAGTTGTTCAAACTCCTCCACATAGGTATGAATGGATGAAGTTTGCTTCAAAGTGGCAAACTCCTTGAAATACTCTTCCACATTCCTCCTTTCAAACCTGTTCAAAACCCTGGTACAAAATTCATCAAATGTATCAATATCACCATGCCCTTGGGTTACTAACCCATGATGCCACCATGAGTAAGCACTACCCTCAAGGTGGAGTGTAGCAATCTGAATCGCATCGGCTTCATAAATAGGCTCCAAGGTAAAATAAGTCTGCAATTTTTGAAGCCATGCCCTAGCTGTAAGACCATCTTGACCATTAAATGAGGGAATGGTCACCTTTTGATGCAAAAAGGGCTTCTTTTCTCTTTTTTAGCCTCAACAACAGATTTACCCACAATCTTCAAATATTTATCAAAAGAAACTGCTGCCCTAAAACCCTCAGATTTATTACTATAAGCAGAAAACCATTCATCTAATTCATCAGTTACCTCATTTTCCTTCGGTGGAGGTGGTGGAACAAGGAACATAGGATTGGACGGCCTAGGCAAGGGAGGGTGTGAGTTAGATGATGACTCATGCCCATTTTTGTTGCCTCCCCTTTCTCCTTCCCTCCTTGTGCCATTTGGGTTGCCCAAAGCTGCCCTCAATTCTTGTTGATTTGTCTCTTGTAAGGACACCATTCTTTGCAACATGTCAAGTAGGGCATCAAATTTTTGCTCAGTCCTATCAACTGGCCTTTGGGGCTCCTCAACCTCTTCCCTGTTTGACATTTCCAAAGTGAGTCTGTTTCTCCTAGTAAAATACTGATGAACAAGAGGACGATGCATAAAACCCTATCAAACCCTAAAAATATGGAAATCTGAAATTCTAAAAATTTTGACCACCAAATTTTTTTTGAAACCACAGAACTGCAAATTGGTCAAAAGGGTATCCAAATCTGCAATTTTTATTTTCTAAAAAAAATCCCTAAAAATCCGCGAATCCCCTAAAAATCCATGATTTTCACTAGGGCACAACTTTTCACCATAGAAACACACTTATCACCACGAATCACAGGCTGGCAAGATTCCAGCTCTGATACCACTTGTAATGTCCCTTTTTTAGGAACAACAAACCCTTACTATGAAAATGCAGAAATTAAGTACAACAAGGAAATAACTCAGAAATTGTTCATAAAATAACACAAGTATGAGGAGAAATCAACCAGTATTATATATTAAATATTTCCAAACCAATATAACAGCTAGAATGGACAAATGGGTCCTCAAGGAACTCAAAATGTAGATACAAACTCCCACAAGTGGGACGAACTAACCCCAAGGCTGAACATATGCAAAAACTCCTCAAAAATGATCCCAAATACAAGCATAGGGTTTGGGGCTGCCAACAGATCTGAAACACATGACACAAATGCTCCCAAAAATGCCACGAACTCCTCAAAGATGCCTCTTTTTGTATTTTTGATATTTTAAGGCAATAACACCTGCAATGATATTGGCAAGACCCCAACCATGCACCTCCAATGCACTATGGGAATGAGCAAGACCTGCAATCTCAACTCATGGAACCTCTAGGGTTTCAATATTCAATTTTGATATCAACATAATGTGCCCAAAATGGGACGTCTCACTCCATTATATAGGGTGAGGTTCTAATTTGGATTTGACATCTCCCAACCCTAAAATCACTTAAAGTGCCTTATTACAACATAAAAACATAAAACATAAATAAACACAACTTAAGTTATGTCTCCTAGTCACATGAACCCCTTTTTCACTTTTATAATTAAGTGTAGGAGATATTTACAAAAAATATTTATTTTTGGGACATTACACAATCCATCCTTAATTTCATGGATGAGGCCAACCATGTGCTACAAAAGACCAAGGAAGATCTAGAGAAGGTCACCAAGGAGATACATCCAATAGCCCCTCAAGCCAGTAAACTCCTCAATATGTCTAAGGCTAGGTGTAGTGAGTTGGCCAAACCTATTTCCAACAAAGAATGAAATACTTCAATGGTTATGACTAGAAGTGTACTCAAGAAGAGTGGATTGCTTCAGAAAGGATGGTTTTTCATCAACAAAATTGATGATAAACTCCAGAAGATTACGGATATCAATGAAGAGATGATGCAATATGGCTTCAAAGGATTCTGGAATGAGAATCACCTCCTGTTATCAAAGGAAGATCTCCAAAACAAACGAAATGCAATAATATAAGATAAGTCAGAGATAGATGCATGGCATGAGCCAATTGACCAATATAGAGCAACTTGACTAATAAAATATCTAACTAGACTGAGAGAATCGATGGGATATTTAGCAAACTGGGGAGCTTCAATCTCATACAAAAATAACTGAATTACATTAAATTAATTGATAGGTGTTGGAGATAAAGAATCCCTCCCAAGCGTCCTAGAACAAGGCCATGAGCACTTTGGACTAGGTCACTCAGCTCCTAAAATAATATACAGAACAAAAGGATGATGAAGAAGATACAGATGAAGATACCCAAGAGGAACAATAAGGTGATGAGGATGAAGAAGAAGAGAACCAATAAGAGGGTAATCCTAAGGAAGAGGTAGAAGACACTGCAAATGTCCAAGAAGGTGAAAATCAAGACCAATAGTGAAAGGCACAAGGGTGCTAAAATTTTATTGTAAAATAGCTAAAAAATTTGAACGTTGTAGCTAGAAAAATAGCCATAGAGGTATTTTTGAAAGCATTTTTTAGTCTGATAATGTCAGAAATTAGCAAAAGAGCGTGAACCTGCTAAGGCATGTAAAATTTGTGAAGCAAAATTTTAAGGAGGAACACCTCTTGACTTGGATTATAAAGACATATAGTTTTTGCACTTGTAGAGAAGAGTCACGGCTGCCTCCAGCATGGCCTCCATATGAACCTTTACCCTTTTAGAAACCTCATAGGTGTTTAAAAGATAAGGTTCACAAGGAAGTTATTCCTTGAGACATCATTTGCTTATAGTCATGAAGATATGATTCATTGAATCATAATCAAGAGGTGGACCCATTGGAAGAAATTTTTCTCTACTAATCTACATTTTACGAATCTACATTTTACCTCTTGCATGGTTTCCTTGTGAAAAATTATGCTCTAAGAAACTTCACAAAGATCTAAGAGTATGACTATCACAGGGAATTTATTTAATGAAGCATAAGTGGGTGGATTGTTGGAGTTCATTTCACCCTTCACTACCTTTCATCCATTTTTCCATCCCCTTCACTGCATAATGTCTTCCCTTCATGTTTCCATTCATCTCTATTTCTTTTCAAGTTTCCATTCTATTCATTTATTCCATGGCCACCATACAGCCCCATCTATTTATTTTTTACTTCAATTGCCCAAAGGATAAGGATTTGAATTCTTAAGCCTTGCTAGCAAAGCTCCCCAAGAGGTGCCAGACTGTAGGTCCAAAAAGACCACATACTTAGCAAAGTTTAAAAATTTGGCTAAGTGTTTAAAAGAAACTTGAAGACAGTGTTAAATTTTTCTAGAGTTTGGACAGTGTTAAAATCTGCTAAAGGGTGAGCTCAGTGTAATTTTCTATAGTCAAAATGGTCAAACATGCCTTAGTGAAATTTAGAGTAGAGCAGAACAAATAAAGGCAAAGATAATTCCAAGTTGATGTTAATTTTTGTGTAGGAGAGTTTGCAGTGTTAAATTTCGCTAAAAAGCAAAGATAGTGCTCAAATCCACGGTCAAACTGGTCAAATAATGCCTCGCAAAATTTGGAGGAGCGAAGCGAAGCAAAAGACCAAGTCTTGTTTTGGAAAAAGGTTTGCTAAGTAAGTTTGTAGTCATGAAGTCTGTTTGATCAAGGCACAGTGTAAAAATCCATGATCAAACTAGTCAAATGTGACTTAGCAGAATTTTGAGAAGCAAATTTTGAGGAGGCATCCAACAAGCAAAAATTTTCAAAGGTAGAATTTCTATCACCAGAATTTGAGAAAGGAAAAGAAATAAAGCATAGAGTTATGTGGGTCACTTCTAAGGTTTCCATTCCACGGTCAACATGGTCAAACCAAATGCAGCAGAATTTAGAAAAGCAAATTTTTGTACTATGATACGATGAAGCTCCAAAGCAAAGCATTAATCAACGAAATTTCAAGAAACGGATTTTAAAGTTGGATAAGCATGTGATGATGTATATTTCGAGTGTGCCAAGTCATATTTCATTTGAGCCTTTCAAATACAAATCAAAGGTTGGTGAAGAACTTTGACCTGAGTTTTAAAGGGAAATATTTTGCGCTGATGAAAAAATTAATCCTAGGTCTGTGTTATGGCTGAGCGCAAACAAAAAATCTAAGGGAGACTAAGAATTATAGAGATCAATATCTGTTGGTGGTTTTATTTGCAGATCTACGATGGACAAGTCATGGCCAGAATAGGGGAAGGACCTGATTAGCCTGAAGCCAACTCAGCAATCAGATTTTGTGAAAGGTCGAATGACTTGTAGGAGTTGAAGTTGCAGAGGGTTTCATGGAGCGCAACTCCTTTCTTTCTATAAGCAAATAAGAGGCTACCACCTCAGTACTTTGTTGATCTGGCATGAAAATTTCCTTGTAATGTTCCTATATTTCTATTATCATTGTAAAACTATATATAGAGGTTTAACCCTCGATTTGAAGGGTTGGCTCTAGAGTGTTTTCTTGTCATATTATTGTAGATTTTATAAGAAATCAATAGGAGCATTACTTGGACGTTTACCTCAAACTTGTGTCTTCACTTCTTGTGAGTTTGATATGTGAATGCATTTCTACTACTGTTGTTATGGTTAGTCAATTATGTTGATATTGGACTGCTAACTTGGGGTAAATTGGAATGTTTCATGTTTAAACAAATATTGTAGAGAACTTTTTCTATTAATTAGAGTGTTGATCTAATTCTGCTATTTGGATTATTAACATTTTTTATGTTTGAAATAGTTCTCTAAGTATTTTCTTGTTTTATAAATAGTGAATATTACTGCTGGTTTTGAATGTTGTTAGTCTCAAGTGTGGCATACTGGAAATGTGATTTGCTAGAAGATTCTTCATAATTTATTGTTAGCTTTATTCATCCATTATTCATTCAATTGTTTCTAACCCTTATCCCATTTATATCTTTATCCTTACATTTTAAATTGAGCTTAATTGAGTCAACACACAATTAGTTGACAAGGTATACCAGCCTACTCTAGAGGTTGGAATGAAATAATTTTTAGTCCATCCAATATCGGGGTTTGAGTTGTGATTAGCGGGTGTGCACCTTCTAGAGTGTCATAAATTTATAGTCACAGTTCAAGTTTTCTTTGATGTCAATTCAGACCCCAACAGGAACTAGTTTGGGGATTTGTCATATTAGTAGATTGTCCTACTAAAGCCCCTAATTGATTAGTGGGTAGGACCTCCAACATTAGAGGCATGTCATATAAAGGATTTTTAATCACATTTGTAATGGTGGGTTTAGAGGAGGTCCAACCTTGAGCAACATCTGGTATAATAAGATTATAAACTAGGAGATTACTAAGGTAACCTAAATTTATTGACCAAATGGAAGATTGAAGTGTAGATGAAGGATATTAACCTTGATTAGTATTATATGCTAGTAACTCATTTCCTTTCAAAAAAATTAGAAATTGTTCATAAACTTCACATATCCATATGGCAGTTCTCCTCTTCTTCGCTTTTATATTCCTCCTCTAGTATGGAATGAGTTCAACTAGATATAATTTCTTAATATACTATTGTGTCTTTGGACATATATCATAAGCTTGGAACATGTCTAATTTATACTTGCATCAACAAAAGTTTTGAGTTAGAAAAAAACAAGTTTTTCCTAAAAGTAATGAATCACTCCTTATTGAAAAATTATGATTTGCTAAAAAATACTTTAAATTTTTTTGAGGAAGGGAAACAAAGTGAATTGCTCTTTTTATGAGATAAGCGAATTGCTTTTCAAAAATGGGAAATTTGCTACTTTAGCACTTAAAAAAAAAATCATTTTCTTAATTAAATAGTGAATTGCTTTTTTAAAGTAGAAAATCACTTATTGGATGAAACCTTTCTAAAATTTCTTTAGAATTAGAAAATCCCTTTTTACCAGTAGCAAATCAATATCTTAAGCAAAGATGAAGTAATTTATCAAATTTGATGAAATTTTTTGCTTCACAAAAAAAATTGATCTACTTATTAAATATTTGGAATGCAAATCTCTTGGAATTTTGTTGAATTTCATAATATAGTCACCATTCAATTAAGCATTTGTAATTTCACAAATGAATTCTAAAATATAAGTTCAATCAACTTCAATTTTTTTGTAAATGGGACTAGACTTTATTTCAATGTGAAAATCAAGCCCTTGGTCCCACTGAACATGCCAAATTTATGCAAGCTCCCTACTATCCTCACCAATCTAATCTAAATACTAAAAATAAAATGTGAAAAATTAAATGTAGGTAGGTAAGGATGCAAGAGATTAAAGTAAATTACATGAAAATAAAATACAGTTGTATTCATAAGAAAATGAGTGTATTATTAATAAATGCATGAAGAAATTGAATAACATTAACGTGCTCTCACTCATATGAAATACAAATAATAAAAGAAAGGACTAGGAGGTAAAAGGATGGTGCCACAATCAATATGCATTCCACAATCTAAAAGATCAATATCATAATTAGATAGTAAATGTCTTGTATAGTCTTTCCATTATTATCCAAAATTAGAGCAAAGCACAATGTGGAGTCCATACAATATATTTTTTATTCCTTTAAAATCCAAAATATGTTTATAATGGATCCTATGGCTCCTATTTATAGAAAATTATTCACCTATAAGTTACATGATGTAACACATTTCTACTCCTAGTAAATCTACTAATTTAAGGGTATCCTTAGCAAAATGATGCTTCACTAAATGTTACATTTCTCTAAAATCATCCCTAAACTATGTAGAAGCCTTCTATCTTGCTTTTGGTACCACAAAATGATAAAATATCATTTTCCAATTAGTTGCCTTGAATTTTGTGTCTCCTTGTCTCGCTTGGCTCGATGATGAGTGATTTGCTCCAAGATGAGAGCTATTTGCTACTTTTGAAAAATAGTAATTCATTCAATACTATGTGAATTGCATCCTTGGATAAGACCATACCTTTTGGTTTCTCATTGTATATAAGGATTTTGTTGGCTTTAGTTGTTGAAATTTTTGTTTCAATAAGCCTTATAACCATTGGGAATTCTAAGGTACTAGATAGGCTACTACAATAAATATATATTAATATATATTTTCCTTGGAGGTTTTAAAAAATAAACCTCTATTTATGAGGGTAATGAATCTTATATTGGATCATTTCATCTCTACTAACTTTCATCTTTATTTATTTCATTTCCTTTTGTCAATATCATCATACTCTTTTTAGTTTTGAGACTACTTTTAGTGGATGGAAACTTATAAATAATAGAATTGGTCACAAGGGAAATTGGGGGTTAGAGTAGCCAAAGATGCATCTCTAAAATATTTATATCTACAAAATCCAACTTTACCACTACTTTTCTTCAATTTGATATAAATAATAAAAATATCTTCAAATCAAATAGCACATGATTATGAGGCCTTGCAATTTTTTAAATATGTATATACAAAATTAAAGAAGGCATATTACATGAGGAATAACATAGGTATCATTGAGGAATTAACTTTAGATTATCCAAGGGAGTATAAATATATATATGTGAAATATCAAAATAAGAATAATTTAGAAAATAAAGGAGATTGAGAAAGATGAAATCATTGTTGGAAATGGTAAAATAAAGGAAGATAGCAAAGCATGATCAAAGATAAAAGAAAATTAAAAGAGATTTCAATATGAAAATCCAAAAGCATGTATAAAAACGTTTATGGAAAATGGGGTCCAAGCGTACAAATTAAAAACAAAATAATGGGAAAGATGATATCTTGGAATATTTTAAGTATGAATAAGGCTCCAAAATAAAATGATCAAATAAATAATAAGTTGTTTCATCATGAATTTTTTCAAAGAAGTTAAAAATATATATTGAGGAATATAAGGATACATTAAAAAAGATTTCAAAAATGGGGGTTTGTGTAGAAATTTCTACTCTAAGAGATTCAAGATATTGCAATGGCTTAGGACAATTTATGGATAATTACTAAAACAATGAAGCAACTTGGTTGTTGGTCTTTTTGCAACAAATAAGAAAATATAAAAATTGGACTCATATATGCATATACTCCAAGTATAAATACTCTTTAAGATAGATGTTGGAAGGATCTTAGTCTATTCAAGTTAGAATTGATGATGATCTATGATTGTGAGCTTTGAGTTTTTGGAGGGACATTGACACAATTTTATTTCCTTTAAAAAATGGTGAAATCATGGATGTTCTACATCAATGGAGAATGTTGCTTATTTTGCAATATCAATATCCTTTGGGGTGTTATATCTTTAAACATTCAATATACACATGATAATAAGCATCTTGGAAGATCTCATGTGTCAAAAATATTGAAATTTTTTTTGTTATTAAATAGTTGGTTATAAATAACTACACAATATCTCTAAATATTCTATTATAAGCAATCATATCACAAACCAATTCTCTTGAGATATGATCTTCTCAATTATGGTTATCCAAATTAGTTTTATTTTTATTTTGTGTCTCCAAAACCTTGATTCCTTCCAAATTATTATATTGTAGTGGGATGAAGCAAAGTTTGAAGAATCGTGTATATACAAATTTGTTCAAACACAAAAATATCTAAAGAAATAAATGAAGATCTAGAATACCAAATCCTTTGGCAATATATTTCAAGCTTAATGATTTTCAAGAGATGGCAGAAATCAATAGAATGGACCACCACACTAAAATAAAGAAAAATAAATTACTTATTGATATCACAACATATTATAAAAGGAAGAAATATATTATCCAAAGATCCTAAGATAAAAAGGATTAACAAAGGTCATAAAATACCAATTTTTCAATGCTAGTACCAAGGAAAAATTATCTTTTCATTTGATCAAAAACATTTCAAATCCAAATATTGAGCAAGAGGATATTAAGAAGAAAGCAACTAATTATTTCAAGTATGTTCTATCATAATTTGGGTAGGATAAGGAGGCTAAAGGTGATATTTTACAAATAATTCCATCAATTATAATATAAAGACAAAAAATCCTTGATTACAAGATTTTTATGGAGGACCTCAAGGAGTAATTCTCTCTTTCAAACCTGATAAGGCACCTAGTCCAGATGCATTTCCTCTAATTTTATTTTTCAAAAAAATCTAAATATGTTCAAGAGTCATATGTTGGTTTTCGTACATGAAGCTATGAAAAATAAGGATACAATATATGATATCAAGGCCACCTCTATCACATTGGTTATAAAGAAACATGAGGAAAAAAATTTGGTATTTTTAAAAGTCTTTATGAAATTATTTAAAAGATAATTTCAAATACTATATAAGTTAATTGAAATACATTCTAGATTGTGTTATCTCAAAAGAATAAGATGGTTTTCTTCATGGTTAGCAATTTTTGATTGCATAATCATCACATAAGAGGCCATGCATCCTCTTTAGTCCTTGAAAAACCATATGTACACATAAAATGGTGTATGAAAAAAGCATACGATAGGGTTTGCTTGGTTTTTATATGGTGTTTAAATTTTTTTTGGTTTAATAAATTTTGGTAGGAATGGATAAGACATCAACATTTCAAAATATTCTATCTTGAATAGTGGATCCCCTATTAGACTCTTTGAATAATCTCATAGACCTCACCAAAGTGATAAACTATCTCCTTATTTATTTACTATTCTTATTGAGTCATTGGGTAAAGCTCTCTCAAAATAAAAGGTGAAAAGACAAACAAACGTATAAAGGATATGCCAAACGGTCCATTCAAATCTCATCTCTAATTTATTGATAACATTGTTTTTTAGTTTATTATTAAATTAGTGAGGACATGGAATTTAAATCAATCCTATCATGCTATCCTATAATGCTATGAGAAGTCAATTAGATAATTGGTAAATACTTGTTAGAATAAGTTGTTATTCCATTCTTGGCATAATAAAAATAGCGCTCATAGGCGCTCTCCAATTTGGTTATCTAACCACCGAGTTGGTTTAACCAATTTGTAACCGCATGTAACCTTTATATTTGGAGTTAATGAGAAGAATCAATTGCTTCGTGAAATTCTTTATGGTACCAGAGCTGCGGAAAAACAAGACTAGCAGACCAGACCAGACTGGCGGACAGAGGACCTGGCACGGACGCGGACCGAGGATGGACCTGACACGGACGACAGACAAGACTGGCGGACCGAGGATGCAGGACCGAGGACGGATCTGACACGGACGACCTGACACGGACAACAGACAAGACTGGCGGACCGAGGACGCAGACCGAGGACGGACCCTGACACGGACGACAGATAAGACTGGCGGGACGTGGAAGCGTGGATCGAGGTGGTTCATGGCTCGGGGGAGGTTCGACGGCAAGGAGGCAAAAGGACGGGGTGGTTGCCCGAAGGCAACCGAAAGCAATAGATGCCTTCGGCATTTTTTAAACCCCCCCACAATGGCCGCACAGGCCATGTGGGATTAATTTTTTTTCCCATTTCTCTGGCCCCGACAGTGCCAATACCTACCGCGTGCCCGCCTATCCTCGTCGGGCCCTCTGGCTCAGGTGGTACGTATGGTGACTGTTTGGCAGAAGGTTCCCGGTTCCAATCCCTGCGGGGACATTTTTTGATGGCGGCACCTGCAGTTTGATGCCCCGCGTGCCCCCGTGACAGCGAAAAGCGTTGTTGATGCCCTGCGTGTCCCAGTGACGGCGGGCATGGTGTTTTTGATGCCCAACATGGTCCAGTGATGGCGGCCGCGTGTTTTTTGATGCCCTGTGTGCTCCAGCGATGGTGGAAAGGGTTGTTGATGCCTCTAGATGTTTTTTTGATGATGGAGTGCAGTTGACGCCTGCCCATGGTGTTTTGACACCTGCATACCTTATTTTTAGGTATTTTTTTTCCCAAATCCTTGTCTAATTTGCAACCTGAAGGGGGGGAGAGTTTCTTCACATATTCATTTGCAAAATTGTCAGATAAAGGGGGGAAATCAAACTATATTTGGCAGAATTTTGTTTTTGCTAGTATAATAATAGGTGCTAAAATTTGTGGGCATTTATGATTGTTATTTTTTGCATTTAAATATTCTATTTTCTTGCATTATCAATCATAAATTACAAATATAAGACCCCAAATTTATACCCTATTTGTGCAATTTATTGCACAGCAGCGTTCGGTATTTGAGATACCTCTGGTCCACACTTACAGGTAATGTTGTCATGCTTTGGACTACTGTATTCGCCGCCTAATATAGCTGCAACAACGACGTCTGAGCTTGTTCTCTATAAATCGTCGGGGAGAAATAAGGCAAACCAGTTTTTTTATTTCTCATTTCATACCCACATCGTGATTGTTGTTAGGCGTAAATCCTGACGAAAGCTCTTTTTTCCAAAGTGTTTAGGGGAAGTTACGCCCCACGCATGCGGAATAAAACTTTCTATGGTAGGTGTCATTAACAACACGATGCCCTTTCAGTATCGCCTATGTTCAATATATTGTGCTTCTCATATGTACTTATAGTCTCCCTCTCGTAAGGGCGAGTACATATTGAGTAGTATACTGTTCATATATACCTATAGTTTCCCTCACGTAAGGGCGGGTGTATATTGAATGGTTACAATATAACGATCTGGCAGGTATAAAGAAAGGGAGACCAATTGGTGGTATAAGGAACCTTCATAATGGCCACAATTCATAAGTATCTCTCAGATTCCCAATTGTTGAAAGGTCCTAACTTTGTTCCATGGAAGACAAAGATGAAAGCCATACTTCAGTTGGAAGATTTATGGGATGTAGTGACTCGCACTGCAAAACGTCCTCAAACAGTAGGAACAGATCAAGATGCTTGGGATAAGAAAGACAAGAAGAGTCTTGTGTTTATCTTACTTGCTACCACAGATGAGGTGCAGCCTCATATTTGTGATGCAAAAACTAGTAAGATAGCCTGGGATGCTTTGCTCACAGTATATGAAGGGAAGAATCAATCCACTATTCTCCATCTTCAAACTCAACTACATAATCTCAGTATGAGTTCTGGAGAAACAGTTGACCTATTCCTATGCAGAGTGGCAGACTTAAAAGCAAAATTGAATGCTATGGGAAAACCTGTGGATGATGATGTCTTGAATTCTGTTATCTTGAGAGCATTACCAAGTTCCTACAAGATGTTGATCACTTCTCTCAATGTTTCTGGTAGACAAGTCTCATTTGTGGAACTGGTAAACTTGCTTCAGACTGAGGAGGCAACTCAGGTCCAAAAAGATGACATGCCAGATAATGCTCTCTCCACACAACAAAGTGGTAAACAGCAAGGCCAGTTTCAAAAAGGAGGTGCTTCTTCCAAAGGAAAAGGGAAGCAATCTCAGCAAAAAGATACAAAATATTACAAAATTTGTGACATGAATAACCATGACACCAACAGGTGTTGGTTCAAAAACAAGCAACCAAATGAGAGAGGTCCCCAAAATAAGGGCAAGCACAAGAAAAAATACAATAAGCATAAGCAATCTAAAGGCCATGTTGCTTATGCTGAATCCAACTCAGACTCAAATTCTCCTGAGTCCGATTCAGATTCTAACTCTGAACGAGCACACAAGGTGCTCATGACTCATACTTCGTCTTCCCAGATAGATGTTGTATGGTATATTGATTCAGGAGCTAGCAAACACATGACTGGGGATAAATCCTGGTTTGATACTTTTGTGGCAAAAGAGGGTAAGCCGATCACAATTGTTGACAATCAGGTATATCAAGTAAAAGGAGAAGGGGATATTTTTGTGTCTCTTCCCGATGGTAATTGTCAAATTGAAAAGGTTCTCTATGTTCCAGGCTTAGCCAATAATCTGCTTTCAGTCACACAAATGTTGGATAGAAACATGGAAGTCATGTTTCGAGTTGTCAATGGCAAGAAGAGATGTTTTATCACACACAGTGGTAAACATGTAGCAACCGGATCTTACAAACATGGCTTGTTTATTCTCGATGCTATTTCCACTTCCCATGTTGCTTTGGCTGCAACTACAAAGGACGCCACCTCTCTCTGGCATCGGCGTTATGGGCATCTCAGTTTTGGATATTTGCTTGAATTACACAAATATGGGATGGTGAAAGGTCTTCCGCCCCTCTCATCTATCTTGCCGGTTTGCTCGGATTGCTTAGCAGGGAAGCAACATCGAGTGCCTTTTGAAGCAAGCTCCTCTCGAGCTGCAAAACCTTTAGAGCTGGTACATACCGATCTGTGTGGTCCTATGCCAACCAGCTATGGTGGGAAAAAGTATTTTCAACTATTCGTTGATGATTACTCATGAAAGATGTGGGTTTTCTTTCTTCAGTTGAAATCAGAAGCGTTTCTCTACTTCCAACAGTTCAAGAAGCTTGTTGAGAAGGAGTCGGGATGTTTGATAAAAACCCTCCGCTCAGATCGAGGGGGGGAATACACCTCTGAAGAGTTTTCAGAGTTTCTTAAAAAACATGGGATCAAAAGACAACTGACTACAGCCTATACACCTCAACAGAATGGAGTTGCAGAAAGAAGAAATCGTTCCATTATGGAAATGGTTCGATGTATGCTAAAAGGAGCACATCTTGAGGATCAATATTGGGCAGAAGCAATAAACACAACATCATACCTCCTAAATAGAGCACCCACTAGAGCTCTACAAGGGAAGACTCCACAAGGAGCATGGAGTGATAAGAAACCTTCCATTTCTCATCTGAAGGTGTTTGGATGTAAAGCATTCATGCACATTCCAAAACAGAAAAGGAGGAAGTCGGATGAGAAAACCCTGCAGTGTATCTTTCTTGGCTATGATGAGTACTCAAAAGGTTATCGATTGATTGATCCTAAGACCAAGAAGACACATGTAAGTAGAGATGTTGTATTTGATGAAGCTCCCACATCAAAAGACACATCCACAACTGTATACATAGATGAAGAAGAGCCTAAGAAGGAGGTTCAACTCCCAAAGCAAAAACAAAAAGTTCCAAAATGGTATACTAGCACTTTGAGAGATGCTAAGTTGAAATCCCTTCCAGATCTATCTCTTGATAGGCCATGTACTCGCAGTATGACTCAACAGAAGAGAGCAGAAGAATCTACTTCAGAGGTTGACGAACTTTGTCAACACTTTGATGATTTGTCAGTGAGTACCAAATATGACAGGGAAGAAGATGAGGATGGAGAAAAACTTTATATGTCTACATTAAATACAAATGAACCCACAACGGTTCAATCTGCACTTGATCAACCACAGTGGAAAGAGGCTATGGATGTAGAACATAAATCTCTTCTTAAAAATAATACTTGGAAACTAGTCGATCTGCCAACAAGAAAGAAACCCATAGGGCTGCAAATGGGTATTCAAAGTGAAGTATAAGGCGAGATGGATCTATTGATAAGCATAAAGCCCGGCTTGTTGCAAAGGGATATGCTCAGAAAGAAGGCATAGATTATGAAGAGACTTTTGCCCCTACTGCAAAAATGACTACCATTAGAGTACTTTGTGCCATGGGAGCTCAGTTTGGGTGGAAATTGCATCAGATGGATGTTAAAAGTGCCTTCTTGAATGGTGAATTACAAGAAGAAGTATACATGACTCAACCAGAAGGATATGTGGTTGAGGGGCAAGAACAAAAAGTATGCAAGTTGATCAAATCCCTGTATGGGCTAAAACAAGCTCCTCGAGCATGGTATATCAAGATAGACAATCACCTTGTGCAACATGGTTTCATAAGAAGTCCTTCAGATGCAAATCTCTATATTAAGAAAAATGGTTCTGATATAGTGATTCTCGTACTTTATGTTGACGATCTGATCATCACAGGAAGCTCAGAAAGAATGATTGACTTAGTAAAAGATGACTTGAAGCAATCATTTGATATGATAGATCTAGGACTTCTGCACTATTGTCTTGGTTTAGAAGTTACTCAACAAAAGTTTCATATTAGAGTAACACAAAAGAAATATGCCAAGACTTTAGTAGAAAAATATCGGATGACTAATTGTAAGTCAAAAGCAACTCCAATGGAGCAAGGACTTAAGTTATCTCGATATGATGAGTCACCTCAGGTAGATGGTACTCTCTATCGCCAGTTGATTGGGAGTCTCCTATATCTGACAAATACCAGACTAGATCTCAGTTTTGTTGTGGGATATCTTTCAAGGTTCATGCAAGAGCCTAAAATGAGTCACTGGAAAGCAGCAAAAAGAGTTCTTCATTATGTTCACGGTACTACAAATTATGGTCTGGAATATAGACAGAATAATAATTTTTTCTTACTAGGATACACAGACTCAGATTTTGCTGGATCCCTTGATGATCGTAAATCCACCTCCGGATATGTTTTCCATCTAGGATCTGGACCTATCTCATGGCACAGTAAGAAATAGCATGTGGTTGCTTTATCTTCTACAGAAGCAGAATATCGTGCGATCAAGTGAAGCAATCTGCGAGATAATGTGGTTAAGTCGCATTCTTACAAACATGGGCCTTCCAAAGAATCTTCCTCTTCATTTGTTTTGCGACAACCAAGGTGTTTTGAACCTTGTCAAAAATCCAATTTTTCATGAACGTACCAAACATGTTGATACCAGATGTCATTTTATTCGAGATGAAGTTCCAAAGCACCATATACAACTTCAATACATTCCTACTGATGCGCAAGTTGCAGATATCTTTACCAAAGCACTTGGACGTATCAAATATGAAAAGTTTCGGGATACAATTGGGATTTGCCAATAATGTAATAAGGGGGGATGTTAGAATAAGTTGTTATTCCATTCTTGGCATAATAAAAAAGTAGCGCTCATAGGCGCTCTCCAATTTGGTTATCTAACCACCGAGTTGGTTAAACCAATTTGTAACCGCATGTAACCTTTATATTTGAAGTTAATGAGAAGGAATAATTGCTTCGTGAAATTCTATAAATACAATAAAATATTATATCTTTTATATCAATACTTCCATTGATTTACAACAAAATGTTGCTAATATTTTAGGATTTAAGTTAGAAAATAACATTTATATTTACTAAAAGAAATGAGCCTTGGAACTAAATTTTGGATAGAATAAAATTTTTTATGGTCGGGATATTTCAACTTATAAAGGTTACAACAAAATCTATCCCAATATATGATCCATGCAAAGTAGAGTTCACTTGAGTCCTCATTATCCATGTATATAAGCTTGTCTTAAATCCCATAGAAATCCAAGCCCACAAATGATGGTATCTACTTAGACTTCTCACACAAAAACCTAACACGATACCTGAAGGTGGCACCAATACTATGATTGGAGCCCACTTCCTTAGTGATTTCAATGCCAATTCTAAACATGAGGTTCAAATAGTATATTTTCCACTTGTCTAGCATCAATAGATGTTCAACAATAGTTAGATCTAATTGTCATTCATCTCATCATCTAATTCCAAACAAGAAGGTAGGTTGATAAGCACCAGAAATGCCTATTTTATATACATTATTAATGGGCATCATTACTGGTTTAATTAGCATTAGAAATGTATTTTTATTTAACTTATGCATATAATTGATAGAAAATCTGGTATTATGCTTGACTGATATTTTTAGTGGAAACTATGTATAAATGCAGGTTTTGCTACTAATCTAGTGTTTTCCAGTCTACATCCCACTTGGACCTAACATGCTTCAGCTTCAATGATTCTAAGCATATTGTTAAGGCACCTTACTCTTCAAGCAGGCACCTTACTCAAGCAGGCGCTTTACTCGAGCAAGTGCCTTACTCAAGTAGGCGCCTTACTCTGGCACCTTACTCTAACGCCTTACTCTGGTGCCTTACTCTAGTGCCTTAATCTGGCACCTTACTTCGATGTCTTACTCTGGCGCCTTACTTCGATGTCTTACTCTAGTGCCTTAATTTGGTGCCTTACTCTGGCACCTTACTCCGACGCCTTACTCTGGCGCCTTACTCCAGTGCCTTACTTTGGCGTCTTACTCTGGCACTGGTGCCTTACTCTGACCCAGTCAACAGGTAGGCATCGTGATGAGGAAGTAGGCACCTTACTGCCATACATTGGAGATGCTTAATATGACCAAGCCAACTTTGATCGGTTGACCAATGGGCTAAGGAGGTTGTTGCACGTGAAGACAAAGAAGATATATTTTAATTATGCATTATTATTAAAATAGAGTAAGGAACTTATTATCAACCAATTGGTCGGTTGACCTTGTAAAGGTCTTAGAGCATTATCTTTAGGATGCATTAATTTAGGATTTGTTTGTTATGTACACCTAAGAATTTTTATATTTATCCTTCTGGTGAACGGATATACTTTAAAATAGCAGAATAATACCTGTGTATGAACTAATCACGTTATGTGATTAAAATAGATTGATTTGTTATTGTAACGAGATCTGGTTGTGCTTTATATAAAGATGCAGGCCAAACAAATGAAGGTAGAATCAATTTACACATAATTTATTTTATATTATTTTATGTACAATTTATTAAGAGTGCAATTTCTCTTGCTTGCTTAAAGCAAGCTCTATGTGATTAGTCGGGTGGACTATCTGCGAGATCTTGGGCCCACTCCCTGTAGTAGTCCTCCCCTATTTTATTTATGTATTTTTTTTCTATAGATTAGATTTATCGTTTTATTTATCGCTTTATTTTAATTCAATTGTGTGTGTTTATTTTTCTACATATTTAATTCCCCTTACATTACTTTTAGCACTTTAATTTTAGTTGTAATTTATTTATTTAATTTTCCGCACTTAGTTTATTTGGTTTGGCTGAAATCAAAATGCACAAACATCTCCCACAAAACTAAATAAGGTACATACAGATTCATTCCCCCGCATTGCAGGCATTTATGTGCATGATGTTCATAAGTTTATGAACTTACGGATTGATAATTTATGGAAGAGAAATTATTGTTTTTCGAGACATAATTTTTGCTCACCATAGGTGAATAATTCTTTAATTATTTTTTAATTATTTCTTATGCCAAGATATAAGTGAAATCATTTCAATCTACCACTAGTCTTGTAACTACATTATAAATGATTGTATATAATCCAAATTCTAGAATATTTAGCAATTTATGGATATTTATTCTAGTTCCAGGATTCTTCTTAGATCTAAACTTAGTAATTAATGCCCAACGTATATTGTATCTTAGCACTTATTTTCAGATTTCATAATACTTTTTATAAATAAAATCAAGCATAATATTCATCACAATTCATATGTAAGAGAATAGAGAAGCAAAACAAAAATATCAAATAGACAAAATAAGAGGGTGGGTGCCCAAGGGGACACTCCCAACAATAGATCACATAAAGACATCATGATACACACTGATACAATGGATCAATGGTTGGGATTATTTATATCATATACTTAATCCCCAACTTATAATTATATATTATATTAACCAAGGCCAACATAAGGCTCAATATTAAGTCAAGTTTAACCATAAGTTATTAAACCCTTAATGAAAGTCTAACTAAGTTTAACCATACAAGTGGTTTAACCAATCCCACTAAGGATGAATACACAACCATACAAGTGGTTTAACCAATCCCACTAGAAGTGAATACATTGTGATTACCTATAGGCTTACACAAAGGATGATTATAGGCCTACATAAAGAATACCCATAGGCCTATACCAAGGTTACCTATAAGCTAATATTATCATCTATATAACGTGGCTAATAAGTTTAGATTACCATATTCCAACACCCCCCTTATTATTTAAACTTGCTTTGAAGGAGATACTAAATAAGATATGATAACATCTTCAACATAATGAATGCTCGATTAAGACTTAGAATATTTGAACCTATAAGCCTCTTGCATCATCTATAAAACTATCAATTCACCAAGGAATATCTAAGCATCCATCACCATCTATAAGACTATTAATTCCCCATAAGGAAATCTCTCTAACCTAAGGAATATATTACATTCTTAGCTTTTTTGTTAATTGTGAGTTGGAGTGGGTAGAATATTGTTATAACCAATATTTATGGTTATAACTTGCTAACATATTGAATAACACAAGCTTATACTAAGAGGGGGTGAACAGTATAAGATCACTTTTTACTTTTCTCTCCCAATCAATATTATGCAATGTATAGATAGCAATATCAACAGAAGTAATCTAAGAAATGCACAAATCACCACACACAATAGAGATGTCAATTTTACGTGGTTCACCCAATGTGGGCTACTCCACGGAGAAAATATTTTATTAAAATTTTCTCAATCAATATTTTGGGAATCGTTTTCCTATTACAATGTCAATGGACCTTTGTCCAAAAGAGACATCAATCCCCTAATAAAGTTCATGGATCTCTATCCACAATAGAACTCCTTTCTCCTTAGCTCTAACTTGTGATCTTCTAGAATAACTGTTGCCCCCACTACTCTGGCTAATGGATCTCTATCCATTGAAGACAACTATCCTCACTACCCTAGCTAATGGATCTCTATCCATTGGATACTATCATCCTCTATACTCTGTCACCTTCAAATATCTATCTCAAATATACACTAAACACAGTCCTTCGATATTTCACAAATCTGCTCAATATCTGTCTCTGGTTTGGCACAAATATGTCCTCAAATTTGCACCAAAATCTATCCTCAAATCTGCACTAAACACAATCCTTCGATCTAGCACAAATATGTCCTCAATCTTTGTCCTTTGATCTGCACTAAACACAGTCCTTCGGTCTAGCACAAATCTATCCTCAATCTATGTCCTCAAGCCTTAACACAAAGCTTGACTTAATATCAAATCAACTCTGCTAGATCTGCCCCAACCCTTAACTCAAGGTTTGAACAAATTAATCAATCAACTATGCTCACAATTCTTCTCAAATACTTGTCTCAAATCTGCCTTGTACTCTTCCATAAAAGCTCACACTAATCTTTCCACAAGTCCTCTCTAGAACTTATCTAAATTTGCTCAATAAGTCCTCACTATAACTTATCCAATTCTACTCAACAAGTCCTCTCTAGAACTTGTCCAATTCTACTCAATAAGTCCTCATTAGAACTTATCCAATATCATAGAAACATAAAGAGAATTGTTAGAGACTCAATATGCTTCACATTCATCGCAATGCTCAATCACTTTCAATCACTCTTTGAGAAACATATAGAGAATTGTTAGAGACTCAATATGCTTCACATTCATCAGAATGTTCAATCACTTTCAATCACTCTTTTAGAAACATATAGAGAATTGTTAGAGACTCAATATGCTTCACATTAACCTCAATGCTCAATCACTTCCAATCACTCAATGAACTAACCCTTGCTCACAAACCCTAGTCCAAGCATATGAACACTCACTCAAATATTTTCAACAATGCTTATCAATCAATCTCACATAACAATGATACTCATGATCTTTGCAAACCCTAGTTCAAGTTCACTTAACTAATTGCTTCAACAACAATGCTTATAAAACAAGGTTTCATCAACAATTCTTTAGTCCATAAAACCTTGAAGCATTAATTCAACACACACTCAACAATGCTTACCAAACAATCCTTTTCACTCCAACTTTGCATTCACAACATTCAATAATCACACACTAGGAAGATGTGCCCATACATTTTTTTGATGTAAAAGTGCCTTTAGAAAAACCTGTCTCAATCACAATTTTATTCTCTCCAATTTCAATGGTTAGATAACAAAATATCACTCCAACACTTTCTCAAAATATTCCTTAAACACAAAAATAATCAGATCTCAATTATGCCTTATTGCTCCTTTTTAAAATTAACATCCATCAAATCATTACATGAAAAATAATTACTTGGATACACCTTATAAACTCCAACTTAAAATAATATCCAACATTACACAACTTCCTAAAACACCTTACTACCCTTTCCAAACACTAAAGCAAATAACACCAAAAATTTAATTTTGCATAAGCCTTATAACTCCCCTTACAACCTTACAAACCAAATCAATATGCAAAAAAATAATTTTTAATGCCCAACTAATATCCCCAAAAATTTTGGCACTCAACTTTAAAGCATACCTTTGACTTCCCCCAAAAAGAGGTTTTGACATTATTCGATTCGTCGTCTCCCCAAGCCTAAGTGCCTTAGCGCTTGGGAGCCCACCGTGTGGGCTATTGGTGCCCACGTGAAGGAAGGAGGACTTCCTTCCTCTTATACCTCTGTGTGCCTTTGACTTCCCACAAAAATCAAGTACTCTTTTCAACACGATTCGCACAAGCTCGCATTAATAAAAAATTTGAAGGCATGGTGATTTTGGGTAAGATGAGTAATCCCCTTTTTATACACATGTGGGTATTTGCTCCTCACGTCAGCTCTTAATAATTCAAAACTAAATTTTGAATTTAATTTAATAACTCACCTTAGGGTTAGTTAAAATTTAATATAAATTAACTTTATAACTAATATTAAAATTAATTAATAATTAATTGAAAAACTTAAGTAAATTAATTTATAATAAAAATTATTTTAATTAATTTAAAACTTCCCTTTAAAAAGGTATAAAAAATATTATAATATTATCCACTTGGGCTTCTTCTTTTGCACTTTAGGCCATATCTGACTTCCTGGAACTGGGTCTTGATCAACTAAAACTGGAGAACCTGAAACTGATGCTGCCCATCAAAATTGCCACTGACTGGTGCTGAAAGCTTGACATCAATGACCACTTACTCTTGACATCAATGACAACTTATCCACTCAAAATTTCCAGCACATATTTTTAAATACGGTTATAACCTTCTACTATATATTTTAGTTTTATTTAACCCAACATTATTATCATAGCCTCTGGATTTTATTAGCCTTAACGATAGGGTTGGACTTGGAAATGATGACATGACTAATGGCCTTGTAGTTGAAGGTGCAATTATGCTTATCAAAGTATCGATGGATTGTATATAATAGGTCATCATATTAACACCAAAATCCTATGAGCCTCATAATATTTTGGCATACCAGGCAATGGTTTATCTACTATTGGGGTCCCTATGGGGGGTCAGACTACATGGCTAAGCTCAAAAATGATCTGAAAACATCGAGACTCTAGTAGTCATCAAATCAGATCTCTAGTGCAACAATACCAAGTTTTAGGATCGAAATCAAGGGCTTGTTCATGTTGTGCATGAACACTAACTTATAGTACTTGGAGCATAGATTCATCATTATAAATCTAGCAAATAAGCCACAATTATTGACACATAAATTCAATCCATTTGGGGCCTAGAACCCTATATCCTCCTCTTCTTTTGTGCCATAGTCTCATGTTTCAATTGCTCTACACACAATAACACCAAAAATAAAATAATATGGAGATATCATATTTCTAAGACAATGAGGAGGGTTCTATTTACTTGACAAGATCATGGATCTAGGATATACAAGGACATATTTGATTTAATCAGGGCCATGTGGGATGGGAACCATGTGGTATAGGGATTGTGTGATATGCATTATTCTCCCTATCTAGTCTCAAAATTTGTAAGTGAACTCGATGATTCTGAGAAGGTCATTTTTGACATATGCTCAAATTGAGCTTTGCAACATTAGAAGGTTTTTGGAGGGGATTGTGACATCATGAATGGATCTACTTCTAGAGGATGTGTAGTTTATTTGCCCTCTAATGATAGTAATTACTTATTCAAATTAAAAGGAATAGGTTTAGAAGAAGCATATTGAGCCATAAGCTTGCGAGGATTTTCAATAGAATGATCCTCAATTATCTAGAACTCATAGTTGTAATGTTAGTGTTGCGCTTGTTGTTGAAATTTAAGAGGAAGAATAAAGTAATCATGCCACATATCTTACAATTAATATGAGACTATTTATTTTCAAGGTGGTTGAACAATTGAATTGACATCAAGGCAAATTTGAAGACTTTCAAGGTTGTAGGTTCAAATTTTAAATACTCATTATGTGTTTTTTGCTTTTAAAATTACATTTATTTTTAAGGGTTAAAAAAATATAATTTTCTCTTTTGAATACATCAAGCAAATAGTAGAAGAGTTGGAAAATAGAAATAAAGCACAAACAATTTTAAAGTAGAGGTCAATGGATCAAAACCCACCAAAAAGACAATTTTCTTTTACTACCCTAGGAACCATTTTTTTATTTTATTTTATAATTTCCTATATTTTTGTGGGTAGATCATTTAAAAATTTGACTATTGGGTAGTATATATTTTAAAAAGGTGCACTTTTGGCTGTGACTAACACCTTAAAAATTTGTGAATTTTTCTTTAAATCCATACTTTGAATACCTCCAAAATAAGTGCCAAGGCACACTAGCAGCATTTAATATCAATGGCTCCTCTAGCTCGCATTTATAGGTAAAGCTATTGTGTTGAGCTACTATACCTATAGTCTAACAACTTTCATAAAAATATTTGGGCATTGACACTTTAAATCATTGGGGAGATATAAGATGGAAATTTTTAATATTTTCACTCTATAATATTATCCTATTCATTATTATCACTAACATAAACCCTGAAATTAAAA
Source organism: Wollemia nobilis (assembly GCA_028583015.1). Classification (NCBI taxonomy): domain Eukaryota; kingdom Viridiplantae; phylum Streptophyta; class Pinopsida; order Araucariales; family Araucariaceae; genus Wollemia; species Wollemia nobilis. Next base: position 2,261,000 of record JAQPPZ010000853.1, on the reverse strand, counting down.
AATTTAAAGTATGCATGGAAGTCATGCCCATATACAAGGATTTCTCTTTAAGCAAGTTTTATTTTTAGTGCAAATTCCTTTTTGAACTACCTTGGTACCTTGTACTATTCATTTTAACATACCTTAAGTTCTCTCTCATATACAACTATGTATATCAAGGGTACCAACTTCTTCCACATACTAACAAGTATATAGGAAGGGTGGGTATATGGAGAGGTTTGGTATATTAGAAAGATGATATATTGAAAGTGGGTTGTTTGGGAGTTATAAGGAACCCTCACCATGGCCACACCAAAATTTCTCACAAATTCATATCTACTCAAAGGTTCAAACTTTGAACCTTGGAAAAATAAGATGAGGACCATCTTGGTAGTTGAGAAATTTCGAGATATTATCATCAACAAAGTCACTTGACTTGAAGAGGATGAATATGCCAAAGAATTGATGATTATAACTCTTGTTATAAAATATGTTATTCATCCACACATTTATAAAGCAAAAACATTCAATAAGGCATGGAAAACTCTTTATACTAGCTATGAAGGGAAGAATGAATCAACAATACTTTACCTTTAGTCTCAACTTCACATGTTGAGATTCCAATATGTAGAAGTCATTCAGATTTTTCTTTGATATGTTTCAAAGTTAAAATCAAAATTTAATTCCATGGGAGAAATTGTGGAGGATAAACTCTTGGTGCTCATCATGCTCGCAACTCTACTAGATTCATTTGTAGTGTTGATTATTTTCTTACAAGTTTAAAATAGGAAGGTGTCCTTTGATGAGTTGGTGAATATGCTTCAACAAGAAGAGGCAACAAACAAGTTGAGGGATTAGTTGAGTAATGATGCACACATATCCATGAAGTTTGGGGGAAAGAAGCCATAATAGGTTCCTTCTACCTCTTCATCTTCACAGAAACAACCTTAGAAATAAGAGAGGCATTACCACATCTATGATAAATATGGACATGATATAGGGAGTTGTTGGTATAGCCCTATAACCTAAGGAGACCAAGTCCACAAACCTAATCAAAAGAAAACATAGTACAAACCATGTCCAAAATAGAAGAAAAAATAAGGGCATATTGTGCAAAAAGAATCAAATTTAGAATCCAAATAGGCACATAAGGTGCTAATGTCCAAGGTGATCAAAAGGCCAAAGAATAAAGTTTGGTGTATTGATTTAGATGTAAGTAAGAAAAGCATGGTTTAATTTATTACAAGCCAAAGAACGTGGAAAACTAGTAACCATTGATTATGATAAAACATATCAAGTTAAAGGAGTGGGAGATGTCTTAATATATCTTCCCAAAGGTAGTTTCTCGATCCAAAAGGTACTATATTTACATGGACTGACAAACAATTTGTTTTCAATACCACAATTTATGGATTCAAATTTTATGGTAGAATTCCATGTTGTTGATGGCAACAAGAAGTGTTTTATCAAGATAAATGGCAAGATTATGACAACTAGTTCATACAAGAGTGACTTGTTTATACTTGATATCATATCATATCATAATATCATATTATTAGCAACAATGATAAATTCTACCTCCCAATGGCATAGGAGATATGGTTATCTAAGTTGAGGATACTCACTATAGTTGAGTAAGCATCAAAATGTGTTAGGTTTGCCTAGCCTTTCACCAAATTTGCTAGTATACTTGAGTTGTTTGGTAGGAAAGCAAAATTGAGTACCTTCTAAGTTGAGCACACATAGAGCTATAGGATAGTTGGATGTGTTCACATTGATCTGTGCATACCCATGCCTACTAGTTTTTGTGGATATAAGTACTTTGAGTTGCTTGTGGATGACTATTTATGGAAGATGTGGGTGTATTTCTTATCGCTAAAGTCAGAAGCACTCAAGTATTTTTAAATATTTAACCGGTATATAGAGACAAAAATTGGGTATTCTATTCAAGTTCTCGACTTAGATCAAGGGGAATATACATCAAATGAACTTTTAAATTTTATTAAGTAAAATGGGATCAAGTGACAACTCACTACAATATATACTCCACAACATAATAGGGTTGTCGAAATGAGGAGTTGTTCCATCATGGAAATGATTCACTATATGCTCATAGGAGCAAATTTGGAGTAGCAATATTGGGCTGAAATTGTTTCCATTATCATGTATCTTTTGAATAGAGTGCTCACAAAGGAACTACAAGGAGTTATATTTTAAGAAGCCTATTTTGAGAGGAAGCCTTCAATCGTGCATCTCAAATTTTTATAAGCAAGGCATATATGCATATGCCAAAGTGTTAAAGGATCAAGTTGGATGCTAAGACCCTACCATGTATATTTCTTGGGTATGATGACTAGTCAAAAGCTTATTGACTTATGGATCCAATCACCAAGAAATTGCATATAAGTAGAGATGTGGTGTTTGATGAAGTTTATGATATTAAATCAAATATTGAGGATTCTAAGGAGTCTAAAGATGTCATATATCCAATTGTGATCATAAGTAATGATATGGAGTTAGATGAGGAATTTCATGAAAAAATTAGGAAGTTGTTGATGAATCTATAGTAGTTGATGAATAGGAATATGTTGTGTTTATAGCTCTATCAAAATAGAGAAAGACTTCAAAATGGCTCACTAGTACTATCAAACTTGATGCAACTCCTAACATCACTTCTACATGACCACATACTCAAAGTAGTACATGTCAGGAAGTAAATATAGCCTTGATGACTTTAGTGATGGAGAATTCAGAACCAAAATCAATGAAGGAAGCACTTAGTTCACCACATTGAAAGGAAACTATGGATATAGAGTATGAATCTTTGATGAAGAAGAAAATATGGAAGCTTGTCGATCTACCAAAAGGAAAGAAGCCCATAGGCTACATGTGGGTCTTCAAAATCAAATACAAGGTAAACAATTCCATTGAAAAGGCATAGATCATTAAAAAGGGATGCATAAATAGAAGGAACGGACTATAAATAAATATTTTCTCTCACAAAAAATATTAAGACCATTCATGTAATCTATGCTCTGGTAGCATAATTTGGTTGTAAAATTTAGTATATGGATGTCAAGAGTTCCTTCCTTGATGGTGATTTGAAAGAAGAGGTTTATATGACACAACCTAAAGGCTTTGTTATCGACGTATAACATTAAAAGATCTATAGATTGATCAAATCATTGTATGGATTAAAGTAGGCTCCCAAAGCCTTGTACATAAAAATTAATGATCATCTATTACAACATGGTTTCACTAGAAGTCCCTCTAATGCAAATCACTATCTTAAAATAGTTGTATCTGATATTGTGATACTTGTTTTATATGTTGATGATCTAGTCATCGCTAGCAATTTTGATGATTTAGTGAATAGTATGAAGAATGATTTGAATGAGTCATTTGGCATGATAGATCTAGGACTTCTACACTATTACCTTAGCTTAGAGGTATGGCAATCACAGAATCACATTGTGATCTCACAAATGAAGTATACCAAGACATTTCTTAAAAAATATTAAATAACAGACTATAAATAAGAGACAATACCAATATAACAAGGTTTACAACTATCCTAATATGATGATTCACCACAAATATATGGTACTTTATCTTTAGCTAATTGGGAGTCTCATATACCTAATAAATACTAGGCCTGATATGAACTTTACTATGAGTTATCTCTCAAGGTTCATGCAAGAACCTAAGAAGTTATTGGAAGGTAGTACAGAGGGTTTTGAATTATCTCCATGGTATAGTGGAGTGTGGCCTAAAGTATAAGAATTCTTATAAGAATACATTGAGTCAAACTATGTTAGATCTATAGATGACAAGAAGTCAAAATTTGGATATGTATTTTATCTAGGATCTAGACCTATCTTGTGGCACAACAAGAAATAGTAGATAGTGGTATTATCATCCACAAGGTTAGAGTATCACACTACACAAGGAGATATGTACAAAGCGATATTTTTTTGGTAGGTGGTAGAAATTATATTATATGGTTTTTAACTAGTGCCCAAAACCATAATCATTATCATATGATAAAAAGTACATAGAGAAGCACAAAATAGGTTATCTACACCCGAGCCACTCCATGAACCAGACCAGAGAAAAAATAGACCCACGCAGGGGTTGATTAACAAAAAAACAAATATCAAAAGAGAGAACCCACACAAGTTCTAAGAATAACATAAAGCAAAATCAAACCAGTGTCCATGCAAGGGTCAAAATATTAGTACCAAAATTCCCACACAGGGGAATAGAGCTCAAAAGACAAAACAAACCAACTCTAATCATCGATAATTTTCAGCTACAGAGCTCCTTTAGCCATGTTTCTTGACCAATAGTTTTAGGAAGGTTTTGATGCTATCCATGCCACTGATGATGCTACTAAGGATGGTGTTATGGACCAAGTTGAATATAGCCATAGAAGAAGCAGTTCTATCACTCCCATCATTAGACTTTTTAAGGTGAGCATACCTCTTAGGGTCGAAACCAACTCTAATCATCGATAATTTTCAGCTACAGAGCTCCTTTAGCCATGTTTCTTGACCAGTAGTTTTAGGAAGGTGTTGATGCTATCCATGCCACTGATGATGCTACTAAGGATGGTGTTATGGACCAAGTTGAATATAGCCATAGAAGAAGCAGTTCTATCACTCTCATCATTAGACTTTTTAAGGTGAGCATACCTCTTAGGGTCGGTTGTGCATTTCCAAGTCGATACCGGCAACATTAAGAACATTTTGAGGGAAATTTTGGTTCCAAATGGACAGATTCATGTGACTAACCCCAACATTGGTGAGAAAATAAGCAGACTTGTTAGCTTATGGATACACATGGTTGGTTGTAGTGTTGTAAAAATTCTGCATCAAGACCTTATTATCCTGAATAACAGTGCATACATTCCATGAAGGAATTATATCACTGATGATAGAGTTTGTAACATTCATGGAATCACCTTCAATTTGTAAATTTCTCCTGTAATCTCTAAAAACTTCTAGCCCTATCCACAACGCACAAGCTTTAGCATAGTGGTTAGTTTGGACACCCAAAAACTCAACATAGGCCACTATGAGTCATCCATTGTGATCCCTGACCAAACCTCTGGCACCCATTGCACCCGAATTTCCTTTAGAAGTACCATTATAGTTAAGTTTAAGTCATCCTACAGGAGTAGGATTCCAATGAGCAACAATTCTAGTATGGGGATTAGGAGTAGAGTTGGGATTATGGGGAATACTGAGGGAACAAAAAAGAGTGGACTCAAGGGCAAACTCAAGTTGTTTGGTGCAAGGGAAAAGCTTAGAATTTTCAACAGAAAAAGTGATGTCTTTGTTGGTAATAGAGATAGAGTCCCTAAGGGTGTTTGAAAATATTCTACTATTTCTTTCGAGCCAGATATGCCACAGGAGATGATGGAGATAAAATTTCCACAAAGAAGACAACCTAGAATTTTTGAAAGGCATGGGCCACTAGGAGAAAAAAATAGCCAAGGAGTTGGATTGGGTCTAAGAGATGTGAAAGGTGAACATGAGATGATCCATGGCAGAGTGGAAGAAAGAAAATTTTGTAAATATGTGGTTGATATATTCCTAGAACGCCAAGCAAATATGGCATCTATTAGTAACAATTATCCCTCTCTTCATGATATTATCAGTACTGAGGATCTTGTTTTTGATGGACAACCAAGAAAATATAGCAACTTTAGGTATGAGTCATTTAAGCCAAACCATATTGAAAGGAATGAGTGAAGTTTGAGGAGTTAAAGTCAACAGATGAGCAAATTTGACAAAAAAAATACTAGAGTCAGTTTCTTTCCAGAAAGGGGTATCATGAGATATACCAAATGGAATTACAATTACCCTCAACAATGTTGATAATTTTGTGATAGCATTTGAAATTTGGGCATCAAAATTTGTAATGTGAAGCTCTTTCCATATTTTGGATTGGACTGAAGAGTCTATGAAATCATCCACCTTTCTACCTATGAGAGTATCCAGCAAAGGTTGCACCACTGAGACTTCATTGTTCTCACTAAGCGTTTGATTGGAGATCCACCTGTCTGACCAAAAATTTATCTTTTTTCATGTTCCAAGATGCCATATAGTTCCCCTTTCAATAAAAGGTTTGGTTTGAAGGATTGATTTCCAGAAGGTGGACCCAAATTTAGGAATATTTTCATCCATAAAATTCTATATGTGAGTGTACTTTTTATTGATGATGGAAACCCATTCAAGATTGTAATTGGTAAACACCTTCCAAGCCTACTTGGCCAACAGTGCCATGTTCATATTACTAATTCTTCTAAGACCCAGCCCTACTTGACTTTTGGGTAAGCAAACCTTTTCCTAGCTAACCAGATGAAACTTTTTTTTATCCTATGAACCTACCCAAAATAATCTCTTCATAATCTATTCAATTTTGTTATAGACAAAAAATAGGGCTTTGAAGACTAACATAAAATAAACAAAATTAATTTGAAGATAAACCATAGTAAGAGTGGCTTTGGTTGCTTGGGATAGGAGGGTCCCTTTCCAACCTACAAGATTTTTATTGATTCTTTCAATAACATTTCTCCACATAGACTCTTTGGGGTAACTGGTGAACAGGGAAAGCCCTAAATAGACAGTGGGAAGCTTAGATATGACACACTGAAGAATAAGAGTAATATTGACCTGTCTAGACAAGAGGGTATTGAGAAAGAAAAATTTACTCTTGGCATAGTTTATCTTTTGTCCTGCAACCTCTTCATAGAGATCTAAAATACCTTTAATTGAATTTACTTCCCAAACTGAAGCATGGGTGGCTAAGATAGTGTCATCTACGAACTACTAATGAGAAAGGGGTATCATGTTGGAAGAAACTTAAATATCAGAGATTGTGTCATCCGAGCAAGCAGCTTTGAGAGCTCTTCCAAGGGATTCAACAAGAATAATAAAGAGAATAAGTGACAGGGGATACCCCTGCCTAAGCCCTCTATTTCTTGGGAATTAACTTGCTATAGGCCCATTGACTAACATTGATAACTAGGGGTTAGAAAAGCAGCCTTGAATAAGTTTGATCCACTCTCTATGAAAATTGAACTTGAGAAGGACAACAAGCAGGAACTCTCGATTGACCCTATCAAAATCTTTATTCATATCAATTTTAAGGACCAGGACAGATTTTTTGTTGCTAGAGATAGAATGGAGGACTTCATGCAAAGTTATGATACCATCAGTTATAGATCTTCCTTTTACCGAACTACCTTAGTAGGGATCTATGATTTGGTGAAGAAATTCTTTCACTCTGGATGCCATAGCTTTGGTTAGGATTTTATAAGTCACATTACACAAACTGATGGGTTTAAAATTTTCCATATATTTACACATAGGAACTTTAGGAACAAGATATATGAAGATAGATTTAATACCTCTAGGGATGGATTTTGTATGTTGGAGTTCAATTATTGCCTTGCATACATCTTGCCTTGCACACATCTTGCCCAATAATATCCCAAAAGGTTTGAAAAATCGAGGGGAGAAACCATCAGGCCCAGGGGTTTTATCAAGGTGCATAGTGAATAAATCTTGCTTGATCTCATCTGAAGAAAGAGTCTTGATGAGCAAGGAATTCATTTTTGGAGTGACCAGGGCAGGAATGTGATTGACTAACTGATTCTTGGCTCGGTCAGAATTTTGGGACTGGGTACCCAAGAGATCTTAAAAAAAATAAGAGGCTTCATATTGAATTTCAAAAATATCCTTAGTAATGGAGCCATCACCTCTAGTCAATTCCCTGATTTTGTTTGAACTTTTGTGCTTGAGGGTGGAAGCATGAAAAAATTTTGTATTGGAATTGCCCTCCTTGAGCCAAAGGGCTCTGGATTTCTGCCTCCAGAACATCTCTTCTTTGCCCAAAATGTTATGATCCTCTACTAAAATTTATTTCTCCTCAACTCTGATTTGGTCACTCAGCTGGCCATTATGAATTTGTTGTTCAATGCTTTTTATTTTATCCATAATATACTTTTTGCTTTCAAAAATATTTTCAAAAACATCCCTATTATAGATTTTGAGATTTTTCCTAACAACCTTGAGTTTTTGGGAAACTTGAGTAATGAAAGACTCAAAACAATCCTACTACCACCAATTAGAGATTTGGTTATGAATATTAGGGTGTTGCGTCCACATGGCTTCGAATCTGAAAGGAATCTTTAAATTGGGACCTTTGTCAGCTTCAAACAAAAGGGGACAATGATCAAAGCAAAATCTCGAGAGAGAAATGAGATTAGCATCATCCATAATAGGAAAAGCCTCTTAAGAAAGAAAAAAAAAATCAAGCTTAACTTGGATTTGTTGATCCCCAACTCTCCTGTTGCTCCATGTGTATTTTTCTCCTTTAATTTGAATATCCATTAATTCATTGTTAGTTACACAATTATGAAAATCTTCAATACCTCTGGATGGAGTGATATTTTCCCCTTACTTATCTGATGGGAAAATAGGGGAATTAAAATCTCCAAAAAGGATTTATGAAATATTTTTGAAAGCATTCTTCATGTGTCTCAAGTTATCCCATAAGGTATTTCTACTAGTTGGATTGTTGGGGGCATAAACATTGGATAAAACCCATGAATAATTATTGTCTTTGTAGTGGAACAAAATGTTCATAACTCTGTTTGATGAAAAGATTATTCTACCTTCAACTTTACTGGAATCCCATAGATAAATTAATCCCCCTGAAGTGCCTTGAGCAGGGCTAAAATTGAAATCACTATTCTTCCAAATAGATTTAGCATTTTTTTGGATTTTTTTTTAATCGATCTTTTTTCTTTCACAATCATGATAGTGGGTCTGTATTTCTTCCTCAAAGTGCATGCAAGTCTCTGCTTGACATCACTATTGAGGCCTCTCACATTCCATGAGAGAATCCTCATTTATAAATTTTGGAAAAAATTATGCCTCCCTTTAATTGTTGTAAGGGAGGTTTGGATCTTTTTTATTCATCTTTCTCCTGACTGAAAATGTATTGGAAGAGTCTGTTGAAATTCATTGGCAATTTTGTTATCTGTTTCTTTATTTTTTTGATCATTTATGGAATATATTCCCTTTGTTTCTCACTACCGATATCCACAAATGCTTTCTTGTAACTTCTGGTGTTGATAGGCCTAAACTCAGGTTTGGTTGAGTTAGGGTTACAACTTTCAGAGTCAGTATTGACAGGAGTAGAACTACAAATTTTAATATGCCCTTTAGGGGTAGGCAAAGGTTTAGAAGGAATATGGGAAAGTCCAGATATGTACGGAGAGTGGGTTTTCCCTTGGAAAGTAGTAACGGGTCCAAGGGGTACAAACTTGTGCAATAGGGTTTCATCAAAGGGAGCAGACTCGAAATAAAAAATTTAGCTAATACACCAAATTTTTTAGGGTAAGCAAAGGGAGAGCTAACCTTAGCTTGGTCATCCACCAGATCTAAAACTACAACTTGCCTCCCTTTAAGTGTAGCCAAACTCGAATTCTTTTTTTAGTAAGGCCTAACATGGTTCTGCTTTCCTTAGAACCTATCGCCTAGATGCCCAACATGGGACCTGGAGCTAGCCATTTATTTAGAGGGTTTGAGATACAAGTATTGAGCTTTGAGGTGACCTTGAGTCTGGTACTCAATATAAAAAATGGGCTTATTCTCATATTCAATAGCCTAGCATCTACAATATGAGTCGTAGACCAGGTTAATACGGGTCAATAATTGAGAATCCAAATTTGCACTGACATAGATTCTTGCATAAATCATGAGAGTTTGAGCTTTAGTGACAGAATCGATAGCTACTAACCCTCCAATGGATTTAGCATTGTCATGCAAGATGTCTTCATGCCATAACTGGATAGGCAGATCTAGAAGATGAACCCATATAGGAGTGTAGTTAATACTTTGAGTTTTCGGGTTGAAATCTTCACCCCACTTCCATAGAAAAATATTTTTTTGAATAAAACCAGGGCTCGCCTATGAGAATTCAGGAGACATCATCTTGGTTATCAAGGCAGATCAGAAAACAACCCCGAGATAGGGCAACCTACTCCATGTTACATAGGGTTCTCCACTTAGAAAAAGCCCATCGTCGTATGGACTCCATGTCAGTTCTACCTCCAATAAATTTCCCAACCATAGTGTGGAACTCAAGAAAAATATATTTAGTCATGGTCTCATCAGGGATAACCAGATCTTCATCGTTGAAAAGTAAGGTATTGATATTATTTTTGTTTTAAACAGATTTCTCCCGCACTTTCACTTTTTTAGCAAATGTGAGCAAGGGGGAAACAATATCTTTTGGGGCCCTGCTCTATTTTTTTAGAGGGTCTTTTCCTCAAAAAAAAATTGCATTCCCTAAAAACCCCGTGCCATCTGGTTCTGAATCGAGGCTCGCTTTCTCGTCATCGCATGCATTGCCTATATCTGATGAGTTTTGATGGGTAGATCCACCTTTAGAGATTTTAAAATGTATATTACCACTTTCCCCTCGCTCCCCTGAAGCCGTTCGATTTCCTGAAACCGCTTGTTCACTCGTCATCACCTCTGCTATTGCTCAATCTAGATGAAACCCTCACACAGTCAATTGTCAAAAATCTCATTCAAATATAGGTATGTGCTAGAATCTATGTTGCTCCAAATGATCTAAAAATTTATGGACGTTTTCTAATGTTTTTCAAGCATCTACCCTTAAAATTTCAGCTTAATTTGAGTTTGGATGAGTGAATTATGGCCGAAACAAGTTTGATAATTTGGGCAGTCCTGCGAAAAACGTCATCTCCTTCAAGTAAAATTTATTAATGGTATAAACTATGTGCAAAGCGATATGATTATGTTGAATATTGTTAGATATGGATGTTCCTAAAAATTAGCCAATAATATTACATTGCAACAATTAGGATGTTTTAAAGTTGGTCAAGAATCCAATTTTTCATGAAATAATGAAGCACATTAAAGTTCAATGCCATTTCATTTGAGAACAAGTTCAAAATAACCATATTCAACTCCATTATATTCCCACCAAAGAACAATCAAAAGGCACTTTGGAAATTATTTACATCGTTTTTTTATTGATTATAGAAAATACATTATATGTGAATTATGATGCTCCTATAGTAGTCATTTTCTACTTTTACAATAGAATAAAATTGGTACAACCATTGTGAAGAGATAAAAATATCATGTAAATTTAAAAAATGACTCCAAATGCTTTCATATGTAAAAGATATGACCTTTATATTTTACCCCTTCAAGTATTAAAAAAACAACCAAAATTATTTTAAGTTAAAAATCCAAAAAAAATATTGACCAATTTGAAAGCACTAGATGTCACAAAAAATAAGGCCACTTATCCTCCACATTTGCTATTGACTAAGATCATGATTGTGAAACAATAAATTATATATGACCACATGTCTACATATTATTGGGCAATGTGATCCATATATACCAAAAAAGGTTTTTTTGGATAACACAAATTCATTTCAGTCATCAAGGCCATGTTAGCCATAAAATATGTGATAGCCAAGTCAACCTGATCAAAAGAGAAATTAAGAAAATTTAACCCAAGACCTCTAGGGCACCAAGCCTTTGCATGTTCTCCTCTAGCCACAAGGTCTATGAGCCTCTTAAGAAGTAAAGTTCTTGACACATACATGGTGATGTTGATCATGTTAACATAGGGTTATTAAGCCATCCAAATATACTCCCTTGTATTCCAAGCATCAGTTAACTCATAATAGATCGAGGGTGAGTATTGAACCTATGCCTCTTTAGGGAATGAAAGACTAATATAGTAGCCCTAAATTAATACACCTATAGCCTTGTCAAGGAAAAAATGGAATTACACTTGTGACTATAATATGTAAGTTAAATGTGAGTGTATGCACTCTAGGCACCCGCATTGATCCACCTAAGAACACATGTCAGCACTCAAATTTTCATTCTTTACAAATAGCCAATACCTCTAGCACATTGTTCCTTGTCAGTCTACCATGATATCCTTCATCAAGTGAAGGTGACAGGGTGATGCATACACCTATGATAACTATCTCATTTATCTTCAACCAAAAGGAATTGCTTAGCTATGTCCTCTCAGGTTTACCCACATCTAAGCATGGTAATGATTATATTTTGTAGTAGTTGATTGCTTTTCAAAAATGGCTATCACGATTCCTTGTAAGAAATCCATTTCAATTGAAGAGACTACTAAGATTTATTTTAGTCATGTATGGCTTAGCTATGTCCTCTCAAGTTTAGGTAATGAAAGACTAATATAGTAGCCCTAAATTAATACACCTATAGCCTTGTCAATAAAATAATGGAATGACACTTGTGACTATAATATGTAGGTCAAATGTGAGTGTATGCACTCTAGGCACCCGCATTTACCCCCTAAGAACACATGTTGTCAACACTCAAATTTTCATTCTTTACAAATAGCCAATACCTCTAGCACATTGTTCCTTGTCAATATACCATGATATCCTTCATCAAGTGAAGGTGACAAGGTGATGCATACACCTATGATAACTATCTCATTTATCTTCAACAAAAAGGAATTGCTTAGCTATGTCCTCTCAGGTTTACCCACATCCAAGCATGGTAATGATTGTGTTTTGTAGTATTTTATTGCTTTTCAAAAATGGCTATCATGATTCCTTGTAAGAAATCCATTTCAATTGAAGAGACTACTAAGCTTTATTTTAGTCATGTGTGGCTTACTTTCGGCTTGTCAAAGTCTATTGTATTTAGGAGGGATAGTAAATTTATGAGCATTTTTTGGCCCATCCTATGGAGCATGATGGATAAAAGGTCGACCATATTTACGACCTTCCATCCTCATACTAATGATAGATAGAATTTGTGAATCAATTGGTTGGACATCTTCTTCAAATGTACAATTCCAAGCATCCATGCACACAGGATGATAGCTTCCCCTACATTCAACATGGGAACAATCTAGCTTTTCATATCTCTACCAAACATAACCCATTTAATATATGTTTTGGGTTCTAACCCTTAGCACCCATTGATGTATCTCTCCATGTACAACACATGGAGTACTCACATTATGGTCAAAAATAAGAAGAAAAGGCATCACAATTTATTAAATAGATTTAGTACATCTGACAAGTCCATGACCTCTTAAAATAATAAATCATAAATATAAGCAATGCTATGACTAACATCAGGTCCCATATCAATTCAATTTTTGAGATAATGTATGGCTATGTATTCATAAAGAGAGACTTGTAATACCCTAAAGGAGGAAGACCAAACCTCTTCACTATGGACCATACACCATCACCAAGAAGATGGGAGAAAACACCTCTAAATTAAATCTTTAATCTTATCATGGTGTGCATCCAATATTCAATGTTGAACTTCTTAGGCCCTATCATCCAAATCTATTGGATATTTTTATGGTAGTTGAATATTTGAACATTAAAAAAATCAATCCAAAATATTTTATACTAGTGAAGGAGGATTAACTTAATGATACATGGACAAGGACCACTAGACGACAATCCATTCAAATGTATAGAGTGGTCAAGGCAGGATAACTTGGTCACCAAGGAGAATGGCTCATACAAATTAGATAAAGAAACAATTTCCGTGCATAATTTAAAAGTTGATCCAATGGGATCAAGTGGCATTAGCTCAACCAATTAAATTCCTCAATATTTAAAGAGGAGACCAAGGTTCAAATATTGCCAAGCGATACATGGATAATATCCAAAATTTGTTGTAATACCACTATGTGGTGATGATGTAATACGGGTGGGGCTCATTTCAATCCCATATAACTAATTGAAAAATAAATGATGCAATGGGGATAATTTCTTTTCAAGGGGGATGAATGATCCATGAATGTGACCTTTCTAGGGCATGGCTTTATGCTCAAAAATCTATTTTTTATCCTAACTGCATCGTTAAGGGTATAACTTTGTGCTTAGGAATCTATTTTGATCCATTCAAAAAGTGTTGGAAATATTAAAGTGAGAACATAAATTTTAGTGTGCAAATATTTACAAAAATATTTATTGATAATGTTATGGAAAAATGCTCTAGAGGCCCTCAAAATTTCAAAACAAGATAATAAAAATAGTAATTTTTTTATTTTTAGATTTGTGTAGCCAAAATGCATTTGTAGCTATGTTGACACATTAGCATAAGAGAAAATACAAAAGGACAAGTCATATGTTTAACTTTCATTTAATACACTTTGTAACTTGTGGAAGTTGAATCACCATGTTTCCATATGGGTGATATTTTAACTCATCAAAGGTGAACCACCACATTTCCATATGGGTGACTTTCCATATTCAATATGGTTGAACTCCAAAACACCAATTCTTGTATAAATTGAGATACATCCTTGACTATAAAAAATAGTCGTAATGGATGCAATGTTATAGTCTCACATCTCTTTTTTCATATTGCTTGCATTGTATTCTATTTTCCTAACAATAAATTCACCATGTTATTTTACTTATATATTTGTGTGATTTGGTTTGTTATACTCTATTATTTATAAATTTCACTCTTTCATGATCTTTCTTAACTCAAAATTTTGAGTTTTCGATTAGTTAAAATTCCAATTTTTGATCATTGGTATCAAATTGGTCTATCTTTTGAGTGTATACCCATAAACACAAGATTAGGGTATCAAAATTTTTGGTATCAGATATGAGAACCCTCTTATTACCCTCCTTGTAATTCCAAATGACATCATATGATAACTAGAATAGAAAACACTAAGGTAATCAATCCTTTCAAGGAAATGTTGAACAAATACCTCATGAAAATAGAGAAATGAGATGATGGATCATTTTGCTCAAATTATTTAATACATCCTTATTACAAATTTTGTAACCTCCTCCATACAACCTCTCACTACCCTAACACCATTTGGTGCTCCTACACCTTTTAAGGTGCAAGTGAATTTTGAAATTCTAACTTTTGAAGAAAAATCAAAGGTAAAAAATTGGTTGGATCAATTATCTTCATATTTCTTTGTAAATGAATCCAGTGACAATGAGAAAATCATTGTTTCGCTCTTGAAAGCTTCACTTCCTTTTTTTTAATAGGTAGATTGTATTGAAAAGTGGGTTATGAAAGGGGTCCCAAAACCTTATTACAAGAGAAAACTAGGAGCAAAAAGTCAACATACCATAACCAACAAGAAACAAGTGGGCCTGGAGGGGAGATACTAGACTAAAAAATCCAGTCACATCTTACAAAAATGGGATGATCCCATGGGGATGATCCTAACATACATCAAGAACCAAACAGAGCGTCAAAACTTGGAAGAGAAAATTGCACCACTAATCTTCAGTGTTGGCTTTCGATGTATCTTCGGCATCCTTAAAGAGGATATTGAGTTGGCCATGAAGCTCGTCCATCACTTTTACTGCTTGGTGGTAGTGGGTCCAAGCTTCTTTGGATGAAGCATACCTTTCTCAGTCTTTTGGCTAAGATCAAGTGAAGCTTCACTACCTATTCAAAATTGGGTGGGAAGCATATTTTAATAGGGATACAAAATATAATGAAGATGAAGTATTATTCACATGGGATTATCTCATGGAGGTCATCAAGGAATAATATTATCCCATGGAAGCCTATGAGGACCAATATATGTGATGGCAAGAATTGCGTTAGGGTAAAGACCAATCTATTCAAGATTATATTGATGATTTCAAATCCATGGCAACAAAACTAGGTATTCAATATTTTGAAAGGCATCAAATTCTTAGGTACCACAATGGTTCAAGAGGACATAGAACTCTTTGAATTCAAGACATGGGAAAAGGCATATAAACTTGTAAAATTGAAGTAAAAGTGCAAAAATAAAATTATAAAATGAGGGGCAAATAACAAAAACTATAACACTAAGTACTAGCCAAAGACAGTTAAAAGTGACTCTAAAAATTTGAGATAAAGGAAATCAGCCCCAAAATTAGAATTAGAAGTAGAAAAAGACTCTCAAGAAAAGACTCCCTCAAAAACCAAGATTGGAAAATAGTGCAACTATCTCAAGAGCAATCGACATTCAAGGGAAGAGTGTCAAACAATTCAGTCATTATTTTCTAAGTTACAAACCTCTACAACCACAAAACCACTACCTTCACATGCATAGGTTGATGATAGAAGAAAGTTATTCATGAAAGTTGAACCAAATGTGACCATTACCACCACACATTGCACTAAAGGATTCACAAGAGGAGGAATATTTGTTTCACTCTTAAATATGGATCACGGGTAAGCCATTACATTTCATTGTTAATAGTGGGAGACAAAAAAATTTGATTTTTGCTTAGATGGTGAAGGATATCAATCTTCCTATCACATTACACCCACAACTATATAATGTTGGATGGTTACAACAGGAGTGAGACACCTATATCACTCAAAAATGTCTCCTAACTTATGCCATTAAGCCCTTCAAAGATAATTTTTTGTATGATGTTGTGTCCTTGGATGTTTGTGATTTGATTTTTGCACCAATCAGTTATGTAGAAGGGGCATGATGTCTATGATTTTAGGCCTCAAAGTATCATCATTACTATTTAAGGTCAATGCTTCAAGATACCAAAAGTATCTACTCCTACCTTTGTTTCTTTAATTAGTGTTAAACAATGCAGAAGGATGATAGCCAAAACAAAACAAAAAAATCATTCCATCAATGATCATTTTGCAAAGCAAAAGGAAGATCATCGCTACATCAATCTCAAGCCCTACACAACAAAAGCATATGGACTAGACTATTGTATAATTTGATGACTTGTTCAAGTCACCAATTGGATTTCCACTTCATTGTGAAGTAAAGCATTCCATTGATTTAGTTCCTTATTCTCTTTTTTCTAATGCACTTGTTTATCACATATTAGTCCTTTAAAACATGAAATAAGGAGTCATATCCAAAACTTGACTCAAAAGAGGTACACTAGACTAAGGGCTTCACCATGTGGTAGTACAATTGTCTTAGATCCAAGGAAATATGGAAGATGAAGACTTTGTATTTACTGTAAAGCTTTGAAAAAAATCATTGTGAAGAAATGGTATTCATTCCCTTGGATAGATGACTTGTTGGACCAATTGCATGGTGCAAATTTCTTCACCAAAATTGATCTAAAATATGGCTATCATAAAATACCCATAGATCCCACTAACATATGGAATATTACATTCAAATCCAAGGAGGATTTATTTGAGTGGTACCTTTTGGATTGACCAATTAACCTGCCACATTCATGAGGATGATGGATGACATCTTGCATCCTCATCTATAGTAAGACTAGGAGGAATATCTACAACATGTTTGATATAGTACCTTGTATATATTATTTACAAAGAGGGAGTTCATGTTAATCCTAAGAAGATTTAGGTAATTAGAGATTGTCCTACCCCAAAGACTCTAACAGATCTTTGCAATTTTTTGGGTCTTGAAAATTTTTATTGAAGATTCATATTGGAGTTCTCACACATTTCTTGGCCACTACACCAAAGGAGGTGCTAAATCCAAGTTACATTTAGCAAATACACAATAGAGGGCACTTGAAAGGTTGAAGGACTAGTTGGGTTTATCTCCTACACTTTTCATACCTGATCTACATCAAAATTTTGAGGTAATGACTAATGCATCATAGTACACATTAGGATCTATTCTCACATAGCATAATGTATCCAATTGCATATCATAATGAAAAATTCAATATAGTAGTTCAAAAATACCCCATATACAAGAAAGAGGTCTATGTCATTGTCCAAGCATGTAAACAATGGAAGCACTACATCTTCGGTAAGAAAACAATCATCCATATAGAACATAAACCTCTAAAGTTTATTTAGATACATAGTAAGCTAAGAAAAGAAAGACATCAAAAATGAACCACATATTTGTAGTAAATTCATTTGATTATGAAGCACAAGAAAGGGTGTCATTTTAGTAGGATCTAATTTAAGCTGGCTTCCAATCATATAATTCACCACCATTCTTGATTGTTATGGGCATGATACTTCCAATTGGTCCACCTTGTATGAAGTAGATTCTAATTTTACAAATACATATTGATCTCTTCATGTGAGTAAGCATATTTATTATTTTTATTTGTAAGATAACATCCTCTACCACATGGTACATATTTGTGTACCATCTAGTGAGCACTCAAAGATGATTTTGGAAGCACACTTCAGCAAAGAAGATGGTCACTTTGGGGTGGAAAAAATTTAGCAATACTTCAAAAGTACTTTTATTGGTTCAAAATGAAGAACGATGTCTAGAGGTACATCAAGTCATGTACCATCTACATTGTTGCCAAACCAACCAACAAGAATTAAGGACTGTATACACCATTTTCGGTTCCATCCAATCCTTGGAAGTCAATTTCCATTAGGTTTTTTCCCACATATAAGCATGGTAATAATTGTGTTTTTGCAATGGTTGATCATGATTCCTTGTAAGAAATTCATTTTAGTTGGGGAGACTATTAAGCTATATTTTAGTCATATGTGGATCAACTTTGGTTTGCCAACTTCCATTGTATTTAACAAAGATAGTACATTTTTTAGTATGTTTTTGGTCCACCCTATGGAGCATGATGGACACCAAGTTGACAATGTCCATAGCCTTCTATACTTAGATTGATGGCTAAAGTTATGAACTGATTGATTTTACATCTTATTTGAATGCACAACTCCAAGAATCCACACACATGTGATGAGAGCCTCCTCTACATTTAAAATGGGTACAATCTAGCTCTTCATAGATCTACCAAACACATATTGTTTCATGTCTATTTTAAGTTCCAACCCTTGGCACCCACCAATGTAGTCCACCCTGTGTAATACATGGAGTACTCACCTCATAAGCAAAAAGAGGTAAAAAAGGCAACACAATTTATGGAACAGATGCACCACATTCAAGAACAAGTCCATGACCTTTTGGAAAAACCAAATCAGAAAAACAAGTAAATCCATGACCAACATCACACCCCACATCGATTCAAGGTTGGAGATAAGATATGGTTACATATTTAGAAAGAGAGACTTGTAGAACCCCATAAAAATATCAGACCTTTTCATTATGGACCATACACCATCACCAAGAATATGGAATAAAATACCTTTGAATTGAAGCTTCTATCTTATATTGGTTTACATCCAATCTTCAATATTGAACTTATTAGGCCCTATTATCCATCTCTGTTGGACACTTTTCTAGTAGCAAAATAGTTGTATATTGAAGAACTCAATAAAAATAATTTAGTACAAACGGAGGATCATATTGTTCACATATGGACCAAGACCACTAGAAGGTATCTTATTCAAATGTACAAAGTGGTCAAGGAAGGACAACTTGGACTCACAAAAATTTAGACAACAAAATAATGTTTGCACTTGATACCAAAATATGAAATGGGGACCATTGTTTTTAAATGGGGGATGAATGATCCAAGCATGTGACCCCTTTTGGGGCATGAATTTATGCTCCCCAAAAAGCTTTTTTATCCTAACCTCACTATTAAGGGCATAAATTTGTGCTCAAGGCTTCATTTTGATCCATTCAAAAAGCATTTCAATATGTAACTCTTCATAAATAGGGTTGTTGATAACATTATGAAAAATGATGTAGAGCCACTCAAAAAAGCAAAACAAAATACTTACTAAAAATAATAATTTTCTATTTTAGATTTTGATACCCGCAATGCATCTCTATGCTAAATATATTAGTTAAAAATAAACACGAAAGGACAAAGTCATATGTATTAAATTTTCAATTAATATCCCCTTTGTAACTCATGGAAGGTGGATCACCATGTTTTCATATGAGTGACCTTCTAACAACAAGAGTAACCTTTCATATTCTATACAGTTTTTTTCCAACACAACAATTCTTGTATAAAGAGAGATGCATCCCTGACTATAAAAAGCATGAGTAATGGATGCAATGTTATAGCCTCACATCTCTTCTCAAAGATTGCTTACATTGTACTCTATTTTTTGAGCAATAAAATCATTATGTTATTTTGCTTATATATTTTTGTGTTCTAGTTTATTATACTCTATTATTTCTAAATTAAACTCTTTCATAATCTTTCTTAACTCAAAATTCTTAGTTTTGGATCATTCAAAATTTTGAGTTTTGGATCAGTGATATCAATACAATTTGTCTTTTGAGTGTATACCCATAAGCATGAGATCATGATATTAAAATTTTGGGTATCATACACAATATCTCTTTGATTACTCATTGCAAATGATATCAGATGAGAACTAGAATACACAACACTGATACAATCAATCCTTTCAAGGAGATGCCAATCGAATACCTCATGAAACAAAGGAATGACATGGTGGATCAATTTGATCAAATTTTTCAACATCTCCATACTACACATTATGCAACCTTGTTCGCACAACCTCTCATTGCTCCAGAAATATTGAGTGCTTCCACACATTTTAAGGTGCGAATGAATTTTGATATTCTTAACTTTGAAGTAATAATTAATGCTAATTCCCTTGGAAATTAGTTGGGTCAGTTATCTTCATACATTATAATTAAATTCATCTACAGTAACAAAATCAATTTTGCACTCTTGAAAGCTTCATGACCTATTTGAAATTGGTGGGAAGCATATTATAAAAGGGTTATGGAAGAGAATGAAGATATAGTTTTCATATTGGATTATTTTAAGGAGGTCATTAAGGAAGAATATTGTCCCATGGAAACCTATAAAGACCAACATATATGACAACAACAATTGCATCAGAGTAAAGATTAATCTATTCAATATTATTTTGATGCTTCCCACTCCATGTAAGTAAAACTAAGTATTCAATATATCAAAAGGCATCAAATTCTCAAGTACCATAGTGGTTTGAGAGGACATGAACCTCTTTGAATTCAAGATATTGGGAGAGGCTTATAAACTTCTTATCAAATTGGAGTAGAAGTATAAAAACAAAAATATAAAAGGAAGATAAAATAACAAAAACCAAAACACTAAGTGCCAACCAAAGAAAGGCAAGAGTGACTCTCTAAACAATCAGGATAAAGGAATTAAATCCCAAAATAAAAATTAAAAGCAACCAAAAATCGAGGGAGGAGTGTTGAGAAATTTTGTTATTATTCGCCAAGTTGCAACCCTCTACATCCATGAAATCACCACCTCCACATACATAGGCTGAGGATAGAGGGAAATGAATCATAGAATTCAAACCAAAGGTGACCATTACCACCACACATGCTACTATAGAGGAGCCACATGAGGAGGAACGCCTATTTCACTTAAAAATGTGGATCAAGGGTAATCCATTACATTTCATTGTTGATAGTAGGAGTTAAAATAATATGATGTTCTACTCAAATGATGAAGGATTTGTATATGTCTATCACACCACACCCATAAACATATAATGTTGGATGGTTACAATAGGGGATATACATTGGTGTCTCTTAAAAATATCTCATCCCTTATGTTATGAAGTCCTTCAAATATGAATTTTTATGTGATATTGTATCCTTGGATGTTTGTGATGTGAATTTTAGGCCAACCATTTATATAGAAGGGGTATGGTGTTTATGAGTTTAGGCCCTGAAATTTCATCGTCATTATCGAACGTCTATGCTTCAAGACACCAAAAGAATCTCCTCCTGCCTTTGTTTCCTTAATCAGTATTGAACAATGTGAAAAGATAATAGCCAAAAAAAATCATTTTATTAATGATAATAGAAAGAGGACCATTGCTACATCAATCACAGGCCCTGCATAGCAAAATGAGATCTACTAGATTATAGAAAAATATGATGACTTGGTTAAGTCACCAACTAGGGTTCCACTTCGTTATGAGGTAAAGCATTCCATTGATTTATTTCTTGGTTCTCTTTTGTCTAAATTACATGTACATGGAATATCAATCTTTGAAAATGATCAAATTAGGAGACAGATCCAAGAATTGATTCAAAAGGGTTATATTAGACCAAGTTTTTCATCATGTGGCATTCCAATTGTCTTAGCTTCAAAAAAAAATGGAATGTGTAGATGATATTTACTACACATATTTGAATATCACTACAAAAAATTGTTATCTACTATCTTGGATAGCTGACTTGTGGGACCAGATCCATCGTGTAAAGTTCTTCACCATAATTGATCTCAAATATGGCTATCATCAATTACCCATAAATCCCACTAACATATGGAATATTACATTAAAGTCCAATAAGGGTTTATTTGAGTGGATGCTTATGCCTTTTGGCTTGACCAATGCACCTGCCACATTCATGAGGATGATGGATGACATCCTATGTCCCTACACTAACTCATTTGTAGTAGTCTACTTAGATGTCATTCTCATCTATAGTAAGATATGGGAGGAACATCTACAACATGTTCAACAAGTATTTCATATTCTTTGAAGACACAAACTATATGTTAATTTAGAGAAGTGCTTATTTGACATTATGAAGATTCAATACCTTGGGCAGATTTTTGACAAGGGAGTCCATGTTGATCCTAAGAATATTCAATTAATTAGAGATTGGCCTACTTCAAAGACTCTAACAGAGCTTTGCAACTTTTTGGGTCTTGCTAGGTTCTATAAAATACTTGTATTGGGGTTCTCACACATTGCTTGGCCACTACACCAAATGACCAAAGGAGGTTCCAAATACAAGTTTCATTAGGAAGATACATAAAAGAAGGTATTTGAGAGTTTGAAGGACCAATTGTGTTCAACTCCTATACTTTGTCTATATAATTTACATTTAAATTTTGTGGTAATGACTAATGCATTGGGAGTTGTTCTCACATAGCATGGGCATCCAATTGCCTATCATAGTGAAATATTTAATGAAGTAGTTCAAAATACCACACATGACAGATAGCTCTATGCCATTGTCCAAGCATGTAAATAGTGGTAGGACTACATCTTAGGCAAGGAAACTATTATCCATACAAACCATAGACCTCTAGAGTTCATTTAGATAGAGTAAGCTAAGGAATGAAAGATGTCAAAATTAGACCACCTTTGTAGCAGTTCATTTGATATCTAGCACAAGAAAAGGGAGTGTTGAGTCAATAATATATTGTTTGAACCAACCTCCAATCATAGCACTCGCCACCATTCTTGATTCTTGTAGGCATAATAGTTCCAACTGGTCCACTTTGTATGAAGTGGATTCTAATTTTACAAATAATTTTACAAATGCATACTGAGCTCTTCATGTGGGTAAGCATGTTTCTAATTCTTATTTGCAAAGTAACCTCCTCTACCACATGGGACATATTTGTGTATCAACTAGTGAGCACTCAAAGTTGATTTAGGAAACACAATTCAATAAAGTAGAAGGTTAATTTGGGATGGAAAAATTTTTGCAATACTTAGAAAATACTTCTATTGGATTAAATGAGGGACAATGTTGACAGGTACAAATAGTCATGTACCTCTTGCATTGTTATTAAACCAACCAATAAGAAATAGGAATTATATACACCATTATTGGTGTCATTCAAGTCTTGGTAATCTATCTCCATGGATTTCCTCTTAGGGTTACTGAAGTCTATGCATGGTATTGATTATGTTTTTGTAGAAGTTGATAATTTTTATAAATGACTATCATGATTCCTTGTAAGAAATTCATTTTTGCTAAAGAGATTGCTAAGCTTTATTTAGCCATGTGTGGCTCAACTTTGGCTTGTCAAAGTCCATTGTATTTGATAGAGGCAGTAGAATTTTAAGCATTTTTTGGTCCGCCCTATGGAGCATAATGGACAAAGGGCTGACCATGTCCATAACCTTCCATCCTCAAACTAATGGGTAGACAAAGTTGTGAATTCAATATTGTATATCATATTTGAATATAAAATTCCAAGAATCCATACACATGGGATGAGAACCTCCTCTACATTCATCATGGGTACAATTCGGTTGTGCATAGCTCTACCAAAAACATCCCATTTCATGTATGTTTTGGGTTCTAACCCATAGCACCCATCAATGCAGTCCTCCCTATGCAACCCATGGAGTAATCACCTCATGGACAAAAAGAAATAAAAAAGACAATAGAGGTTTTAGAGCAATTCCAACACATCCAACAATAAGTCCATGACACCTTGGAAAAGATAAATCATAAATACAAGCAACACCATGACCAACATTAGGTCCCACATCAATTCAAGGTTGGAGATAAGGTATGGTTATATTTTCATAAAGATATATTTGCAGGACCCCATAGGAAGATTAGACGCTTTTTATATGGACCATACACCATCACTAAGGAGATGAGAGAAATTGTTTTGAATTAACCCTTCCATATTATCTTTGTTTACATCCAATATTCAATTTTGAACTTCTTAGGCCCTATCATTTACCTCTATTAGACACTTTTGTAGTAGTAGAATAGTTGTACATTGAAGAACTCAATCTTGAAATATTAGCACCAATGGAGGAGGATTAAATTTTTGACACATGGACCAAGACCACTTTAAGGCAATTCATTTAGATGTATAGAGTGGTCAAGGTAGGATAACTTGGTCACCAAGGGGAATGGCTCACAAAAATTAGATAAAGAAGCGATTTCTACACCTAATGTCAAAAGTTGACACAATGGGGACCATACCATTTTAAGGAGGGATGATTGGTATATGCATGTGATATTTTTGGGGCATGGCTTTATGCTTGAAGATACCCAAAAATATTTCTTTTGATACTAACACCATTTTTAGGGCCATAACCTTGTGCTCAGGACTTCATTTTGATCCATGCAAGAAGCTTTGGAAATATTAGAGAGAGAACAATAATTTTAGAAGGTAAATCTATCACAAATAGAGCTACCATTAATATTGAGAAAAATGCTCTGATAACCCTAAAAAATATAAAACAAAATACTTACTAAAAATAGTAATTTTAATTTCTTAGATTTTGTAGCCAAAATGCATCTCTAGCTATATTGACACGTTTCGTAGAAGATAAAATACAAAAGGGCAAGCGATATGTACATAATTCTCATTTAATATGCACTTTGTAGTTCATGGAAGGTTAATCACCATGTTTTTTCATATGGGTGACCTTCTTTTCCATCTATGGAAACAAAACTAGGTATTCAAGAGACCAAAATGCATTGAATACTCAAGTACCATAGTGGATCCAATGCTACATTCAACAGGTCATGGATATCTTCAAGTTAAAGATAGTGGAAGAGGCATATAAACTTGCTATCAAATTTGAGCAAAAGCACAAAAACAAAAGGTAGAAAATGAGGAGAAGCAAATAACAAAAACAAAAACTCTACATACCATCCAAAGAAAGGCAAGAGTGACTCTCCAAAGAATTACTCTAGGGATGACTATCAATAAATTCAATCATTATTTGTTGAGTTGCAAACCTTTACATCCACTACAACACTGCATCCACATCTGCATGTCAAAGATAGAGGGAAGCAAATTATAGAAGTTAAACCAAATGTGATCATTGCCACCACACATGCTATACCAAAGGAATCACAAGAGGAATACTTATTTCATGGGTCAATGATAAGCCATTACATTTCATTATTGATAGTGTGAGTCAAAAATAAATTATTTCTATGCAAATAGTGAAGGATTTGAATCTACCTATCACCCGACACTGACAACCATATAATGTTGGATGGTTACAATAGGGAAAAGATATTCGTGTCACTCTATAATTTCTCTCTCTTATGCTATCAATTCTTTCAAAGATAAATTTTTGTGTGAGGTTATTCCCTTGGATATTTGTGATGTGATTTTGGACCAACCATTTATGTAGAAGAGATAGGTGGTTATAAGTCTAGGTACCAAAGTGTCATCATCATTATTGGAGTTTAGTACTTCACGATACCAAAAGTATCTCCTCCTACCTCAGTTTCCTTAATCAGGGCTAAACAATATAGAAATATGATAGCAAAAACAAAACAAAAAAATATTTCTACTTATGATAGTCGTAGCATAGGAGGACAATTGCTATCATGATTCTTGGAAGGTGAAACACCATGTTTCCATATGGGTAACCTTCTAAATCATGAAAGGTGAACCGCCACATTTCCATATGGGTGACCTTCCATATTCATTATGATGGATTTCCAATACATTAATTATTGTATAAAGAGAGATGCACCTGTGAATATAAAAAACATGAGTAATGGATGCAATGTTATAACATTATATCTCTTATGAGAGATTGCTTGCATTGTACTTTGTTTTTTGAGCAATAAAATCATTAAGTTATTTTGCTTATAAACTTTTGTGCTCTAGTTTTTTATACTCAATTATTTCTAGATCACACTTTCATGATCTTCCTTAACTCAAAATTTTGAGTTTCAAATCAATCAAAATTTTGAGTTTTGGATCACACCAACTACTACTAGGGCATCTTACCTAAAACATTATTTCTTGATTTGCAAAATTCTAGGTGTCTATTGTGTGTTATATATTGCCATGAGGGCTATTGTGGGCTGCATGAGGGAGAATGGCTTAATATTCTCATAGTGTCTCATAAGGATGTAGGGCTTAGTTAAGTAAGTACAAGAATTTAATGACACAAGAGGAGCAAGAATGTATCAATCGAGCTTTTGTAAAAAAAAAAAAATGTATCTATCAACAAAAGCGGGACCCTAGAGTTAACATACAACCCATCAACCAAGGGAACTTCCAATGAAATATGAGGCCCACAAGGCAAATCAACCAATAAAAATCACGAGGCAAGCTACACAATCGCCAACACTGATAAATTCTCCCACAAGAGAGGATGGAGCATATGGTTGGGCCATGTGTCACCCATGTGAGGGGTTGGTTCATGGTTCACCAACTACCACAAGGGCATTTTACCCAAAATTTTGCTTTATGATTCACAAAACTAAAGGTATATATTATGCTTTATATACCATTGTGAGATGCAAGTGGGATTAATATCTTAATACTCTCATAGTGTTTCTCACAAAGGGTGTAGCACTTTGTTAAGTATAAAATTTTAGTTTTGTGAGAGGTGTAAATAAGTATCAAGCAACCAAGGGGAGAACCTAGAATTAACATAGGGCCCATTAACCAAGGGATCCCTGACAAAACATGGGACCCATAATGAAAACAAAACAAAAAATGCAGAGGGTAAACTACAAATACATTATTATCAATTGATGCTCCCACAAGAGAGGATGGAGCATATCGTTGGGTCATGCATCGCCTGTGTGAGGGGTTAGGACATGGTTCACAAGCTGCTACTAGAGCATTTCACCCAAAATCTTGTTTCTTGATTTGCAAGTTGTAGGTGCCTATTATGCTTTGCATACCACCATGAAGTCCATCATGGAATGCATGTGGGATAATGGCTCAAGACTCTCACAATGTGTCTCAAAAAATATGTGTGTCTTATTTAAGTAAATATGAGAAGCTAGTAGTGTGAGAGGAGCAAAGAAGCATCAATCAACCAAGGGGGGCCTTAGAGTTAACATAGGTCCCATCAACCAAGGGTATCCATGATAGAACATATGACCCAAAAGGGAAATCAATCAACAAACTACATAAGGCAACTACACACTCACCACCATCGAGCAATGTTCCCATAGGATAGGATGGAGCATATGGTTGGGCCATGTAAGATGAGCAAAGAGAAATGTCAACAAAGGAGTCCCCTAGATTTAACATAGGTCCCATTATCTAAGGGGACCCTAACACGACATGGGCCCATATGAGAAATCAACCAACGGAAATTATATATGAGGCAAACTACACACTTACCACTATCAAGTGGTGCTCCCATAGGAGAGGATCAAACATGGACTTGAGAAATTGAAAATTTATGAGTTTGGTATTAAGAGCACAATTGAGATGTCAACTATTGAAAGATAAGAGGTGTAGGACAAAAATGTTACTTCAAAAATATGTAGGTTGGATGGTCGAAGTAAAATCATTCAAGAATCTAACCCAGCCTGCGGAATTGGCAACATGAAACTTCACATCAAAACGTCGCAATTAATTAAGAAACATATTACATGGATGGTCAACAAGGGGGATTTTATCAATTTTTATTATGATGCTTGGATGAATCCTTATCTTCTTATTTATGTTCCAAAATGACAACCATTGGCCAAAGCCTCTTTGGCTTCAAGTGGTGTGAAATCCAAAAATTATTTTGATATAAACAACTCCAGGTCTTGGATTTCTAATAACAATGTACTTGAGGGAGAGGACCTCAAAAAAAGAGCATCAAAAGATGCTTTAAGTTTTCTATTTATCCATATTTTGGCAAAAGGATGAGTTGCTTTAAAATGTATCAAAAGATAGATACTTCATCAATTTGCGATACACAAATCTGGAGTGATCAAAATTCCCTACTCTTAAGGATTTCTCTTAGATGAAAATTCAGTCACCTTAGACACCCTCTAAGGCCTTGACATTGCGTTGGTTAGTAATTCAAAGCAAGAAAAGTTATTATAGCTAACATGTTGCAAAGAAAAGGATATCATGCACCTTTTAAGTACACTTTGTAAGGGCTTAAAAAATTAGATCATCTACATTATTGTCCTTTTTGTTTTTAATATTTATGGTAGGTTTTACATGAAAATAAGAATCTATTGAGTTGCTCCATTATCATCATATGATTTGATGAAATGTCAAATTAATTGTTTCAAATCCAAACCATTAAGGATCCAATGGAGGAATGGTTATGGTTTTACTTGTTAGAATATTTATCTTGAAAGAAATACTAATAAAATTTTCAACAAAAAATCTTGAAATCATATGCAAGTTTGGATTTATGTTGTTGCCTCTCTTATGGAGTGTTTATAGGCATGGTGCTTATCATGGGATGTCTCGAGTGTAAAAATTAGAATTAGCCTCTTGGTTATAGAATTTGAATATATATGCTAGAGTGATTTACAACAATGGATTTAGCACAAAGGAAATGTGTTAATGTAATAGCAATGTTTGGAAGTTGGTTCAACAAACCTAATTTTGATGGTGTTGCTAAAGGAACCACAATAATGTAGTTTTTTGAAATATCACTATAATGTGGCCATCATGCAATACAAGTGAGGCTAATTTCAATCCCATATAACCACTTGAAAAAAGAATAGCATTATTTTATTTTTGTTTCACAACGATGCAACCCCAAGCTTGTATACCATGGTAAAATGTTTCCTGTGACACAAGAATGAAGGGACGGGATGGAGACGTCCTTTAGCCCTTCCCTTCATGTCCTCCCTTACCCCTCATTTATGTGGGGACATGGAAGTGATACCAAAGATCCCCTTGAGGAACAAGGGATTGCCTAGGTGTCCCTTACATTATATTATAGAGTTCCACTCTTGAAATCTAAAAGCTTAATATAAAGAGACAATAACATAAATGTGTTTATGCCTACAGAGCTAAAATATGTAGTGTTCTTTTTGTAACATAATGAATTGTCATAACAAATAGAAATTTGAAAACCTAACTCCCTCATATTCCAAAACTAAAGATTTTTTAATGAAATAATAATACAAATATAAGGGTGCTTGGATAGCTTTTGTTGAAAAGTGAAACACAACTCTAACATCTCTAAAGTAGTTTTATAATCTATTGATGTGCATGTAGCGAATGAATAACATCGCCACGAAATATTTCTAGATGTAATTAAGAATTAAGTCATTAAAAAATATCTATATACGATACTTTCAAGAGCATCTTTGGCAATCTAATGGCCCTATCATAAACAACAACTTTCTCTAAATTGTGCATCATTGTATTTATGTTTTGCCTATGATAATTCATTATTAATAGAAAAATCAATTATTAACTCAAATTTATGCATTTTAAAACGTTTTCATTTGTAACATTATTTTTTAATTTCTATTTTTTAATATTTAATATAAATGTTTTGTTTTACCAAATTTTAGGGGTCATCTAACCATCCCTGCATTTCCTCACTCCAATCAGACAAGTATTCCATAAAACAAAGATTTTCGTCTCTTATTTTCAAATAAAAATCTTGGAAATTTCAACATACTACACAAAACAAATGAGGTGACAAATCATTTAGCCAATCTTGATTTCAATATTTCACTTGGTTCAAATAACAAAATGTAATTGGGCAAAAGAAGAGTGATATCAAGGAGTGGACAGAGGAAAAGCAATCGACCAAAGAGAGGCCTCAAGGAGTTGAAAAAAACTTTATTGAAAATGAGTGCAAGTAAAAGATTGTAAAAGTTTTACCCATATATGGTTTACTTGTCCTAATAACAAAGGTAACATTTTGATATTGTGATGGAAATAGTGACTTTTAGAAGCCACATATAATTTATTAAATGTATAAACTTATAATTATTTTATTTATAATAAGTCGAAATAAATGAATTTAGAACATATAAAACATAATAAGATTGCATGGAACTGCTTATTAAAACTTCATAAATTAAAATGACATTGAATAAAATATTATTTAAGTATATTAAATTATCATTTTAATTATCAAATGGCATTAGCTCAACTGGTTAAATTTCTCAACTTTCAAGGAGGAGACCAAGGTTCAAATTTTGCCAAGCAATACATGCACAATTGTTAACCTATTGTAATACTATTATGTGGTCATGATATAATAGGGCGAGACCATTTCAATCCAATATAACCCATTAAAGGGAAAAAAAAAAGATCTATCATTTTTAATTAAATGTACTTAGATTAAATAAAACAAATTTTAAGTATGATCAATTAAAATAACCCTTAAGGAGCTAGCAACTAGCGCAATCCAAGAGTGAACCTCACCTTTTTCTTGTTTTAAAAAGCAAGTGTTGTGTGAGTAGGAAGCAAAGTGCAAGCAAGAAGCGAGCACCACTTGTTCTTATATCTTAGAAGAAACTGAAGACTAAAGGATTCATGTGAAGAAAATCTAGGTAACATGGCAAGAAAGTCATTTTTGAAAGTCCTTACTAGAAGTACGGATGCCCTAGTTAATAATAAGAGGAAGAGTGAATCTATGGAAAACTCTATCCAGGTAGCAGACTACAATAGAAGTGATTATCAAGGATGAGAGGATCGAGCATGATATAATGGTTCTAATAAGCAAAGTGTTAATATGTAAGTTCCATGGATTATGTTCAAGCTTATTAGAGATTCAAAATTGGACCAAGTGGAAATGGGGATTGAGTTCAAATCACTCCATGACTTTTCTTTCAAAAGAATTTTTTCTCATTATCTTCTCCAATTCAAAAACAAGGGATAAAATAATGGATGGTGGCCCTTGGTTTAGGGGCAAGATGCATTATCATGGAGTGAAATTTTCTATGGAAACGAAGACTATTAAAAGGGTCTTGATGTGGATTAGGCTTTTCAAAGAACATCAACGATACTCTATGGGGAGTTCATCCAAGAGGGACCAACTACTAAGGAGAGAAGGCATGCAGTATATACTTAGATGCGTTGTTATGGATATTTCAAAACCTTTATCACAATCTATCAGGATTAAATTTGAATTAAGAAAATATGATCAACAAATGGATTATGAAAACACTGCATTCGAATGTCTCGAATGTTATGAGACTAGACACATGGCCAAAGATTGCAAATTGAAAATGATGGAGAAAGAGATGGAATTTTATGGGCATAAGACAAACTTCAATATGAAACAAGGAGATCATATCATAGGAGAAGTTGGTTCAAATCAAGGGTTTTCCACTCCTCAAAAAGGGAGAAAAAAACTCTACATCATCAAATGGCAAAGACCATTGGAGTTTGCTCAAAACAAACATTAAAAGAAAAAATGACACAAGGTATGAGGAAGTACAATGTGCAAGTTCATATTCATGAGTTAAAAGTTCAAAGGAAAATGGGAAGGCAAATTTTAAAGTAAATCAAGCGAGGGAGGTCAAGGTTAATCTAGGTAAATCAACTTCATTTTCTTCAAGTAGCATAATATCCTCTACTTGCAATAAAAATGAAAGTAGTATAAGTGTATCGATTGCACTTTAGTGTTTCAAGAGCAGCATAATAAAGAAATGCATATGGAAGATATCCACGGAAATTTAGAGTTTTTTCGACAACATAAGAAAGTAATTAGTATGGAGGATCATTCATGTACTTTAGGGTTTTAGGGGCAACATATAGAAGAGTGTTTATGTGGCGATTCCTTGCATTTCAAATTCTTTAGTGCAATATAAATCTTTAAAGATAAGTCTCATTATGAACAATATTGGAAAATAGACGAGATCGCTGAAGATGATAGTGCTAGTGAGAATGTAAAAATGAGAGGAAGGTCATCAAAGCATGGACAAAGAGAAAAAGAAGTTCAAAGGGATATTGATTTGGGAAGCCATAAAAATATCACAAGTGTTAACAATTGTGGCTAAGCCCACTAATAGAAATAAAAAGTGATGATTAAAATGGTATTGTGGAATATAAGACCCCTAAGAAAATAGTTATTAAGGAATTAACAGGTTGTTGTAGTTTTGAGTTTATTTTTTTACAATATTAAGTAGTGTAGAATGTAAGGATGCATTCAAAAAGATTTGGAAGATGGGGGTTTTCTAGCAATTTCTTCTATACCAGCTTCTAGAGGAATTGCAACAAAATGAGACAAATACAAATGGGATGGACAATTGTTAGAAGCAAAAAGTAATTTGGTTGTTGGACTTTTTAATAGAAAAAAGGAAAACATCAAAGTTGGGGTTATAAATGTATATGCCCAACATCAAATGGCATTAGCTCAACCAAGTATATTCCTTAGCTTTCAAGGGGAGACCTAGACTCAAATCTTGCCAAGTGATACATGCATAATTGTCAAATTGTTGTAATACCACTATGTGGTCAAGATCTTAATACCGGTGGAGCTTGTTTCAATCCCAAATAACCAATTAAAAAATCTATATGCTCCAATTATAGTTACTCATGAAAGATTTTGGAAGGACTTTGGTATATTTTTGCAATTTGATCTATGGATCTATCTCCTTTGGAAAAGAATGGATGGTCTACATCAATGCAAGATTTTGCTTTGTGTGTTAATTCAAGTGGCCTTTAGGATGGTATTCCTTCAAATTTTCAATATACATGGGATAATAGATGCATTAGGTAAACTCATATAGCAAAAAAATTGAATAGATTTTTGTTATCCAACACATGGTTGCAAACAAAATATACAATTTCTTCAAATATTTTATTATGAGTAGGGTCACATCACAAACCCATTCCTTGACTTGTGATTTACTCAATAATGGTCATCTAAAGTCATTTTGCTTCTGGTCTATATGGCTCCAAGACCCTGATTTCTTCCATATGGTTATGTTATGGTGAAATAAAGCAAATTTTGAAGAATCATGTATGTACAAGTTTGTTCAAAAGATAAAATATGTAAAGGGGTAAACAAAGATGAATAGCAAATCTTTTGGTAACATTTAAAAAAAATGAAATTGAATCCAAACTCAAAAATTTACGAGAGTAGAAATCAATGGAGTGGACCAGGATTCTTATATAAAAGAAAAACAATTACTTTCTAATTATCATAATGCATTGAAAAAGGAGTCATATTGGTTCCAAAAATCTAAGGAGAAATGGCCCAAGGATGAAGATAGAAATACTAAATTTTTTCATCCTATGACAAAAAAAAAAATTATTTTTTATCACATCAAAAATATTTTAACTCTAGATGGAAGAAATGTTGAGGAAGAAGAAGATATCAGGAAGGAAGGAAGCAATTAATATTTTCAAAAATATTTTGTCAAATAAGAAGGCACAAGGTAAGCTTTTGCAAAATATTTTATCAAAAAGGGCAAATTGAAAGCTTGATGAAAATATCTATGGAGGAGCCACACAAAGCAATTTTATTTTCCCATCCTAACAAGGCACCTAGCCCCAATAAATTTCCTACAATTTTCTTTTAAAATCTTTGGAATTTATAGAAGAGTGATATGTTGGTTGGTTGAAGAGGCCCCAAAAAGGAAGGATACAATAAAAGAGATCAATGTCACTTTTATTACATTAGTCCCCAAGAAAGGCAAGACAAAAATTTTGCTAGTTTTCACCTAATAAGCCTTTGTAATATAATTTATAAGATCATTTAAAGAATTATGACAAACAAGTTGAAAAGCATTCTAGATAGTATTATCTCAAATGAACAAGGTGGTTTTATATCAAGTTAAACAAATTTTAGATGGTGTAATCCTTACACGAGTCCATACATTCTCTTCATTCCACGACAAAAACCAAATATGCTTATGAAATCAAATATGAACAAAGCATATGATGAGGTTTTTTGGATTTTTCTATATGAAAATTTGGTTTTGATCAAGGTAAGTGTGAATGGATTAAATGTTATTATAGCACTCTGAAATATTCTATTTTGATCAATGGTTCTCCTAATTTAAGTCATCTCATAGGCTCTGCCAAGGTGATCTATTATCTCCTTGTCTATTTATTATTCTTGTTAAGGCATTAGGGAGAGTTTTCTCAAAGTCGTAAGGAAATATCAAAGGTGTTCAAGTTGCAAAAAAATGGCCCCTTGAAATCTAATCCCCAATTTGTTAATGATCCTTTCTTTTGGGTCATCCCTCAATCAATGAAGCCATGAAGTTTAAGTCCATGTTATCATGTTATGAGAAGCCTACTACACAATTGGCCGATACTACAAATTCCAGGATTTTTTCATTAACATTGCCCTAGATTTACAATGCATCATTGTAGATATTTTAGGGTTCTAAATTAAGAAAATAAAAATCAAACTACTTGGGTATTCCTTTGTCTTATAAGGAAATAAAAAGGAGCTTTGAGTCTCTTGTTTGGATAGAATGAAAACTTGTTTGGCAAGTTGGAAAGAAAAGTTCTTCACCATGGTGGGAAGGCTAAAATTCATAAAGACTACATTGCAATCTATCCCTATTTATATGATGTCACTTTCAAGATTACCAACACATATAGCATCAAAAATTGATCAAATTCAAATTCAAAGAGACTTTCTTCATAAAGGATGTGAGGAAAAAGTTAGGCTTCCTCTTTGTAAGTGAGATAAGGTTTGCAATGGAAAGAATATTGGAGGGGCAAGCTTGCAAAATTGCAAACTCAAGAGTTTAGCTTTAGGGGCAAAACATGGGTAGAGATTATTCAAAGATCAAGGAAAGAGTTGGGCAAAAATGTTACTTCTACTAATGCAATGAAATTATTTAGTAAAAGAATCCTTACGAAAGGATCACCAACATGGAACTTCATATCATAGTTTGTGATTGATCAATAAACATATTAGATGGTCAATCAATGAGAGGAATTATGTAAAATTTTTGTTTGATGCTTAGTTGAAGCATTGACTTGTTATCTCTTATTCAAAATACCAACCATTGGCTCGAGCATGTCAAGCTTGTAAGGGGCCAAAGGTCAAAGATTATATTAATGTGGGCAACAACACCGATCATGGATTTCTATTAGTAACATGGTTAGAGATGAATTTAAACAAATTGCAAATGAGCTTCAAAAGATGCTTCAAGAGTTTTATTTGTTTATTTTTACACAAAAGGATGAATTGGTTTGGAATCTATCAAAAGATGGTAGATACTTGGTCAAGTTGTAATACGAGGATTTTAGAACAATTGAAAATTCCTACTCCCAAGGATTTCCCTTGGAAGAATGTTTGGCTACAAGAGGGTCTCCCTAAGGCCTCAACATTTTTTTGGTTAGCTATTTAAAGTAAAATTCTTACATAAGAGAGTCGACAAAGAAGAGGATATCATGGACCTTTTGGATGTGTCTTTGTGAGAAGAATTTAAAAACACCAAACCATTTACTTCTTCATTCTTTCTTTGCTCACACTATTTGGGGCTACTTTTCCAAATATACAAGAATATATTAGGTAGCTCCATCAACATTGAAAGAGTTGATGAAACATTCAATTAATTATTTTAAAGCTAAAGCATTATGTATTCTATTAAGGATTGCTCCAACCGTTATTTGTTAGAATTTACAACTTGAAAGGAATAATAGAAATTTTTAAATAAATCTCAAAATCATGCCCAAGTTTGGAACCATATTATTGCCTCTAGAATGTTTATAGATATAATGCTCATAATGAGAAGTCTCAAGTAGGAAAAAATAAGTCTTAGCCACTTGGTTAAATGATTTGAATATACATGGAAGAGTTATTTGCGACAATAGCACTAAAACAAAGGATCTACAACAATCTATGGTAAATGGAGATGTTTAAAAATTGGGTTTATCAAAATTAATTCCAATGGTGCTTCCAAAGAAAACCAAATAAAAATCGCGTATTGGTCTTTTTCAATTAATGAAGGCAAATTTCTCCTCACTTGCTTAGAATCATATGGAACTTCAACTAACCATGCGAAGTCTAGGGCACTTCATACATAGATTAAAATTGCAATTGAAAAGGGATGGAAATCTATTTTAATTGAGAGAAATTCACAAATTATTATTAATGCAAATAACAAAAATGGATGTAGAAATTGAATTAAAAATAATATTATTGTTGATGTCCATCATCTACTATTAGAGGCAATATCTTGGAAATGTGAGCATATCTACAAAGAAGGAAATCAGGTAGCAAATAATTTAGATAATTTAGTCAATCATGTTGTTGATCTCCGTCTTGGTGAAATTCAAACTTTAGAAGGCAATTGGCCAAGTGAGATTTTATCTCTTAATGAAAATGATGTCAAGGAGTTGATTGCGGCAACATAGTACCTTTAAGAAAGATGAGTATATTTGACAAAAAAGGAAATACAAAAAATCTTGGATAAAAGGGCAAGTTGGATATGGTTTAATTGACCTAACAACAAATGTAATATTTTGGTATTTCGATGGAAGTGGCCCAAATAAAAACCACATATAACTTATTAAAAACAAATAAAAAATAAAATAAGATTATTATAAATATAAAAAAAAAACTTAAAAGGATTTTTGCACCACTTGGGGCAATTAATTTTCAATAACTTTTGTTTTCTTCTAATAACAAGTGATCATACTTCAATGACTTTTTAACCTTGTAGAAGTTGGTAAGGATCATAAAATAGGAAACAACAAAACACAAGCAAAGCCCAAACACTCTTAAATATGATGATCCTCAAGTGTCTCTCTATGTAGAGAGAAGCATATGCAACAATGTTTTTTGTTGTTAGATCGCCTATTAAATATGTAGCATCAAACATCTATTAAAAAAAATTAAGTAAATAACATTAAACATAAATTATGAAAATAAATGCTTAAAAAATGATACATAGGTGGAGCCCTCAAAATACCATATAATCATCAGATAATGTTTCAGTATACTTGTCTAATATTTATATTAATCCTTGAATCTTTAATATAATTTATAAAAGGAGCATCAGATAAGTCCGTAAATTTTGATTGAAAACATGGTACTTCAGAATTCTCCTCATCCGTAAAGATGCGTGGAACACCTACAAAAGTTATAACAATTTTTTTAAATGGAAATGAAGAGGTTAGCACCTAGTTTTGAAGAGCTAAAGTTATGTATATACCTTTCATTTTTAAACAAATGCATTTTCTCAATTTATATTCACATAATTCTAAGTTTATTAGTGAATTAACTATGAATAAAAGCAAATTTTAAATGGCATCAGCTCAATTGGTTAAATTCCTCAACTTTTGAGAAGATAACATGTTCGAATCTTGCCAAGAAATACATCATAATAGCCAAGCCCCTTCTAATCACATATAACTAATTTTAAAAACTATAAATAAAAGCAATAAAGGTAAACATTTTTCTGCTATACATTATCATAAATGACTGTCATTCAAAACCCTTTCTCCAAAAGATAAGAAAACATACAACAGTCCTCACATGCATGAAAAGTCAGCCTAAATATTTTAGCTTATAACTTATTTGACTTCAATTACATTAAAATGTTATAGACACCCACGTATCCAGGCACTTTTTCATGCCTTAACAATATATCTGTACCTATTCTTCGAATGAAAGAAACTAAAGGATCATGTAGGCAAATTTATTTGTAGTTATAAGATATTTCCTTCCAATGCTTATTTATATCTTAATAATTGAGAACCTTTTTAGATAGCCCATTACCAACTTCTAAATCAATGCACCTGATACTAGACCTCAACATCATAAGTTTTGCATAACGGCAGTTCAGATCTAACATTAAAGGTCCAACGTAAGTTACCAGGTTATGATTTTCACTGACTGTTGTTTGTTTAAATATATTTGTTAAATTTGTTTGCCTGAGGTAAAAAATTGTCAAAATTCTGACAATTTTGATAAAATTCACTGAATCTTGTGACAGAGGGTCTAACTTAAAGATCACTATCATAAGGTAATAAAAAGGTAATAGAAATAATTAGTCCTCATTATAAATGTTGAGTTTTCATCAGATGATCTTAGTCGGTTGTTTTAGTAATATCTTTTTCAAAGTCATCTGTACAAATACCATAAGTTTATAATTAGGTTTAGCGATTCCATAGGGCAGTTTGTCTCAACAGTTGAGTCTTGTCCATATATAAACAAAGACACACACACTGTTCTCGTGTCCCGTGTGTTTGGTCATTATTGTGGTTTATGCTGTCCAAATATGGTATGAAGAGTGTCAATGACAATATGCAAGACTCGAGGAGAAGAGATTTTGGAAACCAGATATCCAATAAGCTCTTTTGGCCGATGATGTCAGCAACTTATTCAAAAAAAAATTGAGGGAGCAGCAAGATTATAACTGTACGAAAGAGATTACTTACTAAAGACCCTAAGTCGCCAAATTTTAAAATAATAATTTTTTAGAGGGAGCAACAAGACCATAACCAATTTAAGAAAATGCAACACAAATAATACAAATGATGTGTTAGATGCCACATGAAAGCAAAACCACTACGCAAATACAAATATTAGTTAACAGCTGATTAGAGAGATCT
This sequence comes from Wollemia nobilis, assembly GCA_028583015.1. Taxonomy (NCBI): domain Eukaryota; kingdom Viridiplantae; phylum Streptophyta; class Pinopsida; order Araucariales; family Araucariaceae; genus Wollemia; species Wollemia nobilis. The sequence goes on along the minus strand of JAQPPZ010000853.1, from coordinate 2,222,140 downwards.
TTTTGTTCATTGTAAAACCTCCCACAGAACACCTCTAGCTTCCCCGACCAACTGTTGAATTTTTCAAGATATACCATCCACTCCCATGACTAAATTTCAAGCTTAGCCTTCACTTTGAAAAAGCAGAACTGAACCATTTCTTCATGAAATAATCTCTTCCTCTTCTTCTTGGTGAATTTCTTTCTTTTTCCTTCTCGTGCTAATATTTCTTTTCTTTACCTACCATAGTTAACATTAATTTGGGGAAAATAGTTAATGCAGAAATGTTGGCTTCCATTTAGGGGAAACAGGCCTCAAAACCTACTTATTTGTTTTCTGCCATATCTGCCAGAAAAAATTCTGTGCTTATCTTCAGTTTCAAGGATGTATGGGAACAAGTCTCTCTTAATAGCAATCTTTCCCTGATTGTTAAATGATATAAATACCTACTATATCCTTCATACCACAAAAAAGTAGCTCCAATACCAAATTCATTCCTAAGTCAGACTGCTTTGAGGCAATTCCATTCACAGACACAACCTCTTTACAAAGAAGTTAACAATCACTAACTTTTTTCATAACTCTAAATGTTGAATACATAAGAAATTTAACAATTTCACAATAGAAGCTACTGAAAATGCAGAACAGGAACTGCCTGAAAAAAGCAAACATTCACACAAAGTACACACAGAATTTATGTAAGGAAACCCCCTGGGGGCAGAAAATTCCACAGGGAAAATTTGAAGTAACTTTATCCCCATAACAATGTGTCCTTCCAGATGCGTACAAAGATATTGTTTCCCTTGGAACAGAATATACTGTGCTTACCCTTTTTTTTGGACAACTATAGCAGTCACTGTTTTCCCTACTCTACTCCCCTGCACCCTACTCTTTAGTACTGCAAGAGAACAACCCTCACTCTGTTTTTCCTCATTTTTTAAGTCTTTTCCCTCCAAAATCGGGGTCCACATCAATCTTAACAGTTGGAGATGGTGGCAAAGTTTCTTGGGCTTCTTAAACACTCAGCAAGGTCTAAAGCTTCTTGACATCATTGCCTCCTAATCAGGGTTGAATTTGTCATTACCACATGAATTTTGCATTATGTTTGTATGGGAGGTGATTCTCCTAATGGTACCTAATATCATAGCTCTTGAAAGATGGCACCAAGTGGCACATATCATCTCTATTTCTATTGACACTTTAGATTCATTTTGAATCGTTTATTTAATATTAAACAATGGACCTCATCCCTCCATCCACTTTCAGTAGCAGGAAGCAGTAAGCACCCCTCAGAGGATATGGCTGCATCCTTCTCATATGCTTTTAGAGCTGCACGGCAGTGCCTCATCCATATATCAGCTACCACAGAATCTTTTCCATGCATAGGACAAAATAATTGACATCATCCATGTCCACATTCCAGAAGATCTAAACAGGCATGCATTTTTAATGTCCTCTCTGCATCCTCCTCCACTCACAATCCGCACCCCTCTTCCTAACAACAGATTTCCTACAATAGTTTGAGTCCACATTATGCCATGCCTGGAGATAATATATTGCTTGTATTATTATATATGTACCATATCACCTACACAGAGACATATCATGCCCGTTTTGAGTCACAGTTTGCATTACCGTATTCTTTGAAACACTATTTCTGGTTCGTCCAAGGCTATTGTAAAAAAGCATAATGTTTGAGTTCCACTGACCTACTTTGGTAACTCATGGACATTTTTCTTTTATATGGGATTGAAACAGGCCTCACCTGTATTATATCATGACCACATGGTGGTATTACAGCAGCTTGGCAATTATGCATTCACTTGGCAAGATTCGAACATTGGTCTCCTCCTTGAAAGTTGAGGAATCTAACTGTTTGGATTAATGCCATTTGATAACCCGTGTACAATAATAAAAGTTCTTTTTTTCTTTCTTTCTTTCTTTCTTATGCATGGTACAACTAGCTAAAGATCAATGGCACCTTGTAAATAATATCCATGTAACATTGATGCCTACTGGCCATTTCTCTCCAACTAAAGATGCAAAGTAGGTGATATGGAAATGTATTATCTAGCCCAATTTCTTTGCATATCAGATGGTGATTCCCCACTAAGATTAGGACATTGCTTGCTGTCCAAAATGCAGCAAGTGCAAGGTGGGTAATTTGTCCTAGCTCATTATTTGAAATAATACAGCAGAAACTGTCTGTCCTTGCCCAATTGTCAATTGAATGGACAATCCCTTAACAAAAAAATATGAACTCACAGATCCTTGATCATCAACAAGGTAATGAGTGATCCATCTGCATCTATAAATGGATAATAATATATGCTTCTGTCCTTCTAACAGATAGAGCATAAAGGTTGAACTAGTTTACCTCAAATTTGAGTCAAGCAAATTTCAGAGCCTTCTAATGCACCAAGCTTGACACCTGTCCTTTTTGTTTGGATCGGTCATCAGGAATTCTCAGTCCATGTGACAAGTCACACCAAAAGGAAGCATTTTAATTTTGTTCATTGTAGGCAACAGAGAGAATAAACTAGAAGGAATTATTTTCTTTGCAACAGAAAATAATATTTGTGAATGCTCCACAGAAAAGAACTTGTCTTTATTCCTTATTAAGATTAATACCATAACATATTCTCTAAGATCTGCAAAGGAACTGAAAGAATAAACTAAAGGCAACAAGATTGGTTCTTTTTAATTCCACATTTTGTGAATTTACCAAATAAAAATAGGACTAACCATGGAAACATTGCCTTGCAGGTCCAGCCATAAGCAGAGCATCCCCACTTCGAAGGAACATGGAAATTGGCGGATCCTGTCGAGACTCTCCTCCCAGAAGAAAAATTGCCTTGCAACCTAGACTGCAATACCGAATGAGGAATAGAAGATGAGCATAGCCAGATATGTTGAACTCAATGGTACTCCTAAAAAATCTTGAATATCAAATGGCAATGATGTAAAAATATATTAACCCAAGAAAGATAGTTGTATATTGACGAAAGCGTCCAATACCTTATGCTTACAATAGGTTTACTCCAATCAGCTTCCATGTCATCAAGATGACCTCCCAGCATGTCGTCTTCAGAAAAAAATTGATTAACAATTTAGTCTTTTTGATCTAGAAAATTACTAATGCCAAAAAAAACAAGAAAGCAAAAATTCTACAGAACCAATTTTGCACAAAAACATCACAATTTTCTAATGTCACCTATGTTCAACCAAAAAAGAAAGGACTTTCAAGAGCTAATAAGCAATTTGAAGCATACAATTTATACTGAAATCAAGTGAACTCTCAAACTAGAAAAAATATTGATACCAGAACCAAAATAGTTGACAATTGCCGCTTCTGCATGAAACTCCCCCTTTTGCATGGCAGGTCTTGCCAACTTCTTTGCAAGCTGTGAAAGCATGTCCGGAATGTTCATATGTGGAAGGGAAACATCATAGTTACGCTGCCAAGAAAGGGCTTCCAAATTAGCCCTCATTTGTACAAGAAAACTTTTTGCTAAATGCATGGAAGTCAAACAACATTATTCTCAGGGCCTGGCAGGATGCAAAGTGTTAAAACATGAAAATACTTCACAAGTTTAACATATACCTTAAATAACACATGCTCTAAAACACAGTAACAGTTCTGGAAAACAAGCTAGTTAAAATAATGTAGCAAGAAATCTGCAACATGGAAAGAAATCAGGTAATAAGCAATCAATCCTATGATTGGGAGTTGCAATTGATCCCTAGAACAATAAACAAGTTTGGATGAATGTGTACACAAATCACAAATGAACCAGAGCTCCAGAAATGATAAGAACTATATGATTGGATTTACGTTTAGAACCTCCCTTTTCATACCTAGATTTTGAGCATTCAGTCACATAAAATAGAGCTAAAGAGCACAGCACAGGAATGAGCGGACAAGGAGCAGGGGATACCTGTTAGAAATCGCTGAATAATATCCCCAAATCTAGAGGATTGTAATATGTGGAGGGTACAGCCAAATAATAGATCTATTACAGTTATAAAATAAAAAACCAATAACACAGTTGGGAAAATCGCTGGTTAGTCGCGAGACTCACATCCCTGCGGTGTTAATTGTTTAATTATTAGGAACCGATTTTTGACAAGTACTCGCAGGAAAACTGCCAAAAAAACTAACAGTGAAAAAAGAATCCAAAACTTGGATAATGACAGTTTTGCCAAGTTTTGCCAAGTTTTCATGGTGATGAGTTTTTCGGTGATTTTTTCCGCTAGTGCTGGCCAAAACTTGGTGCCAAACAATTGAGCAATTAACACGGCAGCCCATGAAACTTGCAGTTTTCACAAGTTCTCGTGAGTTACTAGCAATTTTTCCAACTAGGGCTCCTAAAATAATCAATCTCATCATTAATAAATAATTATAACTAGGGATCAATCATCCACAGCAAATTTGAATGCATTCTTCTTACTTTCCAAGCACTAATAAACAGAGAAGAAATATTATTCTTCCACTATACCCTGTCCATTAAAATAAGTTTGAACATTCTTTTTTGCATCTCATAAAGGTGAATTAAGAAGCAACATTCCACAACTATGTGCAACATGTCTTAGCCAATCTTCTGGCATCCGTAATTGCTTAAGTGTTTACGGAAAGACAAAACATTGTGAGGCAGATCAGTCACTGAATGATGTTATACAGACATTTCAAAAAATGCATGCAAAATCCTTGGACACTCATAGAGTTGTGTAAATCATTTGCAAGAAATACATATCTTTATAAAGCTATACAATTGAGTCCTTGATTCATAATAAAAACCAATCATATATATTACTTGCACATGCCAGATAACTAAAAAACATTGATGTTGCCAATGGGTTCAGATGCTAAAAAGTCTGCTATTGCATTTTTCATTATGAAGGGAGTTTTATTTGGCCTAAGTGGCATTAGTTTCAGAAATTCCCACTTCAATCCTTAAGCTAAAATCCTTTGACTATCCAAGCTTTTGCCAGTAAAGATTCTCTATTGTTCATAGAAACCCGGGGTAAAATTAAGCATAATTCTTTAGTTTCTTTTTACTTCTTTGAAATTAAAAGTAGGGCACATGACTGGACCAGATTTCTAGTAGAAGTTGAAAAGACTTTTGAAGTGCTGTAAGGCTCAAATTTGGCCTATCCTTGACCTCAAATTCCCCTCAACTCAGTTTCAGTGACTCTAACTCAGATGCTTAAGTTTTCCTGCTTCAATGATATTTATAATCATTAATATATAAGTACACACAGACACTATACACAATATAAAATCTAATTTATAAGTGTATGGATATTGTGTATATAAGATATAATAGCTTAAGTTACTAGGTTCAGGTTCAAGTTTGACAAGGATAAAAATCAATCTTTAAAAAATAGCTATAAAATTCATTATGAAGTTCAAAAAAATAAAAAAATATTTTAAATGTAATGCGTAAAATAAATATAAATATGTACAAGGAACTTCATTCAAAAGAAGATTGACTTGCAAATGCCTGTGAATGAGTTGCCCCAGGATAATTTTGTCCTATTGAGATCACTTTAACTTTCTCCTTGGTTGTTTTATTTCAACATTTAGTTTTTGTAGAGGTAGAATAGAGTCAAATATATGTTAGAACGAAAAATGGAAATGGGACAAGTTTTAAGTTTTCTTTTTTAGTTTTTTTGGCTCCTTCTATTGGTTGTTGTTTGTCCAGTTAATTTTGTCAAACTTCTTCATGTAAAGTAGAAAATCACTGAAGTCCAAAAAATTTTGATAAAAATCATCGAATCTGGTAATGCATTTATTAATTGTTACATAATTTCATATAATACACACATATATATTAAACTACAAACTAATATTATATAATGTATTTCATAACATATATGGTGCGAGCTAAGAGCAAGTGTGAGCCAAGAGGAAGCCTCACATTTTCTTGCTCCAGATCATTGAGAAAATTCAAAATAAGAAAGAATTCATATAAGGAAAAGCTAGGAAGCGTACAAGGAAAGCCCTAATTGGAAATCAGGATGCCCTAGCTAGAATTATGGATGCCCAAGTTGGAGATAAAAGGAAGAGCGAATATATGGCAAGTCTGACCCAAGGAGTAGATGTTACACCAGAAGTGATTACCAAGGATGACATGATCAAGCATGATATAATGGTTCTTAAAAGCAAAGGATTAATATGTAAGTTCCATGGATAGTGGCAAGGGTTTTCGGAGATTCAAAATTTGGATCAAGTGGAAGTGGGGATTGAATTCAAATTGCTCCATGACTTGTCTTCCTAAAAGTTTTTCCCTCGTCTTTTCTAGTTCGGAAATCAAGGATACAATAATGGGTGGTGGCCCATAGTTTGGGGGGAGAGATGCCCTTTATTTTAGAACATGGAATGATAATTTTTTGTCAAGATAGAAACTATTAAAAAGCTTCTACTGTGGATTAGGCTTTTTACACTTCCATATCAGTTTATCAATAAGGATGTTTAGAAGAATATTGGGAATACTCTCGAGGAGTTCATCCAGGAGGGGCCAACTAATAGGAGTGAAAGCATGTTGTATATACCCGGATATGTGTTGCTATAAATATTTCAAAACCTTTGCCATGATCCAATAATATTAAATCTAAATCAAGCGAATGGGATCAAGAAGTGGATGATGAAAACATTGCATTCCAATGCCGCAATTGTTATGAGATTGGACATATGGCAAGAGATTGCAAAGTGAAAACGATAAAGAAAGAGACAAAAACTTTTGGTCATGAGACAAACTTCAAGATGAAGCAAGGAAATCATATTGTAATAGAAGCTAGATTAGATCAAAGATATTCCACTCCAAAAAAGAGGCAAAGAAAGCCTATTTGTAACATCAGATGACAAAGGCCACCATAGTTCACTCAGATCAACTGTTAAAAGAAACAAAGAAGAATACAAGGGATGAGAAAGTACAATGTGCAAGTTCAAATTCAGAAGGAATTAAAGGTGCAAAGGAAGATGTGGAGGAAAATTTTAAAACAAAGGAGGTGAAAGAGGTCAAGTTTATTCCAAGTAAATCGTCTTCATTTTCCTCAAGTAGTATAAAATCCTCTCCTTGCAATAGAAATGAAAGTAGTGTAAAGGTTATCCCTTGCATTTTTGGGCTTCAAGAAGTAGCATAGTAAAGAAATGAGAATGGAGAATATCTATAGCAATTTAGGGTTTACATGGCAGCATAAGAAGGTAATTGCTATGGAGAAGCGTCCTTTCACTTTAGGGTTTCCAAGGAAACATAAAGAAGAAAGTGCTTTTGAGGCTATTCCCACTTCAGATCCTTTGGAGCAAGACAAACCTATAGATGATAAGTCCCAACATGAACTATGTGAAACATAGTAGAGAAACTCGGACTCGGCGCAGACTCGGCAAGGCCAATTTTGGACTCGAACTCGGCAAAAGAACTCGAAAAAACTCAAAAAATAAAAAATTGACGAAGAAAATGCAAATTTTTATTGGAAAAAAGTTTTTTCATGCATATCACAATTAATTAACATTATACAAGTCTAAATTTAATACTGTAAGCATTACAACCTTAAACTACACATGAAAGTGACAAAACACGCATCAATGTACCTATCGAGTGGCTATTAGATTTAGTCTTGGAGCACCTAGAGGACATTTGGCGGTTCTTCAAATGGCCTCTTGCTATTTTATGTACATCTTATAAATCTCACTAGGATTGTTCCTAGGCCCAGTGGTTAGATGAATGTTCTAGAGAATGTATATTACAAGGAAGTGCAAAGAAATTTTGCTCTTGATTATTGAAGGTGTTACACTTTGCATGGGGCGGGACATATTGCCATGGAACTCCATACAAGATTGGTTTAGATTCCTCTTAATGTTGTCTACCCTTTTGGTCTCAACTTCCAGTGTTGATCTTCTTTGACCTTATCTCTATACTCTATTGACTAATTTTTCTTTTCCTTTCATCTTTGGTCCTTTGCAATCAGGTGGGCCCTGTGACATTAGCCTTCCTTTTGGTTCTTGTTTTTTTTACCTCAAATGTAATTGAAAACTACGAAAAAATTGGGTTTAGGATTCAAATGAGCGTTTTTTGGGTCTGATTTCAACTTTGCTTTGCTCTCTCTAGAAGTGGAAACAGCAAAAATGAGGCCAATTTCAAAAGAAAAAAAATTAATGACATTTTTCTGTGTTTTTGCCATTGCAACTAAGTTTTTTTCTTGGACTTGCAAGTCCAAAAAAACTCGTGAGTAAAGAAAAAATTTGTGAGTCCAAAAAAACAAGTAAAGAAAAAACTCGGCGAGTCTTGAAAAACTTGCCAAGCCGAGTCAAAAAAACTTGTGAGGGCCAACTCGGGTGCAGCCTCAAGTTTTTCAAAAACTCGTCGAGTTTCATAACTATGGTGTGAAAAAATCGAAGAGATTGATAAAGATGGAAGGGTTGGTGAGAATGAAAAAAGAGAGAAAAACCCAAGAAGCAACAACAAAAATAAAAGAAAACTCAAAGGGATATTGATATGGGAAAACAAAAGCAAATATTGTAAGTGTTAACAAGAAATGGGACTAAACCCACAAATAAAAACAAAAAGTGATGATGAAAATGATATCTTCAAATATTAGGGACATAAATAAGACCCCTAGGAAAAAGAGATATTAGGGAATTGGCAGGTAGCAAATATTTTAGCAATTCATGGTGTTGATTTTCGTCTTGACAAAATTCAAATTTTAGAAGGCAACTAGCCAAGTGATATTTTCTCTCTTAATAAAAAACGATAATAAAAGAATTGATTGTGGACATGCAGCAGTTTGAAGAAGATGATGAATATCTTAAATAGAAAGACAAATGAAGTATATCTTTGATAAAAAGGCATGTTAGATATGGTTTAATTAACCTGATAGCAATATAATGAGAGCAATGTAATGTTTTGTTATTTAAATAGGAGTGGCCCCCAATAGAAGCCACACATAGCTTATTAAAAAAAACATATATTATAATTTTTAATTTGCATTTTAAAATTATCTTTTATTATTAAATTCCTGCTTCCTATCAAATGTATTAGTTCAACTGGTTAAATTCCAAAACTTTCAAGGAGGAGACCCAAGTTCAAATCTTGCCAAGTGATACATGCATAATAGCCAAGTTGTTATAATACCACTATGTGGTGATGATGTAATATGGGTAGGACCCATTTCAACCCCACATAACCAATTTTAAAAAAAAGTCTCCCTACTTCCTAAGTTGAGGGACCTTTCCACATCTGCACTTAGAATGCAGTTGCATCCAGACCCATGCTTCTGCTAAGTGTTTTAAATGCATACATCTGGACTCTGTCGTTTGACAGTTATGATGCAAAAACATCACAGAAATTTACAATATTCAGAGTCTCCTTTCCAATATCTTAGCACAAGTCTTCAACACTCCATAAAGGCAAAGAGGGCCAGAATAAGCATCTGCTGCAGTCCTGAATGTTCTATATGTATGACAAAATTAAAAATATATAGAATAATAAAATCACAAAAATGCATGCATATGGTTCGCATAAAAATATATAGAACAATAAAATCACAAAATTGCGTGCATATGGTTTGCATCAAGGCCCATGAGCTTGACACTGTAAATAAATAAACATTGAATTTATAATGACTTTTGGTTTTTATGATCTTTCAGCTCTACCTCAAACCTTTCAAATATGTGATGGAACAAGTTATAAAAACAGCAATTTGGTAAGCAATTTCCACAAGTTGCAATAGAGCAGAAAAAATATATATATCAGCAATAGCAAGGCTAAGATGAACTCAACAAATCCAGATCCAGATCACAGAAGCAAGTACAAGCCATTAAAAGAGGGCAAAGTCTCTTACACCACTAGACAGGGAAAAATCTCATATGCACACCAAAGGGAAGAGAAGAAAGATTCTTTGAAATGATAAAAAATCATCACATATCCCTTCCTATTTATAGACTTCTAAAGTAACAAACCCTAACCCTAATGCACTCTGATGCACAAGAGCCAACTCATTCTAACTCATCATCCCAAGCCAATAAAATAAAGATAGATGGCATGGCTATATCAGGACCATTACAAAATAACTATTACTATTTTAATCCAATATTTACATCATCCATGTAGGTTGACAACATAGTTGGGAAAATAGCCAGTTATTCCTAAAAAATCGCAAAAGCTGCAAGTTTTTTGTCCAACTGAATTAATTGCCCAATTACTTGGTGCCAAGTTTTGGCAAGTGCAAAAAAAATTGCTGAAAACAACTTGCAGTGGAAAAATCGCCCAAACTTGGCTAATGACAGTTTTGTCAAGTTTTGCTGATAGGAACAGTTTTTGCTTTTTAGGTATTTTTTATGAACACATTCTTTTCGAGGTTTCATTCGCAAAATTTTGGTCAAGTCTCGAGCCTGATTGAAAATTTTAGGATGCCAAGTAATTGCAGAGTCTGAGTTTTTTTACTATGTTAAGAACTACTTTGTTGATACCAGTATGCTAATCGCTTCCTAGTTTTCTTAGCCCAAGACATTTTTCTATGGACATTGTTAGATCTTTTATAGATTCAACTGCAGTGGTAGATGATCATGTTGCCAGGTCTGCTCTAACCATTCACACAGACTTGTGAGACGATTGGTTTCCAATATCAATTTTCAGCTGTGCTCCTTATTTGTCGCTTGCTTCTCTTGAGAAGTCCTCCTTTGCATGGTTATATGTCCTTGTACTTGAATCTGGGTTTACCTGCTTTGGATTTACTCCTTTGGTTATATTTACATTTTTTATTGTTTTTGTAAGATTACCAAGGCACAAGGATGCAGATATGTTTCCAGTGTGCATGTGAGTATTGGATAGGGTACTTTACAAATCCAGGTGAGTGGATGCAGGGGTACAGCAAATTGCAATATATATTAAAATACTAAAATATGCAGCAAAATTAAATGTAAAACTGGGTACTAGGGTGGATCAAAATTCCAATCATTGGAATGTGCCACTAAAAGCATGAATAATAAAAATAATACTTAAAAATTACAAATTACAAATTACAAATTAAAAAATGAGGTGATCGGGACCCCTCATAAAAACCTTTGTAAACTCATTGAAAAAAAATTACAAATTAAAATAAAAAAATCAATAACACAAATATATTGGTTAAAGACGTAGTAAGTTTAGCTGAAGCTGACAAGAAAATAATTACTGCCTGAATCAAATAATTATTAAGATTTACTTTAATGTTTTCCATTGGTAATATTTGCTTTATTTTATAACATTAATGTGTTTTCATATAAACTATTTATTATTATTCTTGTGGTTGCACTTATGCTTCAAGAAGAAAACTAACAATCCAAATCTGGTAAAGCAGACTATGATAGTGCAAAGTTTTGGAAATATTACTCTACTAAGATGCAATGCATAGACAGTAGAGGTGGAATTTTGGTACTGTGAATGCTGCTGAAGAAAAATGTCAAGAACAAGGATGCTAAATTTTGGAATATTTGTGTTCACACAGAAAATTGAAGAAGATCCCGAAACTGAAAATCAAGAATTCAGACTTTTTATGAAAAATGATGTACGTATCTAGCTATATCAACTCAATTGATATGAGAATTGAATCTGTTTGTAAACTCTCAAGCTCTAAAGGAGAGAGTTGTGATTTGTCAAGGGTGGGGGACCCGAGTACAACCTCTTGTTCTCTAGCAAAAAAATAACACAGATATAGCAAAATTATGTATTAATCATTCACATAATTTATAGATATTAAAAAAATAATGATTAGCACTACACATCAAGATGTTGAATTCAAATTACAGAGTATGCATGCAAGTGTGGTAGAGGTGCATGCACCTAGAGCAATGGGTCTGCAAACCCAATAGCTGTGTGTTTTAGTTATTAGTTACATTTTCAGCTCCTAAGGCTCCTTATATCCTGGTATTTTTCTAGTGTAACTAGATATGCATCCAAGTCCCAAAGACCAATTCTAGTCACTCGTACATATCTGGTTTCGTATGTTATCTTCAGAACCATTGCATAAACCATGTGATTTTACCTCCTCACATTATATACAAGTAGGAGATGAAATTCATGCTATAAATGGAAAGGCTTCTGGGAGCAGAAGTGACTAATGTGCTACAGGAAGGGCCTCTGCCCCTAGCTTTTTCAAGGCCTCTCTTTCTGTACTCTATAAAACTGAAGTCTGACAATTGCAGAGTGATGTCTTACAGAGATGAAAGATGGATCCAGTGGATGCATTCCAAAGTGATAAATATTAAATTGTCAGTTGCCTATTTTGACAAAATGGAGACTGAGATTAAAATTTTAAATAAATAGTAGACTGTAAATAAATAAAATCTGCTAACAATTTGACTGAACCTCCTTCATCAATCCAGAGGCATGAGTGTGAGAAAAAAACAAACGCAATGCTAGATCAAGGAGAGTACTTAGAACCTTTGACCAGTCAAACTGGAATCCAAGGGTGGCCCAGCGCAGTTTTCGAAGAAGTGTTGATGCACTGATTGATTTTAACTGATGCCCAGTCCCCGATTTCTTCATTTTCAATTCGTCCTGGTCCATAAATACCCTACTGCTTCCATTGGAACTGTTACAAATTGAATCTGATTGCACGTCAGGTTCAAGAACAGAGTCAGGATTTCTCACTTCAACCAATAGTTTCTGCTTCACTGCAGCTGCCCATAAATCGTGGATAGGACCATAAAATTCATAGTGATTTGTCCTATTAGGAGGTTGAGGAAAGCTCAGCAAGCTCTCTTTGATCCATAGAAATTGCTCTTCCATGCTCAATGCTCCAGGAATGAAGTAAAATCCTGAAGTGTAAAGCTGAATAAATTAGTGAAAAACTAAAGAACTGTCCATTTCCCACCTGTGATTAAATAAAGTTATTTCAACTAAGCACATAATAACAAATGTTAAAGTTGTCCCTCCCTTTTTATTCGCTAATGTTGAGATGGCATTCTGGTAGTTTTACAAGGACAAGTCATGTTTTACAAGGGCATATCATCCTTCCTAAAGAAAAGCATATCATCCTTCCTAAAGAAAAGCATGCCATGTTTTACGAGCGCAAATCATCATTCTTCAAGAAAAGCATGCAGTAAAGGGAAATGCCGTCGTAATATAAGACTGAGCTCATTGTATTGCTAATTAGCAGACAGGATTAACACAAGTAAAAAGCAATTATGATGAACAACCATCAGCAAAACATGGCACCACTTTCATTTGGATGTTTTTCTAGAACAAAATTATATATATATATATATATATATATATATATATAACTTAAGCTCATTCAGTAAGCATAAAGTGTGTAAACCTTGAAGTTAAAATGAGAATGGGATCAGAACCCATACCATTTTGAATTTTCTCAAGCATCACTGTCATTGCCCACAGAACTTGCTTTGCTGGTAGGGTGAATGGAGTTTGAAGGCACACCTACCTCTACCTCTATCTGGGTTGGGTTCGGTTCTATTCTATGCTGTTCTGTTCTGTCAGAATCTATTGTATTCTATTCGAATGGATTGTTTTTTTAGGGTCGCAATGCACACATCCCGTCGTAAGCAGAGGACAGAGGGTATTTTTTATTGTTATTTTTCATTTAATTAATTTTTTAATTTGAGAGGTCAAAATTTTTTCAAAATATATTCTCCAATTTTTTACATTAAGTTATATTTTGCAGATTGACTAAGTTTTGATGAAAATTTTTTATTTTTTTTTCCATCAACTCACATTTTTAAATTCTTACGGTGTCTCAAAAATGTTAAACTATAAAACATTTTTTCCTAAACAATCTGGATATAATTAGTGCAATCCCTAAATTTTAAATTTTGTATGCAGTATACCACATTTTATGGATTCTTTAATATTAGCCTTCCATTATATACTATCAAAAAATTCCATCGCTTAAAATTTTCCCCAGCAAGACATGTTTCGAAAGCGCCTTCAATCTGCTTCACTCATGAGTGGGGAACTGGGGAATGAGAAGGCATATACATACCAGGGCGTCCTGCGATGGTGAAGACAGGCCAATCAAATTGTTGATCAAGCAACGAAATGTCAGGAGGCGCACTTCCATTTTGGTTGAGGGAATCCAAAATCTTTCTGAAGTCGATAACACCTGTTAGGTCTGTGGATGGAGACTTCTCCCTGGAACAACACATCACAGATTAAGGGTAAGGCGTATATTAGGCCAAACGATTTAATGAAAAAGGAAGGTGAGTAAGTAGGTGAGTAACTTGGACGCGGAGCCGCGCAAAGCCTTGTAGAGTTTGTAGCGCTTCTCTGCCTTTCTGAATGCTGTTCTTTGCGCATCTCCTCCCACAGCTTCTTCGTAACCCATGGTGATCTGCGTATATGTCACCAATAGTAACCAATACAAATAGCGAGGCTATTTGCCTCTCGCTTCCTTCTCCCGTTTGTCGCCGCACGAGCTATTTAGATAGTATTACAGATGTATTGACCTTTTCCGGATGAGAAGCACACACATGGGACTTGAAACCAGAAGGCATATCATAGAGTATCAAGGGATTTGAACTCTCAGCAAAATTTCCCGGAACCTTAATCAACATTTTTTTTTTGCTGTATGAAAAACACAACTATCACACACTCACCTTTTTACACATTGGCTTATACTACAGTTTGAATTTTGACCCCTAGGAGAAGAGTCAAAGCCCAAACCTTTATGCTGTCCTCCATTGACAATCTTAATCATTATTTAATCCAGGTAGTTAACATTTTCTTAATTTTAGCCAAAGTTATTATTTTTTTTTTACTATGAAAAAGAGAATTTAACTTCACTATCTTCAATTTAAACCCTTCTACCTTTTTATTGGCTAGTCTATTTACAGATTTGTTTCCTTCCCTTAATGTATGTGTAAACTTGATTTTTTCAAACTCTATAGGGAGGTATTGTATTTCCATAATTATCTCTTGTATGTTCCATTTAGTCTTTGCTTTCCTCAAAATTGCATTTATTATTATTAGTGAATCATCTTCCATCCAAATCTGGAAATCCCAATTTTTAGGTGAACAAAGTTACAAGAGTCTAAAGTAGAATCTCACCTAGAGAATGCTCCCAACCAAGGTATGGAAAAAGTTGATTATGTTCCTTGCTCTTTTATGAGTTAAAAAAGTTTTCTTAAAACAAACACTTGACCTTTAAACAAGATGACATTTTAATGAGACATTAGGAATACTAGAAAAATAGCAAATGTAGAGGTTGAAGCCAAACCAAATTGGACCAGCTAATAATGAGCTCATAAACAAGATGAGTGCGTAGCCGAGTTGGTGTGAGATAGCCAGTTGAGAAACATGATCCGTATGGTGTAGATCCACGCAAATCCGATTCAAATCACACTGGTTTACCATAAACCCTTTTAAGGGTGAGTGAGTAGTCGAGTTGGTGTGAGGCTACCAGTTGAGGTCTACGATCTATACCGTGGGTCCATTCAACTCCGATTCAAATCACATTGGCTACCATAAGCCCTTTTAAGGGTGACTGCGTAGCCAAGTTGAGGAACGTGATTTGTATGGTGTGGATCCACGCAACTTCTGTTCAAATCACACTAGTTGACCATAAACCCTTTAAATCTGCTTGTGTAGCGCAGCTAGTGAAAGTCTTGGGTGTTGGTATAGGCCGACCCAAGTTCCATTCCCCCTGTCTCCACCTTGCAGATACAAGGTGTAGTTGAGAATGTCCTATGTGCTAGTAAAGGTCGACAAGGCTCCATTCCCTTTGTACCCACCCTATTGATATCCAAATGGTTGTGTGTTATTCCCCTATTGACAAGTGTAGCTCTCGACCTTACGAGGGGTCATGGTTGGGAGGGGATTGCTTAGCCCTATGTGTCGATCGTAGGGGTTTATCACACTAACCACAAAAAATATTTAGTCTCCGAGGGCTAGGTGGATTGGTAAGTGCTTGTCTGGTCAGGCACTTACCAAGAAGACACCCAGGTTCAAACCTTGGGGGCAGCCTATTTGCAAAGGTAGTAGTTTGATTTGAATCCTCTGAGTGCACGCTAGATCGACAATGATGATACGAATCTCGAGCGATCGATGGTCCCCTTCACGTCAAGTCAACAATAACAAGGTGGAATATGTTTGGTGGGAGCAGCCCCTGTGGTTTGAACCTTGCGCTTGTCAGTTACTAAAAATAGTGTGGTTATGACCAACTCTCCTATGTAACAAAAAACAAAAAAAAATAATGAGCTCATAAACAAAGAAGCAATGAGAGAAATTTGAACACAAACAATTTTGAATTTGAGTGGAAGGAAGACTTCCACGAGGGGTAAAAAATGAAAATCATCTCTTGGAATATAAGGGGCATGAATGCCCCTTCGAAACAGAGGATGGTTGTTCATCATCAAAGAAATATAGTGAGATTGTTACTTGTGAATATGTGGGTATTGAGGGGTGTGACGGCTACAGTCTCAACAGTGGGTTATTGTTCTATGGTAGGGTTCCTATTAAGAAGTGCGACGACAAGATATTGTTATGTGGTAGGATTTTTGTTGAATGATGCGATGGTTACAATCTTGAAAATAGTTGTAAAGGGATGGAACCCATTTCAATCGCTACCACATGCAACATTTTGCGAGATATTGTTATGTGGTAGGGTTCATGTTCTTTGGTAGGGTTACTATTCTATGGTAGGGTTCTTATTAAGCGATGTGATGATTACGCTCTCAATGGCAAGATATTATTTTGTGGTAGGGTTTTGGTTGAGCGGTGCAGTGGTGGGATATTGTTTTATGGTTGGGTTATTGTTCCTTGGTAGGTTCCTATCGAGCGATGTGGTGACTACGATTATTGCAACCTTGGAGGAGGTTACTATAGTGCAATATCTATCAAGAGGGGAACCAAGCAACGGATTGGTTAGTCAATAAATATGTAGACAATTCTAAACCAATTCTATGGAGGGATGATCTCCCTAGTGAGTTAAGGAGTATAGTTAAAATGGAGTTGTAAGCTTATGATAGAAAGTACTATGGTTAAATTATTAATCAGAAGTTGCAAGCTTTATTCACATCTTGTAGTCATGAGAAGTGAAGCATTTTAATTTTTCCCTATAAGGGGTCTACGTGACTTCTTCTCTTGTTCTACTACTGCACTTCTCTAATTCTTCATCGATGATTTAATGTAGAGGAGTGGTATTGTAAAAAGGGTCGGGGTCCTTTCAAAAAACCCTTCTTTTCACCCTAATAAAAAAAATCACCTTTCATCCATACTCTGTTCTATTTCATTTGTCTACATATTTTTAACCCTTCCAAAGTCATCCAAGCTCTAGCTTCATTATTTGTCTTAAATCCACTGTTGAAAGAATGAGAAAATATCTCTCCCCTATTGTTTCTAATTATTCCTCCTCCTACTAGTCTTGAATTTCCTTTAGATGATCCATTAAAATTCAATTTGACCAACTTCACTTTTTGTGGTTTCTACTTTATATTATTTGTTTTCTTTTTGTTTCTCGTATACCCAACATCATAATTTCATTTGATGACTCGACTCCATCTATCAAGGCTCTTTGCTTCAAGATTAGAGTTTAGGTGAGTTAACAAGGTTGGTTTAGACTCCTCTATGGGTAAAAAAATCTTTCTTCTCATTACCTCTATATTTTTTCCTTTCCTTTAAATATTCTTCTATTCCTTTCCATCCATACAATCCAAAGTATTGTATCTTTTGATATATCCCAGATTGTCTATAATGCCTCACTTTTAAAAGTGTTTTGCCATTGCTTTAACCATTCTTCAATTTTATCATTCATCACCATGCATTTACCAAACATATTAAAAGTTTATTGCCATAGTTTCCAGACTATCGAGCAGTGTCCCAATAGATGCTCTATACTATCCTCCTCCTTTTTACATAGAACACATTGTGAGGGACCATGAAAACCCCTTTTCATTAGGTTATCCTAGGATAAAATTCCTTATGACCTGCTAGTCAAACAAATATTTTGACTTTAAGAATGCCTAGGTTATCCCAAATATCTCTCTATATTCTTATGGTATTCCTATTTTTTTGGTGCTTTACATAATATCTGCCTCTTATTGTGTATTATCTTAAGCCATTCAACTCCCAAATTAGCTTATCCTTGGAACCCCTTAGAATATTCATTGTTATTATTTTTCTACTCAACTTCCTCCTAGCATCAATGTCTTGTATACTTATAAAAAAATCTCCTTTCCATTTGTATCTTCCTTCATGACTCTTGTACATAATGTTTGAAACCCTATCACCACATTTGTCTTGAAGTAATATCATCCATGATTTTAAAATTGGATCTAGATTGAGTGGTTTTTTTATCACACCAAGTATCCATCCAAATAGAATTTTCTCCAGTTCCCACCACCCATCATAGACCTTTACTCACTAGATCAGATGATTTTTTTAAACCACTCCATAGTGCATAACCATTTGGTAGAGAGAATGTAGTAAATATTAAGCTTGGGTCATTGGGCTCAACATACTTAGAATAATTACTGCTCATTGTATTTGATTTTCTTTATACAATCTCAAAAATACTTTTCTCCTAAGAGCTAAGTTTGCATCCGTAAGAGCTAAGTTTGCATCATCTACAAACTATTGAGTGGTGATGTTGTTGATGTTATTACTAGCCTTAAGTCGACTTATTAGCCCATCTTTGTTAGCCTTCTTCAAGTTCCTCCCCAATATCTCTGCCATAATATGAATAGATATGGTGATAGAGGATCTCCCTATCTAAGACCTCTCTTGGCTTTAAATGATTTGTTACTAACCTATTGACCAATACTGAATATGATACTATAAAGACACAAGATTTAATCCATCTAACCCATTTCTTCCCAAATCCAAACTTTTCTAATACTGCAAAAAAACACATTTAACCCTATCATAGGTTTTACTCATATAAAGTTTTAAGATAATTGCTCTCTTTTCTTGAATTCTTGAATGCATAACTTCATGAGCTACTATGATCTTGTCCATGTCTCTCCTTCATAAATCCTCCTTGCTCTTCTAAAAAAACTTTGTCTAATAGTAGTCTTAACCAAGTTTCCATCACTTTGGAGATTATATTATATATCATATTACATAGGCTTATGGTCCTAAATGAATTGAACAACTCTACATCCTTATTTTTTGGAATTAGGGTAAGATATGTTGCCTTTATTTTATAATGTATGCCATATTTTACCCTAGATTGTTCCATTGTCACCAATAAATATTCCTTCACTATATCCTAATTGTGTTGATAGAATACTACAGAGAGCCCATCCAAACCTAGGGATTTATCCTTATCAAAAGAGAAAATAGCTAAATGAACTTCTTCTAGAGTAATAGGGTCCATCATTTTTTTTATTGTCTTCATTTTTTATAACTGAAATGACTTATTCTAGTAGTTTGTCATTAAGAAATTCAAACTCCTTAGACAAAAAAACTTACCTCCTTTCTAATTTCGCTTTGGTTTTCAATCCAAACCCCTTCTATTAATTTAATTCTACTAATTATAGATGTTGATCTTTATACTATTGCCATCTTATGAAAAAAATTATGTTTTTATCTCCTTTTAACCAAGTTTGTCTTGATTTTAATCTCCAAAATTTCTCTTCCTTACTAAAAATATTATGATATTCACTAAGCAACTCCCTTTCCTCCAATTTTGGATTATTATGCTCACCCTTTTGGAATTTTGAAAGTTTCTCTTTTAGTTATTTCTTCTAAAAAATGTTTCCAAAAATGTTCTTGTTTCGTTCTTTAAGTTTCTCTTTTAGTTCTTTCTTCTCAAAAATATTTCCAAAAATGTTCTTGTTCCATTCTTTTAATCTAGATGTCATTGATTTAATTTGTTTTGGAAGTATATATAGCCCAAAGAATTCCACGTTTACATCATCATATCAACAAATTGAGATGGTCTTCCCACATATGCTCATATTTAAAATATGATATTTTTTAATTCACTTACCACCATTTTAACTCTTATTAGCTAGTGATTTGAACCAATCCTTGTCAAGATATTAATTTTAGCACAAGTCCCTTCATCTAGCCAATGATCTAAGAGTATGCATGTGTCTAATTTTTTTACTATTAGATTTTGACCACTTCCATTTTTCGTCCATGTATAGTTATCCTCTTCAAACTTAGCCTCCCATAGATTATTTTTTTGAATAAAAGCTGAGAAATCTCTCATACTTTGGGTTATTTTTCCAATTCCACCAAAACTTTCATCCAACTTGGTTATGGCATTAAAATCTCCTATGATCATAAATAATGTTTCTTGGTCTTTACTTCTCATAAATAATTCAATCCCACTCCATACTTTTAATCTGCCTAACTAAGTTGTAGGTCCATAGAGAATGATCAGGATGAAATTAATATATGCAAAGTAGCATGTGACTAATGAGTCTATACAATGCCTAGTTTTATGAATGGTTGCATAGAAGGTTCTAACAAGATTTCAACATGTTAGAATTTCCCTTGTCACTCCTTCAAAATCCATAGCATCCCATTCACATCTTGCCCGTACTGCTTTCATAGTTTTGGAAACTTCTTCCTTTGTCATTTTAGTTTATTGGATATAAAGAATATCAGGCTTATTACATAAACACAGGTCCCTAATACACATATACTTTGAGGGGGCATTAGAATCCCTTATATTCGATGAGATGGTAATCATGGCTCATTAGGAGTTGTTGGAAGTATTACATTATTTGGTACCTTACAAGTATATTGCAAGTACCATGTAAATATTATAGTTTAGAGTCATGTACAAGGATAGAAGATAAAGTGTATCTTGTTGAGGCTACTAAGATTGACCCTTCCAAAGTAATAATAGCCTCTACTGTCTTGATTGCCAAAGTGTCCAAGCTAGACTTTAATAGGATAGACTCATACCAAATAGTCTAGATAGAAAACTAGCTCACAGTTAGATCAAACATGAAATTTGGCTGCCTCACAATCAAGGATGAAGCCATGCAAATAAGGAATAGAGATCTCAAGATAAAATTGGCTTAGCTAAAGATGTAAAGGGGTCAACTCTAATAAGAAAATGAGGTTCTTAAGAAAGAAACTTAATAAGAGGAACAACTAAGGAAGAAAGTTTAGGACCTTAAATCCTAAATTGTTGAAGCTGAGTAAAGCCAACAAGGGCTTGAAGAATTCGTTCAACAACTAACATAGCAACAAAGTCGACTCCAAGAGATCTTGAAAGCAAAAGATCAATAAATTATAGGGTTGACAGCCTCAAATCCAATAGAAGTAATTTATACATACTAAGACAATTCAAGACATCCAAAAGGTAAAGTTGCTCTAGGACAAGATCAAAGAAGAGGTAAAAAATTCTTATGAATACTTTTGATTAATCCCCTTCACATAACAAAGCTTGGAACAAGTAGCTAAAACAATCAAACACATGGAGAGATATTTATCTGCAAGGAGTGAATATTAGGAGGTGCTTAAACTCCCTGTCTTAATGACAATGGCATAGGTATAACAACATGGGATAGATCATAAGGACCTAGCTAGAAAATTAAGAAAAATCTCAAATGTCCAAAGAAACCTCTAAACTTCAAGAGGTAACCTAGATTCGTTGAGAATCCAAGTTCAAGAAATGAATAAGGAGATCCAAGGGTTAGTTGTTGCAAGAATGCTTACTATATTTTTTGGACAGAAGCATATCCTTGACAATGACATTATAAATACTATGTTCAAAGAGGAGAAAAGCCAGTATGACCAAGAGGATGTAGTTGAATCCTATAAGAAGTTGGGGCTAGTATATGCGAAGCTATTAGAGCTAGTTGTAAACCAAGGGGTTTGACCTCGTAGGGAAAGCAAAATACCTCACATCAATGTAGTTGTCGAGTGACACTGAGTGGAAAAATTGTTGGGAATACTACCAAAAAAGATTAAATAAGGAGAACAAACACTTATGACAATTTTATTGTGGAGGTCCCAATTTTGTATATTCTATACCCAAGGATAAAGGTAGGCTCTAGTACCTCATGCTAATCGAACTTGGCGCCCCATGAAGTCACCAAAAATATAGTACCTTGACACTACCTTGTGATTTTATAAAATTTGAAGCATGTGATAGAGAAATTAAATAGGAAATGCCTCACAAAAATTCTCAAAATTTGACCAAGTATGAAATAGGTGTCAATTCACTTGCAAAAGATGATTGATTGGCTTCAAGTACCAATTTGCTTGCTAAAGAGGACAACTTGGCTCCAAGGATCAATTTTTGTAACAAAAGGTGTTGATTTGCTTGATAACATGACTCACTCATTAAATTAGAGCAAACCACTTGGATGGTCACAAAGGTAAATTGAAGGCATGAATCCCAAGGCAGATCTTTTGCAAAGCAATATTATGGTATGTAGTGTTGTCCTAAGTCAATTTGGAATCCTTCTAACCCAATTAGAGGCATAATTGGAGGTATGTAATGTTTGTCAAAGCATTTTTTTTTTAAGATATCCCTAAATATTTACTTTAGTAGGAGTAATTGTTTCTCACCCTATGTACCTTAGGAGCAAAATTTTGCTCTAAATAGGGGCCTAGGATCCTCATTATATTCATCTTTTGGCTAGTCCAAGCTACACTTTGTGAAACCCACATTGTGCTTCAACCTCATGGGATTGTAATAATTTGGTAAATCTTTACGCATTCCATCAGTGCCATCGTCCTTCTAGTTTGCTAAGTGTGTTGTGATTGTGGCATAGCCCCTCTAGCCTATGTTGTATTTCACTTATCAAAGTCATAATATAATGAATGAGTGAATATTAATGCTATTTTAATTCTCATGTGTTGATTGATCACACACTCTTCTCGATATGATTTAAACTCATATTTGCTCAAATCACTCATACCCTTAAACTTTCATGCATTTTATTTTTGCACTTTTCTTTATGCATTTTACTTCCAATACAAGTTAGTATTAGAGTAGGAGTATTCTACAAGGAACATTGGGGAGTTATCCTAAACATGAAGGTTGGAAGAATCCATTGGTAATCCCTTCCAACTTTGTTGAAACTTGAATTGGAATACAAATATAAATTATAAGTCAGGACAATTCCTTGGTTCAACAGGTATTACAACCTAGCAATTATGCATGTATCACTTGGCAAGATTTAAAGCTAGGTCTCTTCCTTAAAAATTGAGGAGTATAATTGGTTGAGCTAATGCCATTTGATTATATCTAATTTTCTAATTAAAATTTATAAGTTTTTAAATAATACATAAAAATCCATAGTATCTAGGTCTATCTCTTGGAAGGTTGAAATAATTTAAAACAAGTTATTAGTGTCTAGTCCCTCATATTGTGGTATAGGGTATAACGTTGCTTCATGTCAATAATTAAGATTTTTAATCATCATTAATAATTTTTTAAATCATTGTTAATAATTGTAATTAACCTTTTAAATAGTTAAGAAATAGAATCGAGTGGCATTAGTTCAATTGGTTAGATTCCTCAACATTTAAGGAGGAGACCAAGGTTCAAATCTTGCTAAGTGATATATGGATAATATTCAAGCTTTGTTGTAATACCACTATGTGGTGATGATGTAATATGGGTGGGGCCCATTTCAATCCTATATAACCAATTGAAAAAATAGCTAAGAAATAGAATAAATGAAACTAATCATATTTTTACAATTAACAATAAATAAAACCATTTATATGCAAAAAATATAATAAAGGTAAAGTTGAAGTAGATTTTAACATCCATGAGACAATAGGCAATATGGGACAATCCTCATGAAGTATGTTGTTTACCTACTAAATGGTTATCCAACCATACTTTGATTACTGAAGCGTGGTGTACAACACTATCCTTGCAAGATTTGAACCTTGGATTTTCTCTTTAAAGTTCCAAAGTCTTCACTGTTAGGCCTACTTAGGTTAAACTTACGTTTATAAACAAAAAATATTTATTATCATAGATGAGTGCACTAATGCATTTTCTTGATGTGTAATGTGTTTGTTAATGGAATGGTTCATTAAACACTCTAGATATTTTTAGTAAAAAATACTACTTGATACAACTTTGCTACTCATGTTTGGCTTACTATTTTATTTTTTAAATCAAATTAAATAATATTAAATTTTTTTATTTAATACGTGATTGGGATTGTTATTGTTCATTTAAATTAATTAAATGTTAATTGGTTCTATAAGTTCACTATTGTTGGTTTAAAATCCATTTATTTATTTTAATTAGCTACGTCTGACTTCTATTGGGTGTTATTTCCATAAAAATAAAAATAAATTGATGTGGATGTAAGTATGAAGTCATATATTCCATGGAGGAGGGTGCTTAAATATTACCAAGACTCCTAAAAGTTGTTACAACCATAATAGGACATGAACCATGAGGGGATTTCACATGAGCCTTGCCCCAAGCCAATCAATGTGCCCTCAAGAGCTTCACAAGAACCTTGCTAACTGAATGGTCTAATGTTCCAAATATTAGCTGACTAACTAATCTTAGTCTAAATGAGCTATGAAGGACTACATGAATTACAAGCCATGATTCAACATGAGTCATGAAGGCTTCATGTGAAATACAAATAATATTACAAGTGTTCCTCATCATTCCTCCCCATCATAGAAGCATTGGATCTTAATGCTTTCAAAAGAGAAAGAAAGTCATCGGTCATTTGGTGGTGAGATATCCATCGAGCCTAGTGTGAAAGCTGACCATGACAGGCGATAAGGTATGAAGTAGAAAAACTTTGTCAAGTTTGATAAGTCTTTCTGTTAAACACTCTGTTTGTATCAAGCAAAAGTTGGAAATTAGGTACCACATCTATTGGATGGTTGATGATAGGCTCAATTTACAAAGTGGATTCATGATATGGCTCTAGGAGATCTACATTTATGACATCATGTATACCAACATGAACAAAAAAAACTAGGCAAAAGGTATTCTCAAAAACCTATTGTATGATGGTGTAAGACCCATAGCGAAAAGGTTTGATCTTACTATGTACTTTCTCTAAAAATGTTGTTTGTCCAAGTAAAGCCAAACTTTATCTTCAACCTAAAACATATGAGGGACATAATGTTTTTCCATTGCTTGCTTTTGTTGTCATTGAGTCTTTTGCAAGATTTGTACTACCTTGGATTGGAGACTCTGCGAATGCTAAATGATAGAAGTTACCTTATCTTGTTCCTTCTCAATGTGTGTAATGGCTGGAGATGGCAGGGCTAAAGACAACTCAAATGGAGCCAATGGATGGAATCCAATACAAACCTCAAAAGTTGAGTGTCTTGTGGAATTATGGTCTTCTCAATTGTAGGCATGCTCTATATGTGTGAGGCTCAAATCCCACTTCACTATAAAAGAGTGGTGATAGATCCTTAAACTCTGCACAAGTGTGTGATTAACCACTTTAGTCTGCCCATTTGATTATGGATGGAAGGTCATGGAGAAATTAAGAGGGACTACTAAGATATTCCATAAGGACCACCAAAAATGGCCCACAAGGTATGGATTCATGTCAGATACAATGCTTGTGGGTAGACCAAAGGAGCATCATACTATATCAAAGAAAAGTTGTGCTAAGTTAGGTGTTATACTGTTCTTTTGGCACAAAATGAACATAACCATTTTTCTAAATTGGTCCACTATCATAAACACACAATCATGTTGTCGAATTGTCATTGGGAAACCACTCACCAAGTCCATGGATATGCTCTCCCAAGGATGAGAAGGAATGAGCAATAGAACACTGAGGCTCAATTTCCTATTGTTTGACTTCGAGTGACAACAAACAACACACTGTCTTAAAAATTGTAGAACATCACACTACATATGAGGCCAATAGAAAAACCATTGTAAATGATGAAGTATCTTATATTTTCTAAAGTATCCTCCATAGAGTGTCGAATGGGCTTCTCTGAGAAGAGAAACCCTATACTATTATGACACACAAAGCTTATCCGACCTATACAAGAATCCATCCTTCAAATGGAAATCTTGGAACGGACTTAATGTTGAGGAGGAAGGGTGCACAAGATGATGGTAAACTTTGCCAAAGTCAAAATAAAGACCATAAAGTGTAGTCCAAGTTTAGAAATCGACATGGAAGGTAGTCATAATTGTCAATGCTTGAGCTATTGGATGATGAATCAAACAATTTACCACTATGTCACTCATCCCTTTCTTGTACTTGATAACTAAATGGAACTACTACAAGTATGTTGCTCATTTAATATGCTTAGTTTCCTCAATCTTATTTTAGGATTGTAGAAACTTGAGGAGCATGTGATTTGTGTGTACATTTGTCTCTTTACCCAAAAGGTCATGAATCTAATACTTAATTGCTTGCACCAATGTATACAACTCTTTATCATACATGGAGTAGTTCTTCTTGGCAACTAAGAATATCTCTAAATGATATGCCACTAGATGACCATTTTGCTTCAACACAACTCCAAGTGCAAACTATGTTGTATTTATCTCTATCTCAAAAGGTTGAGAAAGGTTTGGGAGGACAAGGATAGGGGTAGTACATAGTTAATATTTCAAGGATTCAAAGGCATGAACATGGTCCTTTGTCCATTGAAACCCTCCTTTGGCTCTAGTGAGATGATGCAAGGGTGTTGCTATGGTAGAATATTCAAGAATAAACTTGTGATGGAAGTTCGCAAGTCAAAGGAAACTCCTAATATCAGTGATTGTAGAAGGTGTTGGCAAATGGTGAAGAACTTCAACCTTAACAAGATCTATATGAATACCTTGAATATTGATGATAAAGCCAAGATAGGATATGGAGGTTTGAGAAAATGAACATTTTGGAAGGTTTCCATATAGGTGGTTCTTCTAAAGGGTTTTGAGAGCTTGATCTAGGTGTTCTAGATTTGCCTTCCAAGTAGGTGAATATACAAGGATGTCATATAAATATATGATCACAAAATTTTCTAGGTTGTCCTTGAACATCTCATTCATTAACCTCATAAAGGTTTTGGAGCATTTGTAAGACCAAAGGTCATTACCAACCATTCAAAAAGCCCTAACTTAGTCTTGAATGTTGTTTTCCAAGTGTCCTTAGCTTGAACCCAAACTTGATGGTATCCACTCTTAAGATCAATTTTGGAGAAGAATTTGGCTCCTTATAATTGATCGATCAAATCATCAATCCTAGAAAGGAGATTTATGTTTTTGATAGTTATCTTGTTCAAAGCATGAAAGTCAATGCATAGTATCAAACAACTATATTTATTAAGCATTAATAGGATGGGAGATGCAAGGATATGTGCTTGGTTTAATAAACCCCTTTTTCCAACATAACCTCAATTTGCTTCTTGATTTCTTCTATCTGTAGGGTTGATTGTATATAAATCGATGCATTTGGAAGAGAAGCACCTGGGACAATTTCGATGCTATGATTGATATCCCACAAAGGAGGTAGAGTGGTGGGTTATTTAAACACATGCTCATACAATTACAAATTTTTTTTAAGTGAAGCTTGCTTGTTGTGGTGCCTAAGTGATGCTTGGATTTCTTTATCTTTTGGCATTATGAAAATGAGGGCCAATTCTTGTGCCTAATTCACTGCTTTGCATGTTTGTTTACAACTTAAAACCAGATGTGCATTCAATTACATATGACTTATTGTTCAATTGCAAAGTGTATGTGTTTTTTTAGGCATCATAATTGGCTTTACTATTGCACTAATAGGGTTTTCCAAGTATAAAACCACAATAATATATATGCGTAACATCACACGTCACCTTGTCCATAAAATTTGGACCAAAGGCAAAAGAAATGGTGCATGTGTGTGTGATGTTAGAAGTTGAGCTAGTATCCTTCCACCCAAGTGAATACAAGAAAGGATGTGGATTCATAAGAAGCTTCAACTTGTCGACAACGAACCTTTCAATCAATTTTTTCTATAAGACATTATCGATTATACAATCGACTAAAAAGTCATGTGTTAGGTGTGCCCTTGTGACAAACAAATTGTCATAGTCACCTAATGAGGAACTATGATTAATTAGGGCAACTTTGTTTATTCTACCCTTCAATTCCTAATATACAAAATCTTCCCCTATAGTCACAATGTGATCATATTTTGGATCCTCATTTATAGACTTTACAAGCAAGGATTTCTTCTTCAAATTCTTGAACTTATAATAGTTGTGTTTGTTATGTCCTATCTTCTTATAAAAATCACAAATCTATGAAAATTTTGAGTGAGAAGAAGAATTTTTAGAATAATAAGAGGAATAAAAGGGATTGGATGAAGAGGGAGGACTAGAAGAAGGATAGGGATATAACTTATTTGCTTATATTGTTGTTGCTGTTGATTCATATCCTTGGAAGTACTTGCATACGAAGAAGACCAATATCTAAATTGAGTAGCAACTTTCTCCTCTTCAAGGAGTGCATGGTTGAATGTGGCATCTAATATGGCTAAGGGAGTTAATTTCAACTCCCTATACACATGTTCCTACAAACCACTTATAAATTTGGTGATGAGTGCCTCTATTGGATCTTTCACTCTAAGAAGAATCCTCAACTTATTGAATTGGAAAATATAATATTGGATAGACATATTGTTAGTTTATCTTAATTTATACCATTTTACATTGATATTATGCTCATAGTTCAATGAATAGAAGGTATTCTTCAAATAATTTACGAGGTCATCCCACTTCTCGATTGGATTTTGGCCTTGTTGTCTTTCTATAATCAAGATTTTTGCTAAATTTAAAAGCTTAAGTTTAGCAAAGAGAACCTTCTCTTTGGAAAGAGTCTCTATGTAGGAAGTCTCCATGTCTAAGATCCAACTTGCTAAGACATCAGGGTTCCTGGGCCCATCATAAGGCTTAAAATCACATCTAGCCTTATCACAAAGATCATTTTATAGATCTTCACATCACTAGGAGTGTTTCGAACTATTATTTCCTAAATATTATTAGCCAACAAACCAACTTTTTAGGATAATGCAATCACCTAATTTTCCAAATTGAAAGTCATTGTTAACCGAGTATAAGCGAAGCTATCAAAACATTGAAAAGGTTTGCAAAACTATACCCCTTTTCTAGGCACTTATAAGGAATATGTTTTGAAGGTTCCTAAAAATACAAAAGTTTCTAAATTTGAATTAAGAGGTACACAAATTTGTCCACCTTGAAGGTTAGAATTTTGACTCCAAAAGTCCACAATATGGGGTTATATCTTATGCTTTTTCCCAAGTAATATTACAACAATGTTTGGTACAAATTACAAGGGACTTCATCAATTCAACAATGTTGTATTTTAATGAAAAGGAAAATATAAAAGCACCGAATATTAATTTATTAAGTACATTTACTTAATTAATTTAATATTATTTTAGAAAAGAATATACCCTTCCTTTAAAAAAATCAACTTTCATCTTAAAAATTAGTGCAAATGGATCAATTTAAATCTTCCTTTTCAAATTGATGCCAATAAATTGATTTGAATCTATAACATTTATTAGTTGACCAATTTGAAAAGTGCAATAGTCAGTTTCGTCCGACTGGTGGGTTTTGTCAGTTTTAATTTTACCCATGATTGGTCTAAATTGTTGAAATGTTCATGAGGATATTATTCCACCAAGGGATAATGTACCTTACGATTTTTACTCATAAGTTAATCTATCACAAGAACCCTATGACAATGGACCAAAATCTAGTGAAAACAAATAAAACATAATCATTTAAAGCCAAGAGGGGTCTTAGATAAGGAGATCCTTTGTCACTGTACCTGTTCATTATTATGGTAGAGATACTAGAAATGAAAATGAAGAAGGTATACAAAAATGGGGTAAAAAACAAACTTAAGGCTAGTAATAACAATGACAACATCACCCATCAATAGTTTGTAGATGATATAACCCTTTCTGGAAGGGCAGGTAAAAATAAGGCTAGAGCTTTGAAAAAATTATTGAAAGAATATGAAAGAGCATTTGGAAAAATGTTAATAGGACAAAATCCAAAATTTACTTCTTAAACACTACAACTAAAATCAAAGTATGAATATGCATGTTACTTCAAATGGAGGAAAATTTGCTAGCAACGTATCTAGGGATGCCCTTATTTGAGGGGAGAATGAGGATAGAATTGTGGAATCTAGTTATAAATAAAGTTAAAAATAAACTACCAACATGGAAAGGTAGATGGTTATCATTAGCAAGAAGAGTGCAACTAATTAAATCAGTCTTATAGGCTATTCCAATGTATTATATGTCCTTGTATATTGTGCTAAAATCGGTAACAAAAAGTTTAATCTATAATATACGATCATTTTATGGTCAAGAATACAATGATAACAAAATTATATTTTGGTGAAATGGAGCAAGGTATGTTATGATAAAACCAGGGGAGGTTTTTATTTAAGAGTTCTTGCAAATGCAAACTTAGCTCTAAGGGGAAAAGTAATTTGGAGATCATAAAAAGAGATTCAAAGACAATAGGAAAGAATTTTTCTAAGTACATTGAGCCCAATGATCAAACCACAATATTTATTGCATTCTCGCTACCAAATGATTATGCATTATGGAACGGTTTAAAAAAAATGGATCTAGTGATTAAAGGTCTACGATGGTTGGTGGAAATTGGAGAAAAATTTCTATTTGGATAGATACTTGGTGTGATTAAAGGCCACTTAATCTATATTTAATTTGGAAACCATGGATGATATTACTTCAAGATCAATATGGTGATAGGGTTTCAAACATTATGTACAAAGATCAAGATGGAAGATAGAAATGGCAAGAAGAATTTTTTACAAGTCTACTAGACATTGTTGCTAGGAGGCAATTGAGAAAAAAGATAAAAATAGTGATAATTCTAAGGGAATCTAAGGATAAGTTGATCTGGGATTTGAAAGCTCAAGAGAATACATGGCAAGAAGTAGATATAATGTAAAACACCAACAAAATAGGAATGTCACAAAAATATGAAGAGATATTTAGGATAGCCCCAATGTTCCTAAAGTCAAAATGTTTATATGGCTAGCAGGTCACGATTTTTTTAATCTTTGGATAACCTAATGAAAAGGGGTTTTCATGGCCCTTCACAATGTGTTCTATGTAAAAGGAGGAGACTATAGACCATCTCTTACGACACTGCTCAATAGTTTGGGAACTATGGCATAATATTAATATGTTTAGTAAATTCTTGGTGATGAATGGAAAAATTGAAGAATGGTTAAAGCAATGACAAAGTACTTTTAAAAGTGAGGTGTTATAGACAATTTGGGATACATTGAAAGATACAATACTTTGGACTATATGAATGAAAAGAAATAGAAGAATATTTAAAGGACATAAAAGCAGTTTAGGGGTAATAAAAATTAATTATTATTTATTCATAGAGAAGTCTAAACCAACCCTAACAACTCACCCAATCCTTAATCTTGAAGCAAAGAGTCTTGATAGATGGATTTAAGTCATCAATTGGAATTATGATGGTGGGTATAGAAGAAATAAAAGGAAGGCAAAAAATATATGTTGGAGTATATTATATTATTTGGTACATGTTAATGGTACCTTCATGGTACATTTGTAAATAATAGATTAGGGTCGAGTCATAGTTTCCCTTTATGTAAGTGTGAATGTGTAGGATATACATAAGTATCATGTAAAATTGTTATGTGTAGGAAATGCACAAGTGTCATGTGAGGTATTGTGCAAGTGTAAGTTGAGTCTATGTGCACAAGCGTCTTATATGAAAGAGTGAAAATATGTAAAGATGTGCACAAGTGTCTTAGGATAGAGTGTGCAAGTTATGGAAGTGTATGAGTCATGTATACATGTGCATACATTATAGAGTCAAGTGTTCATCAAGTATGCATGTTTCAAGTAGAGAATCCAAGAGTCACGAGACTTGGTATATAGAAAGGAATAGTCAAGTATCCAAAGAGTCATATTACTATGGCTTAACAATTTTATCCTAGGATAACCTTATGAAAAGGAATTTTCATGGTCCCTCTCAATGTGTTTTTTGTAATAAGGAGGAGATTATAGGCCATCTCTTGGGAAAATGCTTAATAGTCTGGAATATATGGCAATGGATTCTTAATATGTTTGGTAAATGCATGGTGATGAATAGCATAATTGAAGATTGGTTAAAGCAATGACAGAGAACTTATAAAAGTGAGGACTTTGGACTACATGGCTAGAAAGGAATATAATACTATTTAAAGAAAAGGAAAGCAATTTAGAGGTAATGAAAAAGAATATATGTTTAGCCATAGAGGAGTCTAAACCAATCCTATCAACTCACCCAGTCCCTAATTAGGAAGCAGAGAGCCTTGATAGATGGAGTCAAGTTTTTAAATGGAATTATGATGTTGGGTACAAGAGAAGCAAAAAGAAGACAAATAATATAAAGTGGAAACCACCAGATATGGAGTGGGTTAAGTTGAATTTTGATGGAGCATCTAAAAGAAATCCAAGACCAGCAGGAGGAGGAATAATTAGAAATAATATAGGAGAGATTTTATCTCATTATGCTTTCAATAGTGGATTTAAGATAAATAATGAAGTTGAAGCTTGGGCAACTTTAGAAGGGTTACAAATATGTAAAAAAATAAAATGGAATAGAGTATGGATGGAACATGATTCTATCATAGTAATAAATGCAATTTTGAGGAAAGCAAAGGCTCCATGGAACATGCAAGATATAATTGTGAAAAATTCAAGATCTTGCTAAAGAGTTCGAAAAAATCAGGTTTACACATATATTAAGGAAAGGTAACAAATGTGCAAATAAGCTAGCCAATAGAGGGGTTTTGATTGAGGTCATGAAGTTAAATTATCCTTTCCATGGTTAGACGAAGTAGAAAGTTTAGTTGAAGCTGGCAAAAAATGTTGATTGCTTGAATCAATTAATGATTAAGATTTACCTTAATGTTTTCCATTGGTAATATTTGCTTTATTTTGTAACAATAATGTGTTTTTATTTTTACTATTTATTATAATTTTTGTTGTTGCACTTGTGTTTCAGGAAGGAAACTAGCAATCCAGATATGGTAAAGCGGACTATGATAGTGCGATGTTTTGGAAATATTACTCTACTAAGATGCAAGACATAGATAGTAGAGGTGAAGTTTTGGCATTGTGAAGGCTTCTATAGGAAAATGTCAAGAAAGATGCTAAATTATGGATAAATTGTATTCATACAAAAATTTGAAAAGATCGAGAAAATTAAAATCAAGAATTCAAATATTTTATGTAAAATGATGTAGGTTTCTAGCTATAGCATCTCAATTGAGATGAGAAGTGTATATATTTGTAAATTCTCAAGCTTTAAAGAAGAGAGATGTAATTTGTTAAGGGTGGGCAACCCGAGTACAACCCCTTATTATTCAACAACAAAAAAAATATTACCATGGCTATACTATGGAGACAATACTCTGTAAGAAAACATCACAAACAATCATGATCACTAATATCATAATTGTAATAGAAAGAGGAGTAATAAAGATTGCATACATTTTGAGAAATTAATATTGTAAGTTGTATTACATGCTTTGTACATGTATTATTCAGGCTATTAAATTCATATTGTTTCTTATCGTTGAAAGTTATTTGAGTTTTTATAAGCCTTGATCTACATATGAATTTGCTCATATTATTCTACTCGTATCATTATATTTGACCTTCTTGTATTATGGCTATATTATATTAGATCCTATGATATTTAACCTATAATATTAGTGGTAGTTCTAAGGTTTAAAAACCCATCAATATAGAGTGGAAACCACTAGAAGCAGAGTTGCTAAAATTGAATATTGATGGAGCTTCAAAAGGAAATCCAAGACCAGTAGGAGAAGGAATAATCATAATTAATAAGGGTAAAATTTTGTTACATTATGATTTCAATAGTGGATTTAAGACAAATAATAAAGCTAAAGCTTAGCAGCTTTGGAAGGATTAAAAATATACAGACAAATGAAATGGAATAGAGTATGGATAAATGGCAATTCACTAATAGTAATAAATGCAATTTTGAGGAAAATAAAGGCTCCATGGAACATACAAGAGATCATTATGAAAATAAAAGACATTGTTATAGAGTTTTAAGAAATTAGGTTTACACATACATTAAGGGAAGGGAAAATACATGTATAGGCTAGCCAATAGAGGGGTTTTAATAGAGGATCATGAAGTTAAATTCTCTTTTCAATGGTTAGAGGAAGTAGTAAGTTTTTTGAAGCTGACAATAAAAATCTAAAAGGATCAAATTCAAAATAACATTCTAGAGGATTACAAAATGTTTTTAGGGATCCATTTATAGATCAATGCATTGGAGAAAACTAACAATATAGATTAGGTAAAGCAGACTATGATTTCGTGAAGCAAATAGAAGTTTTGTATGCTAAAGTAAAAGAAGTTGCCTTATCACAAAGATCATTATTATAGATCTTCACATCACTAGGAGTGTTTTGAACTATTATTTTCTAAATGTTATTATCCAATAAACCAACTTTTTAGGCTAATGCAATCATCTAATTTTCCAAATTGAAAGTCATTGTTAACCGAGTATAAGTGAAGCTATCAAAACACTCAAAAAGGTTTGCAAAACTATATCCCTTTTCTAGGCACTTATAAGGAATATGTTTTGAAGGTTCCTAAAAATACAAAAGTTTCTAAATTTGAATTAAGAGGTACAAAAATTTGCCCACCTTGAAGGTTACAATTTTGACTCCAAAAGTCCACAATAGGGGGTTATATCTTGTGCTTTTTCCCAAGTAATCTTACAACAATGTTTGGTACAAATTACAAGGGCCTTCATCAATTCCATAGTGTTGTATTTTAATGGAGGAGTGGAGCAAGAGCAATGGAGGAAGCAAAGGAGGAGCGATGGTGGTTGGCGGGAACCTCAAACAGGCATATGGTGAGGATCCAGAGGTAGGATCTACTGTAGCAGGAAGGGGACATGATTCCTTCTTCGCATAGTTCAAAAAAGCAAGAGGGACCGACCCTCCTGACAAATATCCTGATAAAGGGTCCTAGATAGGGGAGGGGGACCCTAGGAAGGGCCCGTCCTTCTTGGAAACATTAAAAGGGAGAAGGAAGGAGGTTGTTGATGACCTACCTCCCCTAATACCAAAAAACAATAGGATAAGGGCCCCTATTGAAGCCATGGAAATATTTTTGGCCCTGGAATCGTATTCCCTAGTAGGCAAGTTCCTAGGCGGGAGACCAGATATTGAGACAATACGATCTTGGGCTTTGGCCAAATGGAAAACTATAGGAAACTTAGATATTGTGGCTCTATCAAGGGGGTTTTTCATGATAAGACTCAATAACAAAGCTGATGCGAATCACATACTGATGGGAGGACCCTGGTTTCTAGGGAAACACAGTCTCTTCCTCAGACAATGGGGGGAGGATTTTGATCTTGAGAAGCAAAACATCAATATAGCACCCATTTGGGTCCATTTACCAAATCTCCCTCCATAGTTCTTCAATGAGTACTGGCTTCAAGGCATAGCTAAAACTATAGGAGAGTTGGTGGCCATAGACCATCCGACCAGGGCAAGGACCAGAATGACGCATGCCAGGATTTGTGTGAATGCCAACCTAGATTCCAAAATTTTGACCCAGGTGGAGTTAGAATATGAAGAATATCTAAGGATACAACCGATGGAGTATGAGAACAAGTCAACCTTTTGCAGTGAATGTAAAACACAGGGTCATCTTCGGAATCAATGCCCGGTCCCAACAACCAACAAGGAAGCCACAAACAAAACTCAAGATGGCAAGGCAAACGGGAGAGGGATCCCTAGAAACCAAGGACCATGCCAAACCTTTAGAGGATACAGGCCAGTCAGACCCAACCAGGACAATCGGGTTACAACAGTCCAACCCCAACCTCGGGGAAAAGGAAAGCAACTTTGCGAGGAGGACAAGGACCTTCAGGTATGTAACAAGGACTTTTAATTTGACCACAAGACAAAAAAAGAAAAAAAACCCAACCTAATCCCCTTCAACGATCATTACAAAAAATCCCAAAAATTCCTCTCATGGGAAGAAGCAGGATCTGGGTTACTATAGTCAAAATATGGAAGGAATGGAGTCAAGGATTGAGGTTGTTGAATCAGTTGGTATCAAAAGAGCCTCCAGTCCAGTCTTGCAGCAACTCTTCCCTTATCAAGTTAGCCCTAAACCAATAGACTCCTCAATGAGAAGCCCTCTGACCGAGGATCTTGAAACAGAAGAGTTAAGCCAAAATAGAGAGGACGATGAAAATGGTGATGAAACCTTTCAAAATGAGGAGAGGGAATCTAGTCCAATATTACTTTAGTACATGCCTCCTCATTTCAGTCCAAAACAAACCAAAAGTACAACCAAGTCTCCCATTGATTATGGAAGCGAAAAAAAGAGAGGGCGGATGACCACTGCAGAGCACTACAGACTTAGGATCAATAATGAAATTGCTAATGGGAAACAAAGAACACTTCTACAACAAGCTATTCCGAGCCAGGATGATAGCAAAATAGACAAACCCCCTCCGTCCCAAGGAAGGGGGAGAGGCAAAAACAACAAACCATCTAAATGAAGGTACTCTCATGGAATGTGAGAGGCCTAAATGGCCCACCAAAGCAAAGGGTAGTAAAATAAATAAGGAAAGAGTTCAGTCCCACAATAATTTTTCTTCAAGAAACTAAAACAGATAAAACACAATCAGCATCCATAGCTAGAAATATTTGGAAACAAGGGGAAGTTGCCTTCCAATAGGCAAGAGGAGCATCTGGAGGAATCATGATTTTGTGGGATCCAAATAAATTAAAATGGTAGTGTGCTACAGGCTGATGACAAAGTTCTTAGTGTACTATTTCATGATATTGATCAAAACAAATCCTGGATTATGTCAAATGTGTATGCCCCCACCTCTATCCAAGGGTGATCAGAGTTATGGGAGTATCTAGGCCATTTAAATCAAGATTTCAACAACATTCCTTGGGTGATTGTAGGTGACTTCAACACCCCCCTATATCCGTATGACAAAAAGGGAGGGTCAGGACTACCATTAAAAAGTATGGAAGACTTTAATGAATTCATAAATATAAATGAGTTGATGGATGTAAAGCTAAAAGGGGCCAAGTTCACTTGGACCAACCGGAGAATAGGGAGCCAGCTGATTCAGGAAATATTGGATAGATTTTTCCTATCTAAGGAAGCCATCACAATGTTTGGTGACTCCATGCTATAGGCCCTCCCCAAAAGTGCCTCAGACCACAGTCCTATTTTATTTGAGGTCATTCAAGCCAATCCCTTCAAAAAACCATTCAGGTTTCAATCAATGTGGACAAAACATGAAGACCTGAGGGAACAAATCAAAGAGTGGTGGCAAAAACCTTGCCAGGGGAGTTCCTCATTCAAATTAGCTCAGAAACTAAGGATGGTTAAAGATAACCTCAGAATCTGGAACAAATAAGTGTTTGGAAATATCTTTGAGAATAAAACAATAGTTGGGGAGAAACTAAAAATGATAGAAAGTAGAATTCAAAATGG
This sequence comes from Wollemia nobilis, assembly GCA_028583015.1. Lineage (NCBI taxonomy): Eukaryota > Viridiplantae > Streptophyta > Pinopsida > Araucariales > Araucariaceae > Wollemia > Wollemia nobilis. The sequence continues at coordinate 2,184,699 of JAQPPZ010000853.1, read as the reverse complement.
CAGCTATGATGAGGCTACAAGATTAGAAGAAAGGGACACCCTCTGTGAGTTTCACAATATTTTAGCATGTGAAGAGATTTACTGGAGACAAAAATCTAGAGCACTGTGGTTAAAGGAGGGAGATTCAAATTCAAAGTTTTTTCATGTATCCACCCTAAGAAATAGGAGCAACAACAAAATTAGCAATCTAATCAAGGCGGATGGATCCTTAACTCAGAACATCTAGGATATCAGAGAAGAGGCAGTTGCTTACTTCAACACCCTGTTGGGTGAAGAAACTATTTGTCATGTAGAGGCCAAAGACTCACTTCTCCAGTTCATTCCCCAACTCATCGATGATACCACAAATGATTCTCTTATAGCACCTTTCACTGATGAGGAGATCAAAGATGCATTGTTTAGTATGGAACCTGATAAGGCTCCTGGTCCGGACGGTTTTCCACCCTACTTTTTCCAGGTTTATTGGGACATTGTTGGTGCTGAAGTCATGGCCGCCATCAGGGAATTCCAAACATCAACACATATCCCTAGGGGATTTAACTCCACATTCATAGCTCTGATTCCTAAAGGTCCAAACCCAAAGACTATGGCAGATTTCAGGCCGGTTAGCCTATGTAATGTGTCTTATAAAATCCTTACTAAGGTGTTAGCCAATAGGTTAAAGGAAATTTTATCGGTTATCATTGACCAGAGTCAGGGGAGCTCGGTCCAAGGAAGATCAATCTTAGATGGCGTTATTACGGTCCATGAGGCCCTTCATACAACAACTCAGACTAAGAAAGTGACCATGGCCCTAAAATTGGATATGAACAAAGCTTTTGATAGGATTAATTGGGAGTTCCTGGATGCAATATTACTAAAATTTGGATTTCATCCTCAATGGGTCAGACTTATCAGAGGGTGTATTATGAAGCCATGGTTTTCGGTCTTGGTAAATGGGTCAACGATAGGATACTTTCAAAGCAGAAGAGGCTTAAGGCAAGGAGACCCTATCAGCCCTATGCTTTTCATCATTGTGGCAGAGGCTTTAGGTAGGACCATCAAAGTCGCTTCCACAAGCAGGACTCATTTTAGGCATTAAGGCAACTTCTTCAACAAACCCTGTCACCCATCAGCAATTTGTGGATGACATGTTGATGCTAACTCAGGCTTCAGTGGTGGAGGATAGAAGAATCAAACACATTCTTAGGGTGTACGAAGAAGTTGTTGGCCAGAAAGTGAATTTCAATAAAAGCAAACTCTATTTCCTTAACACTCATGTCCCCAGACAAACCAGTATCGCTAGTATCTTGGAATGTCACATAGCATCCCTCCCAACCTCCTACTTAGGCCTACCATTATTTTAAGGAACCCCAAAAGGAGCCATGTGGAATAATGTGTTGGAGAGGATCCAAAAAAAGTTGGCTGGCTAGAAAGGACATCTTTTATCCCAGGCAGGTAAAGCGACACTGACCATGGCCTCTCTACAAAGCATTCTAGTTTACTTATTATCCATGTTTAAAGCTCCAAGCAAAGTGTATCAAAAAATTGAACAATATCAAAAAAACTTCCTTTGGTCTGGGATGAAAGAGAAAAAAAGGATCCATTTGGTAGGATGGAGCAAGGTATGCAAACCCAGAGCTAATGGAGGACTAAATCTAAGGAGAGTCTCCCTCTTAAACATGGTGTTGCTAGCTAAACAAGCTTGGTGACTGCTATCTAATGTTGAAAATGAGTGGATAGCCATAGTCAGGAGGAAATACCTCCAAGGAGTAGACTTCCTCAATGGAAATTTGTTAAACAGGGGATCGACCTTTTGGAAAGCAATCCTAACTAGCAGATATTTGGTCAAGAAAGGGCTCAGATGGATTTTAGGCAATGGTCATAAAATCAACTTTTGGGAAGATAGGTGGGCTAGATCCGAGGCTTTATCAAGGAACCCCCAATTGGTTAGGCTCAAAGAACACACGAAACGATCTATAGGGCATAAGGTGGCAGACTACATAAGGCAGGACAAGAACTTCCCAAGATGGCAGATTATCAGGGTCCAAGGGTTTGCAACTGAGTTTGAAGAGCTTCAGAATATCTTAGGCCAATAGCTCATACCCACAGGGAATACTGAAGACCATATAATATGGGAAGAAACAAAGAGTGGAGGAGAATTTACAGTTAAAATAGCCTACAATTTACTCCTCAATCCTGAATATCACCAGTTTCAGTCGCAACTGGTCTGGATTAAGGGCCTAATCCCCAAAATATCCTTCTTCACATGGCTAGTGATACAAGGAAGGATCCTTACCATTGACAACATGCTAACAAAAGGAATGATTATTGCTAACCGATGTTACATGTGTAGGGCAGGCTGGGAATTAGTTCAAAACCTCTTTCTAGAATGGCCAGTGGCAACCTCCATCCTTGATGGACTTTTCCAAGCCTTTAGAATCTCTTGGGCTAAACCGGCCTCAATTTTTGAAGTCTTCCAATAATGGCCTCTTCCCTTTGTTAGCCCAAAACTCAAGTTCCTTTGGATGATTTGTTGGCACCACTTCCTTTGGAAAATTTGGTTAGAGAGGAACCATAGAGCCTTTAATGATTCCAAGCATAGCTCCCAAACCATCCTTAACCGAATTCTTACCTTTGCGAAAGAAAATATTAGTATCCTATTGTTGTTGATTACTTTTCCAATATTTTTGCTGCTACTCCTCTTGACTCGACTTCACAACAAAATGTTCTTCAAGCAATCCCTTCTCTTATCACTTATGAGGAGAACTCTATTTTGACTGCTCTAGTTACTATCAATGAGCTTCAACAAGTGGTTTTTAAAATGCAAAAGGGAAAACCCCAAGTCCCGATGGTTTTCCTATTGAGTTCTACCAAGAGTTTTGGGATATCCTTCATGTTGATTTATTAGAGGTGGTGGAAGAAGCCAGGAAATCCAAAGAAATTTTGAAGGTTATCAATAAAACTTATATTACTCTTGTTCCAAAAGCTCAAGAGGTTGATCATATCTCATCTTTTAGACCTATTGCTTTATGTAATGTTCTTCTCAAAATTATTACTAAAATCATGGCAGAAAGGTTGAAGCCTCTTTTGCATAAGATTATTTCCCCAGAGTAAGGGGGATATGTGGAAGGATGTCAAATAGTATATGAGATAGTTCTTGCTCAAGAAGCCATCCATTCCATGGATATGCAAAATTCTCCTTCTATGTTCATCCGGTTAGACTTATCCAAAGCTTATGACAGAGTGGATTGGCACTTCCTTATCAAAGTTTTGAGGCAATTTGGTTTCTCTAAGGATTGGTTGGATTGGATTATGGGATGTATCTCTTTAGTTTCCTACTTAGTTCTTATCAATGGTAGGCCTTCTCAGTATTTCCCAACTTCCAAAGGTATTAGGCAAGGTGACCCGCTATCCCCTTATTTATTCATCATTCTTGCTGAATGCTTGGGTAGGACTATAACCAAAAAGAGGGAAAACAAAACCCTTGAGGGAGTTACCATTGCTCATGGAGCTAGAAATATCTCTCATATTCAATTTGTGGATGACTCTACCCTTTTAGGTAAAGCTACAGTTAAGGAAGCTTCTAATATTAAGCAAATCATTAGCTGTTTTTCTAAGGCTATCGGATAATTGATCAATGAAGACACATCTAAAGTTATTTTCTTTCACTGCTCTGCTAGACAGGAATCCATGGTCTTGGATAAATTAAGATATAAGAAGGCCTCTCTTCCAATCACTTATTTAGGTATTCCCATAAATATTCAAAGGCAAAAAAATAAAGATTGGAATTGGTTGTTGGAAAAAGTCAAGAAGAAAATTGGAAAGTGGACCAACAAGTGGCTTTCTTCTGGGGTAGAATCACCTTGGTAAAATCAGTCCTTCAAGCTATTCCTATTTATGTTTCTTCCGTTTTGAATATCCCAAAGGATGTTCTTTGAGAATTGGATCAAATCAGTCATCGTTTCCTTTGGAGTGGTACTAAGGAGAAAAGAAAATGGGCCTTGGTGAAATGGGATACTTTATGTCTTCCTAAGAGTGAAGGGGTTAGGATTTCGGTCTTCAATTAATAACAACAAAGCTTTAGCTGCTAAATTATATTGGAGGATTTTGCATAACCCCAATGCTCTTTGGGCCAATAATCTCTGTGCTAAATATGCTGAGAACAAAAGTCCTGAAGACCTTGTTCGCTATCAACTTCCTACCAAAGGTTCTCCCATTTTAGCGGTTCTTAAGACTGGTGAGGATTTGATAAAGAAAAAATTATTTTGGATCATTCATAATGGTCAACATGCAAATTTTTGGACAGATTCTTGGGATGGTCACAAGCCTTTGATAACTCAGTTTCCCGATTAGAGGCCTTGGATGGAGGAGTTTCATCGAGCTAATGGGATAAAGGTGGCTAATTACTGTTGATACCATACTGGTAATTCAAAGGTTGGTAGATATTGGATCCCTATTGAGGACTGGCCTATTCAAATACCAGAAAGGCAAAGACAAGATATCCAAGGCATCCTTCATATGAGATCCCTCTCTTTGTCCCATGAAAAATATTGTTTTGGGTGGAATAACACTACTAAGGGTGAGTATTTAGTTGCTCAAGGTTATTTGACCTTATGCCATAATAATCCCAACCATTCTTCTGAAATTTTTTCTCAATTGTGGGCTCAAAAGCCTTGGCCTAAGGTGAGGTTCTTTAATTGGCTTTTATTGCATCGTAGGGTGCTTACTGGTGAGCAACTTATGAAGCATGGTTTTCATGGCCCTTTTAGATGTGAAATGTGTGAAGAGAATGTATAAAATATCAACCATATTTTTATTGAGTGTACTTTAGCCTTTGAGCTATGGAGGAGAATGGCAACTTTACTTGGCTTACAATGGTCCAATTTTTTCACTTTTGAACAGATTTGGAGGGATTGGCCTAATCAAGAGGGTGTTGATCATTTTATTAGGCAGTTAGTTTGGATGGGTTCTTCCATTCTTCTTTGGAATATTTGGAATGAAAGGAACAACCAAATTTTTAATCAAGATAGGAAGGATATTCACTATATTTGGCAAAAGACCATAGCCAACTTAGTTCAATCAGTCCATCAACTCCTTAATCACCCCCAAAACTCCCACCAAAGATGGGATCAAGTGATGCAAAGATTGAAGATTAAACCTTCTAAGGGCAACCAACTTAAAGGGAATGTGAGTATTAGTAAGATGGATAGGACAAGAAATTGGCAACCTCCTCCTAAGGATTTTGGAAAATTCAATATCGATGGAGCCTCTAGAGGGAACCCTGGAAAAGCCGAGTGTGGGAGGAATTGGTAGACTTTCGGATGGCTCCCTGGTTTTTACTTTTGTTGAGAATTTGGGTATTCTTTCCAATAACCTTGCTTGAGGGGTATGGTATCCTTAGAGGCCTTCGGGAGGCTACTAAGGTTGGATGGGAAAAGGTGTTAGTTGAGTCTGACTCTCAACTTATGATTAATATCTTGAAGACTCCTTCTAAGAATCATAAGGTGGATTGGAGAATAAAAAGAATTATTGAGAAGATTCAATTAATCCAGATGGGATTTTTGAAAGTTTATTACAATCATATGGTCAGAGATCAAAACAAGAGTGTTGATGCTTTAGCTAATTGGGCTTTGGACAAAGGTGATCTTACTTGTTATGGCCACCCTCCTATATGGTGGGCTTCTCAAATTAGGGAAGCTCTTCATTCTATCATTTCTTTGGATGGCTCCAGTTATGAAGGTACCTAGTTTCTTCTTGTTTTTTTTTGTTTCTCTTTGGTTCATTCAGTTTTTTTAGTTCCCTAGCTCATTCTATTCTTTATTTTATTTCCTCTGTTGATTATTGCATTAATAGTCTTCTGGTCTAGATAGGTCATTGTTTTGTTCATTTTTTTTTCTTTTGTCTTTGTTTTTTTGTTTAGTTTTTTAAGGTGGGTGGGTTCTTTTGTTTTTTGTTTTTGTTTTTGTGTTCTTTGTGTTGTTTTTTGTTGTTCTTGTGTTTTTGTTGTTTTGTTTTTTTTTTATGTTTTTTGTTATTGTTGTGTTTTTTTCATTCTTGTTCTTGGGTTTCTCTTTGTTTGTGTAATTTCATTTTTTTATGTGTGAGTGTTTTCTATGTTTTTTGTTTTTGTTTATTGTCTGTTGTTGGTTGTTTTTATTTTTATTTTATTTATTTTATTTTTTAGGTTTTGGTTGTGTTTATTTTTCATATTTTTTTGGGTTATGTCTTTGTAGTGTTCTGTTGTTTTTGTCTTGTTTGTGTTTTGTTATGTGGTTCTTGTGTTTTTCTATGTGGTTTGTGTTATGGTTTCTTTTATCTTATTGTGCGTGTTTGGTTGTGCTTTTGGTTTTGACACACTCAAGGAGCATGTTTTTTATTTTATTTTATTATTTTTGTTGTTATTTAATTTTTTTAATTTGGTTTTGTGTGTTTGTTTGCTCCTTGAGTATGTCAAAGGTGGTAGGTCAGGTTCGAGTCCTGGGCATTTTTGGCGGAATGGATACCCCTGCCTCCTTGGGTCTTACCCAAAAGTGGCATCCCTTTTGGGATGTTTTACACAAAAAAAAAAAAAAAACAAATTGCCCTGTCATTAGGTATCCACTCTGATGACATAGTCACTTTACCAAAACCTAATCCTAGAGCTAGGATAAAATGGGAGCTACCCCCCAGGGACTGGTTCAAACTAAATTTCAACAGAGTGGCTAAGGATAATCTTGGGTGGGCAGATGTTGGAGGAGTAATTAGAGATCATCAAGGAAGCATGAGGATGGCATTTGCAGAACCATTATGATCTAGAACCAATAATGAGGTTGAAGCTATAGCGCTTTGGAGGGGTTACAGTTGGCTCATGAGATCCAAGGCAACATGATGATTGAAGGAGTCTCAAAAATCATTATTAACCTCCTAACTAATGGCAAAAAACCACCCTAGAGGATTGAAGTTATCATCCATAAGGCGAGGATCCTCTTCAAGGCCAGACAAGAAAAGAGGGCTTGCCATGTCTTCCATGAGGCTAATAGATCAGCGAATAAACTAGCCAATGTGGGTGTCGAGGCTAGTAGTTTGACAACATGGACACATGACATGCCATGCAAAGTCGAGGACATCCTGTGCAATGACAGGCAAGCTATGTCCTAAGGTGGGTGGGGGAAGGATGGCCAAATACCACATGGCCCAAGACTATCATGAGTCCGCTTTACTAAGAAATCCTAATCAGATGGATGTGATTCTAGGGATAATGTTCTCAAATATCTCAAAAAGGATAAATGGTGGAAAATGCAAGGACATGATTTTGAGGTACGAAAAGGTAAACTTCCCAATACAAACTACTAATTTCCATTGGGGGCTTAGTGGTGAAAGGATTTTGACCATTGGCCACAACATAGGTGATCAGGAGGAGATCATCGATGCACGGATTCCCATGGCGATAATTCTAAATTTTGCTAAGCATGTCAAGAAGATGGATCTACATCGCAACGAGAAGTGGATTACGAGAAAGTGGACAATGCTGATCAATAGGGCCACCTGGCATGAGGTCCAAATGGTGGTTGATGAATGGACCTTCCCCATGCAAAGTACACAGGTCTATGAAGGCACTGTAAAATGGGTGATAATGACAATCAATGAGGATCCAAATCATTATGGCAATGAGGTGGTTGGAATGCTGATGAGGCTGATAGATCACGTACGGGGGCTAAAGAAACATTTGGAGGCATATGGATGGTCCTTTCCAATGAATGACACTCTTCCTAAGGAATGTTTTGATTTGTGGACAACCAAGGTGATGTAGAATCACACTAACCGGATGGATTCTAAGGACAACTGGCATAATACTCATGTGGCGAATGGGAAATGGATTCCCAAAGTTGGCACGCCAATTAAGAAATGCCTCAACACCTACCAGCATAATATTAAACCCTATTCCCTTCCTAGCAGTAGCAAAAGAAGAGAACTGTGGTGTGCAAGTCAGAGCAAGTTTGAGAGAATTTTGAGGAAGAAGTCTATTAGCAGAAAGATGACATATGTAGAGCCCTGTATGGTCATCATGGAACCCGTTGCTCAGGCCATCCTTACTGAGCGACGATTTACCCAATTTTTTGATCTATTCTCAGGGGCAGAGGAGGACATCACCCAGGAGGTGATGGATACACGGGAATATGGAAATGTGGAGATTAAAAAAAGAGAGTTCATCATATATGTGAACATGCTTGTTACGGTGATGGAACAAACAATGAAAGGTCACTCCATCCACCGCCAGAAACACCATTGGGAGGTGGAATTAAAGGAATTTCATGATAACCCAAAATTTTTTAAGGAAGCTAAGAATGGGCTAATCAGAATGGATTTTCCCACCCCATGCAATGGGGTCATGAAGAATGTGATGGAGTTTATCACGACGGAGGATCCCAGTAAGACATTGTTAAGCTTCCACTAAGCATTCATGAATTTCTTTTAGGATGTCAACCCGATAAGTATTCCTTAGTTCCTGATGAATTCGATGAACTACACCATCAATGCTTGTCGTAGTATTAGGGGGTCTACATGCCAATGCACCAAGGATTGTTCAAATTTATTTACAATTGGGTGTTGGCCACGACACCAAATCCTGAACCTTCGATCATTGAGGAAATTTTGCCCAACCACCATTCAAAAAGTTTGAGGGTAAGAGCCAGTACGGGCACAAACAAACCTTCCTCTGTGTCTCCTGTGAAGAAGAGAGTGGGGGAGCCAATCACCAGAGGTGGCATGGCTAAGAAAAACTAAGGATCGAGGAACCGCCAATGAGATCCTCTTTGAGACTGAAGAACAAATAAATTCAAGGCAGCTCCAAAACGAGTGCCAACAATATGGAAGATGAGGGACCTACCATCATGGTCCTCAAATGTTTCATCCTAAAATATCATGCTGCCATCATCCACTAGATGCAAGAGGCTTATGACACTCTGACTCAGGTGTTCTTCAATGAGGGGTACATGTCGAAAGTAGAAGCCAAGGATGATGATGAGGAAGAAGAGGATGAAAAGGAAGAGGATCTCAAGGAAGACGTTGAAGACGAGGCCTGAGGATCCTCGGGTCCTAGGGGTTTCACTTTTGTCTTATGTTTTGTACAATGGAAGTATTCCTCCTATGGCTAATGTATTTTTCCATTTTTGTAATGATGATCAAAGCAAGTTACCCATCTTGGTTGGTCCTGTCAGGTTTTTGGTCCATGTTTGCTTCACCCGCCTGGTAAGGGTTGTTAGGAATATCAGTAGTAGTAGAGGACAAAATGTCCTTAGGATAAATAGGATCCATAGCATCAACATAAGGCTGACTTTTGTAATAGGTTTTGGGTTAACCTGCAAAACCCAGTAATCAATAAAGAAATTTACTTACAAAAAAAAACAATGTTGTATTTTAATGAAAAGGAAAAATATAAAAGCACAAAATATTAATTTATTAAGTACATTTACTTAATTAATTTAATATTATTTTAGAAAAGAATATACCCTTCCTTTAAAAAAATCAACTTTCATCTTAAAAATTAGTGCAAATGGATCAATTTAAATCTGCCTTTTCAAATTGATGCTTATAAATTGATTTGAATCTATAACAGTCACTAGTTGACCAATTTGAAAAGTGCAATAGTCAGTTTTGTTCGATTGGTGGGTTTTGCCAGTTTTAATTTTACCCATGATTGGTCTAAATTGTTGAAAGGTTTGTGAGGATATTATTCCACCAAGGGATAATGTACCTTATGATTTTTAGTCATAGGTTAATCTATCACCAGAACCCTATGACAATGGACCAAAATCCAGTGAAAACAAATAAAACATAATCATTTAAATCCAAGAGGGGTATTATATAAGGAGATCCTTTGTCACTGTACCTATTCATTATTATGGTAGAGATACTAGAAATGAACATGAAGAAGGTATACAAAAATGGGGTAAAAGATAAACTTAAGGCTAATAATAACAATGACAACATCACCCACATAGTCTGTAGATGACAACCCTTTCTGGAAGGGCAGGTAAAAATAAGGCTAAAGCTTTGAAAAAATTATTGAAAGAATATGAAAGAGCATTTGGAAAAATGTTAATAGGACAAAATCCAAAATTTACTTCTTAAACACTACAACTAAAATCAAAGTATGAATATGCATGTTACTTCAAATGGAGGAAAATTTGCTAGCAACATATCTAGGGATGCCCTTATTTGAGGGGAGAATGAGGATAGAATTGTGGAATCTAGTTATAAATAAAGTTAAAAATAAACTACCAACATGGAAAGGTAGATGGTTATCATCAGCAAGAAGAGTGCAACTAATTAATTCAGTCTTATAGGCTATTCCAACGTATTATAAGTCCTTGTATATTGTGCTAAAATCGGTAATAAAAAGTTTAATCTATAATATACGATCATTTTATGGTCAGGAATACATGATAACAAAAATATCCTTTGGTGAAACGGAGCAAGGTATGTGATGATAAAACTAGGGGAGGTTTTGATTTAAGAGTTCTTACAAATGCAAACTTAGCTCTAAGGGGAAAAGTAATTTGGAGATCATACAAAGAGAGTCAAATACAATGGGAAAGAATTCTTCTAAGTACGTTGAGCCCAATGATCAAAGCATAATATCTATTACATTCTCACTACCAAATGATTATGCATTATGGAATGATTTAAAAAAAATGGATCTAGTGATTAAAGGTCTAAGATGGTTGGTGTAAATTGGAGAAAAAAATCTATTTGGATAGATACTTGGTGTGATTAAAGGCCACTTAATCTATATCTAATTTGGAAACCATGGATGAGATTACTTCAAGATCAATATGGTGATAAGGTTTCAAACATTATGTACAAAGATCAAGATGGAAGATAGAAATGGCAAGAATATTTTTTTACAAGTCTACTAGACATTGTTGCTAGGAGGCAATTCAGAAAAAATATAACAATAGTGATAATTCTGACGTAAACTAAGAATAAGTTGATCTGGGATTTGAAAGCTCAAGAGAATACATGGCAAGAAGTAGATATAATGTAAAACACCAACAAAATAGGAATGTCACAAAAATATGAAGAGATATTTAGGATAAGCCCCAATGTTCATAAAGTCAAAATGTTTATATGGCTAGCAGATCATGTTTTTTTTTTATCTTTTTTCTTTTAAAAGCGAAAAACCCCTTACGGGTCCGCCTTGGTCTGAGAGACCATGAACAGGGGGTTCTACACCATCAAAGTCACCCGAGAGTCGCACCCAACCCTGCCCACACCAACATTAACAATTGGATTTTTGGTAACCCAATTCAACTTTTTGGTAGGGTGGATATTCGAACCTAGGACCTCCCTTGGAGGATTGCCCTCTCCTCTCCAACTCACCTACAAAACCTGGGTAGATTTTTTTTATCTTTGGATAACCTAATGAAAAGGGGTTTTCATGGCCCTTCACAATGTGTTCTATGTAAAAGGAGGAGACTATAGACCATCTCTTAGGACACTGCTCAATAGTTTGGGAACTATGGCAGAATCTTAATATGTTTAGTAAATGCTTGGTGATGAATGGAAAAATTGAATAATGGTTAAAGCAATGACAAAGTACTTTTAAAAGTGAGGTGTTATAGGCAATTTGGGATACATTGAAAGATACAATACTTTGGACTATATGACTGAAAAGGAATAGAAAAATATTTAAAGGACATAAAAGCAGTTTAGGGGTAATGAAAAATAATTATTATTTATTCATAGAGAAGTCTAAACCAACCCTAACAACTCACCCAATCCTTAATATTGAAGCAAAGAGTCTTGATATATGGATTTAAGTCATCAATTAGAATTATGATGGTGGGTATAGAAGAAATAAAAGGAAGGCAAAAAATATATGTTGGAGTATATTATATTATTTGGTACATGTTAATGGTACCTTCATGGTACATTTGTAAATAATAGATTAGGGTTGAGTCATAGTTTAGAGTGTGAGTAATATTTCCCTTTATGTAAGTGTGAATGTGTAGGATATGCACAAGTATCATGTAAAGTTGTAATGTGCAGGAAATGCACAAGTGTCATGTGAGTTAGTGTGCAAGTGTAAGTTGAGTCTATGTGCACAAGTGTCTTATATGTAAGAGTGAAAATATGTAAAGATGTGCATTAGTGTCTTAGGATAGATTGTGCAAGTTATGGAAGTGTATGAGTCATGTATATGTGTGCATACATTATAGAGTCAAGTGTTCATCAAGTATGCATGTTTCAAGTAGATAATCCAAGAGTCACAAGACTTGGTATATAGAAAGGAATAGTCAAGTATCCAAAGAGCCATATTACTATGGCTTAAGAATTTTATCCTAGGATAACCTTATGAAATGGTCCTTCTCAATGTGTTTTTTGTAATAAGGAGGAGGAGAGTATAGGCCATCTCTTGGGACAATGGACAATAGTCTGGAATCTATGGCAATGGATTCTTAATATGTGTGGTAAATGCATGGTGATGAATAGCATAATTGAATATTGGTTAAAGCAATGACAGAGAACTTATAAAAGTGAGGCTTTACATATAATATGAGATATATCAAATGATACAATACTTTGGACTATATGGCTAGAAAGGAATATAATACTATTTAAAGAAAAGGAAAGCAGTTTATAGGTAATGAAAAAGAATATATGTTTAGCCATAAAGGAGTCTAAACCAATCCTACCAACTCACCCAGTCCCTAATTAAGAAGCAGAGAGCCTTGATAGATGGAGTTAAGTTTTTAAATGGAATTATGATGTTGGGTACAAGAGAAGCAAAAAGAAGATAAATAATATAAAGTGGAAACCACTAGATGTGGAGTGGGTTAAATTGAATTTTGATGGAGCATCTAAAGGAAATCCAAGACTAGCAGGAGGAGGAATAATTAGAAATAATATAGGAGAGATTTTATCTCATTATGCTTTCAATAGTGGATTTAAGATAAATAATGAAGTTGAAGCTTGGGCAAATTTAGAAGGATTAAAAATATGTAAACAAATGAAATGGAATAGAGTATGGATGGAACATGATTCTATCATAGTAATAAATGCAATTTTGAGGAAAGCAAAGGCTCCATGGAACATGCAAGATATAATTGTGAAAAATTCAAGATCTTGCTAAAGAGTTTGAAAAAATCAGGTTTACACATATATTAAGGAAAGGTAACAAATGTGTAAATAAGCTAGACAATAGAGGGGTTTTGATTTAGGATCATGAAGTTAAATTCTCCTTTCCATGGTTAGAGGAAGTAGAAAGTTTAGTTGAAGTTGACATAAAATGTTGATTGCTTGAATCAATTAATGATTAAGATTTACTTTAATGTTTTCCATTGGTAATATTTGCTTTATTTTATAACAATAATGTGTTTTTATTTATACTATTTATTATAATTTTTGTTGTTGCACTTGTGTTTCAGGAATGAAACTAGCAATCCAAATTTGGTAAAGCGGACTATGATAGTGCAATGTTTTGGAAATATTACTCTACTAAGATGCAAGACATAGATAGTAGAGGTGAAGTTTTGGCATTGTGAAGGCTGCTATAGGAAAATGTCAAGAAAGATGCTAAATTATGGATTAATTGTATTCATACAAAAATTTGAAAAGATCTAGAAAATGAAAATCAAGAATTCAAACATTTTATGTAAAATGATGTAGGTTTCTAGCTATAACATCTCAATTGAGATGAGAAGTGTATCTATTTGTAAACTCTCAAGCTCTAAAGAAGAGAGATGTAATTTGTTAAGGGTGGGGGACCCGAGTACAATCCCTTCTTATTCAACAACAAAAAAAATATTACTATGGCTATATTATGGAGACAATACTCCATAAGAAAACATCACAAACAATCATGATCATTACTATCATATTTGTAAGAGAAAGAGGAGTAATAAATATTGCATATATTTTGAGAAATTAATATTGTAAGTTGTATTACATGCTTTGTACATGTATTATTCAAGCTATTACATTCATATTGTTGCTTATTATTGAATGTTATTTGAGTTATTATAAGCCTTGATATACATATTAATTTGCTCATATTATTCTACTCATATCATTATATTTGACCTTATTGTATTGTGGCTATATTATATTCGATCCTATGATATTTAACCTATAATATTAGTGGTAGTAATAAGGTTTAAAAAGCCATCAATCTAGAGTGGAAACCACTAGAAGCAGAGTTGGTAAAATTGAATATTGATGGAGCTTCAAAAGGAAATCTAAGACTAGTAGGAGAAGGAATAATCATAATTAATAAGGGTAAAATTTTGTTACATTATGATTTCAATAGTGGATTTAAGACAAATAATAAAGCTAAAGCTTAGCATATTTGGAAGGATTAAAAATATACAGACAAATGAAATGGAATAGTATGGATAAATGACAATTCACTAATAGTAATAAATGCAATTTTGATGAAAATAAAGGCTCCATGGAACATACAAGAGATCATTACGAAAATAAAAGACATTGTTATAGAGTTTTAAGAAATTAGGTTTACACATACATTAAGGGAAGGGAACATATGTGTAGATAGGCTAGCCAATAGAGGGATTTTAATAGAGGATCATGAAGTTAAATTCTCTTTTCTATGGTTAGAGGAAGTAGTAAGTTTTTTGAAGCTGACAAGAAAAATCTAAAAGGATAAAATTCAAAATAACATTCTAGAGGATTACAAAATGTTTTTAGGGATCCATTTATAGATCAATGCATTGGAGAAAACTAACAATCTAGATTTGGTAAAGCGGACTATGATTTCGTGAAGCAAATAGAAGTTTTGTATGCTAAAGTAAAAGAAGATGATATCAGATGGACTTCATGGTTGAATGGATTATTTGAGTTGTTGGTAATTGGTTGGCTTATGGGACAAAGTATTGATCAAAAATTTCAAATTTTTAGATTGCTAAACTATTTATTAAAATAATACCATTATGATTTGTTAAAATGTCATTATAATATGAATGAAATTCATTTCATAACTCATTAAAATGATAAAATGTTTTTTTAATTGGTTATTTGGGATTAAAATGAATTCCACTTGTATTATATAATGACCTATAGTTTAGTTATTATGCATATATTTCTTGATAAGATTTTATCATAAAATTTCAACTTTTTTAGATTGTTAAACTATTTATTACAGTGCTTGTAGTTGTACTTATGCTTTACGAAGGAAACTAACCGTCCAAAGTTGGTAAAACAAACTATGATAATGCAAAGTTTTGAAAATACTACTTTACTAAGATGTAGTGTGCAGACAATAGAGGTAAAGTTTTAGTAATGTGAAGGCTACTATAAAAAAAATATCAAGAAGAAAGATGATGAATTCTAGAATATTTGTATTTACAAAAAAAATTGGAGAAGATCCAAAAAAAATAAAAATCAAGAATTCAAACTTTTTATAAAAATATATAGGTATCTAGCTATAACAACTCAATTGAGATGAAAAATGAATTTGCTTGTAAACTCTCAAGCTCTGAAGGAGAGAGTTGTGATTTATCAAGGGTGGGGGACCTGAGTACAATACATTTTTCCATGCAAAAAAACAAATATTTAGAGTCTAATTCTTGAGACATACAATAGTACCCAAAGAAAAGCTAAGCAAAGAAAATAAAAAACACAATAATCCAAGAAAAGCTAAGCTACCTAGGCTTAGAGAATGAAAAATATAATAATCAAAGAATAGCTAAGTTAATAGAAATCCAACATAAGTTAAAAGGAAAAACATATAGTCTGAATTAGCTTGGAAATGTTATTTAGGTCTTTAATATTTATTTTTCAAATGGTATTTTAATTAACATTTTTTTTAATTTACTAAAAATTCATTTCAAAGAAAATTAAATAAGATTTTGTCTCTAATATTCTACATTTTAATTTTTCATTATTTAAATATTTTATTTAAAAATGAATATTCTATTAAATTAAAAATATGGTCCATCTTTGTAGCGCAAGTGGAGAAGGCGAGCCTGGCCCTGTTGAACAGGAGGTCCACGGTTTGAACCTTTGCGATGCAAAGGGGGACACAAAGGTTGTGTGTTAAATTACCTATTGATAAGCATAGCTCTCGGCTTTACGAGGGGTCATGGTTGGGAGGAGACTGCTCAACCCTATGCGTTGGTCGTAGGGGTTTCTCACACTAATCTAAAATTTGAATCCGCACCAGGTACCTTACTGGTAAGTTCCCTCAATCCTTGGAAGGAAGTTCGAGGTTCAAGCCTGACGACCTGTACTGGATACAAAAAAGCCCTTGGCTAGCCTACAGGGTATACCCGAATGAGACAGACCCCGTGGAACGGAAAGTCTTGACCCCTAGGGAATACGGGGAATGATTTTCATTAACATAAGATTTTTACCAAGAAGAGACCTAGGTTCAAACCTTGGGAGGAAGCCAACCCTTTGCAAAGGTAGTAGTCTTCTCTGAATCCTTTGAGTGTGCACTAGACCGAATATGAGGGTACAAACCCCGAGCGACCAGTGGTCCCCATCTCACGTCGGCTCAACAAGAACGAGACAGATATATTTTTTGGGAGCAGTCCTTGTGGTTTGAACCCTCCGCTAGCTAGTTACTAAAAATAGTGGTTGTAACCAACTCTCCTATGTAACCAAAAAAAAATTAAAAATATATATTTACTAAATTTTTTATAATTAAGATCAAATGGCATTAGCTCAATCGATTAGATTCCTCAACATTTAAAAAGGAGACTAAGGTTCAAATCCATGTAAAGTGATACATGGATAATATTCAAGATTTTTTTTAATAACACTGTGTGGTGATGATGTAATATGGATGGGCCCATTTCAAACCCATATAATCAATTGAAAAAATTGATAATTAATAGAAATTTTCTATTTTTATTAAAATTTTGATGAAATATATATTGATAACATTTAATAAGCTCAAGAAGATTTTATCCAAAAATATATTAATAATTTTTTTAAATAAGTTATATGTGGCTTTAATTAGGACCACTCCCACCAAAATACCAAATTATTACATTTACTTTTAGGTCAATTAAACAATATCCAATGTACCTTTTTATCACAAGTATTTTTTATTTATTTATTTATTAGACATATCCTTCAACTTCCTCAAAGTGCTATATTTACACAATGAGCTCCTTGACATTATTTTGATTAAGAGCTAAAATATTACTTGGCCAATTGCTTTCTAAAATTTGAATTTTACCAAGATGAAGATCAACACCATGATCGACTAAATGAGTTGCTACTTGATTTCCTTCTCTAAATATTTTCATATTTCCAAGAGATTGCCTCCAATAATATATAATGAACATCAATTTGATATTATTTGTTATCCTATCCTCACATTCATTTTTTATAACATTATTGATAATTTATGAATCCCTTTAGTTGAAATATATTTTGTAGAAAAATACTGCAAGATAGTATTGAGGGACAATCGAGTAGATATGCAAAGCATTACTGAAATATCAAGAACTGATTGATTATTTCATGGGATCAACTTTGTATAAATAGCAAAGTTGATCAATGTGAGTCATTGGATTACAACAACTCAACAAATCTGAGCTAGTCTAAACTGGGAGTTTATCTACCTTATGCAAGAGTGATAACTCAAGTTAGACTATCCTAGTAGAACTTAGGATGAGTGAGGTACAATAGGCTCCCTACAAGATGTCTGTATAGAGTAGCGTCACATAGAGGGGAATTGTAGGAATAAGTAAGAGTCACTCTAGACTAAAAGGACATGGAATAAGGCTTGCAATCAGCCATATTAAATTGTTGAAGAAGATCTAGAGTGTACTTTTGTTGAGATATTGAAATTCCTCTATCTATTTGAGTTATTTGAAACCCAAGGAAGTAATGAGTTAAACCTAGATACACCATCTCAAATTTCTCAGAAAGGGAGCTTTTAACAGTCTGAATGCGAGAAGTGGTAATTCCAGTTAGGAGAAGATCATCAACATAGAGAACAAGGATGGTGATGTTATCTTCTTCATGCCAAATGTAGACTGTAGCATCAGACTCACATCGAGAAAATCCTGTGGAAAGATGGAAAGAGTCCAATTTATCATACCAAGCTCGAGAGGCTTGTTTGAGACGATAGAGAGATTTTCTTAGTCTACAAACAAGTGAGGAGTCTTGAATAAATCTAGTGGGTTGCTCCATAAATATTTCTTCCTTTAAGTCTCTACGTAAGAAAGCACTTTTAACATCCTTTTGGAAAACAGGCCAATTTTATGAAGTAGCAAGTGCAAGGACCAGTTTGACATAATCCATTGTTGCAATAGGGGCAAAGGTTTCAGAATAGTCAATTCCTTCAACTTGAGAGAAACCTTTAGCTACCAAGCGAGCTTTGTGTTTGTCAATTGTTCCATCAACTGCATACTTGGTTCGGTAAATCCACTTGCAACGAACTAATTTTCTTTCTTTGGAGAGAGGGACTTAATCCCAAGTATTATTTTTGATCAAGGATGAAAATTTATTTTCCATTACATCATCCCATTCTTTAATCCCATTTGCTTTCTTAAATGATCGGG
Source organism: Wollemia nobilis (assembly GCA_028583015.1). Lineage (NCBI taxonomy): Eukaryota > Viridiplantae > Streptophyta > Pinopsida > Araucariales > Araucariaceae > Wollemia > Wollemia nobilis. The sequence continues at coordinate 2,166,199 of JAQPPZ010000853.1, read as the reverse complement.
GATCAGTAGAAATTGAGTGACAGACAAGACCTGAACCCATGGAGTGACTTAGCCTTGATGATTGAAGATATTGGATATAAGGGGTGGCTTCTTGAACAATGGTACGGGCCCATTTTGGCATTATGGAAGGAGTAATGGGTGTGGCAGGACTTTGAGTTGGAGTTTGAATGTCAGGATCCTCATTTTGAGCGTTTATTTCAAGGATGGGTTCTTCATCATATTGGGGCTCAAAAATTGGTGATGGCTCAAGAGAATCAAGGTTGGTAGAATATGGATGAGGATCTTTAGAAGGGAATGCTTCATAAAATTGAACATTTATGTGAAAAAAGACCTCATCAGTGGTAGGATCAAGGAGTTTGTAGGCTTTCATATCCCCACAATAACAAAAAAATATAAGTTTCTTGCTTTTTTTTTTAGAGCCTTTCTCTTTTTCTTTGGGATGTGGGCCTAAGCAGCACACCCAAAAACTCTGGTAGTCACTTTTATAAAGAATCACTGTTTCATTTATAGGAAGGTCCCTCCAATGCATTCAATAAACAATTAGATATTCTTCTTCATGAATGATTTGATATGGATTCCTCTCATATCATATATATAGACTTTTTCAATCATGACATTTCAATCATGACTTTTCAATCATGACTCTTCAATCATGACTTTTCAATCATGACTTTTCAACCATGACTTTTCAACCATGACTTTTCAATAATAATGAAATATATAATTAAAGTAATAAATAATAACTAATAAATAATGTTAGTATGTGGGATCCTAACAAACTCTAAAAAAATATACATTAGGTTTTGAGCCAGTCCATGCCTCCTCGGGAGTCAAATGACTAAGAGCCTTGTGAGGTGTGTGGTTTTGAATGTAATTATCATAGTTAATTGCTTTAGCCCAAAAAACTGTTGGAAGATCCCTATACAGTTTGCCATTTCTTTCAAAGATCTATTTTTCCTTTCTGCTATGCCATTTTGTTGTGAATTATGGGAGCCTGAATGTTGATGAATTATGCCATGAGTTGAGAGGAATGTTGAGAAGTCATTGCTGAAGTATTCCACCCCATTGTCAGTACGAATCTACTTGATTTTGCATGTGGCCTAATTTTAAACCAAGGCCTTGAAAATTTTGAAGTGGGATAGTGCATCACTTTTGTATTTTAGAAAGTAGACCCAAGTTCTTATTGAAAAATCATCAATGAAGGTTAAGACATATTTTGCTCCTTTGAAACAAGGCTCTGGGAAGACCATCAAGTCACTATGGATTAACTCTACTGGGGATGAAGCTTGTTGTGAACCACTTGGGTGAAAAGCATCTTAATGTTGTTTCCCAAGAGTACATCCAGTACATACTCCATCAATAGAAGAGACTTTTGGCAACCCTGTTACCATTTCATGAGTATTCAACTCCCTTAAATAGCTATACCTGAGATGTCCAAACATTTCATGCCAAATTTTGCTTTCAAGGTCTCCATGAGCAACAAAATAGGATGCTCTATATGAATCTTTGAATCCCTTGAAGTGAAATAGGCAAGATTTATGATCAATGTCACCTTTTGCTATGAGGGAGTATGGTTCTTGAAAATCTCTTATCTCAACTCTTGTTGGTGAAAATAGAACTATTTTGCCTTGTGTAGAAGTACAAATCTGATAGATAGAGAGAAGATTTGTAGCAATATTGGGAACATAGAGAACATTATTTATATGACCACCATCAATGATTATGTCACCTTTTCCTTTGATAGGGATAAAATATGAGTCACCAACTTCAATGTTGCAAGTGGTGCTTGAGGAGAGAGAAGTAAATGACTCTTTTGAAGATGTCATATGATGGGTTGCTCTTGAATTTAGAACCCAAAATTTTTATGAAATATTATAATATTTTCCCTAAACATTTAAGGCCTTTACAATATGTTTCTTTGTGTCTATTTTGTGATCCTTCATTACTGCCTCAAGTTGTAGTCTATTCCAACATTTTCTCACAGAATGACCATCTTTATTACAATGAGTACAAGATATAGGTGCTTTGTCTTTATTTTTGAATTTTTCTTTGGATTTGGAAGCTACTAAGGCTTTTGAGGAGGAGAGAGATCTCATATTTTGAAATATTAATTTCCTCTCTAGTTAGCCTATCACAAAACTCCTCTAAAGTGGTCATTTTAAAATTGTTCCAAGAACACCTTTTGTAGACAAAAAAGTGGTTGCAAAAATTTGAAATGCTCCATTTAATTTGGAAAGAATAATATAGATGCATCCTTCTTCTATTTTATTCTTGCCACTACCTTTTAATTGAGTGAGGACTTCCTTGAACTTGGTGAGGAAATCAACAATAGTGCCGAAGTCTTGAGGAGATAGAGTTGTTAACTCTGCTTCTAGCTGCATTGATCTTATTTGATCCACTTTACGAAACAAGTTTTTAAGTTTTTCACAACTCTCAAATGGATTTTTACATTCAGAGATGTGAAACCATAAACTTTCACTTCCATTTATGGTTATAATACCCATTTTTTCATACATATTTCCTTTATGAACAAAGAATTCATATTCTTTATCAAATGTAGGTTGTTTTTCTTCTAGCAAATGTATGAGACCTTTTTGAGTTATAATATTTAATATCATGGGTTTCCATGTGTGATAGTTATGAGGAGTGAGTGGTTCAATTGTATTGAGCGAACTCATATTACCTAGAGATAATTGCCAACCCCCCTCCAAAGAAGGACTTCCTAGAAAATAATTCAGCAAGAAGCAACACCACCAGAAAACCCTTTTTGAATCAAGGTAGAAAAAACCATACCTTTATACTGAACTCTTAAATATACCTGCCCTTACGTGAGGGAAACTATAAGTATATTAGGAGATCTATACGTGGAACATTGGTGTTTTAAAACCTGAATAACTTGCCATACCTTTATACAGAACTTCTCAATGACCCGCCCTTACGTGAGGGAGACTATAGGTATATGATATCAATACGTGGAACATAGGCTTAAAAAAAGATGCTTGCTTTTGAGAAAATTGTGCCAAAGTTTGAGGTGCTCTATGAGGAGATGGTTGTGTTTGCTTGCTTGTATATGATATATTTTCAAGTGTTTTATCAATGGAACTACACTTGATTACAATTTAGAAACCCCAATGATATGCAATGGTAATAGCCACCATAACATGTTGAAGAAGCTTAAATAATGGGATGCAAGCAACAACCATCAAGTGACCAAGATAGTGCCACAAAAATGACTCTACCAGTAACTGCCCATAAATGGTTCAGCAACATAGACACAAGAAGAAGCTTCCCCTTGTTTGAAGCCATCAAAAGGAGGTGCAAGAAGAAGCACCAATAACCCCACCTAAAAAAACTTTGTATTTATGAAATTACAATTGGACTCTTCACTTTGATAGCCTTTGTGGAACAGGCTAAAGAGAATAGTGAGAGGAGTCAAAAAAAAATTTGATTCAAGGTTACAAAGTTTCTTCCCAGAAGAATAAAAGTTTGAAGAGGAAGAGCTCTCAGAATAAACAATAAGATGACTCTGTTACAATATTTTACTTCCAGAATCAAAAGGAAGTAAGAAAATAGAAAACCATTAAGAAGTAGTTATGCCTTAGAATATAAGGTCATACATAAATTAAGTGGAATTTTCTTAAACTTTTTTGTACTGTAGAAACATGAGGCGAGCGGTAGTCTTCAACCAAGGCTGTAAGAGCTACAAATGACAAGTATATGGTCAGCTTGCAGACACTTCCACATCCAAGGTGACAGTGTGGCTATGGAAAGCCAAAAAAATGAATCACTTCTAGCGACGACAGATCTACACCCAAAATAATGTCCCAAAGAATAGTTGCTACAGTGGTTGATGAGGAATTTCATGATGCACCTTTACACTGCTTCATCGTTCACTCATGCATCATGGCCCCACTTGGAGATATGCTTCCTCTCATTCAGACATAATGAGATTGTTTACTGGTTCCAAGATACTTCAAACAGTGTACATTCTAGGATTTATCTTTAGCGTTATCTTTGAGAAATACTTTATAGGGGTAAAATTCTAGCGTTACGATCTCCAGCATCATGATGTCCAGTGCCACTACAGTGTTGTGACGTCCTCTAGTGCCTTCTTTCTATGATTTGAGTACGATTGAGACCTGAGTTGTTGCAAACACTTGGTGTGGCTACTCAGCAAGTTAGGCAGGCGAACGTACATGGAGATGATACCAAAGAAACTATAGGAGGGGATTTAAATAGATACATATAAGCATATCTAAAGGAATGGATAGCCATTGAACCAGATCACAAGGATATCGATGATTTAGAGTTAACTTAGGAAAATTTTATAATGCATTGGAGTTTATTGAATGAAACATAGAGATCAAAATATGTGTTGCTATGATGATAATGCATTGGAGTTTGTAGGAGTAGTAAAAAAAACCCTTATACATGTTGCACGAATCGATGGTAAGCCAAATTAAATACACAAGCCAAATATACATGTTATTATATCACGATCCAATATGCATGAATCGTCTTTTGCAGCTTGCTCATACCTCCATGAGGTCGAAGTGAATGGTGCGCTGGTGAGATTAAAATCTGCACATCACCTCTTTAACTCCTCAGCCACATTGTCAAAGTTTCAAGAGACTGATATGACCAAACAAAACTCTTCCTTTCAAATGAGAATGTTAGTTCTGATTATATCCAATAGAAAAAAACTTATCGTGATCTATGGAGTGAAAAAGGATCTCAAAAGAAATTGCTTATTTTTTTGGAAAAAATGAGAAACTAAAATTCAGAACCTAATGGATAAGAAGTATGACTACTCTATAAGCAATTTGAGTTAGTCAAAAAAGCTATCCAAGAGGAATGAACCAAATCTATGAAAAACTTGAATGCATGCAAAATCTAGCCTCGCTCTGATACTATGTAGAAAAATACTGCAGGATAGTATTGAAGGACAATTGAGTAGATATGGAAAGCATTACTGAAAGATCAAGAACTGATTGATTATTCCATGGGATCAACTTTGTATAAATAGCAAAGTTGATCAATGTGAGTCGTTGGATTACAAAAACTCAACAAATCTGAGATAGTCTAAACTGGGAGTTTATCTACCTCATGCAAGAGTGATAACTCAAGTTAGACTATCCTAGTAGAACTTAGGATTTATTCTAACATATTTCCATCCATTTTATATTGCATTTTTTTCTTTTATTGCAATTTTAATCCCTATAAGAAGTGTCCTAGCTTTTATATAACCGTTAATTAAAGTTCCATATGATTTTTAATAAGGAAATAATTATCTTCATTATTTAAAAAAAGACCACCTTCATCTGCTTTTTTTTTTCTTCTGAATTTTCTTTAGAAGCACCATCCAAATTAACTTTGATAAACTCAATTTCTAGACATTTCTATTTTACCCAAGACTGAAGTAGATTCTTTAATTATAAATTCATTATTGCATTTGACTCTTCCATGTATGTTCAAATCTTGTAACCAAGTTACTACCACCTCTTTTTCTACACTTGATACTTGCAATGATGAGCACCATATCTATAAACATTTTGTAAGAGGCAATAATACGGTTCCAAACTTGGACATATTTTGAGATTTATTTTTAAAAATTATATTATTCCTTTCAAGCCATAAATTCCAACAAATAATGATAGGACCAATCATATTTTAAAAAATTGAACCCCAAATGGTGTGAGCAAAAGGACAATGAAGAAGTAAATGATATTATGTTAATAAAGCCTTCTTACACAAGGAAAATTTGAAAGTTCCATGATATCCTTTTATTTTTAGACTCTCTCTTGTAAGAATATTACTTTTAATTGCTAACTAAAAGAATGTTGAGGCCACCTTAGAGAGCATCTAGTGACCAAACATTATTCCAAGGAAAACATTTGAGAGTAGGAAATTTTGATTGCTCTAATTTCTCATATCCTAACTTGATTGAGTATACACCATATTTTGATAGATTCCAAACCAACTCATCCTTTTGTGTAAAAATCAATAAAAAAATATCTTGAAATATCTTTTTAAGTTCATCTACAATTTACTTAAGTTCCTCTCCTTCAACCAAGTTACTAATAGAAATCCATGATTTGGAGTTGCCTATATTAATATAGTCTTCGACCTTCAGAACTTTACATGCTAGGCATTCATAAGTGAGTGGTTGCCATTTTGAGTTAGAGATAAGAGGATAGGGCTTCAACCAAGCATGAAACTAAAAATTTGCATAATTTTCCTTATTGAATGATCATCTAATATATTTCTTGAAAAATTATAAACTATCTAATATGAATTTTTATGTTGATGATACTTTGGGTAGGGTTATTTTCCTAAACAATTTCATTGCATTAAGAACATATATACTTTTGAAGTAATATTTTTACCAAATTCTTTCCTTGATCTCTAAAAAATCTCCACCCAAACTTTGCCCTAAGGCCAAACTCAATCGATTAGATTCATCAACATTTAAGGAGGAGACTAAGGTTCAAATCCATGTAAAGTGATACATGGATAATATTAAAGCTTTGTTTTAATACCACTGTGTGGTTATGATGTAATATGGATGGGCCTTCAATCCCATATAATCAATTGAAAAATTTGATAATTAAAAGAAGTTTTCTATTTTTATTAAAATTTTGTTGAAAAATATATATTGATAACATATAATAAGCTCAAGAAGATTTTATCCAAAAATATATTAATAATGTTTTTAAATAAGTTATATGTGGCTTTCATTAGGACCACTCCCACCAAAATACCAAAATATTACATTTACTTTTAGGTCAATTAAACAATATCCAATGTACCTTTTTATTACAAGTATTATTTATTTATTTATTTATCAGACATATCCTTCAACTTCCTCAAAGTGCTATATTTCCACAAGGAGCTCCTTGAAATTATTTTGATTAAGATATAAAATCTTACTTGGCCAATTGCCTTCTAAAATTTGAATTTTACCAAGATGAAGATCAACACCATGATCGACTAAATGAGTTGCTACTTGATTTCCTTCTCTAAATATTCTCATATTTCCAAGATATTGCCTCCAATAATAGATAATGAACATAAATTTGATATTATTTGTTATGATATCCTCACATTCATTTTTTATACCATTAATGATAATGTATGAATCCCCTTAGTTGAAATATATTTAGAAAAATACTGCAAGATAGTATTGAAGGACAATCGAGTAGATATGCAAAGCATTACTGAAAGATCAAGAACTGATTGATTATTCCATGGGATCAACTTTGTATAAATAGCAAAGTTGATCAATGTGAGTCATTGGATTACAATAACTCAACAAATCTGAGCTAGTCTAAACTGGGAGTTTACCTACCTCATGCAAGAGTGGTAACTCAAGTTAGACTATCCTAGTAGAACTTAGGATTTATTCTAACACCCCCCCTTAAGTGATACTAGGGGTAAATGTAGCAACAAGAAATGAGTCCCAACAACAAGGCCTGATGAGGTACTCATGTACAAAATGTGAGTGGCATGTCCACTGAGAAATGAGTCCCGAATATAAGGCCTTATTAGGTACTCATGTACAACATAAATATCAGAATAGGGAGAGATGGTGAAAAAACCACATGGGAAAAAACCATCTTCCTAAGAAGAAGAAGAAGAAGAGAGGTTAAAACCTCTGGTATGTAGTTTCTCAAGACAACTGCCTTACCCCAAGTTTCTCATGCAAATGAATGTAGCATGGAGAAGCAAAGGATTTGGTGAAGATGTCTACAATATGACTCTCTATCGAAATGAACTCTAAACTTAGAATCCTCATCCTGGATATGTTTCCTGATGAAGTGCATGTGAATCTCAATGTGCTTGGTGCGCTGATGCTCAACTGGATTTTTAGAAATATGAATTATGCTTTGATTGTCACACCAAAGTGTAATAGGTTGGTCATGGAAAAAACCAAATTCTCTCATTATCTAATGAAGCCAAAGTGCCTCTTGACTAGCCAAAACTGCTGCCTTGTACTCTACCTCTATAGAAGATAATGCAACGACTTGTTATTTTTTGCATGACCAAGCAATAGGTGAAGATCCAAGACAAAAAACATAGCCGGATGTGGAGCATCTATCTTCAATTGAGCCTGCCCAATCAAAATCTGTGTATTCGACAATATTTGTGGATCCACTCTCATAGAATAGCCCAAAGTGAGGGGTCCCCTGCAAGTAGCGAAGAATTCGCTTTGCTGCCTACCAGTGGCTGAAATGAGGAGATTGAGAAAATCTAGAGATTAAGCCAACAACATAGGAAATATTTGGGTGAGTATGAGTGAGGTACAATAGGCTCCCTACAAGCTATCTGTATAGAGTAGCGTCACATGGAGGGGAATTGCAGGAAGAAGTAAGAGTCACTCCAGACTGAAAGGGCATGGAAGAAGGCTTACAGTCAGCCATATTAAACTGCTAAAGAAGATCTAGAGTGTACTTTTGCTGATAGATTGAAATTCCTCTATCTGTTTGAGTTATCTAAAACCCAAGGAAGTAATGAGCTAAACCCAGATCAGCCATCTCGAATTTCTCAGAAAGGGAGCTTTTAACAGTCTGAATGTGAGAAGTGGCACTTCTAGTGAGGAGAAGATCATCAACATAGAGAACAAGGATGGTGATGTTATCTTCTTCATGCCAAATGTAGACTGTAGCATCAGACTCACATCGAGAAAATCCTATGGAAAGAAGGAAAGAGTCCATATTATCGTACCAAGCTTGAGGGGCTTGTTTGAGACCATAGAGAGATTTTCTTAGTCTACAAACAAGTGAGGAGTCTTGAATAAATCCAGTGGGTTGCTCCATAAATATTTCTTCCTTTAAGTCTCCATGTAAGAAAGCACTTTTAACATCCATCTGGAAAACAAGCCACTTTTGTGAAGCAGCAAGTGCAAGGACCAACCGAACAAAATCCATTTTTGCAACAAGGGCAAAGGTTTCAGAATAGTCAATACCTTCAACTTGAGAGAAACCTTTAGCTACCAAGTGAGCTTTGTGTTTGTCAATTGTTCCATCAGCTGCATACTTGGTTCGGTAAATCCACTTGCAACGAACTAATTTTCTTCCTTTGGGGAGAGGGACTAAATCCCAAGTATTGTTTTTGATCAAGGATGAAAATTCATTTTCCATTGCATCATCCCATTCTTTAATCCCATTTGCTTCCTTAAATGATTGAGGATCAGTAGAAATTGACTGACAGACAAGACCTGAACCCATGGAGTGACTTAGCCTTGATGAAGGAAGATCTTGGATATAAGGGGTGGCTTCTTGAACAATGGTACGGGCCCATTTTGGCATTGTGGAAGGAGTAATGGGTGTGGCAGGACTTTGAGTTGGAGTTTGAATGTCAGGATCCTCATTTTGAGCATTTATTTCAAGGATGGGTTCTTCATCATATTGGGGCTCAAAAATTGGTGATGGCTCAAGAGAATCAAGGTTGGTAGAATATGGATGAGGATATTTAGAAGGGAATGCTTCATAAAATTGAACATTTCTATGAAAAAGACCTCATGAGTGGTAGGATCAAGGAGCCTGTAGGCTTTCATATCCTCACAATAACCAACAAAGATAAGTTTCTTGATTTTTTTGTCTAGAGCCTTTCTCTTTTTCTTTGGGATGTGGGCCCAAGCAGCACACCCAAAAACTCTAAAAAAGATACATCAGGTTTTGAGCTAGTCCATGCCTCCTCGGGAGTCAAATGACTAAGAGCCTTGTGAGGTGTGTGGTTTTGAATGTAATTAGCACAGTTAATTGCTTCAGCCCAAAAAACTATTGGAAGATCCCTTGAGTGTAGCATACAGTTTGCCATTTCTTTCAAAGATCTATTTTTCCTTTTTGCTATGCCATTTTGTTGTGGATTATGGGAGACTGAATGTTGATGAATTATGCCATGAGTTGAGAGGAATGTTGAGAAGTCATTGCTGAAGTATTCCCCCCATTGTCAGTACGAATCTGCTTGATTTTGCATGTGGCCTGATTTTCAACTAAGGCCTTGAAACTTTTGAAGTGGGATAGTACATCACTTTTGTATTTTAGAAAGTAGACCCAAGTTCTTCTTGAAAAATCATCAATGAAGGTTAAGGCATATTTTTCTCCTTTGAAATAAGGCTTCGGGAAGACCATCAAGTCACTATGGATTAACTCTAGTGGGGATGAAGCTTTTTGTGAACCACTTGGGTGAAAAGGATCTTGATGTTGTTTCCCAAGAGCACATATAGGACATACTCCATCAATAGAAGAGACTTTTGGCAATCCCTGTTACCATTTCATGAGTATTCAACTCCCTTAAATAGCTATAACTGAGATGTCCAAACCTTTCATGCCAAATTTTGCTTTCAAGGTCTCCATGAGCAACAAAACAGGATGCTCTATCTGAATATTTGAATCCCTTGAAGTGAAATAGGTGAGCTTTATGATCAATGTCACCTTTTGCTATGAGGGAGTATGGTTCTTGAAAGTCTCTTATCTCAACTCTTGTTGGTGAAAATAGAACTGTTTTGCCTTGTGCAGAAGTACAAATATGATAGATAGAGAGAATATTTGTAGCAATATTGGGAACATAGAGAACATTATTTATATGACCACCATCAATGATTATGTCACCTTTTCCTTTGACAGGGATAAAATATGAGTCACCAACTTCAATGTTGCAAGTGGTGCTTGAGGAGAGAGAAGTAAATGACTCTTTTGAAGATGTCATATGATGGGTTGCTCCTGAATCTAGAACCCAAGATTTTGATGAAATATTAGCATATTTTCCCTGAAAATTTAAGGCCTTTCCAATGTGTTTCTTTGTGTCTATTTTGTGATCCTTCATTGCTACCTCAAGTTGTTGTAGTCTTTTCCAACATTTGCTCACAGAATGACCATCTTTCTTGCAATGAGTACAAGTTATAGGTGCTTTGTCTTTCTTTTTGAATTTTTCTTTGGATTTGGAAGCTACTAAGGCTTTTGAGGAGGAGGGAGAGATCTCATATTTTGAAAGCTTCATTTCCTCTCTAGTTAGCCTATCACAAAACTCCTCTAAAGTGGGCATTTTAAAACTTGTTCCAAGAGCATCTTTTGTAGACAAAAAAGTGGTTGCAAAAATTTGAAATGCTCCATTTAATTTGGAAAGAATAAGATAGATGCATTATTATTCTATTTTATTCTTGCCACTACCTTTTAATTGAGTGAGGACTTCCTTGAACTTGGTGAGGAAATCAACAATAGTGTTGAAGTCTTCAGGAGATAGAGTTGTTAACTCTGCTTCTAGCTGCATTGATCTTATTTGATCCACTTTACCAAACAAGTTTTTAAGTTTTTCCCAACTCTCAAATGGAGTTTTACATTCAGATATGTGAAACCATAAGCTTTCACTTACATTTGTGGTTATAATACCCATTGTTTCATACATATTTCCTTTATGAACAAAGATTTCATATTCTTTATCAAATGTAGGTTGTTTTTCTTCTAGCAAATGTGTGAGACCTTTTTGAGTTATAAGATTTAATATCCTGGGTTTCCATGTGTGATAGTTATGGGGAGTGAGTGGGTCAATTGTATTGAGTGAACTCATATTACCTAGAGATAATTGCCAACCCCTCTCCAAAGAAGGACTTTCCAGAAAATAATTCAGCAAGAAGCAACACCACTAGAAAACCCCTTTTGAATCAAGGTAGCAAAAACCAGACCTTTATACCGAACTCTTCAATATACCCACCCTTACATGAGGGAAACTATAAGTATATGAGGAGATCGATACATGGAACATAGGCATTTTGAAACCAGAATAACCTGCCAGACCTTTATACCAAACTTCTCAATGACCCACCCTTACGTGAGGGAGACTATAGGTATATGAGGAGATCGATACGTGGAACATAGGCGATTATTAAAAAGAGATGCTTGCTTTTGAGAAAATTGTGCCAAATTTTGAGGTGCTCTATGAGGAGATGGTTGTGTTTGCTTGCTTGTATATGATATATTTTCAAGTGTTTTATCAATGGAACTACACTTGATTACAATTTAGAAACCCCAATGATATGCAAGGGTAATAGCCACCATAACATGTAGAAGAAGCTTAAAGAAGGAGATGCAAGCAACAACCATCAAGTGGCCAAGATAGTGCCACAAAAATGACTCCACCAATAACTGCCCAAAAATGATTCAGCAACATAGACACAAGAAGAAGCTTCCCCCTGTTTGAAGCCACCAAAAGTAGGTGCAAGAAGCAGCACCAATAACCCCCCCTAAAAAAAAATTTTTATTTATGAAATTACAATTGGACTCTTCACTTTGATAGCCTTTGTGGAACAGGCTAAAGAGAATAGTGAGAGGAGTAAAAAAAAAATTGATTCAAGGTTACAAAAGTTTCTTCCTAGAAGAATAAAATTTTGAAGAGGAAGAGCTCTCAGAATCAAAAATAATATGACTCTATTACAATATTTTACTTCCAAAATCAAAAGGAAGTAAGAAAATAGAAAACCACTAAGAAGCAGTTATGCCTTATAATATAAGGTCATACAAAAATTAAGTGGAATTTTCTTAAACTTTTTTGTATTGTAGAAACATGAGGCAAGCGGTAGTCTTTAGCCAAGGCTGTAAGAGATGCAAATGACAAGCAAATGGTCAACTTATGGAAGCTTCCACGACCAAGGTGACAGTGTGGCTATGGAAAGCCAAAAAAATGAATCACTTTTGGCGGCGATAGATCTGCACCCAAAAGAATATCCCAAAGAATAGTTGCTACAATAGTTGATGAGGAGTTTCATGATGCACATTTACACTACTTCATCATTCACTCATGCATCATGGCCCCACTTGGAGATATGCTTCCTGTCGTTCAGACACAATGAGGTTGTTTACTGGTTCCAAGCTGCTTCAAACAGTGTACATTCTAGGATTTATCTTCAACATTATCTTCGAGAAACACTTTATAGGGGTAGCATTCTAGCATTATGGTCTCCAACATCATGACATCCAGTGCCACTACAGTGTTGTGACGTCCTCTAGTGCCTTTTTTCTGTGATCTGAGCACAACTAAGACCTAAGTTGTTTCAAACACTTGGTGTGGCTACTCAGCAAGTTAGGCAGGCAAACATACATGGAGATGATGCCAAAGCAACTGTAGGAGGGGATTTAAATAGATGCATATAAGTATATCTAGAGGAATGGATAGCCATTGAACCAGATCGCAAGGATATCGACAATTTAGAGTTAACTTAGGAAAATTTTATAATGCATTGGAGTTTATTGAATGAAACATAGAGATCAAAATACGTGTTGCTATGATGATAATGCATTGGAGTTTGTGGGAGTAGTAAAACAAACCCTTATCCATGTTGCATGAATCGATGGTAAGCCAAAATAAATACGATAAGCCAAATATACATGTTATTATATCACGATCCAATCTACATGAATCGTCTTTGGCAGCTTGCTCGTACCTCCATGAGGTCGAAGTGAATGGTGTGCTGGTGAGATTAAAATCTGCACAACACCTCTTCAACTCCTCAACCACATTGTCAAAGTTTCAAGAGACGGATATGACCAAACAAAACTCTTCCTTTCAAATGATAATGTTAGTTCTGATTATATCCAATAGAAAAAAAATTATCGTGATCTATGGAGTGAAAAAGGATCTCAAAAGAAATTGCTTATTTTTTTGGAAAAAATGAGAAACTAAAATTCAGAACCTAATGGATAAGAAGTATGACTACTCTTATAAGCAATTCGAGTTAGTCAAAAAATCTATCCAAGAGGAATGAACCAGATCTATGAAAAACTTGAATGCATGCAAAATCTAGCCTCGCTCTGATACCATGTAGAAAAATACTTCAAGATAGTATTGAAGGAAAATCGAGTAGATATGGAAAGCATTACTGAAAGATCAAGAACTAATTGATTATTCCATAGGATCAACTTTGTATAAATAGCAAAGTTGATCAATGTGAGTCGTTGGATTACAACAACTCAACAAATCTGAGCTAGTCTAAACTGGGAGTTTATCTACCTTATGCAAGCGTGATAACTCAAGTTAGACTATCCTAGTAGAACTTAGGATTTATTCTAACATATTTCCATCCATTTTATATTGCATTTTTTTTTCTTTTATTGCAATTTTAATCCCTATAAGAAGTGTCCTAGCTTTTATATAACCGTAATTAAAGTTCCATATGATTTTGAATAAGGAAATAATTATCTTCATTATTTAAAAAAAGGCCACCTTCATCGGCTTTTTTTTCTGAATTTTCTTTAGAAGCACCATCCAAATTAACTTTGATAAACTCAATTTCTAGACATTTCTATTTTACCCAATATTGAAGTAGATTCTTTAATTATAAAGTCATTATTGCATTTGACTCTTCCATGTATGTTCAAATATTGTAACCAAGTTACTACCACCTATTTTTCTACACTTGAGACTTCCAATGATGAGCATCATATCTATAAACATTTTGTAAGATGCAATACTTGGACATATTTTAAGATTTATTTTTAAAAATTATATTATTCCTTTCAAGCCATGAATTCCAACAAATAATGATAGGACCAATCATATTTAAAAAATTGAGCCCCAAATGGTGTGAGCAAAAGAACAATGAAGAAGTAAATGATATTATTTTTATAAAGCCTTCTTACACAAGGAACATTTGAAATTCCATGATATCCTTTTCTTTTTAGACTCTCTCTTGTAAGAATCTTACTTTTAATTGCTAACTAAAATAATGTTGAGGCCACCTTAGAGAGAGCATCTAGTGACCAAACATTCTTCATATCCTAGCTTGATTGAGTATACACCATATTTTTATAGATTCTAAATCAAATCATACTTTTGTGTAAAAATCAACAAATAAATCTCTTGAAACATCTTTTGAAGTTCATCTACAATTTGCGTAAGTTCCTCTCCTTCAACCAAGTTACTAATAGAAATCCATGATTTGGAGTTGCCTATATTAATATAGTCTTTGACCTTCAAATATTTACACGCTAGGCATTCATAAGTGAGTGGTTGCCATTTTGAGTTAGAGATAAAAGGATAGGGCTTCAACCAAGCATGAAACTAAAAATTTGCATAATTTTCCTTATTGACTGATCATCTAATATATTTCTTGAACAATTATAAACTATCTAATATGAAGTTTTATGTTGATGATCCTTTGGGTAGGGTTAGTTTACTAAATAATTTCATTGCATCAAGAACCTATATACTTTTGAAGTAATATTTTTACCAAATTCTTTTCTTGATCTCTAAAAAATCTCCACCCAAACTTTGCCCTAAAGCCAAACTCATAAGTCTGAAATTATGTAATCTTACTCCTTCAATATTATATTCTTTACAAACCCTATCCCATATGCTAAGACAAAATCTAAAATTTTCCTTGTGTTCTTTTCAAATAAAGTCTCTTTGAATTTTATCAAATTTTAATGCTATACCTATTGACAATCTCAAAAGTGATGTCATATAAATAAGGATGGATTACAATATATTCTTTCTGAGTTGTAGCCACCATGGTTAAGAACTTATTTTACAACCTACCAAAGAGATGCAAAGGTCCTTTTTATTTGTTTTATGAGACAAAGGAATACCCAATTAGGTTGATGAAAATTTTTCAATTAAAAACCCTAAAATATCCACAATCATTTGTTGTAAATCTAGTGAAGTTGTAATGCAAAAAATTCTTGGATTTTGTAGTATTGGCCAATTGTCTAGTAGCCTTCTCATAGCATGACAACATTTTTTTAAACTTCATAGCCTCACTATGGGATAGCCCAAAAGAAAAGTATTATAAAAAAATTGGAGATGACATTTGAAGGGACCATTTTTTGCAACTTGAATACCTTTGATGCTTCCTTCCATTTTTACCTTTGAGAAAGCTCTACCTAGTTCCTTCATAATAATAATTAATAGATAAGGAGATAGTGGATCACCATGGAAAATTCCACATGATGACTTAAAATATCTAGTTAGAGAACCATTTATCAAAATAGAATATTTTACAGTGCTATAACAACATTTAATCCATTTACACCAATTGTAATCAAAACCAAACTTTTAAAGAATATCATGTAGAAAAATCCAAGATACCCTATCATATGCTTTGAACATATCTAATTCCATAAGCATACCTAGCTTTTTCATGGAATGAAGATAACAAATGGCCTTCTGTGTAATGATTATACAATCAATAATTTGACTACCATGGATAAAACCACCTTGTGCCTCTAATATAACATAATATAGAATGCCTTTAAACCTATTTACCATAATTTTTGAAAAGATATTATAAATCAAATTATAAAGGCTTACTGGATGAAAAATTATCACAATATTTTGTCTCGTTTATCTTGGGAACCATTGTAATAAAGTGGTATTGATATCAGATATTGTAGCCTTCCTTTTCTTGGCTTCTTCAACTACATATAACATAACAATCTTGAATAAATCCCAATTTTTTTTAAAGAAAAATTTAGCAAATACATCGAGGCTAGGAGCCTTGTTAGGATAGAAAGAGAAAATTACTTCATGTAGCTCCTCCATAGATATTTTCTTCATCAAGTTTTCATTTTGTCCCTTTGTGATAATTTATGAAACATTTTGCACAAGCTTATCTTGTGCCTCCTTATCTTGCCTAGTGTCTGACAAATTATTTTTGAAATAATTGATTACTTCCTTTATTATATCTTATTGCTCCTCAATATTTATTCCATATGGAATTAAATGTTTTTTATGTTATGAAAACAAATTTTTGTTTTTGCTATAGTATGAGTATTTCTATCTCCTTCCTTGAGCCATTTCTCCCTAGATTTTTGGAACCAATATGATTCCTCCTTTTTCAATGCATTATAATAATAATAATTTTTTTTTATTTTCTTTAACATAAGAATCTTGATCCATTCCATTGATTTATACTATCTCTTATACATTTTTGATCTTGGATTCAATTTCTTTATTTTATTTAAAAATGTTACCAAAATATTTGGCATTCCAAATATTTATTTGCTCCTTTAAATATTTCATCTTTTGGACAAGCCTATACATACATGATCCTTTAAATTAGGGTCTTGAAGCCACATAGAATAGAAGCAAAATGGCTTTGGATGACTATTAATGGGTAAATCATGAGTCAAAAGAATGGGTTTATGATTTGATCCTACTGGTAATAAAATATTTGAAGAGATTGTATACTTTGTTTTCAACCATGTGTTGGATAATAAGAATCTATTCAATCTTTCTACTATATGAGTTTTCCCAATGCATCTATTATCCCATGTACATTGAAAAAATGAAGTACTAACATCTCAAAGGCCATTTAAATTGACAAATAAAGTAAACTCTTGCATAAATTAATACCATCCTAGAGTACCACACTTATTTTCTAAATAAGATAAAACCATGTTGAAATCACCCCCAAGAATCCATAGATCACAATTATAAATCATCATTGTGTTTGACAAAAATATGCTAAGTTCCTTCCAACATATTTCATGAGGAGTAACTATAGTTGAAGCATATACATTTATAACCCCAACTTTGATGTTTTATTCTTTCCTGCAAAATAGTCTAACAACCCATTTAATTTATGTATCTAACAATTAACCATTCCATTTGCATTTGTACCAAATTATTGCAACACCATCTGAATCTTCTATAGAAGAGACTACTAGAGAATCAACCATATTCTAAGTCTTTTTAAAATCATCCTTACATTCCTCGCTACTTAATTTTTTTTCTTGTATTAAAATAAACTTAAGACTACAACAACCTATTAATTCCTTAATAACTCTTTGTGTAGGGGTTTTATTCATACTCAAAATATTCCATGATATCATTTCCATCATTATCACTCTTTATTTTTATTAGTGGGCTTCCCCACTTCTTGTTAGAACCTATGATATTTTTATTTGGATTCCAAAATTGATATCCATTTGAGTTTATTTTTCTCTTTCTTCATGCTTTGATGGCCTTCCTCTCCCTTTTCCATTCCCACAATACTTTCATATTCATCAATCTCTTCTATTTTTCCATATTGTTCAAAATGAGACTTATCTTATAAGGATTTACGTTGCCCTAAAGAATATAAAATGTAAAGAATGACCTCATTAAATATTTCTTCTTTAGATTTCCCTAAAAACCCTAAAGTGAACTGATGATCCTCCATAGTCAATAATTTCTTATGCTACCCTAGAAACCTAAATTTTATTGGATATCCTCCACATGCTTTTCTTTACCGTGTTGCTTTTAAAACCCTAAAGTGTGATAGATACACTCTATAATACATTCATTTTTATTGCAATAAGAAGATTTAATGCTACTTGAGGAATATGAAGATGATTTACCTATGTTAAATTGACCCACTTCATCTCATTTGCTTAAAAATTTGACTCACCATCTTCCTTTGCTTTACAATTTACCTCCTCATCTTCCTTCATACCTTTAACTCCTATATTTGAACTTGCACATCATACTTACTCATCCTTTGTTCCATTTTTTTCTTCTAATGGTTAATTTGAGTGAATTATAATACCTTTGCCATTTGATGATGTAGAGGGGTTTTTCTTGCCACTTTCCTAGAAGTGGAAAATCCTTGATTTGACCCAACTTCTCCAATGATATGATCTCTTTGTTTCATATTGAAGTTTTCCTCATGCCCAAAATTTTTAATCCCTTTCTCCATCATTTTCACTTTGAATTTTCTTTCCATGTGTCCAATTTCATGACATTTGCAACATTGAAATACAATTTTTCATAATCCACTATTGATCCCATTCTATTTCTTTAGATTTAATACTAATGGATTGTGATAGAGGTCTTGAAATATCCATTACAATACATATTTGAGTGTAAAAAACATTCCTTCTCTCTTTAGTAGTTGGTCCCTCCTAGATAAAATTCCTACAGTATTTCCAATATTTTTCAAAATGTACTTAGTGATGAATTGATAAGGAAGTCTAAGAAAACTAATCCATACTAGAATCCTTTTAATAAAATTTGTCTATGTAGAAAATTTATCACTCCATGGTCTTAAATATAAGGCATATTTTCCCCTAAACCAAGGCCCTTCATACATTATTTTATCCTTTATTATAAAAGAAGATAATAAGTAAATTTTCTTTCACAAGAAAAGGCATGGAGTAATTTGAATTCAATCCCCACTTTCACTTGATCCAATTTTGAATATTAGAAAATCCTAGCTAGTATCCATGGAACTTATGCATTAACCCTCTAGTTTTTAGAAGCATCACATGCTCTATCATCTCATCCTTGATAATAACTTATGATGTAGTATTTGCTATCTGGATAGGGTTTACCATAGATTAACTCTTCCTCTTATCACTAACTATGACATTCATACTTCTAACTAGGGCATCCTTACTTCTAGCAAGGGCTTTCAAAAACAAATTTCCTACCATGTTACCTATATTTTATTCACATGAATCCTTTAGTTTTTTAGTTTCTCCTAAGATCTAGAATAAAAATGTTGCTCTTTCCTTACTTGAACTTTACTTCTTTCTTACACTTTTTGCTTCCTACTCACGCATCATCCTCGCTCTCGACTCACCCTCACTCCCAAAAGTATATCAATACTTACAACCTATTTATAAAAATCTAAGTTTAAAAATGTTGCTCTTTCCTTACTTGAACTTTACTTCTTTCTTACACTTTTTGCTTCCTACTCATGCATCATCCTCGCTCTCGAATCACCCTCACTCCCAAAAGTATATCAATACTTACAATTTATTTATAAAAATCTAAGTTTTTAGGTCTAGTTCTTGTAGAATTACAACAATCAAAGTGAAGTGAAGAAAACAAGAGAGAGTACAATGGTAAACCATTTTTAAAGTGGATCAAACATAAAGACCTACTTGGTTGTCTTGTTTCATTTGTGATAATTTTTTTTGGTTTTTTGGCTTTAGTCTATAATAAAGGATCTAACAATCCCATGAAGATAGAATTTGAAATTCTTTTTACTACTTATTCATTGTTGTGTTGTTTTCTCCAATTCTAGTGTGTATTGGAGGCTACAGTAATCCCACAAAGGTTGGATAAGAAAATTTATTAAATCTTCACTCTTTGCTATCTACCCTTTGTCAAGTTAGAAAGCATGAGAGGTTCTTTTTTTATATGATTTTTTCTATTATTAAGGTTAGGAATTCAGAAGGTCCTTTGTAAAAAAATGCTTAATGAATAAATTATATAAATTTCTTTAGTACTAACATTAAGATAAAGGATTGGAAAGACTCTTAATAAAAATTATTTTAAAATAAGTATATTTTGACATTGTGTTCATTATGGACAAACAAATATGACCATATTCTTTAAATAGCCCATATGTGGTTTCTATTAGGAGCCACTTCCATCAAAATACCATTTTTTTTTGCTTGAGGAAAAGGGGTTGTACTTGGGTACCCCACCCTTGACAACTCATAATTTTATCCTTTAGATTTTGAGAGTTTACAAACATATTCAACTCTCATCTCAATTGAGTTGCTATAGCTAGATACCTACATATTTTTCATAAAAAGTCTAAATTCTTTATTTTTGTTTTCTGGATCTTCTTCAATTTTCTTTGTAAAAATAAATATTTTAGAACTCGATATTCTTCTTCTTGAAATTGTCCTACAACACCCTTCATTATACCAAAACTCCACCTCTACCACCTATGCACATCTTAGTACAGTAATATTTCCAAAAATTCATGTTATCATAGTCCGCTTCACCAACTTTGGACTATTAGTTTCCTTTTTGAAGCATAACTACAACCATAAGAATATGTCCCATAATCAACTCAAATAATCCATTTGGCTATGAAGTCCATCTGATATCATCTTCTTCTTCTTTAGTATACAAAAATTCTACTAGCTTCACAAAATCATAGTTCACTTTACCAAATGTGGAAAATTAGTTTCCTCCAATGCATTGATCTATAAATGGATCCCTTCAACCATTTTGTACTCTAGAACATTACTTTGAACTTGCTCTTTTCATATTTTTCTTGTTAGATTGAACTAAACTTAGTACTTCCTCTAACCATAGAAAAGAAAATTTAACTTCATGATCCTCCATTAAAACCCCTCTACTGGCTAGCCTATCTACACATTTGTTCCCTTTTCTTAATGTATGTGTAAACATAATTTCTCCAAAGGAGGCTCAGGAAACCTTACCTATTCCAGAAGTCTAGCAAGGGAGAGAAGAGGAGGAAATTCTAGACCCCTCAACTCATGAATGCCCTTTATTTTTTGTTTTAAATTGCTCCTTCGTTCTTTCTGTGCAGAAAAACTCTTTTGAATGTTTAGAAGAAGTCTTTTCACATCCTATAGAAAAAATAGGATAGTTCCTACCAAGGTCTCCATTCTAGAATCCTTTCTAAATTCTTCTTCCAAAGAAAGAAAAGAGCCTCACCCTTTAGATGCAAACAAGGTTTTAAGTCTTGTGCAAAAGGTCTAAAAAAATGATTATTACCCTGGGCCCTATCACCAAAAATCAAAATAAAGGAAGTGTAAATATTGGAAAGGATAGGAATGTGGGCAAACCCTCAAACCAGGAAGTCAAGAAAAGAGAAACTGACATGAAAATTGCCAATGGTTCATAATTTATCCTTTCCTTAATGGAAAAAGAGAACCTGGAGTTAGATCCTGCTTCTATAGCTACCCACATATCCTATTGTTCCCTAGTCGAGGGTAGAGGTAAGAAACATCAGGCCAAGTGAAATTGATGTAAGTTTATTACCTTCTTTGAGTAGAGATTTTTTTGGATCTCTTCTCAGAGTTGGAAGATCAAAAATAAAAGGCATGATTTTTAGTTGTTATCGATCAGTGCGGATCTTGGGAGGATCTCACTTTATCTTCTTTGTCTCAATCCTACTTTCTTTTCTCCTAGGATCCTTCTATTGGAGCTGGATCCTATTATTTATTATCTCTATAATTTTTCTATGGTCCTCCTATAGTCCTCTTTTTGATGCTCAGTTTCAATTGTATAAGGTTTGGGACCCTTTCAAACCCCCTTCTTCAAACTAATAAAAAAAAGTTATTGTATTTCCACAATGATCTCTTGTATGTTCCATGGAGCCTTTGCTTTCCTCAAACTTCATTTATTACTATTAGTGAATCACCTTCCATCGATACTTTGTTCCATTTCATTTGTCTGCATATTTTTAATCCTTCCAAAGCTGCCCAACTTTAGCTTCATTATTTGTTTAAAATCCACTATGGAAAGCATAATGTGATAAAATCTCACCCCTATTATTTTTATTATTCCTCCTCCTCATATTGGTCCTAGATTTCCTTTAGAAGCTCCATCAATATTCAATTATGACCAACTTTGCTTTCGATGACTTTCACTTTATATTTTTTACCTTCCTTTTGTTTCTCTTGTACCTACCATCATAATTCCATTTGATGAATTGAATCCATATATCAA
Source organism: Wollemia nobilis (assembly GCA_028583015.1). NCBI lineage: Eukaryota > Viridiplantae > Streptophyta > Pinopsida > Araucariales > Araucariaceae > Wollemia > Wollemia nobilis. The sequence continues at coordinate 2,143,786 of JAQPPZ010000853.1, read as the reverse complement.
GGCTCTTTGATTCAATATTAGGGATTGGGTGAGTTGATAGGGTTGGTTTAGACTCCTTTATGGCTAAACAAATCTTCCTTTTCATTACCTCCAAACTATTTTTTATTTTCTTTAAATATTCTTCTACTCCTTTCCAACCATATAATCCAAAGTATTGTATCTTTCAATGTATCCCATTTTTTGTAATACCTCACTTTTAAAACTGCTCTGCCATTGCTTTAACCATTTTGCTATTCATCAACATTAATTTACCAAATATATTAAGAATCCATTGCCATAGTTCCCAGACCATTGAGTAGTTTCCTAAGATATGGTCTATACTCTCCTTTTTACATAGAACGCATTATGAAAGACCATGAAAATCCATTTTGTTAGGTTATCCTAGGATAAATTTTTTCTTATGACCTATTAGCCATACAAATATTTTGACTTTTGGAATGCTCAAGTTATCCCAAATATCTCTCCATATTTTTGTAGTATTCCTATTTTGTTGGTTCTTTACATTATATCCACTTCTTGTTGTGTATTCTCTTGAGCTATTCAACTCCCAAATCAGCTTATCCTTGGCTCCCCTCAAAAAAATCACTATTGTTATCTTTATGCTCAATTGCCTCCTAACAACAAAGTCTAGTATACTTGTAAAAATTATTCTTGCCATTTGCATCTTCATTCTCAATCCTTATACATAATGTTTGAAACCCTATCACCATATTTATCTTGAATTAATCTCATCCATGGTTTCAAAATTAGATCTAGAATGAGTGGTCTTTTATCACACCAAGTATCCATCCAAATAGAAAATTTTTCTTGAGTTCCCACAACACATCATCAAAATACTAAAATATTACATTTGTTGTTATGTCATTAAATTGTCTCCAACTTTCTATTTTATCAAAGATATTCTTTATTTCATTATCTATCAAATGTATTCTTTATCTTTCTTAAATCGTTATGTTTTTAAAATTAGAGAAATAAAATAAAGGGACATAACCATTACAACCACACTTCTTTAGATGCTTTTAGATGAACATAATTATAATATAATATGATTGATATCACTTTCAATTCTAGTTAATTTTTTTTTTAAATGAGATATGTGTGGATTAAGACCCACTCCCATAAAAATAATAAACTATTAAATTTTTGTCATTGTTGTCAGGTCAACTAAACCATATTTGCATACCTTTGACTAAAGGCATTCTTCATATTCCTTATACTTTCATGTTTTGGTAATTAGCTCCTTACATCATTTCTATTATGAAATAAATTCACATATGGTCAATTGTCTTTTAAAGTTTAAAATTTTCCAAGATAAAAATCAACTTTATGATATTTTATTTGTTTGCTACTTGATTTCCTTCTCTATAGATATGTTGACTTGTGAAAAACTATTAGTTTCTTTTTAACTATTTTTATGGGCCTTATTCATAACATTAATATTCCAAGATATATTTTTTCAATTGGTTATACGGGATTGAAACGGGTCCCACCTATATTACATCATCACCACATAGTGTTATTACAACAAAGCTTGTATATTATCCATGTATTGCTTGGTAAGATTCAAATCTTGGTCTCCTTATTGAATGTTGAGGAATCTAACTAGTTGAGATAATTCCATTTGATTAAAATTTTAGGGTAAAACACATGTTTTTGAATGAGGTCCCTATCCCCTTGTACTGGGGTTTGAAATTGGGTCTCCTAGATGAAAACCCAAATATATACCCACTACAGTATACCTCATGGGACTAAAATTTTAGGGTAAAGCATCATTTTTTGATAGGGTCTCGATCCCCTTATATCAATGTTTGAACTTGGGTCTTCTAGATGAAAAACCAAAGACATACCACCATGGTATCCCTCAAAAGACTTCAAAATTTTTAGGGAAAAGCACATGCTTTTGAAAGGGGCCTAGGTCCCCTTGAATCGAGGTTTGAATTTGGATCTTCTAGATGAAAACCCAATTACATACCACTACGATATCCCTCACGGGACAATATTCCAATATATAGTTATCATCATCACTTTTAATTTTTATTTTTGAGTTTAGTTCCACTGAATTTTTATTTTTATTTTTTAATAAAATATGTGTGGCTTCTATTGAGGCCACTACCATGAGAAATACAAATAATTGTATTGCTCTCGTTACATTGTTATCAACTTCATTAAACCTGTAGATACCAAATCTTAACCATTTGATATATATATATACACCCTCATGGGACAATATTCCAATATATAGTTGTCATCATCACCTTTGATTTTTTTTTTGGTTTAGTTCCATTTATTTTTTATTTTTATTTTCATTAAAATATGTATGGCTTCTATCAAGGTCACTACCATGAAAATAACAAATCATTGTATTGCTCTCATTACATTGTTATCAACATCATTAAACCTATAGACACAAAATCTTAACCATTTGATATATCCAATGGCCAGATTTAACCAAAAAAAGTTTGTTTCAATGGTTAGATTTATTCCAAAGTACAATGCCATAGATCAAACATCCAACGATCAGATTTAATCAATGAAAAGTTTATTTCAACGACCAGATTTAACGATACCACATTCAAACCCTAACCTTGACCTTTTTAAAAGGGTTATAAAATCCCATTCACTTTTATGAAGGAGGAGAAGTAGAAAAAAGGAAGGAAAAAAAGAGGCAAGAGAGAGAGAGAATGCTATTGTTATGCTACCAAAATCGTGACTCATGTATGCAATAATATTTTTATTTTCAATTTACATTGGTTATTTTATTATACTCATTTTGACAGGTGCTACTAAATCCTTTGTCTCTTTGCATGTGTGTAGGTTCAAGATTCGAAAGCTCAAATCCATCACGATGGTCACAACAAACCCACCTCCAACATTGATTGTAGCATGAAGAAGAATACGACACCATATTTTATTGTAAAAGGGGATCATCCCCTTTGGACATTTTTATTGTGAAGCACCCTACAAAGGGGTTTATTGTATTCCAAAGATTCATTTTACAATATAATACAATGATTTATTTTAGTGTAATAATGTCTTTTTTATGCGTACAAAATGTCGATCACGGTTCTTTCCCACACTCATTTTTGTTTTCTATGATTGCAGGGGTTGTTGTCCACAAACAAAAACAACCTTGGTGATGAGGGTTTTCTATTCTATATGGACAACAACTTCATAAAAGAGCAATATAGGTAAGTGTCCTTAAAAACCTTCCTTCTATATTTTTTCAAAAGTAAAAAAAAAAGTTTTGTGTTTTTACATTTGTCTGTTTTAATTTCATTTTGAAATTAAAAAAAAACTTTTTTATTTATTTATTCTATGTTAAGTGTTTATTATGTTTCATTTTTAGAGAATAAATAAAAATAAAAATAAAAAAACATAGAGGAGGAGCTCTCCTCTGCACCCCCATCCAAATCCCTCGTGGCCCCGCTTGGGGGTTGCCTCCCTTTAAATCCCTATAGCCCCACTTAGGGGCCACCTAAATAAAAAATGTCAAACAAAAACAAATATTGTTTTTGCACAACAAAAACATGTCAACAAAAAAACAAATATTGTTTTTACACAACAAAAACTTGTCAAAAAAATTTATCAATAAAAAATAAATATTGTTTTTGCACAACAAAAACTTGTCAAAAAAATTGTCAACAAAAAACAAATATTGTTTTTGCACAACAAAAACTTGTCAAAAAATTGTCAACAAAAAACAAATATTGTTTTTGCACAACAAAAACTTGTCAAAAAGTTGTTAACAACAAAAACTCGTCAAAACAAAAAAATTATCAAACAATTTTTTTTTTTTTTTTTTTCTGCACAAAAACTTGTCAAAAAGTTTTTAGCAACAAAAATTTGTCAAACAAAAATTGTTTTTGCATACGAACTTGTCAAAAAGTTGTTACAACAAAAACTCGTCAAAAAAAAAATTGTTGTCAACAAAAAATAAAAAATGTTTTTGCACAAAAACTTTTCAACAACAAAAAATTGTCAAAAAAAAGAACTTCTAAAACCAAATTCTTAAATAAACTTTTCATGCAATAGATTACATTTTTTAAGCTAAAAATATGCACAATCAAAGTCTTATTATATTTCTCGCTATAGCATAGTGTTTTTCCATTTCTAAACAAACACAAACAAAAAAAATAAACCACAAAACTCAAAAAAAAAAAAAATGCTTGTTTGTCTTCATTAGCATTAATAAGGTAGTGGATTCATTTTTGAAAACTTGCCACCACTCGCTCCTTTCACTTTCATCATTCTTGCATCTCCTTCCATTTCCATATTCCATGGCTTATTCTCCCAAATACCCATGCCTACCTCACCAATACCCATCCCCTTCATATCACCAATCATCCACCTCTACATATCATCACTCTCAACCCACCTATCACCAAACTCCCTCCCTTCAAAACAAATTAATCTCAAAGGACCACCACAATAACAGGTGCACATATAGGCACCTACTAAACAATTTGTCCTCAAAGGACCACCACATCAACAAGTGCACATCTGGGCACCTCCTAAATAAATTGTCCAGAAAGTACCACCATATCAATAGGTGCACATCTAGGCACCTCATAAACAAATTGTCCTCAAAGGACAACCACAACAACAGGTGCACATCAAGACACCTTCTAAACAAATTATCCTCAACGAACAACCACAACAATAGGTGCACATCCAGGAACCTTCTAAACAAATTATCCTCAATGAACAACCACAATAATATGTGCACATCCAGGCACCTCCTAAACAAATTGTCCTCAAAGGACCACCACAACAACAGGTGCACATCCAAGCACCTCCTAAATAAATTGTCCTCAAAGGACCACCACAACAATAGGTGCACATCCAAGCACCTCCTAAACAAATTATCCTCAACAAACAACCACAACAACAAGTGCACATCCAGGCACCTCCTAAATAAATTTTCCTCAATAGACAACCACAACAATAGGTGCACATCCAGACACCTCCTACACAAATTATCCTCAATGGACAACCACAACAATAGGTGCACATCCAAACACCTTCTAAACATATTGTCCTCAACGGACAACCACAATAATAGGTGTTTTGGCAATTTGAGGTATTTTATGTTGTCATTGATGTCACATGGATCACATTTGGTTTTGGTGGCCAAAGTATTTCATATATAAGCATTTATGACATTTTGGAAAGCATGGAAATTTATAAGGTTTTTGTGAAAACCAAGGTAGGTAAAATAAAAGGTTTTATTTAAAACCATGGATGGCAGATTTGAAATGGGTTTTTCTTAAAACCCAGGTTGGGCTTTCGTTTCGTCGAAAAAGGTGCCCCGGAGATGGAGATATTCAATTTTGAATATTTGGTTTAAATTTTAATATTTAAAATTTAATTTTAAATTTTAAAATTAAAATTACCTCAGCGTCGACGTCATCATCAAAAAGAAATTAATTTAAAAGCGTCACCGACGTTTGCAAAATTAAAGGGAAGTTGCATATAAATGCAAAGGCTTTTATTTCAAAAGCCTTGGAATCGAATGCAGAGGAGATAAGACGAAAAGCGCCGAAATCTTCGTGTGGTAGCGTGGTCCAACGATGAGCGAGGGGAGTGCAAAGGTTTTTGCTTGTGAAAGAGATGAGGTTCGATTCCCATGGGTTAGAGTTTCGAGCAAGAGAATTGGCCCATATTTTTGTTGACGTGAGCAAGGGGAGAAGGACAAAAGCGCATTTTGCGCTCTTCGTCCTATGCGAGCGCGTAGCTCACGTGGTCTTTGGCATCGCGGTTGAGGATTGTTTGGGCAGAGACGAGGGTTCGATTCCCTCTAAGAGGCAAGTAACGTTTTTATTAATAATTTTTTATTATTGCCTAATGTTGGAGGAATAAGGTGATGAGGGTTGATTTGATTTTTTTATTGGAAGGCAAGTTTAAAAGCACTTTTAGAAAAGAAGATATTTATGGTATTTTCCTTTTATAAAAGTATATCATATTATATATCGTTGGAAAGCTTATTTCGAGGGCTATTTGACTAACTCATTTAGAAGGAGAAATAAGGTGTATGTAGAGAGATATTTCTATTTTTATAAAGGGGTTCAAAAGTGAATATTGTTGTGCTCTTTTTCAAAGTGTGTTGAGTGTGGCAGATTTCCAAAGGGGTTTCTTCACTTCATAAAAGGTATGGGCACATTCTCCTATTGATTGTTTATGGTGGTTGATTTCTGAAATATCATTGGAGGGAAAAGGATTGTTTGTGGTTTCCTTTTTGAAAGTGGTTGGTTGAATGCATCAAGGTTTTCTGAATTGAGAGTTGTGTTTAAAACCTTGTGTTATAAGCATAGTGGTTGAAGCCCATTGGTTGTGAAAGAACTTGAGTTAGAAAAGAACATGAGTATCATTGTTATGTGAGATTTGTGGTTGAGCATTGTTGGAAACATTTGAGTTGGTTGATACATACTTGGACTAGGGTTGTGTGAGAAAGAGTTGTCCCTTGTGATGATTGGTTGAGTTGAGTTGATTGAGCCTAGTCAAGTGATGTGTGAAGTGATTGTTCAAGTTCTATGAAATAAACTATTCCATAATTCTATGTTGAGTTGAGATTGAGGTTAGAACATATTGAGTCTCTAACAATTCTCTTTATGGTTCTATAAGACTTGAGTTGAGTTGAGGTTGACTTGAATTGAGTTGAGATTGATTTGAGTTGAGATTGAGATTAGAACATATTGAGTCTCTAACAATTCTCTTTATGCTTCTATGAAGTTGATTTGAGTTGAGATTGCCATTCATTGTTGAGTTCATTTTGAGTACTACTTGAGCATGATTGATTGAGCCTTTGAGAAGGCCTTTGGGACAGATTTGAGGACAGATAATTTGGATTGAGTTTTGGTGAGTGTAGAGTTTTGGGCGTTCTTGTGAGCTTGATTTTGGAGTTTTGTGTTGTGTTTTGGGCAAGTTCTTGGTGAGCTTGCTAGAGTAGTTTTGGGCAAGTTCTTGGTGAGCTTGCTAGAGCAGATTTGGGCAAGTTCTTGGTGAGCTTGCTAGAGGATTTGGGCAAGTTCTTGGTGAGCTTGCTAGAGATTTGGGCAAGTTCTTGGTGAGCTTGCTAGAGCATATTTGGGCAAGTTCTTGGTGAGCTTGCTAGAGCATATTTGGACAAGTTCTTGGTGAGCTTGCTAGAGCAGATTTGGACAAGTTCTTAGTGAGCTTGTTGGAGCAAATTGGACAAGTTCTGTGTGAGCTTGTTATTCAGCATTGGACAGGTTCTATGTGAGCTTGTTATTTAGCATTGGGGTTGTGTGAGCTTGTTATTCAGCATTGGACAGGTTCTATGTGAGCTTGTTATTCAGCATTGGACAAGTTCTGTGTGAGCTTGTTAAGCAGGTTCTGTGTGAGCCTATTGAGCAAGTTCTTAGTGAGCCTATTGACAGAGCTTTGGAGGTGATAGAGTACAGAGGACAGAGTCTCAGTGGATAGAGATCCAGTAGCCAACACAGTTGAAGACAGATCTGAGTGAGGAGTCTTCAAGTGGAGAGAGGTCCACCAGTCAGTGCAATAGAGAGACAGAGTCTTCTAGAAGATCACATAGCCAGAGCAGAAGGGGAAAGAGTTCTCCTTTGGACAGAGATCCATAAACATTGTAATTGGGAGTGATTCCCAAAGATATTGATTGAGAAAGTTTTAGTAAAATATTTTCTCCGTGGAGTAGCCCACATTGGGTGAACCACGTAAATTGTTGTGTCTCAATTATGTGTGGTGACTTGTGCTCTTGCTTACTACTGCTATCCGAGTTATTAATGCACACTGCTATATTTGGTTATTGCAATTAAGGACATTAATTGATATTGGTTTGGAAAGAAAGTAAAAAGTGGTCTTATACTATTCACCCCCCTCTCAGTATAAGCTTGTGTTCTTCAATTGGTATCAGAGCGGGTTCCTTCGAAAAGGCTAACATCTTGAGGGCAGATTCTACAAGAACACAAATGACAAAGAAAGGCAAGAGTAGAAGCATGAGACACAAGAAGAAAAGAACACCTATGGTTATGAAAGAAAAGGAAGAACATCTATTCCTAGGAATAGAAGGTGAAAGAGAACAGTGCTTTGTGTGTGGTCAAAGAGATCACAGATCAGGATATTGCAATGGTTTCAATGATAGTGAAGATGAAATGATACATCAAGGAAACAAGCATGGTCAAAGAAATCTTGAGAGTTTGTTTGCTATAGAATATTATAATGACAGTGATGTTGAAGAAGAGGAAGATTTAGATAAAGAAAAGGAGGAAGCCACTCTTAAGGAACTTGTTGAATTGAAAAGAGAAAATTCAGAATTGAAGGATCAAATACAAGAAGATGAGAAATGTAAGACAAAGCTTCTACAGGATATATCTGACTTGAGAGATAAGGTTGAAAAGGCAAGAAGAGTTGAAAAAGGTATGGTTGAACAGTCAAAGGTAAAAGAGATAGAATGTGAAAGGCTTATGGTTACTCTTGAAGAATTAAAAAGGGAGAACTCAGGATTAAGGGTTCAAGCTCAAGAAGATGAAAAAGCAAAAGCAAGGTTTTTACAGGAACTCACCAACTTCAAAATCAAAGTTGAAGAGACAAGGAAAATTGAAGAAAGTATGGCCAAAAAATTAAAAACAAAAGATCTAGAGTGTGAAATATTAGAGCATGAGATAGTTTCACTAAGGATGGAAGTAAAAGGTTCTAAGGACAAGCTACACAAGTTTGAGGAAAATTCAAGGACCTTGGAAAGGACTATCAATGCACAAAGGTCATCAGTCATCATAACAGGACTTAGTTCTAAAGAAGAACAAGGGAAACATGAAGCACCTAAGTGTTATGAAGAAAGTTCCAAAGTTCCTATGGCTCCAAATATTCAGTTTGGATCTTGTTTTGAGATAGGTGAATCAAGTTCAAAAGAAAGAGAAATACTTGAAGAGGAAAGCAAGGAAGAAATTAAGGAAAAGGATTTAGATACTACAAAGAAGGTTCAAGAATGCAATGCACAAGTTGAAGATGATCATAGGGATAATGGTCAAGAAAGGTATGAGGAACCAAGGCATGAACAAAGGGCTTTTCAAGGACATTGTTTTTCTTGTAATGGATTTGGACACAGGGCTATACATTGTAGGGTCTATGGATCAAAGAAATTTGATTTTGCAAGAAGAAACTTCAAAGGAAGAAGGTATGATTTTCAGGGACATTGCTTCTCATGTAACAGGATTGGTCATAAAGCTTTTCAGTGCAAAGGAAATGAGCAACATGGTTTTGGTTTTAGAGCTACACAATTCAGAAGTCATGGTCATAATGGTCATGAAAACAGAGCTTCACAATACAGGGTTCAAGAAAGGAATGGATATGGAAATTACTTCAAGAAAGAATTCAGGACATGGGTACCATCCAAAGGCTACAATATCAAGTGTTTTAATTGCAATAACTTTGGGCATATTGCAAAATGGTGTAGGACTCAATTCCAAATAGGTTCAAGGCAAGAAGGTCAAACAGGTTCAAGGCAAGAAAGTCAAACAGGTTCAAGACAAGAAGATCAAGTAATTCATCAAGAGAAGGATATCAGAAAAACATGGAAGGAAATTGATAGAGGAAAGAAACAAAGTGATATGGGAGTAAAAGTACTCCCACCCCAAAATTAATCACCTCAAAAGAGAAGGGGGTGAGGGGGCTAAACTTAAGAGTCACATATTTTAGCCCCATAGGTGTCCCTTTTGCCATTGATGTCAAAGGGGGAGAGATTTGAGTAAGGGAGAGAGATTTGAGTTAGGGGGAGCAGCCTCCAAAGAGAGATTTGAGTTAGGGGGAGCAACCTCCAAAGAGAGCATTGAGTTAGGGGAGCAGCCTCCAAAGAGAGCATTAAGTCAGGGGGAGCAACTTTGATTCTCAGAGATGGTTTTTGGAGTGATTGTGGTGTTTGCATTAGAGGTGTTGCCATCAATGACAAAGGGGGAGATTGTTGGCAATTTGAGGTATTTTATGTTGTCATTGATTTCACATGGATCATTAATGTCACATGGATCACATTTGGTTTTGGTGGCCAAAGTATTTCATATATAAGCATTTATGACATTTTGGAAAGCATGGAAATTTATAAGGTTTTTGTGAAAACCAAGGTAGGAAAAATAAAAGGTTTTATTTAAAACCATGGATGGCATATTTGAAATGGGTTTTTCTTAAAACCCAGTTTGGGCTTTCGTTTCATCAAAAAAGGTGCCCCGGAGATGGAGATATTCAATTTTGAATATTTGGTTTAAATTTTAATATTTAAAATTTAATTTTAAATTTTAAAATTAAAATTACCTCAGCATCGACGTCATCATCAAAAAGAAATTAATTTAAAAGCACCACCGATGTTTGCAAAATTAAAGGGAAGTTGCATATAAATGCAAAGGCTTTTATTTCAAAAGCCTTGGAATCGAATGCAGAGGAGATAAGATGAAAAGCGCCGAAATCTTCGTGTGGTAGCGTGGTCCAACGGCGAGCGAGGGGAGTGCAAAGGTTTTTTCTTGCGAAAGAGATGAGGTTCGATTCCCATGGGTTAGAGTTTCGAGCAAGAGAATTGGCCCACATTTTTGTTGACGTGAGCAAGGGGAGAAGGACAAAAGCGCATTCTGCGCTCTTCGTCCTATGCGAGCGCGTAGCTCGCGTGGTCTTTGGCACCATGGTTGAGGATTGTTTGGGCAGAGACGAGGGTTTGATTCCCTCTAAGAGGCAAGTAACATTTTTATTAATAATTTTTTATTATTGCCTAATGTTGGAGGAATAAGGTGATGAGGGTTGATTTGATTTTTTTATTGGAAGGCAAGTTTAAAAGCACTTTTAGAAAAGAAGATATTTCTGGTATTTTCCTTTTATAAAAGTATATCATATTATATATCGTTGGAAAGCTTATTTCGAGGGCTATTTGACTAACTCATTTAGAAGGAGAAATAAGGTGTATGTAGAGAGATATTTCTATTTTTGTAAAGGGTTTCAAAAGTGAAGATTGTTGTGCTCTTTTTCAAAGTGTGTTGAGTGTGGCAGATTTCCAAAGGGGTTTCTTCACTTCATAAAAGGTATGGGCACATTCTCCTATTGATTGTTTATGGTGGTTGATTTCTGAAATATCATTGGAGGGAAAAGGATTGTTTGTGGTTTCCTTTTCGAAAGTGGTTGGTTGAATGCATCAAGGTTTTCTGAATTGAGAGTTGTGTTTAAAACCTTGTGTTATAAGCATAGTGGTTGAAGCCCATTGGTTGTGAAAGAACTTGAGTTAGAAAAGAACATGAGTATCATTGTTATGTGAGATTTGTGGTTGAGCATTGTTGGAAACATTTGAGTTGGTTGATACATACTTGGACTAGGGTTGTGTGAGAGAGAGTTGTCCCTTGTGATGATTGGTTGAGTTGAGTTGATTGAGCCTAGTCAAGTGATGTGTGAAGTGATTGTTCAAGTTCTATGAAACAAACTATTCCATCATTCTATGTTGAGTTGAGATTGAGGTTAGAACATATTGAGTCTCTAACAATTCTCTTTATGGTTCTATAAGACTTGAGTTGAGTTGAGGTTGACTTGAATTGAGTTGAGGTTGATTTGAGTTGAGAGTGAGATTAGAACATATTGAGTCTCTAACAATTCTCTTTATGCTTCTATGAAGTTGATTTGAGTTGAGATTGCCATTCATTGTTGAGTTCATTTTGAGTACTACTTGAGCATGATTGATTGAGCCTTTGAGAAGGCCTTTGGGACATATTTGAGGATAGTGTTGGGATAGATTTGTGGACAGTTTTGGGCAAGTTCTTGGTGAGCTTGCTAGAGCAGTTTTGGGCAAGTTCTTGGTGAGCTTGCTAGAGCAGTTTTGGGCAAGTTCTTGGTGAGCTTGCTAGAGCAGATTTGGGCAAGTTCTTAGTGAGCTTGCTAGAGTAGATTTGGGAAAGTGCTTGGTGAGATTGCTAGATATTTGGGCAAGTTCTTGGTGAGCTTGCTAGAGCAGATTTGGGCAAGTTCTTGGTGAGCTTGCTAGAGCAGATTTGGGCAAGTTCTTGGTGAGCTTGCTAGAGCAGATTTGGGCAAGTTCTTGGTGAGCTTGCTAGAGCATATTTGGACAAGTTCTTAGTGAGCTTGCTAGAGCATATTTGGACAAGTTCTTAGTGAGCTTGTTGGAGCAACATTGGACAAGTTCTGTGTGAGCTTGTTATTCAACATTGGACAGGTTCTGTGTGAGCTTGTTATTCAGCATTGGATAGGTTCTGTGTGAGCTTGTTATTCAACATTGGACAAGTTCTATGTGAGCTTGTTAAGCATGTTCTATGTGAGCCTATTGAGAAGGTTCTTAGTGAGCCTATTGATAGAGCTTTGGAGGTGACAGAGTACAGAGGACAAAGTCTCAGTGGATAGAGATCCAACAGCCAACACAGTTGAAGACAGATCTGAGTGAGGAGTCTTCAAGTGGAGAGAGGTCCACCAGTTAGTGCAACAAAGAGACAGAGTCTTCTAGAAGATCACATAGCCAGAGCAGAAGGGGAAAGAGTTCTCCTTTGGACAGAGATCCATAAACATTGTAATTGGGAGTGATTCCCAAAGAGATTGATTGAGAAATTTTTAGTAAAATATTTTCTCCGTGGAGTAGCCCACATTGGGTGAACCACGTAAATTGTTGTGTCTCAATTGTGTGGTGACTTGTGCTCTTGCTTACTACTGCTATCTGAGTTATTAATGCACACTACTATATTTGGTTATTGCAATTAAGGACATTAATTGATATTGGTTTGGAAAGAAAGTAAAAAGTGGTCTTATACTGTTCACCCCCCCTCTTAGTATAAGCTTGTGTTCTTCAAGGTGCACATCCAAGCACCTCCTAAAAAAATTATCCTCAAATGATCAACACATCAACAGGTGTACATCCAGGCACCTCCTAAACAAATTATCCTCAAAGGATCACCACAACAACAGGTGCACATCCAGGCACCTCCTAAAAAATTTATCCTCAAAGGACCACAATATCAACATGTCCATATCCAGGCACCTCCTAAACAAATTATCCTCAATGGACAACCATAATAATAGGTGCACATCCAGGCACCTCCTAAACAAATTATCCTCAAAGGACCACCACAACAATAGGTGCACATCTAGGCACCTCCTAAAAAAATTGTCCTCAAAGGACACCACAAAAATATGTGCACATCTAGGCATCTCCTACACAAATTATCCTCAAAGGACCACCACAACACCAGGTGCACATGTAGGCATCACCTACATAAATTGTCCTCAAAGAACCACAACAAAAATAGGTGCACATATGGGCACCTCCTAAACAAATTATCCTCAAAGGACCACAACAACAACAAGTGCACATCCAAGCACCTCCTACACAAATTTTCCTCAAAGGACTACCACCACAATGGGTGCACATCCAGGTACCTCCTAAATAAGTGGTTCTCTAAGGACCACCATAACAATAGGTGCATATCCAAACACCTCATAAACAAGTGGTTCTCCAAGGACCACCACAATACCAAGGGTACAATCAAGCACCTCATAAACAAGTGATTCTCCAAGGACCCTCACAATAATAGGAGTATACCTCGATGCCTCCTAAGCAAATTATCCTCAAAGGACAACCACAAAAACCAATGTTTTCCCAACCACCCACTCGATAAGTGGTCATCAAAGGACTACCTCAACAAGGGTACACCCAATCACCCATTCAACAAGGGCTTATACAAGTGCCACTTAATCAAATGCACCAACAAAAATTTCTAGACCACAATTAGTACCCTCAAGCACCCTAACAACATACACACACTCTCATACCCACATACATACCCAATCATCAAGGGTACAACCATGTGCCCCAAAAACAAGAGCACACCTAGGTATCATATTATGAGGTATATGACCAAACATATTATCAAGAATCAATTCCTGCCTTAAGGTCTTCAATACCACCAACATGCCTAGACACCCCACTTGTATCGGTTCTTATGACTAGTTCAAGCTTGGGGGAGTATATTGTGCACAACACATGTATCTCCTCTCTTAACATCTAAACAAAGAAACCTAACATTGACATGGCTCCATGCCAACAACCTATCATCGACATGGATTCACACTAGCAACATAGCATTCACATGGCTCTGAGTCAACAATGTAGCATCGATATGGCTCCACACTAGTAACACAACATAGACATATATTTGTGCCAACAACTTAGCATAAACATTCCTTCGTATTTCTTATTAGTATCCATGATCCACTTGGAGTTTCTTGACACTTCTAAAGAACAACTCAAACAAAAATTGTGTAATCTCTTATTTAATATTGACAACTCTGAAGATGTGTCATTCTCCATCATTCCCATAATTAAACAACCTACCAAAGGCCTTATTGTCTTTACTTATTCCTAATTTTATTGCCCATTCTTCCTATCCTCCTCCTAGAGGAGCACCCACAACCACCACCACCTCGACTTGTTCATCCCCCTCCAATTCTATGACCACCCTTACCATAACCACAATTCACCCATTCTTGTACATTATATCAACTCAAAAATACAAAAATAATCAAAATACAAAAACATAAAAAATCATAAAAAACAACAATAAACAAATTTTTTGTTGCTTACTCATTTACATTGCATTTCATGCATCCATTCACATTCCTATCATTTGCATTTGCTCATATCACTTACCATAATAAACGTTATTCTATTAGTTTGGATAATTATTAATCTAGCAAATCTTATCATCTTAATCAAGGGCACCTTCGATCTAGCATTAGTCCTGTTTCACAATCCAAAACTCATGCACCTTTAAGAATTTTTGATCACTTAGCCACTTCTAGTATTTCAAACAATCTCCATTGAACATCAAGTTTCATCTTGGATCAAAGCACATATTTTTACTAAGAAAATCTTGAGTTCTGGGAATTGACTCTTCCAGTCTTGAACCAAACACATATCACACTTATTAATATCATCCTGTGTTAGGGAGGGATGATGCCATGATCTAGTTTGAACCTTGAAGTGAAAATTTCTTCTTGCTTGTCCAATTATGCACATTGTCCAAAATAGCAATGGAAAGAGTGGTTCTCACCACTTACAAAACTTTACAAAAACAATTTCATCATAGAGTGAGTAGTAAGGATAAAAGTCACATTCTCATTAGGACTATGTTCGAGTGGTTGAGAATCTGATTTCCTAGAGCTCTGATTCTTGTCACAACAACAATAACATGATTAGTAAGGATAGGGTTAAATCCTTATCAGGATTCATTCGAGTGTTTGAGGATATGATTACCCAAAGCTCTAAATCAATTTATAAAAATATAATAATAACTAGGCTTCAAGTAGTAAGGATAGGATTTCATTCTCATCATGAATCGATTCGTGTGTTTGAGAATTCAATTTTCCAAAACTTAAAGACCCCAATATTGGACTATGCTCATGCATGGTGACACATCTCTCTTCAAGAGGCCTCTGAACGCACATAAGGACAAGCTAGATTTTTGGTTCTCTCCATGACTGACTTAATATCACCTTACTCAAGATGGGTAAATGAATTCACTATTTGCACACATAGTGGTTCTTGATTGGCTTGAGTCATTACTATGCTCATGATTGGTAAATGAACATCCATTGCACACACAATTGGTCCTTGAGAAATTTGACTCTGCTAGGACAACCTTGATACCTTATGGATTTGGAATATTAATAGATGAGTTTTCTTGAGGTCACTAGGATGTTTGAGTCTTTGAAAAACAACTCTATATCTTTATCCCTAAGGCAAACAAAGTCATAGGTAAGTTTACATTCCATATCATCATTGCATCATTACATGATTTTTACAATTCACTTCATATTAAACCATTAGATGTTGGTGTCCCTGATTAAACAACTAAGATAAAATTAGTCAAGCAAGAGTCTAAATTTTTTTACGAATGATCATTATAACATGAAACCTTTCATTCATTTGCATACATCAAACAATCAAGCAACTTGGGGGTGTTCAAATTTTCACACCATCCCCACCAATCAATCACATCAATCAATCAAATCTAAACATTCAATCAAATAAACCCAATGAAAACTAGGGGTGTTCAAGGTATCACACCTTCCTCCAATCAAACAACTTGGGTAATCAAGGTAGCACACCTTCCCCACCAAAAATCTAATTTCATTCAATCACCAATCAATTACATAATCATCAATCAACACATCATTTCCTAGGTTCAAAAGGTTGCATCCTTTTGTCAAAGGTTACACCCTTGCTTTACATTCACATAAATCGACATATTAGTTGTTAGGTTCAAAAGATTGTGTCCTTTTATCAAAGGTTGCACCATTTTTCTTGCATTCAATCGATCAACAAATCAACTACTAGGTTCAAAATATTGCGTCCTTTTGTCAAAGGTTGTACCCTTTGCCTTGCATTCACATCAATCAACACATCAACTACTAGGTTTAAAAGGTTGCATCCTTTTGTTAAAGGTTATGCCCTTTGCCTCATATTAAATAAATAAACACATCATCTTCTAGGCTCAAAAGGTTGCACCCGTTGCCTCACCATCTCCAAATTCAAATTCCAGTCCAAAGGCCCCAAAGGCACCTAACCCCTTTGGTCATAGTTTCAATCAAAAGGCTCCAAAGGTACTTAACCTCTTTGGTCACATTTCAACTCAAAATGCTCCAAATACACCTAACCCCTTTGGTCAACCGATTCTCAAGTGAGCTTCGTATCCAATAACCTATTCTAGTCACTTAGCGGTTGTAATGACTGGTTATCCATGCAATCAAATAGGATGGGTAGATCACCATAAGGATACTTGTCTACATTATTGTTCATGCAATTCAATTCCAAATTAAATTCAATCCAAAATGTTCCAAATGAAAGAAATACCTTTAGTCAATCCATTTCAAAAGGCTCCAAAGGAACCAAACTCCTTTGGTCACATTCCAATTCAAATGACCCCAAAGGAACCAAACCCCTTTGGTCATAATTTCAATCCAAAAAGTAATATTCTCAAGTGAACCTAGTATCTAGTGATCTACTCTAGTCACCTAGTGGTTGCAGCGATTGGTTATCCATGTAAACCAATAGGATGGGTATGTTACCATAAGAAAACTTGGATGGATGTCATCCAATCATATTCAAAACACTCTAAAGACACCTAACCCCTGTTACCACATTTCAATCAAAATGTTCTAAAGGCACCTAACCCATTTGGTCACATTTTAGTTCGAAAGGCTCTAGAGGCACCAAACCCCTCTAGTCAACATCTACAATATCTTTTTATTTCTTGCACTAGCTAACCTAAATTCTCAAGTGAACCTTGTATCTAGTGATTTACTCTAGACACATAGCAATTTTAGTGATTTTTTATCCATGTAATCCATTAGGATGGGTAGATCACCTTAAGGATGCTTGTTAAAAAAAAACATCCATTTCATTCTAATCATTTTTACCTTTTTCATCTACTTTGTCGCTTTCATAATTTCATCTCTTCTCCATCGAATCATCGCTTGAGGGTGTAGACAATATCTACAAATGATAGTCTCAAATCAAGTCAGTAATAAAAAAACTCAATATTGAAAATTGTGTTAGTTCAAGAATATTTACTAAAGACTATCATACACCATTTTTGTTGGGGCAAATAACAAGAAAAAATTTCAATAAAAAAAACACTTGGTATACCTAAATTATAAATTGTAGACCTCTCTCTGTATGTCTACATATGGTCGAAAGGTTATCAAGTGCAGGTAGACCTAAAGCCTAAAGTGTAGACCTCTCACTAAACATCTACCCATGGCTAAAAATTTTACCAAAATAAAATACCATCAATGTGTCAAAAGTAATGATTCGATGATGTGCATCTTTTCCATGATTGGGGCAACCCACATTGACTTTTATTTGTGACCATATTACACAACTCCCTTTCAAATGCAAATGGCTTCAAAAGCCCCCAAACAATCAAACACTCCACAAAATCATCAAATCAGCTCATCAATGCATCCAAAAAATTATCTCATAGCATCATGTTTGAAATTAAATCAATTTGGTAATTCAATATTGAAATGCGACTGCATTCAAGAAAATTTGCTCAAGGTAATCATCAAAACCTCTTCGTGGGGTTATAAAAAGTAGAAATATCTCTCAAATTATAAATTTGTATGCACTATGCCATTTTGATATGGGTTGAAGATGCAATGGCTATAATAGAGGTAAACTAACCTCCAAATGATTTCAGTATCATACACATACCCTTAATGGCTAGTTCATTTACCACAACAAAATTGCTCATCATTCTGCCAAAAGAAAAGTTTCAACAACACATGCCCAAACCAAACTTGGGGCAACCACCTTGATTCTAATTTTTAACATTTGCACCCATCACATATGCCCCTTTTCATACATCCACATTCATTCAATTGAATAACGAGTTTCATTCTTTACCCATTCATCAATTTAGGGGCTAAGAAACAATTAAATTTTCCAAAATCATTCTTCTTGCACGTTGAGAAAAGAGTCTATTTCTTCATCCAATAAAACTAGGTGTCTCTTATTTTTGTACTGCATTGTGTTATATACAATGTGATACAAAAAGGAGCATTTGTAAACACCAAATCTTAGCCATTTGATATATACATATATCAAGCATCCAACGACCAGATTTATGAAAAGTTTGTTTCAACAATTAGATTTAATCCAAAGTACAAAGCCACATATCAAACATCCAATGGTTAGATTTAATCAATGAAAAGTTTGTTTCAACAATTAGATTTAATCCAAAGTACAATCCATAGATCAAACATCCAACGATCAAATTTAATCAATGAAAATTTTGTTTCAACGGTTAGATTTAATCCAAAGTACAACACCACAGATCAAACATCCAATAATCAAATTTAATCAACAAAAAGTTTATTTCAATAACCATATTTAACGATGTCACATTCAAACCCTAACCCTAACCTTTTCAAAAGGGTTATAAAATCCCATTCAATTTGGTTAAGGGGATAGAGGCAAACGAAATAAAAAGAGGCAACAAAAAGGAAGAAAAAAGGAAGTATTAGGATTTCAATGCTTATTTTTCATCCTTTGTATCCTTTTTTGTTTCTTCTAATGGATGAGCTAAGTGAACAATAGTGGCTTATAACATCTAATATTGTGAATAGGCATTATTAGTCATTTATTTTGGAGTGGAATATATTTGCTCTAATCTAGATTCTACTATAGTATGATTTCCTTGCTTCATCTTGAAGCTTGTCTCATGACCCAAATTTATTGTCTTTTTCTTCATTGTTTTTATTTTGAAATCTCTTGACATGTATCTAATCTCATAACAATTATGGCATCAAAATGCAATATTTTTATAATCCACTTGATGATCCAATTATCTTGATTCAATTATAATCTTAATGGATTGTGGCAAGGGTTTTGAACTATCCATAACAACATATATCCAAGTATACATAGCATGATTTCACTCTTTAATATTTGGTCCCTACTTAATGAACTCTCCTAGAGTATTTTATATATTTTTCAAAACATCCTTATCTATAAGTAGATTTGGAAGTGCCAAAATATTGACCCACATTAAAATATTTTTAATAGTTTCTATCTTGATAAAAACAATCTCACTCCATGGTCTTTAATAAAGGTCATATCTCCTCCTAAACCATGGTCCATCATCCATTATTTTTTCCTTGATTTATGACCTAGTAAAGATGATGAGGAAAAAAACCTTTAGGAAGCAAAGTCACAAAGTATTTAGAACTCAATCTTCACTTCCACTTGATCCAAGTTTGAATCTTTGAAAACTCGAACCAATATCCATGGAACTTATATATTAACCCTTTGATTTTAGAACCTGTTAAACTAGGAAATTATTTTGACTTCTAGTTTAATGATGTCCCTTAATTATAGTTTCAACAAAATTCAAAGGAAGGGTCAATGGCTCCTCCCAACATCCAAATTGAGGTTGGCTCCCCACTCTTCCCATAGAAATACCCCTATGCTAGTCTACATTAATTCCATAAAAGAAAAATGTAAAAAATAAACATCCATAAAAGATTAAGGGTGCAAGTGTTCTAAATGTAATATGATTTTTTGCCATAGCAAGGGACTGCAAGTGATTAATCAATAAATAAAAATTTAATTAATATCAATGTTATCCCATTCATTGAGTATGAAATTGATAAGAAAATGATAAAATGGGAAAAAATGGGCAATGCCTCAATCGTTATGCATTCGGTAAACCAGAAGGGTGGTGTCACTGAATATTTTTCTAATAATCTTATGACGTCAAAGCATAATGTGGGTTTTATAGAGTATAGTTACAAATTCTAATGGCTAAAATATGTTTACAATGGAGCCCATGGATCCTAGTTATAGAAAGAGTTTACCCTTGAGTTACCTTGGGTGAGAAACAATTACTTATTATAAACATAAATATTTTGGGGTATATATAACAAAATGATGCACCTCCAAATGTTGTCTTTGAATGTGCCTCTAATAGGATTAGAAGGATTCCAAAATGAGTTAGTGCACCACAATATGCCAAGATGTTGCTATTAAAAGTTTTCTCTTAAGGTTTGCATATTTATTTTTACCCTTTTATTAGTTGGTGAACAATTTTATTTAGTAAGCAAGAAAATCACTCACTTTTGTAAGTGACTTTCTAGCTTACATTGAGTGGTTCTCTTCTTGGAGCCAATCAGGCCACTTTGCAAGTGAATTGCTATAGAACTAATTAGGACATTTTGCAAGCAAATTGGTCTTGAACTAATTGGTACTTGAGTTGGACTTAGCTAAATTTTGGAGGTTTCAGAAGGTATTGGTTTCTTGATTGCATTGCTTGTGTCCTTCCAAAATTATATTTCCCAAGGTAATGTTAAAGCACTACATTTATGTTGGAATATATTACATTATTTGGTACATGCCAATGTACCACCTTGGGTACATATTTATATTAAGAGTTTTTCTTAGATTAGAGTATTAATTATTTACTTTATACAATGTAATAAATGCACAAGTAATATTAAAATGTGTAAAGTATTCAATAATGTAAATATGCTCCATAGTCCATGTGCACATGAGTCCATAGAATAGGAAGGTGAAGAGTCATAGGAAGATGGAAGGCCAAAAGTCACATCCCATTATATATTGACCTTTGTGTGAGCAAATAGAGAATACAAGTCATATCATATCTTATCATATCATCTTAGTAGAGTAGAGTAGAGTACAAGTTTGATACAATGTAGAACTTATATGAAGCATGGAGTATTTGAGATCTCCACATTTTGTATGAAGATCCTATTTTCATAAGCTTTCATTAATGATAGATTTATGAGTTATTGCAGAATTTTCTTATGATTTTTACTTGCTTAGTATATTGTCATTATCATAAATTTAATATTGCATGCTCATTTTAGTCCGTGTGGTTGCATTTAATTAAATATATATTGTCAAAAGCTAACAATTTCTAGTAACTTTAGGGGCATAAAGCTTGATTGGTGAAATATCTTAAATCATTCTATTATCCTTTGGCAAGAAGTCCACATAATTGGAATCCTTGTTGCAAAATTGTTAAAATTGGTTATCACAACTTGGTCTCCCATGTTAATAATCCTACTAGTTTCTACCACTCATCATCACCAGGTAGTTGGACAAATGTGATATCCTCTACTTCTCCTATAAGGTCTTTGAACGAATTCTTTGATGGCTCCTCTTGTTTACCCTTAAGTTCTTGTAGTTTGGTGCATATAGGCTCTAGATTCTTGTAAGTTTTAATTGAATTATCTTTGTCAACTTGATCATTTTCCTATCTAAACATACTATCAATAATTCCATCATCTAGGATCTTCATATGGAGGTCAAAGATGTTAGGTAACCTAACAATAACTAATTCTGAAATTTCTTTGACCATCTCCTTGATTAGACTCTTTAGGGATGTTAGAGTGCTTTTGCAAGCCTAAAGATCTCTCTAGGCATCTAGGATCTTATTTATTTTCTTGATAAAGTCCTTCCTATCTATCCTATATTTTTGTGCCTATGATGCCAACATGGAGGATAAAAGCTTTAGAACTTTCTAGTATTCACCCCTAGTAGATAGTTGTTCTTCCACTTGTTCAATGGTTTTTATCATTTTTTCAAGATTTGATTTGCATAGGCTACAAACGGAAGTATTCTTATGTATTCTCTACCTTTACCCTAATATTATACTAAAGGGACTTAACATGTTGGATGTCATGAGCCTTCTTCGAGTATACAATTTTCCTTTTCGGCCCTCAAGCTATCAACTCTATAATTTCTTAGTCCTTTGCTTGTACTTCTTAAAGTTTCTCGATCTAGATCTACCCTTATGTGAGTTGTTTTAAAAGATATTTTATTTGTTAAACATTCTTTTTAGCCTAAAAAAATTAAGATTTAAGGTCCTCAACATGTTTTTTTAGTTGATCCTTTTTTGAGGTTTCCTTCTTTAAAGCCTCATTTTCTTGCGAGAGTTGATACTTTTGTGGTTTTAGCTATGTCAATTTTACTTTGATCTTCTTATTATTTTATGTATTGATTCATTTTCAACCACTAACCAACCAAATTTTATAGTCATACCAAGTGTGAGTTGATTCATAAGTTGGCCCATCTAGTATGGGTCCATTCGAACACCTTAGTAATCAAGTTAGCAAGGATTGTTGTCACTTTGGAGGGATCAAATTTCATTGTCTCTATGATATAAATTGTATCCCTCCTTCTTAGTTAGTTATGAATGCATTAGGATCAATCCATTGGAGGTTTTATCCTTAAACTACTTGTATTATTGCTTCCATTTATTTTCCTTAGTGGAAAGGATATCAAATGCCTTCTCAATGTCCATCTCTTCTAGGATGCATATTGATTTCTATGCAAAGGCCTAACTTGGCCCTACAACTGTGTTGGTTTGAGGGGTTGCTCCTATAAACCTAACCTCCTTAGTTGGTGTAGGGTATGTCATCGCCTATAGGAGAAGTATTCTTGCCTAGAATGGTGAATGTGGTGGGCATGTGAAAACAATAAGTGGAGTGAATTGCATGGTGATGAGTGGAAATAGGATGGATATGAAATAAGTGGGGTGTGATGCTAGTTGTACCAATGTATTAGCCAATGGTGATATAATTGGTGAAGGTATGGATAAATATGATGGTGATGTGGAATATGGTACAAATGGACAAATAGAAAGTGATGGGAATGAGATGACAAATATGGTCCTAGGTGTGATGGAGACCATTGGATGTGGAGTGCCTCTAAGAGAAATGTGGATATCATTAATGGAGGGTGAGAAAAATGTAGTAGAAGGGATGGAAAGAGGAATAGAAGGAGAAAGATAAGAATAAATAATAGAGAAGGAAGCAGGAGTAGTGGAGGGTGGAAGGGAAGTGAAAGTGATTTGTAGTGGTGGTCATGATATTGGTCATTCCCAACTAGAGAGTGGAGACTTCTTGAGGGTTTTTCCCTCTTTAAGATGAGTCTTGCACCCTCATTGCTCATATACCACTACCACTTTGACAAACATTGAGCCATATCTTTCAAAATCCATTTTCCCTTCAATAGGTACTTGTCTCATGACTAAATTGACTATTTTTAATGTCATTGATGTAGCTAAGATATCTATTTTGAGCATTGATATTTTCTTTGGTCAGGTCTTAATGGGTCAATCACCAACTCACTAACTATCTTAGATCTCTTAGCACTCTTGGGGTGCTTTTGTACCATATGGTAGAGAAATGATTATCGAACATGTCATCTCTAGTAGGTCTTATTAACATGCTCATCCCACAAATCATCTTCTTCCATGCCAAGATCTTCATATATATGTAGCCCAACTTCCTCTTAAGGCACCCAACTTTTTATGGTTCATCTTTATGTTTGGGCCAAAGTTGTCCTTTTCCTTGACATAGAATGTGTATCACTTTAGTGGATTATTGTATCATCTTTGTATTTCACATTCATATATATGGTTACTTTCTAGAGTGGTAAGGGTTAGTTCTTCACATGAGTTTAACTACTCCTAAATATCATATCTCTTATTATGAGCAAAGAAGTTGTCCAACTTCTCAGCTTTGAATATCTCCTTAAAAACTTTGATCCTATCATAAGACTTATGATATCTCAGTTACTTATTTCCATATCTTTTAATGTTAGGATATCACTATTAAAAATAAGCACACACACAAAATACTGGAAAATAACTCAAATACATAAAATAACTCAATAACACTATGCAAAAATTAAATGTAGAAATGAAACAATCTCACAATAACACAGAATCGCAGGCCTCTTCGAGGGGGCAACCTCCTTCAATATTTCATTAGCTTGCAAAAGGATGAATTTGTACATGGCTTAATATATTTTTAAGAAAAACTTCATGCAACCCTGCCTAAAGGCTCAAGAGTTGGATTACATGAAAACTGCCACTCGAGCTATAATCTCCTACCTACCATCGGTTACAATCTTGATAAAAAATGATTACATGAGATGGTGTCACTTGGCTAGGAATCCTATTTGCCACATACATTACAAAGTGTTACAAAATAATATCATAATGGTATCCCCCATGTTGGAAGTGGGTAATTATATAAGTAAATTAGAATTACAAAGTGGTGTTAGGATAGGATCCTAACATGTACTTCCCCTTCGAAAAGCTTTGTCCTCAAAGTTGAAAATGAGGAAACTGGTGCTGGAGCTGATGGAGAGACTCCCATGTAGCATCTTATGTCTAGAGCCCATGCCATTGAACAATAACTTCTATGATGGTATAGTTGCATAGAGTGTAGGTTCAACAATCCAACAATTATCTAGGTTCGAGTAATATGGATCCTTCTTCATCCAATTCTAGTAATGTTGATTGAACCTATACCTATGTGTCTATAACTTTTTTGAAAGAATAAACATGGAAAATCGGATGGATCTTGGAGGTGGGTGGAAGAGCCAATTTGTAAGCAGAGGAACCAATCCGTTGAAGAAATTGGTAGGGTCCATAGTATTTTACAACAAGTTTCTAACACTGACAGAGTTGTAGAGGATTTTTTGTACAACATCAAGAGAAGGAAGACCATATCACCCACAAAAAGCTATGCTCAGAACAATGTTGGTCAACCTGTTGTCACATCCAATTATGGGCCATATCCAAATTATGCTTCACCTAGAAAATAACATCGGTATGTTGGATGAGATTATTGTCGATGACATGGACCTTGGAGCTTCTTGGGATGTATGAAGAAGACGTGAGTGGAGGGTACCGATAAATGGCCTCAAAATGGGTGATTTTGGTTGTTGTATGATAGGAAGTGTTATACCATCATTCAACCAAAGAAAGCCACTTCACCCATTCATTAGGATGATCTGATGCAAAGCAACGAAGATAGGTCTCCAAATATTTGTTGACAATCTCAATTTGACCATCTATTTGCGGATGATAGGTTGAAATCATTTTGAGTTGAGTTCCCTGCAACTTAAACAATTCTTGCCAAAAATGACTAGTGAAGGTTGGGTCTTGATCGGACACAATGGAGGTGGGCATGCCATGAAGGCAAAAAATAGAATCAAGAAATATTTGGGCAATGGTGGAGGTTGTGTAAGGATGGCCAAGGGAACAAAAATGAGCATACTTCGAAAGGTGATCCACTACCATGAGAATAACAGACTTACCACTAGATTTAGGTAACCCTTCTATAAAATCCATGGAAATATCAGTCCAAACCTGATCTAGAATGGGCAAGGATTGAAGAGTACCTAGAGAACGTATCGTTTTACCTTTCATCCGTTGGTAGGTATCACAAGCTGCTACAAAATCATGGATGTCCTATTTCATACCTTTCTAGAAGAATGTGCATTTGAGGCATTCATATGTTTTAAGAAATCGATAATGGTCTACAAAGGGAGCAGTATGTAGTTCCTTCATGAAAATCTCACGTAGTGAGGATGTGCAAGGAAGAACAAGGTGTTGGCAATAACGTAGGTCATGGCCATCCCAATTGTATCCTGGGAATGAAGTAGGATCATCATGGATTGAGGCCACCAAAGCTTTCAAGTCGACATCCTGAAGTACCTCCTATCGTAAGGAATATATCCATTGAGAAACAGGTGAGGAAATGGCACATAACATACTGAGGGCCTCAAATTAGTGAGAGAGAGCATCAGCCACACGATTTTCTTTGCCCTTTTTATAGGTGATATCATAATCATATCCCATGAGTTTAGAAACCCATTTTTGTTGTTCCGGGGTAGCAACCCATTGTTCTAAGAAGTATTTGAGACTCTGATGGTCTATTTTAATGGAGAAATGGCACCCAATGAGATATGGTCGCTAATTGGGTTACGATATGTAAGATGGCCAACATATCCTTGGTATATGTAGATTTTCCCAAGTTATGATCAGAGAGTGCCTTACTAGTGAAATCCAAGGGTCTCCCTTCCTGCATCAACACGACCCCGATGCCATGATCGGAAGAATCACTTTCACTGATGAAAGGCTTGGAAAAATTTGGCATGGCCAAAATGGTGTTGTGGTCATAGCATGCTTCAATTCGAGGAAGGATTAGTCAACAGGCCCCACCAAAGTAAAAGAGTCCTTTAACATGGATGGAAGGGGGGCTACTATTTTACCATAATTATGAATAAATTTACGGTAGTAACCTGTAAGCCCTAAGAATCCCCGAAGTCCCTTGAGAGTGTGAGGTTTTGGCCAGTCCTGAATTGCCTGAATCTTCTTGGGGTCGACCTTGATGCCATATTTGGAGATAATGTGTCCTAGATACTCCACTTCATCTAGACCAAAGGAAAACTTGGACCACTTATAAAAAAGTTGATGTTGTGCCAACAATTGTAATGTCTGATCCACATGGATAAGGTGTTCTTCCCACAAGCGGATATAAACCAAGATATCATCAAAGAAAACCAGGATGAAATTTTATGAGAGAGGGTGAAAGATGTTGTTCATCAGGCTTTGAAATGTGGAAGGAGCATTTGTTAGACCAAATGACATTACCAAGAACTCATAGTGACCTTCATGAGTATGAAATGCATTTTTGGGGATATCCTCATCCTTGAGCCCGATTTGATGGTAGCCAAAACAAAGGTCTAACTTGGAGAAGTACATAGCTCCATGTAATTCATCTAGTAATTCTTCCACTACTGAAATGGAGAATTTATCCTTGATGGTAATTTTTTTGAGCTCATGGTAGTCTATACACAATCACCACCAACCATATTTTTTGTGAACGAGTAAAACTGGAGAAGAGTAAGGGCTGGTACTTGGTCAAATGACACTAGCTTTGAGCAGTTCTTATACCATATGCTCAATTTCAGACTTGAGAGCATGAGGATACCGATACAATTTGATGTTGGGTGGTGTATTACCTGGTAGTAGTAGAATAGCATGGTCATATGAGCTATGAGGCAGTAGGGTAGTTGGTTATAAAAAACACCATTGTGCTTGGTCAAAACAAGTTGCAAATCTGTTGGAATTTGGTCTACTATGGAAGTGCTTGGTTGAATTGAAAATATTTGTGCAATGACCCTGTGGGATGACTTTTTTAACAATTTCTCCATACGATTGGAAATGATAATTTGGGAAGGGCCTATTTTGGCACCATGGAGGGTGTGTGTTTGTCCATGTTGTGAAAAATGCATCCATAGTTCTGCAAAGTTCCAGTTGATAGTGCCCAAGGTGCTCAACCATTGGGATCCCAACACAATGTCACATCCTCCCAATTGGAGGGCAAACATGTCTTTCTTGAGTTCATAATCCCCCATATTTATTTTAACATTATGACATTTACCTTTACAAGGTAAAGTGCCTCCATTTGCCACCATGACTTCAAAGGAATTGCATGTGTGTATATAGAAATTGGCCTGCTTAGAAACTCAAGGATCAATAAAGTTTTGTGTATTGCATGAATCAATAAGAATAGTAAGGCGTTGGCATTTGAAAAAACCCACAACTTTCATGGTTTGTGGAGTGGTAACATTGACAAGAGCATGGACAAAAATTTCTGCTTGAGGGTCTTGGGTTTCCTCTTCCTATTGATTTGGTGCTTCAGTTGTGTCACTCTCCTCATCACTATGGTCACTAATATCGGGTTTCTCTGCATCTATTAAGAATAATCTCTTATTTTCACATCTATGCCCCTTCACAAATTTTTCATCATAATTATAACATAGCCCTTGGCCACGACGTGCATCCATTTCAACTATAGTCAGTCGCTTAGGAGCAGGAGGTTTATTATCAGTATTATTTTAGAACCGAGGAGGAAAAGGAGGTCGAGCTTGAGAAAATAGTGGTGTCTGTTGTTGAGCTGAGAGTTTAGATTTGGTCAATCGGGCTAAAATTATAGCCTCCATCATGGTTTATGGTTTAAACATCTTGACTTCAACCTGGAGATCATATTTCAACCCACTCACAAAACAACTCAAAAAAATCCCTCATTCAAGCCCCTTGTTTTATTGGCCAATTTCTCAAATTATGTCTAGTAATCACGAACTGTGGTAGTTTGTTTCAGCTTTGTCAATGCTCCTGTAAAGTCTTCATAGTCATTAGGGCCAAATCGGGTGAGTAGTTGGGACTCAAAGTCCTCCCAAGATAGATCAGGGGTAGTGGCTCGTAGCCATTGGAACCAATGTAAGGCTTCAAATTCTAAGTTGAAGGAAGCCATATGAACCCGATGATATATAGGGACATTGTGGAGTCTAAATAATTGATCAACCCGACATAACCACCCATTGACATCCTTTCCACTGAACTTAGGAAAATCTAATTTAGGCATTTTGAAGGTCGGATCCCGATCATAGTGAGTGTCTTTGGTTCCCCTTCTTCGGTCTTTTGTTTCGCTTCTTTGACCTCATTCAGAGTTTTCAACTTAGTGTTCAGATGTGCGAGTACCCTGCAATTGTATCTCCACCTCTGTGAGTTGTTTTTCTAAGCGGATTCTAGTGGTATCCTGATCCGTTCAGAGCTCTCGAATCTCTTCTCTTACGATGTGGTTTGTATTGGTCAAGTAGTCAAGGGCTTTTTGCATATTGACCAATATTATGGTAAGTTATAACTCCTTTTGTCCATGAGTACCGCTCGCCATTGTGGGCCATCTTTTTATCAGTTACTAAAAATAGATGTGGGATTTCAGGAGTTACTATTTTTAGTAAGGGTCCAAAATTTAATTTGGGAAATGGGTTGCAACACTAATTTTAGGATAGGGTCCACTTCGGTGGTTGTTTGATCTAAGCGCTCAATGAGGAGATATACTGAATTTATTGACTTTTTGTGATCTCTTGGTTGGTTGCAAGTCGATGTCAAGGTAATTTCTTCCACTTGGACTTAAAATTTCACCAGTGAGTCCTTTAGGATCTTTGGTGCAGAATGACAAGTAGCTTCTATTCCCAAAAATTTGGATCAATTTGATTGACCGTTGAAAAGTTATGGTCTTAGTAAGAAAAATAAAAAATTGCTATTTTTGGAAAATCGGTGCAGAATTTGACCAGGGGCTGCCAAGGACAATTTTGTATGGAATAGAGTGTAGAATTATCTGCTACATTTTTGAGTTAATCTAAGCTCTGTGTGAAGATATATCCCTATTTTAATAAAAAAATTCTACTATTTTGATGAGTCTACTGGTGTTTACCCCTTGACCACCCTGTCACTATCCTGTATCTTCTTTTGTCACCTATACTGCGGTTAGTGACACTGACAAAACTATTTATGAAACTAGAGGTCTGTAATTTTAGACTGTTATAGAGGGTTGTTAATGTCGACCTGAATATCATTATTACTGACCAGACTGTTTCTGTCACTGTCCTGACTATTTTGTCTCTGACCACGACTATTGCATACGCATGCAAAAATCTATCCTGACTTTTGGTGCATGCAAGTTTGTTTTCTATGATAAGGAATGCCTTCTCCGTATGCTCACTTTTGGGGTTGTGAATGCAGGATAACAGAATGGAGATGGTGTTGATTTACAGGTGGAAGTTATGTTTTGTAGAACTAGGGTACTCTAAGTAATGGAGTATGTAATACCCATAGGCCCTCTGTTATACCGCAGTGACGAACAATAGTGCTTGGACCAATATTTCAGGCCACTACCCAAGGAGGATTCCACACATACCCTTGAGCACACTATCTGCCTCTTTGATAGTATGAGAGGGTGATCACCCGAGATGTGTTATGTGGACTATGGATAATACAAGGCCGAAAAGCTTCCTACTGGATAAAATTTTGTTTAAACTTAGATTATCTCTCGATACACCTGAATATGCATGGGATCTTAAGTCCGTGCGCAAGTGTTGTCTAAGGCCTGGGTATTGGATCCTGATCGCCCCTCAGTTCACTAGATGCTTTATGGGCTATCTAGTTTAGCCAATAATGACAACTCCTTCATGATATTTTAAAACCCCTGGCATAGGGTTTCTAACCTACAAAACTACTGAAAAATAGACTATATTTTTTTGGATTTTTAATAAAAGAAAAAATAGAAACAAAAAACACATGGAAACTAACAGGCGGAATGGATGGCAAAAATCATATCAGTTGCAGTAGAACTCGACCCTAGAAAGCACTCTGATACCACTTGCTAGGATCTCACTATTAAAAATAAGCACACTCACACAAAATACTGAAAAATAACTCAAATACATCAAATAAATCAATAACACTATGCAGAAATTAAATGTAGAAATGGAACAATCTCACAATAACATAGAATCATAGGCCTCTTCGAGGGAGCAACCTCCTTCAATATTTCATTAGCATGCAAAAGGCTGAATTTGTACATGGCTTCATATCTTTTAAATAAAAACTTAATGCAACCCTACCTAAAAGCTCAAGAATTGGATTACATGTAAAATGCCACTCGAGCTAGAATATCCTACCTACCATCGGTTACAATCTTGATAAAAATGGTTACATGAGATGGTGCCACTTGTCTAGGAATCCTATTTTCCACATACATTACAAAGTATTACAAAATAATATCATAATGGGATCCCCCACATTGGAAGTGGGTCATTACATAAGTAAATGAGAATTACAAAATGGTGTTAGGATAGGATCCTAACAATTAACCTAACTTTTGACATCTAGTGGAACCCACACAACTTTGGTGTGATATTCATGGTTGAGTTCTTGAAGGGGTAGAAGGTGGTTATCTTCTACCCCTAAATTATTTCAAGTCCACTTAGCTGGATTGTCACACATATTCAAGGTTGAGCATATAATCGAACATGTATAGGGATAACTTAAATGGCATGGCTAAAAAGCCATAGAGACAAATGAGAGCTCAAGTCCTCCCCATGTAGAAATCTCCATTTGGTCATTTTTTAATTTAATCAATTGTCATATCTCATCCAATAACCATAGTACCTTACCACTATTTTTTCAATATGACCTCATACACCTCATTATATGAGTAATATGAGGTCTTGTTCACTTCTATATAGGATATGTCAATGCAATCAACCACTAAAAGGGGTTCACCATATATTCCTACGTAGTCTGGTTTAAGGGTTCAAAAATAATATTCCTTTTAATATATAATGAGCCATACCAAGTAGGAGGTATAGGAGAATTTTCTTTCTTCTTTGAATACCTTCAGTTGGTTGTCCATTTGACTTACAATATACTAGGTGCAATCAATCATTTGTGAATGTCTAGGGCAAGTCTGCATAACATGGAGCAAGGCAATGTGATACTCAAATTTCTAAATTATTTCTTTCCCTAAAGACCATAGCTATCCCTAATAGTACCATTTGTACATCCTCCTTGAATAATTCCAACTCCAATGGGATGCTAAATCTAGCTAGTATTTTGGCTTCTTCAAGTATTAGATCAAGAAATTCCCCTTGGAAAGAAATTCTAAAGCCCATAATGCAATACTTAACTGTTGACAACCCTGAATCTCAATTGTGTAGTTTTCACTTAGCTTTTGTTAACCATTTTAGGGAAGCAAAAATGCTAAATATTCCTGTTGCTTTATATTGGTCTATGGATTATGCTATCACTTCATCCCGGGATAAAAAGGAAGAGGGTTGGCCCTCTCACCAGGGGCTTTTCAAAATCCTTTACGGATATCTGCTCCATAAGTTCCCAAAAGGAAACCTTCCTACCCCTGACTCTGAGGAAGTGAATTCATCCTCCACTCCCAGCCCTAAAGCCACCAAATCCAAAAGGAAAAACAAATTGGACAAACCCCAACCTATTTTGAATATAAAAAAGAAAGTCAAGATTGAAAAAACTCCTGTCCGATGCTCCCATGGACTCAAGTTCAAGGAAACTACTGATACTCCTACTCCTTCCTCTGGAAAAACCATAAAAGAGCCCAAATCTAACATTTATTCCCCTGACTTTTTTGAAAATATCTCCAAAATATTGTTATTCAGTCCACCTCTACCACCATTGGCCACTTGGAAACCGCTCATGTTGCGCTTGGTAAAGGTATAGCTCAGCTTAAGGAATAGCGAAATGCTCTCAACTTGTTGTTCTTTTGTGATCCATTTGATGAAGTCCCTGCCATTTCTGTTGTTGGCGGTATTTCTGACACTAAGGAAACCACCAAGGATGAGGATGTTATTGAGATCACAAAGGATAAGGAAGTGCTCAAGGATGCGTTCAAGGATGAAGTCAAGGATGTCAATGTGGAGATTATAGCTACATCTCC
Source organism: Wollemia nobilis (assembly GCA_028583015.1). Lineage (NCBI taxonomy): Eukaryota > Viridiplantae > Streptophyta > Pinopsida > Araucariales > Araucariaceae > Wollemia > Wollemia nobilis. Next base: position 2,111,146 of record JAQPPZ010000853.1, on the reverse strand, counting down.
AATGCAGACTGATGTACCTAACTGATGTATTGCTTGTTGGGCCTTTGTTATTTCAGGCCTCGTCTCTTCTGCTTTTAGTCATTTTGTCATGTTACTTCTGTTGTTTTTTTTAGGATGCATTTTGTTCCTTTCCTGCATCCTTTCTTAGTTTCAGCTGGATTCCTCTGGTCAAATTTTGCTTTTCTGATGTACAAGGCATTAGGGCACCTTTCAAATACCCTATTTTAATGAAAAATTTTAACTTACCAAAAAAAAATCCTTGTGTATTGGGGTTATAAGACACCCCTATGGTTGGGTCTTGTACCTTCAAAATATTTCTCATGTCTCATTCCTTGATATGAAAGGAATCCTACTCCATTAAGGGGATCTAAATCTCCTTTTTGATGGACCATACCTTTTTGCATATGGTTCAACCAATATGGGATAACTCCATACCTGGGGAATTAAATTCATGGCCAACCCTGATTCCAAATATAACTAATGCTCCACAAGTTGGTATAGGGCCCCCAATTGAAAGATCTTAGAGCTTCTCCCCTTATATACCTAATTTTCTCTTTGATGGTTTTACCTCTTTAGGTAAGTGTTGGGATTAATAATGGTGGAGTAGACATGAATGGGGTGGTAGTACTGGAAGGAAGTGATGGACGATTGGCTTTAGCAATAGATGGGCTACTAGAGGTAAAATAAGTATCCATGATGTTTGGAAATGAAAAATGAGTGAATCAATGATGGAGCAATTTGATCATAGAAGGGGCACTTAACAACTTATGGATTTGGAGCATTTCACTCAAAAAAGTGAGTGATTTGCTCCCTAGTGGAGGCTTGTAAAACTTCTAAATGATGGGTGAATTACTTGAAAGGTTGAGTGATTCACTCAAAATTATTAACAATTTGCTTGAGAAGTTGGAACCTAGGTGTTATTTTACTTTGAAGTATGGTTTACCCTATTTATACTAGTGAATCACTAAGACTTTTGCACCAAAAGAGTGCAATTGGATATGGGAAGAGAAGCTTTAATGGATTTATACCCTAGAAAACAAAGAGATCCCATGATGGTTGGCTTATAATGATCCATATATGGGAAGGCTTCAAACAAATGGAGGTGATCATCATGGAAAGGGCACAAGTGATGTGAGGGATCAATACACATAATAAGAAAAAGGTAAGTGCATGAAGTGAGAGGGCATGCAAGTTGAATGGGGATTTTATAGCCTCCACTTTGAAAGAGGTAGACATGGACCCATTTAGGTAAGTCAATAGCTTAGGCGAGGTCAATTGACCTACACAATCGATTGGCTTGGGAAGGCAGGATTGATAGGCATCCCACTTGCTAAAGTGATAGAGTTGATTGCTCATGATATCTTTGCTATTTTTTTTAAACATCAATATACGAAGAAAAAGTGATGATGGAACAATAGACTAGACCCATTGCACGAGAAGAGAAAAATAAATAAATATGACAAAAATTTTAGAATAAAAGGGAACTATCAAAGAGATAAGGGGAAATAGTTGGAAAAAATACTAGCCAATAAAAGGAAATATATATACAATATTTATGTTTTCTTTTGGACAAAACTTTATTACATGAGATGGAGGTATTGTCTGTTCATAGAAATTGATAGCATTTTGCCATCCATAGTGGCAAGTTTGTAGGCACGTATGCCTATAATCTATAGAATTTGGTAAGGTCCACTCGAAAGAGATTGAATTTTTTATGGTTTCCTTAGTTTATATGGTGATGAACTAGTAGATGCCTTTAGTGTAAAATTGGTGTGCTAGTCCATTTTTAATTTGGCAATAGTCATATTTAATATTATTATAATGTTCTTATTGGTTAATTTTACCAATCCATTTCCTTGTGGGTAATAATTTGAAAATTTTTTGAGTAATTAATTTTATTCTAAGGAAAATTTCATCACTTTTTCTCCCTTGAAGTAGGTGACATTGTTAATGACTATGGCAGTAGGTATTCCAAATCTAGTGATGATATATTCTAATAATTAAACCAATAATCCTTGATTGTCCAATTTGGTTGAAACTACTTCAACCTACATTATGAAATAGTTTATGGCAATGAGGATCCACCCATGTCCTATGATTGATATAGGGTTGACTTTAATAATGAATTCCATGCCCCATTGCTAAAATGGCTCAATCATGATAATAGATTCTAGAGGTATGGGCGCTCTTCTCTTATTTCCTTTGAACGTGTAACAGGGTTTATAATTTTAATCCACTTGTGGTAATCATAAAATATGGTAGGTCAGTAATATCCATCACTAAGGATTTTGTGGGTTGTAGTCAATATAGAATAATCCACTCACTCATCATGGTTTTGCTAGATCATGGCTTCTATCTTTTCTTTTTCAATTTACCATAGCAGGACACCATTATACCCCTTTTTTTAAACAATATATCATCAAGGCAATAATAATGTGTTTACTTTTTCTTGAATTGGTCTCTTTCATTTACTATAAACCCTTCTAGGACCTGTCTAATGGTCATATATCTATAAATATTATGCAATTGTCCTATTATGTCATCCACTTCTATTTATTCCACTAAGGCAACTTGATATTTTAGGGAAAACATTACCAAATTCTTGCATAAGGCCCTACCTTTGATCAACTTAATGGGATTTATTTTAATATGAAACCCTTGGATATTATTAATCTACCCGATTCTCTTTTCTTCTAATTCACTATGAAGCATGACTTATCAAATATTGAGGCGCTAAGTTGTTGTGAAGCATGACTGATCAAATATTAAGGTGCATTATAACTAAATTTCCTAAGAGTATTCATGATAGCTAACACATAGTTTTCAATGAAGGTGTATCTCCCTTTGTAGTTTTGAAGAGCTTGGATCATGAATGAAATGGGATGTTCCTTGTCCTGATCATTTTTATGGGTCAAGATGACAACAATGCTTTCATATATTTTGAACACATATAGCCTAACATCTTTGGAAAAATCTAGGTTGATTATGAATGGGTCTTAGGTAATGGCATCTTTAATGTCTTAAAATGTCTTCCTTCCTTTATCAATCTATACTAAGGTAAAATATTTCTTTAACATTTTGGTGATAAATCTGACCATCTAGGTAAATTTTGTTATGAATTTGGTGACAATCAGGATTTAATTTAGGAAAGACCATATTCCTTTGTTAGAGATGGAAAATGGAAGATCTTGGATGACTTTTACCCTATCTAGGTCTATTGTTAGGCCTTATTTTCACACTATATGACCTAGCACTTTTCATTCCTAGACCATAAATATATATTTTTTAGGATTGAGTCAAATGTTAAACTCTATACCTCTAGAATACTAACTGTAGTTTAATGTGCTTATTCCTATATTTAGAATACATAGTTATATCATCAAGGTATATGAAGATTATCTCACCCACAAGTCCAATGAATGTTATGTCTATAGCTCATTGGAAAATAGCCCCTATGTTTAATATCCTAAAAGGTATCCTTTGTTATACAAAGAGCCCCCATTTGGTGGTGAACATTGTCTTATTTTGATTGTCATATTTGACCTAGATCTAGTTGTACCCTAAGAAACCATCCATAAGTGATAGTATTTGTAGCCCTACTACTTTTTATAGAAGTTAATCAATAGCAAGAGGAGGATAGGTTAAGTTCCTCAAGTTGACACACAATTTGATGCCACCATTTTTCTTATGTATAGGAACCATGTTGAAGACCTAGTTGAGTGTTTGATTAGGAATATGATTTGGGCCTATAAAAGCTTCAAAAACTCATTTTTTATCATTGCCTTAATTTTAGGGTTTAATAATTGTTGCTTTTACTATAAAGGCTTAGGGCTATGTTCCAATTCAATAGTAGGTTCTATGATCTTCTGGTCATATACCTTAAGGTCATCATATGACCATGCAATGATATCCTTGTAATTGCCATAGAGTTCCTTGTACATGCCAATATATTCTTTAGTGTACTCTTTTTTGAGCAATAGGTTGTTCCCTTCAACAACTTCAATAGGGTGATATGAGGATGTTTTGACTTTGAGGGTTTTTTTTAAGCGAAAAACCCTTTGCAGGGCCACCTTGGTCTGAGAGACCATGAACAGGGGGTTCTACACCATCAAAGTCACTCGGGAGTCACACCCGGCCCTGCCCGCACCAACATTATCAATTGGATTTTGGATACCCAATTCAGCTTTTTGGTAGGGTGGAGATTTGAACCTGGGACCTCCCTTGGAGGATTGCCCTCTCCTCTCCAAATCACCTACAACACCTGGGTGAGGGTTAATTTCCTTATTTTATCATTAATATTGAATAGGATTTATAAACTAATAACCATTTTATTAGCTCATTTGTCTTTAATTGTATAACCTTGTCCTTGGTGTCATCCTCGTATTCATTCTTCTCTTCAGTGTACTAGACCTAACTAATAGAAACTCAATGATCTATTCATCGTTGTTGAAGACCTACTATTTTCTAGAGTTATTAGGGATGAATGATCCGAAGACTACTTTTAACTCCTTCAGTTTATCCTACATATCAATGGTAGGATCAAATCTAGATACCATGATCGTCAATTCATCCACTTTAGCATTCAATTCTCTAGGAATTGCCTTGATCTCATATGTGTTGAAGCTCTCAAACAAATCCTAATCCTACTATTTATATAATATGAGATGTTTATTCTTTGTGGCATACTGGTAATTAACCTAGTTTACAATTAACTCAAAGTCACCATATATTCTTAGGTACTTAATATCTAACTTTTGTACTTCCATCAAGTCATGTATAGTGATTCATATTCAGCCTCGTTATTATTATAATTGAACATCAATCTACATACAAAATAAGTCTATGCACCTTGTGGGTCAATGATTTTAATGATAACACCTACCCTATTTCTAGTTATAACACCATCAAAATGTCTCATCCAGGTCTTATTAGCACTTAGACTTGTTAGACCTAGGAGGCTAGATGATTCTAATTCCCAAGATAAATCTTATCATAATCAATATTTAAATCTTATTGATATTAAAGCACATTGATTATCATGTCAAATTTGATTTTTTTATCTTCAAGACCTTTATCATCCTCCATAAATTTTGGGTGTTCATTCTTATTTATGGTGTTGTCTTCATCTGACTTTGTATAAAAAGTAGTTTCAAGCAGGCGCATTCTTAGTTTTGATGACTTTATCATTTTTGGTTATATTTATGTGAGTATAATCCATTAAATAGCCATGTGTGAATAACTTATGTGTCCATTCTCTAAACAACTACATACTGAAGTAACAAGGAAGGTTGATAAATATAACTTCTTGCACCACTACCACCTCCAAATGTTTAGTCGTGGTCATGATCAAGTCTTTAATGACTCTCACCATGTTTACCCTAGTGTCACTCATGTGGATCATACATCTAACTATTTTGGTTTACGATAGACCCATATCCTCACAAAATCCCTTTGGAATCATTATTATCATTGCCCCAAAATCAAATATGCAACTTCTTAACAAATAATTTTCAATATCCAAGATCATAGAATGGAGGAGGTCTTAGTGTTTTGGTATTTGGGGAATTTAGTATGTTGGCTGCATTGACTTGGATATCTATTGGATGCTTTACTCTTAAGTTTTGTTGATCAACCATGTTGGTCAGAGTTTGGTATGATTATTTACCCTTAGCTTAACTCCTTTATTGCTATTTTAAAACCTCTTGGAGTAAATATCGTTGAGTAGGAAATGATAATGCCTCTCTAATACTTACTTTTGTGGGTGTATTTTTTATTTATTCTACAATATGAGATTTGAATTCTATAGAACTACTCTCGCTTCTTGCAACAAACTTTCAGTATTACCTTGCGATTGTTGCATGACCTTCAGGAGTGAGAGGGGGGTATTTATGTCATCACTTATTCTCTTTTTGGAGTTGATTCTTCTCTTATCACCACTCTTGTTTATGGAATTATATGTTCCTCCTTCATTTCTCTTTTCAATTTCAAGTATTTCATCCTGATCTATCTGTTTATTTTTAGTGGTTTGTATAGTGATTTCCACTACACATAAGTTTTACCTTAGGTAACTTTGAAGGATGTGGCAAGAGCAAATATAGTAGCATACCAATGGGGGGTAAGAATTTTTGATTAAAATATTGGTGCTAATTTGGACCACGTCATTGAACGAAGCTCCAAAAAATACAAAAGGAGAGATTTGAGGTTCTCAAAATTTTTGACCAAGAGAAGATAGCAAAAGTTCTAACAGCCTACTTGCCTAAGAATATTAAAAAGGTAAAGAGCAATGACAAGTTTTGAAAGGAATGAGAAGAATACAATATCTCAAGTAAAAAAGTTTTAAATATTTTGAAGGCCAAAGAAAATAAAAGTCTCAAGAATAAAACCAACCAAATAGGCCTGGAAACAAGGAGGAAGCCTTTAACAAAAACCTCCAATAAAGTCCAAACCTCATAAGTTTATAAAATGTCTATCATGAAGAGATGATCCAATGTTTTGACAACCTTCCATTTTGAAGAAATAGCGATGCACACTGCCTTAAAGGATAAATAAAATATGGGATATGAGCATAAGTACTCTAGGACACATAATACACTATAGGAGAAACCAACAAAAGATGAAGGATAATATTGGGATACAAGAGATCAATGAAAAGGCACAAGCCCTACAGAAGGGTAGATGAGCTAAATTTGTGAGCCATTAATGAGGAGAATAAAAGACTACCTACTAGTATCATTGGGTTTGGTAATTCGAGAAACGTAGATGGCTATTAAAGACAAAAGTATGGCAATCATAGTGGTAGCAATACCAAACCTAATAAATATTAATTATAGAAAGTGTTTTCATTCTATTTTCCACGATCCCTAGAGAGGGTATATGAGATTGTCAAAAACTCCACAGTTTTGGAGGAAAAATTCCCTCATTTGTATCTATATATAGTAGTTTTTTTAGCATTGCAAAGGATCAATGAGTTATATAGCTTTCCTTTCACATTCTTCTATAGAGTAACACCTAAACCCTTGTCATTTTGCAAATATATTTTTGAACCCTAGCTTCTAGCATTATCTATAACTTGTATAATTATATGAGTGTGTGAAAGATATTATGACTATTGGGATTTTTTATCCTTTATCTTATATATGCAATATGGGCTAAATTACCATGTTGAGAAGATAAAGTGTTCCTTGAGAACTGTCCATGACAATTCAAGTGTTCATGCATCTTGTTATTATGCAAAGAAATATTATTTTGATCTTGGTGCATCATCCTTGATAGTTTAGGTTAGCTTAGAATCCTTTTTCCTTTCTATTATCTCTATTTTTCTCTTTCCTTTTTTGCCTAAAGCTAGTTAGAGTGGGAAGAGCATTGTAAATCACATCTTAAGAGTAGTTAAACTTATAAAATACCTTGAATGCAGTTCGATTAAACCACTTATTGTGCTCTTGAATCTACCCTTATATGTTTCTTAATTCGAGGTATGGTAGCCCTAACCATCTAGTCCCTACATCTAATGGTCATGATAATTTGAGAGGATAACATTTTAATAAAATGCCTAGTGGGACCCAATTGATCTAATTTTTATTAGTCTTATAATATAAATAACTAAATAAGCTTAGACTCTTGTGAGGCTCCCTGCCTATCTGCTTGTTTGAAGCATCTAAAAAACTCACCTAGTGACTCTGCTCATGGTGAATATCTAGAAGTAGCTAATTAGAAAGACATTAGATTGAAGTTCTAATGAAGATCTCAATCTACCATCTTGAATAACAAATATTGTATTCACGTGGCGATTCCATTCAAAGCAAAGAAATTTTATGAGCTAAATACCTATTACCATATCCTTTATTTTTGCTAATATACAAGTTCTAGTACCTCAAATTAACACCATCCAAGAAGAAGAATTCGAGGCTAAAATATGGCCATTCCACCATCCTAAAGTTTCCAATAATAGAACAATATTAAGTCCTTTGTGACCATTGATGCTACTTGTTGTATGGGATGATATCCCAACGTCTACACTAAAGTCTCTTTCATACTACACTTGGGAAGATCTAACCACTCCATTAGAGTATCTAAAAATAGTGTTAACTTGTGTGTGTTGCACAATGCAATGGAGTAGAATGTGGCTCTAATATTATTGGTGGTTTCATTTAGAAACAAGGCTAGAGATTAGTTAGCATTGCAATGGATTGACAGGTTATATAACCTTCCTTTCATTTTCTTCTATATATCAACACCGAAGCCCTCATAATTTTGCAAATATGTTTTTGAAACCTTGTTTATGGCATGATCTATAGCTTGCATAATCATATATATATAAGAGGTCATGACTATTGGGCTTCTTTTGTTTATTTTCTTATATATGCAATCTGGGCTTAATTAGAATGCTAAGAAGATAAAGTGTTCCTTGAATGTTTTCCATGACAAGTCACACATTTATGTGTCTTGATGTTATGCAAAAGAATATTATTCTGATCTTGGTGCATTGCTCCTGATAGCTTAGTTTAGCTTAGGATCCTTTTTCCTTTCTGTTATCTCTATTTTTCTCTTTTCTTCTTTCTCCTAAAGATGGTTAGAGTAAGAATAGCACTACAAATCACATATTAAAAAAAGTCAACCTTATAAAATACCTCAAGAGTAGTTAAATTGAGCCACTTATAATGCTCTCAAAGTTACCCTTTTGTGTTGATCCATATAAGACATGACTATCCCAACCATCTGGTCCCTAAATCTAGTGGTCGTGATAATTGGAGAGGACAACAATTTAATGGCATGCTCAATGGGGACCAATTGATCTATTTTTATTGGTCCCATAATCAAAATAAATAAATAGGCTCAAACTCTAGTGAGGGTCCTATATATCTTCTTGTTTGAAGCATCTAAAAAACTCATCTATGACTCTACTCAAGATGAATATCCAAAATTAGTTTATTAGAAAGACATCAGGTTGAAGTTCTAATGAAGATTTCAATGTACTATCTTGAAGATAAAATTTTGTATTCATATGGTAACTCCACTCAAAGCAAAGGACTTGAAATTTTATGAGTGAAATACCTATAGCCAGATCCTTTATTGTTGTTAATATACAAGTGCTAGTACCCCAACTCAACACCATTCCAAGAAGAAATTAAGGCCAAAATATGGTCACTCCACCTCCTCAAAGTTTTTTGGCATGTAATGATCAAGGTCCTCTATGATCATTAATGCTACCTATTGTATGGGATGATATCTTAATGTTTGTACTAAGTCCATTCTATACAAAACTGGGGAATATCTAACCTATCTACTAGAGCATCTACAAAATATTGTTAACATGTGTATGTTACAATGTGACAAACCAAATTGTGGCTCTAAGATTATTTGATAATTGACTGGGGCCACCTTGCTACCCTTTTCGTGGAAAGATTCAAATAGAAGGTAGATGAAGTGTCTCTCCTAGATCAATTGTTAACCATAAAAAAGAAATTTATGGAGACTATATATGGACAACGTCAATGTCTAATTTCACAAGGCATGGAATAGAATACCTTGAGATCTATACCCTCCCAAGTATGATATTTATTTACTATCCAAAGGACTTTGATTCTAAAATCTCCATGATGATAAAGGCCAAGGGAGGAAACTCTATTTCGAATACCTACAGAGTAGTCATCCAAGCCAAAAATGATCTAATTCATATTGGAAGGTTGGATACCAAGCCTCCTATGCCTTTGTATCCCAATGCATAATTTCCATATCAACCTCCTCAAGTCATCCATCCAATAATATTTCATCTAACCTTAGTATTATATTTAGTGTTGGCTCCACCTTCTACTCTAGTTCCCCCTACTTTAAATAACTTAGAGTTTGAGTCAATGAAAAGCCTGCTCAAATTAGTCACCAATGAGGTGTTGTCTATGAGGAGGAAACAAAATACCTAAAGGTTTCATTATCGTAATAACCCAAGTTATCTCTTCTTGCAAAGGAACTAGGGCAATAGACCTCCATTTAAATGCTACCCTAGGCCCCAATTTTAGGATAATAGGGATAATGGTTGAGTTCAAGGCTAGAATCAACAAATGGTGCCAATCTCAACCCCTCTATAACAAGTGCATCATAACCCGACCAAGGAAATAACTCTTATATAGAACTATATATAGGAGTTTGCTTCCTAGTACTACCCAACTCTAGATACTTACTCCACCCAGGTTTAACCTAGAGAAATATTTTAGCTCATTGCAGCTATGTCAAGTGATATGATGCCTTCTCAAGCATCTACATCTTGTTAAGGCATAGATACCTAAATGGCAATTCAATCAACCTCTACTTCATCCTTACTTGAGTTAAATTATGGTCCCTGAGAGTAGATATTGGTGACTTGGGATGAAGAATAAGTATACACAGTATTTGATGAAGTAGGCAATATGATAGTTGATAGGCCTCAAATCTAATAAAACTATGTAAAATGGGCAAAAAAGTGGGCAATTACAAAGCAAAACAATAACTCGATGGTCATAGGCAACCATAATAGACCAATATGATCAATTTGGAAATCGCCCACCATAGTAACTCTAACTATAAACATGCTTGAGTCTCCTACTAGCATAAATAAGAATATACCAAAGACCCAAAAGCAACAAGCACCTCAGCCAAAATTGGCCAAAATCCCTCAACCAAGTGGGGATAAGCCAAGGCTCCCACTGTCAACACATTCTATGAAAAATACCATGATCCTTGGGTCATTTGGTATTGTAGACCATATAAATAAATCAACCATGATGGTACTAGTTTGGTATATCTTTTCCATACCTAAATTTAAGAAACATCTAAAGGAGGCCCTAGAAAAAAAAAAGCAATATCAACAAAAAGTACTTGTAATTATGTAGGTATCAACCTTAAAAGTAAATAGACCTAAGTTGCCTCCCTTCTATCTATCCTTGATATTTAAAGATAGGATTAGTCACAACTATATGATAGATTGAAAGGCAAGTACATCTATTATGCCAAAAGGTGTAGCAAATGCATTAGGTCTAAAGTATCAGGTCATAAATAAGAGAATGGTGTAATTTGATGATAGTGTGGTCTAGATCTTAGAAATTGCAAAAGAGCTCACACTCACTCTATATGCCTATCCAAGCCTAAAAATCACATAATATATAATAGTAAAAAATATCCTAGCTTCATTCAATATTTGCCTATCTAGAGGTTTTATTGCTAAATTAGAAGGCTATTTGTATTTTAATTGGTCCCTCATGGTTTTAAGAACCTAATTTGGAACCAAGATAAAGATTTTGTTAAAACTGCTCTATTTTTACATATAGAATATTTATGGATATCTGGTCAAATCCTTGAGTAGGTTTTGATGTCAAAAGAAGAGCAATCTCAGTTAGAAGTCCCTATGATGTAATAGATTCTTTTATCCTAGATGATCAAATGGATCGATGAGCGATTGAAGTTTAGAAATAAATTTCTCCTAAAAGATCCAAGTCTACATGCATAGGTTGAAGCTCAAGTGAAATTATAATACAAAAATAATTGGCTAATAGGAGTTTTGGTTTTCTTTTTCTCATTTATTTTATGTAGATTTGTCTAAATTATCAAACTCCCTTGAACCATGTCAGGCGATCTTACAAGGAGTTAGAGGGAAATATGGAAGAAGCAATGGTTCACACCATTTTAGATCCTTCCATCAATAAGTTTTGTGACTCATTTCATGCTAATAGGGAAGCTCCGTTGAAGAGGATGATGAGGTTTAAAAAACAATGATCTGCTAGATGGGAAATAGTATTTATAATGAAAGAAAAGGACTTCCTAATGGTCCAAAATTAATGGCTCATATTAAAATCCAAAAGAATATATCAATTGTTGATTCTTAAAGTAGCCAAAGGACAATGAAATTTTGAAGAATGAAGTTGTGATAAATACATACCATCTGATCAAACGAATCAACACAAAATATTCAAATGAAAAGCAACTCACGCCAATCATGAACAATGAGTAAGGAAATAATTTGCATGTCCACGTAGGAAACCCCATAGGATAAAATTAATGATCCCATATGGGTGTGGATGTAGCAAATATTGAGAGCGCCCTTTGTCTCAACAGATGTTAAATTAAAATTATTGGTGTAAGAAATTCGAGCAATAATGAGTAAAGGACCAATCAATATTGGAATGTGTGAAGATATTCTAGAACTAATTTTTTAAGAAAAAAGAATTAATCAGGCAAGGTGGCAAGCATCCTCCCATAACATAAAAAATATGGGTTATTAATTCATGGCACCTAAAATAAGGTGATAAATATGTGATATTATAAGGAAACCTTCTATAAAGAATCCATTCCCAATCTAGTCTCATTCTTAATAAAACAATAACATTTAAAAAAATTGAGAGCACAAGAGAGCAAAAAATAACACAGTTGAAGTGCAAAATTACAATAGGTATAATGGAGAAGAAGAAGATGAATTTTGGAGTGGTAAATTCCAAGGTAAGTGGCTCTAGGAAAAAAGTATCCCACTCATCATAAGCCTTAGAGGTACTTGTGCCAACCTATACCTCTAATATTCAGATACTAAAAGACTCGATAGAGAATTTTTCAAAGCCCAATATTTTAAAAATAATGAAGAATCTAAGGGAATGCGAATGCCATAGATTCAAATATACCCAACCTATAATATTTGGGTCAAATATTTGGAACAACTACCTAGCATGATATCTAGTACTAAAAGTGCATCACTATTATGAGCTAGTTTCAATATGTGCAAAGGTCTACGAACCCAACACTAGAGAAATTAGGATTTTGGAAGGGAGTTTCAAGATATAAATTTTTGGATATGTTATCTGAAAAATGTTGCTCTTTCCAGAGGAAGAACATCATGTTGATATGGAAGAAACAACACAAGCATTTGATGAACTCCTAGACAAAATTAAAATGCAATTCCTTTGCACTCAATGTGAGAACTTGAGCCTATATGATCTACTACCAAAGGGTTCCCTACATCTCAACATGTTTGGTGAAAGCATAAAGGATGCCCTTATTAACCTAGATTTTATATTTGGGATGGAGTATGATAAAAATGTGGTTTTAGCCCAACTGGGTCTCCTATGCAAAATGAAGAGCACACCCAAAGAAGAACAAATAACATTAGATTTCACTGAGCTCATCACTAAGAAAATACATAAAGACCTAAGTAATTTTTTAACCACTCGTGTATTCAAATATTCATTGTTCTTAGAATATTTGATAGTTCCAGTACCCAGGAGCATTTATAGGCCTATATCTAAGGCATTCAACTGAAAAGGGGCAATAACTGACAATATATTCCTAGAAAGAGACTTTAATGAAGAATTATTTCAACTATTATTTTATTGAGTATTTTCTCATTCTAGTTATAGCATTATTAAAGGTTCTCAGCTTGAGCGCATCTCAAAAAACTATCGCTCATTTTTCAAGGAATGCTTCTTGGAGACTAGTTTTTTGCTTAGGAGGGTACCATTACTAGGATGCATGGATTCAATTTTTCTTTTTATTTTCTCCCTAAGACTATCCTAGATAGATTTATAGATCTAGAAGTATCTAGAAAACTAGACTTAATCGATAATAAATATGGGAGTGCAAAGTCTAGGACATCTTATTAGAAGACCCCAATTAGCCTAGGGGGCTTACTCTTGTAGAGAAAAAAATTTACCTCCATGGAAGATAGCAAACTAAATGAGCCAGGTCTCAAAAAGGTAGATGATAACTTAAATTATGAACCTCATAGAAAGCTCATTATTTATATCAACAACATCAAGGATCCAAATTTGAGCATGAGTGCAAGCCCGATGTAGAAGCTTTGAAGAACCCAAGATATGAGACTGGTATGCATCCTCTAAGTACACTCATCAAACCCCCACCAAATCTTAGAAATTATGAGTCCTTCTATGAGGTAATAGTCCAAGTTAACCTATAGAGAAAAATAAATAGAAATAAAAGGGATACTCTAAGGAAAATGCATTGAAAGGATCCCATAATCTAGGCTTAGTGGCTAATGCAACAAAAAAATGGAGAAAATAAAAAATAACATGGTGTGCTATCTACGGATGAAAAAATTAACAAATACTATAATGAGGAACACATATATGTTTATAGTACAAGATCTAAACAATGGAGTGATAAAGAAGTATCAAACACTCCAAAGAATAAGAAAAGAAAGAGAAACAACAAAAGAACCCAAGGAACTCATTTCTAGAGGTCTAAAGGAAATATTAGCTACTATCCTCCCTAAAAGGCATTCAACACCACCATATCTAATGTAAATCATTATCCATCATGAGACTTCATACCCAAAATTCTAGAAGAAAGAAAAATAGAAAGCGAAAAGGGAAATTAGCCTTGTTAAAGCAAAGAAAAGAAGGAACATCCCCAAGATTGAGTTGACCACTGGAGAAATATCTCTTCTTGCCTCCTCCTCCATTCATAAGGCTTAACCACCAGTTCACCAAGTTGGTTTGGCCCCATTGGCATAAATGATTGTTATTGTACCCACATTGTTTGAGATACCCCCAAATATTCCTGTGACTTCCCCACTCAATAAATAATAATTTATTCATTATCTTTCTCCCCAATCCCATCAGCCCCTCCTACCCCATTACCTCCTCCCTTAGAAATCCCATTATTTATACCTTTGATTGCATTTTTATCTTTGTAAAGGAAACAAGAGAATTCATAGGCAACCACAATGGGTTCAAGCATGCTTTAAAAATTCCATATGATTCAACTACAAAAAACATAATTTGAGAAAGGAAGCAGGTTGAGCTAATGTAACAACCAAAAATAACCCAAGTAATCTCCTACTTTGCTCCAAAAATATGGGCATATTTATTTTTTACAAAAGGAGTCATTAGTATCGAAACCTAAATTAAAGATGACAAAGCAAAATTGGCAATGGTAATGATAGGGCTAGATCTAAAGAATGCCTAACCTCAAGATAAGATTCAAATCTCATGAGAGGCTGAAAAATATGGTGACTTATGAATGTGAATCATTAGCATGGAGATTAGAAAAGAAGTAAAATGATATAGAATATTTAAAAACACCTTGAGTAACTCATAGACAAAAGTTAGAGCACTCCAAAGAAAAATCAACATGCTCACACAGTGTCTAAAGGAGTAGGCCTCAAAATCCCTCTTAAGAGAAAAATAGGAACAAGTTAGATACCTCATAGAAAAGCTTGTCAGTCAATAAGTTCAATTCAAATAGGAGGTGTCTCCTAGAGATATTGGAAAAGCTAAGGTAAAACAACAAGGAAGAACAACGTTGAGGAATTAAGAACCTCATCAAGGGAGTTAGTGATGCATATTGGTATGAAATTGCCAACATAGCAATAGGGTTATTCCAAATGTTCAAATTCAATGATACAAATGCTAATAGAAATATTCAAGTAAGCTATAAGATGGAGTGCAGCCTCACTAAAATATCCACAAAGTCAAATGAGGATAGAAATTATAGGGTAAGGTTGGTCATGATGTCAAGCTCTAAGTTAATATCCATTGGAATCCATGATAGACAAGCCACAACACAAAAGTTGATCAATATCCTTCAAAAGAAGCAAGTGGTGCAACAATGCAAGGAACAAGTGCACACCTTGTTTTATACCATAGGAAGGCTCAAAAGTCATATTGATTTTGTGGCGTAGAAAGGACTTCCCTCTACTTGGAGTGAAGTAAGACTATATTTTGAGTAGGAATATTTATAACTAATTAAGCAACATAATGAATATATCTCCCATTTTGAAGAATGGCCAGACCTTGCTATACTAGTTGATATAGCTTGGGCAATTGGGTCATTGTTAGAGTTGAAAATCCATATGCAAAAAATCACAATTCAACTAAGGAATTTCTCTCGAGGTGACCAATTTGAGCTAGAAGCAATTTATGAACTCTTCAAACAAGCCCATTTTCCTTTTGATGAGGAGTGGAAAGATATCAAGCAAACACTTGATAAGATACGATATTTTTAAATATTTTTGTTGCCCTTATTGCCATTTTTCATTTTCTTCTATTTATTTTTCATAGGTTTTTTTAATATTTAACTCTGCACCTAAGGTTGAAGACAATAATTCTAAATTCTCCTTCAATAAGCAAGAAGACCTTTATGATTTTTTAGAGCTATAGTGATTTCCACTACACTCATAAGTTTTACCTTATGAAAATTTGAAGGAAGGATGTAGTAAGAGCAAATAAAATAGTAGACCAATGGGGGGTAAGAATTTTTGATCAAAATAATGGCACTAGTTTCCAAAATTCCTAACCAAATAAAAAGGAAAAAAGTTTTGATGGACCGTGTTGTTGGTTGAATCTCTGAAAATGCAAAAGGGGATATCAAAGGTTCTCAAAAATTTTGACCAAGAGAAGATAGAAAAATTTCTTATGACCTACTTGGCCTAAGAATCTTAAAAAGGTAGAGAGCGATGAAAAGTTCTAAAAGACACAAGAAGAATGAAATTTTTGAAGTCAAAAAGTTTAAAATATTTTGAAGGTCGAAGAAACCAAAAGTCTCGAGAATTAGATCAACTAAAGAGGTCTAACAACAAGGAAGAAGCCTTTCACAAATTTTTTTGATAGAGTCCAAACATAAAAAGTTTATTAAAAATATGACATAAAGAGATGTGCCAAAGTTTTGACAACCTTTCATTTTTATGAAACAAGAGCATTCACTACCTTAGAGGATAAAGGATAGATGGGACATGACCATAAGCACTCCATAAGTAAAATACATTGTAGGAGCAACCAACAAAGGATGAAGGATCATATTGGGATACAAGAGATCAATTTCAAAGCATGAGCCCCAAAGAATGGTAGATGAGTTTAATTAATGACGCATCAATGAGGAGAATTAAAGACTACCTACTAGTATCACTTAATTTGGCAATTCAAGAAAAGCAGGGGGCTATTAAAGACAAAAGCATGGTAGTTGCATTGGTAGCAATCCTAAACCTCTCAAATATTAACTACAAAAGGTGTTTTCATTTAAATTTTTAGGATCCCTAGGGAGGGAATATGAGATTGTCAAAAACTTCTACATAGTTTTGGAGGAAAAATCCCCTCAATTGTATCTATATAGTTGTTTTAGCATTGCAAAGGATTGACGAGTTATATAACTTTCCTTTCATCTTCTTATGTATAACAACACCTAAAACTTGCTCATTTTACATATATGTTTTGGAGCCTTCATTTTTGGCATGATTTGTAACTTACATAATCATATATATAAGAGGTCATGACTATTGGGGTTTTTCTATCTCATTTCTTATATATGCAATCTAGGATTAATTAGCATTTTTGAGAAGAGAAAGTGTTTTCTATGATGATTCACACATTTTTACATCTTATTGTTATGCAAGGAATCTTATTTTGATCTTAGTGCATCACCCCTAATAATTTAGGTTAGCCTAGGATCTTTTTCCTTTCTACTATCTACATTTTAGTCTTTTCTCTTTTACCCCTAAAGCTACTTAGAGTAGGAAGAGCACTGAATATCACATCTTAAAAAGAGCTAACCTTGTTAAGAACCTTATTAGTAGTCTGATTGAGTCTCTTATTGTGCTCTTGAAGTTGCTCTATTGTGTCACTCTATGTGAGGTGCAATAAACCCTACATCTGGTGGTCATGATAATCAGAGAGGACAACCATTTGCACTTTTGCTTTTTCCACTTGAGTTTTACATGTGGTATTCTTTTTTGTAATCTATTTTTTCCTCTTTCTCTAAGTCCCAACCTATTTTTAGTTAGCAAATGGTTAGCTTGTTGTAGATTCCAATTGACCTAAGATATCAACCTATTGAGCTTGGAAATGCTGATCATATTGGATTATTTGAGAATATTTGATGGATTCAACACATTCTATAGGATCATCATCACATTACATGGAAAATACCACAATGTGTTAGCCTCTGAATTGGTGTTCATCGTATCATTATGAGCTTGATTTTTTCCTTGGTTGATGCCTTAATGAGGCACTTGATCTTTAGTGAGATATTGGGTTTTTTGAGGTTGCCAATTTGGAAGTTGTCATTGTTTCCTTTCAATAGTGTTTTAGTTTATCAAATTTTAAATCACTTCCAATATCTTGCTCATTGCAAACATATTTATCAACTCATTATTTTTATTTGACAAAGCAAGAAGGGCTAGAAATTGTAGCTATAAAGCAACAATTGACAATGAGTTTTGGCTAGGATGCATGATAAAATATGAAGAGAGTAAAAAATTAGCAATAGTGGTTGATTGAGTATTAGAAAAGGACAAAATAAGGGGTGTATAACTAGGAGTTAATGAATTTTATGGAATGTGGGTGGTGTAGGCTATAGGTAGGTAAGGTGGTAATTTTTCTACTCTGATCAAAACATCTTTTGCCTAGGCTACTTCTGCAAAAGCTACAACTAGTGTGTGATGACCAACACCATAAACCCTCACAGGCAGACCGAACTATAAGTATTTGATGTGGTAAGGCAATGCTTGTTCTTTATTAGGTTTAACATTTTATGGAATCAGATTTAAGGTCCTCAAGAATCTAGGGCTGAAATTGTGTATGTTTTCTTAGGGATGTGTTTGCATTGTATTTAGTTGATACAAAATAGACTAATGATTACCCATACTACCAAACCTTTGCATAAAAGGTTCTATGATTGATGCCCATTTAGTAACAAAATTATCTAGTAATTCTCTATACAAAAATCCAACTTTATCATGTAAAGAATAGATCAATAAGCATATCATTATATCCTCCTAAATATGGTGAACCAATTTGAGCATAGATAACTCATTGAGGTGATCTAGTATTGTCCTATTCTCCTTCCTATAGAAGTAAGGTTTATATAGTGGTTGTGGGAATGGGAAATAAGCCACTATGTTTAATGTTCCTTGATAGGTCCAATCAAGAAGTTATTTTTTATACCAAGTGGATACATTGGTTATTTTGTGGAAAAGGAGGTTAACCATATTGCTATTGTGATGGTGGATAATATATATCACGTAACCTAGAGCTAGATATGGAGGACACTGAGGACATTGGTATAGAGAATAGTAAGGTGGAGGATAATGAAAAGGATGGGCCAATAGATTTTGATAACCCTACTATGGATTCAAAGGAGGTTGTTTAGAAAAGGAGGGTAATGCAATCCTTATTGATGAATATGTTTGTTAGGAGGTGGGCCTTACACGTTTTGTTGTGTCTAATTAGTTGGAGAAAATTTTTATCCCTAGGTATTTTACTAGATCATCTACATATCCACTTATCTAATGGAAAACTATGCACTTTGAGTGAGGTCCTAATTTTGATTGGGAAATATTTGCCTTGATACTATATTTTGACTTAGAACAAGGTTGGATGTGTTAGATAAACTAGATCTAGGTGGATTTTGTATTCAAAGTAGCACTTATTGGAGGTAGATTTTGGATAGTAGATGCAAGAGGTGGATTCAAGCTATAGATGTAGTTAAGCCTACAAAAAGGTGGATTATCAACAAGATTATTTATATCAAAGGGTACACCATTCAGAGGATTTGTGTGGGTCAATGTTGATATGGTATTTGACTAAGTTTGATCGGCTAATACAAACAAATAAATCATTTATTGAATTGAGAAATCCATCTCTTAGGATGTGGGATTTTGGATGATAGGGTTGACCATTAGACTTTTTTCTTTTGAGGAAGCAAGATTAGAAACTAAAATTAACTCAATTTCATTATCTCAATGTACCCATGTGGTAGTTTGTTCCTATTTCCTTTTGCATTCCTTTGATGATACACAACTATATTCATAGATTAATTTTTCCATGATATTTGTGCCCTTAAGTGCATATTCATATGTCTGTATATATGAACCTACATGGACAAACTTTTGGGGTCAAATTTTACAAAATTTTGGAATTTTTCCTAGAAAGTGATTCACCTGCAAACTAGAGTGTTTCACTTACAAAATTAGGTAATTCACTTGCAATTTTAGGTGTTTCACTAACATGAATTAAACTTGATAAAAAATTTCTTGTGGAAAAATTAACCTACAAAATGGAGTGATTCCCTTGCAAAGTTAGGCAATTTGCTTGTAATTTTAGGCAATTCTTTTACAAAAGTTGTATTTAAAAAAACGTTTAGAGGGCCCAAGCGAATTGCTTCAAAATTAGAGTAAATCACTTTTTTGGGAAGGATTTTGGAAGATTATTTTCTTTCTTGGTGAATTGCTTTATAGATTTTGAGTGGATTGCTTTTCAATTTCAACCTGATGAAATTTTATTATTTTTAGAGGAAATCACTCATTAAACTAAGTGAATTGCTAGATGCTTTGATCTTTGGAAAAAATGAGTCAAAATCCACCTTAGAATTTTTTGGCTCATGATGCAAGAAAAATAGTTGTCAAATCTGAGGTTTGATGTAGTTTATGTTGCATGCTTTGTACTAATTAAAAATTATGAAGTTTATGTTAAAGTCACCATTCACAAAGCACCTAAAAAAATTGAGCATGAATAGCTAAAATGGGCTGAATTTAAAGGTTAGTTTGAGATTGAACTTGATAATTCAAGTCCTTGGATTCAATAAATCACTCTGGACTTGATCCATTCAAATGCAAGAAATTTAAAGTGAATAGCTTACAAATCAAAGTGAATTGCTCAATAGAATGGAGTGAATCACTTGTAGTAATTGAATTAAATAATTTTTAGGTTAGTGGATTAAAATGGAGTGAATAACTACCTATGAGTACACTTGCCAAAAGTTCGCTCAAATTTGAGCTAATCATTTTATCCTTGACGAATGAAAACTCAACATGAAAATAAAAAAATTTAGCCAAATTTGAGCAAAATTATTGGAAAAATGAGAGTTGGTCCCACCAAGTATGCTAGAAACTATGTTGAACCAAGGATTTTTCTTGACTTTTAATAAAATGATGTGCCCTAATTTTAGTTTCAACAAAGTTGAAAGGAAGGGTAAATGGTTCCTCCCAAGTTCGGGATTGAGGTCGACTCTCCACTCTTTGTAGAAATACTCTTCTACTAACCTACACTAATTACATAAAATAAAGAATAGAAAATAAACATGCATAAAATATTAAGGGTGTGAGTTATTTAAATTTGATACAATGCTCATAGTCAAGGAGTGCAAGTGATCAACCAACACATAAGAATTCAAATAACAACAATGTTATCCCATTCATTAAGTATGAAATTAATAAAAAAAATTACAATATGGGTAAAAAGAATATGTCTCAATCACTGCACATGTAGCAAACTAAGAGGACAATTTAACTAATGGAATGTAAAAGTATTTGTCAATTACTCAACAATCTCATTAGTTTAAAGTACAATGTGGATTTCATAGTGTAGCTCTAAATTATCATGGACAACATATTTTTACAAGATTCTATGTGTGTGAAAGAAGAAATAAATTATAAAAATAAAAATATGCAAAGAGTGACAAAAATAAATATTTGTAATATATCTTATATTGATAAACTTTCTTTTTTATAAATAGGCCTTTTTATTACAATCAACTTCCCAAAATGGAGGATTTCCTTTTACAAGTAAGATCTATGGTGTGGCAAGATATCTCCTCGAGTGCACATTGGGTTATAGGAGGGTTTATAATACATTTTTCTTGATATCTTGAGCTTCCATGTGTATCCAATGCCTACACACAAGCTCACGATGATAACATCAATAGCGTATGCGGGGCCTTTCAAGATAAGGCACTAAATCATGAAAAATGAATACAATAGCGTACAAAACCAATTGTAGAGTGGTTTATATTACTCCAAATGATATAAAAAAATTGATACCTTCCTCTATATGTCAATAATATTCCATCCAAATTTGGCATAAATGGAAGCACAGACCTGCAATCTGCACACAAAAAAGTCAAACATTTTTTGACTGAAAATATGGATCCCAATAGTAGGTTTTTATAGGGTTGATAGTTGGGTCTCCACTATTAAAAATGGTTTTAAATTTTGTGGAGATCTTATTTATGATTTCATAAATCTTCCATCCAATTTTTGTGGTTATTGGATCTTGGACCTTCAATCTGCACACAAAACAATTCAGGCAATTTTTGACTAAAAATATGGACCCCGACTACAGGTATTTAGAGGGTTGAAACTTGGGTCTACGCTGCTCATAATGGAGTAAAATTTTATGTATACATCATTAATTATGTCATAAATATTCCCTTAAAATTTAATTGTAATACAAGACTCCATGAGGAAGTTGTACCCAAAACAATGAGGGTGGGTTTGGCTAGATTCTACCTTTCCTAGACATGTTTTGGAGCCTCTGATGTAGATCTGGTGTACTACTGGATGTAACCTATAGGTGTTACTGAAAAAAAGGACTATAAAATATTCCCAAGAGCCTCTATGGTTGAATCCTTTGAGCTCTATGAATGGTATACCTACAATCACAATGCCAAAACATGTATACAAGAAATCGAATAAACTTTGAGCAGAGCTTTGCTATGATTCTTATGCACACATGAACATGAAAATGGAGATCTATTTGTAAAGTATCCCATGGGTGGAGGGTATTTATTAGGATGCAAGAGAGTGGGTGACAAGTGGCATGGGTGCATAAGAGAGGAATCTTATGGATTTATCACTTGGGTGGACAAATGTGCAACTTTCTCTATTTGGGTTATGACACCCTATGACACATTATGATGCATCATAATATGCCTCACTAATACTTTTTCATGGAGAGATTCCTCACCCACAAAAAATTAGGTGCTTAATAAATGTGCTTGGGTGAAGGGAATCTTCACCCATGTGCATTAATGCACTTAAAATATGGAGGAAAGAGGGAAAATAAATACCAACCGAAGTTAATATGAACTGGAGTTAAAAATAGCGAAGTGGTATCATGATGACCGCAATTAAGCAGAGTAAGGGGTTTAATATGGTCAGAGGGACTAGAATAGTCAAAATTAATATTTGTAAGGTTGAAATATATTGATTGAAATAATTGCACACATTATTAAATATTAATATTAACTATTGAAAATGCGACACTTTTTAGGTGTCTATGGATGCCCCTTTTTGTACCACATTGTGTAAAAATACAATATGGTGTAAAAAATGATGATACTAACTGTTGGATTGATGATGAGCAATGATAATGATTGGTGAATGATGAAAGTGACTCTTGCTATGAGGAGGGTGATGTAATATTATCTCAAATTCTTGAACAATGTAAGATGCTCCAATCATGAAAGCAACAAATGTCCTTGAATGTTTGCTTTTGACAAATAAAAAAATGATTTGATTAGAATTTTGAGTGTTGGGATGAGGGGTTTGATTAGAAATTTTAAAAAAGAGAAGATAATTTCTGCTATTTTTTCCAACAGAAAAAGGATTAATGATAGCCTTGAGCAAAGGTTCTTGGACACAAGTGACGTCAAAATTGGGTGTTTGCATGTTGAACTGATTTGAGATAAAAATTTGTGGGTACTTTTCAACCCCCTCAAATTGTGAGTGGATGATGATAAATGGGTGGTTAACACAAGATGATTGATAAAATATGGATGAGAATTGCAACATGGAAGAAGGGAAGGTGCAAAAAATGTGATTTGTGGGTCAATTTCAAAATTTGTAATTTTTTTTAGTAAAATTGTTGTTTTTTTTATAATGATATGATGTGTTATGAGGTGATGATTAGGTATGATTATGTATTATGATGTGATATATATATATATATATATACAAAATTTTGTATGTTTTTGATGTGATGTGTGATGACTTGATGTGAATTTGATTATGATGCATAGATGGATATAGTGATTGAAATGAGATGCATGTGAGGATTCTCATGATATATGGTTATATTTATGACATGATAAATGTGATGAACATGAAATGATGCATACAAGAAGATGCTAGGATAAATGTATTTTTATATTTGTTCAAAAATATTTATCAACATATTGCTTACTCATGAAGTGACTAATTAATCAAGGGAATCAACACAATGGTACTGACATAATTGTGGAATGGAATGGAGTTAATGTAATACTATGAATATGGGGGATACATAAAGTGTATGTACAAAGGGGGTATGACTTGTTAGTTCATATATCCTAGGAAAGGAAGGATCAACAAGTGCTTTTAGGAAGCTCAAACACGTTAGTGATATCAATAAAACTCATCTACTGATAAAATAAGTGCTTTAAGATACTAAGACCAACTGGGGAGTCAAGTTGTTGAGATACCAATGTGCGTGCAATGATGTTCATTTTTTATTTTGAGAGAGGTAGGACTAACCAATTGTAGCTCAATTCATTATAAGCTAGATTATTTGTGAGAAGACCTAGGTCTGTACAAAAGAAGATCGCTAATGTGATAAACATGTCACCACGCGAGGGCATACTCCATTGCCAATCAAACATCTATAGCTTCAATGGAGATAGCTCCATAATCCTTCGATATTGCTCCACTGCTAGACAAGCATCTATAGCCCCAATGGAGATGTCTAAAATTTCCTAGGATACATTATAGTCAATAGAATTGATAGTGCTTTTTTTTTTGTAATTTGGATCCTTAGGATCGAATTATGGCATGATAGGATGAGCAAGGGAAATTATTCACTTTATGGCTTAAAGCTATGCATGGCTTCATATTCCTAGACTTAAAACATGATTAAATGTGAAATATGCATGGTCCAAGAGGAAACTTGAGGTAACCATGAAGGCCTATAACACTGAAGGAATAAATAACTATCAATGAAGGCTTACTAAGACACTAGGTATGGCTAAACGATCGAAATAACCCAAATATTCTATAAACCTATGAGAGGAAAGAGACAAAGCATGGTGTATTATGAATGGTGAACATAGTGAATTTGATGAAAAATTGTATATATAAGAGGTTAGACAACTACAACTATGAAAATGCCATTAATTACCACAACCAAAATCCTTTGTGATGACATGTATCAAACCTAGCTGAAAAATGATCAACATAGCATTTAAGACAAAAATGAAAGTGCAAAATGAAATTGTAATGAGATGGTTGTGGCGTGAAAAATGATACAAAAGGAACAAAAAAGAGAAAATATAGAAAGAATATAGAACAAAGAAAGAGGTAAAAGAGGAGGGGAAAAGGAACACACCAGTCCATGGTATGTAGCCACTCGAAGTGTGATCGTACAATAAGAAGTTATGTGCGAGGAATTAAATAAAAAGAGATAAAGAGGAAAACAATGAAAATAATGAAGATACATGTGGTAAGTGGTTGATTGAAAAATGTAAAATGTGTGTGACATGAGTGTGTTTTTTGTTTTACATTTTATTTTTTTTATTATTTTGAAATTGATTATGTACAAGAAAATAGAGTGGAATGTGAGCTAGGCATTAAATGTGCACATATGAAGGATGTTGACAGTGGTTGATGATGGATGCAAGGGGATTGGAGTGACACTTGAGAAGAAGATGTACAATTGTCTCAAATTATGATCATTTTGAGATGCCCCAATGATAGAAGCAACACAAATTTTTGAACCTTACCATTGACAAACTATTGAGCACATTGGACTATGGCAAATGAGCCATCCATATGGTAGGTGTCCTCACGATGCTATGATCGATTGTAGGTGGTTGTCCAGTTTTTCCATCTTGATGCAACATAGGCATGGCATGCATTAAATCAAATTTGATTAAAGTTTATGTTGAGAAAAGAAATTTTGCATTTTGACCCGATAGAGTAGGGTTCAAAATGATCTCAAGCAAGATTTTTGGATAGACATTGATTCCAAGAATGGGTGTTGTGGATTGATCAAGTTCATGAAAATATTGATTTGATAGTGCTATCCAACTCAAGTAATAATATGGCATAGGATGTGCATGATTTGGGTGGATTAATTCAATTGGTAGTTGTGTGTGATATATCAATGGACAAAATAGGTAGACTGATGAAGAGGAGGAAACCAAAGTTGAAAGAGACCATTGGGATGGGATTATGTGGATGAGGCAGTTAATTCCCTATGATCTAGTAGATATTGTACTAGATGCTAAAAATATTGACATTCCTCAATGTTATGACTCTTTTAACGATGGTATATGCAATAGTGATCTTTATAATATTTAGCTTTGGGCTTGTTGATTCACACTAGATAGATGTCAGGTAAGGAGATCACTTTTGCATCATTCAACCATTAGAAGATACTATAAAATAGCTTTGATAGGGGTATCTAGGGACGAGAAGGCTGAGGTCGATTGGAGGGGTAGGATGAAAAATGTGGAGTGGAGGAAGACTGGATAGAGGAATATTTAGAGTGCAATGTAGAGGTTATTTTATGGCTTAAACTAATATTAAGGTTGGTGAGTAGGTCCAATATTTATGGTAAGAAAACTGGTGGTGGACTTATTAAGGCAAGATAGGTGGGGATGATTGGATGCGATAGTGAGGATTAAGTTGGGATAAATGAGGGAATGAAGGAAGCAAATGTGGATGAATATGATAGGGTGAGTGATGAAGTTGTTGGGGTAGGGTCGTGTAAGGGGTATGAAGCAAAGGATAAGGTTGGAAACAAGGTGGGGGGTTGGACTGCATGGGGGCATTTGGTCAAAGGTGAGATGTTGGAAGAAGAGACAGTAAATATGGTGTTGGGAGAAGAGGTGGAAGACATGAGGGGGACTGATGTGAGGAATTATTCATGGTCTTCTTATGACAATGCTTGGGTGACATGGTTGGAGGGACCTTATGCATTAGATCTGAATATGAGGGCCCTTGCATGTGAGGGCCTTGAATAGTCCATTGCATGAGGGGAGGGAGAATGGCAAGGCATGAATACGCTAGGTGGCAATCTAGGGGGAGTATCCTTCAAAAAAGTTGGTAGGATATCGAGTGGATGAGAGATTTACCCATTATCTTAGGTGTCAGGGGAAAGGGCATGGATGGTTGCAACTTAGAAAAATTTTAGAGGAAGCAAATGACCATTTTTAGGATTGATATATTCATTAAAATTATCATCCTTAGGATCAAGAGTAAGACATTGGAGGTCATTCTTAAGGAGGAATACCGATGAGTTTTTATGATACCCTAAACCATATTTGTCCTTTGGTAGCTGGTAGGGAGGGTCACTAATAGAGCATAGACCCTGTTCATATAGACCAAGGCCAAATATGTGCCAATTGAAACATTGGAAATATTTCATAGCAAAGGAAAAATTGGATAGATAATTGATGTTATCGTAAAATGGTACTATAGACTTGATAGAAATAGGTGGTTTAGAGGAAGCATCAAGACCCCCATAGACAAAGTTGGTATAATTGGTGGAAGAACCAATGGGGATGACAATGCCAATAATTAAGGGGATGTCATGGGAGTGACCAAAATTCTTAACTAACTTGATAGCAAGGGGGGAGACATAAACCTTATGGACAAAGCACTCCCTCGAGCCAAGATTGGATGTATAGATAGAGACAGGATTGGACTCTTGATGGAATTAATGGAGGGGAGATTCTAAGTGAGGTGGCTTAATAGAAATGGATGTCACAATAGCAAAGGATGAGAAATCATACAGAGTGGAGGAAGAGGATGGTGGTGGAGATCGAGAGGATGAAAAATTGGAAGAGGAGCTAGATGGAGTGGTTTGAGAAAATGATGTGATAGTAGGAATAAAAGAAGAAGTAGTTGGAGTAGATGACGTAGAAGATGAAACTGAGGAGGAATTTGATTTTGTAAATAATGTTGTGGCAGATGCAAAAGTATATGGAGGGGATTTTGCTAGTTGAAAGTCGCATTGAGCAATGCACTGCTCCCAAGATGGATGCTCTTGAGGAGTGGCAAAGGAGATGTATGAAGTAATATTGAAGTGGTCATGACCTATTATTTCCACAAAACCTTGGTAAGATGTGCCATTATTGACATGATTAACTTGATTCGATTGAGGGGCAGTTATGGTGTCCTTGTTGTTTAGTTGCAGGGTTATGCATAAGGGGTAGGCCCAAAAATGTATATAGAAATATGAGGTGAATCAATCAAAACCAAGGCAAATATGGTTCAAATTCATGTAGAGGACATGGCAAATTGCCTTTTTTTCACAAGAAAAAAAAGTTGGTGAATTCACCAAATATTTTGACAAACGTACCATAAGATATAAATAATCACTAAACATGCTTTGATTCCCATGCATGATGTCTATGGACTCATAAGGGTGACCCAAGTGAGTCAGTAGACTTCATTAAAGGGATGACCTAGGTGAGTCTATAGACTTCACTCGAGGGATGACCATGGTGTCATCAGTGTGTTCATCATCCCTCGAATGAATTCTACGAACTCACTTGGGTTGTCCCTCATAGACATCATGCATAGCATCATCAGCGTGTTCGTCATCCCTCGAATGAAGTCTACG
This sequence comes from Wollemia nobilis, assembly GCA_028583015.1. Lineage (NCBI taxonomy): Eukaryota > Viridiplantae > Streptophyta > Pinopsida > Araucariales > Araucariaceae > Wollemia > Wollemia nobilis. The sequence continues at coordinate 2,082,803 of JAQPPZ010000853.1, read as the reverse complement.
AACTCATTTGGGTCATCCCTCATCGAGAGATGATTTGGGTGAGTTCATCGACATCATGTGAGGGATGACTCAGGTGAGTCCATCGACATCATGTGAGGGACAAATTGGGTGAGTCCATCAACATCATGCAAGGGACGACCCGAGTGAGTCCATCGACATCATGCAAGGAATGACCTACGAGGGATGACTGACATCATACAAGATATGACCAGGTGGGTCCATAGACATCATACGAGAGACGACCAAGAAATGAGAGTAGGTACCATTCAAGGTATGATAGCTTGGTTGTGTTCCATGTAATGTTCACATTACTACGTGTAACCATCTCGTTAGGGCTTTGCACGCAAACACCTATATAAACCATTTGAAACACACTCACTTCATTTTATGCACAACATAAAAAACTCCAAAAACCTTCAAAAACCATTCAAAACCCTTCCAAGCCTTCAAAGTCCCAATAATAGCCACAACTTCTTCCAATCAAAGTAGAATTTCATTAAAAAACCTGGTTTGCCTGCTCATCTCACAAATTGTCAATGATCCCAACAACGATTCAACATGGATGAGGGAATCCAGGTTGCTAGGGCTAGCACAAATGCCCCAATTTGACACATACATTCATTTGTTGACTATAATTTTCAATCCTATGAAAATCATGGGTCGGTTGTGACAATGATGATTGACAATAAAACCCTTACCTTCTCGCTGAAATCGTTTGATGTGCATCGATTAGCAACCCTTCCCCATAAAAATTGTGAACTTGTTTCATCAAAGTTTTCTCTGACTGATGAAGAAAATATATATCTGGAGACTTACTATAATCTCTCGTCCACTGCATTACAAGGTATGTCTTTCAAATTACGATTTTTAATTTCCATTTTATCCAAACAAATTAGAATTTATGAATGACAATGCATTCAGTTCCTTTTTAGATAAGATGAGTTGTAATTTATGAATGACAATGCATTCAAAAATTTGGGAGTATTTCTATTGTTCTTGAATTTTTTGATTTCTTTGAAAATGTTTTATCACAATTCTGTAAATGGGTAATTTTTTTTGCTATTGGACAAGTTTTTATAAAAATATTGTTATGGATTCTTTACATTTTCACGTTCTTTTGTGGAACTTTTTATTTTCATTAACAAAGCTTAATTTTGTTCCCTCAATTGTACATACATTGTGTTATCCTTTGTTGTTACATTGTGTTGCAAGTAAATGATGTAATAATTGATGTGTTGTATATAGTTGTGTTTAGGGGGTGCATATAAGTTTTGTTAAGGTGTAATGTTATGCTTTGTTGTTATGTTGTGTAGTAAGTAAATATATAATAATTGGCATGTGTTGTATAAAAATTGTGTTTAGGGGTAAATTTAAGTTTTGTTAATGTGTAGGTAGTTGAAAAGGTAAAATGGTTGCGTTCTACCAACCTATGCTCATAGGGCTACATGTATTCCCTATTGTTTGGCCTATAGCATCATCGAGGAATGTTCATAAATGGTTATCAATGTTATATGCTCAATTGGGCCATTTCAAAAGATTGTTTTGCAAATTTGCAGACTAGTTAGAAATAAGAATGATTCATGTCTTAATATTTAGTTAGTGTGTATCACATCTTAATATCTAGTTAGTGTGTATCACAAACTTGTGCATATGATTGATCTTTTGTTGTCTTCAATTCCATAGTGTAGTATCTCATTGCACATTACTTTATTGCTTTATTATATTACTGCACTATATATGTTGTCATTGCATGACTTGAATACTTCCCAAACTACATTAAATATCTTAAACATAGCATTTCAATTTAAGCATTCCATTTTGTTATAATATTTTTTTAGTGGATGCAACTCCATCTAGAAGGGGCCTCAGTTTTTTATCTATTAACAACAACTTCCTTAAAGCGATCGTCAAGTTCTTCCACTCACGTATTATTTTGTAGGAAAAAACATTAGACATACCTTTATGGGCTTTGGGGTATATTGTGTGTTGTCTCGGAAAGAACAAATATGACTGGTCCTCATATGTTTCCACCAAAATAAAAAATGAACTTCAAAATACGTGCACAAATACTGCGACCACTTCTACCATTGTTGCTACTAGCAATTACTTGATTGGTTTTTATTATGAAGCATATTTTAATGTAAGCAATACCACCGTGCCCACCTCCTTCCATTCAAAATTGAATTCAGTTACGTTAACCGCCAAAGAGATGAAGGTAATTTGTTTTACATAAAAATTTACAATAATTATTTTTAGTGTTTATATTTTAAATTTTTAAATTTGCTTTAATGCAGAGAAGAGTGATGTCAGCTTAAAATAGAAGAGATGCTCTAAATAGGGGAATCAACCTAGAGGGTAGTGGAGATTCTGACACATTGTCACCAAAATATCTGCTAACAAGGTCTACAAAATGCATTAGGTCTTCAAAATCTCCTTTTTTTCATCTAACTCCCTCTTCTATTTCACGTCCACATGCCATCGATGTTGAGGAAGATAGCCAGACCTTGACAGGTAAAGTTTTTTTTTCACTTGGGAGTGAGATGTCAGTTATTGTTCTTTTTGAGTCCTTTTTGATAGGATGTTCAAAGTTATAAAATCTAAACATAGGCATCTATTTGATTAATAAGATTCATTGGTTGTTTGTGTTGCTATAAATTAGCAAGAGAAGAAAAGAGACCCATTTATATATACGAAGCCAAATTAATAAAAATAGGTAAGTCGTAGATACATAAATTCTCCAAGGAGGTGATAATATGAAAGTATTTATACAAGGATAATTACTTCAAATCTATCTATTCTTTAGACGAGTCTGATATGTGAACAATAAATTTTTATAATCCAATGTTTTCTCCCAGATTAAATCTAAGAGATTTAAATATATATTCTCTCAAATAAAATGTTAAATATCTAATAGTAGCATATATATATAATCTCTTTAATTAATTTTAGTTACCATTAATTTAAATTAATATTTTTTAAATATTTTCAAGGCATCATCCCAGACATATTTTAGAACCAGTCCAACCCGAAAATGACACAACGACGTCTGGTATGGGCAATTACAGTTGAGTATTAATTTCATAGTAAATTTTATTATAATTTTTTTTACAATAAATATTATTTTTATTTTTTGTAGGTTCAAGTCATCATCACCGATAGCAAATTATGGCACATCCGTCGCCACTGCCTCTATGTCTGTTACAGCATAAGCGCAAACAACTTTCTGAAAAAACGATTGAAATAGTGCAAGAGACCAGATTAGAGCACGATATATAAAATTGAGTTTCCCAATTTTTTTATTAAAATATTTTCTTCAAACGTTCATTTTATTTTTTTAATTTGGCCTTAGGTCGATCACAATGGCTCGTGCAACAATATATACCACCACCACCACCTCCACATAGACAACAGTTCATGAGACCTCAACATATGCGTGGAAAATAGTTACATGCTGAAAGGAGTTCAGTAGGCCCATCCCTTGGCCTTTCAAACTTTCCCAGTTTTACACTGGAAAATGTTTCAAAAATTTTGCATGATTGTCCTAGGTTGCCTATTCCTCCCCTGGATTAGGACTTCCTTATGCAAGGTTTGTTTCCTGATAGTTTTAAAGCATCTGATATGCTTCAAACTCAAAGAAGAGCAACCATTGATAAAGCATTACAAACTAGTGGAAGAGCAACCACTGCTCACAACTCCCCTCCCCCCGATCCAACTGGTCAAGATGCTCCTCTTACTGAGGATCAAATATTAGATTTTTTAGAATCAGATTTATTAGTAGAAAATTTGGAAGGCACAGTGAAGGATATTGTGCTTTCGAATCTTTCTAAACTGAAGGATTGGGAGTATCGGGTAAAAGTTCTAGTCAAAGAAATTAATGCCCAATACAAAAAATTTACAAAAAGAGAAGAATTGTTTTCTTTGGTTCAACAACACCCTAAAAATTTGGATGCTTTGTTATATGAAGCAACCTCAGGAATTGTAAAGGCCACTAATATTTATGGTGATGAAATTATAGATCTCCTTTTGCATAGGCTCAAGAATTTGAATGTTGAAGCTCAAGCCTATTTCAATAAGTGGATAATTGATAGAAAAAATTTAAAGTGGCAAAGGCTGCCTAGGTAGTTGCAGAGGTAAGTCAACAATATTTTTATAATATTTTGATCTTTATTAACTAACATTTTAAATATTCTACTATGCAGTCCAATTTTGAGAATGTCAAAAATCAAGTGGAAAGCATGAAGGTCTTTTTGGTCACGACAAAGCAAAGTATACTAAATGTAATTGAATTCAAAGAATGATTCTATGAGACCATCATAAAACATAATGCCCTCAGAAGAATCATCATCAAACATAATATGGATCTGAATATTTTGCTCGAGGAACAAGAGAACAAAATACCTCCAAAAGATGATCCAGCTACAGAGGAGAGGGGATTGGTAGAAAGTTTGAATATTGGTGAAGAGAACCTACAGAGAGCTGGCATGTTAGGAGAAACATCATTAGAGGTGGCATATGGGAAAGGTCATGAAGAAAAGTAGCCAGATCCTTCATCTGTGCAAATACTTGAAACAGGCCCTTCAACCCAATAGTCTGAAAGTGGACGCACAGTTCACTTGCTTTGTAATGAAATTTTATTCAAAATAAATAAAGACTTTTTGTAACTCTAATGTTTGAATGAATATTTTTGACTCCCTAAGAGCCTTTGTTCATAGTTTTACCGTGGTTCAATCTTGATTTTGTGCAATGGCATCTTATGATTTTGTGCTTTGGGAAAAATTTGAAGTCTACCAATAATTTATCTTTCCCCTAAATCACCATAGATATAAATTGCTTTATCTCTGTTTAGATCATCCTTATTACAAATAACTAACATGTTTATCATGTGAAAATTATCCAAATGCAAGGCACAAAATGGTACCATTTTTCTTGATATTTGCTATTACAAATAACAAAATGATGTCTAACATATGTTCAAAAAACCTAAACATAAGAACTAAATTAAAAAAACTAAACATACATCTTGATTTGGCTCCTTATTATGTTGATTTTAAATAAATGTCATATTCGGTATGAAAAACTAGTACAAAGTTTCTATTAATACATTTCTAAATACAATTAGAACTTTATTTAAATCAGCTAACAAAACCAAGTTTAGGAATAAAAATTACAGTGTTTATATACAACCTTCAAACATTTGATTTTGAATGATGTTTGTAATTGATACAAAACTCAGAATTTTGAATTAAGATTATGAAAGAGTGCAATTTAGAAATAATAGTAACAAATTAGAACATAGATATATGAGCATAATAACAAAATAATTTTATTGCTTGAAAATAGAGTACAATGCACCTACGTGAGTCCGTAGACCCCATGCAAGGGATGACCTGTGTGAGTCCGTAGAACTCATGCAAGGGATGACTTAGGTAAGTTTGTAGGCACCATGCGAGAGACGACCTGGTAATGTGGTAGACATCATTCGAGGGACGACCTAAGTGAGTCCATAGACCTCATGCAAGGGACAACCTACAAGGGATGACCTGAGTAAGTATGTAGGCACCATGCGAGAGAAGGTCTGGTAATGTGGTAGACATCATGTGAGGGATGACCTAAGTGAGTCCGTAGACCTCATGCAAGGGACGACCTACAAGGGATGACCTGAGTAAGTCTGTAGGCACCATGCGAGAGATGACCTAGTAATGTGGTAGACATCATGTGAGGGACGATCTAAGTGAGTCCATAGACCTCATGCAAGGGATGACCTAAGTAAGTCTATAGGCACCATGCGAGAGATGACCTGGTAATGTGGTAGACATCATGCGAGGGATGACCTAAGTGAGTTTGTAGACCTCATGCAAGGGATGACCTACAAGGGATGACCTGAGTAAGTTTGTAGGCACCATATGAGAGATGACCTAGTAATGTGGTAGAAATCATGTGAGGGATGACCTAAGTGAGTTTTTAGACCTCATGTAAGGGATGACTTACAAGGGACGATTTGAGTAAGTTTGTAGGTACCCTGCGAGAGACGACCTAGTAATGTGGTAGACATCATGCGAGGTATGACCTAAGTTAGTTCGTAGACCTCATGCAAGGGACGACCTGCAAGGGATTATCTAGGTAAGTCTGTATACCTCGCACGAGGGATGACTAGGATAAGTCTATAGTCTTCATGCAAGGGATGACCTGTGTGAGTTGGTAGACATCATGTGAGGGCTGACCTTCATGAGTTTGTAGACCTCATGTGAGGGATGACCTAGGTAAGTTAGTAGACATCATGCGAGGGATGATCTACATGATTATGTAGACCTCATGTGAGATATGACCTTCTTGAGTCTATAGACCTCATGCAAGGGATGACATGGGTAAGTCGATAGACATCATACGAGGAATGACCTGTGTGAGTCTGTAGACCTCAAGCAAGGGATGATTTTCATGATTCTATAGCCCTCATGTGAGGGATGACCTAGGTTATTCAGTAGACATCATGTGAGGTATGACCTGCATGAGTTCGTAGACCTCATGCAATGGATGCCCTGCGTGAGTCCATAGACCTCATGCAAGGGATGACCTAGGTAGGTTTGTAGGCATCATTATCAATAATAAAATACTCATATAGCAAAGCAAACATATAATTTTGAACAAAATATTTGACATTATATCCCTCCAAGGAAAAATTCATATACAACAAAGCAATCCTATGTTACAAAGCAAATATAGCAAAGCAAGCCTATAATTTTGAACAAAAGATTTGACATTATATCCATCCAAGGAAAAATTCATATACAACAAGGCAAGCCTATAATTTTGAACAAAAGATTTGACATTATATCCATCCAAGGAAAATATTTGACATTATATGAAAAACTCATCAATTCAATGAAAATTTCATAATCTTAAACAATTAACATCTATGACATTATTTTCCAAACTCATCAATCCAAAACAAAATTCATAATCTTGTTTCGCAACATTTGGATAATATAAAAATCATGCAATGTAATTATGTATGTGACATGTTGCCAAAAGATGTAAATATTACATTGCAAGAAGTTGAAAAACACATTAATCCAATGAAAAATTCATAATTGAAAAACACATTAATCCAAACAAAACTTCATAATCCTAATTCCCCACATCAGGATTATATAAATATCATGCAATCTGTATAAATTCCATCTATCCAATAAAATCCATTATCCTAGGGACATATGTTGCAAAAAGGATGCAAATATTACATTGGAGGAAGTTGAAACGAACAATTCCCATCTTCTACAACATCATTTGTAGACATAGTTGATCTTTATGTCTCAACAATCAGATCATTGTTCTCATTTTCCTTATCATCATCAATATTCATGATACCTCTTCTACTTGTTATAGATTACCAATATGTCAGAGCTCTATCATAAGGAAAATTGTGCACCTCATAAGATGAGACATATATTCTCAAGCAGTTTTCTAAATTTTTATCCAGTCGGTTACGAACTTTAGATTTCACAAAATATAATGCACTAAAAATCCTTTCATCTTCCACTGATACCAAAACTATTGTTTGACACAATTCATATAAGTGGAAATGTTTGCTCATATTTTCCTATGAAACACTACTAGGGTACAACTTTTTCCACAAACGTATAATAGAACCTGGTTCGCTAGAATTAGTCAAATGTGGAATTTGATCAAGCATTGTATTTCCAAAATATGAGGATTTTTTGGTAAAAATATCTTTATTCAAAATACCATTGATCTCAGTATCGTTGACTTCCACACTTTTAGAAAAATGATTGATAAGTGTACCCATATATTTTATAAACAAGGTTTTTTTGCTATTATTATTTGTTCCTGAATCCCAAAACGCAAGGTTAACCACACCCATTGCTTCTAGCAACTCATCTCTTTGAAAATGACTTCTAATTTCTTTTGTCAATGATTCTACTATTTTTCTCAACTTAATCCTTGTATTTTGTAAAACTTCTTCAAATTTGTTGTATGTGATTGGCATCTGTTCAAAATATTCACTAACTATATCCAATCACTTATCAAAATAATATAAAGGTATCTCTTTTTCGTGAACATTAATACAAAGATGATCGTGAATGTTGAACTACAACAAACTATTTTGTTCATTGACATTTATTAGAGTTCTCCAATCATCAAACAAAGGATCCATAAAATTCTCACTTGATAAGTATAACGTATCGATACGCACACAAATTTGTTTTCTAATTCTGATGAAATCAACTATATAAATGGATCTTTGTTGTGCAAGTTTTATCAATGTATTCATTTCATGCAGCATTGGAAGAATACCACATAAAGTGAGTAGTGTTTCCAGGTCTCTCATACGATATAACAAATATTTTGCTTTATCAATTACCCTCCGATTTTCATACATAAAGCCTACTATGGATTTATATTGTTTGAAAACTCTTGTTGCAGGTTGAAACAATGAAATCCACCTGGTATCTACATCTTGCAACAATTTTTTACTTTATGTAAGTCCTAGTGCAAATTGTTGAAACTCTACAAACCTTTTTGGATTGCACAAAAAATATGAATGTACTTCCCATACGAGTTCTTCAACTCTTGCAACATTTTGAAATGTGCTCACAATTTTGTATGCAAGATTCATTCTATGAGCCATGCAATGAATCGGGATAAAATATGGGGTAATAGATGTTTGAAGTCAAACACAAAGACCATTTATGTTACCTTGCATTACAACAACACCATCAGCTCCAACACATATTAATTTATTGGCTATTGTTGCATCATCCATTCCAACAATATCCTTTAAGCTAGTAACAACAACATTGTAAATATTTTCAGCATTACAGTTTTCCACCATATTATGTATTGCTAGCAAATGAGGTTGCCTTACATGATTTTGAAAGGTGTAAACATGCATGCAAATCCAAGATGTATTGTCAACTACAATTACCTCATCAATAGAAAGTGAAATGAATTTAGAAATTTTAACATTCTCTTTCAAGTCCTCCTTCTCAACTAAAGATAGATATTTTACCATTTTCCAACCACTTCGATCTGACCAATGAGCATTAGGGAGGTTTTGTACATCAGCTAGTCGAAAGAGATGCTTAAAATCAATAAAGTCTGACATAGCTCTACCTTTTTTAAGAATAGTAAATATGATAGCAAACTGCAAGCTTTTTGAAGCTAACGTGGTTTTATGAATTTTTTGAAACTATTTTGGAATCGTTCCACCATTCTCAGATAGTATTTGTTTTTGTTTCATCGATTTTTCATAGTCTAGTGCATATCTCACATGTGCACATTTTGATGCATTCTTCCACCTGTGGGTTCTCTTAAATTTTCCATCAACTTGTTTTACTTTAACATAAATTTTTCCACAATATTTTTCTATTGTATCTATCTTAGGTTGCATTCTCTTATCTTTTCCTAATTTCCAACTACAAATAACGCATCTAGCTTCTTTTGGTTCTACATTACTATCTTCTTGCAGCACTGGTTCAATAAATGGATACTTTGATGACCATTCAAACTGAAATGACCTTCCAATAATCCAGCTTGTTGAGCTTCTACGTCTACATTTCTTAGACTTAACCAAATATTCCCCTATAGTGTACATTTCGTTGGAAAGATCATTTTCATTTTGACTTTGTATGCCAGTTTCAGGATTTTGTTCAAGTTGTTGCATGTCATTGTTAATTAAATTTTCTTGATGTATTTCATCCTGGGGATTATCTTCTAGTGGAGACATATCAGGATCAATTGGGTACTCTGCATTCAAGTATGTTCTATATCATTTTTTGAAATTACTTATTAAAATTACTATTAAGTAGGGAAAATGGGTATGTACCTTGTAACTGCTTAAGTTGTTGCATGTCATTGTTGATGAAATTTTTGTGATGTATTTCATCCTGGGGAATATCTTCTAGTAGAGGCATATCAGGATCAATTGGTTTTTTGCATTCAAAGATGTTTTATATCATATTTTGAAATTATTTATTAAAATTACTAATTAAGTAGGTAAAACAGGTATGTACCTTGTAACTGTGCAGGTTTTGGTGCCTCAATGGATTTTGATGCCTCCTTGGATTTCAAGATATTGCTAAAATATTTTAGGATACTCTTTTTTTCAGAAGATTTTTCTCCCTTGTTTCCATTGCTAGTTGGATCCATTGTACTTATGAAGGGAAATGTTAGGAAAAGAACAGATGAGTAGGAAGTTTGCAGGCAAGGAAGCAAAGACGATAATGCAGTCAACAAATATGGGATGATCAAGGTGCAGTAAATAGAGATGATTTGGAAGAGTTTATAGGCATCATACAAGAGACAACAGATATATTTTTTAGGCATGAAAGTGGGACGAGTCTGTAGGCACCAATGAAGAGCTAACAAGGCAGGATCTACAGGTATCAAATAAAATATGAGCAGGAAGTCTGCATACAAGGAAGCAAAGATGATAATGCAATCAGCAAAGTTGGGATGATCAGGATGCAATAAATAGAGACAACCTGGAATATTTTATAGGCCTCATAGAAGAGATAACAGGGAGAGTCTATAGACCTCATTCAAGGGATGACCTAGGTTAATCCATAGATATGAAAGGAATAAAATGGGTCTATAGACCTCATGTAGGGATAACCTGTTTGAGTTGGTATACCTCATGTGAGGGATGACCTGTGTAAGTTGGTAGACCTCAAGCGAGGGATGACCTGCATGAGTCCATAGACTTCATGTCGACCTACAAGGGATGACCTACAAGGGATAACCTGTGTGATTATATAAAATTCATGCAAGGGATGAATAGGTAACTCTGTAGACCTCATGCGAGGGACGACCTGCAAGGGATGACTGGGTAAGTCTATAGACCTCATGCTAGGGAAGACCTATGTGAGTCAGTAGACCTCATGCAAGGGATGACCCATGTGAGTTGTTAGATCTCATGCGAGGGAGGGATGACCTACAAGGGATGATATGGGTAAGTATGTATACCTCATGAGAGGGATGACCTACAAGGTATGACCTAGGTAAGTCTGTAGACCTCATGCGAGGGATGACCTATGTTAGTCGGTAGATCTCATATAAGAGACGATCTACATGAGTTCATAGATCTTAGGTGAAGGATGACCTGTAAGTGACAACCTATAAAGGATGACCTGGGTAAGTTTGTAGACCTCATGCAAAGGATGACCTGTAAGGGATGACCTAGGTAAGTCTATAGACCTCATGCGAGGGACGATCTATGTGAGTCGATAGACCTCATGTGAGGGACGACCTATGTGAGTTCATAGATCTCAGGCAAGGGATAACCTGTAAGTGATGACCTGCAAGAGACGACTTGGGTAAGTTTGTAGACCTCATGCAAGGGACAACCTATAAGGGATGACTTGGGTAAGTCTGTAGACCTCATGTGAGGGATGACCTATGTAATTCAGTAGACCTCATGTGAATGACAACCTACGTGAGTTCGTAGACCTCATGTAAGGGATGACCTGCATGAGTTCGTAGACCTCATGCAAGGGATGACTTGGGTGGGTCGGTAGACCTCATGTGAGGGACGACCTGGGAGAGCATATAGTCATCCAAGCTGGGATGAGCAGGGAGTCTGTATGCATGGAAGTAGTGACGACAAAAGTAAAACAAGGCATCGAAAGAAATTGTGTACCTGTAGTCTTTTCTTTGTAGTCTTGTATTTTGTCCTTCGTCTATTGCCAATCACTCTTTTTCTGGCTTCTCTGGTTCTATTCTTTTTTTAGCTTGAATTTTGGCTTCTCCTTTTTTGTTGAATGTATAACAAGTAATAGTATGTTTTGGTATATATAGTAGGGTGAATTTGTCTAGGTTAATAAAATTATATATAATTTTAAGGTGAATTAGTCCAAAATATGAGCATTAGGGTTGGCGATTTAAAATTTTAAAAGTTAAAATATTATAATTTTCGAGCAAACCGACCCAAAAAAATATATTTTTCAAAAAATTTGGGCGAATGGGCCGATGACCAGGGTCCCAAAATTTGCCAATTTGCATTTTAAAAAATGCTAATATTTGCTTATTAATGAATTTTCACTGTTGTGCATAACCCTGGTTTAGTTGTATTGTGCCATGTTGTGGTAATGAAGTTTGATAGATACTAATTTTTTTATTAGGTTGGGCAAGAGGGTTGTCAATTTTGATAGACCTCCTATCAATCAAATCCTATACTATATGCTTTAGATGAATGCATCCATTGATATCATGACCTTTCTATCATTGAAAGATGCAATAACGATCTTCTTTAATACCCTCTTCCTCTAGGTTTGTTTGGATCCTCAAGTATTATATTGGTTAAGGATCTTAAGAAAAAAATAAATATTATGTATCAATACAAAAAAAAATGTAAACTAGTTTCTGATTCACCAGGTTTCTTCCACGCAAGTGAAGAGCATACTACTAGTGTTGGAAGCTTTTTGATTCACTAGATCAATTTATGCGCAAGTGAAGAGCATAATACCAACAACAAAAGCGTGGTAGAAAACAAAAGGAAAAATATTAAATTTTATAAAAAACATGAGTTAGAAAAGGAACAAAAGACATGAGATTGAATTTTATTATGATAAAAAAAGTAATACAACATCAAAGTTTGAACACGTTTCAACCTATAGGTCTCATTAGCAGAGTATGAGCTTTGAAGAGGTACAATCCATCATTATAAATCCTAACTCTAGGGGGGGATAAAAAGAGTAATGCATGTGGGATAAAATAATACCCAAGCATTTAATACAAGTCGTAGGTTTATAGACCAAAATGGTAAAAAGAATTGAAGCCCAGGCTCAAACCCCAATAAAAAGGCCCACCCTAAGAAAAATAGAAGTGCATTAAAGAATGCAAAAATAAAATGTAGGAAAGAGAGTCCCTCAAACAATTTTGTTTTTACACAAATATCCTCCCTATATTTTCTTCATCAATTGAATATTGGATAGATAATATCCTTGCTAATGCGAAGGTCTCTGGAAAAGTTACAATTTTCCAATTTCAAAAGAAGTAGAACCATTTTTATTCTAGAACCATGTCTACATGCTGCTCACTCCAAAAATCTAGCCAACAATGAGGGCATACCATCAAATTTGAATTTTTCAAACAAAGGAAGGAGAAATTTAATTTGATATACCCTTACTTTAAGGCTATTAAAAAAATTTATTTTTAATAGAAATAAATCCTTCCCTGGAAATTTCTCTAACCAAGAACCTATTGTGCTCACTTAAGATGAAGGTCTTATTTTGGTGAACATGATGATGGGAGGAAGTAAGGACATACTAGTAAGCATCATTGGTTTTTGGAATAATTTAGTGCAAATAACTCTAGTTTGAGCAAAATTTAGGCCCCTTGAAAAAATATGTGTCCACGAGAGTCACCTTAGAGTAAAAAACAAAGGCAGTAATTTTGATGCTTGAATGGAAGGAATCGTAACTAGTAAGAAAAGCATCAAGATCTTTTCTGGGGCCATTCCAAACTCCAATGGCATCATTGATATATCTTTTAAAAAATAAAATACAATTCACAACAACCTTATCAAATACCTATTTTTCCAAATGACAGAGGAATAAGCAAGTGTACACCACAACAAAATTACTTCCCATGGCTATCCCCCTTATCTACCTATATGTTTTATCCCTAAATTCCAAATAGTGTTGGGTTAACATCATTTTTGCAAGTCTCACCACAAAATTGGTTTTATTTGAGTCAAATTTTTATTCCAAAAAATGACGAAGAGTGGTTAGTCCTTGAGAAATGGGGATACTGGGATAGAGGCTTTCCACATCAAAGGGAAAAAGGATAATATCTTGAGGAAATGAGTGACCATATAAATATTTGATAAGGGAAATAGAATCAAGAATATGGTTTTCCTACTTAAGCAAAATGGTCAAGAGTAAATGGTGGAGCCATTTGGAGGCTGGTTCAAGCATAAACCCATAATAGGAGCAGATGGGTCGACTAGAAATCTTAGGCTTATGGATTTTTGGAAGCAAGTAAAAACATAGACTCTAACAAGGGAAGGAGTAATTTGAAGCATGAACTTTATGTGGTTTTCTGAAAGCAAACCCCACCTAATAGCATGGCCAAGTAGGTTCTAGAGTTGAGAAAAAATATCCAACCAAGGGACCTTGTAGATTTCCATGTAAACATTCTGATCTGAAAGTTGGAAAAGGCCTTCATACACATACCGATCCATAGGCAAAACATATGCAGATCTAATGACAATGGATTTGTCATTAGCAAGGGAGTGAATGGCAGACCAGATATGGGATAAGAAGGCATTATGGAAAAATGTGTTGAAAGTAGATAATTTCTTTTTGAGAAATCTTTCTACCATACCAATAATATCTTCCAAAGGCCTGTAAAACTATGGATGATTGAAACCAGGGTTGGGAACATGAAAAGGTTTAATGGGCTTTGGAGGATTAGGAAAGCCACCTTTAGGTCCCAAAAAACCACTCGAGATGAAGTCACCTGCAAAAGGTAGAAAATCCTTGTTTAATAGCTTCCTTGGCCATGGGAGGAAAAATAGGGAGGAACTTTAAACCCAGGATGAGGGCCTCAATTTCATTCTAGTTTAGTTCTCTAGAAGATAAATTGTTGATGACAAGATTTGTAATTTTATTGCCAACAACCCAATATTGCAAGATTTGTAATTTTACCATCAACAATCCATAAGTTTTTAAAATATTATGGGCAAGGACTTTGAGAGAGGTCTGAAATTGCATGGGGGTTATTGAGGGCGTGTAGCTTGATAGGTGGATTGGGTGAGATTTAGAATTTGGGTAGGAGGTGGAATGGTATTGTATGTCGACTTTTGTGGTGGATGAGAAGGTTATTGGTGTGGAGGTTGAGGTTATTGTTGGGGAGGTTGAGTGGTCAAGCCTCTCAACACTACCTAGTTGACTTGGGTAGGTTTGGATTGATTTTTTGTATTATTGCCTTTGGTATTTTTACTTGGACATTCCTTATTCTAGAGTTTAATTTCCCCTTCTTGGATCTTGATATCCTCAATAATTTTGGCTTAAGTGAGAGCTTCCTCAAGAGTTTGGTACTATTGGAGTTGAAGAAGAAGATATATTGATTTGGAACAACTCCTAGTAAACATATAAATTACCTCAATGATGGAGGTGGAGAAGGGTAACTCATTTAGCACCACTCTCCATCGATTTCTATAATCAAGGATGGACTCATCGTCAAATTGACAAAGGTTGGTGAGATCCGTTAAGGTGGTCTTCTTCTTAACATTTAGAGTGAAGTGCTCTAAGAAGATATTGGCCAGCTTTTCAAAATTATATAAGCTATATTTGGGAAAATGGTTGTACCAATCTAGGGCTCCTCCTGCAAGGGATAATAAAAAGATATAGAGCATGAGAGGGTCTATCTCATTGATGAGATAACAAGCATTGATGAATGTGCTCAAATGATCCTAAGAAAACTCTTTGCCCTTTAACTTTTTGAATTTGGGCATTTCGAACAAGGGAGGATAAGGTATTTTTGGGATCAAGGGGTTGATGGGGTAGTTTTGAAGTTGAATCAAGGTTGGTTTTTGATACCTCATGCCTATGAATTGCAATTCCAAGCTACTGAATTTGTTGATCAATTGTTGGAATACATCAGGAGTGGTTTGGGGAGCTAAGTAGTGAGTGTCATTATGAGTCAGATGATATGGCTTGATGGGAAATATGATTAGTGTAAATAGATATGATGGTGATGGTGATTAGGGTTAGAATATGGTGCTTACAAAACTTGGGATCCCAAGGGTGGATATTGATGGTGCTGATGAGAAAAATTTTGGACGTGCAGGGGGTGCGATGATGGTTTTTGAGCATGGTGTTGATGATAAGTAGGTAGTTGAAGTGGGGCACACAATTATGGGTAGGAATGAAGGGGTTGTATAGAAGTTGGATGATGCATGTATTGGGTGGAGTACAATTGGTATGGTTGAGAGGTGGGTTGATACAGATCAAGAGTGAAATGGTGTTGATGAGATGGTGATTTATGTAGGTGTGGGTTATGCAACTATGTTGTAGGCCATTGATGAGAGTCATGGAGGTGAAAATAGATTATAGGTACTATGGGAAGATAAGAGGCCCAAGATGATGATTGAGGAAAGAATTATCCCTGAGTTGAAGGATGAGATGAAGGATGAGGAGTTTAAGGTGGTTGTTGGGGAATGTGGGTGGTATGAGAATAACTAATATGACAATATGGGAAATTATTAGGAAGCACTTTATGAGAAGATAACTAATGAGAATACATCCTAGGATTATAGTATGGTGGGGAACAAGTAGAACATATGGTAGAAGAATGTGCAATGTGTGCACCAGTGATATGAATGGTGGAGGATAAATGGTAAGTGGTGGGGGGAGTGACATGGAAATTCATGGATTGAGGAGTTAGGTTAGGAAATTGTAAATAAATAGATGGACTAGATGATTTTAGATGGTACACAACACAAAATTGATTTGAATGATGTGGGTGAGAAGTGTGTGTGATGTAAGAAGGTGATATAGAAATATGCAGGCATTGTAATGAGTGGATTTGATTTGAAAAATATGGATGATTAAGGTCGATGGTCCTAGACATTGGGTCTACGATGTGTTGCATAAGAGTGGCACTAGGTTCCCTAGGTGGTGAGGACACTGGTAGCATTCTAAAAGTTGGCACATTTTATGTGTGGTGAAAACTATAATATGTGGGAAGTGACAGAGGATGATAAGACTTTTAATATTGTACTTGAACAAGGATGGGGTTAGTGCGAATGAGAATGTGTAGCGGGGGAAATATGGAGGGAATGAACTAGGTGGTGGGGCTATGATGAAGAAGGGAGGGTGTGATGAAGAAGGGTCCTGAGGAGCATGAGGTGATTGACCATGATAGATTAGATTGGTCAAAAATAGGTGAGCAACACTGAGATCAATGGGTGATGTTTGGCTCAGGTGGAGAAAGGGGAGTCTCAAGGTGAGGGGACTCAAAAGGGGTGGTGTGGGTGGTATGATGGTTACCACCTTGATCAAATCCAATGTGATGAGTCTCGAGTGGGGAGATATGTAATGATGTACATGACCATATATGTTACCTTGATGAATTTGGGACATGTCCCCTAAATAAGTTGGGGGAGTGGTTTAAGAATGGGTGGAGTGACCTAAATGGTCCATGGAGACTCAGGTTTAGGAAGAATCCTTGGATTGACTACGGTTCATTACCATAGGCTATCTAAAATGAAAGAGTGTGTTGGTGGATGCTCTCTTTTCTTTTTATTTTTGTTTTCTTTAAGGAAAAACACACTATCTATGCAAACAAAAAAGCAAACAAACAATAAAAATTTTGATGTTTTCATTTTTGAAGTTTTGATTTTGATCTTTTTGATTTTTTTGTAATGCTTATCATTTTTTGTGTTTGATGTTACCTAGACCTAGGAACTATGAGGGATGATGGAATGAAATGTAAAAGGGTGTGTTTATGCCCACTCCCCTGATGAGGAATGAGACACAAATGGCAAAAATACTTCCTAGAATGGAGGGTTGGCTCCAAGTATCCTAAGGGAGTAAAACAAACCTCTCGAGAGAGGTCACACTATCTATATCCTGCTACTTGCCTAGTCAGGCTTTCACTTCACCCTCGGTCAAGCTTGGATATAAATGACAAATACAAGTCCAAAAATTATTAAGCCTTATGAAATAAAGGGCATCTAACCTCAAAATTACCTCGATTTAGCCCCAAGGATAACCAACTTCTCAGTGATGAAATCCAAGAAACCATGTGATCTAGCTATAGTGTCTAAAGGGCTCAACCAATGGTTGGTGGTGAAATCCAATGTCATTTGGAGGTTTTCCTCGCAAAAAATATTTGTGGAATATAATAGTGCAAGCGTGTGTGATTTGATGTTTCTTTTTATTTTGTTTTATTTTTTTTTGTGATGCCTACTTACCATGCAGATTTTAAAACTAATCTTAAGTATGCAAAGAAAATAATAATCTAAGGTGCTTCTTGAAATAAATTTTTATCTAAATGAGCTTTGTGAAAGCATGCACAAACTAATCTACCGGGCTTGAAAGAAAATAACAACCTAAGCTACTAAATTTGGAAAAAAAAATGACAAATATTCTAAGGAGTCTGAGTTTTTGTTTGAAAAGAAATAATAGCTAATCTAATGCACCTTGAGTGTTTTGAGAGAATAGAAAGAGATAAATAAGGTATTGTGCCTTTGAGTGTTTTGAGAGAACACAAAGAGATAAATAAAGTATCGTATCTTTGAGTGTTTTGATAGAACAAAAAGAGATAAATAAGGTATTATGCCTTTTAATGTTTGAAAATAAATAGAAAGAAACAAGTAAAGTAATGTGTCTTTGAGTTTTGAGAAAGGAATCATGAAACGACTATGCTAATGCTTTTTTTTTTTGAAATTTTAAAGATAGAAAGGGAGGAAAGAGATTCAAACAAACAAATGAAAAGAACTATGCTATGAATTTTTGTTCAAAATAAGAAGATGAGAACCTATGCTAAAATAAAAGGAAAACTGAGCATACTGTGTTCCTGAGCTAGAGCCAGAGCTAGAGCTGGAGCCAGTGCAATTATTTTTTGAGCTTGAGAATTACCTTGGGTGGTTGTGTCTAAGCTTGATAACCACCATGGGCAGTTGATACTAAGCTTGATAAATGCCACAAGTGATTGAGATTGATCTTGAGAAACACCACGGGTGGTTAAGATTATGATTGAGAACTACCATAGGCAATTGAGACTAAGCCTATGAGGGTAGATCTTACAAGATCCTGCCATGATCTTTGACTATGTCTATCCTAACATTGAATGCCTATAACATAGATAGCAAATAGGAGTTTAGAAAAGCAAGCTAGATAATCATGCAAACATAAATAACCCAAATCAAAACACATAATTGCCTGATGCAAGTGCCAAAGCTCATGCAAAATGATAAGCGTCAAATGTGTTATGGACAAAGGATCCCAATGTGCTCACCATTTGTATGAAAGAGAAAATCCACCATAACAATAAAAATATACAAAGAGTAAAAAAAGAAATATTTGCAATAGATTTGATATTGATAAACTTTATCTTTTACAAATAGACCTTTTTAATTACAATCAACCTCCCAAAATGGAGGATTTCCTTTTACAGGTAAAATCTATGGTGTGGTAAGTTATCTTCTCAAGCATACATCTAGTTGTGGGAGAGTTTTGAATATGCATTTATTGACCTCTCAATATTCTATGCATATACAATACCTTCACACAAGCTCAAAATGATAGCATCAATAGCGTATGCGGAGCCTTTCAAGATAAGACCCTAAATCACAAAAAAAGAATACAATAACTTAAAAAACCAATTATAGTGATTCATATTACTCCAAATAAATTGAAAATTTATGTAGACCTTTATATATATTTTAGTAGTATTCCCTCTAAATTAGGCATCAATCGGAGCACATACCTGTAATCTGCACACAAAACAAGTCAAGCAATTTTTGACTAAAAATATGGACCCTAACTGCAGGTTTTTAGAGGGTTGAAAGTTGGATCTCTACTACTCATAATGATTTGAAATTTAGTGGATACGTCATTCATGATGTTATAAATATTCCTTCTAAATTTTGTGGTGATTGGAGCTTGGACCTACAATCTACACACAAAACAAGTCAGATAATTTTTGACTAAAAATATGGACCCTGACTATAGGTTTTTAGAGGGTTGACAGTTGGGTCTTCACTACTTAGAACTGAGTTAAGTTATGTGGAAACATCCTTCATCATGTCATAAATATTCTCTTAAAAATTTAGGGTAATCCAATCCTAGATGAGGAAGTTATACCCACAAAAATAAGGATGGGTATGGCTAGATTTTGCCTTTCTTGGATGTGTTTTGGAGCCTCTGATGTAGATTCGGTATACTACTGGATGTAACTTGTGAGTGTGGATATAAAACAAGGATTATAAAACATTCCCAAGAGCCTTTATATTTGAATCATTCAATATCTCTAAATGGTATACCTACAATCACAATATTAAAACATGTATACAACAAATCAAATAAACTTTGAGCAGAGCTTCACTATGATTCTTGTGCACACATGAACATGAAAATGGAGACCTATTTGTAAATTCTCCCATTGGTGGAGGAGGGTGATGAGTATGGAATAGAGTGGGTGACAAGTGGCATGGGTGCGTAAGAGAGGAATCTTATGGATTTCCCACTTGGGTGGACAAATGTGCAACTTTCTCTATTTGGGCTATGACACCCTATGACACATTATGACGCATCATAACATGCCTCACTAATGCTCTTTTTTTGGAGAGATTCCTCACCCACAAAAAATGACGTGCTTAATCAATGTGATTAGGTGGGGTAAATCCTCACCCATGTGCATTAATGCGCTTAAAATATGGAGGAAAGAGGTGAAATAAATGCCAACTGAAGTTAATGTGAACTGGAGTTAAAAATAGCGGAGTGGTCTCATGATGACCGTGGTTAAGCATAGAAAGGTGCTTAATATGGTCAAAGGGGCTATAATAGTCAATGCTAACATTTGTAAGGTTGCAATATACTAATTAAAATAATTGCACACATTATTAAATATTAATATTAAACCATTGCAAATGTGATATTTTTAGATGTCTACACTATGGCTCCTATTTATAGTAAGAGTTTACCCATGAGTTACCTAGGATGAAAAATGGTTACTCTTAGTAAAAGTAAATAATTGGGGATAAATCGTAATGAACCTCTTCTTCTCATGTGAATATTTCACCTCAAAATTCTTAGTGTAGAGTTGTATTGAGATAAGAAATTCAGTGCCAAAGATAATTCTAACTATGATTGCATAGAGTATTGATAAAAGCAACATTAATATCATATATCCAATAACATAAGCATTCATTAAATAAAACATGGAAATACAAATAACAATAATTGTAAGAATTATGGATACCCCTGCCTCCTTGGGTCTTACCCGAAAGTGGCATCCCTTTTGGGATGTTTTCCACACAAAAAAAAAAAAACAATAATTGTAAGAATTTGATATAGGTAATACTACTATCATAGGCCTCTTCGAGGGGATAACCTCCTTATAAATTATTAAAATTATTCACTAGCCCATGAGGGTTACATCCTTTCCATTTTATAATATTTACAAGCTTATTTTTTGATATTTTATGAAAACCTGCTACAACAATATTCTATGAGAATATTCCTAACTATCTATTCTATGACAGTTACATTCATGATGCCAAATTATTACATTCATAATTATATGACAATAAAGTGGTTATATACATTCTGAAACAAAGCAATTATAAACATGATTCTATGACAAAGCAGTTATATACATGATTCTATGACACACATTCCTAACTTAACACATGATCCACTTCTAACTTGATACATGGTCCACTTTACATACAATATCACATACCCCTATGAGTTGTAAGTGTCGGGTATGTAACATGCCACTCCTCTTAAAGAAGCTTTACCCTCAAAGTTGAAAGGTCGAAAACTACTATTGAAAGCCCTACAATAGCTCCCATGTGACACATTTTGATTGCAACCCTTGCTACTACACTAGCACTTAAATGATATCACGAGAGTGAAGATGTCAAGTTCTACAATCCAAAACGGTTGAATTTTGCAAGAGAATTGATCCCTCTTCACCCAATTCAAGAAGGACTGTTTGTACATTAGTCTACTTGCCCAAGTCTTTCTTTAAGTAAGATACATGAAAAACTGGATGAATCTTGGATGTTGCCAGTAGCTCCAACTTGTAAGTAACCTCCCCTATTTATTATAGTACCTTGTGGGGTCCATAAAATTTGGGTGATAACTTATGTTGACCCTTTTGTCTAAGGAACATCTATTTATAAGGTTGAGACAAAGGAAGACCATGTTGCCTTAGGAAAATTCCCTCTCGATTTTATTTTTGTCTACCTACTATTTCATATGGTTCTAGGCAATAGCCAAATTTTGTTTTAGAGCTACTTAGACTTCTTGCTTACAATCAAGGGTTGTGTCAACTACTTCAACCTTCGAGATGCTTTGCAGGTAATAAGTGAGTGTTGGGGTGGTTACCATATACTGCTTCATATGGTATCATCCTTGAGGTTGAGTGAAAACTAACATTGTACCACCATTCAATTAAGGGAACCCATTAATTTTATTTAGATTGGTTATCCAAAACAAAACATTATATATGTCTTGAGACATTTATTTACCACCTTCATATAGCCATAAGTCTATGTATGATAGGACATGCTTCTTTTCAACTAGATTCTTTAAATGAGATGGATTTCCTCCTAAAATTTACTAATTAACACCTTATTGTGATCATTGACTATGGAATATGGGATCCCATGGAGCCTAAAGATCTTATCCATGAAATTTTGTGCCACTATCCTGGTAGTATAGAGATTTTCTAAGGAGCAAAAGAGATTGTAGACACCAAAATCTGATACCCTCTAAATCACATTTACCACCCCACCATCAAATCCTGCATGATAAAAAAGATATGCCTAAGTTCTAACTTAGGGATATAAAATCCTACACATCATCCTATTTTTCTAATTTACTTAATTGGGAAAATCACCCTAGGATGCCTTGTCCACCCATTGGACATGTGTCCTAGACACTTCACCTAGCATCTCTGCCACATCTTACCTACTCTTGTCTCCCTCTATTTGCACATGGGACAGATTCCCAACACCCATGCCACATCTCATCCACCTTGTCTCCTTTGTCCCTTCACATAGGACAGGTTCCCACATTGCACTCCACTTGCAGCCACATCACCCCGGCTTAAGTGAGGCACACTTGAATGACTCACCAGTAATCGCCCCTTCCACCTGGCAGTTCAGATTTACCACTTGGCAAGTCAGGCTTGCCACCTCCCATTCCCCTCCAAAGCCCTAGGAAGCCTATAAAAATACCATTAGTCCACCAAACAAAGGGAGCTTAACTTGCGTACCGATAGGCTACCAAAATAGATCTGGACACAGTGAGAAATTGAGAGCATAATGAAGAACACAAGCTTATACTGAGAGGGGGGGTGAACAGTATAAGACCACTTTTAACTTTTTCTTTCAAAACAGCTTTCAGATTAATCTTATGCAGTATAAAGATAGCAGTAACAACAGCAACAATCAAAACAAAGCACAAAACACCATCCACAAATTGACATAGCAATTTACGTGGTTCACCCAAGGTGGGCTACTCCACGGATAAAACTTTCCTCTAAAAGTTATATCAAAGTCCTCTGGGAATCCTTCCCGATTACAATGTTTATGAGCCTCAGCTCAAAGGAGACACCTTCCCCTAATTTTGCTTTGGTTGGTGATCCTCTAGAAGACCTCTACCTCCTCTACCCTTAGCAAGTGGAACTCTATCCACAAAAGACACCTGTCTTCCCTGCTCTGGCTGGAGATCTCTGTCCTCAACTTTGTCATCGCAAAGCTGGTCCTCGAATTTGCACCAAACGCAGTCCTTCAGTCTAACACAAATGTCCTCTTTTGCCTCAATCTCTGTCCTCAATCTGGTCCTCAAAAACTGGTTAAAGAAGAATGGTTCACAAGCTTTCAAATGCTTGCTCAATGCTATCCTCGAGCCTTTACTATTTTGTCACAACTGTATTTGATCGAAACCAACTCTCGCACAATTCTACGTAGTCACAGTAGTACACAACACTTCGGCTATCGAACTCTTCACTTCTGTGCACTATCTCCGAATTTCACATCAACAACTTCTGCTCCTTTGCGCATCCACTGTAGTACAGTCTTCACACTCTGTGCAACAAAAGCAGCACAGACTTTACACACTCAGCTTCTTGACGATCGAACTTCTCCCTTGCACTTTACTTGCGCAGATCGCACTACGAACGCACACTTCGATTGATGATGAATCTCCTCAAACAGCCCTCCTTTTATATTCACAATATCAAGATTAGAACCTTGATCTTAGTCGGCTGTTTACACTTTAATCACGTCGGCTACAAAACCTCGCGCTGTGTCGGCCCAGATTTAACTCTGTCGGCTTCACTGCCTTCCTGTAGCTTCTGGCATGAAACTTCGACATGTCATGATATCACGACACCTTTGCCTGTCGTACAACTTCTATGCTTGTTGTCGTGAAATCATGACACTACTGCCTTTGTCGACCTCCTTACCACTTGTCATGAAATCGTGACACTTCCTGTCTTTGCTGATGTCATCTTCTCTTCTGTTGTGAAATCGTGACCCTTATGTCTTCATGCCCTTCCTCTCAGCTTTTGTCGTGAAATTGTGACACCTTTGCCTCTTGCTGACATCATCACACTTCTGTCATGAAATCATGACACTTTAGTCTTCATGACCTTCCTCTCAGCTTCTGTCGCGAAATCGCGACACTTATGAATTTTGTTGATGTCATCTCACTTTTGTTGCAAAATCGTGACACTTTCGGCAACTGCACGCTGCCAACTCAACCTGTCGTGAAATCATGACACTTTCTGCAACTACAAGCTGCCAACTCAACCTGTCGTGAAATCGTGACACTTTCTGCAACTACAAGCTGCCAACTCAACCTGTCATGAAATCGCGACAATTTTTGCATCCGTACAACTTCTTTGTAGTCTGTCACAAAATCGTGATGCTTTTGGCTTTCGAACGCTTTCTCCACTGCTTGTCACAAAATCATGAAACTTCTAGTTTTCGTACGCTTTCTCCACTGCCTGTCACGAAATCGTGACGCTTTTGGTTTCCGTACGCTTTCTCCACTGCCTATCGCGAAATCGCGACGCTTCTCCTTTCAGGCTCTTCTCTTTGCTGCAAGTTGCGAAATCGCGACAGTTCTCACTTCGATCTTTTCAGCATGTCATGAAATTGTGATAGTCCTCAACTGGAACTTTGCATCATGTCACAAAATCGCAATAGTCCTCACTTTGTCTTTTGCAGCATGTCGCAAAATCGTGACAGTTCCTGAATCACTTTCTCTCTCTTCAATCTTGTCACGAAATCGTGACAGTTAACACTATAAAATTTCTCTTCTGCAACATGTTATGAAATCATGACACTTTTTCTTTCGGACTCTCTCTCCTTCAACATGTCATGAAATCGCGACACTTGCTCGTCCGAACAACTTTCCTGGCAATGTGTCGCGAAATCGCGAAACTTTTCTTTCTCTGCCTTCATGCGCTTCCCGAGTCGCGAAAATGCGACATGTTGCAAAATCATGATAGTTTAGCCTGCTTCGTCTCTGCCTTCCAAAGATGTCGCGAAATCACGATAGTTTTGCCAAAGCTTTCTCTCTCCTGAAACATGTCGCAAAATCGTGATAGTTTTTCCAGTCGCCTACAAACTTTTTCTAACTTATCTTTTTCTTGATCTTTTGCAACTGGGCTACTCTAATTTTCTTGGAGACTTACTGACCAGCTGAAACCTTCATCAAAACACATTCTTAGACATAAAAAAAAATTGCTCCAAGAACTCCTTGACATCAATGACAACAACTATACTTGAGCAAAGGCAATGTACTCAAGGTACCCAAAATTGCCAACATGCAAGCTCGATTCTGACCGCTGGCTTGGATCCTGAGGAAATCTACCATTCATCCAAAACTGCTTGTTTGTGGTTCTACAATAAAAATGTGACTCTGCAATTTTACAACCGCAGGTCCACGGTTTCTAGCCCACAACCGTACTTCCGTGATTCCATAGTCTCAAGAAATTTCATCGACGGAGATAAGCGATTTAAAATATGGAGCAAGGCTTTATTTGTTAATTGTTGCATGCTATCTACTTTTCAAACCTATCAGTGATAGGTTTATATGTATCATTGGGTTTACCGCTTGACTATACAGGTGCTATTAATCTTCTTTGATGGTTTGCATGTGTGTAGGTAACAGGTATTTTGGATAAGCTGCAAAATTTGGAGTGGTCCCTTGTTGGATACCAAAGCCCACTCACCCTTTGAAGCTGTGACGAGAGAACGAGGAACACCACACCCTGTGGAGGAGTTGTAAGATCTCCCTCTTCCATAAAAAAGCATTGTATTTTAGAGAGACGAAGAACATTGTAACATTGCTCCCAACACGCTTGGGGCAATTCAAAATCTTTTGTAAAATTTGTATCAATATCAATACAAAAGGGGCATTTTGATAATCTGCTTCTATCTTTGTCTTTGTCATTTATTTTGTGTTCAGTTCTTTGGTTGCAAAAATGGTGATCATGGTGGGACACCCTAAAGGTCCTATTTTATTTTGCCTTGCTTTTAAATTTTTTTACTAATCTCTGTCTGCACCTACAAGTTTTGAGAATTCGAGATGCATATAGATTCAACTTTGGATCGATACATCTGGAAAAACCTTGCATTTGAATTATTTATTATGGAAATGCAGAAACGTGGTTTTTGTTCTGAAGAAACACAGGCGCGTGGTTTCTGTTTGGTGAAAATGCAGACGAGCGATTCCTGTTTCGGGTAAATGCTAGCATGTGGTTTCTGTTTTAGAAACGCAGACCGACGGTTGACAGTTGGAAGGAGCAGCAAAAGGAACACAGGTTTGTACTTTGTGCCATCTGTTCAATTCTTCCTTTAGGTCTAGTTTAGGCTGCATTTAAGTAGATTAAGCATCTCAGTTCTGTATGCACTTAGGTATTAGATATAGAAAAAAATACTTCAATTTTGCATCCATACATAAAATAACAAGAACATATTAAAGAGGATTTGCATTTGCATAATAGAAAATAGATAATTTTGCATTCATCGAGTTAGAAATAACTTAGGTGTGTATTTCAAGGGATTGAGCACAACTTCCCACCTCCATATCACCAAAAAAATACCTTTATCTAAGATCCATCTTGGACAATGCACCCCCCATCCACCACTATAGCTCAAAACCAACCTCCACATCCATATGCTAATATAGTAGGTCAGCATACCATCATGCCCCCATCACCCCATCCGTATCATAATCTCCATCATCATTCATATCATAACACATTTCAACCAACCATACCTTATCACCTGCAACCTACATACAATCCGCCCCATTACCAGCAGCATCAAGTACATTCAAGTGTCAGTCCTATGGATGACCCTAGATACCAATTTTTACAGAGTCAAATTGATAGTCTTGCCATGCGAACTCCAGGTTTACAATACCAAAAACCAACTTTAATGCAACTACTCAATCATCCTATCCATGCTTCAGTCCCTGAGCCGCCATATCTAGCAGATTTTCAAATACCTAAGCTTGAATTTAAATGGGAAGAGGACCCCCGTGAACATATAACTAGATTTGTAAATGCATGCTTCAAAATCAAAAGCAATGATGCATTACTGTTACATATATTTCCTCAAACACTAGGGGGATAATCCCAAGACTGGTACAACCACCTGCCACATCAAAGTGTTTTTACCTTTGAACAATTAGCGAACCAGTTCTTGGACAGAATCACCCTGAATATCAAAAAACAAACCACATTGACTAATTTGATTTATCTAAAACAATATGATGATGAATCAGTCTATGACTTTGGCAATAGGTGGAGATTAGTCAGGATCAAGTTACCATTTTCCCTCCCTATGCCAGAGATAATATGAATGTTCATGAAGAGTTTTGGTAGACCCATCTCTTCATTATTACAACTACAACAGTATAGGATATTCGATGAGGCACTCGCCCAAGAAAAGCTAATAAAAGAGATCAAAATTCATGAAGGTGAGATAAAGCCTAAAAAGAAAGAGTGGCACAATAAGAATCAAAAGGGAAATAACCATAATCAATCTAAGACCGCACAGGTTAACCAGATAGTTTTGGGCCAACCATAGTTAAATCAACCAACCCAAGCACAAATCCAACAACCCCAACAACAACAACATCCACAACAATTGAATCAAGCGGTTCCACCCCCACAGTAGGCACAAAATCAGACACAACCTACAGAAAGGTAACATCGTCATTTTAAACCAAAAAGAAATTATACACCAGTACAAGAGCCCTATTCATTAGTTTTCCAAAAGTTGTATGCGGCAAAACTCTTTACATTTCTAGAAATGAAACCTGAAGATACTAACAAACCAAAAACAAAAGGGTACAAAGAACACCTCTTTTGCATCTATCATAGACAAAGAGGACATGATATAGAAGGTTGTCATGGTTACAAAGGAATTGTGCAAGATTTATTAGAAACGGGTACAATCAAAGTTGAAAATCCACTAGCCTAAAACAACCAAAACCTAGGAATCTATCAGACACCTTTGCCACATCGAGAGGCAAATAAACAACCGACGGGAGCATCAACTTCTACAATTCCTCCCAACTAGGTTAATTATGTGTCTCAACTGCCGCAAGGTTTTGTAGGAGCTATCAGCATACATACTCGTAGACAGAGGTAAGCTAATCGCACAACACAGGCTCCAGCAACACAACCAATAAATGTGCCCATACAACTTGGACGAAGCATTCCACCACCACCTTTCCATAATCGACCATTGGTCACCTTAAATAGCCGATTAACACAAAGTTTTAAAATAGCTTCAGCAAAATTATCAATTTATGAGCTAATACAACAATCAACGCCTCATAGGGAAGCATTGATGGAGATCTTAAATTCTATACAAGTATAGTAATACGATGCCAATGCATTCAATTACTTTGTAGGGAGTGTGCAAGTGTATGTAACCCTTGATATTATTTTATGACTTTGAGGAAAAGCAAAATTTGAAAGATTCACCTGATCCACCATTGCACATAGTAGCTCACATTGACAGAAAGCCATTCAAGAGAGTGCTTATTGACACCGGTTCATCAATCAATCTCATCACCACACCTATAATGAAAAAGCTCAAAATCCCATCATCTCACATCACAACTTCCACCTTCATCCTTAGGGCTTTTAATGATGCTTTATGCTCAACTATAGGGAATGTTGTTCTTCCCGTCACCATAGGTGTGAAAACAATACATGTCCTCTTCCATATCTTGGAAGGATAAATACAGTATAATATACTTCTTGGATGCCCTTGGATTAGGGAAATAAAGTGTGTGACTTCAACATTACATCAATGCTAAAAATATGTACATGAAGGAAAAGTACATTGTATACCAGCTGACACAAAACCTTTCAAATACTGCAACTTGATTTCAAACCCGTATGAGCCCTTGCTTCCATCAACACATCTAACTATCCAGCCACTCACCATTAGTACCATTCCATCTAAACACTTCATCAAAAGCACCCATTCAAGAGGAATTGCCTATAGTTGACCCAACTTTTGCATCCAAAAGCATCAGCTCAATTCAGCCTTTGAACACTACATATCACTTTCTAATCACACCAAACCATCTTGCCAACCAAAAAACAATTCCATCTAGCGCACTTCCAGATCTGATACAACCATTCATATTCGCATCACAACCCAATCCATCCATCAGTAAACCATAATCATCACAGCTCATAGTCTCACAAATAGGGTCACCTATTAGGGAAAGTCCACCACCACTATTCGAACTGCAAACTAACTTAGAAGAACCCTCTTCATCCATAAAACCATTAGCATCTCAACCTTCCTGAGTTGCAGTACACCTCACCAATTCAGGTATTGGTGAGTACATTATTGAAAGTGTCATGGTTACACCACCTATTAAATCAGTCAAGGATTATGGCCACCCCCGCGAACCACCTTTAGCCATAGGTTAAATATACAAAATGGGTTCCCCATCAAAAGCAATAAATTTCATATATGGGGTAGTCGAATCTTCATCAGGTCCATCTCCTCCAAAGGAGGACCATGTAAAAGAGTTTAATGAGAACATTGATTTTTTATCTAACCCATCATTTCTAGTAAGATATTTTTAGAGGGTTAATTGGAAAGGATATGGACTTGGAATACATGAACAAGGTCCTCACTGCATTATTAAGCCATAGAGAGCCAAATGACTGCTCAGGTCTAGGTTACAAACCTTCCATCGCAAGCTCTTCATTAAGTCAAACATTCCAAGAGCTGGATATTGAGTGCGAAGACGGAGAAGGAGAAAGTGACAAGGAGGATGAACCTAATGATGAGGATGATGATATAAATGGTGAATACCTAATCAACAATTTTTACCCTCATGTATTTAGAACTTTTCCAGAATAAGCCTTGCAGCAAGAACTAGGATATGAAGATCCACCAGAAATAACCGACCTTAGGCCAGATTACACACTTGTTCTGGGACCTCATACAAATTCTAACAGCTTCTGGATAAGCGATGACGATTATGAAGATGAGACAAAAATGATATTTCTAAATCTTGAGCATGAAATGCAAGCTAGAAGAATACTACAAGAAGAGGCACATCACGAACAACATAATCAAGAGGAAGAATAACCTAGAGAAGAGTTAGTACATGCAAAATCTATTCAGAGAAATGACTGGTACCAAAATAATTTCCCAATAAACCAAAATATATTTCAATTGAGCAAAAAGCATGAAAGTCCTGAACCAAAACCTCCTCCACCACCTTGGCCACTCCTGCAGCACCACCAATCACACACATTAGGTCAGTTGCAACCTAGGGAGGATGAGTCGTTGCCTCTCGAATTGCAGTCACATCACCTTCATCAAGTCAACATGATTTTTTTTATTTGCTCACCCCACTCCGCAATCTGTATGATGAGGCAAAGCCAATTCATATCAACACTAGCCTCATTGCCATGGACAAGATTTCATATCCACCATTCATTGCTAAATTTGTCCTGTCCAAAGAGTTGTGTGCTTCAAACGTGTATATTTCACAGCAACCTTCATCATCAAATAATTCAGATTTTCAAACTAAAATAGAGGGGAAAATCCTAGAGATATTTAAAAATGTGGCGGATGATATTCACCTCATCCCAACTCCACATCAACTAGAAGAAGGTTCTCACGTGCTAATTTAAGAATCTATAGATGTGAACCTTAGTCAAGACGCGAATAATCCCCAAATTGTCAAAATTGCAAAAGATTTATCTATAGAATAGAAAGAATGCATAATAAACATGCTAATGAAAAATAAAGAAGTGTTTGCATGGTCATACAAATACATGCCATGTTTAGATCTAGACCTGGTAGTCCATAACCTTACACTAGCACATGATGCAAAGCCTTTCAAACAAAAGCTTAGGAAAGTTCATCCATCAGTCGCATTAATTGTAAAATAAGAGTTGCAAAAGTTGTTGGATGTGCACTTCATAGTACCAATTGATTACCCAGAATGGCTTTCAAATACGATAGTCGTTAACAAACCAAACGGAGGGATACGCTGTTAGAGTTAAAGTGCACTATACCTTCACCTTGACACTTGTCAGTTTCACTTGACAAGTGTCATGTGTTGAATATAGGCTTATGCCTATATATTGTAACCATTTCTATCAATAAAATCAACCCCTTTAGTTTCAGTCCCAACATTTGGTATCAGAGCTCCAGGCTTTCTCTAGCCTTGTGAGCTTGAGGGGGGATTTCCCTCGGGAAATTCCCCCCTCATATTTTTCCCCATTTTTCATTTTTTCATTTTCCCCCAAATTTTTTTCAAAACAGGGAGTATGCTCTCCATTGTTTACAATGGATCAAAAACCAGACTTTTGAGAAAATCATGGCTCCCAATTTTTTTTTTAAAAGTGATTAGGTTGTGCAGCCATCGGACTTCCAGATGGTCACCCATCTGTGTACTACTCTAGGATGTAATGCTTGACTCTAGAGTTTTTGGATTAAGAGGGATCTTTAGGTAAATGACTGTGTTTTGAAGACTCCGCATGTTCACGAGGAACAACGGTAATGGAGGGGGACGCTATGTACAACATTGTCTTTGCGATCAAAAGCTTCTCTGAAATGAAGGCCTTGCTTTTTATTGAAAACAGAGCAGTTTCAGGGGTGCTGATAAATCTGTGGCGTGATTTCATTTAGTTCTTTTTAAATGCTCTGCCACAACACTGTAGTATTCGATTCTTTGATGCACGGTTCGCCAAATACAGGGCCGATGGTGGATGGCCCTTTCGCAAGCATTCACGAAGACGGCATAAAAAGTGCCATTTTGCACAGCAATCTATTTCGAAAGATGAAGTCGGCCATGAAAAACTAACCGAGTTTGAGGTTAATAAATTTGATGATGGATTTAAGGGAAGCAAGGATGGCAGATATCGCTACCAACTCGAAGGAATCCTGGTGAATGTAGATAGCACCGGTGAAA
Organism: Wollemia nobilis; assembly: GCA_028583015.1. Classification (NCBI taxonomy): domain Eukaryota; kingdom Viridiplantae; phylum Streptophyta; class Pinopsida; order Araucariales; family Araucariaceae; genus Wollemia; species Wollemia nobilis. The sequence goes on along the minus strand of JAQPPZ010000853.1, from coordinate 2,050,617 downwards.
GCGGATCTCAAAGCACAAGCCTTAATCAAAGGCCTGTCATCATTTGCTCAACGGTGTCTGAGCGCTGCGGTGGCTAGTTCGCTGTTCAAAATACCAGGAGGGCAAAAATTTTTTTTAAAAGTCATTGCAGATCAGGTAGACATAGAGGAGAATAAGTTAATCTGCCTGTTACAAAAAGTCCAAAACTGCCTGACAGAAAATCTGAAATTGGAATTCACTGGTGTGTGGCGGTGGCCAAATTTCCTGCGGGTGAAGATTTTGATAACATCTCTTGGCAGTTTCCTGATCTTAACGGCAATGGTTGGCCATGGGCCATCATTAAAGGTAGACACGCACTGCAGCAGCCGAGGGTGGAAGGCCATGGACCCCTTCTTCTTCTTCATGAACCCGTCGCCGATTTATGAGATCACGTTTCTGCAAGAGCTTCCACCGAAACTCACTTTCTGTTAGCACCTGTAGTAGCTGAATCACCAATCCCTTCTTCATCTCCAGCCCCTACGGCATCTGTGGAGGAAGCTCTGGTGGATGCTAATCCGAGTAACGAGGCAGCAGCAGAGAAGGTTGCCGAAGGAAATTAAAGTGATTGTTGCAGTTTGTCTAGAATTCGCCGTGAGGGAACCGATGGACGATGGTTGAAACTTGAGATGGTGATGATTTAATCTGGCTGGGGCTCTATAAAGGCGGATTCACAGAGCTTGCAGCTCGGAGTGGCAATTTAGGGTTGCGGCAATATGCAGCGGCCAGATGGATAATAAGGATACAAAATCACAGGTATTGATGGGAAAGTATGAGTTTGGGGAATATCTCAGGTAGGGCACCTTCGCCAAGGTCTACCGGGCAAGTGATCTGATTTGATCTGAGGTTGGCATTGGGCATTTGCAATGGATAACCTGATATCTCTGGTTAACAAGATCCACAGGGCCTACACGGCGCTCGGCGACCACGGAGAAGAAAGCACTCTGGATCAAATCTTCGGTTCTGGAAAGCATTGTTGGAAGAGACTTTTTGCCACGTGGATCAAGTATTGTGACCCGGTGATTGCTTGTTCTACAGCTACACAAGACTGAAGAAGGCAGCCGAGACTATGCAGAGTTCATGCACCTTCCTAGAAAGAAATTCACTATTTTTTCACTTGTAAGAAAGGAGATTGCAGAGTTCGATCCTCCTCCACCAACAACTAAGAACAGGCCCATTTCCGGGTAGAGACGCAGCAGAGCTGCAGGAGTGCGCGATGACGGCCAGCGAGCAGCGGTGATTTTTTTATCTAACCCGGCTATTTTTTTCCCTGTTGACGATGACTATAGCAAAAGTTTTCACAACTCCCCCAAAGAGAGAGCTCCTTCCATGGCTCTGAGCTCTTTATCCTCCGTATCCTCTATAATGGGGATGTCCTCCTGGGTGAGAGAGATCGCTCCTTCCATGACTGCACTGGCAGAAGGCTACTGCTGTACTCTATGGTCATTTCTGAATATTGAAAATTGTCATGTTTTCTGATACAATCCACCCCATGACTAAAATGGCGTGCACGCCCTAAAACACGGCAATCCCAACAATTACTTCCATTATCCGGTATCAACATATGTTCGCGCATGTTGAATCGCGCTCGCCATGTGTCCGGGCCCGTGGTCATCGTGGCCGTCAGGGCAGAGGCCGAGAGGTCGAGCCCGGCGGGGGTCGTGAATTTGAATTTGGCGGTCATCCATCTTCTGTCGCTGCATGCCCTGGACGACGAGGGAGAGAAAACTCCTGTCGCAGACGTCAGAGAATTTCCACGAAAAGCATGTTGATCTCGTGGTCAACAATGACATTGGAAAATATAATGGGCAACAAGCCCATGAGAAATGGGTACAATTTTTTGTTTTATGGCTAAATTGGTAAAGTTTTTTTAATATGGGGAATTTTTTTTTAAGAGAATTATAATTAAAAATGGAAGGGAGCAAATGGCTGACTATATGGCCTCATTGGCTATTTTTTTAATGTTTTTTCCACATGGAAGAGTGGAAATGGAAGTGGAAGGCCCACATGGCTCTTATTGTACTCCTTCATTTGAAAACTGCTGATGACCTTGGCCTAGATGGCCCATGTAATTCCCCTGTGAGGGAAATTTTAAGACTGTTTTATGCCGCCATTGAGCGATGTTGTTTATTTTGCTGCCTAGAGAGGCATGCTATTGATTTTTTAGCAAGTTGAAGGCCCCATTCAAACCCAAGTATAGGGGTATTTATAGTCGTTGGAAACGTTTTTCCACGACGGACACAATGGTGGTGTCATATTGTAATTTTGAGGCTGTTTCAATTCAGTTTTTTAGCCTCAAAGTTTTTCTACCTTGGAGTGCACTCTCGGTTGAACCCGACACTCCCAAGGTAATTTTATATGTGATCCTTGTACCTAGTGATCTTTTCTATACACTTGGCGAATGCAGTGGCTGGTTACCCATGCATTTCGATGGGATGACATGGTCACCATAAGGACAATTATACTAGGGACTACAGACAAAGACACCCTAGACTCTATCCGAGGTTTTTTCTGGATCTACTTCTGAAGACTACAGACGAAGACACTTCAGAAGATTCTCTTCTTTTCTTCTTCTCTCCTCCTATTTGGATCTATGGCTCATTTTATTGTATTGAGTGCATTTTAGGCAGAGACCGACACTCTTATATGGCTCGTTTTTCCTTTGTATTAGGTGCATTTTTGGCAGAGACCGACACCTTCTAGATTGAGTTCACCATGAGGAGGGATTTCATACTCATGGTGAATCTAGTCAGTGACCTACGAGAGGCAACATCCTCTAAGGATGACCTGCAGAGGCAATAGACCCAGAAGTGGCTGACCCTGAGGGACCCATGATGACCCTGAGGCACTTAGACGGCTGACCTAGTGGCAACAGACTCGTGGAAGTGGCTGACCCTGAGGCAAAAGATCGAGATGTATACATAGTGAATCTAGCATTATTCATAGTTGGAGAGCCAAGCGCAAAGAGAACGAGCCTAGACCAAATCAGAAATAAGAGAGGATGATAGGTTGTTTTAGAGAAGTCAACATTAAGGGGGAATGTTACCTAATGTTGACTTGTTTTGTTTCTTCTTTAGTTAGGATAGTGCACTTTAAGGGGGAATGTTAAAGTTAAAGTGCACTATACCTTCACCTTGACACTTGTCAGTTTCACTTGACAAGTGTCATGTGTTGAATATAGGCTTATGCCTATATATTGGAACCATTTCTATCAATAAAATCAACCCCTTTAGTTTCAGTCCCAACATACGCATGTGCACTGATTTTTGAGACTTAAACAAAGCATGTCCCAAAGATAATTTTCCTTTGCCTAATATCGACCAACTGGTATATTCCTGCGCTGGTCATGAAATGCTTTTCTTAATGGACGGTTTCTCGGGATACAACCAAATTCGAATTAATCTCGAAGATCAACACAAGACATCATTTACAACACCCTAGGGGATATTCTGTTATAGAGTGATGTCGTTTGGACTCAAAAATGCAGGAGCTACATACCAACGAGCTATGATGTACATATTTCATGATTATATACATAAGATCATCGAGGATTCTATAGATGATTTGATTTCTAAATCTAAGACACGTCTTGAGCACATCGATGTACTAGAAAAAGCGTTAGATCGATTGATAGAACACAAAGTAAGGTTAAATCCTAAGAAGTGTGTATTCAGAGTCACATTAGGAAAACTTCTAGGATTCATTATCTCCAAGCGAGGCATTGAAGTGGACCCAGGTAAGGTAAAAGCAATATTAGAAATGCCACCTCCCAAAACATTGAAATAGTTGTGTAGTTTACAAGGAAAGATCCAATCTATCTAACGATTCATTGCATAACTATCAGATAAATGCAGGCCTTTCAATCGTCTGTTACAAAAGGGAGTGACATTTTCATGGAAAATTGAATGTCAAGAGGTATTTGATGACATAAAAAAATATCTGGCATCACCACTAGTTCTTACACTGCCTAGATCAGGAATCCCTTTTCACCTATACATTTCTGCAATAGATTTTGCACTAGGGACTATGCTTGCACAAAAGAACAAAAAACATAAGGAGCAAGCAATTTACTATATTAGCCAAACATTGGTAAGTTATGAAACAAGATATGCTTATGTCAAAAAATTGTGTTTAGTAGTGGTTTTCACCACCAAGAAACTTAGACATTACATGCTAAGCAATACTACCTATGTCATAGCTAGAGAAAATCCTCTGCGATACATGATGACTCGCACATAAAACAACACCCGTACTACTAAATAGATCATTCTTTTAACTGAATTTGATCTCGAATTCGTAAGTCAAAAATCCTTTATCATTTAAACTCAATTTCACATGCACCAATAATAATGCTAAGTATGAAGCCTTAATCTTAGGTCTTCAATCAGCTATAGCAATGGGCATAAAAAGACTAAGCATTTTTTGTGATTCTCAACTAGTTGTACACCAAGTAAAAGGAGAATACCAGTATAAAGAACCAGTCTTAAAGCAATACCATGAAGTAGCAATAAAGTTACTAGAAAAGTTTGACTGGTACAAAATTAGTAACTTACCATAGTCCACAAACAGATTCACGGATGCAATGGCTTCTTTGGGATCTCTTATCCCTAAGAATGAGCATGGACAAGTACAACCACTAATCATAACAACAATTTCAAAATCATCAATTCAAAAAGCAGAACCTACAATTGAGAAGAACGTTTGTTTGATACATGTTGAACCTTACAATTCTTACCTTGATGAGATAAAAGACTTTCTCAAGTCTGGAATACTCCCAGTAGAAATGACACGCATTGCAAAAAGAACATTCAAACAAAAATTAATTCATTTTACTCTACTGGGGTATGTGTTATACAAACATGGGTATGATGGAATATTATTACGATGTTTAGATCTGATTGAAGCAAAACGAGCAATAATAGAAGCCCACGATGGTACTTGCGGTGGCCACTTCAGTGGAATGGCCATTGCAAAGAGAATACTATGCATGGGATACTATTGGACGACCATGGAAAATGATTGTTGCAAATATGTCAAAAAGTGTCAAAAATACCAATATCATGCAAATTTGACTCATGTACCATCGCACGCATTACAACCCATTCAAAGTCTTTGGCCCTTTTCACAATGGGGTCTCGATTTTATTGGTAAAATATCACCTGCTTCATCAGGACAACATAAGTTCATCATAACCACGATAGAATACTTCACAAAATGGGTGGAAGCAATTCCAATGACCACTACGATTGGACCTTGAATAGTGGAGTTTATACTTCAACATATTATCTGTCGTTTTGGAATACCCTCAAAAATAATTTCTAATAATGGGAAGTCATTTAAGAATAAGGATGTTAGAGCATTGTGCAACAAATTCAAAATTCAACACAGTTTCTCCACACCTTATTACCTATAAGCAAATGGGCAAGCTGAAGCAACCAACAAAACAATGATATCCATTCTCAAGAAAATGGTCAAAGAAAATCATCGATATTGGCATACTCAACTTCATTTGGCATTATGGGCGAACAAGCATCAGAATGCCAACGAGAGCAACACCATTTTCACTAGTTTATGGTGTTGAAGCTATATTACCTTTAGAGCTCGAGATACCTTTCTTGTGAATTGCATTACAGGAATTCATGGATGATGAAACAACTAGACAAGCACGTCTTGACCAATTGACACTTATTGATGAAAAACATATCAATGCTTTAGATCACTTACGAGTATATCAAGACAGAGTCAAACGTGCTTATAACGCAAAAGTCCATCCTCATGAATTTCAAGTGGGGGACCTAGTGCTCAAAGAAAATCAAAAAAATACCAATGCATTGCCACACTTGAGAGATAAATTTGTGGCTAATTGGTTAGGCCCATACATTGTAAAGCATAAATTGGGACCAGGAACATATAGACTTGCCAACTTCAAAGGAGAATTGGAGCCAAAACCACTAAACATAATGCACCTAAAGGCATTTTATGCATGAAACAACTTGCAATATATGTATATATATGTACATGGCTAAAAAAAAAAAAATTATTTCTAATAATTAGTTACATTGTAAATAGAAATGTCATTACTAGAACTTAGCATATTGCATTTGCATATTACCAAAAAAAACTTGTGCATTAAATAGGCATATCATAAGCATATAGCAGCATTAGACTAATCACATAATTGCATCCATCCCATCCCATGTTCAGTAATCTTTCATAGTGGTGATGATACGACCAAGTAAAAACAAGTTCCAAAGAATTGGGGATACCCAACTAAGACTCTTTGCAAGTCAACAAAAGTCATATCCACACATGTTTTACTATATCATAAATCAAATTTTTAGTCACTCAAAAATGTCTAGTGAAGATCATAATATGTCCAATTTTCTTTAGGACCAAAGCACTTATGTCACATTAAGAAAGTCTTGAGTATGGTAGATTGACCCCAAAGCAATCTTGAACCAAAAATACTTTACAAATTCAAAAATATTTTGAGTAAGAAAAGATAATGCCAACTTGGGTACAACCTTGAAGCAAAAAGGTAATATTCCCTACTTGTCCCATTACGCAACATAGTCCAAAATCAAAAATATGGTTTTCACCACCATCACAACAATCCAAACAATTAAATTAAAAGGTAGACAGTAAGGATAGGATCACATTCTCATCACACTTCGGTTGAGAATCCGATTCCCCAAACTCTATCATGATAAATACTATACACACACCACAGATCATAAAAGCAAGAAGGATCGTACTACATTCCTCTCAAAAAGTTATGTAGTCATCCCCAAAGTGCAAAGATCGAATCATTGGACTATGGAGCAAACCTCCATCGGAGCTATAGATGCTTGACTGGCAATGGAGTAAACTCATGCAGGGTGACACATCTTTCTCCCAAAAGAAAGACCTTTGATCACACATACAAACAAGCTAGCTAATTGGTAAACCCATATAGGTACCATCCAATTTTACTCATCATGAGTTAATGAACTTCACATACACATGCACTGGTTCTTGATTGCTTAGGGCCATTCCCAAACCAAATATTTAGAATAACGAACTCCACTTGCACACACCTTGGTCCTAAAGAGGGTTAGACAAACATTGAGAAAATGGTTAAAATCACTAGACTGTTTGAGTCTTTGAAAATCCTCCAATGTTATATATCAAAACCATACCAACTACCATATCATTATCACATGTTCTACATTATCACATACATACACCCACCATACATCAACCGCGAAGAGTCATCAAGTTGGATACCCCCAATTGCAACAATGAACAAGTAATGGTCAACTACTCTGAGCTATAAAATATTACAAAAACATCATGCATGTCATCATATAGTTAAATGAAAATAAACATAAACTGCATATTACATATTAGTTTACATTCATTTATCATAGCACAAATGTAACAATGTGTACATTGCATCACATAAGCATTAAAAAAGCATAAACAAGAAGCATGCATATAAAAATTAACACATGATATAACAAAAATACAAGGCCATGCATATATATATATATATATGAAGGTACCAAAGGTACAAAATACCCACAGGTTGTATACATCGAAGCACTAAGGCTCATAGCAAAATAGAAGCAAAAATACAAAAAAAAAAAAAAAATAACATGTCACACTAGCTAGTACCAATAGGATCCCTCCGAGGACCCTACGCTGTAGAAGCACCATGAGAACTCGATGACCGATGAGTCCTGCGACTCCTATCAGTCCCTCAGGTAGTAGTAGTAGCTGATGAAGGAGGAACAGGTAAAGGAATCTACTGCTTGTGCAAAATATTATCTAGCATCTCGATATAGGTGTCCTTGCGAAGGCTCCTCAAATCTAGACCCTATAGAGCAACCCTCTGAGAAATCTTTGCCCATAAAGAAGCAATAATAGAAGCAAAATCACCTCCTCCTGACCCTGACAGTAGCTGAGAAAGCTTACCCTCTAAACGAATGATCTCGCCACCAAGCCTCGTAATCTCTACATCCTTAGCAACAAGGGGATCATTGCTAGGTCCACCTCGGCCTATAGACGAGTCACCTCACCCTGGTACCACACCAACTCACCCTTCACATGACCAACTCCAAATCTAGACTATCTCACTATCCTAGAGAATACCCCACTCCTCCTCCGTTCGTCGAGGAGGTACACCCTCATCACCATCACCACCAGCCTCCTCGGGCTACTAAAAATCGATGCCCATGTCAACTCTCAAAGAACTACCTCATCGATGCTTCATCAACCAGTGGATCCATCCTCCCACATCTGCATCATCACCACTCCCATCATCGTCTATAATGGCACTCAAATTCTAGAGATGTTGTTCAGCAAACCAGGCATTGTACTCAGGTGTGGTACCCACATCATCCAAGTTAGATTCATCAAAAGGATCATCAACTCGCCAAAATTCTAGAACAATAGGTAACCCTAACTCGTCACCCCATCACCTGTAGGTCACAGGCACATCAGGAACATCCTGCACTAGCCCAAACTGATGCTACACCCTAGAAAACTGAATAAACTCCATATCCCTCAAATGGGCACCAATAACCCATCGCCCTCACTTGATGCGATGAAGCTCTACTACATCTGTCACCCAATCTAGACCTCTCCATGGTCGCCAACTCATCAAATCTCTGGTAATAGAACTAAGGATATATTTGTACTTCGAGGCACCCACCACTCGATGACTAAGCTCCTCACTAAGTAGCCATTTGTACGAGCTAGGAGAAGTGGAATCGACAGTGCAAGGGAGACCAACAAGTTGACCAATGATAATATGCTCCCAAGACCAAATATGGAGCACCAAACTATAGCCCAGGCCCTTCCGCCCTCGCCTCTTCACCTCATATAACTTGTTGTAAACCTCACAAAGAAGAGCGGGAGCCCATGCCAACCATCGAGGATCAGATATCAGATCTAGAACAATCGGTACCTAGTTCCATGGGATCCTCGATCCCATGGAATTAGGAAAAATGTTTGCTTAATATATACATAATAAATACTGGAAGTGCCCCCAAGCTACCAGTCGTATATAAATCCAAGTACGCTATGCCACCCCTGCTGCAATCGACGTCCCACATCTCACTAAAAATAGGAAAAAGGGCCTCCTTCTTATCGAGGCCAACGCGGACAATAGGTCCCTCGATAGGAACACAAAAAATTTGATAAATGTCCTCAAGGGTAATAGTAAGCTCCCCCATAGGGAGCTGAAAGGTACCTCTATCAGGATCCTAGTGCTCAACAAGCGTCGAAATAAGATCCTCTTCAGCTCGAATAGTGCCTAACTGCCCGCAACCATCAAGACCGATAGTTTGAAGAAGAGCCCAATCGTCATCAAAAAGTGCCTTTCATGCCTTTCGGATAGTCCTTGGCCATCTATTTCGAGCATCAAGAAGCTTAACCTAAAAATAACACACAATTATAATTAGCAAATCCAACAAAAAAACAAAAACAAAAAAAAAAAATCACCTACCCCTAGGTAATCAAAAATAATCAGACACGAAACAATAAAAATAGCAAAAACAAAATCAAAACAAAAACAAGAAAAAATTTCACCTATCCCTAGGTGATCAAGAACAATAAAAAAAACAAAAACAAAATCAAAACAAACAAAACAAAAACAAGAAAAAATTTCACCTACCCCTAGGTGATCAAAAACAATCAAAACAACAAAAACAAAATAAAATAAAATAAAAAATTTACCTACCCCTAGGTGATAAAAAATAAACAGAAACAAGCAAACAACAAAAACAAAAACAAATAAACAAAAATAACAAAACAAACAAAATTCATAAAAAGAAAACAAAAATTAATTACCAGCCCCGCTTAATTAAACACAAACAACATGTTCATTACCAGCCCCACTTAATTAAACACAACAAACATCCAAAACAAAACAAAAAAGAAACAACAAACAATAACGAGAATAAACAAATTCTAAAAACAAAAGACCACCTACCTCGTCATATCGAGTGCCAACTTTTGCTCTAGCTGAGACACCACCACCACTTCCCTCACCAAGCTCCATCTCCCTCATGACTCCAACGAATCACAAAATGACAACTGGCAGAATGACCATTGAAAGCAACATCAGGCCTTTAAATAGTCGTTTTTAGCGGCTAAAAATGTGCACCCGCATTTTTCACGATGCATCAAAACTCAAACCCGCAGTTTGCGGTGCAAAACGCATGCCCACAGTTTTACGGTAAAAAATGCCCACCCGCGGTTACCACCAGGAAAACTGCAAATTAGCGGTTACAATAACAAAATAAAACATTGAAAAAGCAAATGAAGGCCTTACAGCCTTAAGTGACAACATCAACACAAAACAACCCAAGGTTAAAATTGAAGCCCACTCCGTGAGGTTACAAAATACGGTAATGATACAATCAATGTGCATTAAGGAATTGCTAACAGTCACTTGGACAAGCACCTAGGATGATTGGTTCCTTCAAACCACAACATGCATGTCAATCAAACCAAACAGTATTTTGAATAAAAAGTCACACACAAGTTGGGGCTAATCATTTGCAAAAACAAACAATCATAAAATACCTTTTCATCAATTGGTTATTGGGCTCCACAATTTACCCACTTACCAATTGAGGGGGTAAACAAAAAAAAATAAGATACATATATATACATTTTGTCATACCAAAAAGAAAAAAGTCCATCCATCCAATAAAGTTAGATGTCATTAGTTTTTACACCGCATTGTGTGGTACACAACGTAGTACAAAAATGGGCAACTATAGACACCAAAATCTGATACCCTCTAAATCACATTTACCACCCCACCATAAAATCCTGCATGATAAAAAAGATATGCCTAAGTTCTAACTTAGGGATATAAAACCCTACACATCATCCTATTTTTCTAATTTACTTAATTGGGAAAATCACCCTAGGATACCCTTTCCACCCATTGGACATGTGCACTAGACACTTCGCCCAGCATCTCTGCCACATCTTACCCACTCTTGTCCCCCTGTCTTTGCACATGGGATAGATTTCCACCACCCATGCCACATCTCATCCACCTTGTCTCCTTTGTCCCTTCACATAAGATAGGATCCCACATTGACTCCACTTGCAGCCACATCACCCCAGTTAAGTGAGGCACACTGAATGACTCACTATAACTACCCCTTCCACTTGGCAGTTCAGATTTGCCACTTAGCAAGTCAGGCTTGCCACCTCCCATTCTCCTCCAAATCCCTAGGAAGTCTATAAAAACACCATTAGTCCACCAAACAAAGGGAGTTGAACTTGCATACCGATAGGCTACCAAAATAGATCTAGACATAATGAGAAATTGAGAGCATGAGCTCGATTTGGACCGTTGGCTCGAATCCCAAGGCAATCTGCCATTTAGCCAAAACCGCTTGTCTACGGTTCCATAGTCAAAAACATGAAGCTATGGTTTTACAACCGCAGGTCCGTGGTTTCCAACCCACAACCGTGCTTCCGTGGTTCCACAGTCCCAAGAAATTTCATCAATGGAGATAAGCAATTTAAAATATGGAGCAAGGCTTTATTTGTTAATTGTTGCATGTTATCTACTTTTCATACATATCAGTGATAGGTTTATATGTAGCATTGGGTTTACCGCTTGACTATACAGGTGCTATTAATCTTCTTTGTTGGTTTGCATGTGTGCAGGTAACATGTATTTTGGATAAGCTCCTAAATCTGGAGTGGTCCCTTGCTAGATACCAAAGCCCACTCACCCTTTGAAGCTGTGATGAGAGAATGAGGAACACCACACCCTGCGGAGGAGTTGGAATATCTCCCTCTCCCATAATAAAGCATTGTATTTTAGAGATACGAAGAACATTGTAACATTGCTCCCAACACGCTTGGGGCAATTCAAAATCTTTTGTAAAAGCTTTATCAATATCAATACAAAAGGGGTATTTTGATAATCTGATTCTATCTATGTCTTTGTCATTTATTTTGTGTTCAGTTCTTTGGTTACAAAGAGCATACTTGGTTAATTGATCCATGATAACCATTATAACTAATTTATATCTAGATAAAGAGATTTCTTCAATGAAGTCCTTGGAGATGTTTTTCCATAGGGAACATAGAATTGGAAAAGATTGAAGTAACCCTACTGTATTGATTATTTTCCTTTTTTGGCATTGACAAGTATCACAACTATCCACAAACTGTTTGACATCAGACTTCAACCCAGACTAGTAGAAGCTATGTTTTACTCATTCATAGGTTCTAAAAAAACCTGTGTCTCCTCTTATAGAGAAAATTGAAGCTCTTTGAGAATATGTGATTTGAGTTATGAAGTGGGTGGAATAAAAATCTAATGCTTATATTGCAACTCACATTGCTTCCATGATTAATTGGGATAGTCCCTTGTTGTTGTCTACAGGTCTTGAGTGACCCTTACAAGTGTGGGTCTTCCTACCATTATAAATTAAGTATCTCTAGTCAATCAACCTGTGTAGGTCTTCCTACCATTATAAATTAAGTATCTCTAGTCAATCAACCTTAAGGATGGATACTGCATAGAGAATATCTTGTGTTTTAGGAAGTCTAGAAAGAGCATCGACGACCACATTTTCTTTCCACTTTTGATAGACTCTCATAATTATATCCTAAGAGCTTACTAATCCATTTTTGTTGCTCAAGGAAAGAATTCCTCTGTTCCAAGAGATACTTAAGGCTATGATGATATTTCTTGATGATGAAGTATCGCCCTAACAAGTATGGTCACCAATGGTGGATGACAAAGCCAATAGCCATAATCTCCTTGTAAGTTGATTTGGTAAGATTTTACCCTGACAAGGCCTTGCTTATGAACATAAGTGGATGACCTTCTTGTATAAGTATTGCCCCTAATCCAACTTCAAAGGCATTAGTTTCAATGATAATTTTTGGAAAATTCAGGTATGTCTAAGACTAGTGTGCAGCACATGGAATCCTTCAAAGCCAAAATAGCCTACTCAGCTACACTTTTTTATGTAAATGCATCCTTACGAAACATAGTTATCAAAAGGGCCACTATTTTCCCATAGTTCTTGATAATATTTTGGTAGTCTCTTGTAAGGCTAAGGAATCCTTGGAGACTCTTCAATATTTTGGGTTTGGGCCACTCCCTCATGGCCTCAATATTTTTTGGGTCTACATGAATACCCTCTCTAGCCACAACGTGCCTCAAATATTCTATCTCAATTGCCTTGAATGTGCATTTAGATTGTTTGACATACAACTAGTTTTGTTGCAGGAGCTTCAAACACCTAATCAACATGTTGTAGGTGCTCTTCCCATATTTTTTTGTATATCAGTATATTATAAAAGACCAATGCAAACTTTTGTATATAGGGTTTTAGAACCCTACTCATCAAGTCTTGTAAATTTAATGGTGCATTGATGAGACCAAAAGGTATGACAAAGAACTCCTAATGACCCTCATGGGTCCTAAAATTTATTTTTGGAATGCCCTCCATGTGAACACAAATATGATGATACCCTGACCCAAGGTCTAATTTGGACAAATATTGAGCACCATGTAGTTCATCCAATAAATCATCAGTCATATGGATAAGAAACTTATCCTTGATGGTTATATTATTGAGTTCATGAAAGTACACGCACATTCTCCATGACCCATCCTTCTTCTTGACCAGTAAGACAAGGGCTAAAAAAAGAACTTGTGCTTGGACGAATTAGCTTTGTGTCCAATAGTTCTTTCACCAACTACTCAATCTCATTATTTTAGTGATAGATACACCTATATGACCAAATTTTTAGAGGTCAACTCCCTTAAACTAAGTTGATTATATGATCTTCTAGTCAAATGCGTGGTAGTTGTTTAGGCTTGATGAAGACTTGTTGATTTTTAGTTAAGGTGACTGACGAGTTTGAAGGCATCTTTTCATCCTTGATAACATACAATTGCATTTGGAAAAATCTACCCACAACTACCCTATGATCCTTCTTAATAAATCTCTACACTTGATGGGATGTTATAATCTAGGGATTTCTAGCTTTCACTCCTTGAATGGTGTGGGTTATGTTATTTAGAGTGAACTACATCCAAAGTTATAAATAATTTTTAAGTTACTATTCCCAATGTTTATAGCCAAGGGCAACCCAATACAATATCCACTCCTTCCAATGGGACTACATAGAGAATAGTCTGATATCGATAGTCACCTATGGATATATGGGTATTTTGATACCTCCCATTACAAGTCATGACATCCATGTTATCAATTTTTACCTGGACTTGACCACAGTGTTAGAACCAAAAGTTATTATTCATTATAATACATGAATGAGTACATATAGAGAGAGATTAGGGTTTGGAAGAGATTAGGGTTTTAGAAAGAAAACCCTAACTCTAACCCTAAAAAGCAATAATGAATATTAAATTAGGTAAAGTGCACTTTAATATTTTAACATCCCCCTTTAATGTGCACTTTCCTAAGTACAAAATACTCATTCATATTCTAATACCCCCCTTGAATGATGAAGCTCATCTAGAAGGTGTCGATCTATGCCGAAAATGCACCTTTATACAATAATGTGAGCCATCCAAAAATTATGCTAAAATAGCCAAGAATCTGATGTTGAAATCTTGATGTGGTGCTACCCGAAGTATCAAAAGTGTCCTTATGGTAACCTTCTCATCCTACCGAAATGCATGGATAACCAGTCGCTGCATCCACTAGGTGCTATAGAGAAGATGACTAGGTACAAGGTTCACTTGCATTGTGATGTTGGAAATCTTGTTGATGAGCCAAGTTGAAAATCACTGATCCACTAAGAGACAAGCCACTAAAGGCAAAGACAACTCCAACCGTAGGAGTACCCATGTGATATACATGATCACATAAAAAAGGGCCTTGGTCTTGTGAAGAGACAACGACAACTCCCAAACTAGAGTACCCGATAGATTCCCATGATCGATAAACAATACCTCCTACTGTAGGAGCACCCAAAATCATAATAAAATCTCAAGAGGGCCATGGTCGTGAAGAAATTCTACTTCCAAAAATAGTCTCTGATGACAAAGTGGATTGAAGAAGTGTCGGGTTCAACCGATAATGCACTTCCTATACAACAAACTTTGAGGTCCAAAAAATCATATGTAATAGCCTCAAAACTGAAAATGGACACCTCCATTATGTCCTGCTCAAAAAAATCTTTCCAATAACTACAAACATGAATATCTTCGGATCTGAATGGAGCCTCAAAACTAAGAAAAATAATTAGGCTCACCGGTAGCAAAACAAAAGAGGCTCATAGCCTTTACAATTTGAGAAATAGAATATTCCTGAAATATTCTCACATAAAAAACTTCAATAAATGGAAATAACCCTAAAGCTTAAAGCCCTAAAGATTAAAAAAAAAAAATTACTATTTTCGGCAAATTATTTTTCATCAAAAATTGTCATTTTTAGTAATTACCATTTTCGAAAAATATTTTTTCATCAAAAATTGCTATATTTCATAAAAAATACCATTTTTAGTAATTACCATTTTCGGCAAATTGTTTTTTTCATAAAAAAATTTCATTTTTAGTAATTTGCAAAAAAAAACTCGAATTGACATGCAAATTAACACACAATGTTGTCCAAAAACCCACACAGCCATGGTCTTGGTTGAACCCCATGAAGAGCACCTTTCATGTTGTGGATTTTTAGGTTTTCATCTCTTGTACTTCATATTCATAGACGAGCACCTGTTATTATTCGTATTCCATCGTCGAGTCCATTGTCGTGTATGAACTCTGTCAATACTTTCTGGGAACGAATGGCCACCATTACTGCAACCAAAATTATAAAGGTCTCCTTCGAAAAAAAACAACCTAAGACAAAAATCAAGAATTTTCAAAAGGGCAAGGGGGGAGATTTCCTTGAGAGAAATCCCCCCTTACATGCAAATCACAAGCGAATCTTACCGCTCTCTCACATAGGCGGATCTTATCGCTCTGATACCAATTGTTAGAACCAAAAGTTATTATTCATTATAATACATGAATGAGTACATATAAAGAGAGATTAGGATTTGGAATAGATTAGGGTTTTAGAAAGAAAACCCTAACTCTAACCCTAAAAAACAAAACCCTAACCCTAAAAAGCAATAATGAATATTAAATTAGGTAAAGTGCACTTTAATATTTTAACACACAACCATAGATGAAACAATTTTCTATTTTGGTGACACTAGGGTCAGTTAAATTATTAATGCTACCAGAGTCCGATAGGATAAAAAATATGAGCCCTTTAAAAAATCCTTGGACTATCATGCAATGGGGTGTTGATATTCCTATAATGACATTCAAATAAATGATGAGAAACTCTTCTTCATTGAGCCTTTTTTAGAAATCCTTGGACTATCATGCAATGAGGTGTCAATATTCCTACAATGACATTCAAATAAATAGTGTGAATCTCTTCTTTGTTATTGTCGGTTCAAGGTTCTACATCCATTGATTCTAGTGGCTCTTCTACTAAATCCATAAATTCATCTCTCATGTCTATAAAAGAAGCTAAAGCACTACTCATATCTAGAAGATAGAGGTATTGGATTTTACATTTGTTTCCTATAGCCCACTTTTCATCATAGTTATAACAAAGTCCCTTGGGAAACCCCTGTTCGTGGTCTCTCAGACCAAGGCGGCTCCGCAAGGGGTTTTTCGCTTTAAAAAAATAAAAAATAACAAAGTCCCTTGGCTCTACTATTGGCCTCCTCTGATGTTAACCTCTTGATTGTTGGATTTTAGAGCATTAGTATTTATGGATGCAAAGGTACTACTTTGAAACGTAGGGGATCTAGAAACCTTCCATTGAGCTATCCATTTATTCTCTACAAGTTTAGCTAGCCCTATGGCCATCATGTAGGTGGTTAGCTTAAGCATTTGAATCTCAATTCTTATCTCTTCCTTAAGGCCACTAATAAAACAAATATTGAAAAATTCATCTAGATAGCTTAAATTTTATTAGTGAGCTTCTCAAAATCAGTAATATACTTAGGCACAATGCTTGTTTGTCGAAGCTTAGTGAGGGAACCAATAAAATATTAAAACTTTGATGACCCAAATCGACTAAGGAGTTCTCTTAAATTGTGTCCATCCAAGATTTAGGACTTGTTTTCCTAACCACTAATAACAATGTAGTACTTCAAGGTCAAAATGAAAGGCGACTATAAAGATCCATTGGTCAAAAGGGGTTTCATGGAGCTCATACCATTGCTTAACCTTAATCAACCAACTTTGTGGCTATGTTCCATCAAACCTTGGAAATTTTATTTTGGCAAGTCTTAGAGTCATGCCTCTATTGTTTCCTATCATATAATTAGTTTTCTCATTAAAAACCTGTTGGGATCTAAATTGACATCAAGGTAATCTCGAAACTGTGACTATCATCTGCAATAATCTTAAAGGTGTGCACCCTTTAATCATAGTCCAAACCCTGATATTGGATGAGTTAAAGATTGCTTCAACCCAACCTCCAGAGTAGGCTGGTATGCCTTGTCAACTAATTGAGTGTCGACTCGTTTAAAATCAGTTAAATGTATAAATATAGGGATAGAAATGGCATAAGGGTTAGGAAAGTAATGAATGAATAGTGGTCTAGAAAAAGCTAACAACATAGGCATCTATAGGAAAACCCTCCACAAATCAATTTCTAGTATTCCACACTTTAGACTAATAGCATTCAAAACCAGTGATCTTCATAATTAAAGCATAGAGTATACTTCAAGGACTATTTCAAACATCTAGAATAATAATAATCCAAATAGAATAATTATATCAATACTTAGACTAATAGAAAAAGAAATCCTTTTCAAGCATACATTTAAACATGAAGCATTCCAAGGTGATCTAAGTTAGCAATCCAATATCAGCAGAACAGACTAAGCATAACAACAATAGCATAAATAACTTCATAGATCAAAACTCTATAAGAAAAAAAGACACAGGCCTAAGGCAAACATCCAAGTAATGCTTCTATTTATTTGCAAGAAAATATACAGTAGTAGGGCAAGCAAACACTTTAGAGTCGATCCTTCAAAATGAGGGTTTGACCTCTATTTATAGTTTGTACAATGAAAGAGTATTAGTAACATTATAAGGAATTTGAAGTGCCAAATTAGTAGGGTGTTGAGGTGGAAGCCTCTTGTTTGTATGAAGAAAGAAATGAAGCCAAGCTCCATGGAATCTATGCAACATAGCCTCTGCAAGTTGTTCGGCTTCTCACAACTTATGGTTGTTGATCTAGTCATAAGGTGATCTAGACCATTCTTCGTTCTTGCCATGGCCTTCCCGTCATAGATCTACAACTAAATTTGATCAAAGATATTGATCTTTATCTTCTCACCTCTTTTACTTCAGCTTAGAAATGACTAAAACAAAAAAACTACATTATTACATCCAGCATTGCATCTTAGTTTTACGTATGAGCTAGGTTGATCATAGACCCTTGATTTACCTTTAATCGATCAATATTAGATGCTCAGAAAGTAACTTTGGCATGCATTATTTTGTGTCATAAGACCTATTCTAATCCATCAGTTAAATTTTCCACTCAAGTGGTTTGACCAATTTAACCACAACTGGGAATAGTTGATCTGAATTCCAGGGTGATTTCTTTGTTCTGGGCCACTTTGTGTTGAGCGATGTTCCAATCTACTACTTAAAGTTATACAATGCTATGTTTGACCATGTTGTCCTAATATTATAACACACTTGCTACATAATACAGAAACTAACGTTGTCCTAGATCATCTCTTCAAATTTCATGATGTAAAACAAGTGTTGCATATCGTGGAATATATAAAAACGCTTTACCGCACGAAAAAATAACATTGTGTTGAGCCTACGTGGAAAATAATACAGTATTCTTCTCGCAAAATGGAAGTATTCTCTCCCCACTGCTCTTCAAAATTTTACAATGCCAACTTTGACCAAGTTGATCGTGGAATCTTGAAAGCACTTCATCCATGAGGAAAATAACATAGCACTGTGTTGTGCGGAAAACAATACTTGCTCGCTACCGTGCCTCAAAACTCGACGATGCCAACTTTGACCAAGCTAGCTGCATATTTTATCATAGCATATTGTCGCACAAATTTTAAAATTTTCTTCAGTCTTTGTCCTTCGATCTGTGACTTGAAATGACTTCAATGTGAGTTTGGATACTCTGATCGCGGATAGTAATATGTATTGTTTCGGTGCATAATTTAACACTTGTTCCTTAGGTGTACGAAAAATAACACTGTTTTGAATCGCTCCTTCAAAATTTTATGATCCAAATTGCTGGTAAGGCCAATTTGACTACTTTGATCATGGATTGTAACACTATGTTGTGATCCATGTAGAAAATAACACTACGTTGGCCTCCACAAAATTTAAAACTACATTGGGCTGAGCGGATTTTAACATTGCATCACAGTCCAAGGCATATCTCAACACTTAGTCAAAATTTTCAAAGTTTTTTGTGAAATTTGCTAAGTGTGTGGCCTTTTGGACCTACAAGACCCTAGAATATTCTAGTCATTCAATAATTTTCCACCTTTGAGAATTTGGGCTATTTTCAACATACCCATCAAAATTTGGATTTCTAATTTTAAGCACTTCAAGGTCCTAACTCATCTGGTCTTGCTTATGCTTGACAGTCTACTATCATGGTGGTGAGAGAAGATACTCAACCCTTATGTTTCATTATGGCATTAAATTTAAATATTTCTTTCTCTAGCCTGTGCATTCTAGCCTCCATTGCTTGATAATGGGTCTCAAGGAGCATTTACTAAAAATAACAACACTAATTTTAGTAGTTGTTATTTATAGTAAGGTTCCCAAAAAATTGTATGGGTGCTACATACCAAAACAATCAACTTGATGAGACAATTGCAATGGTATATATCCCAACATAATATTTTTTGGTAGCCTAGAATTTTTTATATATAACAAGGGTTTTCAGGTTGCATATCTACTTTAAAACTTAAAATTTCACTTTTTCTATCCTATGAGCTCTGCTCCTAATAAGGTAAGCAAGGAATGGATGTATTCTATTTTAGGGTTTGTGTACTCTCCATATCCTTCTATGATATTATAGCAATGATCAATAATGCTCAGACCAATATTAGGCTACTACTTAAGGAGGATTCCACACATACCCTTGAGCACACTACCTGTCTCTCTAATCAGTATGAGAAGGTGATCTTCCTAAGTATTGTGCTCAATGCATTATGGATAGTACATGATTGACTAGTTTCCTATATATGAAGACTTGGCTCAAGGTTCCTAAAAAGGGTCTCCTGATATATGTGAGGTATGTAGGAGCTCAATTTAATATACGAGTGTTGTCTTAGGCCTAGTTATAGGAGCCTGATCACACCTCACTTCACTACTTAGCCAATAACAACTCCTTTATGTTATTTAAAATAATTAGAATACCATTTATAACTTATAAACCTAGGGCTAATAGAAAAAATCTACTCATAACATAAGATTACCATACCCTAGAAAGGGCTTTGATACCACTTGCAATGAACTTCTTCTCGTATGAATATTTCACCTCGAAATTCTTAGTGTAGAGCTATACTAAGATGATAAAAAAATTAGTGAAAAAGGTAATTCTAACTATAATTGCATAGAATATTGATAAGAGAAACATTAATATCGTATATCTAATAACATAATAATTCATTAAATAAAACATGGAAATACAAATAATAGTAATTGTAGGAATTTGAGACAAGTAATATTAATATCATGGGTCTCTTGGAGGTAACAACTTCCTTACAAAATATGCAAATTCTTTATTAGCCCATGAAGGTTACATCCTTCCCAATTTAAAATATTTACAAGAATTTTTCTTAACATTTTATGATAATATTCTATGACAACCTACTATGACAATATTCCTGACTACCTATTCTATGGTAGTTACATTCATGATGTCAAGTAGTTACATACTTAATTCTATGACAAAGTGGTTATATACATGATTCTATCACACACATTCCCTACTTAACACACGGTCCACCTTACATACAACATCATATGCCCCTAAGAGTTGCAAGTGTTGAGTATGTAACAATCGCTAACAAAATGATGTACTTCCAAATGTTACATTCCTTTAAATGTGCCTCTAATAAGCTTGGAAGTCCTCCAAAATGAGCTGGTGTGCCACTACATGCCAAAATATCATTCTCAAAATATTTTCCATGGGATCCATACCTTTGTTTTTGCCCCTCTGTTGGCTTGTAAGCAATTTGACCTAGTAAGCAAGCAAATTGCTAGCTGACCCATAGTCATTCACTCTTTGAATCCAATCTTGCCAAATTGCAATTGAATCATTCTAGGACCAATCAAGCCTTTTTGCAAATGAATTGATCCTAAACTGATCTAATCTTGAGTTGGACAACCAAATTTTGGAGGGCTTTGGTTGCTTTTATTCACTATTTTTTGTTCTTTAAAATTTACCTTTTATAAGGTAGTGAAGGTAATAGAGAACTATTATATCATACTTATTCATGTCATCATTAATAATCATCTCTAGTATAATATATGCTTCTTATATCTGTATTATTGTATATTTGTTCTTCCTTTTATCTTCAACTTGGGCATCCATACTTCTAGCTAGGCATCCTAACTTTCAATTGGGGTTTTTAAATATGGATTTCTTTCCATGCTATTTATTGAGGCTTGCTCTTGGCTCGAGTTTACCCTCACTTCTTGTAAACACTTGTCATACTTGTTTTTTTTTTTTTTTTGATCTCTGCAAGTTTCCTTTTCTCTTTGTTTTTTCTTAAGAGTATTTTTCTTCTTTGTCCATTCCCATAAGTACTTTCAACTTCATCAATCTCTTTATATTTTTAATACTATTAATAACGATACTTAACACCTATATTTTTACCTTATCCTAAATAATTTAAAGTGCAATGAATAACCTCAAAAGTGCTTTCTTCTTTATGTTACCCGAGAAACCCTAAAGTGCAAGGATGATCCTCTATAGTAATTACCTTCTTAGGCTTCCCTAAAAACCCTAAACTACCATGGATATTCGTCGTCCTTATTTATTTATTTTTTTGCTCTTAAAACCTTGAAGTGCGAGGAATAATATTCAAATTACTTTTATTTTTATTATAAATAGATAATTTACCTAGAATAAACTTGATCTCTTTTACCTCCTTTGTTTTAAAATTAACCTCCACATATTTGAACAAGCACATTATACTTCCTCATCCATTGTATCTTCTAATGGTTGAACCAAGTGAACTATGATGGTCTTCATTGTCTAATGTTGTAGAGGGGGTTTCTTTACCACTTTTTGGGGAGTGGAAAATCCTTAACCTAATATAGCTCCTAATATAATATGATTCATTTATTTCATTTTGAAGTTTGTCTCATGGCCAATTTTTTGTCTCTTTCCCTATTGTTTTCATTTTGCAATCTCTTGCCATATGTTGAATCTCATAATTTTTTTGACATTGAAATGTAATGTTTTTAAAATCCACTTGTTGATCCTTTCTCTTAATTTAGATTTAATCTTAGTGTATTGTGGAAAATGTTTTGAAATATACATGGAAATACATATTCACATATGTACAACATGCTTTCACTCCTTAGTAGTTGGCCCCTCCTATATGAACTTCCTTAAAGTATTTCCAATATTCTTCAAAATATCCTTATTGATAAATTGATATAAAATTCCAAAACACCTAACCCATATTAGAAGCTTTTTAATAGCTTTTATCTCAATAAAAATTTATTCACTATATGATCTTAAATACAGTACATCTATACCCCTAAACCATGGATCATCACTCATGATTTTATATTTGATTTACAAACAAGAGGAAATAATAAGAAAAAAATATTTTGAAAGAAAATTTATGGAGTAATTTGAATTCAATCCTTGTTTCCATTTGATTCGACTTTGAATCTCCAAAAAACTTAGCAAATATCCATGAAACTTACATAATAACCCCCTGGTTTTAAGAACTATTATGTCATGATCAATCATCTAATTCTTGATTATCACTTGTAGTGTAACATTTTATCGCGTCTACCTTCATTTTTGTTAATCCAAAAAAGTACAATCCTTCTTCCTTTGATAATTTTAAGCCCATATCTTTGTGTAATTGTATGTACAAAATCATAGCAAATAATTGCATTAAGTATTAAAAGGTTCCTCTTTGCTTCTATTTCTATTGAGTAGTTTGGATTCCTGCATGGTAGACAAATTCATGAAGTAATTTGTGTTGCTTAGAAAGGTTTTCATACCATAAAATAAAAGAAAATTTCAGCAATGGTGATAAATTTGGATCTCTCCAAGGCTTTTGATAGAGTAAACTAGCTATATTTAAGAATGATACTTACTCATATTAGGTTCTATGTGCAAATGGTGAACTAGATTATGGGATGTTTGTGTTATATTTCTTTTGTAGTTTTGGTTAATGGGTTAGCCTCTTAGTTCTTCAAAGCTTCTTAGGGGATAAGACAAGGTTGTCCCTTGTCACCACTATTATTTATTCTAGTAGTTGAGGGATTAAGTAGGTGTATTTTAGAATCCAAGAGGGAAAAAGCAATAAATGGAATTATAATATGTATTAGATGATGTTCTCCTTTTCATAGATAGAAAAACAAGAGCTACAAATAAGTTAAAGCAATCTTTAGATCTTTTCCACCTAACAACATGTATGCATATTAATGCACAAATGTCAAGCATCTATTTTAATTGTGTGGATCAAGACCAAGTCATATTAATAGATCAATTTTTTCCTTTAACGAATTTGATCTTCATGAGGGGTTTAAATATCTAGGGTTTTTTTAAAACCCAATGACTACACTAAACAAGGCTGGAGTTGGTTGATAATAAAAGTGGAAGGAAGAATTAATAAATGGTGCAACAAATGGATCTCCTTGGGAGGGAGATTGACTCTAGTCATGTCTATATTGGAGGCGATAACAATATATTGGTAATATTTGGCTCATATACCAAAAAACATTTTGGACAAAATTATATAGCTAAGCTACAAGTATTTACGGACAAGAAAAATGGAAAGGGAAGGTATTCCCCTGGTTAAATGGAAATTCTTAGCCAAGACCAAGGAAAATAGAATATGGAAACTTAAGAACATCTTCCTATTTAGAAAGGCTCTAGTAGGCAAGTGTGTTTGGAAGATGATATCAAAGGTAAGCTTATGTAATAAGATCATAGAGGAAAAGTATTTAGATCCACTCATAGTCGATGAGTGGATAAGGGCACCTGTGAAGCAAACCAATAATGTTTCAATCTATTAGAAGGAAATTATTTAGGCATTTTATATTGCAGGTGATTAGCTTACCTAGAAAATAGGGGATGGTTCAAGGATAAGACTAGGATTAGACCCTTGGATTTTTTATGGTGGTATTCACATATTTCCAAATAATGTAATTCAGATCCTAAGAGCTTAGGGGATTGGAAATCTTACCCAAGTAGTTGACCTAGAATCATCTACAAATTGGAGAAAGGGATGGAAGGAAGCAATATTGTTAAGGCTTTAGACCCAAGGGACACACCAGTGGGAATAATATATAAGGAGGTTTAAAGTTGGATATATCAAATTGTGAGAGGAAGTTGATCAAATGGTATGGATAAAGAATGGAGATACAGGGGAGTACAATCCAAAATTAGGGTATAGGAATTTTTTGGAAGATAGAAATGACAATTCAACATGATGATGGAAGTCACTTTGGAAGTAGAAAGCCCAATTAAAGACAATATTATTTTGTGGCTTGTCATAAAACATAAAGTTCTCACATAGGAGGTATTACAAAAGAGGAGTTGGAATGGTCTAAGAAGGTGATATTTATGTAAGTCAAACAATAAAAAAATTGATCATTCACTGGTAGCTTGCTTCTTTACTAGATAAGTTTGGAGGGAGGTTATAACATAGTTAAAGCTTCCTATCAGATGGTAAGAAGACTTTCTAGGAGAGTACTTGAGATCTTGGTTTGAAAACAGGTCACACAGAGGTTTTATAGCTATCCTATTATTTTTTTTATGGGAAGTATGGTTGTCTAGGAATGCATGAATATTTCAATGCTAGGAGAAGTCTACTTTGCAAGTCTCCTCCCAAATCATCAAAAAAATTAGTGATTATAAATTTTTGGCAACAAAAAAAGGTAATAAAATAAATAATCCCTCAAAAAATCAATAAATCAAGGGATTGGGGATTTTCTTATTAGGCTAGACAAAGGGTCCCTAGATTTTATGGGGCGGGAGGATTACTATATATTTTTTACTCTCATTTCAAATTCAAGGTGGGACTAGGAGAACGTTCCAATTATTATATTGAAATTGAGACACTCAAATTGTTGGTTTAGTTGGAAAAATCAAAGGGAACATAAAAAGTTCAAATTTGCAGAGACTCAAAGATGGTAATAAATTGGATACTTGGTGTTTTGAGGATGGAAAACATGGTTCTACAACCCATATCTCAAATAAAAGAAGTTGTGTATTGGAGTGAAGTTTTTACTTTTTGGCATATTTATAGAGAACTAGATAAGAAAGTAGATGAACTCTCAAAGGAGGGGCTTCAGATTGAACCAAGTACGTGCTTCGTACAAGAATTCAGTGAGGGCAATACACTATAGTTGGTCCATATCTCTATCTAGCAAGATTAATCCATCTAGTTAAAGCGACTTTTTAAAAACTCAAAAGTCGATGATTTAAAGGATATTGGTTGACAATTTGGGAAGGTGTGTAATTATAGACCTCAGCCTAATATATATAGTTATCTATGATGTATAAGTGACCTAATTTTTAGGTCATTATTGAAGTTTTGAAGAAATGCCTAGTAGGCATTTGAAGAATGTAATTTCATATTAGCTTAATATAATATTATTATTTTTTTCCAAAGAAAAAATCTAATGTATGGATAGGCTTACCATACTTTTTTTCTTCTCTTATCTTCAATCAAGGCGTCCATTCTTCCAAATAAGACATCCTTATTTCTAATAAAGCTTTCAAATATGAATTTTTTCCATACTACCTAGATTTTCTTCATAAGAGGTTTGTTCCTTATTTATACTTGCTTCTTACTTACCCTCGCTCCCTTCTCTTTTCCAAGATCACTCCTTACTTACACTTTCTTCTAAATAAATATTTTTTTGGTAAAACACAATGTGTAATTAATATTTTTTGATAAGTTTTTTCATTGAGTTTACATTGGTTTTTATGAGGGGTCCCAATCCCCTCATACTAAGTGGGGTTTGATCCTTAAACCTCTTAAAGAGAGGTTAAATCCCTTACCACTACATTAAACTTACAACTATAAAAATCATATATAAGTTTGACCATAAACATCTTTTCAATATTTTTAAATTGATATACTAGGTTGAAACATGTCCCACCTATATTACATTGGGACCACACATTAGTCTTAGAACTTTAATTTTTTTGATAAGATTTAAACCTTAATCTCTTTTTCAAAAGTAGAAAAATTTAACCATTAAGATAAACTTATACTGTTTAATAAAGGTTACTCAATATTGAATTTTAGTATAGAAGGTTTCTGCATGGAGAGGATGAGAGGAAGAGAGGCTATGAGGGTGTGAAAGGGTGAACCTCTCTGGTAGAAAAGATTTTTCTCGACTATGGCACTTTGGATTCAGAACTATTTGTGGTGTTCCAGTGGGCTTGGAGCCTACATGGATTGGAGTAGATTCGAATCTCCCTTTTTTAGAGATTCTTGGAAAGGTTCTTCTAGTTCTCGCATCCATGGAGCCCATTCTAGGCGGGGAAAAAGTTTTTATGTTGGCATAGTTTTCATACATGCTTTTGGTTGATGGAGGGAAGTCTGTTGTTTGTAGGTGCGATTCTCGGTTGTACGTTTTAGTTATGTGTAGGATCTTGACTGATCCTATATTTTCTCTATTTGAGAAATTGGATCTCCTTGTGGATCCTAAGGGGTTCTTACATATTATACCTTCCATAGTATTTGGGCTAGGTAGGAAAACTATTCAAAATTCAAATGTTGATGTGAGCAGGATTTTGGTTGTTGGTTGTATTTTGGTTGATCCTACAGATGTTCTACCTAAAAACATGAATCCTATGTTCATGTATTCTACAAAGTTCTTGTAGGCTATCCCTCTACGGGTCTTATGCTAGGGGGGAGAAAGACTCAAATGCTTAATGTTGATGTGAGCAGGGTTTTGGCTACTAGGGGTTCAACAATTGTTCCTAGGGGTATCCTGCCTAAGTTTGTGGATCCGACACTATTGGGTCATTTTATTTAGGTGATATTTGTGTTGGGAGGAAGAAAGTTTCAAATGATATTGGGTGTCGCTAGCCAGATTCTGGATTTGATTTTTTGTCCCCCATATTCTTATCTCGGTGATGGTTTTTTTGTGCTAGAAGATATGGATCTAGCTACTTTCATGGTGGATCCTTATCCTCCCATGTTTGTGGATCTTGGGAAGTCTTCTCAAGAGAAATTTTCCATGGTTTCCTGCTTGGGAAAAAATTATTTTTAAATAACTATTCAATAGAGAATGATATCTTGGTTGATAATGGGTTGTTTGGAATAAGTGTCTTCTAGATGGTTTATTGGATTGGAGCTGGAATTTCTATAATTTTGGCTTTTAAGCTTGATAAATTTGATGTTTAGAAGGGTCTATATCCTTCTATTTTTAGGGGAAATGTGGTTCTCCCTGAAACTATGGTTTCTGGGTTGGGTTGGCTTATTTGGAAATCCTTTCCAACTGGATGCATGTTCACTCCTTTTGGACTTAGGCGAGAAAGTATTTTAAGTTTTGGATTTTAAATTGAGTGGGACCTTGAAGAATGGTGGTTGACAATTAGATTCAATCAAGTTATTGTTTGGTTAGGTGGGAAGGTATTTCAAATTTTGTTTTTAAAAATGAGTGGGAATTTTATGTCTTTTTCAAATTTTATATGAAATGAGTTTTTGGTTGTAAGGTTGGATCTAGAGTCTCTCTTCGATATTTACGTGTTGTTTTGATTTTTTGTTGTTGAAGTTTTAATCCAGATCTTGAGGGATCAAAATCTTTCATTTGATGATACGTTCCTGGATCTTATTGTCAGATCCTTTTGTATCTTGCTCTGCTTCTCTTCTTTATTTCTCTTGTGGATTTTTTTTTAAATCTCTTTTCTGTTGTTAAAGGTTCGAGGACCCTAAAAACTCTTTCATTGGTTTGTAAAAGGTTTGGGGCTCCTTTCAAAACCCCTTCCAAATAATAAAAATTTATATTAAATTTTAATATAATAAAATTATCATGCACCTATCTTAATAATTATATATTAACACTTTTTTTTAACACACTCACACACTCTATTATGGTTGATTTTCTATTATGAAAATTAAAGACCATTGTAGTAACACACGCACACACATCAAACCATGGTTTAAATTTGTGTCTCCCAAAAGAGAACCTAAAAACTTAACCACTTCATTGTTCCAACATAAACAAATAAGGAACAAAGAAGTCTTCGGGAACATCTTTGAATGCAAAAAATCCATCTTGAAATGTCTTCAAGAGATAGAAAAAAGAATCAAAGTTGGAGATCACTGTGCAGGCACCAAAGAAGAAGAGAGGAATATCCTAGCAGAGTATCATAACATCATTACAAGGGAAGAAACCTTCTGGAGGCAAAAGTCCAAGGATATTTGGATCAAGGAAGGTGACTCTAACACTAGATTCTTCCATGCCTCCACCATGCGGCATAGAGGATCTAACAAAATCAGAGAGGTTGACTGCATTAATGGATCCACCACAAAGGACATTGTAGAGATAAGGGCTGAGGTGGTGACTTTCTTCCAAGATTTACTGGGAAACCCTCTTGAGAGTGATCAGCTTACCCAAGCTGAGCTCCTGGCCAACATTCCAAGTAGTGTCTCTCAAGAGGCTAATACCAAACTCATGGAACCTTTCTCCTCTGAGGAGATTAAGGAATCCCTCTTTTCCATGCAACCTGACAAAGCCCCAGGGGCGGATGGGTTTCCACCTTGTTTTTACCAAACCATGTGGGATGTAGTAGGGGAGGATGTGTGTAAAGCCATCAGAGAGATTCAATCGGCTAGAGATGTCCATCGTAGTTTCAATTCTACCTTTCTGGCTCTCATTCTGAAATCCTCCATTTGTAGAACCTTTTCTGACTACAGACCCATAAGCCTCTGTAATGTCTTCTACAAAATTCTGACCAAGGCCATGGCTAATAGGTTTAAGCTCATCCTCCCTCTTCTCATTGATTTGTGCCAAGGTAGTTCGATGAAAGGCAAGAACATCCTGGATGGGGTTATTATGATTCATGAGACCCTTCACTCGGCCTCCATGGCTAAAAATGTTGCCTTGTTCCTCAAGCTCGATATGAATAAAGCCTTTGATAGAGTGGATAGAGAGTTCCTCTATGCGATTCTCCTGAAGTTTGGTTTTCACCCTCTCTGGGTTGACCTCATCCATAGTTGCATCTCCACCCCCTGTTTCTCCGTCCTGGTTAATGGATCCCCAGCAGAATATTTCCAAAGTGACAGGGGCCTTCATCAAGGAGACCCCTTGTCCCCTACTCTTTTCATCATTCTGGCAAAGGCCCTGGGGAGAGCTCTCAAGGAGGTGCTTCGGTGGTGAAAGGTAACTGGCATCCTACCTACCTCGGGTATTGAAGCAATTGCCCACCAGCAATTCATGGATGATACTCTTATATCCACCAATGCTTTAGTAGCTCACGCTAGATACATCAAGAGGATCCTCTCCCTCTACGAACGAGCATCCAGTCAGAAGGTGAACTACATTAAAAGTAAGCTTTTATTCATCAACACCCTGGTGAGGTGCTAGGTTCGGATAGCCAAGATCTTGGGTTGCTCTATCGATTCTCTTCCTACAACCTATCTCGGCCTCCCCCTGTTTTGTGGTAGGACCAAGGAGGGTATGTGGAACATGGTGATGGAATGCATCCATAAAAAAATATCCATCTGGAAAGGCAAGTTTCTGTCCCAAGTTGGTAAGGTTACCCTCACCAAGGCTTGCCTCCAAGGAATCCTAACCTATTTTATATCTATTTTTAGGCTGCCACCCTTGGTCCACAGTAAGATTGAGTAGATTTAGAGGATGTTTCTATGGTCAGGAAACGACGACAAGTCCATGATCCCCCTGGTGGCCTAGGAAACTATGTGCAAAAGCAACGAACAAGGTGGTATTGGCTTAAGAATGATGGGGATGATGAACCTCGCACTGTTTGCTAAGCATGCTTGGAGGATCATGATAATGACAGCGGATTGGATTAAAATTGTCAACAAGAAATACCTGACCAACCTTTCTCTCCTCGATGATGGTATTCCCATGGGAGGGTCAGCTTTCTGGAAGGCCATGATCCAAACACGGTAGCTGATTATGGATGGTGGCAGGTGGATCATTGGATATGGTCAGAGTATAAATTTTTGGAAGGACATATGGATCTTGGAGGACCCTCTCATCCAACAAGCAGATGTGGGTCGTCTTAGAGCCCAGATGGATCCCAACTATGAGCAGAAAGTGGTTGACTACATTGTTTGGAGGAACGGATCCCCACAGTGGAGGAACATCGATGTGGGTGGACATATTGAGGATGTCACAACTCTCTCCTCTCTCCTCCAAGTGACTATCATCCCTTCCAATGGAGGACCTGACCGTATGGTTTGGAGAGGAACGGATAGCGGAGCTTTCTCGATCAAGTCTGCTTACGACTTCCTGCATACTAGTCCTAAGGCAAATTTCCCCTACAAGCTGGTCTGGAGAAAACATTTGATCCCCAAGGTAAAATTTTTCTCTTGGATCACTTTCCAAAACAAAGCCCTCACTATTGATAACCTCCATAAAAGGGGCTTCGCCATCCCAAATAGGTGTTACATGTGTAAGTCAGCTTGTGAGTCTTCTGACCACCTTTTCTTGCATTGCTCCTTCACCAGTTCTGTCATTGGCATCATTCTTTCCACCTTCCAGATTCAATGGAATCCTCCCAAGTCTATAAATGAGGCATTTTTCCAATGGACCAATCCCTTCTGAAACCTAAAGCTTCATTTCCTATGGATTGCTTGTTTTCACCATTTTATATGGCAGATTTGGTTGGAACAAAATGGCCAGGTGTTTGGAAGTCCTCCTAGGGATCCTCCCTCCATTGCCTATAGAGCCATGGCATTTGTTGTAGAAAACTCCAAGCTTATCCCCAATCCAACTCCTAAAGGTAGTCTTGAGGCAGATATTTTTAGGACTTTCAAGCTTGATGGGGATCATGATCCCCAAGAGGATCCGGTTTCATCTAGGAAGGAGGTTAGATGGGTCAGGCCTCCTAGAGGGTAGTAAAAGCTAAATTTTGACAGAGCCGCCAGAGGCAATCCAGGTCTAGCGGGAGCAGGCGGTGTTGTAAGAGATCATAGTGGGAGACTAATCCTTCCATATTGTGAAGCCTTGAGGACCCATACCAATCATGTTGCGGAAGCTAGGGGGATCCTACGGGGTCTTAAGCTCATCTCGAAGGATCCTCGTCCTCTAGTGATTGAAGGGGACTCGATGAATATTATAAATTACATGCTTAACTCCAAAAGTCCATCTTGGAAGGTGGCCAACGTCATATCTGAGGCTAGGAACCTCCTCCTCCGATGCAACCTCTTTCATGTCCAACACACTTTCAAGGAGGGTAACGGTCTTGTTGACCACATGGTGAACAAAGGGCTTATGTCCACCTGTCTCATCATTTGGCATCAAAATTTCTTGGCAGACATGGAGAGGGCTGCCAACCAAGATTATGTTTATGAAGCCACCTAGGAGGAAATTGACTCACCCCATGCCACATGTCTTATATTTAGCTGGATGCCTTTGTGAGGTTGATTCAGGCAAGGGCGATAATGACGAATGTGTCCCAAGGTTCATCGGTGGACGGTCTAGCCCTTTTAGAAATGATATCCCTAAACATGGCACAAAAGGGATTGTCATCAGCTCGATTGTCAAATCTTTGTGCATTCCTGAGCATATTTTTTTGCCCAAGGGAGGCTTCTCATTGGTCAGGTCTCTGGGCCCATTGGGAGGTGGCTCCGGTTCCCCTTTTTCAACAAGCCTACCTGTGAGATCATTAATGGGTATAGTGATTGTGGGCACACGTGGCAACAGCGTGAGAAGAGTGCCATCTCAGACTTGTCCTCTATCATCTTTTCATTTTTATTACCACCTCGGACAATTATGGGCTGCTCTGCATGCCATCACGTGTATCATCATCAAGCATCCAAGGCTTGGGTCCTTTTAATTGCCCTTGTCATCGGGTCTTTTTCATTGCTGGTGTTTATGTTCTCAGTCCTTTATCTCTGGTGCGTCATCCCTTCCTTTCACTGGGGGCTCTGCCTAACCTTTCTATTACCATGGCCACTCCCTTCATTGAACCAGTCGATCTCTCCTTGTGTAACAAAGCGTTGACCTTTATGAAAGATAAGGTTTTGGTTCCTTTTCTTGAGAAATTCCAAGGACCCGAGAAAGATATTACTCGAGGCTTTATTGATACCTAGAATAAAGGTGAAGTCATTGTTTGAGGATTACACTTTCGAATCTCTGTCGAACTTCTTTTTGATGTCATGGGTCTAGCGGCCACTGGTCACATCATTCGAAGTGACAACCATAATTGGGCTGAGGAATTGGACCAATTCCCAGACAAAGGGCATAATTTGGGTTGGGATAAGTCTACCTTGTTTCGATCGAATCTTTCAGAGCCTTGGAACCTCACCATGATTCATATATTATAGTATATAACCTGTGACGATCCCGAAAAACCTCTCCAAAGTTTCCATATCAGCTTTGTAAACCACCTCAGAGATGCCAAGAAAGTTTGTATCCCTGATTACCTAGTGTATTCCCTGGGTTTGGCTGTGATTTACCATCATGTCTCTGCAAATTGTCCTCCCCCCTAGGTGGTGTAGTCTTTGGCATGCCAGGCCCTGGCTAACCCTTCATTTGGGCATGAGGAGCGGGTTTCCAGCCCATCTCGAAACTCTTCTCTGGGAGATGATAAGTAGTCTTCATTCAAAGGGCCCTCTCGTAGCTGACCAACCAAGAGTAGGGCGACTGGTGATATTCCTACTCCTGTCTGGGCCTCTCAATTCTTGAAGAAGGTCAATATCAAGAAAGAGAACCCGTCGTAACAGATCAGTTTGGATACGAAGAGTGAAGTGGAAGGTTTGTCATCTCAACTTCTTTTGGATATGACAGCTAACATCTTGGCGACCACAAATGCGATGGTAAGGATCCTGAAACGCCACAAGGGGCGACAGGCCCAAGAGGACTAGGAGGAACCTGAAGCATGACGGAGGAACCTTGGAAGTGTATCATTTTTTAGTTTAGTATATCCGTGTTAGGCCTGAAATGGCTTTTTTTGTGGGCACGTGAGAATTAGGAGCAATAGGAAAATGCATAAATAGTATATTCAACATTGGAAACATAAGAATTACAAAGTTTAAATAGTGGTTGATTAAACAACCTTAGGGAATATAGCATAAGTTAGGAAAATAAGAAGAATAGGGAGGAAAGGAGAAAGGGAATTTGGTGTTGTCCGCCTTGTCGCCCATGTCGTCCAATCTGCCCAGTCAGCTGTCGTCCAAGTCAAACTACCTGCCCAGTCATCTACTTTCCAAGGAGGTAAAAGGGTAAGATCCAAAGCTTACCATTGCAAACATATTTTTTACTCCTTTTAACTAGATTAATTTCCAACATTCTCCCCCTAAAATTTGAGAGGACTGACTATACAGTCTCTCAGCTTTATATATTGAGCTTTAGCTATACCTTTGGTGAAGATGTCTACAATATTATCCAAAGTGCTATAATATTGAAGCTCAACTATCTATTGTTCCACCATATCTCGAATGAAGTGATACTTCATCTGCTATGGTGGACTGGATTGTATGCCAACTGAATGGCACTTATGTTATCACAATACAGTTGAGTTGGACCGCTTTGATTTTCTCCAATCTCTTCAAGAACTTTTCTCAACCATAGGGCTTGAGTACTAGCATGTGTAATGGCTATATACTCAGCCTCAGTTGATGACAATGATACAACATTTTGTTTCTTGGAACTCCATGTAATTAGTCCTAATCCTAGACTAAAACAATTTATTGATGTACATTTCCTATCATCTATATTGCTGCCCCAATCACTGTCACTGAAGCCAACTAATTTCACATAATTACATTTATGGTAATGGATTCCAAAATCCAATGTACCTTTTACATATCTTAAGATTCTTTTAGTTGCTTGTAGATGCAGCTCAGATGGACTAGCCATAAACCTTAAAACTATAGAAACAACATATTGAATATCGGGCCTTGTGTTGGTGAGAAACATCAGACTCCCAACCATGCTTTTGTAAGTGGTCATGTCAACCTTTGATGCTCCACCGTCCTTTCTTAATTGGATCCCATGTCCAGTTGGAGTTGCAATTGATTTGCACTGCTCCATGGCAAATTTCTTGATCATGTCTCGAGCATACTTGTGTTGACATATGAAGATCCCTTTATTTTATTGATGCACTTCCATCCCTAGGAAGTATCGCATTAAACCAAGATATTTCATCTCAAACTATTTCATCATGGAGTTTTCGAACTCCATATTCATTTTATTGTTACTACCTATAAATATTAGATCATGCACATACAAACAAACTATGATAATGTCTTCACTTTTGCTTCTCGTGAATCCATACTTGCTGAAATAGCCATCAATGCATGAGTACCAAGCTCTTGGTGCTTGCTTGAGGCCATAAAGTGCTTTCTTCAATTTGTAAACAAGGTTCTCCTTTCCCTGTTCTTGAAAACCTTAAGGTTGTTGAACATAAACCTCTTCTATCAAGTATCTATTTAGAAAAGCACTTTTCACATCCATGTGTTGAACATTCCATCCTTTATGGGTTGCTAAGGAAAGAACCGATCTGATTTTTTCTTGTCGTACAACAGGAGCAAAGGTTTCCTCATAGTCAAAGCCAAATTTTTGAGTAAAACCTTTTTCTACTAGTCTCGCCTTATGCCTCTCAATGCTTCCATCAACATTTTACTTGGTCTTGTAGACCCATTTACATCCAACACATTTTTTTTTCCTTTGGGTAGCTTTACTAGCTCCCATGTATCATTATTTTTTATAGAGGTTATTTCCTCTTTCATGGCTTCTTACCATACATTTTGAGTATAAGCCTTCTCATAGCTAGTTGGTTCTAGTTGTGTACTAGCCAATAAAGCATAATTGACTACATCTCCCCTAGGATCATGGGAGTCATCATCCCCATACAATTGCAAATTTTTAAGTTGCTGCAAAACTTTATTCATTTCACTAGCTTGGCTTCTAGTGAATCTTCTCTTGAAATTCTGATCCAACATTTGAAAAGATGGATGATGTTGTAATGTTCTTTTGCTTATCGATGGAGAGTCTCTATCAATTTCCATCGGTGAAGAACTTATTGATATCTGTGGAGAAGGACTTGGAGTGGCGGTTGAAGTACTTGATGTAGTACTCCTGCTTGGGCTTGGAGGGGGTGGTGTGCCTTTGCTTTTCTTTGGAGACACATGTTGTACCTGTGAAGAACTTACATCTTGGGACTCATCATCAACAAAAATTATTTGATGACCCCATTCTCCCCCTTCATCAAAAATTACATCCCTGGAGAGTATAACTTTATGAGTCTTGGGATTGTAGAGTCTATATGCCTTTGTAGACTCACAATACCCTAAAAATATACAAGCTTGACTCTCTGGATCAATATTCTTCCTTTTCTCATTAGTAATGTGTGCATATGCTAAAGAACCAAACACTTTGAAGTGCTTTACATTAGGTTTCTTTTCATACCACCCCTCATAAGGAGTGACACCATCTAAACTAGAAGTAGGACTTCTATTTAGAATATATACACTGGTTCTTACAACCTCTACCCAGTACATATGAGTTAGATGCTTAGTCTGAAGCATCGATCTCGCCATTTCAACTATGGTGTGGTTCTTTCTCTCGGCCACACCGTTTTGTTGTGGGGTATAGGTAGTGGTGAATTACCTTTTAATACCACTTGCTTTACAATATTTCAAGAATGCTTTTGAGGAGTATTCACCTCCTCAATCTGTCCTAAGACATTTTACATAATTTCCACTTTGATTATCTACATTGTTTCTAAAATCTATGAAGCAATCAAAAGCTTCATCTTTATGTTTCAAAAAATAAATCCAACACATTCTAGAGAAGTCATCTATGAAAGTGAGAAAATAAGAATAGTTTTCGAGACTCTGTGTTTGCATTGGTCCACAAATGTCTGAATGTACTAACTGAAGTGGATAGTTGGCTCTCCATGCTTGTCCTTTTGGAAACTTCGACCTTGAGTGCTTTCCCAAAGCACATCCTTCATAGACCTCCTTTTATTCATTGATTTTGGGAAGTCCTATCACCATAGCTTGAGAAGTGAGAAGTTTCAAGCTAGCGGAATTAAGGTGACCATATCGCAAGTGACAAAGCACACTTGGATTTGTTATAGCTACATTTTCAAGTTGAGCTCCTCCTGTCTCATCAAATTTGAGAGGGAATAACCTATTCTTGGTCATGGGAACCTGTGTGATGACATGATTACAATTATTTTTATCAAAAATGATACATTGTCCTTCATCAAATACAAGCTTGTAATTGTTTTCCATCATTTGTCCAACGCTTAGCAGATTGTGTTGGAGATTTGGAGTGTAATAGATGTCATGCACTTTCTTTAGTCCTTCTTTTTTTGGAACCTCCATGGCTCTAATACCCTCTACTTGCAATGTCTTATCATCCCCTAATTTTATTTGGGATTTATAAGTGGAATCTAGAGTAGCAAATAAATGTTCTTTGCCACTCATGTGGTTTGAACAACCAGTATCCAGAATCCATGTATCATTTAGATTGTGTTCTGACCATCCATATGAAAGAAAAATATTAGAGGTATCATCTTCTTCTCCATAATTACCATATTGACTATTGCTGCCTTGTGAAGATTTTGACCAACAGTTGTGAGTGAAGTGACCTGGCTTGCCACAGTTGAAATAAGTTGATTTTGACTTGTCACTTCCTCACCCTTGATTTCCACTTTGTCCTTGATTTCCTCCTCAATTTTGATTTCCACCTCTTTGTTGATTGCCTCCTCTATATGAGTTGCCTCCTTTGTTGGAATTGCCTCCTCTATTCTGGTTGCCTCCTCTATTTTGATTGTCTCCTCTGTAGTTGCTTCTGCCTCTACCTCTTTGCTTGCCTCTGCCTTGACCTCTTCCCTATCCTCTTCCATTGTTTTCATTGGAAGTGAAGGCCTTATCATCACCTCCATAGCTGGTTGAAGGAATTTCAGGAAACCTCTCTTCATGTGATAGTAACGATTTGATTAATGCATCGAATGTTAAAAGGAAAAGATCTTTGGATTCTTCTATAATTATGGGAATATGGTCCCATTTCTATATAAGTGTTCGCAACAATTTTGTTACAATTGTCTCAGGCGTGATTTTTTCGCCTAGTGTAACCATTTTATCCACAATTGCTTTTACTCTAACACAATAATCATCGACTTTTTCATCATCTTTCATTCAAAGATTTTTAAAATCTCTCTTCAGTGTTTGAAGCCTTACCTGCTTCACTTGATTACTACCTTGGAATCCATCACTCAATGCTTTCCATGCATCTTGTGCAGTTGTACAAGTGGTGATTCTAGAGAATATGCTTTTCTCCAATGCAGCTTGGAGATGAGAAAGAGCAGAAGAGTTGCTCTTTTTCTCTTATTTTCGTGTTTTCTTGTTTGCGGCACTTAGTGTTGTCCAATCTGAGGGTTTTGTGTAGCCCTCTTCTATTATGTCCCACAAACCTCTTCTTATGAGCAAGGTCTTCATATTTATAGACCAATACTCATAGTCATAATCGTTAAATTTTGGTATAGGTAAGCTATTGTGTGAGGCCTAAGTTACCAAAAAACTCTCTTTATTTCATGGTTACAATAAAGTACTTTGTTGTTTGAAAGAAGGAAATAAGAAGAAGGAAGAAAGAAGAGATTACAAACTTAAGTCAAATCTGACTTGTTCTACTCTATCATTCATTGCTTATTCCTCTTGATGTGGGGATGCTATCTCTTGATTCACAAAATTATTTGCTACTTCTTCTTCGTTGTCACTTATCAATATTATTTATGGTGATTCTGGTTCTAATATTTCCACTAAAATATTGTAGTGTGTATACTCTGATTCTTGTGGTGTAGCTTGTACGGATTTTGATTGTTCAAATTGACTCCCGAATGAGTTGTCTTCAAAGTCTGCCTCATACCCTAATTCAAGATGCCTTTGATGTGCTATCACTGCATTTTGAAGTTGGCTAAACACAATGTTGAGCCCATAACCACTTTTTCATCAAACCTCTCTGCACCTTCTCTTGTTATAATTGCACATAAGGCATGATAACAACCATTTGGTCTTATCATCAATGCCTCTTTACAATTTGTCAATTTGGATCTTTTGTCTCTTTTACAAAAAAAAACTAAGCCTCTTAATATTATTACACAAAAGTTCTACAGTTTATGATTCCTTGAATCAAGTGAAAAATTTATCCTTCAATTACAATAATTGTCTCTTAGACAATGTCTTTCTTTCTTATATGATATATATTAAAAAATATATATTACTATTTAATAGATTAAAAATAATTGCTTTAAAAAAACTTTAGAAAAGCAATTATAGTTAATATATTAAATATAATATAATTAATTTTAATAATAATATATAAAAAAACTTTATATAAAAAATTTATCCTTCGCAGGAATCGAACCCGTGACCTGTTTCATGCAATAATTCGTCCTAACCAACTCAGATACCACTGCCAATGAGAACCCAAGGGCAAGATTACAAGTATATTCTGTTTTGGATCTGATTTCAACAAAAATAAAAAAAAATCAAGCTTTCACTGTCGTTGGGTTTCAAACCCGCGACCTGCAGGAAGGCGGGCATCTTATGGCTGGCTCCACGAGCCAGTCGAGTTATGCGGCTCGACGGGAAGGCAAGGAAAGCTTACCTTCCTTATACTTCTCTCGGTCATGCTTTAATTAAAAAAAATTGGGATTTTTGTCCCACATCGACCATGCGGAGGGCGATGAAGGTGTTTAAAACCTTCAACGAGCGAATACTCACTCGATTGCCTTCGGGCAATCAGTGATCACCCTTTTACCTCCTTCTTGAGCAATCTCTCCTTGGCACGTTGCTTTCTTTGAGCCTGTTGTCTATTACCACATTGCTTGTCCTCCTTCTACCACGTAATTGGTCCTTCTGCCACGTAATTGGTCTACGTCAGTTCTGAGTCATCCAGTCTATGTCAGCCTTGTTCTCCTCTCACCACATGGCGCTCTCCAGTTGGTTCTTATGAGTTGCTCCTCCTCACGTGTTTGTTGTGCATGCCTGCTCTAGACCTCACCTCGATTCATGATCATGGGCCTTCCTCACCTCGGATTACGTGCTATGGGCCCCACTCAACCTTGCCTCGATGCTCATGCTGCCTGGTTCCTCCACCTCGATCCTCGGGCCTGGTTCCTCCATCGATCTCGATTCTAGATCCCTCTTCGGCTTTGGCTCTAATACTAGATGTGGGCACATGAGAATTAGGAGCAATAGGAAAATGCAGAAATATTATATTCAACCTTGGAAACATAAGAATTACAAAGTTTAAATAGTGGTTGATTAAACAACCTTAGGGAATATAGGATAAGGTAGGAAAAGAAAAAGAATAGGGAGGAAAGGAGAAAGGGAATTTGGTGTTGTCCGCCTTGCCGTCCAATCTGCCTAGTCAGCTGTCATCCAAGTCAAACTACCTACCCAGTCAGCTATCGTCCAAGGAGGTAAAAGGGTAAGATTTAAAGCTTACCGTTGCAAACAAATTTTTTACTTCTTTTCACTGGCTTGATTTCCAACATTTTCTATTACCTTTTTGTTATAGCTCGTACCATTCCATCAGTGGGATGGACTCCCCTATAGCCCACGAGGCCTTCTTTGATATTTTGGTAAGTATTATGAAAGTTTTTGCTATAACAACCCAGGAGGCTCATTCTGGTGTTAAAGGCCACGACCTATATTGTTATAAGGTTTTGGGATCCTCTTAAAAAAACCCACTTATAAATATAAAAACCAGCTTACCAAAAAAAAATAAAGATTAAAAAAGTGATACCAAACCTTTGTCTTAACCATGAATGTTGGACTTCATCACAATTAAAAATAAGATAAATATCAGAGATCTCTTCCACTATTTGGTTCACTTATAGTTCTGCTTCTGGCTATTCAATACAAACATGTTTTTTATATACAAGGTGTTTTTTACTTGGCCTATCTTGGTAAGAATTTATTCCAGTGAAGGAGACCTAGAGGGGCTTGAGATTAGAACTGTTGACCTCAAGACGAGATCATGACTAAAGGGATTGAGATCCTTTCAAAAAAATTATAAATTTTAACCCAAAAGAGATAGGCTAGTTGATAACGGTTAAATTCTTGCGAGTAGGCTGCTCCATTTTGATTCCATGGACAAATGGGGTTTCCTAGACAAATGGGGTTTTGTAGATTTCATCCTTACCAAACAAACTAGGGTTTATAGTAATGATGTCCAAGATCGGGCAAAATGTGTTACCAGTTCCCTTATAAAAAAACAATAATTTTTTTTTCCTTCTTCCATAAATGTTATATGTTAAGGATACCGATAAGCATAACAAAACCATCAAATTTAGAGGTATGGTTTTTTTTTTTTTCTTTTTTTCATATACTAGAGGAATAGATAACTCGTTACATTTTCATCACTTTTTCGTGAGTTTGAATCTTGCTCATTTTTGCCACTATAACCTCCAATTGCGTCGAGTAAATTTTTTAACGTAGCCAATGATGTTGTTTTTTGTTGCCACTATAACCTCCAATTGCATCGAATATAGTTGATGACGCTGACGTGATACGCCCTCCAATACTACAAGGCTTTGAGATTTGAACCAAAGTTACCAAATACAGTTCATTGTAAAAAAATAAAGGTTAATTTCAAAATTTTAGATTTTATCAAATAATATATATAATTATTATTATATAGTTATAATATAACAGAGGTAGAACGTTTCATTCCTATATAATTAATTAAAAAAATATTTATCCAGTTACAATTCAAGTTCAATAATTTTCTTTTACATTTCTATATAGCCAATTAAAAAATAATACAACTACAATTTGAGTTCATTAATTTCCTTTTACAATAAAAATATATAAGGAGACAAACTTTCTAAATTTCAAGTCAGTTTTTGAACCATGATTCCCTTTTCGTGGTCAAAAAAGCAGTATAGAGCTTTAATCCTAATAAGAAAAATATCAAGTTTGAGGTTGTCCTTAGAGAACACCCCAACTATACGTCATTGGCATTTCATATCAATAACCTGAGTTTTGAATCATGAGGAGGGAGGCCCCTTATTGTTATACCTACAGGAGTGTGGCCCCAATTATCATTCATTGTACTTCATATTACTTCAACAAAAAAAATTGAGAATATGAAATTTTGAAGTATGGTAGATTTTAATTAATAATAATTTAAAAATAAATAAAATTTAATTTAATAAACTTAAATTTAAAAAAAGTATTCATAGTAACGGCATCCAAGATAAGACAAAAGGTGTTACCAATTCCCTTATAACAAAAAACAATATCCATTTCTTTTTTTCTTCTTCCATAAATGTTATATGTTAAATATACCGACAAGCATAACGAAACAATCAAATTTAGAGGTATGTTTTTTTCGTATACTAATACTAATGAAATCGGTAACTCGTTATATTTTTTATCACTTTTTCATGAGTTCCAGATATTGGTCATTGTTGTCACTATAACCTTTAGTTGCATCGAGTAAAAATTTTAACGTAGTCAACGACGCTTACGTGATACACCCTCTAATACTACGAGGCTCTGAGATTTATTATATAGTTATAGTATAACAAAGGTAGAATGTTTCATTTATATATAACTAATTAAAAAATAATTATCCAATTACAATTCAAGTTCAATAATTCTCTTTTACATTTCTATATAACCAGTTGAAAAAATTATACAACTAGAAGTTGAGTTCATTAATTTCCTTTTACAATAAAAATATAAAAAGAGATAAACTTTCTAAATCTCAAGCCAGTTTTGAACCACGGTTCCCTTTTGATGGTTAAAAAAGCAACGTGGAGCTTTAATCCTAATAGGAAAAATATCAAGTTTGAAGCTATGAGTCCCTAGGGGACACCCCAACGATATGTTTGTTGGCATTTCATCTCAGTGACCTGAGCTTGAATCACAAGGAGGGAGGCCTCATTCGTTCTACTTAGTATTACTTCAACAAAAAAGTTTGAGGGTATGAAATTTTAAATTATGATAGATTTTTAATTATTAATAATTTAAAAAATAAATGGAATCTAATTTAATAAACTTAACTTAAAAAATATATATTCAGAGAAAATTATTAAGTTATCTATAAGTAATGATGCTATTTGAAAAGTACTCGTGCATGGAAGAGTGATAACGAGCATTTTATCTCAGGTGAGTTCTGACGGGAATGTATCGAGTGCGACAGCGACAGGGAACCTTGAACCAGGTGAGATCCCCATATTTGCTATAGGGGAGGGCACTGATGAGTCAGATGTTGATGCTAAAATGAACATTTTCACTAAGCAGGAGAAAGACTCGGGGAAGGACCCCCTAGACAAGAACAAGGACTATCCCAAGGTAGGGGCGACCAGCACTGGACCCTCAGGTTCTGCATCTTATATTGAAAATTTCACGAGTACCAAATCACAAAAATCTACCAAGGATCGAAGCCCTTTGATAGGGGTCAAAGAAGAATTAGTGATTCCAAAAACCCTAATGGCCAAATATATTTCCCTAGAATATATTTCTCTGATTGATAAGTTCATGGGTGATAGACCGAACATGGAATTCATTCGACGGTGGGCCACTACCAGGTGGAAAGTTTTAGGGAATCTTGAGATTGTAGCTCTCCCTAGAGGGTTCTTTCAAATCCGTATTAACAATATCAAAGATGCAACTCGCATTTTAATAGGGGGGCCATGGTGTTATGGGAAGAAGAGTTTGTTTATTCGCAGATGGGGGAAAAAATTCACTGTTGAAACTCAAAGCATAAATTTTTCTCCAGTATGGGTTCATCTTTCGGGACTCCCTAGCCAATTTTGGCATGAAG
Organism: Wollemia nobilis; assembly: GCA_028583015.1. Taxonomy (NCBI): domain Eukaryota; kingdom Viridiplantae; phylum Streptophyta; class Pinopsida; order Araucariales; family Araucariaceae; genus Wollemia; species Wollemia nobilis. The sequence goes on along the minus strand of JAQPPZ010000853.1, from coordinate 2,007,374 downwards.
ACATCCTGCAAGGAATAGGTAGATACATAGGGGAAATGGTGGCCATGGATTCAACCACCAAAGCTCACACTAGGTTGAATCAAGCCAAAATATGCGTCAACACAAATCTTGATTCCTAGCTCTCAACTCGAATCAATCTAGTCTATGGTTTCTTCCACCACTGCCAGGCCATAGAGTATGAATACAAGCTAACTTTCTGCATCGAATGTCAAACTCAAGGACACCTCAAGTCCCACTACCCCTTGCTTAGACCACAGAAGGAGGTATATTTTGGCAACCATATCTATAGGAACCAAGGGTTTCGCTTCCCTAGGAAGCCCCCAATGTAAAAGAACAAGCAAATCTATAGTAGAAACCCTCATCAGAAAGCACCATGGCAAAACCCTATGACAAACAAAGGAAATCAAAAAGTGTAGCCAAAAAAATTAGAGGACCAAGCTTAGGTAAGCTCCTTATTCGCTCATCCTAATCAATTTGATATTCCAAGAAATATCACCCACTCTGATTCAAAAATAAATGAAGGGTTATTCACTCAACAAGAAAATGATATGTTAGATCCAAATATCGACCTCCAAATCCTCGTCATCGAAGAAATTTTGCAGTATCCCCTTCCCACCAGTAGCCATGTCTTATCTCCAGTCATGCTAGCTTCCCTTGATCCCCCCTGAAAATATTCTTTCCCATGAAGCTGTCAAGAAAACAAAAGTAGATTTCAGTCCCAAAAATACTCGAAGCTCCAAAAAATCCTGTGTCAATGTTGGCAATGACAAGAAAAGGAGAAGGCCCAATATCCAAGAGCAAATAAGAAGCCAAACTATCGAGGACATAGCCAACGGAGTCCAAACAACCCTTGTACCTAAAATGTTTACTCACCCGAAGGAAGATCCCAAATTACCCAAACCCCTTGTGCAGTAGTCAAAAGAGGGCAAGAAATCATCTAAAGTTTCCATATGAGGATATTCTCATGGAATGTGAGGGGCCCCAATAGTGCAGCCAAGTAGAGGTTGGTTAGCATTGTAGAAAATAAACCAAACCAACAATCCTCATTATTAAAGAGACCAAGTTAGATCAGTCAAAAGCATGCAAGGCGGGCAACACCATTTGGAAAAATAGTGGAAGAATTTTCAGTCCCAACCAAGGTCCATTTGGGGGTCTTTTGTGCCTTTGGAATCCAGATAAAGTGGATGGTATAGTAATATCATCCTCAGATAGAGTTATAAATATCATGTATTTTGCAAAGACAAGGATCAATGTTTGATTCTGTCTAATATCTACACCCCAAACAATCCCCTCAGCAGGAGTTCCTTTTGGGACCAACTAAGTCAAATGAGGCAGGCTTTCAAAATTTTCCTTTGGGTTTTGGCTGGGGATTTCAACTCCCCCCTTTACCCGTCAGATAAGGCAGGAGGCAATGACATTCCTACCAAAAGTATTCAGGACTTCCATGGTTTTATCACTGAGAATAACTTAATGGATATCCAGATGCACGAAGCTCAATTCACATGGAATAATAGAAGAATAGGGAACAATCTGATCCAAGTTAAGCTAGACAGATTATTTCTATCTTAAGAAGCCATACCTATGTTTGGCGATTCCTCCCTCACTTCCCTACGCAAAATCAGATCGGATCACAGTCCTCTCCTGTTTGAATCTAACAAGCCTCCAGTTTTTATGACCCCTTTCATACTCAAGGCAATGTGGGTTCTCCACCCAGATTTATGTAATCAAATTATAGTGTGGTGGCAACAGCAGGTGGACGGATCCCCCATTGCTCAAGTTACCCAAAAACTCAAAATAATCAAAGACCACATCAAAATTTGGAACAAGAAAGTGTTTGGTAATATTTTTGAAAATAAGGAGCAAATCACCAACAAGCTCAAAGCCATAGAAGAGAAAATTTAGAAAGGGCAGATGAGCATACAAATTAGGAATGAAGAGAAATTGCTCCTTTCTAATTACCACAACATTCTGGCCAAGGAAGAAATGTATTGGAGACAAAATTCTAGAGCCCTACGGCTCAAGGACGGGGACTCAAACACAATTTTTTTCCATGCTTCCAGTCTTCATGATAAAATCTCCAATAAGATCAAGGAGTTAATAAACAGTGATGGCACAAGTCTGAGAGACATCCACCTCATCATAAATGAAGCAGTCACCTTCTATGAAAAAATATAGGGAACAAATTCCACTATTTTCAAACAGGCCCAGGATTAGCTTCTTCAGCATATTCCAAATCTGGTATCCCCTAAAATGAACGACATGCTCATCAAGGACCTTATCGATGAAGAAATAAAGCAGGCTCTTTTCTCCATGGACCTTGATAAAGCTACGAGGCTTGATGGCTTCTCCCCCATGTTTTTTCAAACTTACTGGGATATCATAGGGTTTGACATTTACAAAGCCATTATTCACATGCAGAATTCTAAAGCCATCCCTAGAAGCACCAACTCCACCTTCATTGTCTTAATCCCTAAATGCCCTGAGTGCAAATCCATGAATGACTATAGACCCATCAATCTATGTAATGTCATATACAAGATTCTTTCCAAAGCCCTAACAACAAGACTCAAAGAAATACTCCCGCCAGGGTAGCTCGATCAAAGGAAGGTCCATTCATGATGGCATAATCACCCTGCATGAAGTCCTCCACTCAGCTTCCCAAAAAAATAAAGCAACCTTTTTTCTAAAATTAGATATGAGTAAGGATTTTGACCGAGTAAACAAGGATTTCCTGCTGGTTGTTCTTCAAAATTTTGGTTTTCACAGGGAATGGATAAATGTAATCAGAGGTTGCATATCCAACCCTTATTTCTCAGTCTTGGTTAATGGATCACCCACAAGTTAAATCCCTAGCGGTAGAGGCATCAAGCAGGGAGACCCCTTGTCACCCATCCTTTTTATAATACTCGTTGAATCTCTAGTAAGAGCACTTAAGAGTGTTGTCAGTGAGAAAACTATCACAGGGATCAGGGCTGCCTCGAGTCTAAACCCACTATCACACCAGCAATTTGTGGATGACACAATACTCGCTACCTATGCTTCAGTAGTGGATGCCAAGATGATCAAAAAAACTCTTGATTTATATAAGAAAGTGGTTGGGCAAGAAATCAACTATAATAAAATACCCCCCTTTCTAGGTAGATTAAAATTAGGCATATTCTTCAATGTAGCATTGGTGAGTTCCCTACTCGCTATCTGGGGCTTCCTCTTTTTTACAATCATCCCAAATTATCCATGTGGAGTCATCCCAAAGGATAAACAAAAAGTTGGCTAGATGGAAAGGAGCTTTTCTAACCCAAGCAGGTAAAATCACTCTTACCACAACATACCTCCAAAGTATCCCAACCTATTTCCTCTCAGTATTCAAAGCTCCTGCTTCAGTTTGCACCCAAATTGAGCAAATACAAAAAATATTCTTATGGGGAGGTACAGAGGAGAAGCAAAATAATAATATGGTTAGATGGAAAAATGTTTTTAGGCCAAAAAACCAAGGGCGTTTGGGACTTATAAGAATCAAGCATATGAACATTGCTCTACTGGCTAAGCAAGCCTAGAAAATTCACACAAGTTTCAATGCAGAATGGGTGTCAATAATATAGAGGAAATACCTTCAGTACAAAGAATTCACTGATGAAGATATCCCCAAATAGGGATCAGCTTTTTGGAGGTCAATTATTTAGGTCAGAGAATTTCTCCAGAAAGGTTCAAGGTGGCGGCTGGGAACAGGTATTGCCATAAAATTTTGGATAGACAAGTGGGTCAATGATTAGCCCCTAGTTGAAGATGATGAGATATTTGTCCTAAAACCTATCCTTGATGGCACCATAGGCAACAAAGTAGCAGACTTCATCCAAAACATCAATGGGTCTAAAAGCTAGAAAGACCTCAACATTAACTCAAATGATGGGCACATAACCAGGGCATCGAGGGATTTGGCTCTTATGCTAAATACTACGGTGATTCCGACAGATGGAAGAGAAGAATTTCTAATTTAGAAAGAAATGGATAGTGGATGTTTTCTGTCAAATCTGCCTACCAACTTATCCTCGATCCACAACAAGCTCCCTTATCTCCTACCCAAATCTGGATCAAGCACCTCATCCCTAAAGTGGTAGTGTTTTCCTGGTTGGCAGTTCAAAACAAGATTCTAACCATTGATAATCATCAAGAGGGGGATGATGGTACCCAACAGATGCCATCTGTGCTATAAATCTTGGGAATCTATCAACCATCTTTTCACTAAATGTGATTTCTCTTATATTGTGATGAGTAACTTACTGTCTAGTTTCCACATCAACTGGGTCCAACCCAACTCCCTGGTAGAGCTTTTCACTTAGTGGCCCAATCCTTTCAAAAACCCTCGGTTGAAATCCTTGTGTAAAATATGCACTCACCATTTCTTATGGCAGGTATGGCTAGAAAGAAACAGCAGGGTGTTCTCTAACACTCCCAAGGACCCTACCTCCATTGCTAGTAAAATCATCAGCTTTGACATAAAGAACTCTTGACTCATCCCTTGCATAGAACCCCCTGATGTGGGATTGAAGCTTTTTCTGTTCAACAGTTTTAATATCCCCAGGGAAGATAATGCTCATGTCACTCATCCCCACCCAAGGCACACCTCTTCATGGAAACCCCCCTCGGTAGGATGGCTCAAACTCAATTTTGATGGAGCTTTTAAAGAAACCTGGGAATGGTAGGTATAGGAGGACTGGTCAGAGATAGCAGCGACAAGATTGTGGTCACCTTTACTGAGAACCTAGGCATTCAAACTAATCATGTAGTAGAAGCCCGTACCCTATGGAGAGGTCTCAGCATCATCCAAAAGCACAAATGAAACTATGAAATAGAAGGGGACTCTCTAAACATCATAAATTATATCAACAATAGCTCCAATCCTTCATGGAATGTCATGAATGCCATCAAGAAAGCCAAAAACATGATCAGAATACAGGACAGCATGATATGCAAACATGTGTACAGGGAGGTAAACATATTGGTTGACCTCTTAGAAAACATGGGAATCAGTCAGAATTCCTTGACTGTATGGGATAACAATCCATCTTTAAACATTGTCAATGAAGCCAACAAATATTAGGCAAATCAACAGTGAAGCACTGGAGCAAGAGATTCATCATCAGGTTGCCAACATCTTCATCAATAGCCTTATTAGTTTTCTTGACAGCATTAGCGGGAGGCTAAAGGAACTCATAAATATTGAGGAAAGTACTACGAAGAAGAAGGTGGCTGACACATGATAGAGGGTCGTGGGTCTTTTTTTGTTTATGGTTCTATGGGTCCTTACTGGGGTTTGTTTTATTGAGGGTTATTTTAACTTTACATATATTATATGCATCAATGTTGGTTTGGGTGTCTGTTGTCCATATATTATCTGCATCAATCTTGTTTGGGGTGTTGTCCATATATTATTTGCATCAATACTATTTGGGGTGTTTTCTATTAGGCTTATCGACTTTTAATCAATATATGGTGAACAGTGTTTATCCATGTACGGAAACACTTTTTTAAATTTTAGTCTTCTAAGTTGCTAGCCTCCTTTGAGGTTTTTGTACTGGTTTTGGGATCCAGGAAAAAACCCTTTAATATAAGCTACACTATTTACAAAAAAAAAAGTTATCTAAAAGTAATAGTCAAGTTATAATATAATTGGTAGACAAATTATTTTAGAAGAACAAGAAAGATTTGTGAAAGGAAGAGAGATTTTGGATGGGATCATAGTAGTTCATGAAGTTATGCATTCAATAGCTTCAAGAAAAGAGAAAGAAATGATCTTAAAACTTGATATGAGTAAGGCCTATGATAGGGTTAAATGGGATTTTCTTTTTCCAGTATTAAAAAAGTTTAGATTTAGGAAAAAATGGGTCAAATGGATTAAAGCTTATGTCTCTATAGTTTCATATTTTGTGCTAGTCAATGGGTTAGTAACAAAATCATTTAAATCCAAGAGAGGCCTTAGACAGGGAGATCCTTTATCACCATATTTGTTCATTATTATGGTAGAGGTTTTGGGTAGGAACTTGAATAAGGCTTACAAATATGGGCTTATAAGTGGACTTAAGGCTAGTAATAACATCGAGACATAGTTTGTAGATGATACAACCCTTTTTGGTAATGCAAGCATAAATGAGGCCAAAGAGTTGAATAACTTATTAAAGGAGTACGAAAGAGCATCAGGGCAAAAAGCTAATAGGTCAAAATCCAAAATTCACTTCCTAAACACCCCAACTAAATTCAAAGCAAGGAGATGCAGGTTTGTTCAAATGGAGGAGGTAAATCTACCAACAACTTATCTAGGAATGCCCTTATTTGAAGGGAGAATGATGATGGAATTATCCAGTTATAAGTAAATTTCAAAATAAACTACCGACATGGAAAGGTAGATGGTTATCGTTAGTAGGAAGAGTGCAGTTAATTAAGTCAGTCTTACAAGCCATTCCAACATATTATATACGCTTGTATACTCTACCAAAATTGATAGAAATAATTTTAATCTATATTATGTGGTTATTTTTATGGTCAGAATTACATGATAAAAGGAAATTTCCTTTGGTGAAATGGAACAAAGTGTTTGATGATAAAATTAGGGGAGGTCTCGATTTAAGAGTTCTTATGAATGCAAACTTAGATCTTAGGAGAAAAGTAATTTGGAGATTGTACAAAGATATTCAAAGAAAATGGGCAAGAATTCTTTTGAGTATGTTAACCCCAATGACCCAAGCTTAATATTTACTGTATTATCTCTACCAAATGGTTCTACACTATGGAACGGTTAAAAAAATCAATTGATCTAGTGATTAAAGGTTTAAGATGGGTGGTAAGAACTCGAGACATAGTTTCTATTTGGATGAATACTTGGTGTGATAAAAAACCACTCAATCTAGATCTAATTTTGAAACCATGGATGAGATTACTTCAAGATAAATATGGTGATAGGGTTTCAAACATTTTGTACAAGGATCGGGAAGGAAGATACAAATGGAAAGAATATTTTTTTACAATTATATAAGACATTGATGCTAGGAGGCAGTTGAATAGAAATATAACAACAATGATAATTATGAGAGAATCCAAGGATAAGTTGATTTAGGAGTTGAAATATCTTAGGAGAATACACAACAAAAAGTGGATATAATATAAAGCACCATCAAAATAGGAATATTGCAAGAATATGGATATATATTTGGGATAGCTCAAGCAATCCTAAAGTCAAAATGTTTGTTTGGTTAGTAGGTCATAGAATAATTTTATCCTAGGATAACCTTATGAAAAGGGGTTTTCATGGTCCCTCAAAATGTGTTTTTTGTAAAACGGAGGAGAGTTTAGACCATCTCTTGGGACAGTGATCAATTATCGAGGAACTATGGCAATGATTTCTTAATATGTTTGGTAAATGCATGGTGATGAATGGTAAAATTGAGGAATGGTTAAATCAATGACAAAGCACTTTTGAAAGTGATACTTTACAGACAATTTAGGATATATCAAAAGATACAATACTTTGGACTATTTGGCTAGAAATGAATAGAAAAATATTTAAAGGAAAGGAAAGTAGTTTAGAGGTAATGAAAAGGAATATTTGTTTAGCCATAGAGGAGTCTAAACCAACCCTATCAACTTACCCAATCCTTAATTTAGAAGTAGAGAGCCTGATGGATTCAAGTCATCAAATGGAATTTTGATGGGGATAGGAGAAAAAAAAAAAGGTAAAGAATGTAAAGTGGAAACCACCAGATGTGAAGTTGGTCAAATTGATTTTTGATGGAGCATCTAAGGAAATCCAAGATCAAGAGGAGGAGGAGGAATAATTAGAAATAATAGATGAAATATTTTGTCTCATTACACTTTCAATGGTGGATTTAATATAAATAATGAAGTTGAAGCTTGGGCAACTTTGGAAGGGTTAAAAATATGCAAACGAATGAAATAGAACAAAGTATGGATGGAAGGTGGTTCACTCATAGTAATAAATGCAATTTTGATGAAAATATAGGCTCCATGAAACATATAAGAGATAATTGTGGAAATTCAAGATCTTGTTATAGAGTTTTAAGAAATTAGGTTTACACATAGATTAAGGGAAGGAAACAAATGTGCAGATAGGCTAACCAATAGAGGGGTTTTAATTGAGGATCGTGAAGTTAAATTTTCTTTTCCTTGGTTAGAGGAAGTAGTAAGTTTAGATGAAGTTGACAAGAAAATGTTGACTATCTAAATAAAATAATGATTAATACTTGCTTTAATTTTCCATTGATAATATTTGCTTTATTTTATAGCATTAATATGCTTTCATATATACTATTTATTACAATTATATGGTTACACTTGTGCTTTAGGTAGGAAACTAGCAATCTAGATCTAGTAAAGTAGGCTATGATAATGCGATGTTTTGGAAATATTGCTCTACTAAAATGTAATGCATAGATAGTAGAGGTAAATTTTGGGTATTGTGAAGGTTGTTGTAGTAAAATTTCAAGAAGGATGTTGAATTCTAGAATATTTGTATTCGCATAAAAATTAAATAGAAAATAAAAATCAAGAATTCAAATATTTTATGTAAAATGATGTAGGTTTCTAGCTATAGCAACTCAATTGAGATGAGAATTGATTTTTTTGTAAACTCTCATGCTCTAAAGAAGAGAGTTGTGATTTATCAAAGGTGGGGGACCCGAATACAACCCCTTACTCTCTAGCAAAAAAAATAAGGATTTAAGAGTCAACTCCACAAAGTAGCATTAGAATATGGGTTTGTAAAGAAGGGATTTGTCATTGTAATAATCATCATTCATATTGACTATTCTCTTGTAATAATCTTTACCTGCAAAGTGGCCTCTCATCTTAGGAGATCTTGTGGAGTTATTCCTTACTTAAGGAGTATTGTCGGTGTTGCCTTACCCAGAGTGTATTATCTATCTTTGTCTCAATGTGTGGGTTGTTATTACGGGTAATTATTTATGGATTAATGATTTGATATTTATGCATAATGGTGAACGACTTATGTTTATGAGAAATAAACTTTCTTACCAAGTTGTATTAAAGTGCTATATTATAATATTACACATAACCCAAGGTTTATTATATTAAAGTATTAGACTATAATAATTAGTTGGATAAGGGTGTAAGAGTTTATTCCCAAAGCATCATTAGAATATGGGTATAAAGAAGGGATATTGTAATTGTAAAAATCATCATTCATATCAAGTATTATCTTCTAATTGTCTTTGCCCACGAAGTGGCCTCTCGTCATGGAAGATCTTGTGGAGTTATTCCTTACGGAGTATTATTGGTGTTTTCCTACCTAAAGGGTATTATCTATATTTGTGTTTCATTGTGTGGATTATCATCGTGGAATATTATTTATAGATGAATGATTTGATATTTGATGCATATTGTTGAAGGATTTATATTAATAAAAAAAATTATAATAGGTTGTATGGAAGCAATGATTCTAGCAAAGTGGGGATTGTTTTTTTGGTGGACTATAGAATTTGGGTAAATTTTTTCCTAAAAACTGTTTCATCTTTTGGGAGCCATATTTTTGCACAAAGTTGTCTAATTCATACAATTCTTGCACTGTTTTATTCAAAATTTAAAGAGCTTAAAAACAATTATCATATTAAGGAATCAAATCAGTATTGAGGGAGATACAACACTATGAAGTAAGCCATCTAGAATAGGGGTAGTGACATTTTTTCAAATCATGTTTTTTCCATAAAATAAAATTTGAGATATCTTTGGTCAGGTTAAGCAAATCATTGTGTTTAAAGGAGATTTTTTGGATCTATTTTTTTATGTGGAATTGGCTTCAATTCAATGGGAAGATATATTCTTTCATAAGACCCTAATTTTTAATGTCATTTTTTGGTGGAGCTCATGGATTTGCTTAATTGGTTTGGAGAAGATGGTATTGATGCTAAAGAATGGTGGGAAAGGTTAAAATATTTATATTCTTCTAACTATCAATGGAAATTACATTTTTATAATTATATTAGAGGGGAAGATTTTTCTTGGTATAGTAGTTTTATTTATGTCCATCGTTTTAAATACACTTTGGAAGAAATAGAGATAGCTTTCTTAAGTACATGGGAACTAAAAGGCAACAACAAAAGATATTCAGGTTGAAGGATAATATCACAAGTCTGGAATAAGAAATTAAAGGACTCAACAAATAGTAAGAAGGCAAATTAAGGTTGATAGTGTGCAGCTTGAGAGAACCACTCCTTTGCTATCATATAAGCTAAAGAGTGATCAAAAGGATTTGCTTAAACATAAATATTGTAGGTTCATGATTGCATTCAAAAGGAAAAGGTTATGATTTTCATAAACCCTAGCAACAGGTATAATTTCATTAACATTGATTTGGCTAAGAGGTTGTAGGTTCAAGTAATAAAAATTAAGGACATACAAAATAAGGGTGAGAATGTTCAAATTTTTAAATATTTAAATATCACCATGGACTAATATGTTTTACATTTAGATTTTCATGAAATGGATTATGTGAATATGTTTCTTGGTTATCCTTAGTTGGATTTTTTGAGTATTGTTAATGTTAATGTGCAAAAGAAGTTCATAAAGTTATGGTATAGGAAAAATAACACTACAGGATATTTCTCAGCTTAAGGAGCAAGGATCCAAGAAGAAGCAAGAAACACTTATGGTACGGAAACAACTTAAGGAACCAAAAGAGGAATCAAAAGTTGAGTCTATAACAAAAGCAACAATAGATTCCAAGGAAGATGCAATAACAAAGACTAAGTAAGTTGTGTTAGAAGAGCATAAGGATGAACCAAAAGAAGGGCACATGAGAAAAAAAATCAAGAGAAATAATTTAAAATAGAAAAAAATGTTGAAGAGTCAAAGGAAATAGAATGTTAGGTTAAGGTTGCAACATATCGTCACCCACACCACCATGAGTGGAAACAATATTGGAGGTATGGCTTATGGCATAATTATTACTATGGAATTTCATGGAGTTAGAAAGGCATCAAGTATGGTAGTGTATGGCATGAAAAGCATGGTATATTTCAAAGTGGTGTAGCAACATCCTAAAACCACAAGACCAATCATTCTAAATATCAAAGTAGAGTAGCAAAATCATGGATCAAATATTCAAGTGGTATAATGACAATTTGACATCATTGAAGACCACCATCAATCAAGAATTCACTTGGATGTATGGATGATCAAGATTATTTTCAATTGTCAACATCACTTAAAAGATCAAATTATTTAGCTTGGTCTCGTCTTTCAAGGAGGAAGCATTTGTAAGAAGGGTGGAAGCGTTATGGTACCTACAAATAGGATAATAGGGATACAATATTATAGTATATATGGGTATTATGGATTGTTGGCATGGGCCACACATAATACAAAGTTGATTTTATTATAACATTGAGTTGGATATGAATTGAGGAATCAACTCCCCAAAATAAGTATTAGAAGATGGGTATATAAAGAAGAGATATTGTCATTGTAATAATCATCATTCATATTGAGTTTTCTCTTATAATAATCTCTTTTTTTGTTGGAGAACAAGGGGTTGTACTTGGGTCCCCCACCCTTGACAAATCACAACTCTCTCCTTTAGAGCTTGAGATTTTACAAATAAATTCAATTCTTATCTCAATTGAGTTGCTATAGCTAGATACCTACATAATTTTTCATAAAAAAAGTCTAAATTCCTTATTTTCATTTTTTGGATCTTATTCAAATTTTTGTGTGAATACAAATATTCCAAAATTAAACATCCTTCTTGATATTATCTTGTAGCAATCTTACCAAAACACCACCTTTATCGTCTATGCATTGCATCTTAGTAGAGTAATATTTCTAAAACTTTGTGCTATCATAATCCGCTTTACCATATCTGAATTGCTAGTTTATATGAAAATATGTTAATATGATAAAATAAATCAAATATTACCAATGGAAAACATTAAAGTAAATCTTAATAATTATTTGATTCAGAAAACCAACGTTTTTTTGTCAACTTCAACTAAACTTACTACTTCCTCTAACCATGGAAAAGAAATTTAACTTCATGATCCTCAATAAAAACCCCTCTATTGGCTAGCATATTTGCACATTTGTTTCCTTCCCTTAACGCTTGTGTAAACCTGATTTCTCCAAAATCTATAACAAGGTCTTTTATTTCCACATTTATCTCTTGTATGTTTCATGGAGCCTTTACTTTCCACAAAATTGCATTTATTACTATTAGTGAATCACCTTCCATCCATACTTTGTTCCATTTCATTGTCTACATATATTTAACACCTTCAAATCCACCCAAGCTTGGGCTTCATTCTTTGTCTTAAATCCACTATTGGAAGTGTAATGAGATAAAATGCATTCCCTATTATTTCTAATTATTCTTCCTCTTGTTGGTCCTAGATTTCCTTTAGATGCTCCATTAAAATTCAATTTGACCAACTCCACTTTTAGTGGTTTCCACTTTATATTATTTGCCTTCTTTTTATTTCTCCTATACCCAACATCATAACTCCATTTGATGACTTGACTCCATCTATCAAATATCTCTACTTCAAGATTAGGTATTAGGTGAGTTGATAGGGTTGGTTTAGACTCCTCTATGGCTGAACCAATATTTCTTTTCATTGTCTCTAAATTGCTTTCCTTTCCTTTAATTATTCTTTTATTCCTTTCCATTCATATAGTCCAAAGTATTTTATATGTTGATATATCCCAAATTGTCAATAAAGTCCCACTTTTAAAAGTTCTCTACCGTTGCTTTAACCATTCTTCAATTCCGCCATTCATCACCATTCATTTACCAAACAAATTAAGAATCTATTGACATATTTTCCAAACTATTGAGCATTGTCCCAAGATATGGTCTATCCTTTCCTTCTCCTTTTTACATAGAACAAATTGTGAGGGGCCATGGAAACCCATTTTCATAAATTTATCCTAGGATAAAATTCTTCTATTACCTACTAGCCAAATAAACATTTTGAATTTAGAAATGCTTGAGCTATCTCTTATAGTCATATTTGCTTATGTAGTGACCCCTCATATTGGAAGATCTTATGGAGTTACCATAATGGTATTGGTGTTGCCTTACCACAAGGGTATTATCTATCTTTGTCTCATTGTGTAGATTGTTATTATAGATAATTAATTGTGGATGAATGATTTGATATTTCTACATAGTGATGAATGATATATGTTTATGAGAAATGAAGTTTCTTACTAGTGACCTTGAACCTAGCTATAGTTTTGTATGGGTTCCATTGTCTCAAAAATGCTTCTTTTGTATCTTACCAAGTCTATTTATAATTATGGGACCTACATAAATTGGTATAGTAAGATAAAGCTTCCCCTCCAAAATAATGATAACATTTATTTTCCCAAAGATAGTAGAATACAAATATTTGAAAAAAAATCTCCATTCTCTAACATCAATATAATCCTCTACATAAAACTTTGATAACTGAAGAACACAAGCTTATATTGAGAGGGGGGATGAACAATATAAGATAAACTTTTACTTTTCTTTCTGAATCAATCTTATCCAATGTTATCAATTGCAATAACCTTTCAAAGCAGTGTTAACCAATATCATCAAAAGTAGTAGCAAAGAAATGCATAAATTATCAAACACATGAGAGACACAGATTTAACGTGTTTCACCCAATTTGGGATACATCCACGAAGAAATATTGCTCTATAAATTTCTCAAAATTTTTGTGGACACCAACCCATAGGAGACACCAATCCCCTATTACAATGTTCGTGGACACCAATCCACAGGAGATACCAATCCCATCTCAAGTCTGTGGACACCACTCCACAGGAGACACCAATCCCATCTGCTTTAGGTTTTGTGGATACCACTCCACAAGAGACACCAATCCCCTCTGCTTTAGGATTTTTGGACCTCTATCCATAGGAGACACAAATTCCTTCTCAATTTTGAGGACACCACTCCATAGGAGACACCAATCCCCTCTACTTCAGGTTTTGTGGACACCACTCTATAGGAGACACCAATCCCCTCTACTCTCATTCATGGACCTCTATCCATAGGATAACTCTATTCCCTCAACTCTGGTCTACTCCAAAGCCTGCTCAACACTCTTCTCTAATCCTTTACATAAGGCTTTATCAAATCTACTCTAAGCCTTCTCTTAGCTCTACTCAAATTTGCTTCAAGCCTTCACACAAGGCCTGCTCAACTCTTCTCTGCAACCTACTCTCAACTCTACTCAAAGTTGCTCCAAGCCTTCACACAAGGCTTGCTCAAACCTGCTTCAAGCCTACACAAGGCTTGCTCAAATCTAATCCTAAACCTGCACTCAACTCTACTCAAATTTACTCTAATCCTATACACAAGGCTTGCTCAAACTTGCTCCAAGACCTGTTCTTATCTCTGCTCAGATCTCCTCCAAGTCTATGCACAAGACTTGCTCAAATTTGATTAACAAAACCTACTCTTAACTCTTCTGAGTAGAGTTACTCAACTCTTCTTACCAAAACCTGCTCTTAACTCTGCTTAGATCTACTCCAAGTCTACACACAAGACTTGCTCAAATATGCTTACCAAAACCTGCTCTTAACTCTACTCAGATCTGCTCCAAGTCTACACATAAGACTTGCTCAAATTTGCTTACTATGTTTGCATAAAACTACTCACAAGCCTTCTCAAAAGGCCTGCTCAAAACAACTCACAAACCTGTTCTCAACTCTACTCAAGATTTCTCATCACACATACTCAAAATAACTCATAACACGCTCCAAATAGCTCATAGCACATGCTCAAAACTTTCCCAAAATGCTTTCTTTGATTAAAGTGATTCAGACATATTCTATCCAGATTTATTTTTCAATAACATATAGAGAATGATATGTAATGCAAATACTCAATATGCTCTTTCCAAAAGTCACTCAAGGCCCAATGCACAATTTTTTTCACAAAACTTGATTTCAAACACTTTCACAATCACTTTTAATGTCACTCAAATCAATACCCAAATGCTTCACAATGATGCACAAACTTATTCTCAACCCTAGCACAAGTGTTTCCAATTTCTTTCAAAGATAAAGCACAACTTGTTCTCAAACCCTAGAACATATGTTTCCAATTTCTTTCAACAATGAAGCACAACTTTTGCCCTTTGTTTTACTCTCAATTCAACCAACAATGATGCACAAAATCTACCCAAATGATGCACAAAATCTGCCCAACTATGATACACAAAATCATCATCAACCTATTGATAATTCTCACATAATATTACCTTTTTACCACTTCAATTATAATAATACTTCCTTTATTCCTTATTTTTGTCTTTTGCACAAGTCACACATAATAAAGCTTTCACTAACATAATATCTACTTATATCTCCCTCTCTAAAATGTTCACAATAATGCCATAAAATAAAATTATCTCTTTGTACCTTATTGGATGCCAACGTCAAGGTGAGACCTCCTCATTCAAAAGAAATTTATTTCTACTTCTTCAAAAGAAAATTGTGTATGAGACCTCCTCATTCATTAGATAGTGCAAAGAAATATCATTCACATTTATAATATTTTTGCCTCCCATTTATATATAGTTTACTTTCAAAATAAGTCATGTCGACGGAGGTAAACAAGTACTTTGGGAACCAAATTTAAACACAACTTTATCTTATAATATTTAAGAAATATTATAACTTTTGAACAATTGGCTTTCCTTTTTATGAACCCATTTATATATTATAATATTTAAAAATATTATAATACTATATTTTAAAACTTTTGGTCCTCATAGAAATATTTTAAGCCTTGGTCTACCTTTTAACTCCTTTGTCCCAAACCACTTGTTCCAAGTACCTATCAAACCTTTTGACCTTCTTCATAATATTTATGCCTTAAATTTTATCCATATACCTTGCATCAAACCAAAGTGGAATATTTATGCCTTGACTATCACATCAAACTATTCTTGCCTCATGTACCCTTTGACATCAATGACAACTCAATATGCTCAATATTTCCAACAATCTCCCCCTTTGTCATTGATGGCAACCCTTACTAACAATATTTCTTTTTTTGCAACTAGATTCCAAAACTGCTCCCCCTTACTAAAATCTCTCCCCCTTTGACATCAATGGCAAAAGGGCTCCATGGGGCTAAAAATAAGACATTTTAGCACAACCCCTCACCACATATTCTTCTTGAGGTGATCAATTTTAGGGTGGGAATAATACTACTCCCAACTTACAATGCTCTTCTTCTTTTTTAATCTTCTTTTTCCACATCTTTGTGGTCATACTCTTTCAAACCTTTTGATCATCCCTGTTCTTACTTGTCCTTGGAAGTTCTTGAAACACTGTTCTACACCACCTTGCTTTATGCCCAAAATTATTGCAATTGTAACATTTGATGTTGTAGTCTTTGGAAGGTGCAAATGATCTAAAATTTCTCTTGGTGAAGCCATAACCATTTTTGTCATGAACCCTGCAATGTATAGCTCTATGACCAAAGCAATTACATGAGTAGCAATGATCTTGAAAGAAATATCTATCTTCAAATGAATTTAAGTTCCTCTTAGTGAAGCCATAATTATCCTTTCCATGAACCCTACAATGCACTGCTTTATGACCAAAATGATTGCATGAGAAACAATAACCTTGAAAGAAATAATCATCTTGTCTTGGAGGATATGGACCCATGGTTCTTTCTTTGCCTTTTCTGTGATAATCCCTATTCCTTGATTGTGCATTATTTTCTTCCTCTTTTATGCTTCCATTTTTCAACACATTAGCATAAGTCTTAGGTTCTTCTTTAATCACTTATGGTTCTTCTATTTCTTTTGAAATTGAGCTTGACTCCTCTTTTTGTTTTCCTTGTCCTACTTCAAAACCAAGTCTAGTCTTGATAAATGGAGATATTTGTGCCTTGAGAATGTCATCCAATTCTTTTGAGCTTTTCTCAAATCTATGTAGCTTATCATTAGAATATTTTACTTCCATCCTTAGAGAAACCACTTCATGTTCTAATATTTCACATTCTAGCTCTTTTACCTTCAACTGTTTAGCCATACCTTCTTCAATTTTCCTTGTCTCTTCAACCTTAAATTTTAGGTCCATGAGATCTTGTAGAAGCTTTGCCTTTGCTTTCCCATCTTCTTGTACTTGAGCCTTCAATCCTAGGTTCTCCCTTTTTAGCTCTTCAAGTTCCTTTTTCATTTCAGTTGTGGCTTCCTCTTCCTTTTTTGAATATTTCTCTTCTTCTTGGTCTTCTATAACCAGATCATCTTCTTTTTCAATATCTAAGAGACTTTCATCACTGTCACTTGAAGCACTACTTGCTACTTCAACATAAAAACTCTTCTTGTGTCTTTGAAATACCTTTTTTTCATGCTTGCTTTGACCATCGTTGTTTTTCTTTTCTTGATGACATTTTCTTAATTTTTTTTCCTTATATTCCTTTTCCTCTTCACTGCTAATATACCCATTTTGTGGACAATAAAGTGCCATGTGACCAATGTTACCACAACCAAGACATTTGTTTTTTCTTTCTTCCTCTTTCTTGCATTCCTTTTCTTCTTCACTGCTACTATACCCAACTTTTGAACAATGATCTGCAAGGTGACCAAAGTTACCACAAATAAAATATTTGAGTATTCTTAGATCCTTCTTAGAAGCTTTGAATGTTGTCTCTCTTTTGTATGTTTGATCTTTCTTTGTCCTTATCTCATAGGCTATGAGATTTATATGTAGCTCATCCATGTGTGTTCCTGTAAGATATTCCTTCAAGTTGTTAGACTTTCATGAATGAACCCGCTCTGATACCAATTGAAGAACATGGTTCACCCAATCATGATTCAATCTTATCCAATGTTATCAATTGTAATAACCTTCCAAAGCAATGTTAACCAATATAATCAAAAGTAGTAGCAAAAAAATGCACAAATCATCACACACATGAGAGACACAAATTTAACATGGTTCACCCAATTTGGGCTACATCCACAAAGAAATATTGCTCTATAAATTTCTCAAAAATTTTGTGGGCACCAACCTACAAGAGACACCAATCCCCTATTACAATGTTTGTGGACACTAATCCATAGGAGATACCAATCCTCTCTTAAGTTTGTGGACACCACTCCATAGGAGACACCAATCCCCTCTACTTCAGGTTTTGTAGACACCACTCCACAGGATACACCAATCACCTTTGCTTCAATTTTTGTTGGCACCACTCCACAAGAGACACCAATCCCCTCTACTTTAGTTTTTGTGGATCTCTACCCATAGGAGACACCAAGCCCCTCTCAAGTTTGTGGAAACCACTCCATAGGAGACACCAATCCCTTCTGCTTCAGGTTTTTTGGACACCATTCTACAAGAGACACCAATCCACTCTACTACCATTCATGGACCTCTATCCATAGGAGAACTCTATCCCATCAACTCTGGTTTGTGGATCTCTATTCATAGGATAACTCTATCCCCTCAACTTCGGTCTGCTCCAAAGCCTACTCAACACTCTGCTCTAAGCCTTTACACAAGGCTTGCTCAAATCTACTCTAATCCTTCTCTTAGCTCTACTCAAATCTACTTCAAGCCTTCACATAAGGCTTGCTCAACTCTTCTCTATAACCTGCTCTCAACTCTGCTCAAATATGCTCCAAGCCTTCACATAAGGCTTGCTCAAACTAGCTCTAAGACAACACAAGGCTTGCTCAACTTTTCTCCTAAACCTGCTCTCAACTTTACTCAAATATGCTCCAAGCCTACACACAAGGCTTGCTCAAACCTGCTCCAAGACCTGCTCTTAACTTTGCTCATATCTACTCCTTGTCTACACTTAAGACTTGCGCAAGTCTTCTTTCCAAAACCTACTCTTAACTCTGCTAAGATCTGCTCCAAGTCTACACATAATACTTGCTCAAATCTGCTTACCAAAACCTGCTCTTAACTCTGCTTATATCTACTCCAAGTCTACACACAAAACTTGCTCAAATATGCTTACTATATCTGCACAAAAATACTCACAACCCTTCTCAAAAGTCCTGCTCAAAACATCTCACAAACTTTTTCTCAACTCTACTCAAGAATGCTCATCACACATGCTCAAAACAACTCATAGCACATGCTCAAAAATTTCCCAAAATGCTTTATTTGATTAAAGTGATTCAGATATATTCTATCCAAATTTCCTTTCCAAGAACATATAGAGAATGATATGCAATGCAAATACTCAATATGTTCTTTCCAAAAGTCACTCAAGGCCCAATGCACAAATTGTTTCACAAAACTTGATTTCAAACACTTTCACAATCACTTTTAATGTCACTCAAATCAATGCCCAAATGCTTCACAATGATGCACAAACTTGTTCTCAACCCTAGCACAAGTGTTTCCAATTTATTTCAAATATAAAGCACAACTTGTTCTCAAACCCTAGCACATATGTTTCCAATTTCTTTCAACAATGAAGCACAACTTCTACCCTTTGTTTTACTCTCAATTCAACCAACAATGATGCACAAAATCTGCCCAAATGATGCACAAAATCTGCCCAACTATGATACACAAAATCATCATCAACCTATTGATAATTCTCACATAATATTACCTTTTTACCACTTCAATTATAATAATACTTCCTTTATGCCTTATTTCTATCTTTTGCACAAGTCACACATAATAAAGCTTTCACTAACACAATATCTACTTATATCTCCCTTTGTATAATGTTCACAATAATGCCATAAAATAAAATTATCTCTTTGTACCTTATTGATTGCCAACGTCAAGGTGAGAACTCCTCATTCAAAAGAATCTTATTTCTACTTCTTCAAAAGAAAATCATGTCACCCAGGTGTTGTAGATGAGTTGGAGAGGAGAGGGCAATCCTCCAAGGGAGGTCCCAAGTTCGAATCTCCACCCTACCAAAAAGTTGAATTGGGTACCCAAAATCCAATTGATAATATTGGTGTGGGTAGGGCTGGGTGCGACCCCCGGGTGACTTTTACCAAGGGGGTGTTCGTGGTCTCTCAGACCAAGGCGGCCCCGTAAGGGATTTTTCGCTTAAAAAAAAAAAAAAATCGTGTATGAGACTTGAACCTAGGTATCTTTCCTCCAAGCCTACACTATCTTTTGGTCTACCCAGATCAAACATTTGTGTGACTTCTTCAATTTATTTGTCCTTTCTTTCCCTTGCTCTTCTATTACATCCAATGTACAACGTCAATCTACGCTTTGTTATTCTTGCTTCTTCATTACACAACAAATGTCTCTTATTGCCAACAACAAGGAGCTCTTCATTCAAAATAGTGAATACTCTCTTTCACACAACAACAAATGACAATGGACAACTCTTCTCTCAAATGAACAAACATTGGACAATACTCTCTCAAATGAACGAACATTGAACAATACTCTTTCAAATGAATCGGTAGTGGTGGATAGCTCCTTCTTTAAGCGAACGACAATAGTGAACAACTCGAACAGTGGGTAATTTCTTTTCTCAAGCAAACAATAGTAGTGAACAACTCGAACAGTGGGCAATTCCTTTTCTCAAGCAAATGGTAGTAGTGAACAACTCCATCTCTCAAGCGAAAAGCAACAGTGGACAGCTCGAACAATGAGCAATTTCTTTTCTCTTAGGGTAAACAAACATTAGTGGACAACTCCTTCTCTGGGAAACTCAAAGGATAATGAAACAACAACAATACTTTCTTTCAATATGACAATATTTCAATAGTAATATCACTCCATTAAGTGGTAGCAATAGCAACAAAATTTCTTTCCATGAAGCGCTACTCATCCAATGAACTAAATATTTCATGAATAATGATGAAACTCTCCATGTGTAACTTAAACGACGAACGAACTTTCTTCATGAAGCCATGGTAATTCAACGAATGAAATGACTCAAGGGTTAACGATGAACCAAAAATAAAATAGCTTAAGAGGTAATGATGAACGAAAGGCTCTCAAGGGCTACGGTGAACGAAGGGCTCTCTTAGCTCTCTTAACTTTTCTCAGATATGCTCCAAGTCTACACACAAGACTTGCTCAAATTTGCTTACCAAAACTTGCTCTTAACTCTGCTCAGATCTACTCCAAGTCTACACACAAGACTTGCTCAAATTTGCTTACTATCTCTGCATAAAACTACTCACAAGCCTTCTCAAAAGGCCTACTCAAAATAGCTCACAAACCTATTCTCAACTCTGCTCAAGACTGCTCATCACACATGCTCAAAACAACTCATAACACATGCTCAAAATAGCTCATAGCACATGCTCAAAACTTTTCCAAAATGCTTTCTTTGATTAAAGTGATTCAGACATATTCTATCCAGATTTTCTTTTCAAGAACATATAGAGAATGATATGCAATGCAAATACTCAATATGTTCTTTCCAAAAGTCACTCAAGGCCCAATGCACAAATTGTTTCACAAAACTTGATTTCAAACACTTTCACAATCACTTTCAATGTCACTCAAATCAATGCCCAAATACTTCACAATGATGCACAAACTTGTTCTCAACCCTAGCACAAGTGTTTCCAATTTCTTTCAAAGATAAAGCACAACTTGTTCTCAAACCCTAGCACATATGTTTCCAATTTCTTTCAACAATGAAGCACAACTTCTGCCCTTTGTCTTACTCTCAATTCAACCAAAAATTCTGCACAAAATTTACCCAAAAAAATGCACAAAATCTGCCCAACTATGATACACAAAATCATCATCAACCTATTGATAATTCTCACATAATATTGCCTTTTTACCACTTAAATTATAATAATACTTCCTTTATGCCTTATTTATGTCTTTTGCACAAGTCACACATAATAAAGCTTTCACTAACACAATATCTACTTATATCTCCCTTTCTACAATGTTCACAATAATGCCATAAAATAAAATTATCTCTTTGTACCTTATTGGCTGCCAACGTCAAGGTGAAACCTCCTCATTCAAAAGAACTTTATTTCCACTTCTTCAAAATAAAATCGTGTATGAGACTCGAAACTGGGTCTCTTTCCTCCAAGCTTGCGCTGTCTTTTGGTCTACCATATCAAACGTTTGTGTGACTTCTTCAATTTATCTATCCTTTCTTTCCCTTGCTCTTCTATTGCATCTGACATATAGCATCAATCTGCGCTTTGCTATTCCTATTTCTTAATTACACAAAATATCTCTTATTACCAATAGCAAGGAGCTCTTCATTCAAAATAGCGAATACTCTCTTTCACATGGCAACAAACATCAATGGAAAACTCTTCTCTCAAATTAATTAACAGTGGACAATACTCTCTCAAATGAATCGACAGTGGTGGACAACTCCTTCAAGTGAACAATAATAGTGAACAACTCAAACAGTGGGTAATTCCTTTTATCAAGCAAACGGTAGCAGTGAACAACTCAAATAGTGGATAATTCCTTTTCTCGGGCAAACAGTAGCAGTGAACAACTCCTTCTCTCAAGTGAACAACAACAATGGACAACTCGATCAGTGAGCAATTTCTTTTCTCTTAGGGTAAACAAACATTAGTGGATAACTCCTTCTCTGGGTAACTCAAAGGACAACGAAATGGTAGCAATGCTTTCTTTCAATATGACAATATTTTAGCAGCAATATCACTCCTTTAAGTGGCAGCAACAACAATAAAATTTCTTTCCATGAAGCGCTACTCATCCAATGAACTGAATCTTTCATGAACAGTGACAAAACTCTCCATGCACAACTTAAACCATGAATGAACTTTCTTCATGAAGCCATGGCAATCCGGTCAATGAAATGGCTCAAGGGTTAACGACGAACCAAAAATAAAATAGCTTAAGTGGTAATGATGAACGAAAGGCTCTCAAGGGCTACGATGAACAAAGGACTCTCCTTATTTTTCATCAAATCAATTTCCTCAAACTTTAACACTTCGTTCGCATTCAATCAGTTTCAACATTCCTCTGTGTCAATGCACAACTGTCGAATCACTTCAACTTGAAACATTAGCTCCTCTCATTTCCTATTCATCAAATGGTGCTCATCTAATTTCCTGCTTCCACCCTATGAAATCTCTGCAAACTTTACACATACCAATAGTCATTAGATAACGCAAAGAAATATCATTCACATTTATAATATTTTTGCCTCTCATTTATATATAGTATACTTTTAAAACAAGTCACGTTGACGAAGGTAAACAAGTACTTTGGGCACCAAATTTAAACACAACTTTATCTTATAATATTTAAGAAATATTATAACTTTTGAATAGTTGGCTTTCCTTTTTATGAACCCATTTATATATTATAATATTTAAAAATATTATAATACTATCTTTTAAAACTTTTGGTCCTCATAGAAATATTTTAAGCCTTGGTCTACCTTTTAACTCCTTTGTCCCAAACCACTTGTTCCAAGTACCTCTCAAACCTTTTGACCTTCTTCATAATATTTTTGCCTTAAATTTTATCCATATACCTTGCATCAAACCAAAGTGGAATATTTGTGCCTTGACTATCACATCAAACCATTCTTACCTCATGTATCCTTTGACATCAATGGAAACTCAATATTATCGATATTTCCAACAATAACTCCATCAACTTATAATCCCCCCATAAAATAGCAATAACAACCGAGGATTTATGAACTAGGGTTTCATAAAAATATACCTCCTCACTAATTTGAAACTAAAATTACACATAATTAGGTAGACCCAATAATTTCCTTCAAAACACAATAAATTATAGTTGACTTGCTTAACCATACTGAAAGATGTCTCAAATTTTATTATTTTGAAAAACACAATTTGAGAAGCCTTGGTGCCCCTATTCTAGATGGCTAACTTCATATGGTCATATTACCCTAAATGGGTTTGTAAAAAGGAAATTCAATTGTTCAAAAGTTATAATATTTTAATACTATCTTTTAAAACTTTTGGTCCTCATATAAATATTTTAAGCCTTGGTCTACCTTTTAACTCCTTTGTCCCAAACCACTTGTTCCAAGTACCTCTCAAACCTTTTGACCTTCTTCATAACATTTATGCCTTAAATTTTATCCATATACCTTGCGTCAAACCAAAGTGGAATATTTGTGCCTTGACTATCACATCAAACCATTCTTGCCTCATGTACCCTTTGACATCAATTACAACTCAATATGCTCAATATTTCCAACAATAACTCCATCAAATTATAATCCCCCCATAAAATAGCAATAAAAATCGGGGGTTAATGAACTAGGGTTTCATAAAAATATACCTCCTCAATAATTTGAAACTAAAATTACACATGATTAGGTAGACCCAAGAATTTCTTTCAAAACGCAATAAATTATAGTTGACTTGCTTAACCATACTAAAAGATGTCTCAAATTTTATTATTTTGAAAAACACAATTTGAGAAGCCTTAGTGCCCCTATTCTAGATGACTAACTTCATATGATCATATTACCCTAAATGGGTTCATAAAAAGGAAATCCAACTGTTCAAAAGTTATAATATTTAAAAATATTATAATACTATCTTTTAAAACTTTTGGTCCTCATATAAATATTTTAAGCCTTGGTCTACCTTTTAACTCCTTTGTCCCAAACCACTTGTTCCAAGTACCTCTCAAACCTTTTGACCTTCTTCATAACATTTATGCCTTAAATTTTATCCACATACCTTGTATCAAACCAAAGTGGAATATTTATGCCTTGACTATCACATCAAACCATTATTACCTCTTGTACCCTTTGACATCAATGACAACTCAATATGCTCAATATTTCCAACAATAACTCCATCAACTTATAATCCCCCCATAAAATAGCAATAACAATCAGGGGTTTATGAACTAGGGTTTCATAAAAATATACCTCCTCACTAATTTGAAACTAAAATTACACATAATTAGGTAGACCCAAGAATTTCCTTCAAAACACAATAAATTATAGTTGACTTGCTTAACCATACTTAAAGATGTCTCAAATTGTATTATTTTGAAAAACACAATTTGAGAAGCCTTGGTGCCCATATTCTAGATGACTAACTTCATATGATCATATTACCCTAAATGGGTTCGTAAAAAGAAAAATCAATTGTTTAAAGTTATAATATTTAAAAATATTATAATACTATCTTTTAAAACTTTTGGTCCTCATATAAATATTTTAAGCCTTGGTCTACCTTTTAACTCCTTTGTCCCAAACCACTTATTCTAAGTACCTCTCAAACCTTTTGACCTTATTCATAATATTTCTGCCTTAAATTTTATCCATATACCTTGCGTCAAAACAAAGTGGAATATTTGTGCCTTGACTATCACATCAAACCATTCTTGCCTCGTGTACCCTTTGACATCAATGACAACTCAATATGCTCAATATTTCCAACAATAATTCCATCAACTTATAATCCCCCCATAAAATAGCAATACCAACCAGGGGTTTATGAACTAGGCTTTCATAAAAATATACCTCCTTACTAATTTGAAGCTAAAATTACACATAATTAGGTAGACCCAAGAATTTCCTTCAAAACACAATAAATTATAGTTGGCTTGCTTAACCATACTGAAAGATGTCTCAAATTTTATTATTTTAAAAAACACAATTTGAGAAGACTTGGTGCCCCTATTCTAGATGACTAACTTCATATGATCATATTACCCTCAATACTACCTAAATCCCTTCATACGACCACTCATTTCAAATATTTTTAAATTTTGAACAAGATGGCTAAATATCATCTAAATCAAACACCTTTACGTAGAGAGATGACTCATAGAAAATGAGACTTTTTATTGGAATAAATTATCTAAAATTTGCAAATATAAAAATAAACCACTGTGCCAAAGTTGTTGTTGTGATACCACTTATTATAAAACTTCATTCTCGTAAACATAAATTAGCCACAACATATTAAATATTAAATAACTCATCTACAAATAAAAATTTGTAATGCAACAACAAGAGTTAGATAGATGATACCCTTAGGGTAGGGCAACATCAACAATATTCCTAAAGGAAGGAATAATGATTGTAGTAAGGTAAGCAGATATATGAGAAGAACAAGAAAAATATACCCCTCCTTAATTAACACAACTAAGGAATTTTTTTTATGAAATATGTGGAGGGTATTAAGAAATAAGCAACATACGGTGGTGCCACCATTGCAAGTTGCGATGGCAATATTTGTGGTACCCCCAATTAGGGTTACAGGCCCATTGGTGGTGGCATGGCATAAGCATTGCCCTAGTGTTGTTCGTATATGGTTGTTGTGGTGGAGTGAAAGATAGTACCTCTACATATGATGGCATTGGGGTTTGGTAGAGGGACGAGATTGATGTGGAGCTAAGAGATTGTAGGTTCGTGTCCCAAAAACTATGATACCTCCAACATTGCTTGTTGCTACTTTATTATTCTCATATGGATGGATGGAGATGTGATGGAGAAACAACCATGGTGATCCTCATCTACCTTAAAACCCTATGCCCTACTCTCTTCTCTTATGATGTTCCTTGAAAAGATGTCGAGCATTAGCGTTTTTTTATATTTTTTATAAAGGAATATTTATGGGCCATATTATGAATAAAATTAACAATTAAAAAAAATCTCTAATTAGCAGAAGTGGAGTTTTGGTATTATGAAGTAGAAGTAGAGGAAGGTTGTAGGAAAATCTGTAGACATAGAGGTGAAATTTTAGTATTGTAGGGAAATATCATAAAAAAAGGATGCTAAATTTGTATTTAGGAATAAAATTGGATCAAATGGTATTTTAGCACAACAGGGGGTTCAATTCATCAACATTCAAGGAGGAGATCAAGTTTCAATCTTGCCAAGTGATACATGGATAATATGCAAGCTTTATTGTAATACCATTATGTGGTGACAATATAATACAAGTGGGGCTCATTTCAATCTCATATAACCTATTAAAAAAAAAGAAGCAACATGAAAAGCTCAGAATATAGACAATTTATGAAGTGAATATCTCAAGTGTGGGATCAAAATCTTAGCACTACACATCCAAAATATTTTTAATAACATCACTAAAGGAGGATTTCCATTATAATTGACATCCAATCTAGTCATACCATTGCATTAAAATAGATATACTATCAATCCTTCAAATTACCACACCATCATGGTTAATCTTTATTTTACAAAATTGTTTGACAATATGATAGAAAGTAGAATCAATAGTGGGTTGAAAATCAAGGAAAAAGTACAATAGGGTAAATAAGTTTTATACCAGTGCACTCAACAATAAATCATTGTATAACTTTGAGGCACCTAATAGAGAATATGGAATGATAAAGGAGAAATTTATTATTATTTTGTGGATTTCAATAAGGTTTCTGACATAGTACTTAGAGGTAATTATGGTAAAGAGTGGAAGAACTTGGCATACCAACCAAGTATAGAGTAGTTGTGTGTAGACTTTATGAGCAGGTGGTGGAAAAAATTAGAACTCCAAAAGGACTATCGGAGTGTTTTGGAAGTGACATCAAGGTAAAATAGGGTTGTCCATTATCACCTACTTTATTTGACCTTTATATTAATAAATTGGAGGAATGGATGGAAAGGTTGGAAGGACAAGGAATACAATTGGCTAGTTATGTAATGAAATTTCTCCTTTATGTTGATGATATCATCTTGATAGGCAAGACACTCCAAACGTAACAACCTCAATATAGCCACATTATTTATTCTTATTTGTTGACTCATGCCCCAAGGGTAGGATAGTCAACCCTTAAGCATTAGGATAGGCTTTACTATTTTGTTTAACTATAAATAAGAGAGAATACAATGTAGTTATATCATTATTTATTTGTCTAACTTCTATCACCTTTGGTGCACTTAAAATACTTCACCCTCTATATTGGCTAGGAGATTTGCCCTCTTTGAGTGGCTTGGACAATTTTTGAGACTTAGAATTTGACAATGTGATTCTTTGTTAGATTTACTATTCTAGAATCTAATTCTATTGTGAATATTTTAGTGTACATTGCTTCTATTGTTGTTACCCTAAAAATTATTATTAAATTTACCTTTTTTTCTAAAAGTTTTTTTGCAAGTGGTACCAATATAATGATTTTGGCTCCCTATGGCCGTGAAAAAGGACAGCAGAGTGGTGATCAAGCTTATTTTAAAACCTCTTTCAACAAATTTTGCATCTTTCAATTGGTTATTTCTAACTTTTTTTTTCTACTACCAATGTTTTGATATAATTATGTTTTGTAATGTTGTGATTTAGATTTAAATGTTTGTGTTCCACAAACTTGAAAAATTAGTATAGAGTATGTCAGGTCCCTTGCAAAAGACCTATATAATTTTGACCATCACATTAAGCTAAACAAAACAAGACATATCTCCAATAAACTTTTTCTAGACAATTTTGAGATCTACTCAAGCCTCCTCGTTTGGCTAGTGATGCATGTTTGATTATTTGACTTCCACATGTTGGGAACAAATTAATGGGTGCATATAGAAAATAAATATGACTAATGATGATTGTATGAGTTACAACAAGTGTTACCCAAGGAATAAAGGCAAGCATCATAACATATTAGAAGGAATCAACAACCTCAACCCTCATATTCAGTTAGCCATTGGCACCATGAGTTCCTCTTCCACCTCTCCTACAAAACACCTCAACTCATTCAATCCTCCCTCTTAAAGTTGTGAACTAGAGTTTCACAATACCTTTAGACAATGCAACAAAATTTGCATGATAGGATTTATCAGGTTAAATATGGTCAAACTACTTGCATTGAGTCTCTCTCATGCACCAAGAGGTAGTTGAAGGAACTTTCTACTCAACATACTCGAGGGTAGTAGGAATTTAAACTTCAAAAAATAGAGTGATCATTAGAACACAAATTCTAGTAGGTCTCCCTTGAGCAGAGTCAAGATTGACAAAAGGAGCCTAAGATTCTCAAAGATGACCTAATGTTTATCAAGCATTTCTAGAGGATGACTTTTGTATAGGATCTAAGGCACTTCTAATGGATGACTTTCAAATAGGATCTAGATAACTTTCAATGGATAACTTTTGTGCATGATCCCAATTGCTCCTATTTTGCTTAGATGCATACTCAACCTCTCATGGAAACTCATATAGGTATGGCAACGATGAATAGGATTTTGCTCATGATTTAGTTTCCATAACTAATGGTGTCACCTATTTTCTCAAGTGCACTCATGATGTTCTAGTCCCTTGACTTTATATATTAACTTTTGATGGCAAAGACCCTCGTACATGTATTTCTAAAATGAATTTCTTGATATTCTTTTGCAGAGTCCCTTAATAGAGCATGGTTACTCCCATTGCCTCTAAGTCGGGTACCCATCTTATTAGTGGCTTCTTTGAAAACTATGATTTTGGGGTTGTCATATTTCCTAGCTATAATTTAAGAAGATATTTTTGATTGAGTTTGATCAATGTTGTTTTACCTTTTACATGGCTAGGTTAATGCAAACAAAATAAATAGGAACTATGGATGAGTACTATGCATAATTCATGAGTCTCCTTACATACACATATCGTTTGGATTTCACAATGGTGTTTTTTTGGCATTTAGATATGGATTCAAGGATGAGATTTGATAGGAAGAAGATATGCATTATTTTTACACCGTCTATAATTTTGAGCATGTGGCCCATGTAGCTAAAAAAAGTTATAGTTGTCTATATTTCAACTATATCATGATTTCAATATTTGTGGAATTTATTTCAATAACCACAAGGAGTATTGCCCATAAGGTTACTTCTATTTCAAATGTCGATCATCTCATCAATGGGATTAGACATGTGAGAAGCGATTTAACTTCTGTATGGAAGTTGATGATGAATATTTTAAAGAGGATGAGGTCCTTGCATCATCTCATTAAGAGAAACCAATAGAACCAAGCAAGCTTGAACAAGGTACAAGTATGATGGCTCTATTAGCATTTGCCCTCACGAGAATGCAAGCCCATCATATTATCAAGATATAGTGCTTCACAAAAATATAGTGGGTTAATATTTTGATTAATTCAAGCAATATGTAGTTTTATTAGTCATGGTATGATCAAAATCTTGGGGTTATATATCAAAGATATTAATAAATATAAAATCAATGTTCTAATTACTAATGGTAATTATTGAGCATGCAAATGACACATTGTCAATGGCAAGCCAACATACTTGGTACATGATTTTTTCCCTTTTGAAAATGAATTCTTTTCCCTAAAGGTTTGGGTATGTCAAGTCTTGGCCAATGCAAATAAACCTAGAGGTCATTGATAGTTGTTCCTTCAAGGGACCTTTGTTGGTATGACTCATAGAGATAAATTTCCTAGGCATAGTGTCTTAGAATCAAAATGTTTAATTGTCTAAAAATAATTCCACTCCATTGATTTTACAATATACAACAGCTGAGCAGAATTTAAACTATTATAAACTGAAATGACATATAAATGGAAATTAATCTACTCTTAATATAAACAATTTCCAAATACAAATAAAATGCTTAAGGGCAAGAGAAAATAAAAAAAATAAACAAGTCTATATTATCCTGAACTCTATTTTTATTTGGTAAATAATATTTCCAACTTAAAACCAACCTCGACCCAACCAATATTCACATAGCTTGAGATCTGAGACAATGCAATCTTTAAAGGAAAAATAGATTGAGTGCAACCACCATCAGCATGTGTAGATTGAATACAAAAAAAAATCCAAAGCCTTGTATTATAAAGATAATTATGGAGTACATTGGTTCAAATTTGCCCACTTAAGTAGATTATAGTAACAGAGCATCAAAACAATATCATGTTTGATTCAAAAACTCCATCTAAATTTTAACAAAAGAAAAAAATAAAAACAAAGTCTTAGGGGCCTGCTAATAGATGGTTTTCAACCTTTGTAACTAACTAGGGAGCCCTTATCTATACAAGTTTTTTGCTCCTTATTGTGTTGCCTTTTATTATTAATTATCATTACATTCATTTTCATAGGATAGATCAGATTTAAATTTTATTATCTTACCCATGGCACGCTCCTTAAGATAACTTCCACTACACCTCAATCATACCTCATTAATTCTTTGTAAAATATGGGTTGATCATTAATAGCACCATGTTTGTCTTCTTGCATGCTTGTACTCACCCGATCAACCTTCAAAATCTCATGTTTGTTGCCTTTGAATCCAAAGCATCTGTGTTAGGTATCTTATAAGACAAAAAGTCAAAATTACAGGCATCAAATTTTACTACCAATACTACTATATTATATTTTTCTTATTTTTAATTTATATTATACCCCAGCCTCCCTCTCTCTTTTTTGCATTTTTTTAAACACTATGCATTTTTCGCCAATTTTTCTTTCTTTAACAAGTTTATGTAATTTTTGGTAATTTTTGGGTAATTTTTTAGGCAATTTACGTGCTTTTCAAACTCTTTTTTACACCCTTTGATGATTTTACTCCTTTTGGTAACTTTTGCATTCTTGGACATCACTTGCAATTTTTTGATAAATTTTTACCATTTTTTAGGCAATTTTACCCTTTCCTAGTAATCCTTAACATTTGTATTCCCACCATGATGTTTGAACTACATTTTATATCTCTCTTATGTTGTTTCGATGATAATTTTCAATTACTAGGGTTTTATTTTTATTGGCATCAATATTTTCCCATGAATGTCTTGTGCTTCCAGTGTTGTTTTCCAATTAGCAAGGGTTTAACTTTGTTGGTTTTTACTTTTCCTTGCAAATACCCGAGGTTTTGGTGCTAGCAGGAAATATTTTTAAATTTTTTTCGTGGATTTATTTCTTCTATATTCTCATAGATCTTCTTTTTTTGAGTTTTCAATGCCAATGTCCAATTATTGGAGTTTAAGTCTATTGGCATTTATTTTCTTCTCTCAAATTTCAAGGTTTCGATGGTAATCTTAATTACCGTAGTTTAAATTCATTGGCTTCTACCTTTTGCTCGTAATAGCTAGGTGGTTCTAGTGTTAGTGGGGTTTCAAATTCTTTTTGGATTTATTTCTTCTATATTTCCTACAAATCTATTTTTTTAACCAGATTTCGAGGTGGTGGGTCTTTAACTTCTTTGTGGATCTATAGGTTGTTGGGGCTTCCGATTGGCAATACTTAAAAAGAATTTTATTTCCCCATGGTTTATCAAAATTTTACCAATTTATTCTTTACCAAATTGTTCAATTCTATTGGATTTTACAATTACGTGTGATCTCTAGTTATTGGACCTTTTGATTAGAGAGGGTTCTATAGTTTAATTTCCCTGTTTGGTTGTTGGGGCTTTCGGTTAGAATTTCTTTCAATTTTAATTTCCCCCTTTGATTGCTACTTTAACTAGAATGAATAAAGGTGGGATTTAATTACTTCTACATCTATTATTTCCTTTGTTGCAACAACTCAAACAACCTATAGAAAATAAGCAATTTTGGGCTTCAAACCTCCTTGAAACATAGGCAAAGTTATATTCATTGGAAAGCTCTTTTTGAGTTGCATCTAATGGAAGTGGTTTAAAAAAAAATCATCGAGTATTGTAAGATATATAGGGCCCTAAAAGTGAGATTTACGTGATTAGGCAAACAATTACAGTCAATCAAGACAACAAGATAACTTGTTAAAAATAAGCTATTCGGGAGGTCAATTTCCTTAGAACATAGGTAAGTTTATACTTTCAAAAAGCTCTTTTTGTAAGGCATCTAATGAGAGTGGTTTCATATTTTTTTATAGTATTAAGAGATATTTTGTGGCTAGAAGTGAAACCATGTGTGCTACCAAGGGGAGGAATCCAAGTCTGCAGTGCCTGAATTTAAGCAAGTTTGGGGTGCTAAGGTTATAGGAACATAGGCATGTGGGTACTTGTTGAAAATCTTATCCTAAACCTGCTCTAATGGGATAGGTCATTTACCATTTTAAAGATATTATAATACATAACAATAATACTAAACATCATGACAAACTTAAGGTATGCAAAAAACCAGACATCATGATTAAAATATTTGAACTAAGAACCTGATCTTTTGGATGGCCAAAAATTATGAACAAAACCAAAAAAATAAGGGAAAATTTCACCAAAAGTAAAAAGGTGGGTCCCTAGCCCATGTAGATTGAGGCATGTTATGCAAGCGCAACAACAAATGGTGACTCTACTAGAAAATGTGCCTAAGCATTTTGGAAATAAACAAACCCTTTATGAACAATGAAGCTAACCATATTTAAAATCTTTCACCACAAAGAAAATGTAGCACGTACCAAAAAAGTAAAATTTATGTAAAAATATAATTTGTCTTAACCATTCCACATGCATATATAGGGTTGTCATAAGGAAGGAAAAACTAAATCCACTTATGTAGATAAGATGTCAACTACAAGACCAACAAAATAAAAAAATTGGCATCCATTGAAGATCGGGGTTAAGCTATGAACCTAAAAGCAATACTCATTTTGTTTCAAAAAAAATGTATGCGTGTGAATTCGTTTTTATTCCAAAGTTAGTTAAAATTTGTCACCATAGTTTAGAAATCATGTTAGTTCACCCCTAAACAAACATTGGTCTACTAATGATGAGCTCTACCACACGAGTAGACATGTCACCAACTACCTGATATTGCTATGCTACTAGCCAAATGTTTATAACCCCAATGGAGTTATCTTTGATACCACTCTAGACCTTGCTCTACTACTAGCCACTTGTTCATAGCCCTAGTAGAGGTTGTCTAGATCACCCAATCACTTGAGCATCCATTTTTTTTAAGCACTGGTTTTTTTTTGCTTAATTTTACAAGCATTAGGGTTTGCTTTTGCATTGGGGATCACTACGAACTAGGAGGGTGAGCATCTGAATAACTTTTGCATGAGAAAAAAACCATAATTGTTTCATTCCTCCTAATCTAGAATACCTTTAAATTATTTTTATTTTGAATTTATAACATCTTTTTGCATTACTTTCTAGATTAATTTGTTTTGCCCAATCCTGGTTTCATTGAGTTCAGAGTAGGACATTTTACCTCTAAATTGTATAGGAATCACTTTCATATTAGAGTAACCAAAAGTTGATTGCACTTGAATAATTTTATTCAAAGAGAGGAAAGCACAAGATGGCACAAAATTAAAGACAACAATAAAGCAAAAATATAAGTGAAATGAAACAAAGCCAACATGCCAAAACCTCAAAACAACAAAACTATGTACAGGGCTTATTTATAAGATAAAACTAGAACACTCTTAGGCACTAAAGTAGTGTTTGAGAAATTTTTACATTCATTGGTAATGGGAGATCCTCTCTAGTTAGGATTTTTAGCATGTAGATATTCTCTCCTATAATATTTGATATCTAGAAGGGTCCTAGCCAAAGGGGCTCAAATTTTTCATGGTCAAATTTACCAGGGTCCCAAACACATCTATGGTAATTGGAAAATACCTATGATCACAAACATACTAGTTTTTATGGGCCTCATCCCATAGTAACACCAAATTTGCAATTCTAAAGGCCTTTATTTTACCTCTCTCACCCTACCAGCCCCTAAGGTTAACCAATTCAATCTTAGCACTACTACCATGATTGGACTTTGATCCTTTAAACTTAAGGGTCAACCAATGGTCTTCAATATTTTTTGTTTACTTTGTGGGGTATCTACTACCATATTATAATTTTCAGCTATGGTTTCCACTACCATAGTGTAAACTCCCAATTTTGGTTCAAGGTACAAAATCTCGTTGGCATTGTTGTACTCAGTGATGAGCTTCTTCAACCTTGGCTCTCTTTCTATCTGAATTTTATTAGCTATGCCATGCCAAGGAAGCCACATATGCAAAAAAATGACTGTCATATAACCATTCAATGTTCTTGATTGATCACGATTGAGTAACATCCCATATGCATATGGGATATCCACAACTTCGAGACTGATACATTGTTGTATCCTAGGTTTAGTAGCCAATTATATATGGATCTTATTCAGCACCCCACCCACATTTACCTCTATCTTATCCAACTGAACAACCCTTTAATTTGAGGGAGTAGGAGTTAGTCCTAATTTTTGGCTAGCTACATATGACATCACATTGCTAGAAGCACCTAAATCCACAAGGTAGTTATGTAAATTTTTACTAGCAATTCTAATAGTCAACATAAAAGGTGGAGATTATATTTTTTCTTTATATATAGCTACCTAAGCATTAGTAGTCATTTTCATATATTTTTTTCTTTTGGTCAGAAAGTGTTTTAAGAAAAAAATCCTTATAGTCAGTCAATTAAATAATGAAATGTTTGCCTCAGTTTTATTAATATCTTCAATAATATTATATCTAAATTTTTTTTACTCTAGGATTTTCTTTGTCTGTTGCAATGGTACATTGGCTCTTGGATGCGTATGAACTATGGGAACCTTATATGGGACTACATTTTTTTTAGCCTGCTTATTAGGTGGGATAGAGGTTGTGGAAGAAGTTAGTGGTGTTTTCCCTTTACTCTGAAGAATATAATTGTTCTATTTGAAACTACTAGTAAGCTTGCACCTCTTCTTCTAGGTATTCTTCAAGTTCCTTTTCATCCATTCTTGAGAGCTAATATATTTGTAAAACTAGGGTTGTCCCTGTATTTTGATTAGATTGATTTCTACAATCCTCGTTGGTGGGCACTAAAAATTTATCATCTCTTTATAGACAATATTAAAAGTAGTTTTAAGCTTTGGATAATCAATTTCACCATGTTGAACAGTGTAATGGACCCTATACCACTTGGATAGAGTAAGGTTAACCAAATTAATGGAAGTGCCTAGGTTATTGTTTGATTTTGGTTGCTAGAAAGACATGGGACTCCATGATTTAGATGAGTATTCCATTGATGATTGATCCTCTGGAAGTTGAAGTTCCTATTTTGTGTGTTATTTGTAGGTAGATTTTGAGGAAATTGCCTTTGTAATTGAATCATATCATTGCTCAATTTTTGAACCATTCTTTGTAGGTTTTCTAACTTAGGATTTGAGTTATAATGTTGACTTGGTCATGATTTACCTATTACATTATTTGTGGGTGTAGATGTATTAAAAAATGTGGGTATAGAGTTGTATGATTGAGGATGTTGTTTGTAGTTACCTGATTGTCCAGGTATGTTATAATGGTCTGCTTATTACTCACAATATGCATCATTTGATTCAGGAATGCTAGATTGAAGGGTTAGTTTTGGTTTGGATACATGACTCTTAATAATGGGTTTGACATGAGAAGGTGTTGTGTAAGGGCTTTATTTATTAGAGGTATTTGATTATAAGTTCCTAGTTGCCCAAGTGAAGGTAGTTGATCCAAACCAAAACCTTAAGGTATTAGTTGTTGTTCAATTGTTAGAGCCTCATTATATGTCAATGGCAAAGATGTGATTTGAGGAGCTCTCATAACAGACATAGTGGTTAATAGGTCCAAATCTCTAAAGTACATTTGGATGGTTACTTGCTCCCAAAGGATGTAAGGTGTCACTAACCTAGTGTATAATTTATGGAACCTAGTGTTGAATAGTCTTAAGAGTTCATTAGGATCTCTACAAGCAGAGGTAAATTGATGATAAAACACAACTAGGTCAATAGGTAACCTAAAGTGATTGATAAATTTTGCCTCTAATTGGGCTTAGGAAGTAATGGATCCTTAAGGTAGACTAATATACCAATCATATGTGAACTCATCCAATGTATGTGGAAACATTGAATAAGCAACATCCTCATGTTCAATTTGTAAGCAAATTAAGGTATCTTTGTATGCACATATGTGTTCTTCAACTAATTGTGTTCCATCATGCCTATACTAGGGGAAATATCTTCCAACATTCTTAGGCATATCGCATGCAAGACCTAGTATGTTCAAAGGATCTACCAACCATGGAGCAAGATCTGCCATTGGTGGACCTTGGGGAATGGTAAAAGGGTCAACAAAAGGGATAAAAACTTTTAGAGAACTGTTGATAATCTAGTGAGCATTTGGTTTGTCTTTATCAACTCTAGGTTTTCTATTTGGAGAAATATTGAGAAATTTGTTGGCAATTTTGGGCACTTTGGGTACATTGCCTTTGCTCAAATGTATAAGTTGTCATTGATGTCAAAAGGCATTTTTGTTGATATCAAAAGAGTGTGATGTCAAGAATATCTTGAGAAGCTTCTTTATGTTAAAGGGTTTTTATTAAAACCATGGTGACAAGGCTAAAGGTTTTTCTTAAAACCATTTGGACTCATTAAGGGTTTTTATTAAAACCAAGCTTAACTTAATGCAAAGGTCCATGTTTATTATTAATAATTAAATTAACTCAAACCTTTGTCAAAGGTCCAAGTTTAATTTATTATTAATAAAATAATAATTATTATTTTAATTATTATTAAAGGGTCTTTCAACCCTTAAGCGACGGAAGAAAAAAGAATTCTTTCACCGATATGTTGCCATCGTTGGAGGAGCGTCAACGTCAAACAGTTAAGGAAGAATGGTTATATAAGTGGGGATGATTTTCTAAAGTGAGCACCTCCGATTATTATTGATATCTGCGATTTGTGGTTACTCTATATTTTTTGATTTGCGCTTGGCATCTGCGATTTGCACTTGCTCTGTTTCGTTTGATTTGTGCTTGGCATCTGCAATTTGCACTTGCTTTGTTTTGTTCGATTTGCGCTTGGCGTCTACAATTTACACTTGCTTTGTTTCGTTCGATTTGCGCTTGGCGTCTGCGATTTGCATTTGCTCCTTACCTTTCGAACAATGCTTGGTGTCTTCGAGTTGAGCTTGCTCTGTGTCTTCGAATCTCTAATTGACGTCTTTGAAACCGTGCTTGGCATACTCGGATTTGAGCTTGGGCTACATCCTTACTTTTTGGGTGAAAGTAGTGGATTGGCAATTGCTCCTGAACTGCATTTTTTAGACTGTGCTGTGAGATGACTAATGCAAGCATTCAGTGACTTATGTCTTGGACAGCGCTCACCAGTTTGCATGTGGTTTGTGGAAGACGTTTACGTTTTCCATATTCTTGGTGTCAAAGGAAGATAAAAGAGAGGGCAGCGCTGTAGTATTTCGTTGGGCACTTGTGACCCAACAACGGTGGCGTTTAAGCGAAAGTGCTAGAAGGCAGAGGTGTCGAGTTCGATTCTCTTCGTTGGATTTTTCTTTTGGTCGCGGTGTGCAAAGGATAGTGGTTGTGAATGCGCGGGAGGTATAAGGTTAAGGTATCATATTTGTTTTGACATTGTTTTGATATTGCTTTGGGTATATTGCTTTACTGTTTTGAAGTATAAAGGAATAAGTAAAAAGAGGTCTTATATTGTTCACCCCCCCTCTCAGTATAAGCTTGTGTTCTTCAATTGGTATTAGAGCGGGTCTCTCCAGAAAGAGCCTAACATCTTGGAGAAGGATCTATCAGAGGATCATACAGATTCAAAAAGAGATGAAGAGGTTGAGTTCGATCTCAAATGTGAATTCTTCTTGGCTTTGAGAAAGCTTGAGAAATTCAGAGAAGAGAATTTTGTTCTCAAGCATCAATATCGGGGAAGAAAAGATAGCAAAATCAGAATTGGTTCAAAGTGTTATAGACTTCAAAATTCTAGATGAAGAAGGGAAGAAGGTTCAACAAGTTCTAATAGAGGTTCTCAAAGGAAAGGAAGATGATTGCAAGAAACTAGAAGAAGAAGTTATGTCTCTTAGAGTGAAGTTGGATCAGTTGGCTCTCAGACAGAATACTCCGTGTGAAAAGCAAAAGAAGGATGGTATCACCATTCAAGAAATAGGGTCTTCGAGCAAGATCAATCTTCCTCCTGAAGAGCGGTGGATTCCCAGTTGGTCATAAGAAGAACAATCATCCAAGGCATCAAAACAGGTTACATAATACTTTCCATGGCTATTGTTTTTCCTGCAAGAAATTTGGTCACAAAGCTATGCATTGCAATAAGTCCATGAATAGACATAGTAAAGAAAATGGTAACTCTTTTGCACCTCTTATGAATAAAGATGTCATGTGTTACAAGTGCAATAATTTTGGGCATATTGCTAGGATGTGCAGTTTGGATAGATCTAGCCTTGAGTTCACTAAAAAGAAAAATGAGATCAAATCTAAGTCAATGATAGCTCAAGCTGCTTTTCATGCTCTAGACAAAGTAGAAAAATGGTATCTTGATAGTGGTTGTTCAAAACATATGACCGGTGAAAAAGAAAAGTTTTTGGTCTTAAAAGAAACAAACAGAGGAACAGTCGGTTTTGGAGATAACGAGTCGACTAAAATCTGTGGTAAAGGGACTCTTAGTTTGGATGGGAAATCCAAAACAAAAAATGTGCTTTATGTAGAAGGCCTAAGACATAATCATCTAAGTGTGAGTCAACTTTGTGATCAAGGGCACATAGTATCTTTCTTTTCAGATAGATGTGAGATAAGTAAAGAAAAAAATGGAAAACTCATTGCTAGTGCTACAAGGACTCCAAAAAATCTTTACATGCTAAGTGAGATAAAAAGGGAAAAATGTTTTCTAATTCAAGAAGATGAAAGTTGGTTATGGTATAAAATATTGGGGCATTTGAGCTTTGATAATCTTGTCAATATTAGTAACAAGGAAGCGGTTAGAGACTTGCCCAAAATAAAAATGCCCCATAACATCATTTGCTATCCTTGTCAACATGGAAAACGGACCAGAACCAGTTTCAAATCAAAAGGGTATACTTCTTCAAAACCTTTGGATCTTATTCATACTGATTTATGTGGCCCTACCAGAACTTAGAGCATTCAGGGAGAAAGCTACTTCATGCTTTTTATAGATGATTATTCTAGAATGACTTGGGTTACTTTTCTCAAAGAAAAATTTGAAGCTTTTGAAATTTTTAAAGCTTTCAAAGAAATGGTTAAAAATGAGACTGATAAGAGAATCAAATGTTTAAGATCAGATAGAGGAGGAGAGTTCACTTCAAATGAATTTGTGGAATACTATGAGCAGCAAGGAATCAAAAGAGAATATTCAGCAGCAAGAACTCCTCAACAAAATGGAATAGTTGAAAGGAAAAATAGAACTATTGAAAATATGGCTAGAGCTATGTTGAATGAGTCAAAAATTTTAGATGGTTTTTGGAAAGAGGCGATCGAGTACAACGGTCTACATTATCACCAGGGCCCAACTTAGAGTCAATCATCATAAAACTCCTTATGAGTTGTGGAAAGGAAGACCAGCTACAGTAAAATACTTCAAAGTGTTTGGAAGTAAGTGCTTCATCAGAAGGGAAGATCATAATTTGGGTAAGTTTGATCCTAGATGTGATGAGGGAATCTTTCTTGGGTATTCCAACAAAATCAAGGCCTACAGATGCTTCAACAAAAGAACTCATACAGTTGTAGAGAGCATAAATGTAACTGTTGATGAAAAGACAGGGATAAGAGAACCAATCCAGGAACTCAGTGATGAAATTTATCAAGAAGAATTCAGAGAGGTTTCAGATGAAGAAGAGGAAAGACAACTGCTTCCCAAAACTCCTTCATGATATGTTCAGAAACATCATCCCAAAGATTTGATCATTGGTGATCCAAATAGGAGGCAAACAAGAAGAAGAGTCATTCCCTCACATGATTCTACAAATGTTTCATTATTATCTCAAATTGAGCCAAAAAATTTCAGTGAAGCATGTGTAGATAAGTTTTGGGTAAAAGCAATGGATGAAGAGCTAAATTAAATAGAGAAAAGTGAAACTTGGGAATTGGTTCCAAGACCTAAGGACAAGAATGTCATTGGCACTAAATGGATATTCAGAAATAAACTCAATGAGGATGGAAAGATTGTCAGAAACAAAGCTAGGCTAGTTTGCAAAGGTTATGCTCAAGTAGAAGGTGTTGATTTCGAAGAGACGTTTGCTCCTGTTGCTCGTCTTGAAGCTATCAAAATGTTTTTGGCCCTTTCAAGCTTCAAATATTTCAAAGTGTATCAAATGGATGTAAAGTCAGCTTTTCTAAATGGGGTGTTGGAAGAAGAAGTCTACATAGAACAGTCAGAAGGAGTGTCTCTCTCAGAACAGTCAAACTATGTGTGTAAACTGAAAAAGGCCTTGTATGGGTTAAAGCAAGCACCTAGGGCTTGGTACTCAAGACTTAATAGGTATCTTCATGAGCAAGGCTTCAGGAAATGTGTGGCAGATAGCAATTTGTATATTAAGGATGAAGGTGATAATATGCTGATTATGGTTGTCTATGTTGATGATATTATTTTTGGGGGAAATAATACTCAGATGTGTAAAGATTTTGCTAACACCATGCAGAAGGAATTTGAGATGTCTATGATTGGAGAGCTGTCATTCTTTTTAGGTCTTCAGATTTCTCAATCAAAAGATGATGTATTTCTCTCTCAAGGAAAGTATATCAAAGAAATGTTGAAGAAATTTGGGATGATAGACAACAAACCAGTATGTACTCCAATGATTACAGGATGCAAGATGAGTAAATATGATGAATCTCCAGCAGTAGATCAGAGGTTGTACAGATCAATGATTGGTAGTTTATTACATGTTACAACTACCAGACCAGATATCATGCAGGCAGTTGGGTTAGTAGCAATATTTCAGGCAGCTCCTAAATATTCTCATGTTATGGCAGTTAAGAGGATTTTCGGATATCTGAAGGGCACTATGGACTTTGGGCTTTGGTATCCCAAAGGTGATGATTTCACCCTCACAGCTTATACAGATGCAGATTGGGCAGGCGGTATTGATGATAGGAAAATCACTAGTGGTGGAGCATTCTTTTTGGGAAAGATTTTGGTTTCTTGGCTAAGTAAGAAACAACCTTCAGTTTCCTTATCTACAGCAGAGGCTGAATACATAGCGATAGTGGTCGGGTGTACACGGGTTTTATGGATGAAAACCACCTTGGAGGATTTCAAAGTCAAGCATGAACAACCCATCTCCATACTTTGTGATAATACAAGTGCCATAAGTATTTCCAAAAATCCAATAATGCACTCAAGGACAAAGCATATTTCCATCAAGTATCATTTTTTAAGGGAAAAAGTGCAAGAGAAACAGGTCAAGGTAGAGTATGTGTCTACTAAAGAGCAGATTGCAGATATCTTCACCAAACCTCTTCCAAGAGATACGTTTGAGTATCTAAGGGAGAAATTGGGAGTTGTACTCCCACCCCGGAATTAATCACCTCATCAGGAGGTGGGGGAGGGACTAAACTAAGAGGCTAATTCTTAGTCCCGAGCCCCAAAAGGTGGCCCTTTGCCATTGATGACAAAGGGGGAGAGATATGAGTAAGGGGGAGAGCTTCAAATTGAAGAGGAAAGCTTCAAGTCAGGGGGAGCAAAACTTCAAAGGAAGATTCTCGGTTGTTAGCACAGTTGGTTTCAGTTGGTTTCGGTTTTGGCTCTTGAGAAGTGTTTTCAGTAAAGGTTTGCCATCAATGACAGAGGGGGAGATTGTTGGCAATTTTGGGCACTTTGGGTACATTGCCTTTGCTCAAATTTATAAGTTGTCATTGATGTCAAAAGGCATTTTTGTTGATATCAAAAGAGTGTGATGTCAAGAATATCTTGAGAAGCTTCTTTATGTTAAAGGGTTTTTATTAAAACCATGGTGACAAGGCTAAAGGTTTTTCTTAAAACCATTTGGACTCATTAAGGGTTTTTATTAAAACCAAGCTTAACTTAATGCAAAGGTCCATGTTTATTATTAATAATTAAATTAACTCAAACCTTTGTCAAAGGTCCAAGTTTAATTTATTATTAATAAAATAATAATTATTATTTTAATTATTATTAAAGGGTCTTTCAACCCTTAAGCGATGGAAGAAAAAAGAATTCTTTCGTCGATATGTTGCCATCGTTGGAGGAGCGCCGACGTCAAACAGTTAAGGAAGAATGGCTATATAAGTGGGGATGATTGTCTAAAGTGAGCACCTCCGATTATTATTGATATCTGCGATTTGTGGTTACTTTGTATTTTTTGATTTACGCTTGGCATCTACGATTTGCACTTGCTCTGTTTCGTTCGATTTGCGCTTGGCATCTACAATTTGCACTTGCTCTATTTCGTTCGATTTGCGCTTGGCATCTGTAATTTGCACTTGCTCTATTTCGTTCGATTTGCGCTTGGCGTCTACGATTTGCATTTGCTCCTTACATTTCAAACAATGCTTGGTGTCTTCGAGTTGAGCTTGCTTTGTGTCTTCGAATCTCCGATTGACGTCTTTGAAACCGTGCTTGGCATACTCGGATTTGAGCTTGGGCTACATCCTTACTTTTTGGGTGACAGCAGTGGATTGGCAATTGCTCCTGAACTGCATTTTTCAAACTGTGCTGTGAGATGACTAATGCAAGCATTCAGTGACTTACGTCTTAGACAGTGCCCACCAGTTTGCATGTGGTTTGTGGAAGACGTTTATGTTTTCCAGATTCTTAGCGTCAAAGGAAGATAAAAGAGAGGGCAGCGCTATAGTATTTCATTGGGCACTTGTGACCCAACGACGATGGCGTTTAAGCAAAAGCGCTAGAAGGCAGAGGTGCCAAGTTTGATTCTCTTCGTTGGATTTTTCTTTTGGTCGCG
This sequence comes from Wollemia nobilis, assembly GCA_028583015.1. Lineage (NCBI taxonomy): Eukaryota > Viridiplantae > Streptophyta > Pinopsida > Araucariales > Araucariaceae > Wollemia > Wollemia nobilis. Next base: position 1,963,834 of record JAQPPZ010000853.1, on the reverse strand, counting down.
GTGTGCAAAGGATAGTGGCTGTGAATGCGCGGGAGGTATAAGGTTAAGGTATCATATTTTTTTTGACATTGTTTTGATATTGCTTTGGGTATATTGCTTTACTGTTTTGAAGTATAAAGGAATAAGTAAAAAGAGGTCTTATACTGTTCACCCCCCCCTCTCAGTATAAGCTTGTGTTCTTCAAAATTCAATGCCAGCTTCAACTAACTTATACCTGGTGATGATGATCTTTGGTTCTAGCTTTGATAGTTAAATTATGTAATGTAAACACTACATTAAGGAAAATATAATTTTTAGAGCCTATAGGACCTCCTTCTAGCATTAGTTCTGTTGAGCATGAGAATGACACATTGTCAAGGGTAAGCCAACATACTTGGAACAAAATATGTTCCCTCTTGAAAGGAAATTATTTTTCCCTAAGGTTTGTATTCTAGGTCTTGGCTGATGCAAATAAACCTAGAGGTCATTGTTAGTTGTTCCTTAAAGGGGCCTTTGTGAGTATAACTCAAAAAAATGTTAGGCATAATGTCTTAGAATCAAAATGCTTAATTGTCTTATAATTAATTCCACTCCATTGATTTTACAACATACAAGAGCTTAGAAAAAATTTAAACTTTTATAAACTAGAAATACATTTAAACAAAAAATAGTCTACTTCTAATATAAACAAGTTCCAAAGGAAAATCAAAGGTTTAAAGACAAGATAAAATAAAGAAAATAAACAAGTCTATAGTACTCTTAATTTTGTTTTGATCCAATAAAATAATATTTTCAACTTAAAACTAACCGTGACCCAACCAATATTCACAAGTCTAAGATACGAGATGGTGAAATATTTATAGAAAAAATAGACTAAGTGCAACCACCCATCAGCATGTGCAGATTGAACACAAAAAATTTCAAAAGCCTTGTATTATAAATATAAGCATGGGGTACATTGGTTAAAATTTGTTCACTTCGGTGGATAAGAGCATCAAAATAATATCAGGATTGGTTCATAAGCTCCATCCAACTTTTAACAGAAAAGAAAGAAAGAAAGCAAAAACAAAGTCTAAGGGCTTGTTAATAGATGGTTTCTTGACCTTTGTAATTGACCAAGGAGCCCTTATTTATACAATTTTTTGGCTTCTCTTTTTGTTGCCTTTATATATATATATATATATATATATATATATATATTTATATATATATATATATATATATATATATATATATATATTTGAGGTTAGTGTGAGAAACCCCTACGATCGACGCTCAGGTTTGGGCATCCCCATCCTAACCATGACCTCTCATAAGGGTGAGAGATGAACTTATCAATATGGACCAAACATAGCCATACATACACCCACCCTCAAACACTCACCCACACCACGGTTTGAACCTTGGACCTCCCGAAGAAGAGCCAAAGCCTGAACCATTGCATTGTCCCCCTTGGGACATCAACTATCATTATATTCATTTTCATAGGGCAAATCAAATTTCAAATTTTATTTTCTTGTCCATGATGTGCTCCTTAGGATAGCTTCCACTACAACTCAACCATACCTCATTTATTCTCTACAAAATTTATATTGATAAAATAAATCACCACATCTATTGTCCTATATATTTGTACTCACCTGATCAACCTTAAAACTCCCACATTTATTGCCTTTGAATCCTAAGCATTTGTGTTAAGTATCTTGGAAGACAAAAAGTCAAAACACCAAGCGATAAGGGAGCCCTTATACAAAATTTTTGGCTCCTCTTTTTGTCACCTTTTTATAATTAATTATCATTATATTCATTTTCATAGGGCAGATCATATTTTAAAAAAAAAATCTTGCCCATGATGTGCTCCTTGGGATAACTTCCACTACACCTCAACCATACCTCATCAATTCTCTACAAAATCTAGATTGATAAAAAACATCACCATGTTTGTTGTCTTGTATGTTTGTACTCACCCAATTAGCCTTAAAAATCCCACATTTGTCGCTTTTGAATCCTAAGCATTTCTGTTAGGTATCTTGTAAGACAAAAAGTCAAAATCGTAGGAGTCAAAATTTACTACCAATACTACTATATTATATATTTTTTATTATTTATTTTTGAATATAAAAACCTAACTTTTAATTAATTTAAAAATACAAGTCTTTACAACCAAAAAAATAGGTGGATAGGCACACCCCAATAGGTAGTCACACTAACTCAGGTGTTACTAAAAACAATAAAAACAAGGTTATTTCAATGAAAACAACGTTACTCCGGCTCTTTTTTATTATTTATTTACTATTATTATTTTTATTTATCTTATATCCCAACCTCCCTTTTTCATTTTTTTGCATTTTTTTATTTTTATTTGTGGAAAAAACATCCCAAAAGGGATGCCACTTTCGGGTAAGACCCAAGGAGGCAGGGGTATCCATTCCGCCAAAAACGCCCAGGACTCGGACCTGGCCTACCACCTTTGACATACTCAAGGAGCAAACAAACACACAAAACCAAATTAAAAAAAGAAAATAACAACAAAAATAATAAAATAAAATAAAAAACAAACTCCTTGAGTGTGTCAAAACCAAAAGCACAACCAAACATGCACAATAAGATAAAAGAAACCACAACACAAACCACATAGAAAAACATAAGAACCACATAACAAAACACAAACAAGACAAAAACAACAGAACACTACAAAGACATAACCCAAAAAAACATGAAAAATAAACACAACCAAAATCTAAAAAATAAAATAAATAAAATAAAAATAAAAACAACCAACAACAGACAATAAAGAAAAACAAAAAACATAGAAAACACTCACATATAAAAAATGAAATAACACAAACAAAGAGAAACCCAAGAACAAGAACGAAAAAAACACAAGAACAATAACAATAAACATAAAAAACAAAACAACAAAAACACAAGAACAACAAAAAACAACACAAAGAACACAAAAACAAAACAAAACAAAAGAACCCACCCACCTTAAAAAACTAAACAAAAAAACAAAGAAGACAAAAGAAAAAAAAAAAAGAACAAAACAATGACCTATCTAGACCAGAAGACTATTAATGCAAGAATCAACAAAGGAAACAAAATAAATAATAGAATGAGCTAGGGAACTAAAAAAACTGAATGAACCAAAGAGAAACAAAAAAAAAACAAGAAGAAACTAGGTACCTTCAGAACTGGAGACATCCAAAGAAATGATAGAAAGAAGAGCTTCCCTAATTTGAGAAGCCCACCATATAGGAGGGTGGCCATAACAAGTAAGATCACCTTTGTCCAAAGCCCAATTAGCTAAAGCATCAGCACTCTTGTTTTGATCTCTAACCACATGATTGTAATCAACTTTCAAAAATCCCATCTAGATTAACTGAATTTTCTCAATAATTCTTTTTATTCTCTAATCCACCTTATGATTCTTAGAAGGAGTCTTCAAGAGATTAATCATAAGTTGAGAGTCAAACTCAACTAACACCTTTTCCCATCCAACCTTGGTAGCCTCTTGAAGGCCTCTAAGGATACCATACCCCTCAACAAGGTTATTTGAAAGAATACCCAAATTCTCAGCAAAAGTAAAAACCAGGGAGCCATCTGAAAGTCTACCAATTCCTCCCACACTGGCTTTTCCAGGGTTCCCTCTAGAGGCTCCATCAGTATTGACTTTTCCAAACTCCTTAGGAGGAGGTTGCCAATTTCTAGTCCTATCCATCTTACTAATACTCATATTCCCTTTAAGTTGGTTGCCATTAGAAGGTTTAATCTTCAATCTTTGCATCACTTGATCCCATCTTTGGTGGGAGTTTTGGGGGTGATTAAGGAGATGATGGACTGATTCAACTAAGTTGGCTATGGTCTTTTGCCAAATATAGTGAATATCCTTCCTATCTTGATTAAAAATTCAGTTGTTCCTTTCATTCCAAATATTCCAAAGAAGAATGGTAGAACCCATCCAAACTAAGTGCCTAATAAAATGATCAACACCCTCTTGATTAGGCCAATCCCTCCAAAGTTGTTCAAAAGTGAAAAAATTGGACCATTGTAAGCCAAGTAAAGTTGCCATTCTCCTCCATAGCTCAGAGGCTAAAGTACACTCAATAAAAATATGGTTGATATTTTCTACATTCTCTTCACACATTTCACATCTAAAAGGGCCATGAAAACCATGCTTCATAAGTTGCTCACCAGTAAGCACCCTACGATGCAATAAAAGCCAATTAAAGAACCTCACCTTAGGCCAGAGCTTTTGAGCCCACAATTGAGAAAATATGTCAGAATAATGGTTGGGATTATTATGGCATAAGGTCAAATAACCTTGAGCAACTGAATACTCACCCTTAGTAGTGTCGTTCCATCCAAAACAATCTTTTTCATGGGACCAAGAGAGGGATCTCATATGAAGGATGCCTTGGATATCTTGTCTTTGCATTTCTAGGATTTGAATAGGCCAGTCCTCAATAGGGATCCAATATCTACCAACCTTTGAATTACCGTAATGGTACCGACAGGTAATTAGCCACCTTTACAATTAGCTCGGTGAAGCTCCTCCATCCAAGGCCTCCAATCGGGAAACTGGGTTATCAAAGGCTTGTGACCATCCCAAGAATCTGTCCAAAAATTTGCATGTTGACCATTATGAATGATCCAAAATAATTTTTTCTTTATCAAATCTTGACCATAACCAGAGAGAGGATATCGGGGATACCAGAGAGAGGATGGTATTGAAATCTCCTCCGATCAAGATCCAAACTTTAGGAAAATGAGAGATAATATGAGTAATATCCTTCCACTGTCTTCTTTTTTCCTCCAAAGAAGTCGAGGCATAAACAATAATGTAGAGCATAATCTGGTTGGAATGTCTACTTTGAATAGCTATAGCCAACAAACCCCAACTTCCAACCATATGGTGAATAACTACCTCTTTTGGGTCCCAAAGACAAGCAATGCCACCCGAAGTCCCTTGGGAACTGAGGAAAACCACTTTTCCAGTGGCCAAATTTTATTGGCAATTAAGTCCATATCCTCCATTGACATTTTTGTTTCTTGAAGGAAAACAAGATGTGGATGATTTATTTGAATCATTCTTCTAATTTCATTTTGTTTTGAAAGACTCCCTTTGAGTCCTCTAATATTTCAAGTGATGATCTTCATTAATACCAGGGCTAAAAATGTTGGGAAGGGCATTAATCTTACCTTCCTCTACAAGCTTTTCACCTTCTTTTACCATATGATATTGATTGGTCTTGCGACCTACTTTTTGATTAGAATCCATCTTCAATTTTTTTTTCCCTGTTTCTTGACTTATTCCAATTGAATCCGAGATGGCTTCTAACCTTGAAGAATGCTCATACATAGCCAAAATTTTACTAGATGGTTCAATGGAGTCTATATTGGGACCTGCATTATTTGAAGTTTTGACATTTCAAATATTGTTTTTCTTGTGTAAATTTTCTCCTTTTTTTTTGTTGAAAACCTTTGATTTGTTGGTTTGTCTCTGAGTTCTTTCCTTCATATTTAAACTGTGTTTCTAAGATTTCAGTTTCCATTATTTCCTCTTCCTCACTTGGGACATCATTTGTGGAAAGGATTTCAAACATATTAGCAAATGACTTTGATTGATCCTTCATTACTGGTTTTTTTCTGAGTGTTCTTCTTCTTAGGTATTTGGAAACCTGCTGAGTTTATATCTTCTTTCTTTTGATCAAGAATTTTATTTGGGCAAGCATCGGCCAAATGACCATATTCATGGCAAATTCTACAACGAAAAGGAATGTTCTCATAGTCCACTACTTGCTCCCAAGTGTCTTCCCCAAATTGTAGTGTGATATTTTTAGGTAGGGGTTTGTCAAAATCCATTAAAACACAAATTCGAGCATAAATAATATGTTCAAAATTTTGAGTACAATCAGTAGTCATCATAAAAGTTCCTAAAGAGTTTCCAATTGAAGAAAAAATAGTAGGATTCCAAAATTCAATAGGGAGGCCAAAGAGTCTAACCCACACGGGAGCTATAGAAGGCATCTCTTCTTTAGCTTTAAATTTAGTATGTCAGGGCTTCATGAAAAGCCCTGCCCTTCCAAAAAACCAAGGACCCCTTTGAAAAGTTTTCTCTCTATCTTCATTATTAGCAATTAAAACAAGAAAATAACCATTTGGATAAATAGAGATTTGTAACTCACCTTTAGTTTTCCAGTTGTTTGCAGCCCAGACTTTGAAAGCAGATAGACTCGGACGAAAACCCACGAACCGACAAATTAGTCCTCTTTTTTCCAAATCTTCAATGCCAATCTGAATGTTACCCATATCAAGCTTAACAATAGGAGTTCCATCAGTTGCTTTAAGACATCCTGCCTCTGTTTTCTTGGGATCAATCTTAGGCATTCTTAGAGGTTTATGAGAAGCCCTAGTATTGATATTAGCATTGGGTTGAGGCTGTCCACCACGAAGGGCATCCCTAAAATTCATTTTTGGGACTGAGTCTTCAAAATTATTACCCTTGACAGGGGTTTTCACATGAGAATTATTTTGTGGGTGCACCTTAGCACTAGATTCACTTGAGATATGAGCCATTTTTTGATCAACTGCTTGAAACTTATTTCGTGGTCTCTTTAATCCTTGCCCTAGACGTCGTGGAAAGGTATGGTTTTCACTTTTCTTTTGTGCAGCAAATTGGAAGCCGTTGTCACTCAAGTTCACGGTATGATCTGTTGAAAGACAAATTTCTAACCCATCTTGTATCCCCTACAACATTTCTTGCTAAAATATTGAGCATAAACCACAAAAATATTGGTCGCTAGGGCCCGAAGGCCCTAAAAACCAACCTCTGGAGCTGCTTGCACTCAACCCAGATGAAACCCTCGCATAGCCGCTTGCCAAATATATCTTTCACACATAGGGATGCGCTAGGATCTGTGTTGCTCAAAATGATATTAAAATTGGTGGAGATGTTCTAGGGTTTTTCAGGCATCTACCCTCAAAATTTCAGCTCAATCCGAGTTCGGATGAGTGAGATATGGCCGAAACGAGTTTCGCAATTTGGGCAGTTCTGCGAAAAACGTCTCTACTATTCAGCTCACTGGTCTTTTTTTGCATTTTTTAAACACTATGCATTTTCAATGAATTTGCTTTCTTTAACAAGTTTATGTAATTTTTGAGCAAATTTTTAGGCAATTTACATGTTTTTAGGCCTCTTTTCTGAACCCTCTAGTGATTTTCCCCTTTTGGTAACTTCTGCATTCTTGGTTATCACTTGCAATTTTTCGATGTTTTTTAACTTTTTTTTTGGCATTTTTGCTCTTTCCCGACAATTATTCACATTTTTATTGCCACCGTGATGTTTGGATTGCATTTTATATCTCTCTTGAGTCATTTCAATGATCATTTCCAATTACCAAAGTTTTATTTTTATTGGCATCAATATTTTCCATGAACAACTTGTGCTTTCAATGTTATTTTCCAATTACCATGGGTTTAACTTTGTTAGCTTCTACTTTTTCCTTGCAAATACCATGAGTTCTAATGCTAGCAGGGAATATTTTAAATTTTGTTGTGGGTTTCTTTTTTATATACTCCCATAGATAAGTTTTTTAGAGTTTTGGATGCTAATTTCTAATTACTAGAGTTTACGTCCATTGTCTTTTATTTTATTGGAATTTCATTCCACGTTAATACCTATCTATCTATCTCAAATTTAAAGGTTTTGATGTCAAACTTAATTACTAAAGTTAAGATTCATTGGCTTCTACATTTTCTTAGCAAATGCCCAATGATTTCTGTGTTAGTGGGGTTTTGAATTCTTTTTTTATTTCTTTCTTCTCTATTTCTCACAAATCTCTTTTTTTTACCAGGTTCTAAGGCATAGCAGGGCTTTAACTTCCCCATGGATCTTTCGATTGTTGGGGCTTTTGGTTGGCAATACTTAAAAATAATTTTATTTTCCCATAATTTACCAAAACTTTGTCAATTCATGCTTTACCAAACTGTTCAATTCTATTGCCTTTTGCAATTACCCACAAATCTCTGGTTACCAGGCCTTTTGGTTAGCAGGGTTTCTATATTTTAATTTTCCCATCTAGTTTTCGGGGCTTTCATTCCAATGCCAATCTTAATTATCGAAGTTTAAATTCGTTGGCTTCTAGCTTTTCCTTGCAAATGCTCGATGGTTCCAATGTTAGTGGGGTTTTTAATTCTTTGTTGATTTCTTTCTTCTCTATTTCTTGCAAAACAAAATTATCGAGTTTCGAGGCATAACAAGGCTTTAACTTCCCCATGGATCTTTCAATTGTTGGAGCTCTGGTTGGCAATACTTAAAAAGAATTTTATTTCCCCATCTAGTTTTTGGGGCTTTCATTTTGATGCCAATCTTAATTACCAAAGTTTATATTCAATTCTATTGCCTTTTGCAATTACCCACAAATCTCTGGTTACCAGGTCTTTTGGTTAGCAGAGTTTCTATATTTTAATTTTCCCATCTAGTTGTCGAGGCTTTCATTCCAATGTCAATCTTAATTATCAAAGTTTAAATTCGTTGGCTTCTATCTTTTCCTTGCAAATGCTCGATGGTTCCAATGTTAGTGGGGTTTTTAATTCTTTGTTGTTTTATTTCTTCTCTATTTCTTGCAAAAAAAAATTACCGAGTTTCAAGGCATAACAAGGCTTTAACTTCCCCATTGATCTTTCGATTGTTGGAGCTTTTGGTTGGCAATACTTAAAAAGAATTTTATTTCCCCATCTAGTTTTTTGGGGCTTTTGTTTTTATGCCAATCTTAATTACCAAAGTTTAAATTCAATTCTATTATCTTTTGCAATTACCCACAAATCTCTAAATACCAGGTCTTTTGGTTAGCAGGGTTTCTATATTTTAATTTTCTCATCTAGTTGTTGAGGCTTTCATTCCAATGCCAATCTTAATTATCAAAGTTTAAATTCGTTGGCTTCTAGCTTTTCCTTGCAAATGCTCAATGGTTCCAATGTTAGTGGGGTTTTTAATTCTTTGTTGATTTATTTCTTCTCTATTTCTTGCAAAACAAAATTACCAGGTTTCGAGGCACAACAAGGCTTTAACTTCCCCATGGATCTTTTGATTTTTGGGGCTTTTGGTTGGCAATACTTAAAAAGAATTTTATTTCCCCATCTAGTTTTTGGGGCTTTCGTTTTGATGCCAATATTAATTACCAAAGTTTAAATTCATTGGCTTCTATTTTTTCCTTGCAAATGCTCTTTCATTTCGGTGTTAGTGGATTTTAAATTCTTTGTTGATTTATTTCTTCTCTATTTCTTGCATATCTCTTTTTTACCAGGTTTTGGGGCATAGCAGGGCTTTAACTTTCCCATGGATCTTTTGGTTGTCGGGGCTTTTGGTTGGCAATACTTAAAAAGAATTTTAGCTCCCTTTGATTTACCAAAACTTTATTAATTCACGCTTTACCAGACTATTTAATTATATTGGCTTTTACAATTACCCGTAGATCTCTTGTTATTGGATGTTTTGTTTAGCAGAGTTTCTATATTTTAATTTTCCCATCTGGTTGTCGGGTGTTTCATTTTGATGTCAATCTTAATTATCGAAGTTTAAATTTGTTGGCTTCTACATTTTCCTTACAAATGCTCAGTAGTTCCAATGTTAGTCGGGTTTTAAATTGTTTGTTGATTTCTTTCTTCTCTATTTATTGTAAATCTCTTTTTTTTATCGAGTTTTGGGGTATAGCAAGACTTTAACTTCCCTATGGATATTTTGGTTGTCGGGGATTTTGGTTAGCGATACTTTAAAATAGTTTTATTTCTCCATGATTTACTAAAACTTTATCAATACACGCTTTTATCAAATTGTTCAATTCTATTGGCTTTTACAATTACCCACAAATATTTGGTTATCAAGCCTTTTGGTTAACGAGGTTTCTATATTTTAATTTCCCCATGTGGATGTCAAGGCTTTTGTTTCGATACTAATCTGAATTACCGAAGTTTAAATTTGTTGGCTTCTACCCTTTCCTTGCAAATACCTGGAGGTTTTGGTGTTGGTGGAGTTTTAAATTCTTTGTTGATTTCTTTCTTCTCTATTTTTCGTAAATATATTTTTTGGGGGGTTTGAAGGCATAGCGAGGCTTTAACTTCCCTGTGGATCTTTCAGTTGTCAAGGCTTCCAGTTGGTAATACTTCAATTTTTTTTTATTTCCTCGTTATTTACCAAAACTTTGTTAATTCACGATTTACCAAACTGTTCAATTCTATTAGCTTTTACAATTACCTACGGATCTTTGGTTACCATACCTTTTGGTTAGTGGGGTCTCTATATTTTAATTTTTTCATCCAGTTGTTAAGGCTTTCGATAGGAATTTCTTTCAATTTTAATTTTTCCCTATAATCGTTGACAACTTTAACCAAAATGAATGAAGTTGGGATTTAATTGCTTTCGAATCTATACTTTCTTTGCTCACGAAAACTTAGACAACCTATAGAAAACAAGGAAGTTCATGCCTCAAACCTCCTCTAAATTATTGGTTTTTTAGCCAAATTCAATCATAGGTCCCAATATCTAGGATCTTGAGTAGACTCAAATATTAGAGTAATCAATATAAATGGTCAATATCAATGAATATAACATTCATTAAAATAATAATAATATGGATTAAATGGTCAATATCAATGACAACGTGCATAAGCAAACTCATATTATAATTGCTCAAAAATATTGCATACAAGCTTCAATATTCTCTTACAAATCTTCTATTACAATATGACAATGATCTAAACATTCTTCGATACAATACATTCATTTTTATCTCCATAATATAACCTTAGAAATGTGACTCTTAAATAATCTAACTATTGTTTTTCTCACATATCTAGGAGATGCAACCTATCCTCTTCCACAGAGACAAACCTTTCATGCCTCTTGGCTTTACATCTTGATACTTATATACATGGCTCTTGACTTTCTATTCACTTGCACACATTGTTACATGATACTTGGACACTCTCACACTCTACACACTTGCACACTTTCTCACTCATGACACTTGTACACATCCTACACATAGACACATACTTTAGAGTAAATATAAATCACACACCCTAAACTACAAACACATACTTTTGGGTAAATATAAATCACACACCCTAAACTATAGACTCACACTCTAATCTAATATTTATAATAGTACCCTGGGTACCATGAGGTATATTAGCGTGCACCAAATAATATAGTATTCTCCAACATCCCCTTATTACATTATTGATTATTAAAGACTTTGGTATTCAATCTTCATCTTTCCTTTTGTGTCCATCCACTATCTTTGTTTGTTGTCCTTGCTAAAAAAATTTGGATTATGTTGATCCATCTTCTTGTTTCTTATGTTTTTGAGAAATCAATAAATTCATCATTAGTCTATTCTTAAGGCAAGAGATATTTTAATATTTCTTCTAAAAATCCCATTATGTCTAATGCAAATATTCCAAATCTTTGATGGAACTTGTAGCTTCAGGTTTGTTTTGATTCTTTATGACACACTTTTTATTACCATTTATATATCTAAATTCCACTATTCTATCTTTCTCAAGCAATTGAACAACTGAGCTAAGATTATTTGATAATCCTAGAACATATAAAACATCATCTAGCACAAAATCTTAATAATGCATGCTAGGTATAATTTTTCCAGATCCTTGAACATAATAAATCTTATCATCTGCAATTTTTAGTGGAATATTTGGTTTGTCTTCCAATTATTAAAACCAATGCAAATTTTCAATTATACGATGACTGCTACCTAAATTTATATACCATGTATTTTTTTATTTTTGCATGTTTTTATGAGATTCAAGTGATCTTATTTCATATCTTTGATAAAAACTTTGAAAATTTCTTCTATCATTTGGCCCTTTGAATTGTCTTGATGCATTCATTTTTCTTTGTCATCTATCCATTTTAATTTCTTGAAATGATTTCCTTTAGAGCAATCCTTATTTCTCCAAAGTTTTAAATAAACAATTTCAATCAATCAATTTCTTCAAATAATCAAGTTTGTCAAATTTGCAAATCAAAGTTTCATTCAGTTCCTTCAAATTCTTTTGGAGTAGAAGACCTTATGTCTCCTAAATTTCAATTCAACAATTTCTCAATCATCAATATTCAATTCAAATTTGCAAAAATTACTTTGTATTCAATCTTCAAATTTCTTCAAATCAATTTTCAAAAATCAAAATTTTGAAATTAGTTTTAAATTTTTAATTTCTCAAATCAATCAATCAAATTATCCTTATCTCTCCAATCACAAATTTATCTGAATCAAATATCAAATTTAATTTATCAAATGCATTAACACCATTAACCTTATAGCTCCACCTTTTTTTCTTTTCATAAAATATTCAAATTTCACAAAGTCTTATTTCCTCATTCAAATATCAAATGACTTGGTTTCTAGAACCCAACATAGAATATCAACCTTTTAAAAATATTAAGGAATAATTCCTTATCTCTTTGCCCATGAATTTTGTTGTAGCACATGCAATAATGGTTCTAAAAAACGCATTACTCTCAGGCATGCAGTAGACATTAGGTTTTTAATGATTTTTTCTCTCTTTGGTGAATATCTCTTCTCATGCTGAGCTTGGCTTTACTTGGGACTCCTTTGATGATTCGCCTTTTGATTCTAGACAATAATTTCTCTCTCTCAAGAGGCTCACATAAATCAAGTTGTCTTTATGAAAATTGCTCTCAATATGCACTCCCGCAATGGCTTCAATATTTTCTTTGTTCTTGTAGGCTTCTTATGGAATGTCTCTTCAACTTGGACATCTCCTTTCTTCTGAGGCAGACTCCTTTGGTTGCTTTGCTCTTATTTTCACTCTTCTGGCATATTTTTAATAGGATGACTCTTCTTATTTATGCAGGTCCAAAAATTACCCTCAAAGGCTTCATGATCTCCTGATTGCTTTAAAAATATTTTAGACTCTTTGAATATTGAATTTTGAACTCAATACTACTTGATTTCAAATTCAAACGTCTACCCTTATAATTCTTACGCAACCAATCGTATATAATTAAATAAATAATTGTGTCCACTTATCTTCTTTTTCCTGCTAGCTCGTTGCTTGACAACGTATGGCAGTGTCCACTTTTTTCGCTTTTAGCTTTTTCTTTAAAAACAAATATCTTTAATCAAATATGCAATCAATATGAGATCTCAACTCACTTTTCTTCAACAACTATATTAGTTAGTAAATATTCAACTTCTTTCAACAATTTATCAATAATTAATTCTGCCTATTCAAATTAAAAAAATTCATACCAAATTTCTTCTTTGATGCTAGCCTTATATTCTACAATTTTTTCTTCAAATTAAATTCACACCAGAGTTCTTTGATGCTAGTTTTTAATCTAAAACTCATCTCTCCAATTTCTTCAAATATTCACACTATATTTTTTTATGCTAGCTTTAGAGTCTACTCAAGGTAGCTCTGATAGAATCTACACAATTTAGTTTTGATACCACTATTGGCTTCTTAACCAGATTCAATCACTGGTCTCAATATCTAGGATCTTGAGTAGACTCAAATATTAGAGCAATCAATATATCAATAACAATTACATAAGCAAAATTATAATATAATTGCTCAAAAATTTTGTATACAAGCTTCAATATTCTCTGATAAATCTTCAATTTTATTTTATTTTAATAAGCTATGTGTGGCTTCTATTGGGGGTCACTCCCATTACGAAAACAAAATATTACATTACTATCATTACGTCTCTAACAAGTTAGTTAAGTCATATCCAACTTTGTCTTTCTATCGGATATATTCTTCATTTACCTATAAAAAATATTCTTCATCTTCCTCAAACTTCTAAGTTTCCACAATCAATTCCTTTTATATCAAATGCCTTCAAAAATTTAAATTCTGTCAAGATGAAATTCAATACTACGAATGGCTAAAATATTTGCTATCCGTGAGTGTGGTCTACTAGCAAGGATGCCACTTGCATTATCGGTGATGTGACCCGGGTTCAATCCCCATGGTGGATGTGTATAAGAAGTATTACTCAAAAAAAGAAAAAAATTGCTACCCAACTTCTATATCCAAAAATATCTTGTCTATAGCAACCTCACAATTTCTTAATACTTTTTTTAGGGTTCTTATTCATTCCCCTAATATTCCAAGATATTATTTTCATTGTTATTTTTTTATTTTAATTGTGGGTTTAGCCCCACTTTTTGTTAACGCTTATGATATTTGCTTTTGTTTTCCCATATCAATATCCCTTTGTGTTTCTTTTTCTCTATGTTTTTTCCTCTTGGGTCTTCCTATTTTTTCATTCACAACAATTCTTTCATCTTCATCAATCTCTTCAATCTTCTCACACTGCTCATAGTAAGACTTATCATCTTTAAGTTTACCTTGTTCTGAAGGATCTAAAGTGCAAGTAATAACCTCAAAAGCACACTTTTCTTTATATTTCCCTAAAAACCCTAAAGTGCAAGGATGTTCTTTTGTAGCAATTACCTTATTATTCTGCCCTAAAAACCCTAAATTGTTATGGGTTTCCTCCAACCTCATTTCTATATTATCCTGCTCTTAAAACCTTAAAGTGCAAGGGATAACATCTTGACCACTTTCACTATTATTACTTGAAGGGGATTCTATACTACTTGAGGAAAATGAAGATGATTTACCTGGAATAAACTTGACCTTTTTTGTTGTTTTTGTTTTGGGTTTTATGTCTACATCTTCTTTTGCACCTTTAATTTCTTTTAAACTCACCAATTGATATTGTCGATAGGATTTCTTTGCCTCTTCTTTTGGAGTGGAATATCCTTGATCTGATCTAGATTCTATTATTGAATAATTTCCTTACTTCGTCTTGAAGTTTATCTCATGGCTAGAATTTTTCATCTCTTTCTTTATAGTTTTTACTTTGCAAACTCTTACCATATGTCCAATATCAAAACAATTGTGGCATTGAAATGCAATATTTTCATAATCTACTTGTTGATCCCATTCTCTTGATTCAAATTTTATCTCAATGGATTATGGCAAAGGTTTTGAAATATCCATATGCTTTCTCTCATTAGTTGTTGGTCCTTCCTTGATGAATTTCCCTAGGTTATTTCCAATATTTTTTAAAACATCCTAATTTATAAGTTGATATGGAAGTCCAAAAATCCTAACCCACACTCGAAGCTTCTTAATAGTTTTTGTCTCAACTAAAAAAAATTATTCCATGGTCTCAAATAAAGTGCATCTCTTTGCATAAACCATGGACCACCAACCATTATTTTATCCCTAATTTTTGAACTGAAAAATATGATGAGAAAAAAACCTTTAGGAAGAAAAGTCACAAAAAAAATTGAATTCAATCCCCACTTCCACTTGATCAAATTTTGGATCTCCAAAAACCCTGACCATAATCTATGGAATTTACATATTAACCCTCTACTTTTAAAAACCATTATATCATGCTCAATCATCTCATCCTTGATACTTACTTCGGATGTACCATCTACTACCTGGATTGAACTTACCATGTATTCACTCTTTTGCTTATCTCCAGTTTGGGCCTTCATACTTCCAAAAAGGGCATTTTGATTTCTAGCTAGGGCATCCTGATTTCCCATTAGGGATTTCAAAAATGACTTTCCTTCCGTAATAGCTAATGGGGTTTGCTCTTGGCTTGCACTCCCTCTTGGTTCGCACTCCCTCTCTGCTTGCACTCGCTCTTGCTCCCAGCTTGCACTCTCTTGCCTCACACTTGCTCCTGGATTGCACTCCCTCCTAGCTCACAATTTCTCGTATATCTTCTTTTTATTGGCATTCCTTCGCTTCAACATTTTTTTAGAAACCATGTTCTATGCATTCGTGATAAGGGTTTGAAGCATTGATGCACTCTAGATGAACCTGTCACTCTTTCACCATGATTGAATCCTAGCTTGCACTCCCTCTTAGTTTGCACTCTCTCCTGCCTTGCACTCTCTCCTTCCTCGCACTCACTCCCAAATTGCACTCCCTCTTGGCTCACAATTGTCCTTGTCTCTTATTTTTCCTAGCATTCCTTGGCTTCAACAATTTTTTGGAAATAATGTTTGGCACATTCATGGTAAGCGTTTGAAGTATTGATGCACTTCGAATGAATGTGCCACTCTTCTACCATTATTGAATCTCAACTTGCAGTTCCTCTTGGTTCACACTCCCTCTCTGATCTCATTGGCTATGGGCTTGCACACTCTCTCCGGGCTTGTGCTCGCACTCATTGCTACACTTACTCCCAGCTTGCGCTTGCACTCACTTTTGGCAGCACTCACTCGCACCCACTTTCAGCTGCACTCCCTCATACTTGTTGCTACACTTACTTCCATATTGCACTTGTTGCTACACTTACTCTCGGCTTGCACTCGCACTTGCTATTATACTTAACCCCAATTCACACTCGCACTCATTGTTGTAGTTACTCTTAGCTTACGCTTTATTTATTCGTTTTTATTACATCACACCTTCTACATTTTCTCTAGATTATGGGCCAACTCTGATAAATCTTCTATTACAATATGACAAATGATCTAATCATTTTTTGATACAATACATGGAGCTTTATCTCCATAATGTAACCTTAGAAAGGTTCAATACTTTAACTATTGTTCTCCTCACATATTCGGGAGATACAACATTTCCTATTCCACACATAAGACAAACCTCTCATACCTCTTGGCTTTACATCTTGACACTTGTATACATGACTTTTAACTTTATATTCACTTGCACACTTTCTAACACATGGCACTTGTACACATCCCACACATAGACACACACTTTTTGTTCACTTGTACACTTTCTCACATTGTTAATATTCGTATCCAGTGAGTAGCTATATTTGGATCAATAAGCTATATGTGGTGTATTACAGTAGTATAGATGTTATCCTCAAAGCTTAATGGTTGTCTCAATTAGAAAATGCTACATTGAACCTATAATAGTTGTCTATGTGGTGAATAAAAAATGGCAATGTCATTTATCTCTAGGGTTTACAACCCCTCATTTTCTAGCTCATCAACTCCCGCTAGATAAAAAATGTTGAAGAAGGTCAATGAGGGTATCTTTACCCATATTTGTCATAGGGAAGTCATGGCCTTTAAGCATGCAAATCCTACTTTTTTTTGTAAAATTCGACCTCTTCTCTATAAATATGTCAAGGTTTTAAAAGAATCCAAGGGCCTTCCTTCCAAAAGGACACACGATTATGTTATTCACCTTATTTTAAGAATTCAACCGCCAATGTTCATCCTTATCATTATCCCCAACCTCAAAAGATAGAAATTAAGAAGTTAGTTCAATATATGTTAGATTAAGGTATTATCCATCCTTGTATCGATTCGTGTTCATCCTTAATAGTCATGGTCAAGCATACGAAATATTCTTGGTAGACATATCTAGAATTAAGAGCACTCAACAATATCATTGTAAGAGATAAGTTCCTTATTATTGTTATTGATGATTTGTTGGATGAATTTAATGGCGTAAAGTTTTTAATAAAGCTAGACTTGACTTGATAAAATAAATTTTGATGGCAAATACCCTCGCACATGTATTTCTAAAATGAATTACCTAATATGCTTGGATGAAGTTCCTAAATAAGGCATGGTTACTCTCCTTTCCTCCAAGTTGGGTACCAATTTCATTAGTGACTTCTTTGGGAACTATGATGTTGGTCCATATAGCTAAAAAGAAGTTTTAGTTGCCTAGATTTCAACCATGTTATAATTTCAATCTTTGTAGGATTTACTTCAATAACCACAATGATTATTTGCTCATAAGGTTACTTCCATTTCAAATGTCAATCATCTCATCCATGGGATCAGACATATGAGGAGCAATGTAACTTTTGTACGGGATTTGATGATGAAGATTCTAAGAAGGACGAGGTCCTTGCATCACCTCATCAAGAGGAACTGATAGAACTAATCAATCTTGAACTAGGTATGGTTACTATGGCTCTCTTACCATTTTCCCTTGTAGGAATGCAAGCCCATCATATTGTCAAGGTATAGGGCTTCATAAAAATATGGAAGGTTAACTCAAGCAACATGTAATTTTATTAGTCATGGTATGATCAAATTCTAGGGGTTATATATCAATAATACTAACAAAGATAAATTCACTATTCTAATTACCAATGGTGATAAGGCTCAATGTGTGGGTCATTTTGCTAATGTCCATGTCCAAGTGAGTAGTTGTTATTGGATTAATAACCTATATATGATGCACTAGGGTAGTGCAAATATTATCCTTGGAGCTTAATGGTTGTTTCAATTATAAAATATTATGTTAAACCTATAATAGTTGTATATATATTAAATAAAAAATGGTAAGGTCATATATCTCTAGGGTTTACAACCCCCATTTTCTAGGTTCATCAACTCCCGCTAGATGAAAAAATGTTGAAGAAGGTCAATGAGGGTATCTTTGTATAGATTTTTTATAGGGAATTCAATGCCTTTGAGCACTCAACTCTTGCTCTTTTTCTAAAATGCAACCTCTTCTCAATAAATATTTGAGGTTTTCAAAGAACCCAAGGGTCTTCCTACCAAAAGGACACTTGATCATGTTATTCACCATATTCCAAGAATTTAGCCACCAATGTTCATACTTATTATTATCCCCAATATTAAAGGATATAAATTTAGAAACTAGTTCAATATGTAGACACTAAAATCTGGTCAATCCAATTATGCTACCGAAAGCAACGACTAAGTTGACACACCAAGGCCCCTAGGGCAGCCCTCAGAAGGTATACAGTGGTTCTAGCCACTTTGTGCAAGGTTTTGGAAGGTCTTGGCCCATTTTTGGGACCTTTTGGCTCCTTATTCAAGGTCGTCCCACCCTGGGATGAATACAGATCCTATTCATCCCACCCTGGAGCGAATAGCAGCATTCATCCCAGGGTGGGGCGAATAGCAGGTTTGATTGGCAAAAAGTCAAATTTCGGACAAATGGCACCCAAAAACTATCATTTTCCTTGCCTAGCCTAGCATGCAGGTCAGAGCATGCAACATATTTATGCCATGCTTCATAAGGGAGGCCAAATTGGGAGATTCTCTTCCTCCTCCAATGCATGCCACCTCGATGGCCAAGTGGCGCCTCTTGCCACGCATGCCCTTGCATGCCCTTTTGCACATGAGCCCCCTGTGGCTATAAAGTGGATCAGTTTTCCACACAAAATGGGAATAGGAGTTTTAGGACATAGCAATGGAGTGCTGCTAAGATTTCCTTTCACCCTTTTGTGCCCCTTTTCCCTTGGAATCTCTACCTAGCGAAGGAGGTTTGCGAGTGATCCAAGAGGCACAATTTTTTCACATAACTGGACCATATGAGTGAATTTCTTCACCAAATTTTATGAAAATACCCCATTTAGTGTTTTGGACCATTCCCCAATGGAATTGGTGGTAAAATTTAGGCAGAATTGGTGGGCATCCCACCCCTAGGTGCCCCCTAATTTGTGACAGTCGCATTCGTCCCACCCTGGAATGAATACAAATTTGTTAAAAAAAATTTGATTGTTTTGAAATAAGCATTTTCTATACTATCATATGATGCTACAATTTAAATTTCATGCTTTTCTAAGTTATATTGGCTGAGATATTGCGATTTGAAGTTTTTGTAGGCTTGCGGGACCCATCAAAGCATGCATCAAGATCCAAGCCTTGTTTCTAAAATATGAAAATATGGGTTGTCTTAAAATGTTTATTTATGTATTCAATCTACATTTTGTAGGTTTTGGATATGTTTAGGTTGGGAAATTGCTTACTTTGGGTTTTGTAGGTTGGAGAAGCGCACTGTGATTACGCCATGCCTACGGATGCAATTTCGATGCAATTTTTGGTGATATCTTCCCAAAACCTCTTATTTTACTTACCTCTGTAATTTCATAGCATTTGGAGTTGATTTGGTATAGGCACACTATATATGATCCTTTCTTGCCTATGGGGATTGCATGTTTTAGATCATACACACTTGCTATTTGACATTTTTGGTTTCCTTGTGTGTAGGTGCAGGTCATACAGTGCATTAGGAAGGAGCATAGGACCTAAAGATCAAAAATACAAGTGGCGGTAACCTTTTGCCTACCCACTTCGAGTGTGGGTACGCGGAAAGACATTGGATGTGCACCAGATTCTCTTGAAGGATTTCGATCCTTGGGCACCCAAAATTTGTAAAAATTGTATCAATAATTTGAGCCCTCAAGGGGACATCTATGTAACCTAGATTTGATCCACCCAATTAATAAGAAATCAATTTGCTTTGCTTCATTTCTTGTTATTTGCTATCTTTTCCATCTTACTTGCATGCTTTCGATTTGATGCTCGTTAGACATAGGGGATAGATGCAATTTGTTATCCATATTTAGGTGCACCATTTTTCCCTTACTTCAATGGTGATCATGGTGGGACCCTAGTCCCTTTTTCTTTGGGTGAAGTTTTAACCTCATTTTTCACCCTTTTTATGTTGTAGGTACTGTCCATTCTGGCCTGAAACGACCCCTGAACTACTATTCGTGCCACCCTGGGATGGATACACATCCATCCCACCCTGGGATGGTTACAAAACTGCTATTCATCCCACCCTAGAGTGAATAGAAAACAGATGCATTTTTGCTCAATTTTCCATAAACAGCAGTTCCTAGACTGATGAGGTAAGTACCTAAACTCTTTGTTTTCCTTTTGCACCTTCAGAGGTTATTTAATTTGGTTTTTCTTGCATTCTTTGCTTGCTAGAAAGGTAGAAGAATAGATTTACTTTTCTTATAAATTCCAAATTAAGAAAAAAAAAGAAAAATAAATAAAATAAAGAAAGTCAAGTAGCAATGCATTTGTGTGGTTTGCTTGCTTGTAGCCTACCCAATGGGTAGGTTATCATTTAGGAGTTGCATCTTGTAGGTTGCTTTTTATCTAGATTTTTATGAAAGTAAAATGTACCTTTTGCATGCATTTAGTGAATGATCATTGAGTGCTTCATTGTTTACTTTATTTAAAGCATAAAAGGAACCACACACACTTGCACGTATCACAATAACATTGGTAAGGTTGGATTTCATCACCAACCCCCAATTCAGACCGATGACGTTGGATTTCACCTCCTTCCACCAGATTGCCCCCTAGATACCTTAGATAGAATAGGGCACTCTCTCAATATGGAATAGGTCACTAGTGTTCAAACTCCCTCCCACTGTTGGAATCGCTTGTCGATTCAGAGTGGAAGAGCTAGGCGAACCCTCCACTCATTGTGGGTTTTAAGCGGTGTACCCTAGACTCTTTTGAGGACCTCATGTTTGGCACTAGTGTCCCTAGTCACCACTTTGGTTGAGTTCCCTCATTCTAAGTCCAAAACACGAACAAGAAAGCAAAAGCAACAACAAATTCAAACACACAAAACAACTTAGGGATTCACATCTAATCCTTAAAGGAGATAATCACATTGTTTGCTTGTGTGCTTCTTTGATCATTTGATTGTGTGTTCTTAATATTTAAAAGAGATAATCATATACATCCAATCCTTAAAAGAGATAATCATATTGTCTACTTTGGGTGTTTTCTTATTGTTCGGGTAATCAACATAAGATCCTACCATATAGGACTAAACCCTAATTTTTCGAAAAAAAGTATAAAAAAATCTACTTTTTGATTCTGCATCCAACGGATCGAGAATCGTGCAAATCGGAGCTATAACAAAAAAGTTATGTTGGTTTTATGATTACTCTATTTTCGAAGTCAAAAATAGGGAAAAATTGCACTAAAATGGTCATAGAATGGTCTAGACAACTCCAAAAATTGCCAAATTTGTTTTGTTGTCTTAGTTAGCTCCTTCTGCACCTCTCACAGAAATTTTGAGTCCTAACTCTTCATACTTCAAAATTTCCCAAAAATTCCTAAAAGTGGGCATTTCCCCATGGGCCCCGGTTGGCCAAATATTCCAAAAATACAAATTTTTGACCCAGAAGTCAAATTTTGGAGCCCTATCCCATTGTGATCAGCTCGTCACACTGATCATTTTGATATATAACACTTATAACCTTTTTTTGAAAAGTCAAAATTTTCTAAAAATGGCCGATGGACCCCCTTTTACGGATTTGGTCCAAATGCGGTTGAAAACAAGACCTCCAATTTAGAGAGAGATTCAAGCTCCATAACCAGTGAATATCTCCAAATAATTCTAGAGGACATGCCCATCCCTGAATGGCATCCTAGGTCCTATCATAACAACAATACCATCCCCAAGGGGGCAAACCTTCGAGATACCCCTACTAGGGAAGCACCCATAGGTCCTCTAGGAAACCTTCCTAATTTGGATACCCTGATAGAATTCTATATAGCAAATAATCCACCCATTGAGGGGTCTAATAGGTCAATATCATGGATTCACATCCCAGCTTGCTCTATACATCAATCGAAATGTGAACATGAGAGTACACCATGGCCTAGCCTGGATGAGCAAACCACCCCATTTGATCGAGCAAGTCACCCCCATACTCCTCATAGAGAGCACTCAACATCCACATGTCATGCTTCTATGCAGCTTGAACATATAGAGCCTACATCCAAAACTGAATATGAATCTTTCCTCATAGATGAGGAAGAAGACCCAAGTCATCCTCCTACTCCTCGTGAAGAGTACTTGGTGCAACCACATGATGGCTCTACATCATCGAACTATACAGAGTCGATTCATAGATCATAGTCTTAGGTCAATGCAACCTTTAGGGAGCATGGAAAACAAGCAATAGATCCTACTAGGGGTGAAAGACATGATAAACCCATCCGTATTTCAAGTACAAGGGCACACAAACCCCATACAACTGAGCAACGAGATCATACTCATCAGGCAATTAGGCCAAATATTAATAGACAACAACATACGGATCAACTCCAGTTGGATCAACAACAAAGAAATCAACAATGGGTGGACTCACAATGAGCACACCTACAAAGGTTGTATCAACGAAAGATACAAGAACAACAAAAGATACAACAAGAGCAATTGCAAAATGCATTACATGAAGTGGTGCTTACACCTAGCACCTATAAGATGCAACGACATGCAAGGCGTCCAATACAATCTCAAATGTCGCCCCTTAGACCTCCTAGGCCTAATCGAGACTTACCTCCTAGGCCTAACATAGATCGCCTTCCACAGGCGGTTACCCCTCCTTATAGGCCATCTCAAGAGATGCCTTATGAGGCCTATACTGAGCATGAGCCAGAAGTGGAATATCTTGAGATGCCTTATCGAGGCAGGGGGTGATGTTCCACCACCCCATAATAGGCCTGATATCCCTCGCCCTCCCTCGCAGGGTCAAAGCAAAGAAGAGGAGATCAAATCCTCTGATGCATATAGGGTATTGCTAGAGCGCCTAGAGTCAATTGAAAACAAGACCTCTGGGTCTGGGTCTCAGAAGCCCACTTTGCACCAATTACGTAGTCAACCACTCCATCCTTCTATGCCTACCCCTTCCTATCCAGAATAGTTTAAAATGCCCCACCTAGCTGACTTTAAAGGGGAGGAAGATGCGCAGGAGCATGTCACCAAATTCTTGAACCAATGCTTTGGCATACAGGATAATGATGCTTTACTCTTGAGGACATTCTTGACTACCCTCTCCGGCCCAGCCATGGAGTGGTACAACCAACTCCCGAAGCATAGCATCTACAATCTTGACCAATTCATAGATGCGTTCCTGGAACGCTTCACCTTCAACACTGAGCAAAAGGTGACACTGGCCGACCTTGTAGGGTTGAAGCAATATGATGATGAGTCAATCACCGACTATGGCAATAGGTGGCGAATGCTTCTTGCTTAGCTGCCATACATACTACCCATGTCTGAGTTGATTGGCATTTTTTCTAAGAGCTGTCTGAAGCCTATCTCCTTGTTGTTGCAACTCCAACAGTATCCCACTCTTGAAGATGCTCTAGCGCAAGCTAGAATAATCGAGGACATCAAGATTCAAGAGGGAGAAATTGCGAAGCCACGCAAGAAGGAGTGGACAAAGGATGCCAAAAACAACTTGGCACAACCAAAGCCAACATCAATCAATCAGGTTGCCATTAGTGTTCCAGGACCTGCGCAGCCTGTGCCACCTCAAAAGCCCAACTATCAAGCCACACCTGGAAACTATGACAACAACAATCCAACAAACCAAAGACAAGACCAATCACATCGGCCACCATGACAATATACTCATTTTTTAGAGCCCTTAGCATCGATCTTCAATCGATTGTATGAGGCACAAGCAATCACGCTTCCCGAGATCCATCCATTGAAACCTAATAAGCATAGATCAAAGGTGCACATGAAAGATCTATACTGTGTTTACCATCGACAAAGAGGCCATGACATCCAGACATGTTATCCCTTTAGAGATGTAGTTCAAGATATGATCGAGAGGCAAGAGCTTTCGATGGGCGATCCTCTTGCTCCTAACAACAAACCAATAGGAGACTTCCAAGACCTCTAGCCCACACACGAAGCAAAAACAACACCTGCCAACCATGTTGAGCATCCCAATCAAGTGCATAACAACCCACCTCCCCAAGAGTCTATGGGAATGATCAGTGTTGTAACAGAGAAATAGGAATATCAAAATCTATAGACAGGGGGTCTATAGGTAGGGGGTCCATCCAAAGGCACCTATAAACCCTTTGGTCACCCCAAAATGCTCCTAGGTGGTCTATGACCATCTAGGTCACCCCAAAATGCTCCAAGGGTGTCTACAACCCGCTTGGTCAACCCAAAATGCTCCTAGGTGGTCTATGACCATCTAGGTCACCCCAAAAGTCTCCAAGGATGTCTACAACCCGCTTGGTCAACCCAAAATGCTCCTAGGTGGTCTATGACCATCTAGGTCACCCCAAAATGCTCCAAGGGTGTCTACAACCCACTTGGTCAACCCAAAATGCTCCTAGGTGGTCTATGACCATCTAGGTCACCCCAAAAGGCTCCAAGGGTGTCTACAACCCGCTTGGTCAACCCAAAATGCCCCAAAGGCATATGTAAGCCCTTTGGTCACCCAAAAAGCCCCAATGGCATTCCCTAAGCCCATTGGTCAACCTGCATGTACATACATATATATATATATATATATATATATATATATATATATATATATATATATATATATATATAATCAAAAATTCAAAAATATCATCAAAACATCAAAAATACAAAAACATTGCATCACATTGCATTTTATCATCACTTGCATTAGGCATACTCATCATTGCACTTTGCATTTTAGAGTTGCTCATACATGTCTAGCATTGAGACTGTACATTAGTCATCATTCAAAATCAATGTTGTCCAAGTCATTATCCACATCATTCCATATTTCACTTATCATTTCCACTTACATTTCCCATTTTTCATATTTGTGTCCATTCCCTTCACCTAGCCATTTGTTCTAGAATGTCATTAGGGTTTTTCGGTCACTCAACCGTCTCTAGTTTTCTTTTCAAATTTTGTAGAAAGCTATCCTGATTTTTAGGAGGTAGAGTCTTGCTTAGATTGTACCTTGTATACATCAAATCCCAACACATTTACACACTAATAAATCCAAGTTTTGTACAAGGAAAGATGAAACCTACAAAGTGGTCTAGGTTACCTTAAGCGAAAATGTTATCCTGCTCATCCCCCTGTGTGAATGGTTCAAGAATGCTGAGAATTGGCAAAAGGACAAGCTCTTCCCTACCCAATTCCCCAAAATAAATAGTGGTTTTCACCACTATCAAAAGCAAAATCCCAAATTCAAAATCCAAAGTCAAAATCCCAAAATCAAAAATCAAAAATCAAAAATCAAAAATCAAAATCAAAATAAATAATGGTTATCACCACTCCCCAAATCCCTTGCTCAAAGAAAACAAAATACAAAATAAACAGTGATTTTCATCACTACATATGAGCAAGTATCCCAATAAAATTGAAGAAAATAAGGGAGTATTGAACTTGAATCCCTGGAATTCTCAACATTCGACAAACCATAAGGTGATCCTCATTACAGGTTTGGTGGACAGCCTACCTGGCAATGGCGGTATCCTTACGCATGATGATATGTCTGTCACATTAGCTTTTGCGTGTGTGTAGACCAATGTTTGCATGTGGATGAGCTAGCTTTTGGTAGCCTATACTACCTAGTGGTCTAATCCAACTAAGTACAAAACCTAGGATCGTGATACTCATAGGGTGATCTCTAGTACAGGTGGGCTGTGTTAATCCTATTTGGCACTGGGGTAATCTTATGCTTCTCACAAAATGAACTCACTTGCACACACAAGGATATGGAGTATCTTGGTCATCCTAGCAGATTCATACCTTGTCAAAAAGTCTTGCATGGTTAGTATACAACTTTTGATCAGTTAGCTAGAGTGTTTGAGTCTCATGAAAACCTCATCAACATTCTATAACATTTCATTTCATTCATTCCATTTTATCACATTGCAATAGTACATTTCCATATATCAATTACACAAAAACAATACAAAAAGGATTAATGAATTTTATACAGTCTATGGTGCTAACGTAGTGTGTCAAATCATTAGTCATATTGCATCATACAATCAATCAATTCATCCATCTCATTATGCATCCACGCATATACACCACATCAAATCAAATCATATTACAACATATGCATACATGATAAACATCCATTCAAATCACATCATATTACAAAAAAAAAATATGCATCCATAACACATGCATCCATGATAAGCATCCATTAATGCATCCATAAATCATAACACATAATGCATCTAAAGGCTCAAAATCTCATAATTGCAAATCAAGCAAACATTTTTGTAATATCAATTGGGGCATTATTGGTATCATACCTCCCCTAATCAACAATCAAACAGTTAAGCAATCAACCTCAAAAATCCCCAAAGGTACCCATAAATCCTTTGGTCAACCCAAAAAGCCCCAAAGGTATCCATAAACCCTTTGGTCACCCAAAATCCCCAAAGGTATCCATAAACCCTTTGGTCACCCAAAAAGCCCCAAAGGTATCCATAAACCCTTTGGTCAACCCAAAAATCCCCAAAGGTACCCATAAACCCTTTGGTCACCCAAAATACCCCAACGACATCCATTAAGCCCATTGGTCATAATAACATGTATAATCCAAATCAACAATTGATAACTTAATCAAGTTAATCGCGTTCGTCTTACGAATCATTGCCAAAGACAATCATCCACCCTCCTTGCTTGGGGAAAATAAGCAAAAGATCAAAAGCAAATTCAAGCAAACTAGTAAGCTTATCTCCTAATCACCATCAAGGCTAGGATTTGATTTAAGCTTATCTCCTAATTGCCATCAAGGCTAGGATTTGATTTAAGCTTATCTCCTATCGCCATCAAGGCTAGGATTTGATTTAAGCTTATCTCCTAATTGCCATCAAGGCTAGGATTTGATTTAAGCTTATCTCCTAATCGTCATCAAGGCTAAAGTGTAGACTTGAGCTCGTCTTCCAATTGCCACCAAGGCTAAAGTGTAGACTTGAGCTTGTCTTCCAATTGCCACCAAGGCTAAAGTGTGAGTAAGCTAAAGTGTAATTAATTATCTCCTAATCCAAGGCTAGGATTAGACTTAAGCTTATTTTCCAATATCCCAAAGATTACCAAAATCAAGTTCCTTAACTTGTCGGAGGCAATGATTCTATGATGCGCACCCTTTCCATGATTGGGGCATCTAATGTTGATGAGGTATTCTTCTATGAAATCTCATCAAAAATAAAAAATTCAAAAACAATTAAAACAATCAAAATTCAAAACAACACAAAAACCAAAGAAAAGGGTCCAAAACCCACCAAAAACAAGTCAAATCTGATGGAATTCACTCAGGATCAAGAAGGAACCCCAACAAAGTCATCTGGGTCAAGTGACTCATCACTTTTCTCATGAGTCATTCCCTCATCGACTCGTCGCTTGAGGGGGTAGTCATACTCAATCCAAATCAACAAGCACACACTCAATCAGGCAAATTGCATTCATTCAATGAATCATTGACAAAGATAATCACGCCCCTGCTTGGGGCAGCAAACAAGCACAAAATCTCAAATTAAAATGCTTGGCATATCTGGCATCATGAAAAACTAGGCCTCCTACTTCATGACAGAACAATGTCCAAGCTCAAGCAAGTTCCTTAGCTCGTCAAAAGCAAGGATTCAAGAACGCATGCTCTTTCCAGGATTGGGGCATCTAAAGTTGGTTAGGTTACTGAATAACCTCAATCATTGAACATTTTAGTCATCTATTTTTGCTCAGTGTTGTGCTACACACAATGCATCCCAAAAAGGGGCATCTGTAGACACTAAAATCTGGTCAATCCGATTATGCTACCGAAAGCAATGACTAAATTGACACACCAAGGCCCCTAGGGCAGCCCTCAGAAGGTATACAATGGTTCTAGCCACTTTGTGCAAGGTTTTGGAAGGTCCTAGCCTATTTTTGGGACCTTTTGGCTCCTTATTCAAGGTCATCCCACCCTGGTACGAATATAAATCCTATTCGTCCCACCTTGGAGCGAATAGCAGCATACGTCCTACGGTGGAGTGAATAGCAGGTTTGACTGGCAAAAAGTCAAATTTCGGACAAATGGCACCCAACAACTGCCATTTTCCCTACCTAGCCTAGCATGCAGGTCAGAGCATGCAACATACTTATGCCATGCTTCATAAGGGAGGCCAAATTGGGAGATTCTCTTCCTCCTCCAATGCATGCCACCCCGGTGGCCAAGTGGCGCCTCTTGCCATGCATGCCCTTGCATGCCCTTTTGCACATGAGCCCCATGTGGCTATAAAGTGGATGCATTTTCCACACAAAAGGAGGAGAGGAGTTTTAGGACATAGCAATGGAGTGCTGCTAAGATTTCCTTTCACCCTTTTGTGCCCCTTTTCCCTCAAAATCTCTACCTAGCGAAGGAGGTTTGTGAGTGATCCAAGAGGCACAATTTGTTCACATAACCGGACCATATGAGTGAATTTCTTCACCAAATTTGATGAAAATACCCCTTAGAGTGTTTTGGACCATTCCATAGTGGAATTGGTGGCAAAAGTTAGGCAAAATTAGTGGGCGTCCCACCCCCGGGCATCCCCCATAGTCACATTCGTCCCACCCTAGGACGAATACAAATTTGTGCACAATTTTTCTACTATTTTTAAATAGGCTTATTCTAGAATATAATATGATGCTACTATCCAAATTTCATGCATTTTGGAGTTGTATTGGATGAGATATCGCATTTTGAAGTTTTTGTAGGCTTACGGGGTCCATCGGAGCATGCATAGGAATTCGTGCCTGATTTTGGAAATATGACCACATGGGTCCTCTCAAAATGTTATTTTATTCATTCTTTCCAAGTTTCATGTGTTTTGGATATGTTTAGGGCAGGAAATTGCTTGCTTTGGGTTTTGTAGGTTGGAGAAGCGGTCACTACGAATACGCCATGCCAACGGATGCAATTTTGGTGCTATTTTTGGTGATATCTTCCCAAAACCTTCTATTTTACATCCCTCTATATTTGATAGCATTTGGAGTTGATTTGGTATAATATCCATGCATATTCTCATTACTAGTCTTTGGTGCTTGTGGGATTGCATATTTTAGATCATACACACTTGCTATTTGACATTTCTGGTTTCCTTGTGTGTAGGTGTAGGTCATACAGTGCATTGGGGAAGTAGCGTAGGACATAAATATTAGCAATACAAGTGGCGGTAACCTTTGGCCTGCCCACTTCGAGTGTGGGTACGCAAAAAATACATTGGATGTGCACCAGATTCTCTTGAAGGATTTTGATCCTCGGGCACCCAAAATTTGTAACAATTGTATCAATAATTTGAGCCCTCAAGGGGACATCTATGTAACCTAGATTTGATCCACCCAATTAATAAGAAATCAATTTGCTTTGCTTCATTTCTTGTTATTTGCTATCTTTTCCATCTTACTTGCATGCTTCCGATTTGATGCTCATTAGACATAGGGGATAGATGCAATTTGTTATCCATATTTAGGTGCACCATTTTTCCCTTACTTCACAATATATGTTAGAGTAAGGTATTGCTCATCCTTATATCAGTTCCTATTCATCCCCAATAGTCACAATCAAGCACAAGAAATATCTTGGGCAGAGGTGTATAGATTTTAGACCATTCAAGAATTCATTGTGAGAGATAAGTTCCTTATTCTTATTATTAATAAATTGTTAGATGAATTTAATGGTGCAAAGTTTTTAATCAAGCTAGACTTTACTTGATATACTTACTTTTGATGGCAAAGACCTTCGTACATGGATTTCTAAAATGAATTGCTTAATATGCTTGCACTGATTTTCTAGATAGGGCATGGTTATTTTCATTACCTTTAAGTTGGGTACACATCTCATTAATGACATTCTTTGTGAACTATGATATTGGTCCATGTAGCTAAAAATAAGTTTTAGTTGCCTATATTTAAACCATGTCATAGTTTCAATATTTGTAGGATTTACTTCGATAACCACAAGTATTTTCCCATAAGGTTACTTCTATTTCAAATGTCAATCATCTCATCATGGGATCATACATGTGAGGAGCAATGTAACTTTTATATGGAAGTTGACAATGAAGATTCTACAGAGGATAATAGGACAAGGTCCCTGCATCACCTCATCAATAGGAATTGATAGAACTAAGCAAGCTTGAATAACTTATAGGTACTATGGCTCTCTTAGCATTTGCCCTCGTGAGACTGTGAGCCCATCATATTTTTAAGGTATAGGGATTCATAAAAGGATAGTTGATTAATATTTTGATTAATTCAAGCAACATGCAATTTTATTAGTCATGGTATGATCCAATCCTTGGGTTATATATCAATAATACTAACAAATACAAATTAAATGTTCTAATTACCAATGGTGATAAGGATGAATGTTTGGGTCACGTTGCTAATGTTCACGTCTAAATGAGTAGTTATATTTGAATTAATATATTCTATGTGATGTATTAGGGTAGTGCATATATTATCCTTGGAGTTTAACGATTGTATCAATTAGGAAATGTTACATTGAACCTATAACAGTTGTATTTGTAATGAATAAAAAATGGTAAGGGCATCTATTTCTAGGATTTATAACCCCCATTTTCGAGGGTCATCAACTCCTGCTAGATGAAAAAATATTGAAGAAGGTCAATGAGGGTATCTTTGCCTAAATTTATTATAGGGAAATCGTGGCCCTTGAGCACCCAAATATTGCTCTATTTTATAAAATGTGACCTCTTCTCAACAAATATATTGAAGTTTTCAAAGAATCTAACGGTATCTCTGCCAAAAAGACACACGATCATGTTATTCATCTTATTCCAGGAAGTTAGCCACCAATGTTCATCCTTATTGTTATCCCCAACCTCAAAAGATAAAAATCAAGAAGTTGGTTCAATGTATGTTATAGTAAGGTATTGCCCACCCTTATACCAGTTCATATTCATTCCCAATGGTCATGGTCAAGAACAAGGAAGATTATGGGTAGACATGTCTAGATTTTAGACCATTCAACAATTTCATTATGAGAATATAAGTTTCTTGTTCTTGTTATTGATGATTTGTTGGATGAATTTAATGGTGTAAAGTTTTTAATCAAGATATACCTGCATTTTAGGTTTCATCAAACTAGGGTTAGAGAGGATGGTATTCGCAAAACTGCTTTTCATTATCATGAGGGTTATTATGAGATTTTGGTTGTGTCTTTTGGTTTTACAAATGTCTCTTACACTATCTAGAGTTTAACAAATTTTATCTTCCATCCTCTTCTTCATAAATTTGTATTGGCTATTTGTTTTATGACATCCTTGTTTATAATAAATCTTGGGAATCCCATTTGCTTCATGTCAAACAAGTGTTTCAACTTTTGGATTAGGAACAATTATATGTCAAAAGGTCCAAATATTCCTTTAATGTGTTTAAAGTAGAGTATATTGGTCACACAGTGTCTCATGAATCTGGTATATTAATTAGAGCTTCCTCGCACCTCCAAAGTATGCCCTATTTTTCATGTTTATTGTCTTAAGCAGGTAATTGGTTAGAAGGTGCAATCCTTGATACAGATTTTAGAGTTAGATGAAGAAGGATGGGTTGAATTGAAGTTGAAAGTAGTGTTATAGTTGTAGGTCTATAATTTGTAGTCTCGTTAGCTGTAGGGACCACTCATCAAGTGACATGATATTCCTTAAGAAGGTGCAATGTGGGAAATAGTGATAATTCTTTAATTTTTTTTTAGCTTTAAGGACAAAGCTTTTTAAGGGGAAAACCATGTAATTACCCTAATGTGGTCACGTCAATTATCTTCATTTGTTGGCTTAGGCCCCTACAATTGTATAGTTGTCCCTTGAGCATTAGGGTTAGCCTTTGTTATTTTATTTAACTATAAATAAGAGAGAATGTGATGTAATTGGATCATCATTAATTTGTCTAACTTCTATCACCGATGGCACATATAATGGACTTTACCCTCTTTGATTGATAAGGGGACTTTGCCCTTTCTCAGTGACTTGGATTATTTATAAGAATTGGAATTTGAATATGTGATACTTTATTTTTTTATTATTATTTTTATTTTTTAATTTACATGGTGGAATCGGTAGCCACCATGAATCTAGGCAGGTTGTCTAGCTTTTGTGGCCACCACAATATTCTACGTTGTTCACCCCGAAAGCCACCACACAGTTCTTCGTGCAGTCCACCCCTATAACCACCATGCCACAATCATTTTAAACCTTTTACGTCATTGAAAGCACAATAAAAGGGACAAGTGTTTTGTCCGACGAGGCCCGAGATTTGAACCTTAGACCTCCACTCCCTTATCGAGGTTTGGTCAAACCAATTGGTCTACACCTCGGACCTATATGTGATACTTTATTAGATTTGTTGTTTTGGATATTGATTCCATTATAAACATTACAGTGTATGTTGTTTCTATTGTTGTTAAGTTAAAATTTCTTATTGATTTTTATTTTATTTTTTGGAAGTTGTTTGGTAACATTTAATTGTATGTTATTATATTATTGTTAAGTTGAAATTTACTGTTGAATTTATTATTTTCTAGAAGTCATTTTATTACATCAAAGTTTAAAATAACATCTAAAGGCCTTAGAGCATTTTTTGTCAAGAAGTTAGGATGTAGGTAAAGACTAACATGATGAAGATTATGGTTTTATCTACTCGAAGAAAGCAAAAGCATCTATGTATTTTGTTTGCAAGAAATCCATTAAAGATAACTACATAACACAAATCCTTTAGGTTATATTTTCAATGCAAACTAAATAAAGGAACATGCGAGATGAAAATATACAAGCATGATGGAGGGCACTTTACTCATTGTAAAACAAAGGCAGAAAAACAAAGTTGTGGAATTGAAAAACTATTAGGATCATTTTTGGCTTACTGATTATTCTAATGGTGCTATATCAGTGTGATGTGTGGGCTCACAACATAACAAATTTTAAATAGAGACAAACAAAAAGAATTCAAAGTAATTTATTATATATATTTTTAGAATAAAGCATCAATGTTATATAATATTCTACTTGTTAAAATACATACTTTTCATTAGAAGTGGAAGCTATGGTAAGCCTATTGGCATATCTAAAAAAATAGAAAGAATGAAGAATAATAGGTTGGGAAAACACATGGATGAAAAAAAACAAGAAGTAAAAAATGGATGAAAAGTAAAACATTAAATTTTATGAGGTTCCAAAGTCTAACAAATAAATCAAACAATATATAATAAAACAAATTTAGATGCAAAAATTACAAAGGAAAAAATAATATTACATCAATAAATTCAACCTAATTTATAAACACAACCTGGTGCAAACCCTAGGTGCAGTTAAGTGTTGTAGGAAGAGGGTTGTTCATAACCCGCTCACTATACTCAAGAGGACATGAGGATGGAACAAAGCAAAAGGGGTGCAAACCCTAGGTGTAGTCAAGCATTGTAAGAAGAGGGTTGTTTGCAACTCGCTTGTTGTACTCGGGAGGACATGAGGATGGAACAAAGTGAGAGGGATGCAAACCCTAAGTGTAGTCAAGAATTGTAGAAAGAAGGTTTTTTGTAACCTAATCAATGTACTCAAGAGGATATTAGTCGCTCTTCAGTCTATGAGAAAGCCTCTTCAATCAGAAGAAATGTCTCTCAAGGATCTTTGGGTTTGTAGGTGGAGCTTTCTAATGAACCTTTGCCCTCTATCAAGATTTTGGAGGATGAATTTGGGTTGGATTTGATTGATCATGAAGCCCGAACAATTATCTACAAACTCAGGGGCAAAAGACCAAGACTGGAGGAGCTCAAATGATACATTAAACTTTGGTGGTCTAGTAAATTATGAGTAACTCTACTACCCATTTTTTTTTTCTTTTTCTGATTTAGTGGATAGAGATAGGGTAATCTATTATAGATACAATTGGTTTTTCAAACAAAGGGGTGTTTATATATGACCTTGGACTCTTGATTTCAACCCCCTTACAAAAGAAGTTGATGGCTTCCCAATTTAAGTGAATATGTATGCTCTCCCTATGGATTTTTGGGGAGAGAAGATATTTTTCAAAATTAGTGTTGAGTGGTAATTTTACCCAATTGCAAAACCACACTCATACTTAGGATTTTGATCACAAAATCCTCTCTTGCAAAGAAGTTAAGAATAAAAAACAACTTTTCCAAGGCTCCGCTATATAAACATTGCACATGTGTATTTGTAATCTTGTGAAAATGTATCAAATAAGTGCTAGGAATACCTTAATGATTTGCAAGTAATTGTTAACAAGAGATCTATGTTGGTTTATTTTATTATGTTATGCTAATGATTGTTCATGAAACTTAAAGAGGATAACAAAATGTGATTGACCCTCATATGACCACGATGTAAAGCCTTAGTTCCTTTTATCTTGAAGTATTTTAGATAGATTTTATCTTCTTTTGGTTAAGCAGATTTTAGACAAGTTTTATCTTGCATTATTAAACCCTGCTTTGAGCATGAAACAAAGATTAAAATCTATCTCTAAATGTGAACCTTAAATAATGATTGGATTCATTCAATGTTGCTATGATCATGAAAATAAAGATAGCCTTTGATATAATAAATAAATTATCCCTCTTTAATGAAATTAATTTTCATAAAAAAACGTCAATTTATTGTTTTAAAATAATGGCCTTTTTGAAATGCCATATAAATCATTTTCTTTAATGAAATTGGAATTTTCATAAAGGATAGTTAATTTATTGGTTGCAAAACAAATATGCAAAGCTTGAAATCTGATTTACCTTCAAAATATGAAATAATGTAAAATTTTGAAATTATAAAATGCCTGTAAAAACAACAAATTTGAACAATTTTTATAATTTTGAAATGGCTTCAAAATGGGATCGAAATTGTTTCTAAAGAAATATTGAAGCTCATTCTTCACACTTGTACATTTATTTTTGGAATTTTTATTTTTTATTTTATTTATTTTTTAATAGCCGAAGTTTTTAAAAAACCTGCAAAAAGAAAAGGTTAGAAAATTAAAAACAAAATCTAGAAATGGACCACAATGCTAAAAATATAAACATGCAAAGCTTTGTTAGTCTAATGCTACCCTATCCTGCAAAATCAAAGATTGTGAGAGTTTCTGGATGTAACCTAGTCTATCCGAAGCTGCATTTGCACAACCCAAAATAAACTAGGTGTGAGCTTCTAAGGAACGAAAATAAATTCTTTGTTTCTAGATATTCAACAATGCAACCATAAAATGTATTAAACATTGCCTATAAACCTAAAAATAGAGAAAAGAAAGATGAACATTAAATCAAAACATCCAAAAATGATTCTCCTCGGATTATGCTTATAAAGTGCAGATTTTTGACATTATTTGCATTGAAAATAGACAATAACAATCCTGTTACAACATATCTCCAACATCTTCCAAAAGTCCAGCCCCATGGCATTAGACAAAATTCCAGCCTCTAGTCTCCAAGAAGGTCCAACCTTCTCTTCCTCTCTCAATACAATATTTAGAAATTCTAAATGCCTTGTTTCGTTTTCCCTGTCTCCTCATTTTACTATTTCCAAATGTTTGGTTTTTCCCCTTCTGTTTTTGTTTGATGGAAGCCCTTTAGTTCGTAATATTTTTTGAAATGACTCCACTTGGTCTATCTCTTCCTTTTCCAAAGCTTGTAACCGATACATTACTCATTTCTATATATTTTGTCGCTTCGGGTAGCGTTCCTTGACTACGCATGGACATGACCTCATAAGAAAAAGCTTAAAACAACAAATATTATTTTTATTTATTTACTCTACCTTTGGAAGTGTAACATGATATTATGCCCCCATCCACGTGGCGCTTCGTGTAAGTCTCTGTGGTTTCGGTCATCGTGCATTCGTATTTCCATGACCATCCACAATATCCGATGTCTAGGTGTATTCTATGTTTGTGGTCACCACGCGGGTAATCCCACTATGCATCCTGTAATGTGTCAGCTTCCCTGTCGCTACTATCTGTCGTTGGACGTCTTAGTGTCTGAGTCATCACCGATGCATCGTACGTGAGCACCATTGGACCAGTTTCTCTTGATTGCATGGGTGAATGAAATTAAAGTCTCCGTCAGAGCTTTGGTGAAGCGAACAAACCAAAACAAGTTATCCTTCGACATGTATCTTTAGACCTATCCATATCATCTCATTGTTTTGCCTAGAACTGATTCATGCGTGGTCCTGTCATACCCATCGGCTCTTCAACATCCTATTTGATTAATATTTTACGGGTTGGTTCGGATATTCACCAATTCATCAGAGGTAGCAGTTGGATTTTAATACAATCATTCCTCAAAGATAGCACAGAGAACTTCACGTCGCATTGTGAATACATGGATACCGTTCTTCTGGCACACCCATTGCTCTGCTCCTTTTGCTTCACATTTTTCGAAGGTAGGAAATGTATAATATTATAATCGGATTACACGCTATGTTTGATCTGAACAGTGCATACCCCCGATATTGCCTACCACACTGTTACACGTTGGATCATGTCCTCAAACATGATGGTGTTTGTGGTACTTGTCTACATTAAAATTCTTGATGGCTACACAATCATACATCATGGAGACCTTTGACCTAATCACAACTTTAACATCGTGCTCTTTGTTTGGACGGTAATATAGACACGAACCTTAAGTCCATGAATGCCTCATAGTACAACATCCTACGGTTTTTAATTTTTTAATGTAATCTACACACCATGCTATGCCCCTGGTCACCGTTGCTTACCTTCATCGAAAACCTTTCGATCAAGTTAACATCTAACATGCTCAAGTGATGAACTCACCCCAATCCATGGCATCGTCTCCATGTATGTTATCATTTGCTATCACCACGTAGATTCCTCGTCATCTTCAGTGTCTACATCGTCGTCGTGGTGTCTTTCGTAGCTCCCAACATCTGTTGTTAAGGGCCATCGTATGCTTCTGTACTGTCATACCCACTTCCCCATAGGTCTGACGATCACTTCTCACTATATTTGTCATCATCAAGACGTCTGCGCTATATGAGGGGATTGGTCCAATTTCCTTAGGGAGGCCATCATTATTTATTCAAACAACATATAGGGACTCTTATGAATATACGGTAGTGTCCTCTATCCATCATTGGTCCACATATGTCTCTACTCTTTATGTTGATGTCACTTCATCCTTATATGGAAGTCCACCGCGTTATCAAGTCTTTGTTATAGTTAATAGTGCCACAATATGGTAAGACCCCAAGGTCTTACTATAAAATTATCAACAAATTAATATAAATGTAATCGCAGGCCACTCAAAGGGGGCTCCCTTGTAATCGCTTTGCCACTATAGGGGGCTCCCTCCTTAGAATCTATGCTTATTATTCTTCTTCTTAGATGATTTGATATGGATGGCCAACTTAATATATATATCTACCCTAAAGCTACGTTGGTGAAGAGACATGATGGTTCACGTATGAAGAGACGTGATGGTTCACGTTATGAAGGGTTGTGATGGTTCACTTTATAAGTTAATAATATAATAATTAAATGATTAATAATACTAACTAATACTAACTAATAATGTTAGGATTGAGGATCCTAACATGCCACCCTCCTTAAAAAGAGCTTTGTCCTCAAAGCTCAAAGTTAGAAGCTTTGTCCTTTGTTTTCCAAGAAGGATTTGTGTAAGTTCTTGGACTCTTTTAATGGTATCCTTTCGTAGGCAGGGATATCGAGAAGGATGAAGCATTGGGGGGTTGCCAAGAACAATAGTAGAATCTCCCTTAGGAAAATAATGATGACGATGGGAGGGCAACCCTTGGGGTTCCTCAAATACTTCAAAATGATGCATCAAAAGTGATGGTAATGATTTCATATCCTTTTTGGTTCCTTGGTAGAGCCATCGTAGAAGGAGTGTGTAGTCACTCTACGTTGGTTCCGAATAGGTTTGGTCATATGGCAAGAACTCACTATTGGTGAGGAAGGTATGTGTAGGTCTTGTAGAGTGCATGTTTGGCTAGCATTGATCACTTTGGGTATGTCTACTTCATCCTTGTTTGGTACATCAATCACTTCTTGCACATCGACCTCATTGTCTTCATTGCGGTGAGTAGGTGCACTGGTCGCTTCGGACATAACTACCTCATCTGCTTGCTCTATGGAGAGACATGGATCAACTTCCTTCAATAAATACAATGTTAGTGTAGCACATTTATGGTGGGATCCAAATTGTTCATCACAATTATCATAGAGTCCTTTTGCTCGTCGTTCCTTCATCTCCTCAAAGCTAAGATGTTTAATTTGTAAAGTTCGATTAGATTTGGGGGTTGTGTAAGTGCTTTGTGCCATTCCATTATGCATAGGTTTGGGAGCGATGTAAGTGGTCGACGATTTTTATATAAGTGGTTTCCTTAATCGTTGTTGTGCATTGATTTTATCTTCAACTAATTTTGCCAATCCATAGGTCTGCATCATGGTATAGGGATTGAACCTTGTCGCCTCCATTCTAATTTCCTCTTTTCATCCCCTAATGAAGCCATTGATGAGAATTGATTCATCCAATATTGTGTTGTGTTTGGTGATATCCTCAAACCAAGTTTGATACTCACGCACATAAGTGATTTGATGAAGATCTTTGAGCAATTCCCACATGACTGGGTCCCACATGGCTCTGATACCAAATGGTAAGACCCCAAGGTCTTACTATAAAATTATTAACAAATTAATGTAAATGTAATCGCAAACCACTCAAAGGGGGTTCCCTTGTAATCGCTTTGCCACTATAGGGGGCTTCCTCCTTAGAATCTATGCTTATTATTCTTCTTCTTGGATGATTTGATATGGATAACCAACCTAATATATATATCTACCCTAAAGCTACGTTGGTGAAGAGACATGATGGTTCACATATGAAAAGACGTGATGGTTCACGTTATGAAGGGTTGTGATGGTTCACTTTATAAGGTAATAATATAATAATTAAATGTTAAATAATACTAACTAATACTAACTAATAATGTTAGGATTGAGGATCCTAACACAATAATTCACCTCCATGTTGTGCATTGTGTCAAGTGTGCCACGTCATTTCCATTTCCATGTCAAACGTCAACGTCTTACCATGGCGCCTACGTCGGTAGTCTTAGTCAACTCAAAAAACTCCCATGGTCAAAGTCCAAGTCCCTTTTAGGTATCATTGCCATCCACGGTACGAAGCCTTCCATGTTAGCCTAACTTGTACGTTGGTGAGAGTCACCCAGGTCGTAGCTTGCGAAAGAGCTTCGTCTGTCAACACCTTTGATGTTCGAGCGATCTCATCATTGGTTAAAAGTCGAACCCTAGGGTCCACGTCGGACGTCCTCGTTGTCCTTGCGCATCAATGTCATATCAAACCAACTACTGGTTGACACCTACGAAGATTAACACAACTTTTTACAACAATTTTTTTTTTTACTTTAAACACTAAAAACTATAGATTCGAATTTCCCAAAACTATAAATTTAAAACTAACAACCTTAAAAACTTACGAACCCAAGACTATATAATAATCTTGATATATTCATATTACACATCCATATATATATACACGTATATGGGTATTTTTATTTTATGTTACTTTATTTATTTATTTTTTTCGGTTACATAGGAGAGTTGGTCACAACCATACTATTTTTAGTAACTGACAAGTGTAGGGTTCAAACCACAAGGGTTGCTTCCACCAAACCTATTTTGCTTCGTTATTGTTGACCCGATGTGAAGAGGACTACTAGTCGTTCGAGATTCGTATCGTCATTGTTGGTTTAACACGCACTTAGAAGATTCAGATCATACTACTACCTTTGCAAATAAACTACCCCGAAGTTTGAACCTCGGTGTCTTCTTGGTAAGTGCCTGGCCAAATAAGCACTTACCCATCCACCTAGCCTTCAAAGACAATAACCTAACCTAACTAAGATCCATTTCATGCCAACTCAAATACAAAAGTGGGAGACAGATAATACCTAAAAAGGTATGACTAAAATAAATACATGTCTTGTAATAATACAAAAGTAGGAGATAGATAATACCTAAAAAGGTATGATTAAAATAAATATGTGTCTTTGTAATGGAGACCTAAAAACATTTGTCATAGAATGAAAGCTTACATTTAATGTGTTGAAAATAATTTGTCATAGAATAGGAGCTTTACATGAAGACACTTTAGAAGTTAGAAGTTAAAAGTTAATGTATTGATATATTTTTTTGGTTGGAAACATGCAATAATAATTGAAGCATTGGTAAGTGCTAAAGGGCTTATCTAGTTATACACTCACCAAGAAGATATCCAGGTTCAAACATGAGGGCAGCTTGTTCGCAAAGGTAGTAGTTTGATTTGAATCTTTTGAGTGCGTGCCAAATTGATAATGATGGTAAAAATTTATTTTAAGTGAGAGGTGTTAATGAAACATAATAAATTTGGTGGAAGCAATCCATGTGGTTTGAACACCACCCCTTCACATCGAGTCAACAATAATAAAACAAAATAGATCTGGTGGAAGCAGCCCATATGGTTTGAACTCTACATTTATCGGCTACTAAAAAATAGTGTGGTTGTGACCAACTCTCCTATGTAAATTACTAAAAATAGCGTGGTTCTGACAAACTCTTCTATGTAACTAAAAAAAATAATTAAAGTGGCAATAAATTTGGTGAAAGCAGTCTATGTGGTTTGAACTTTGCACTTGTCAAATACTAAAAATAATGTGGTTGTGACCAACTCTACTATGTAATTCAAAAAAAATAATTGAAATCTACAACTCGGGATATAAAAAACCATCCTATCCATAAATCAGACTTAAATCTACCTCAAAAAAATCTAATTCTTTTACCATTGCGAACAAATTTCAAAATCAGCTATGGTTAGATTCCTCAACTAAAATGCGAGCAAGGTTCAAATCTTCAAATCTTGGCGGTCTAAATCAAAACAGGAAGGGAAAGTGAAAGACCTAGACATTTTTTTTAGTGTGCGAGGGTAGTTAAGTCTGCGCCGTTTGGACGGCGAAAATATCTCCGTCAACACGTCGGTTTTCCGACGACGGCGAGAACATCCGCTGCGATCTTTTCCCTCGTCTCTCTCCTTTTGCCGAGATAGGCATTTGGTTTCGGACTGCTAAATACGAGTAGACACACCGACTGTCTCTTCACCTGGTACACGTATGGATACACGTTGTTAACTAACCCACTCAGATTCGCAATCATAGTGAAGCTCTGTTGCTTTCTTTTTGCTTTCTTCTTTCAGGCTGAAGCGCCATTGTTTGAGAAGAGAAAGATGGGGACGAGAATGCCATCCCACCGGTTAAGCAGCGGTCTGTACGTCTCAGGGAGGCCGGAGCAATACAAGGAGAGGCAGCCAACGATGATGTCCAAGGCGGTGCCCTACACAGGCGGGGACATTAAGAAGTCTGGAGAGTTGGGAAAAATGTTTGACATTCAGGTGGAGGACACGCCCACCCCTAGAGCAGGGGTAAAGAAGCCGGGAACTTCGACGAGCGGGCCCTTGAGGGGATCGAACTCGGGACCTCTTCCTTTGAACCCGGGAAGCCGCTCAGGGCCGCAAAGGTCGAACTCAGGGCCGCTCGCCAAGAATGAGGGTACGAAGAAGACTTCGGGGCCCTTGTCGGGAGGAGGGACGCCCACGACCAGGCACAATTCGGGTCCTCAGGCGCCGCCGATACCCGCGACAGGGCTCATCACGTCCGGCCCGTTGAGCTCTTCGGGGGCACCCCTAAGAAAGGTGTCGGGCCCTCTGGACTCCTCCAGTTCTTCGAATAAGCTTCTAGGTCACACAATGTCGACGGTGAACTCGCAAGCAGTCACGAACCTCAACAACAGCGAGGAGAATTATTCCTTCTGGAGGGGCTTTCCGCGGGTGATACTGTGGACGGTGATTCCCCTGTTTTTGATGGGATTCGTTGCCGGGGGTTTCATTCTCGCGACGGTTCACAATCCAATTTTGTTGGTTGTGGTTGGGGCTCTGTTTGTCGCGGTGGCGTTGCTTATAGCATGGAACTCTTGCTGGGGGAAGAGGACCGTCACAACTTTCATGGCCACTTACCCCGATGCCGAGCTCCGCAGTGCTAAGAACGGACAGTATGTCAAGGTCACGGGGGTATGTTACCTTTCTTTCCCCTTCCGCTACATGCATTTCTCTCAGCGGTCACCGATATTTGATGTTTTGTTGTATATACATGTGCTTGGGTTTCTATTGTTGTAGAACATTATAACTTTGCGTCTTCTTTCTTTGTTTTTTTTTTTCTTTGTGAACTGTTTTTTTGATGAGCCTCTTCAAAATGGTCAACCTTTGGGGCGTAGAAATAGAAAACAGAAATACAAAGACGAGTATGGAATGGTTCTAGAAGATTATAATGTGCTGGGCTGAAACGCTCATCGAGTTTTTATTTTTTAAATTTACTGTAATTTCTTCAGCATTCATACATATATGCTGGATGCGAGGGCTTCAGGAATGCAGGTAGGAGCCATAAGAATGCCAGCATTAGCTCACATGGTGTCAGACGTGAAACAGGTAAATGGAAGTGACATAAAGAGAAATGAGAAGAAGAATATGTATTTGTTGTACTTTAGGCGTAATAGAAAATTAGAAACAAAGAACGTTTTATTTTGAAATGCAAAACCTATAGTTATACTCATTGATTTTATGTCTGAATTGCTTGAAAAAATAAAAATAGAGAAACTGGTTGATTTTACTTTTTACATACTGGTTTTCACTAGCATATTATGTTTAATAACTAAGTTTTATTGTCCCATATGTTATTTTGACCTCACCCATCTTAATTTTTTTTTTCCCTTAGTTTAAAAATTTTAGTTCTATTAATGATAGAGGTTTAGTTTTTTTTTTTTTCTCTCTGACCAAAACATAAGGAAAATGCCAAAACTAAGAATATTGCTAAAGCTGAAAAATACAAAGCACAAGCCAAAAGAATAATCTAAAACCAAAAATATTGTTAGCATTTAAAAAAAAAAAGCCTCTGTGCTTGTTTTCTGCTACTGAATTTGTGATATTGAGTTTTCTCTTTCAGGCCTTTGTTAAAGATATGAAAGGCTACATTTTAAGTCACAAGGTTCAAATTCAGAAATATATTTGCAAGACTACCAAATAAGTCGTTTTAAACTTTTTTTCTATTTTTAATTATTTTAAATTTCTAACTAAAAAATAAATACATAAATATATGAAGATAAATGAACAATTTTCAGTAACTTCTAAATTATGTAGAAAACATGTAAGCCAAGATAAATTTATCCAAACTTAGAAACATTCACAGCATGTAAAATTAAGATTAAAACTTGATAATTAAAAACATTTTTTTAATTGGTTATAT
Source organism: Wollemia nobilis (assembly GCA_028583015.1). Lineage (NCBI taxonomy): Eukaryota > Viridiplantae > Streptophyta > Pinopsida > Araucariales > Araucariaceae > Wollemia > Wollemia nobilis. Next base: position 1,919,924 of record JAQPPZ010000853.1, on the reverse strand, counting down.
GGGATTGAAACGTGTGTCATTCGTATTAGATCATCACCACATAGTGGTACTACAACAGCTTGGATATTATGCATGTATCGCTTGGCAAGACTCGAATATGAGTTTCCTTCTTGAATATTAAGGAATCTAACCGAGGTTGAGCTAATGCCTTTTGATTGACAGTAAAAAAACATTAAAATTAATGCAACAAATGAATTCAACTCAAGAGATTTAAAAAACACCAAAGTATGTTCTTTTAAAAGTAAAATGCACCAGACATTAAATGGGGCCAGTTTAACAGTTTAATTCAAGAGGTGTCCACAACGCCAAAATGCAATCTTTTACAATAATTACATCATATCTTGTGACTAAGGGTATGTTATTAACAACTGTGTGCAGATTATCATAGAAGCTTTAATTATCTTCTCTGAATGACCAGAGATTTGTGTTTAATAAGCACCTTAATGTGATAATTGTTACTGATCATATCACAGCAATATATTTTGAAGCAAATATTCTTTCGTTTGTTTAGCCATATGCTTAAGTTTTAAAGGCAATGAAGCAACCAAAAATAATAGGAATTCAATGTCTTTGGTTTTCTTTAAATAGTTTCTAGATTTCCTTATAGGTGGGCTTTTTCATTGTTACAATTTTAAACAGTATCCACAATGGCAGATTAGACATATTTATTTTGTGGATTGTATCAATTACCTACTCGTGGACAAAAGATCCTGAGCATGAGTTTTCTTGGCTTTCTCAGTTTGGGGGAATAACTGCGGAGCATGGTTTTTTTTGGCTCTCTTCAAGATTAGATGCTTTCTGTCAAAAATGATTTGATGTTTTTGGTTTTCTTTAAATATTTTCTAGATTTCTTTCCAGGCAGCCTTTTTCATTGTTACAATATTAGACAGTATCCATGATGGCAGATTAGACATGTTTATCAATTACCTACTCGTGGACAAAAGATCCTGAGCATGAGTTTTCTTGGCTTTCTCAGTTTGGGGGAATAATTGCGGAGCATGGTTTTTTTTGGCTCTCTTCAAGATTAGCTGTTTTCTGTGAAAAATGATTTGATGTTTTTGGTTTTCTTTAAATATTTTCTAGATTTCTTTCCAGGCAGCCTTTTTCATTGTTACAATATTAGACAGTATCCATGATGGCAGATTAGACATGTTTATTTTGTGGATTGGATCAATTTCTTACTTGTGGACAAAAGACCCTGAGCATGAGTTTTCTTGGATTTCTCAGTTTGGGGAATAAATGCGGAGCATGGATTTTTTTGGCTTTCTCTTGAAGATTAGATGCTTTCTGTCATAAATGATTTGGCCTGTTAAGTGAACAATTCAAAATCCTAACTTAAACCTCATTGTTTCATTTGTGCATAAGGAAGTTTAGATTAAAGTGGGGATCATATCTCTATAATCTTAGTAATAAGTTAAGACTTGGAGAATGAACATTGTTACTGGTTAGTAATAGGTTTGATCAAAGCATGGGCATCTAACTATTTGCTGGCAATAACAGCAATGGAGTTTACCTCATTAATTATAGAAGTGGTAAACTTGAAAGAAGTCTGTCAGTTGAAAGGTTTCACGTTTATTTGTAATTGATTGTCTTTGGGCAAGTAATTTTTTGTTTGATAAAATTAATGAAGCTTTTATTCTGCAAATATCAACAAAGCTTCTAGATTATGGTTCAAATCATGACGAGTACCTATCTATTAGGACAGGTAATACCTGTCCATCAGGACTGGCATAAGAATTCAGTAATCTCAGAAAGCATGGATGGAATAATTGAAGACTATATATGACTTATGATTTCATTTTGTCTGGTTGTTAGCATTTTATCATGTCATTATGAAGAATGTTAGGATTCTAGTTATGGAAGGTCACAAGAAAAAACTAAGAACAAATTGATGACAGTTTAAAACAAAGAATTTGGACAAGTTTCAGGATATTTGAGGAATCACAGTAGAATTGCTATATCTAAAAAAAGGACGAAATGTAAGGGAATATTTTTAATAACTTCAACAACTTGTACCGAGGTTTATCATATCAAGAGTGGTTTATTTAATCTGTTTGCTAGTTGGAGTATTACTAGAAGCACAGTACAGAGGTTTATTAGATCAAGAGATTGTAAATGACTTAAACAACTTGATGTAACCTTCAGCCTAAAAGACAACAGGCAAGGGAGTGATCTGTTGAGTGCTCTTTGTACTCCACTGTCTGCAATGTTCATCAGTGCTTACCAGCATCTTACAGCTTAAGAGGTTATCCGTATGTTTTTGCCTTATTATTACACATTTATCTTTCGCCTGTCCTTTACACTCCATAGTTGGCTGCTGCTGGAGGGGTACTACCCCACGATCTTGGATATACCATGGACAACTTGGAGTCATTTTATGGGGTTATTTGATCTTTAGTCCTTGACATGCATAAACCGATTTGGGCTCAAGACAGGCTTGTAAAGGTAAAGCTGCAAATCTACACTAAGCAATGACTTTTCTGACTTGGATAATATGTTGCTACATTTTATTGGAAAATAAAAATTATTATATGACAGGATTTGATCACTAACTGGATTACAGTAGAAGTAATTAAATACAGAAATTTTTTATCTTTTTGATTTACTGATCAAATTAGACTAGTTATTGGTTCACTACAGCGTTGAGCTTTTGACAACAAACTATGATAAAGAAGAATATTTAGTTTCAACATATGCTTTGCAATGCTAATCTATGTCTGTTAATCGAAGTATTTTTTGTTTTGTTAAAAAGGCTTTTGTATTACTTATAAGCAAGTAAGAAAGCTACATCGTCTGTAAGTTGTCTAACAACACACAAGTTTTCACAATAACATTAGAGGAAATAATTAAAACCTATGCTAGGTACATATAGGACAGTAAACTGTTTTCCCAGTTTGCTTGAAAAAGGTGCCTGCTGTTATGTGTGTTTGTGGAACAGGCGGGCGCTTCCTAGCACATCTTAGAGGCATCAAGTTTGTATATATCTTGAGTATAGTTATGAGGTTCTTGCACCAGCCCCGCTAGATGCATGTACTTGTACTGCACCTCCACCTGAAATGCGTGTGCTTGGGTACCCATACCCATAATTTCTAATTTGAATTCAGCAACTAAATGTAATGCTTGTCCTTATTATTTTTTAAATAGGTTATATTGGATGGAAATGGTTCCCACCCGTATTATATCATAACTTCTTAAGTGGTATTATAACAGCTTGGCAATTGTGCATGTATTGCTTGGCAAGATTCCAACCTGGGTCTTCTCCTTGAAAGCTAAGAAATATAACCAGTTGAGCTAGTGCCATTTGTTAATGCTTGTTCTTATTATTGTTTTTGTTTTCGAATATGCTATGTATGGCTTCTATTGGGAGACACTCCCATTACAAAAACAAAACATTACATTGTTCTCATTACATTTCTATTAAGTTAATTAAACCATATCCAACTTGCCTTTTTGTCAAAGATATTCTTCATTTGCCTTTCTATCTAAGATATTCGCCATTTTCTTCAAACTGCTAAGTTTCCATAATTGACTCCTATATATTATTTTTATAAGAGAAAAAATCTCACTCATACAGATGCCTTTCGAAATTTAAATTTTGTCAAGATGAAATTCAACACCGCAAATGACTAAAATATATGCTGCCTAGTTTCCATATCTATAAATATGTTGTCTATAACAACCTGACAATTTCTTCATACTTTTTTTAGGGTGCTTATTCATGCCCCTAATATTCCAAGATATTATTTTTTTTGTTTTTATTTGTAGGTTTAGCCCCATTTCTTGTTAACACTTGCAATATTTGCTTTTGTTTTCCGATATCAATATCGTTCTGGGTTTCTTTGTCTCTTTGTTTTTGTTTCTTGTGTATTCCTATTTTTTTTTTCAATTCCACCAATACTTTCATCTTCATCAATCTCTTCAATCTTTCCACATTGCTAATAGTAAGACTTATCATCTTTAGGTTTGTCTTGCTCTAAAGGATCTGAAGTGCGAGGAATAACCTCAAGGTTTGTCTTGCTCTAAAGGATTTGAAGTGCAAGGAATAACCTCAAAAGCACATTCTTCTTTATGTTGCCCTAGAAACCCTAAAGTGCAAGGACACTCTTCCATAGCAATTACCTTCTTATTCTGCCCTAAAAATCCTAAATTGTTATGGATTTTCTCCATCCTCATTTCTTTTTAATTCTGCTCTTGAAACCCTAAAGTGCAAGGGATAATCTCTACACCACTTTAACTTTTATTACCAGGAGAGGATTCTATACTACTTGTGGAAAATGAAGATGATTTATCTGGAACAAACTTGACGTCTTTTATTGTCTTTGTTTTTGGCTTTTCCTCTACATGTTCCTTTGCACCTTTACTTCCTTCTAAACCTTGAACTTACACATTATAATTTCTCATCCCTTATATCCTTATCCTTCTTTGTTGCTTCTAACTGTTGATTCAAGTGAGCTGTGGTGGCCTCTCCATATGATGTTGCAGATAGGCTTTCTTTGCCTCTTCTTTTGAAGTGGAATATCCTTGATCTGATCTAGCTTCTATTACTGAATGATTTCCTTGCTTCGTCTTGAAGTTTACCTCATGACCAAAATTTTCACTCTTTCTTTATAGTTTTCAATCTGCAAACTCTTGCCATGTGTCCATTCTCATAACAATTGTCGCATTGAAATACAATATTTTCATAATCCACTTGTTGATGCCATTCTCTTGATTCAGATTTAATCTTAATGGATTATGGCAAAGGTTTTGAAATATTCATAGCAACACATATTTGGTTATATATAGCATGCTTTTGCTCCTTAATAGTTAGTCCTTTCTTGATGAATTCCCCTAGGGTATTTCCAATATTTTTCAAAACATCCTTATTGATAAGCTGATATGGAAGTCCAAAAAGCCCAACCCACATCGGAAGCTTCTTAATAGTTTCTGTCTCAACATACAATTTTTCGTTCCATGGTCTTAAATGAAGGGCTTCTCTCTCCCTAAACCATGGGCCACCACCCATTATTTTATCCCTGATTTCCAAAGTGGAAAAGATGATGAGGAAAAAGCCTTTAGGAAGAAAAGTCACAGAGTAATTTGAAATCAATCTCAACTTGATCCAATTTTGAATCTCCAAAAACCTTGACCAGGATCTATTGAACTTACATATTAACCCTCTACTTTTAAGAACCATTATATCATGCTCAATCATCTCTTCCTTGAAAGTCACTTTTGGTGTAACATTTGGTACCTGGATCGAACTTGCCATGTATTCACTCCTTCGCTTATCTCCAACTTGTGCCTCCATACTTCCAGCCAGGGCATCCCAATTTCTTGTTAGGGCATCCTGACTTATCATTACGGCTTTCAAATATGACTTTCCATTCATACTAGCTAGTGGGGCTCCCTTCCGGCTCCGACTTGCTCCCGGCATGTCTTTACTTCGACAATTTTCTGGAAACAATGTTTGACGCATTTGTGGTAAGGGTTTGAAATATTGATGCATTCCTGAACCCGCTGCTCTTCCACCATGACTGAAGATCTATGCTTTGATATTGGTTCCTCTATACCTCCGTTGCTGTTTGATCTATGCTGGGTCTGGTGCTCCTCTATTCTACTCTTCGGCATTAGAATAGAAGCTGTGAAATCCCTTGTTCTTCTTCTTCTTCTTATTATTATTGTTTTTTTATTATTGTGACTTGTACGAATGATAAATCCATAATCTTGACATGTTTATGTTACTGATCTATTAACTTAAGTTCTTTTTTTGGTTTTTTATATTTCAAATTTTCATTTTTGTTATATATATTATTATTTTAATATATACTGTAACACCCCTTTACCCGTGCTCCCAGATTTGAACGTGATACCCCTTTGGGCATTGGAAATGCACTCATTTCCCTGAACTTGGGTAACCTTGATTTCGAGCAATAATTGCTATGTTATATACATAAACTGGCGGATTCAAATCGAGCAATAATTGCTATGTGATATACATAAAATGGTGGATTCAAAATTTGTTTCCGTTTCACGTTCTCCATATTTAGTAGAATTCATAATTGGGTATACTGAATTGCTTTCTATTTGAAAGTATGGTATATCATGTAATTCCTCAATATCAGGAAGCGATGAAAGCTTTAAATAGTATGTAATGCTTTTAAGCTATCATTGGATGTCTTAATTTTTGCTAAATATATCACCATATTTGAAGTTGAATAACAAGGGGTGTTTCTAAGTAGGTTTTCTTTGGGATATCTCTGTCAGAGTTGGTTGATGAAACCACCGAGATGCTTATTTTTCTCCAGCACTGTACGTGCTGAACTAGATTATTCAACTCAAGTATTCAACCAAAGAGTATTTTTAATAAGTTCTAAGTTTGTATGAAAAATTGACAGATAAATATTAATTCAAAAGAAGATAACTAATTTTGCAAAGAACAACTTCTAATTTAATGGTTTTTAGGCTTTTTCTTAAGTTCTCTTATCAGAAAATATAAACTTTGCACTAACGATTTATGAAATCTGGAAATTCCTTTTACTTTGTCCATGGTCAACTCTCATGGTCATGACTATCCCTTGGTGAATAATTTGGCTTGTTATGTTCTTTATTTATCTCAGGTTGTCACATGCGGAAGTGTTCCTCTTGAGTCATCGTATCAGAAAGTCTCTCGATGCGTGTATATATCTACAGGCCTATATGAGTATAGAGGATGGAATGCAAAACCTGCAAATCCTAAGCATCGGCGTTTCACCTGGGGTCTTCGATACCTGGAAGTCAGTATATCATGTGAAACTTGGAACACATTTTTTGAATGTTTGCTTAAATGTATATGTTTTAGATAAAATATCATCCACATTTTACATATCTTTAGAGCAAGTGCATGGAGGTGGGTATTGACTGTGTGTAGTGTGCTTGCAAAAACACAAATGTCTAATTATAAAAATATCAAATAGAAAGATTGGATGTTTTAGAAATCACTGTTCTACAATTGGTAACGGTATTACTGATGCTTGTGGAGTTGGGGTTGTTTTCTGAAATCTTGTTGCTCAAAGCCTTTTTAGGAAGTTTCTCTGTGTAATCCTCATGGAGCATTGTGGAAAAGGATTTTTTTGCCTTGAAAATTGGGTTTTCAGATTTTTTTTAACTGTAGAAATCTCTTAGCGGAGAAACAAAAAATTACGTGAATCCTAAGATTATTGTCGTCTGTTGGACATTGAGATGACAATGCTTCAAAAGAACGGTCACATTTTCCTTGAAAGTTTAATGATTTTATTATTTTAGTATTTTGAATTGCTTTTTCTGTTATACTAAGCATTTTCTTAAAATATAATTTTAGAAATGGCTTTGGGATAGATCCCAGGGTCGTTGGACATAATCCCTTCACATTAGAACTTAGGTTTGTCTTCATAAAATTTCTTTTTCTAGCTGCCTACAGGATTCAATGAAATTAATAAGTGCTCTGAGATTTTTTCAAGGTGTGATATTTGTGAAGATGGTTTGTGGTTACAATTCGTGTGTAAGATTTTAATTATCAATGTTGACCCATCTTCGAGGTCCATCTTAAGCTCCAAAACATCAATAACAAAGTGACACAGATTGTATCCAGAAATCATTTTTCACAAAGAATTTATTGTCATTGATGTTGTTGTTGGTCTAAAAGGCTTTACTTAGGCCTTTGCTTATTCAATTTTTAATCTTCTTTTGATCTAAAGTGTTTGATTCTGTGTTTGAGTTGACCTTGTTGATTGACACATTTAATCTTGATGGATTGCACTGGATCTTTCTGTGACTTAGGAGGAACCAATCATTCTGTAAATGATTCCATTTTATCCCACATGTTGGTTGGTGATGACAACTACCGTGCCCTTGTTGGACCTTTTGGGATGGTGAAGACGATGACTATGCTTCTACTTTACATCCCATTATAGATTAACGTTGGCACTTGGATTCCCTTGAGCTTATTATTACCTCTGTTGTAGCTCCAACTGTATCGCTCTCTTCATCATTACTTTTAGTATGTTAAGGTTTTTCCATTTTGGTAACCTTCAAGGCTGTAATTTTATGCCATACTGCTGTTCCAATTCAGTGTAGTTTACATTAGAGTTTTTACTCTAGCTTGGCATATTTTGGCAGTACCTTTTTGTTACTACGTTGCATTGTAACAGCTCTTTTCAGTGAGTTTCATTGGCCTACTTTGACCATCAGTTGACATTAATAAAATTATCTTATTTTATCTATGCCATTTCTTGTTTTTTGTTAAAAGGATTTTTATTTAGTAGGGTTGTGTTCCTCTCTTTTGTCCTAGTGTGCATAGTATGGGTACACAACCCTGCTTGTTATGCCTCATTTGTTAAAGACTTATCACTGGCATTTTATTCTGGGTCCTCCACTTTGTTAACAGTTCTCTGAACAAGTACTAAAACTAGATAATAAAATCAGGAGGTTATAAGCCTAAGTTACCCGCTGTGTTTACAATCAAATTGACAAAGCCATGTTGTATTGCGCAACTGCCAAGCATACAATTTAGGTTTTCCTTATTGCTTGCATTTTTCTCTTTTGAGAAATTTCAAATTCTGTGCTTGTAGTTGTTATCATACATCATTTTCCATGTCAACACCCATTTTCCCTAAATCAGCAGGGTTGTGTTTCTCTCTTTTGTCCTAGTGTGCATAGTATGGGTACACAACCCTGCTTGTTATGCCTCATTTGTTAAAGACTTATCACTGGCATTTTCTTCTGGGTCCTCCACTTTGTTAACAGTTCTCTGAACAAGTACTAAAACTAGATAATAAAACCAGGAGGTTATAAGCCTAAGTTACCCACTGTGTTTACAATCAAATTGACAAAGCCATGTTGTATTGTGCAACTGCCAAGCATATAATTTAGGTTTTCCTTATTGCTTGCATTTTTCTCTTTTGAGAAGATCAAATTCTGTGCTTGTAGTTGTTATCATACATCATTTTCCATGTCAACACCCATTTTCCCTAAATCAGCAGGGTAATTATCTCCTGCTTTACCTGATTTGGTTCTCATGTTTATGCAAGTGAAGAAGTCTTTTGTAATCTACCCTTAAACATTAGAAAGCAGTCTACTCTAGAATATTTTTTGAGCCAGCACATTACAATTTCAATTTAGCAAATCGGCCTCATACTGCCTTGGAATGAAGTCCACAAAAGGGGACTAAGAAGGATAAAATATTGTGACAGCATTTGTGAATGTTACAAGTATGATGGGGTTGAAACAGGGCACACCTATATTAAATCATGACTGCATTACCATTGTATTTCATGGACCACATAGTGGTATTATGACAAACTGTAATATCATGGTAACAATGGGAATTGAATCTTGGCAGGTTCTTTGTGAGCCAAATGTTCCCACCATTCGAATTCAACCCCATGGGCATAGAGAATTAAGATTGTTAATTGCCATCAACAATTTTTTTATAAATGATACATAACATTAATAATGCTTCTTCTAACTTCATGCCATATTTTCTTGGTTACGTTTTTATTTATATATTTTATGCCATATACCTATAAGTTCAAAACTAGAGCATTGAGCTGAATCAATCAAAAGTGAACTCTAATGCCAAGTAGGCTGATATTAGATATATAAACGCTCAAACAAAAAGTGGTTTTCAATACTGTCTTAATGTTTATTGGGGTTTTTTATATGTTACTATTTTTGGCCTCAGTGGTCAGTCCTGGTTTAGGGGGCTTAATGTGCTAGTGTCCAAATTACGTCAAGTGAAATGCATTTATAATATTTAAGAATGTAACCAAAAATGCAAAACATCAAGTTAGAAGTATTAGCATTTTCTTATATGATTTGTTTCCTGTTTTGCATAATAGAATTTATTAATCTCAAAATGGTTTCATATATAGGTTTGAAAACCTGCTCTTTGGAGCTTTTGTGGAATGCAGTTTGTGTGCATGCGAGTAGTAAATGTAAGACTGATGATTTATGTTGATATGAAGGGATTGTGCTTTGTGTTAAGTTGTTGGCAACTATATGTGTGCAAAGCGTTTATCAGAGGAGTGAGAAAGAGGGTGGATATATGTGCTTGAGTTTTTGCCCTCCACTCCCTCGGTTCTGTTAGTTATATATCCCTCACTGAGATCCATTGAAGCCAAACATGTATCAATGTAACAAGAATTTGAAGAGGTCAACTTGGATATACTGTATGATATACTTTCTAGCAATATTAAGGTATTATGTTTTTTTTTGAATTTAGCGAAAAACCCCTTGCGGGGCCGCCTTGGTCTGAGAAACCACGACCAGGGGGTTCTACACCGTCAAAATCACCTGGGAGTCGTGCCCGGCCCTGACCGCACCAGCATAATCAACTGGATTTTGGGTACCCAATGTGCGTTTGGTAGGGTGGAGATTCGAACCGGGGATTTCCCTTGGAGGATTGCCCTACCCTCTCCAACTCACCTACAGCACGTGGGTATATTAAGGGATTATGTTAGGGGTGAACTTTTAGAACTGATATGTTCTGTTGGTGGAAACAATATCTTAAATTGAAGAATTACTGTTTTGCTCACACTTCCAATTCAAATGATTTTAATGTGGTTTTCAAGATTTTTTGAAGGAAAGGAAACAATATCTTAAATTGCAGAAATATTGTTTTGCGCACACTTCCAATTCAATTGATTTTATTGTGGTTTTCAAGATACTTTTAAGGAAAGTCTACAAAACAAATTCAGAGTAATTGGCTTAAGGGTTGAGTGGATGGAATGAATATAAACCCCAGCTCAAAGATTGTATCAGTATAAACTATAAAATGTTCTATCTTTCTTAATTCTTAATTAACTCTGGTGTTTGTTTAAAAGCTTTGCATAAATTTTGAGAGCAATTCATATTTGCATTCGGTTTTTCATATATTTAAAAGAGACATTTTTAAATTTATATCATGGACAAATGTTATAAGATAGGAGGAGTGGAAACAAAGGCTACAGGACTTGCGGGAACAAGTGGGTAGAACGGAAAAAACTTGAAGAACAAGATCAGAAGCTTCTCGAAGATATCATTTTTGAAAGAGTGCATAAATATCAAGGGAGAATGTCATGTAATGATTGACAGCTTGAACTACAGGATATTCAAACATGATATGAGGTGAGTTTCAGACAAGTGCAATAAAATCTTAAATAGATGGAAGGAAAACATAATCTGGCCATTTTGTAACTTAAGCAAGAGCCTGTTGTGGAAGATGAAGTGACTGTGTAAGTACAGGCAGATACTAGACTGCAGGGCAGGGCATAAACATTATGATACTTGAAATTCGTAATGCATCGATGATGACAGATGGCAATGTGACTACTAGAGATGGCAACATGAGATATTGAGAACAACGTACTTGATGCTTTATAAGTTCATTGTCTTGTGTATGTTGTCATAAATATATTCAGTTTGTCTAATTTGACCTGTAAGGCATTCATCGAGTTCAACAAAATAAACTTAAAGGTCAAATAGTCTAACAGACAACAAAAATAAGCATTCATTCTATTCATGGAATTTGTGCAATGACTTGGTCTAATACTTTATGTCAATGGTTGACTTAAGTAATGATCAGTTAAGACTTTGGGGTACTTGCAGTAAGGATTATATTTAAATACATGACATACTTGGGAGTATGTTTTTCCATTAAGAATGTTGCTAGCCTAAATTAAGCTTGCTATAGCACTCTGGCAAAAATCCTAAACCTGAAAATTTTCATTTTGAAGGAAAATATTTTTCTTTCTGTTTTAAGGATTGGGAATGAAAGACATAAATCCATTAAAAATGGATACAGGAAACAGATCTGTAACACTATTGAAGTACCAGTTTAGGAAGTGCTTAGGAAAGAAGAGAACCTTTCTGAGATTTGAAGTAGTACTTTGAAGATAATTAAACTTCTTGGCGATGTTTGTGTGCAAATTCAGTCCGGGAAAGTTTTATTTTGCCAGTTTACACAAACTTGTGCCCAGAAATCACATCTACCCAACACAGTCTTAGCGCCTAAGAGCCTAGTTATAGCTAATGTCCCCACTATAGCTTTTTATGTCTTTTATATATAGGATAGTAATAGTTTTTACCCAAAAACTGTTGGAACAGCATGAGGCTGAACAAATTTTATTAATCCAGTAATGCTATTTATACAATGTTTTGACCAATAATAGACTCAACAAACAGTTCAAATATAAACTGTTGTTACAACAAACTTGACTCTACCTACATGTACATGAAGTGGAGGTGACCTAAATTAGATTTAGGTAGCATTCTTCGGATAAAATTCAAAACTAATTATCATTTCATGATGTAATATTTCTAACATTCGCCCCCACCTATTACATCTTGCTCTAAATTGGGGCAGGAAGACTATTAACTGGACTGGGACAAACACAACAGTTAAAATAACCATCTGATGAAGTAGGACACACGCAATAGTTCACCAAATACACATAAGGTATGAATAGGGACACACATCTATTTGCAACAAGCAATAATGGGCATGGTCTCACTATGCTTCTTCAGTGGGAATGGCCTCACTGGACTCGTAACCAAGGATAGGGACAAACTCAACTATCCATGATCCTTGAACACAACTGGATAGAAACACACACTATCCAACATCAAAGTTGAAAACAATTACACAGTATTTTTCACAACATTTTTGACCACGGACATACACAACTAGTCACAAACAATCAGTCAGACCGGGGCTTATTGATTTTCATCTTCTTGTGAATGGGGACAAACTCAACCTTTCACCTTGAGTGTGGCATGGGCCTTCACTCGTTCACACAATCAAAATTACATCTCTTTTGGTTGCCTGGTGCTTACCGAAGTTGGAACCATTGGTTTTGGTCGCTTGGTGCTCATCAAATGCCGTCTTCAAGATCCAAAATACATATAGTATTACAGAGTGACAGAAAAAATACATATAGTGTCGGGTTCCACTGATCACGCACTCCATACATTAAAAAATTGCATCTTTATGATTTTATTATTATTATTATTTTAACTTAAAAAAAAATTAATAAACTGTCCTTTCTAGATATTAACTCAGCATTGGGGTAGACAATTTTTCACTGATTCGACCGCAAATATGGTCGTGCGACCACTTGTTTTGAAGCTCTTTCAGTCAGGAATCCAGTGCTTCAGACAGTGTGTCAATCGGAGGTCATATGAAGAAGTTATGACCAAAATGGCATGTGCAGGTCACAAAATTTAATGATTCAAAAATGAAATTAAGTCTCCCCTAAGAAAATTTAAACAGCTGTAGAAACCCGTCACAGTATAGTTCCATCCCAAAATTCTAAATCTGAAAAGAAAATTGGATTGTAAAATTTGCCCAGCCCAATGTCCAACTCATCAAATTTTGCAACCGATTGGCTATTGGAATAACTTTCAAATTTCTTAAGAAAATTTGTGCTGAGTTTTTTTTGCAGATTTCGTGCCCTTTCTATATTAAAAAATCCACTTACTCAAATCTATTTTATAATGCAGCTTCCAGCTATTCTCCTAATGCAACGTGCAGCTATTTCATTTATATTTGCCAGTGGCAATGCAGGAAAATATTCTCCTAAGAGCTTCAAAATGAAATATCAGATACCAATATTCTCGGTACCAACAAACTTGCTTGTTGGTGCTAAACAGCAATTCTTGTTTAATCTGCAATGACAGCAAGTCTCCTTTGCAAAACTCCAACGTCCAGCTTGGCAACATCTGGCTCACTGAAGAATGTGTCCAAAAAATAGTTAATTGACTGGGGAAAACAGCCAGGGAAAACAACCGCTCAAATGATCCCTACCATCTAAACAATTGATGTGCAATGTCGACCAATGGAAGAACAATGATATTATGCTGAGAATGCGCTGATTGAGCATTTTTAGAGTGTTCAACCAACGTCGAATTATTTCTGAGCTAATCCAGTGTACGAATATCATACCATATTTTAACTTTAATTTCTTTTTTTGCAGAGATAAATCTTCACGTTTCATGGAATGATGGGCTTCGTCCCACTCCATACGGCAGCAAAATATCAAGAAACAAAGGAACTTCTACGAAATCTCATTGTCCAGAAGATTGATGAATTATAATTATCAATAGCAAACCCCTTTCCTTCATTCTTGTGGCATGTCCTTGATCTGAATCCCTCTTTAGTATAAAAAGAAAAGATAAATTCCATTTGTAAGCTGTTGGTGCTTTTGATTGTCGTCTGCATTTCTACTGCAATCCATTCAAATGTTGAGGGTTTGGGTATTTGTTTCCCCAGTGGAAATCCTTCTTTCAGACAGCCAAGATCAGTAGAGCACATAGACCCTGTGGATCCCAATAATATCTCCTTGCTGTTCTCTGTTAACTCTTACTGCAACTCTTTTTTTCTTTTTCCTTTTTCACACATCATGCTCAATATCACTGACTGTAAAATGTTGAGCTTCTTCCATCATGAAAAACTGAAATATCAATCTACAGGTGGAGTGCTTTGGAGCTCTTCCATGTCAAAAGCAAGAGGAATGCTTGGTACTCTTCCTCAAGATTTACCAGACTCAATGAATCAGAAGAGAGATGGCTCTTCCTTTAATTCTACCTGCTCTGATACCACATGTTGGAACAGCATGAGAATGTTTTGACTAATAATAGACTCAACAAACAGTTCAAATATAAACAGTTTTTACAACAAACTTAACTCTACCTAGACGTACATGAAGTGGATGTGACCTAAATTTGATTTAGGTAGCATGCTCCACATAAAATTCGAAACTAAATATCATTCGATCGTGTAATATTTCTAACAAAAACTCTGTTAACGAACAAAAATACACCTGATTGACATGTGAATTAAATCTAGCAATTATAATAGAAATTATAGTTACTTTTAAGTGATCAACTCAAACTACCAATAACAAATACTGAAGTGGATTATATCTAGGTGCCATAATACTTGCATCTCCTTGAATTACTTCTTCTGGAAGCAACTGTATTGTCAAGTTTTGCAGTATTTTAGGCTTTTCCCACATGGCATCTCCTAATGGCAAATCTTTACAGTGAATGAAATATTTTGATAATATTTTAATGGGACATATTTATAGTGAATATTTTCTCCAATTGGACACATGAAGAGGATTAAACAAGTTTTTAGTACTAGTGATCCAGAAGTAGTTGGCAACAACAGTTTGTAACTGTTTTAGCGGACAGAGGAATGGTAAACTAGAGGTATCATATGCAGAAAAATTAGAAAATATGTAAATAAAACAGTAACTTATTTATGCCCAGTGTGTTTGGAAGAAGCGGTACGAATGAGGAGTTTCACACTGTAAGCCAAGGTTCCAATCCCATGGGTGAACCTTAACATTTTTAGTCCATTCAGCTGTGCTCAAGTGGTTGGGACAGGCCGTCTTCCATGGAGAAGGCTCTGGTTCAAGTTTCAAAGGATAGAGAATCCTTGTGTGTGAGTGACAGATGCTTGACCCCCAGGTGAGTTGTCCTGGCTTAGCTATAAATAAAATCCGTGGTAGCCATTATAAAAAAGAAAAAAAGAAACCTTATTTCACACAGTGGAGTTGCATAATGGATCTCAGAAAATAGAAATGTGGACTACAGAGTTGCCAACAGTGCCAAAAACTTTTGTTTACTGTTCTTGTATGTTCAAGCTTTCCTGCATTATGTGCCCAACTTCCTAAGGGATGTGTAGTGAATTAAAATGTTTATACATTGTATGTATGATGTGTAGTGAATTAAAATGTTTATACATTGTATGTACAATGGAATGTGAAGGGAACCAACAATCACAAGAAGAAGTTGGGATGGTATAGAAAGTTAGAAACTATCATCCCTTCGTTTTCTTTTGGTGGCAAGAGGTGGTGCCTAGTAGCATTCCTAGCTGTAGGCTTCCATGGCGCCTACCTGCAACTGGCACTAATGCCAACTAGTGGCTGGCACTAGCACCTTATTAGCCAGCAACTTGTACTGGCACCATTGGTGCCAACTAGTGGGTAGTGTAGGTGTCCTGATATCCGTTGATGGTTGGCGACACTTCCATTGTTGACTGGTTGGGATGTTGGCGCTTGTGTAAATACCCATTCAGATCAGTCACCTCTCCTTGGATAATGGACCACATTGCTTCTTAGTCTAGATGAAGAAACTTGTTCTCAAGTTGACAGCAAGCATACCATATGCCTTGGTGGATGGCTTAACCTGCTTTGATGATTCTGAAAATTGTCATCTTATGAGTTCTAGTTTGTTTGGTTTGAGTATCCACAATTGGATCTATTGCTGTTGTAGCAATGTAGTCATAATTCGACTTTGTTGCATCTCCTTGACTACAACTGATGTGTCAAGCAAGGGCAGAAAGTGTGGTTGGAGAAGTTCCAGGTTGAAGATTGGGTGGAGGCCCAAGTAGGGGGCAAGTTTTAGCTTGAAGGTTTTATCTCTTGCTTGCTTGGTGATGGTGTATGGTACATAGTCGAGTGGCACGATCTTTTTTGTTAGGACCTTGGAGTCATTCCTTTTTAATTTGCAACTAAAACATTGTCTTCGATTTTGAATTGATGTGGCTTCTGATTCTGATCATAGTGCTGCTTGTCTTTGGTGCTTCTTTGCTGTAGTATGTCATGGACTTGGTGCTAGATCTGTTGAATCTTCTTGATGAATCTGACTGCTTGTTTGCTTCTTCTAATAATAGGAGGAATCTTCTTTTGGTGTTGGTGTTAGACGAAGAGTTATGTCAATTGACGCCAATGGTTGAAGGCACACTTGAAATGGGTTGTAGGCTGTAGAGTTGTGAAGAGGTCTGCTGTAGCTATGTTGGACATAGGGTAGATTTCATTTCATGTGTGCGGATTATATGAATACATTTGGAGGTGTACAATCACGCGATTGACCATTTCTGTTTGTTTGTCTAATTGCAGACGAAAGGTGATTGGAGGAGCTAGCTTTGTATGCATCATGGGCCAGAGGTTGGACTAGAAAATGCTTAGGAACCTGTTGTCTCTTTCTGAAACAAAGCTGTACAAAAAATCGAAGCAAACCTATACATGTTCAAAGAAGAGTTTTGCTATATCTTCTTCTAAAACATTCTTTTGACAAGGTGCAAGGATCATAGTGTTGAGACTTGGGACTTGTCTCAGACTTGACAAGCTTTGTTTTTTTTTTTTGATTCAGACTTTGGATAAGGTCTGCTTGGCAAATAAGAGAAAAAAATAAAAAATAGTAGATTTTATAGAAAGAGACTCAAGAAGGATCAAAATGACTTGGGTAGGGTCACTCGATTTGTTGACTCACCAGTGCTTGAGGAATCGGGGAGAGTTTGAACATTGACTAGGATTGCTATTTTATGAAAATTTGTCGACCATTCTTATGTCGACTTGTTGGAACTCTTGAGATGAAGTCCATGGAAACTAATTCCCAAGGCTTGTCAAGCATTGACAATGGCATGTACAACCTCTGCTTCCTATTCAAAGGCTTGGTGATTGCACAAGTGGTGCATGACTTGATGTACTTGATAATGTTGCTTTTCATTATGCCGATAGGCGTCCTACAATGGCAGCCAGGAAGGTCAGCCACGCCGTAAACAATATTAATATTTTATTAAAAAAGCCAACATTAAGAAAATTATCCGTCAACATTAAGAATATTAATATTTTTTGATTTCATTTATTGAATACAAGCTGTTGAATAGAAAACAAACCAATTAGTGTACATGACTCGGTCAAATCATGTTCTAGTAGTATGGAATCTGGCATTGCAGGAATTTGTTAAGCAAGGCTGTTGATTTTCTTCTTCATCACAATTTTATGACTGTGAAGATATTCAAAGGATGATGCGGTTATCTCTTCAATGATAGGGCACCTGTAAATGAAATCATTTGTTGCCAACCATTTTAGTCTCACATCTAATATTGAAGATCCTTGTTCCATATTTATCAACTTATTGCAAGAGGCTGTCTATGATCATGTCCACCTCCTTCAAGCCAGGCCATGGTTGATGCTTCAAAGCTGCTCGATGGTGCTTGAATGATTCTTTCCACAGTTCAAATGGCAATTAGCCTTCCAACTGGTTTTCAACTTTCTACATAACACACAGTTGGCCTTGTTCCCATGAGAAAGCATGGTTCTGCAATAAGATGTATACCAAACCATGAATTTTGATTACTGGGATTAGCAATGTGAAATGGTGCAGGTGTGGAGTGTAATGTCAGTGTATAAACGGTGTCATTTGGCTTTCCATCCATCCATGCCTTAATTCCTAGAGAGTGCTCTTGTGCAGTGATTATATGGCCTTGGGCCTGACCTCAGCAGCAGAATGCTTGCATTAATGTTCCTCCATGATTTCATTTAACTACCTCAATTGAGGGTGATGACTGCAGGCAGCTTCAATAACAGGTTGCTGTTCATTGTTAATGGATCCTAACTGCTTATGAGTTATGTATACAAAGAGTGGCAAATGCTTTGGTATCTTGGATCAGGTTTATACATATACAGTTGTATTTAATTTGTGAAATCAAAATGGATGTAGCCAGAGGTTTTCCTGTCTTTATTTTATTTTGTAGCTTCCATGAAGCATCGGATGATTGGGTCTCTGCCTTCTAAGAAGGTTAAATGTTAGCTTCCAATTAGGGTCAATGTGGAGCTTCTTGATCGACAACCTTAGTCTGTAAGTGGAACTTCATTGTAGGTATCCATTATAGCATTAAAAGTAAACATGACCAGTATTTGGCCATTATATGCTCTAATGATACCTTTTCCACCAGCTTCTTTGGGTTCATGTTTTCTTGTGTCATTTGAGTTGATTTGCATATAGCCTTGTGGTGAGGCTGCTGATTTTATGTTATAAACTATGGTTTACACTTGGAGTAAGGTGGCCATGGATATTCAGCTATTTTTTCAAGCCGGACACCTCATTTTATGAACCATTTTTCACTTTTATCTATAAAATATTAGCTAGTTGTCCTCAACACAGTTTTGTAAATTTGTACCTTTGTGTTAGTGAACTCACCTCCTATACAATTTTTTTGGGTGCATGTTTTCTACGAAATGTAATTATTCTACATGCAAAGAGAAAAGAGATCTAAACTGAGAATTTCAGTTAACTATACAAAGGTGTTAGATGTTAGGATATGTCATGGAGGATATGTTTTGGAGTCATATCTCCGACAGGCTTGAGACCAAGTTTTTGTCCATCTAAACTGCACTTGGAGTTGACCTAAGTTGGAACCCATACCTTCTCAGGAAATTTATCTTCATGATCATGTTCTCTCTTATATAGTCTCAACAAAATTATTGTTCCATTTTTTAGCTTCACTGTAAATCTGAGATTAATTTAGCATCTGTATTCTATTTCTCTTCCAATTATATATATATATATATATAGAGAGAGAGAGAGAGAGAGAGTAAAATCCCCTAACCAAAATACAAATTCACATACAAATTCGAATATTCCTAGCACATAGAATCCATGAATAGTAATAGTTAGAAGGTCGCCCATATGAAATGTGGTGATTCACCTAACATGAGTTACAAATTGTATTTAATTGAAAATTACATACATATGACTTGTTTATTTGTGTTTTGTCTTCCACTAATGTGTCAACATGGATAGAGATGCATTTTGGCTACGAAAATTTTAAAATGGAAAATTACTATTTATAGCAACTATTTTGTTTTGCATTTTTGAGGGCCTATGAAATGTTTTTTCTATAAACGTGTTGACAACTTTGTCTACGATAGAGTTGCCTGCGAAAATTGTTGTTCTCTCTTTGATCTTTCCAATGCTTCTTGAATGGATCAAAACGGAGTCTTGAGCACACAATTATGCCCCTAACGGTGTGGTTAGAATAAAAAATATTGTTTTTTGGGTGTTTTCGATCATAAAGCTGGGCCCCAAAAGGGTCATATGCCCAAATTATTCTTCTCCCCTTGAAAAGAATGATCCCCATTGTGTCAACTTTTGACATTCGATGCAAAAATTGTTTCTTTATCTGATTTTTGGTGAGCCATTTCCCTTGCTGACCAAGTTGTCTTGCCTTGACCATTCTGTACATTTGAATAGATTGCCTTTTGGTGGTTTTAGTCCATGTGTCGACAATCTGATCCTCCTCCGTTGGTGCTAAACTGTCTAGATGGAGTTATTTAATTTCCAACTGTTCTGGTACTATGGAAGTGTCTAGTAGAGGTGGATGATAAGGCCTGAGAAGTTCAACATTGAAGATTAGATGCAAACCAAGATAAGATGGAAGATTCAACTCAAAGGCATTTTCTCTGATCTTCTTGGTGGTGTATGATCCATAGCTAAGAGATCTGATCTTTCTATGGGGTCCTACAAATCTCTCTTTTTGAAAATGTAACTGTACCTTATCTCTAACCTATTGATGTGGGACCCGATTCATGGCGTTTCTTGTATTTCCGATTTGTCTTTTCCAATAGGTCATGGACCTATTGTTGGATGTGCTGAATCTGTTCCACAAACCGTGCTGCCTTTTCTACTTCCTTTTGTTCATGAGGCAAGTACTCTATGGGTTGCATAGGGAGAGCTACATCTATGGGTGCCAAGGGTTGGAACCCAAAACATATATGAAATGGGCTATGTTTGGTAGAGCTGTTCAGAGCTCGATTGTACCCATGCTGAATGGAGGGGAGGTTGTCATCCCATGTGTGTGGATGCTTGGAATTGTATATTCAAAGAAGATGTAATCAGTCAATTCACAACATTTGTCTAGCCATGAGTTTGAGGATGGAAGGCTATGGACATGGTCAACCTAGTGTCCATGATGCTCTATAGGGTGGACAAAAGAATGCTTAGAAATTTGCTATCCTTGTGAGATACAATGGACTTTGGAAAGCCAAAATTGAGCCACACGACTAAAATAAAGCTTAGTAGTCTCCTCAGCTGAAATGGATTTCTTGCAACGAATCATGATAACCATTTTTGAAAAACGATCAACTACTACAAAAACACAATCGTACCATGCTTAGATGTGGGAAATCTTGAGAGGAAATCCATGGATATAGATTCCCAAGGCTTGGATGGCATTGGCAATGGTGTATACAACCCTTGCTGCTTGCTGGTTGGTTTAACTACAACACATGGGCTGCATGACTTGATGTACCTCTTGACATCGTTCCTCATCTTGGGCCAATAGAATTACTTTTGAAGTACTGCAACGTTTTTTCCACACCAAAGTGACCTCTTACTTTGAGGAAGTGTGCTTTCCAAATCATCTTCGAACGCTCACTAGATGGTACACAAATATGTCCCATGTGGTCAAGGAGGTTATCTTTGCAAATAAAAGTCAGAAACATGCTTACCCATACAAAGAGCTCAGTATGCATTTGCAAAATAAGAATCTACTTCATACGAGGTGGAACGATTGCAAGTATCATGCCCACAAGAATCAAGAATGGTGGTGAGGTCTATGATCGGTGGTTGGATCAAACAATTTGTTGTTGAATTGGCACTCCCTTTCTTATGCTTGATGATTAAATCAAACAATTGTATATATGTGGCCTACTTTTGATGTCTTTCATTCCTTAGCTTTGTGTTTGAATGAACTCTAAAGGTTTGTGATTTGTGTTGATGATGGTTTCCTTGCCCAAGATGTAGTGTTTCCATTGTTTACATGCTTGGAAAATGACATAGAGCTCTTTGTCATGTGGGATGTATTTTTGAGCTGCTTTATTGAATGTTTTGCTATGATAGGCAATTGGATGCCCATGTTGTGTGAGGACAGATCCCAATGCATACTTTGATGCATCCGTCATTACCTCGAAAGGTTGATGCAGATCAAGTAGGAAAAGTGTAGGAGCTGAACACAATTGGTTCCTCACCCTCCCAAACACCCTCTTTTGAGTATCTCCCCAATGGAACCTGGATTTGGAAGCGGCCAAGCAATGTGTGAGAACCCCAATACGAATCTTTGATAGAAATTGGCAAGACCCAAAAAGTTGCGAAGCTCTGTTAGAGTCTTTGGGGTAAGTCAATCTGTAATTATTGGAATCTTCTCAAGATCAACATGGACTCTCTCTTTGTCAGCAATATATTTGAGGTATTGAATCTTTGTTATGCCAATTGAACACTAATCCAAATTAAGCATATAGTTTGTGTCTTTGAAGAGTTTGAAGTACTTGTTGAACATAATCGAGATGTTTCTCCCATGTCTTACTATAGATGAGAATATCATCTATGTAGACTATCATAATTGAGCAGGATGTCATCTGATATCCTCATGAATGTGGTAGTACATTGATCAAGCCAAATGGCATAATCAACCACTCAAATAAATCCTTATTGGATTTGAATGTAGTCTTCCATACATTAGTGGGCTTTATGGGTATTTGATAATAGTTGGATTTGAGGTCAATTTTGGTGAAGAACTTTGCACCATGGAGTTGGTCTAGCATGTCATCTATCCGAGGGAGTGGATAGGGGTTCTTCATAGTGATTTTATTTAAAGCTTTGTGGTTAATACAAAGTCTTCACATTCCATATTTCTTTGGAGCCAAGACAATTGGACTGCCACATGGTGAAGCCCTTGGTCTTATTTGAATCAAATCTCGGATCAACCTCCTAGCTTCATCATTTTCAAGGACTGATTTGCAATAAATAGGGGTATTAGGTAAAGGAAAACCGAGAACTAAATTAATGGAATGCTTTACCTCGCAATGAAGTGGAATCTTAACTGGTAACTTGAACAATTCATCATATTTTGCTATAATCTAGTTCATCTGCTTCTGCTATGCAAGGCCTTCGATTGATGTAGCGACCATCCTCCTACTTTGTGGCTTGATCATTAAAAAAATATTTTTCTTGTTTTGACTATCGTCTTTGTGCATTTTTTAGCATTGATTAAGGAAACAAAGGTAGGAGGAGATACCTTTGATATCTTGAAGCATTGACCTTCGACAGTGATGATAACACTTCGAGCCTAGACTCATATACACCATGCCTCTTCCACATAATTGTTTGGCCTGAAATCACATCACAAATGAACAATGGCATAACATCACACAAGCTTCATCTTTGAAGGGCTTGATGGCATAAGAGAGGAGACGTTGAGTGACATGAATGTCTCTCCCCTATTGTGACCATCCAACATTATAAAGTTGTGGGTGTGGTGTGATAGGCAGATTTATATCCTTTGCCATCTGAACAGAAATTAGAATCTTTTGACTCCCACTATCAACAATGAAATGTAATGGCTTACCCTTCACCCACATTTGTGAGTGAAACGGGTGTTCCTCCTCTTGTGATTGCTTTGGTGCAGTTTGTGTGGTGGCAGTGGTCATTTTTGATTCGACTTCCATGATTTGCTTTCTTCTATCCACAACCTGTGGATGTGGAGGTGGAGGTGTGGTGGATGTATAGTGTTGCAACATAGCAAATAATGACTGAATTGCTCGACGCTCCTCCCTTGAATGTTGATTGCTCGTGATAATCACACCATTTACCACTCTTGGCCTTCGAGGGATTCTTTTCTTGGGAGTCTTGTTTCTGCTTCCATGTTTGCTCCTCTATTTTTATTTTTGTGCTTCTACTCCAATTTGCTAGCAAGGTTATATGCCTCTTCCAATGTCTTGAATTTGAAGAGGTCCATGTCCTATTGAATGTACCATTGTAACCCATTGTGGTACTTGAGGATTCGATGCCTTTTAGTATCTTGAATACCTATCTTTGCTGCCATGGAGTGGAAAGCATCAATATAATCTTGAATAGATTGGTCTTTACCTTGACGCAATTGTTGCCATCGCATGTATTGGTCTTCATAGGTTCCCACGGGATAATATTCTTCCTTGATGGCCTCCATAAAATTATCCCATGTGAACACTACTTCATCTTCATTCTCTTCTGTACCCTTTTAACAATATGCTTCCCACCAATTTTGAATATGTAATGAAGCTTTCAAGAGTGCAAAAGTGATTTTCTCACTTTGGGTGAATGATTTATAGAGAAGTATGAAGATAACTGATCTGACCAATTTTCTACGACATTAGCATTAATTTTCCTTCAAAAGTAGGAATATCAAAATTCACGTGCACCTTAAAAGGTGTGGGAGCAGTGAATGGTGTTAGGGCAGTGAGAGGTGTGGAGGAGGTTGCAGAACTTGCAGCAAAGAGTCGTTGAAGAATTTGAGCAAATTGGTCCATCATCTCATTCCTCTATTTCATGAGGGCTTTGTTCAACATCTCCTTGAAAGGAACAATTGCCTCAATGTTGTCCTTGTCCATTCTAGTTCTCGCTTGAGAACGTTTGGAATGACAAGGGAGGTGATCAAAGAGATCTCGCATGTGATACTGAAATTTTCGATATCCTGATCTTTTGTGTATGGAAATGCATTCAAAAGACAGACTGCTCTTATACCACTGATTCAAAACTTACAATTTCGATTGTTTCAAAACTCAGAATTTCAAGTTAAAGAAGATCAAGAAAGAATGCAATTCAGAAATAACAAAGTATAACAAACCAGAACACAAGAGTATATAAGCAAAATAACAGAATGATTTTATTGCTCAAAAAACAGAGTACAACGCAAACGATATCTGAGAAGAGATGTGAGACTATAACATTGCACCCATTACTCAATTCTCTACAATTAGGGGTGCATCTTATTTTATACAGTATTTTTGGTGTGTTGGAAATCCTTTATACTGAATATGGAAAATCACCCACATGGAAATGTGGTGGTTCACCTTCCACAAGTTAGCTCACCCATATGAATATGTAGTGATTCACCTTCCACGAGTTACAAAGTGCATTTAATTGAAATTTACATATGACTTTTTCTTTTGTGTTTTGTCTTCTAGTAATGTGTCAACATGGATAGAGACACATATTGGCTATGAAAATCTAAAAATAGAAAATAGCTATTTTAGTAACTATTTTGTTTTGCATTTTTGAGGGCCTCTGCAGCGTTTTTTCTACAAACATGTCGGAAACTGTGTCTATGACTCTATGACAGTTGCCTGCAGAAATTGTTATCCTCTCTTTGATCTCTCTAATGCTTCTTGAATGGATCAAAACAGAGTTCTGAGCACAAAGTTATGCTCCTAACAGTGCGATTAGGATTTAAAATATATATAAATTTTTGGGCATTTTCGGACGTAAAGCCAGGCCCCAAAATGGTCACATGCCTGGATCAGAAAAGGGATTTCTATAAGAAGTTTTTTTTTTCTAATTATTTTTCATTTGCAAGGGACAAGAAGGTAACAGAATCCTTGAGGAAATTTTCATGTAGAAAATTTAAGTTTCTTGAATCAGTGAAGGTCCATTTCGAGGAAGAACCAGATAGAAGAGTAGATTTATGCGGTCTGATTAAGAAAAGGGTTCAAATTTTAAGAAAATAAGATCAAGCTGATAGAAAATTACTTATTCCATTTAGTTCTTATCCTTTAAAGCAGACCCTCTTATACCTGACTAAAGCAAGGAAGCAAATCAGCAATTGATGCAACTTCAACCACTTGCATAGTGCCCACATCACTGGGAGAACACAATCTGCATGAAACATTGTATAAGCAACCTTATAATCAAGGTGATAGAAAATTACTTAGTGGTTCTTATCCTTTAAGGTAGACCCTCTTATACCCAGCCAAAGCAAGGAGATGAATCAGAAGTGGGTGTTACTGCAATCAGTTGCACAATACATTGAATCCAGTGCCTATACCCTTGGGAGAATACAACCTGCATGAAACATTGTAGGAGCAACCTTATAATGTTTGATGTTTAAGAGAGGAGGTTGATTTTGCTATATATACTTTGCATGCAAAATTGTCTTCATGTATCTTACTACCCTGCTACAAGCAATTGGTTTGTGCCATTAATTTTGGACCTGCAGGATCCTCGGATCTGACCATCTTTGTTGAGGAGGAGAAAGCTTTTGTAGAAAAAATTGTGGTAAAAAGACAACGTTGCAGGTGAAGTGTTTTATTGATATGTGAAGTTGGACTGGTTTAATATAATTGTCCACTTTCTAAACATTCTTGTATCTACAATAATAGGATTTATTTTGTAAAGGGAGTGATTATTTAGGACAAGAAATAACATTTTATTGGAGGACTGAATATCCCCATGAGGCTTACAAGAGGTTTTGAGTGTCTTCATATGGACAAAGTATATATATATATATATATATATATATATATATATATTTATATAATGGCTTATTTGGGATTGAGATGAGCCTCACCTGTGATGATGACCGCATTAGGGCGATATTTCAACAAACCATATAGTTGTATTACAACAAAGCACAAAATCATGGCACCCATGGGAATTGAACCTTGGTGGGCTCTTTGTGAACCAACCAGTCTCAACTGTTGGGCTTCAATCCCATCGACAAATTTGTTTGTTATGTGGTTGAAATCACAAATGCCCTATCTATACTATGTCTATTTAAATGAACTTGGTGTACAGACTCCACATCCTTCTGTTGGTCAAAGATCTGCCTTAGGTAAGGATTTGGTATTTTAGTGCGCCTTAGACCAGACCAACATTGAAAGGCTGAGAGGAAGAAATGCCTCCCGTGCCGATCTCCAGAGAGGGGCTGGTTCCCTTGCTATTCTAACTGGGGGTTTTGAGATAAAGGAACAGGAAAGAAATGGGAATAACTGAAAGGGATGGGAAATATGGCCATAGGCCAGATAGAACAGGGGTGATGGACTAACAACACGAAAACTCTATTGCATTTTGAACTAAATAGCCCTCAAAGCAGATAACTAACAAAAATTAAACCAGAACATCTAGCATGCATAATCTCCAGGACTACTCTAGAGTTCCTACCTTATCATAAACTAAATTCAGATAATAGAATTCAAGTTTACGGTTAAAGTACAGAACAATAGAAGACAAGCAATAGAAGACATACACATGAAATTTGAAGTCCAGGTCTAGAGCAAGACATCAGCTGTATTGATAGCAGAATTCAGGTTTTCATTTAGCCTCTAGCAAACATTTATCCATTTTACAATAAAAGAGCAGGCTTATATAGAGAATTCTGCCACTTGAGCAATAAATGCTGATTAACAAAATATGGCGGTGGAAGCCAAGATAAGGATTACAAGGAAGTACAGTCACAATGCATTAACCAGGCATGGCAGAGATTGGTGACTCCTTAGAAATGCCGTTGAACCCCTTCAATGCCCTGATAGACTCAACTCGCTGGTGCCGCTTCCTAACTTGGGGGGACCGCTTCCGTGGAAGATATGCTTAAAATCCCAGAACGTCCAGTATGGAAGCTTCTCAGAAAGGCTGCACCTGATTGGATAAGGATGCCCTTCAGATTGCCGATCTGGGGTGCCTTCGGAAGATGTCGACATGACGGTCAAAAGAGTCAACGGGCATTGTGCACCCGACCTGGGTGTACTTCTTGAGGGCACCCAGCCTGGACGCATTCTTGAGATGCGCCCAGCTTGGACGCATTCTTGAGATGCGCCCAGCCTGGACGCATTCTTGAGATGCGCCCAGCCTTGGGTGCACGGCCCGGGTGCGCCCAACTTTGGAATGCACGGCCCGGGTGCACCCATATTTGGGTGCGTTCTTGAGGTGCGCCCAGCTTTGGGCACACGACATGGGTGCGCCCAACTTTGGGCTCATTCTTGAGGTGTGCCCAACCTTGGGCGCATTCTTGAGGTGTGCCCAACCTTGGGCGCATTCTTGAGGTGTGCCCAACCTTGGGCGCATTCTTGAGGTGCGCCCAACCTTGGGTGCATTCTTGAGGTGCGCCTAGCCTTGGGTGCGCGGCTTGGGTGCGCCTAGCTTTGGGCGCATGACCTGGGTGCGCCCAACTTTGGGCGCATTCTTGAGGTGCGCCCAACCTTGGGTGCATGGCTTGGGTGCGACCAACTTTGTTCCAATATTCCGAAGCAAAGTGCCGAGCTCCTCCTTGGTATCTGAGGTTGAAACGCGTCAGGGCACCTGATACAGAACTCCATGGCCGCTTGGGGGAAGATCTCCCTAGAAAGTCAGTACACAACAATCGCGCCTTGCTTAGCACTGTAGAAGGGTTTTGACAGTAAACTTAGGAAAATGAGAAAAACATTTGAGTACTGAGAAAAGGGTTTCCAGGGAACAAAAATTACTGGAAGGCTAATTATACACCATGTTGCAGAAATGGCAACATCTTTGGCGGCTCGCGGGGAAATTGAGCACGCCTCAATGTCGACATCCCAGGCCTTATCCACTGGGCTCAGAGTCATCGTTATCGTTGTCCGATTGCTCGTTTGTAGCAGTGGACTCTTCTTCAGACTCTTCTCCCTCATGAGTTTCGTTGTTGCTCTTCCTCTCGGCCTGGAACCTCATGTAGGGGCTCATCCTCTTCGTTACCATGAGGGTCCTGGGCTGCCTCTTGA
Source organism: Wollemia nobilis (assembly GCA_028583015.1). Classification (NCBI taxonomy): domain Eukaryota; kingdom Viridiplantae; phylum Streptophyta; class Pinopsida; order Araucariales; family Araucariaceae; genus Wollemia; species Wollemia nobilis. The sequence continues at coordinate 1,891,617 of JAQPPZ010000853.1, read as the reverse complement.
TCAAGATTTTCACCCTGGACCTCCTCTTGAGTATCAACATTTTTCTCAGCATGAACCTCTTTATGCGCCTCATCTGCTTCTTGCGCTTTGACTTCCTCTTGCGCTCTATCCCTTTCGTTCTGAGGCGCTTCATCCTGAGGCACTTGACCCTTGTCTTTCTGGGGCCCAAGGTTTTTGCCTTGGCCCTCTTGGTGAGTGGGAACCTCCACTGTATGAATCTTTCCCTGCGCCTGGTTTTCTCCTTGCACCCTACTTTCTTCTTGTGCTTGGATTTCTCCTTGCTGATGAGGGGACTTGGGTGGCGCAAGCTCTTTTTGAATGCGGTTGTAGGTCGCTTGGACCAAGGCCCAGTCATTGTCATGGATGTTGTTACGCTTCTGGAGCTCTCGGACAAGGTACCCGAACCTTTCCAAATGGCGGACTTCAGCAAAATTGAACCTCTCATTGAGATCCACGAGACAGGCTTGTATTATCGCAAATTTGGCAGTATATTGAATTACCTGAAGTTTAGTGACGGGCTCCTCCCAACTGTCAATTTCCAAAGTATTATTCTCGAAGGAGTCCCATACTGATTGCAGTTGTTTTTCATTTAGGAGACAGTCCTCATTGGTGAATCCCGGAAAACCGTTTTGGGCCAAAGTCTCGAAATACATAAGAGCAACCTTACTCTCTCTTTCAAGCATGTCCATGAGATATCGGGCCTTTCGGGCTACCTTGGCCTTCTTGAAGAAGGACCTGAGAGTTGTATCTGCAGACGCCCATGACCGAGCCAAGTCAAACATCGGTGCAAGCTTAACCGACCGGTCCAGGGCCCGCGCCTTCATGGCCAGCTCCAGCCATTCATTGACTTCTGCCTCGGCGTCCTCAACAATGGAACTGCCGTGGGAAACTGTCTGCTTAGCATCCCAGATGAACGCCAGGACAGTGACTGCCCAGTGCGCTCTGTTCCTGAAGTTGGTTAGGAAGTGGGCACATGCCTCTTTGGTACGGTCCTAGGACAGGGATGCAGCAGGTTCTGGCCTACTCTCCAACTTGGCCCTTAGCTGCTGGATCTCAGCATCCAATACCTGCAACTGGCCCTTAGCTTCTTCCTGTATCCTGAGGCGCTCCTCATAATCCTTCTTGGTGTTCTTCAAAACCTGCTCCAGGTCAATTACTTGTTGCTGCAACTTTTCTACTTTTGATTGCTCGTCCTCGAGCTGCCCCTGCATGAGTGCCAAGGTCTCTTCAAGCTGCGTATTTTTGGCCTTAGCGTTGTAGCAGCAATCCCTGAAATGGTCCACTTGGAGGTAGAGGGACGTCGCCTCAACATGTATATTCCCCGCTTTCTCCTTGGGGTCAGCAGTCTTTAGATCCTTCGTAGTTTGTTGATAGGAGTAATCCGTCAGTGTCATTTCACTCAACGACTTTTGTACCTTGGGCGCCTTTTCCATCCAGTGGAGTCGCATATTTTGAGGGTCAAAGACTACCCTTTTTTTTTGGCTGGGCCAACGCCTGCGAGCTTTTCCTTTTCTGGCCTTTGAGCCAGGCTGAGGAGTTTTGTTGGGCCTTACGGATGCTCTTAGCCATTGGTCCTTCTTTGTAAAAATCTAGCTCTTCAAGCTCAGGCTCCTGTATTCCAAAGAATGGGGTAAGGGGGAACAGAGCCCGCTGAGGGCTTGATTGGACAGGCGTTTCTAGGAGAGGTTGGGTGACAACAGCAATAAGTGCAGGTACCATGGGGGGCGTTGGGGTTTGCGCGGCCGAAGTCGGGATGCTAGGTTCAGGAGGAGCTGTCCCCATGGTGGGTATTGTCGAAATAACTGAGAGAGCGGGGACAGGAGAAGGCTGGCCAAGACTTATAGTGGTTACAAAAGTTGCAACAGAAACCACCGAACTCTAAGTGAGAACAAAAGTTATCGGGAAGGAGAAGGCGTTGGAAACTTTTGCAGAAGTCTCAAATGACTCGGAAACTGCCGGTAGGGGAGTATGGAACTGCGTCTGCAAGAGGGGGTTGGTAAAGACCTCAATATGGGCGTCGAATGAAATGTGGGTGGGCACTAGGGTTTCGACGCCGAGAAGCGAGGTTTCTACAGGGGCAGTTGAGAAAAAGAGAGGAGTAGAAGACGCACCTGCAGGCTCGGACGTGTCAAGAGCCGACGCGTTGAACTGTTGTGTTATTGGGGTGGCTTCTCTTTCTCCGCCCTCTGCTTCATTCTCCAAGTCAATAAGTGGCACTTCAGCCTGCAGCGGCTGCTGCGCTGGCTGGGTATGCTGTACTTGCTTTGCTGGAGCAGTGGCCCTCGAAGCGCCCCCTTCTTTGACTGTTGCTGCCGTTGGAGGGACTGCGCCAAAGACCTTAAATTTGAAAGTGCGAGGCTTCTTTATGGTATTCTGGGGCGCGGGTGCATCTGGCGCACTTCTCTTCTTTGGAGCAACCTTTTCTTCCAGGATGGGCTGCTTACCTTTGCCCTTGACAGGTGGTGCCTGGCTAGTTTGTTGCTCTTGCAGTGCGTACAAGTCATCCACTCTGTTGGGACTTTTCAAACTTCTGGGCACACGGTCGCCGAAGATTACGGGCCGGTAGGTGTCATAGTTTCCGTCGAATATATCAGAAAATTTCTGATCTATCTGCAGCGTGGGGTTAGATACCTTTTTTTTTGCGGTGACACCTCATTATCCACTAGTTTGTAATCTTCTCCTTCGACCACTCGAGAACTTTCTCTTTCAGGAACTTGAACGTTCGGTCATCAAGGTCTTGCTTTGGAAACCGCTTAGGGTTGTACTCAACCTCCATGATATAAAAATCGTGCCACCGTGGGAAGGAGAACATCTTTTTGATGTGCCATTCGATACCCCGCCCAAAAGGGTTATTATGCTGCTTCTCGATTTCCGGGCAAGGACAGCGGTGGAATTTTTCTTTCCCAATATTTTCTTTGAAGACACCATCTGGGTCATATTTCCACCGTTGGGGTAGGTCAATTAGACCAAAATCATACAGGGTAACCGCTAGATGAACGTTTTGCTTATTCTTCGTCACTTTGATGGGACCAAGCTCGATGGGCCAAGGGCAGGTGTGCTGCCTTTTTCTCCCCTTGCCGTACACATCATCTGCGTAGTCGCACTTGCGAGCAAATTCAAGGGCAAAAAGATACTCAGTAGCGTAATACGGTAATGGTGGACTGTGCAACGGATTCAGGGTCTTAAAAGATGTATCCATTGAAGAGTATGATTTCTTATAGACCCGACATTCACCCACCTGCATTAAGGTCTCCTATGTAGAGTTATTGCCCTGGATATTTTTGGGGGCGTCGCAAAATATGTTCTGCACAGTAAACAATGGCAGGGTGTGGATCCCAATCCTAACCACCAAAGCTGGGTGCAATCATCCTTGAAGAGCGTGAAGGGCTGCAACCATTGTACTTAATCCCATCGTGGGCAGGGCCTTGGTCAGTGTGCCCGTTAGAGGCACCTGTTAAAATTGCACTCGATAACCTCCTCGGGATGGGCGCAATCATCCTCGAGTTGCGTGTCGTGGAGCGTGCGTCCAACTTGGGCACATTGTCGTGGTGTGCCCGGCCTTGGGCGCACTATTTGTTAAGTGAGCCTCCCTTGGCAGTGGATAGCGAGGGGCCTTGCGCCCGCAACAAAGTCTTGCTTGGCCCACCTGGAACCATTATTCGCCTTGCTGTACACAACTTAACTGAACCAAAAATAAAGGGAATGCACCCATCGGCCTCCTTCCGGTTAGGGCCTTGTCCCTAAAAACTGCAATTCTGTTAGCGTAGGAAGGAGCGAAAGGACACTCCGAACAGAAAACTGGAATGCATAAGGGAAAAAGCAGATAATATATACAACTGTATAGGAAAACCTTGTACTACCCTTCATTGGTAGTACGCCTTCAAGTGTACGCCATTAACTGATAATGGCAAAGTAAACCCATTCAAGTCTTGCAGTGTGAAAGAGTTTACTAGGTGGACCTGGGAAATCTGAAACAAACCCTCCCAAAACGCATCAAACTTATCATGATTGCCAGACTTGGACTTTTTCTCATTCCATTTTAACACTAAGTCCCTAGCCTGAAAAGTGTGATTGGAGGCTCTCTTGCCGAACCATTCTTTTGTGGCAACGACATGCTTCTTGAAAGCCTCATAGGCTTTATCCCTTTCCTCTTCTAACTACAATAGCTGGGCAATTTTGACGCTAACTGGGTCAAACTCTTTGCCCTCGCCTTCCAAAGACTACAGAGACTAAAGTGCCGACAACTCTATATGCACAGGAAGCACTGCTTCCTTCCCATACACTAGGGAGTACGGGGATGTCTTTATGGACCTTGATAGAAATTCGGTCAGCCCATAGCGCAAAATCTAAGTGCATGTGCCAAGTTCGCTTACTGTCTTCCAGCGTCTTCTTGAGGATCCAGAGCAAGTTTTTATTAGGAGACTCCGCCAAACCATTACCCTTTGGTGAAGTCTTCAGATAAATACCGTACTTGCTAGCAAACGCACACATATGGGTCCCAATGAAATGGGAATTGTTATCTGTCATTATGGCGTTCGGTATTCCGAAACGGGTTATGAGTCCTTCCAGAAAAGCAATAACCACATCCTGATTTGCTCGCTTGGTTGGCATTGCTTCTGTCCACCGGGTGAAATAATCCATAGCCGTCAAGATATATTTGTGCCCTGCCGAAGAATTAGGCTCAATTATCTCGATGAAGTCTAAACCCCATTGCTGAAATGGGGCCTCAACCTGAATCGGGTACAAAGGCAACGAGGCATTCTTGACACGACCATCATATTTCTGACACTTATCACATTTCTAGCTTACACTGAAGGAATCCAAAAAAATGGTGGGCCAATAATAGCCCGTCGTTATTATTTTTAAAGCCATCGACCTTTCGGCGAGATGGTCCTTGGACATCCCAAAATGGAATTCACCCAAGATTTTTTGTTTTTTTTGTCCCCCTGACACACCTCAAGAGGACGCCGTCGATATTTCGGTGAAACAACCCCTCGAGGAGCAATACATTTCTGCAGGCCTGAAGCCTGAAACGCCTTCTCTGTGAAGAGTCGAGGTCGGGAGGGCACTGTCTGGTGCTGAAGTACTCTACCAAGTTTTCAGTCCAATCTTTGCTGTCTGTTGACTGATTCGCCAAATTACACTGTGGTAGCGAATCTTCCCACTGGCAAGTTGTTACCTCAGCTGCGGCGCTCTTGGCAAGCTCTAGGCATAGGGCCCGACCACGGACTAGATTTGTGGGTCGGACATCTATATCAAACCTTTGGATCTTTGAGATCCAGCTTGCCCTTCTATTACCGAGCTCGCCCTGATTAATGAAGGTTCGGACATCTGGGTGCACAACGTACACTATCGTCTTGCTCTGCGAGACAAAATGTTGGAACTTCTGTTGCGCTCGCATCACCGCACGCAGTTGACTTTCAATAAAATTGTGCTTTTCCTCATGCGGGAGGATCACCTGGTTGAGGAATGCTATAGGCCGCTCGTCTCCTTCTTCATTCTTTTGGGTGAGCACGACCGCATAGCTTTCTGGTTCCTCGACCGCATATAAAATGAAGTCTTTGGAATAATCAGGGTTAACCAGATCAGGAGCCTGGACAATCCGACGTTTGATGTCTCTGAATGCCTGTCTCCTCTCATCAGTCCACAGGAATTCCACATCCTTTTTTAAGAGGTCAGTCATGGGCTTTACCGATTGGGCAAAGTCAAAGATGAACTTCCTAGCGAAATTTATTAGCTTGAAGAAGGATTGGAGGCCCTTCTTATTTGTCGGTTGAGGCAGCTTGAGCAAGGCTTCGGCCCTAGCGGGGTGGATAGCAAGACGCTTTTCCGATATCAGGTGGCCTAGGAGTTTGCCTTCTTTGACTTCGAAAATCGATTTTTTCGGGTTTATTGATATCTCGAACTCCCGACACTTTTCACAGACCTGTCGCAGATGCGCACCGTGCTCCTCCCTCCTGTGGGAGAAAACAGTCATATCGTCCAAGTATATCACAATGACACGGTTGAGAAGCTCACCAAAAGCCAAGTCCATTGCCCTTTGGAATGTCGCTCGGCATTGGAAAGACCGAACGACATGCGCTGGTAAGCAAAGGTGCCCCACTTGGTGGTGAAGGCAGTTTTATATTGGTCTTCCTCCCTGACCCAAATTTGATTGTACCCGGAGAAACCATCCAGGAGGGAAAATCTCTGGGCCCCTGCCACCACATGAAGAATCTGATCTATTTGGGGCAGTGGGTAATGATCCTTCAGGGATGCTTGATTGAGATTTTGGAAGTCCACGCAGAGGCGAATATCCCCGTTCTTTTTCCGGACTGGGACTAAGTTTGCTACCCAGGATGAATGCTTGATAGGGTAGATTATCTTAGCTTCCAGCATCTTGAGAAGCTCAACCTTCATCAGTACCTCAATATTTGGGTTTATAGGCCTTTGCTTTTGCCGCACGGGCTTGACTCCCTCCTGGAGTTCGATTGTATGCTGGAAAACATCTCGGTTATATCCTTTCAAATCATGGTAACTCCACGCAACAATATCTGGGTATTCTCTGTAGAGGGCCCTGATCTGTTCAATTTCTTGCAATGTGCAATCAGTTCCCACTTTGATTGTCTTCCCGGACTCTAGGTCTAACTCTTGATATTCTTTTGCATCCACTTTTATTTTGTGGGGCAGGGCCTTGTCATCTTGATCAAACATGCTTTCAAGGGTTATCAAACCCTTGGGGAGGTGGTTTTTATTCAGTTGGATGAGACCCTCATACTCGTCATTGAGGGTTTTGTCTTCAATGTTTCTAGGCTCATTAATAAAAAAATTTACGATCTGCTCGTCATTGTCAAAGTCTTGCAAGTGAATATTTTTGTCTGGCACTGAGGGTCTGTAGATCACCCTAACTGTCTTCGGCCTTTGCATTAGATCCTCGGTTGGGGAGTATCTTGCTTCGATGGATGCCAGAACGTCCGCATGCTTATTCCACTCTCGTGAAATAGATTGAATGTTAAGAGCCGAGAAGGATTCTAGCAGATCCCATACCTTATTACGATATGCTTTGAGGTAGTGCTGCTTAGCAACACATTTAGTTGTCACTTGGTTACAGATTAATTTAGAATCCTCGAATATCTGTAACTTCTTTATTCCTAGCTTTTACGCCTTTCTTTACCCCAAACATAGGGCTTCATACTCAGCGACATTGTTTGTACAGCTCCAAACGAGCATGTATGAGTAGGTTTTCTGGATTCCAGATGGGGAGACGAGGACAACTCCAGCTCCAGCGCCATTCTTGCATCGGGCGCCGTCAAATAAGAGCTTCCATAATTGATCATCCATGGGGTCTGCATCACTTGGCAATTTAGCCTTTTTGGGCTTAGTTATTGAGTAACACCCAACGTCTGATTCTATCATAGCATTAAAATCACGCATAGAGAACTCATCCTCTATGCGCAGCTCATCCAGAGCTTCCTCCATCAGCTCCACCTCTTCATCTACTTCTTCGGTTCCATCGATGATATTGACAGAGTCTATGGGTTTCTCCACATCCTGGATCCTTTCGATGAGAAAGGTAGAGGGTTTCTCATTAAAAATATTTACCCTCTTCCCCCTGAAGGGGACTTCCAGATGTGAATAATAAAGGGAAAGATAGCACCCAAGCTTAGCAGTGAATTCCCTAGATAAGCACATGCTAAAATAGGGCCCCAAGTCAACTACCACAACTTCTTGGATTACTGTGATCTGCAACATCTTGTGCAGCACGATAGGGATATCCTTTATAACTCCAATATTCTTGACCGTAGTTCCTTCCAATTGGAGCACCCTACGACTGCTCCTTGTGTACTCCATGCCCATAAATTCACATACAACCTTGGGAATTACAGTGATTGCAGCACCAGAATCAACCATACAATTGTGCACTACCCATCCTTCCATTCTGAGAGATACGTAAAACGACGATGACCTGTTCTTCCCCGTGGCAGAGGTAGTTAGTGGTTGTGCCAAGACGGTTTGAGTCAGTCCCCCCTTGCCCTTGACGGACTTGAGGGATTCCTGCAGCAGGTCAACTTGGCCAGGTAATTGTAGCGCGTCAAAGAGGCTTACCTTAGCCGAAATTTTCCTCAGTTCTTTGACAACGTTGTATGCTCCAGCATCGGACTCCCCTTCGTCTTTGGTGGCTTTGTACCATGTCCGGTACTGTTGAGTAGCTTCCACTCTTTGACGCTTGGTAATTGAGGGGTATTGTAACTTCTCCCTCGCCTGATCTCTTGCTTCCGCTATGGGTTGAGAGGTAGAAGCTTGTGGCTGAGGGGCTCCCGTTCTTGCCCTTGGAGGCAAGTAGTCTTTCAACCGGGCATTGTCCGCAGGCTCCCCGGCCTGAACTGGCTCTCTCCTTGATGGCATGGCAACTTTATTACTTGCCGCTTTGGATCGACAGGCACCTTGAGCGGTTCCATCTGAACCGAAGCAACTTCAATTGGCTTTTTGCCTGCCTTCATCAGAACTGAAACCTGTTCGATTGGGGGAATCATATAATTGCGGTCAGCCTTTCTTATCATATTTACCTGTTCGCCGAATCCATTGTCTGAAAGGGTTTGCAGATAGTTTTGATGGACGACGCAGGCCTCTTCATTATGCGGATCATTGCAGGTAGAGCACTAGTTGGACCTGCCAGATGTACTGGCCTCATCGTACTCCAACATTGTAGAGTTCCTTTCCTGAGGTCTTCCGGTGGGAGCGGCTTGGTCTTTGGTGATTTGGGGTGGAGGCCTTCGCGATGGGTAGTTCTGATCTCCGAATTGGATTTTCCTCATGACAACCATATCGTTCGCCATATTCTTCATAAACCCGTATATATCTCGTAGCTCTTTAGCCTGCTCCGGGTTCAACGTTGCGTGAGCCGGAGGCGCTGGTAATGGTAATGGTGCCAATGGTGCAGGCAATGCTGGATAGTGAGGAGGCACCGGTAGTTGCGGAACCATAGGAGTCGAATACTGCGGCATTGGTACCTGATGTTGTGGAGTGGGCACTACCTGATTTTGTGGGATGTGAACATTGGCTGACTAGGGTACGTTGGAGGTGCAAATGAACCAGATGCACTTGGGTACATGTTCTGAGGGAAATCCGGGTAGATCGGAGTTGTTGACTTGGGAGGCATCTTCCCAATAACTATCAGGTCAGCTTCCGCCTCCTGCGCTTGTTGGTACAAAGTTGTGAACGTTCTGACATTAGACTGTCGAATGTTCATACTAATGTCGGAATGAAACGATCTTAAGTAATAGAACGCTGCCTGCTCAGAGGTGGGCTGAAGACCATCAGTGACTCTTAGCCAGGTTCGAGCAAACCTGACGTTGAAGTCAACTATTTCTTCTTGGGGATGCCTCTGTATGCCGGTGAATTGGTGCAACAGGGAAAAAGGGTCTGCTTGTTCATTCTAGCCCTTTACCAACTGCTCTGCCAGTTGATCCCATGAAGTAATGGTGTCGGTCGGCAGCAACCGGTACCAGTAGAGGAGCTTACCCCTTAGTGAGAGGACCAACAACTTCACCATAACATCTTCGTTGGTAATCTGGTGAATGGTTGCCAACCCCGCGACGTCTTGAATATGTTCGACCACTGTCTTCCCCGTACCATCGTAGGTGGGCAAAGCTTTCAAAGCTGCGGGTGGACTGTATGTTGAGTCCCTAAATTCAGGGGGCCTGTATGATCCCAGGCTGCAAATTGCCTAGCGGGAGCTGGTTGCGTCATCTGGGGTGGCGGATTTGCTTGGAGTGTTTGTTGGAGCGGCTGAGCCGGAACAACGAGTACACTTGGGGCACCCAAATCAACGCCAGGTGGAACTTCAGTATGCTCGTGAACCTGAGAATTAGGCGGGACTGGGGGCAAGCTAGTTGTTGTGCTGTCGGGAGTTGGATGTACTGTAGCAACAGTAGCTTCTTGCAAGGATGTCCCATCTAGTGGAATATTTGGCCTGACCACTCTAGGACGCTCTCCTAGAGCATCAATGTCAAGTTCGTAGAACTCGGCTTCTTCTTTTGAGTTTCTAACCTGCCACCTCGTACGCATGAAGGCGTGATCTTTTAAGCTGGTTTGCAAGGCTTGGAGGTACCGGAGTTCGTATGAGTCGCCAAATGTTCAGGTTTTGTCAATATTAAGATGAACATCAACTTCTTAGTACTGCTTATGCAGTGGAACGTTTGCGTCCCATCGGGTGTGCCAGAAATTGTTGGTTAGAGATCTGCCTTAAGTAAGGATTTGGTATTTTAGTGCGCCTTAGACCCGACCAACATTGAAATGCCGAGAGGAAGAAATGCCTCCCGTGCCGATCTCCAGAGAGGGGCTGGTTCCCTTGCTATTCTAATTGGGGGTTTTGAGATAAAGGAATAGGAAAGAAATGGGAAATAACTGAAATGAATAGGAAATATGGCCATAGGCTAGATAGAACAAGGGTGATGGACTAACAACACGAAAAATCTATTGCATTTTGAACTAAATAGCCCTCAAATACAGATAACTAACAAAAATTAAACCAGAACATCTAACATGCATAATCTCCTGGACTACTCCAGAGTTCCTACCTTATCAGAAACTAAATCCAAATAATAGAATTCAAGTTTACAGTTAAAGTACGGAACAATAGAATACAAGCAATAGAAGACATACACATGAAATTTGAAGTCCAGGTCTAGAGCCAGACATCAACTGTATTGATAGCAGAATTCAGGTTTTCATTTAGCCTCTACCAAACATCCATCCATTTTATAATAAAAGAGCGGGCTTATATAGAGAATTCTGCCACTTGAGCAATAAATGCTGATTAACAAAATATGGCGGTGGAAACCAAGATAAGGATTACAAGGAAGTACAGTCACAATGCATTAACCAGGCATGGCAAAGACTGGTGACTCCTCAGGAATGCCGTTGAACCCCTTCAATGCCCTGACAGACTCAACTCGCTGGCATCGCCTCCTAACTTGCATGGACCGCTTCCGTGGAAGATATGCTTAAAATCCCGGAACGTCCAGTCTGGAAGCTTCTCAAAAAGGCTGCACCTGATCGGATAAGGATGCCCTTCAGATTGCCGATGTGGGGTGCCTTCGGAAGATGTCGACATGATGGTCAAAGGAGTCAACGGGCATTGTGCGCCCGACCTGGGCGTGCGGCGCATTCTTGAGATGCGCACGGCCTGGGCGCATTCTTGAGATGCGCCCAGCCTGGGCGCATTCTTGAGATGCGCACGGCCTTGGTGCGCCCTTCTTTGGAATGCACGGCTTGGGTGCGCCCAGCTTTGGGTGCATTCTTGAGGTGCGCCCATCCTTGGGCGCAAGACATGGGTGCGCTCAACCTTGGGCGCATTCTTGAGGTGCGCCCAACCTTGGGCGCACAACTTGGGTGCGCCTAGTTTTGGGCGCATTCTTGAGGTGCGCCTAGCCTTGGGTGCACGGCCTGGGTGCGCCTAGTTTTGGGCGCATTCTTGAGGTGCGCCCAGCCTTGGGTGCACGGCCTGGCGCATAGGTTTTGAGATAAAGGACTAGGAAAGAAATGGGAAAGAATTGAAATGGATAGGAAATATGGCCATAGGCCAGATAGAATAGGGGTGATGGACTAACAGCAAGAAAACTCTATTGCATTTTGAACTAAATAGCCCTCAAATACAGATAACTAACAGAAATTAAACCAGAACATCTAGCATGCATAATCTCCAGGACTACTCCAGAGTTCCTACCTTATCAGAAACTAAATCCAAATAATAGAATTCAAGTTTACAGTTAAAGTACGGAACAATAGAAGACAAGCAATAGAAGACATACACATGAAATTTGAAGTCCAGGTCTAGAGCCAGACATTAGCTGTATTGATAGTAGAATTCAGGTTTTCATTTAGCCTCTAGCAAACATTTATCCATTTTACAATAAAAGAGCAGGCTTATATAGAGAATTCTGCCACTTGAGCAATAAATGCTGATTAACAAAATATGGCGGTGGAAGCCAAGATAAGGATTACAAGGAAGTACAGTCACAATGCATTAACCAAGCATGGCAAAGACTGGTGACTCCTCTAGAATGCTGTTGAACCCCTTCAATGCCCTGATAGACTCAACTCGTTGGCGCCGCCTCCTAACTTGCGGGGACCGCTTCCGTGGAATCTTTGCTTAAAATCCCGGAACGTCGAGTTTGGAAGCTTCTTAGAAAGGCTGCACATGATCGGATAAGGATGCCCTTCAGATTGCCGATGTGGGGTGCCTTCGGAAGATGTCAACATGACGGTCAAAAGAGTCAACGGGCATTGTGCGCCCGACCTGGGCGTACTCCCTGTGTGTGACAAGCCTGGGCGCATTCTTGAGATGCGACCAGCCTTGGGTGCGCCCAGCTTTGGAATGCACGGCCCGGGTGCGCCCAACTTTGGGTGCATTCTTGAGGTGCGCCCAACCTTGGGCGCACGACATGGGTGCGCCAAGCTTTGAGCATATTCTTGAGGTGCGCCCAACCTTGGGCGCACGGCCTGGGTGCGCCCAGCCTTGGGCGCATTCTTGAGGTGCGCCCAGCCTTGGGCGTACGACCTGGGTGCGCCCAGCTTTGGGCGCATTCTTGTTCCAATATGCCGGAGCGAAGTGTCGGGCTCCTCCTTGGTCTCTGAGGCTGAAACGCATCAGGGCACCTGATACAAAACTCCATGGCCGCTTGGGGGAAGATTTCCCTGGAAAGTCAGTACACAAAACAACTGCGCACTGCTTTAGCACTGTAGAAGGGTTTTGACAGTAAACTTAGGAAATGAGAAAAACATTTGAGTACTGAGAAAAGGGTTTCCAGGGAACAGAAATTACTGGAAGGCTAATTATACACCATGTTGCAGAAATGGCAACACCTTCCTCATTTGAAACTTAGATCTCCTATCCAGAGTACTCAACCTTCACTGTTAGGCCCACTCAAGCTGTACAAATGTTAAGGTTTACCCAAGGGATTGGAACCTTGTCTTATGGTGTGAAACTCTTTGCTTTCCACTGCTTGTCCAAAACCCATTGGATAATGTTAAGCATATTGCATTCTCCGTTGTTTCTAACATCTGGTATTGATTTTTTCCCTGATTGATTTTGAGCTAGTGAGAGTTGGGGACCCAAAACATACACCTGCTTGAGCTTTATTATAGATGATATCACCTCAGCTCTACAAACAGTAAAAGCACTCAATATCCTTGTCTGCATACCTGGCAAGAGAGCTTCCCCTATCCACTTGGGCGTCAGCTATTGACTTGATTGTCTACTATACCCTTTGTTTTTGACCTCAACAGGCCAAACAAAATCATTGGTCCTTATCATATACCTTATAAGCAAAAGCTTGATTGGATCCTGATTCTTACATTTATTTGTTATTTATAAATCATTTTATTCTAAACCTCTATCATAATCAGAGTCATGAATTCTAGGATCTTGAGGACATGCAACATTTCAAAGGTCTCTTGGCTATTGTCTTCACTTTGGCTTTTTAATTTTAAGACTATCTTCTTGGCTGATGCTTTTTACTTAAATGGGGATGACATAGTGTATTTAGCACAGTATTGAGACTCGGACGTGTCAAGGCATGTCTCTTTTGAACTGGATTCAGGCTTTGGGAAAAGCTTGGGGGAAAACTCAGCAATGACATGTCAAATGAGGAAAAACATAAAATCCTGTAGGTTTTGCATTAAAGGACTTGCCAGGTCATCCGGATGACATATCTCCATGTACTTGTGGAATTTGCGTGTCTCATAACAATGGTAGTATCTCCATGTACTTGTGGAATTTGCGTGAGTCTCATAACAATGGTAGTATCTCCATGTACTTGTGGAATTTGCGTGAGTCTCATAACAATGGTAGTATCTCCATATACTTGTGATATTTGTGAGTCTCATAACAATGGTATTCTTCCAAAGACCTGGGATTACCTGGATGACTTCTGTATAATTGTCTTGTTGAGCTTTCTCAGTTTATTGAAACTATCGAGACGAGCAAAGCTGCTGCCATTTCCTAAGTGGATGCTCACTTTCCATATCTAGATTGCATAAATTTTATAGTATATTTTGGGAGATTTTTTTATATATGTTCTTATTTCATTCTATATGCTTCCGTCCAAGTGTCAAAAAGAATCATTTTGGAAATTTCGAAGTGTATTTGTTTTAGTGTCTACATGGGCTTATGTGGGAATCCTCTTTGTTTTCATGTACATGTATGTTAGACATTAACACGTCTTTTCATAACACCTCACACAACGATATCTTAGTGATATTTAAAGTTAATACAACTTGGTCACAACAGATAGTACTCATGTCTGAAACATTATTTTTGTTGCAGAGACATGTGGCTGATTTCTACATCTCAGACTTTCAGTCTGGTCTGAGAGCATTGGTGAAAGCTGGCTATAGTGCAAAAGTTACCTCTTACGTTGATACAAACACTGTTGTGGACCTCAATGCAAAGAACAGGGACTTATCCCCTGAGTTTGTGCGTTGGTTAGGGGAACGGAATCTTTCAAGCGACGATCGTGTTATGCGTTTAAAGGAAGGGTAAGAAATATGCTTGGAGACGGATTTCTGTCAATTTTCCAGTTCTTTAGTTCTTCCGATATTGGTAAGTCTCTATTAGTTCTTTTCGAGCGACGATCGTGTAATGCCTTTAAAGAAAGGGTAAGGAATATGCTTGGAGACACCTTTCTGTCAATTTTCCAGTTCAGTACTTCCAGTATTGGTTAATCTCTATATCTATTAAGAATAAAACTATAAAAACAGGGTGAAATGCTGTCTCTAAATGCAAATATTGAAATCTATTTGTGGATTTGGACACATTGATTCAGTATTTTTGTGTCATCTTTTAGAATGGTGCTCAATGCTTGCTTTGCCTGATTGAACATGCATTTTCTAAACCATATGTTCACCTATGATGAGCCTCTCCCTCTCTAGTTGTTATTTGCTGCAAAGAGGACGTGGTGATTAGTTAAAGCATGTTTTCTGTGACAGGTATATCAAGGAAGGAAGCACGGTGAGTGTAATGGGTGTTGTTCAGAGAAATGAGAACGTGCTTATGATTGTTCCGTCACCAGAACCAGTTTCGACTGGCTGTCAGTGGGGGAAATTCCTTCTACCTGCAAGTCTTGAAGGAATTGTTTTGAGATGTGAAGATGCCTCGAAGATTGATGTGATACCTGTATAGTATTGTGCAGCTTAGTGTTTTTGGTGACAATGATGGATGAATCCCTATTAGAAGATGACCCCTTTAAATTTTTTACCTTCGTATAAATTCATCACTTGATTTTCAAGAGATGATTTTGGGCGTGTTTTAATTAAGAACTGACAGACTAAGTAGCCTGGATGTAGACTCTTGAGAGTGTTTTTATGTATGGCACAATGATGAAATTTTGATAAGCTGTGAAGACTTGAAATAATTACTTGCTTGCCAAGCAAGTAATTGTTGTCTGTTGAGCATGTTTATGTGGACAGACTCTGGCTCTGCTGCAAGCAATGGCATGTTTCAAGGGCCTTATGTGATCAACAAAAGGCAAACACAGCAGAAAGATAAGCTATGTTGGCAATATTAGCTGTCTTTATTGTGTTCGACATTTTCAACATGTTTTAATCAACATTTGCTATGGGATCATCGAGCTTCTCTTAACTGATGGACTTTTAAGATCTCACATGTAGAAGATCATATTTACAGTGTCTATGATCTGATCTTATATTATTTTGTGGAGATCATGTCGAGGACTTGCAGAAGACTGGTAACTGGAGAGGTTAGGTCTTCATGTGAGCAAGAGTATTATATGTAAATTTAAAAGACTGTACATAAGTAAAGCAGAAGTTCAAAGGTGAGACTTAGGGTAGAAAGGCTTTGTTCACATTTTCAGTAGTTTATTTTAAGATACTGCTATAATGATAAACAGAAGCATTGCTGAAGTGGAATGTTTGATGCATAATATATGGATTTTCTACCATTTAGTGTTTATAATCAATTAGAAATGATTTGAAGCCTAGCATGGAAATCAAGGAGAAATGTTTTGAATATGTGAGGCGGTGTTTTATGATATCAATAAAGATGAGACAAGCACATTGAGCTTTAAATGCAAGTACTACATTCAACAATCTCTCATTTGCCAATTAAAATTTTACAGGAAACCAGTTCAAGTTCAAACTGCTTCTGAGCACAATATTACATGATGTGTAATAAGAACTGATGTTGATATGAGTTGCTTTTATTTTGGTAAAATTGTTTTGCTCGTGTTTGAAATGGTACTAAAGCTTGCTCATCAAATGCTCACAATCTTCTAGGAGTGCCGTGTCTTAAGTGTAATTTTTGAAAATGAGTTACATTTGACAAGCATAAATTCAACCCTATTCTGTTCTTATAAGATAATTGATAATATTTGTATTGTTTCGTAAAGAAAGAAAACAAAATTCAGCTTAAGGATGTGGTCACTTTAAAAGTCTTTTTTTATAATTGATAATAACAAAAAATGTTGATTATAATAATTCTTACTAACATCTTTTATAAAAAGCTGTGTTGCTTTTGATAAGGGTCACATCTGTCAAAATATTAAAATATTACATTTGTTATGAGGTCAATTAAACTATATCTGACGTTGTCATTTTATGAAAGAGATTCTTCATTTCATTTTCTTTAAAATATATTCTTCGTAAGTGCTACTTTTCAACATGCAGTTCGTTTGACATTATTATCATTTAGAGAGAATCTTGCGAGGTTGTCTTCTAAATTTCATTATTTTCATTTAGAGAGAAAATCTTATTAGGTTAGTTGTCTTCTAAATTTTGAATTTTAACAAGATGAAGATTAACACTGCTATTGGTTAATTTATCTAATATCTGATTTCCTTTTCTCTATAGATACTCGTATTTTTAAAAAATTATTTCTAATAATATATATATTTTAATAAGTTATATTTGACTTCAATTTGGGGCCACTCCTATCAAATTATATAAATATTACATTTAATGCATCATATATTTTTATCACAATTTTTTCATTTATTTTTTTTTCTTAAATATATTTTTCAATTTCCTCAAAGTGCTATGTTTCCGCAATCAACTCCTTAACATCATCTTGATTAAGAGAGAAAATCTCACATGGCCAGTTGTCTTTTAAAATTTGAATTTTATTGAGGTGAAGATCAACACTGTAGTTTGCTAATTTATTTGCTACCCCATTTTCTTTTTTATACATATGCTCACGTTTCCAAGAGATTGCCTTTAGTAATAGATGATGACGGTCAACAATAATATTACTTTTTATTTAGTGTCCACATCCATTTTTGTTAATGGCATTGATGATAATTTGGGAGTCCCCCTCAATTGAAATATATTTCCATCCTTTTTCTAGTACTATTTTAATCCCTATAAGAAGTGTTCTAGTAGTCTTTGTATAGTTGTTAGTTGAAGTTACATATGATTTTGAAAAAGTGACGGGAATTTTGCCCTAGTAGTCTCTGCATAGTTGTTACTTGAAGTTCCATATGATTTTGAAAAAGTGATGAGAATTTTGCCTTAATTATTTTTAAAAATAGTTCCATATGATTTTGAAAAAGAGTTGAAGTTCCATATGATTTTGAAAAAAGTGATGGGAATTTTGCCCTAGTAGTCTCTGCATGGTTGTTAGTTGAAGTTCCATATGATTTTGAAAAAGTGACGAGAATTTTGCTTTCATTATTTCATTATTTTTAAAATAACCTTTGCCAACTTTTCGTGGATTTTCTTTAGAAACACCATTAAAATTAATTTGATAAACCCAATTTTTGGACATTTTAATTTTACCATAGATTGAATGAAGAATTTTTTTTTTTAATTCCATTGTTTGATTACTCTTCCATTTATGTTCAAATCCTATAGCCAAGTTATTAGCACCTTTTTTTCTATAATTGAGACTTCTCATGATGAGCACCATATTTGTAGACATTTTGCAAAAGAGGCAATAATACGGTTCCAAATTTGGGAATGATTTTGAGATTTATTATATGAAATTCTGTTATATCTTTTAAGCCATAAATTCCAACAAATAATGACAGGGCCAATCCTCCAAAGAATACATATTGTTTTAGCTTTGAAATAACTAATTCAACATTTCATCAACTCTTTCAATGTTGATGGAGCTACCTAATATAATTTCATATTGTTTAAAAAATAACTTCAAATGGTATGAGCAAACGTTTAATGAAGAAGTAAATGGTTTGATGTTTCTAAATCCTTCTCACAGAAAGCACATCTAAAGGGTGCATAATATCCTGTTCTTTGTAGTCTCTCTCTTATAAGAATCATACTTTGAATTGTTAACCAAAGGAATGTTGAGGCCTTAGGAAGAGCCTTAATGACTAACCATTCTTCGAAGGAAAATCTTTGGAAAAATGAATTTTTGATTGTTTTAAATCCTCGTATCCCAACTTGATCGAGTATCCACCATCCTTAGATAAATAAGAAACCAACTCATCCTTTTGTGTAAAAATTGACAAATAAAACTCTTGAATCATTTTTTAAAGTTCATCTGCAATTTTTTTGAGTTCCTCTCCTTCAACCAGGTTATTGAAAGAAATCCATGATCTAGAGTTGTCCATAATAATAGTCTTTGACCTTTGGACCTTTACATGTTAGGCATGCTTGAGCCAATGGTTGCCATTTTGAGTCAAAGATAAGAGGATAAGACTTCAACCAAGCATCAAACCAAAAATTTGCATAACTCCCCTCATTAACTGGCCATTTAATATGTTTCTTTATAAATTGCAAACTCTCTGATATGAAGTTCTATGTTGATGATCCTTTGGGTAGAGTTATTTTTCCAAATAATTTCATTGCATCAAGAGAACCTATATATATTTGAAGTAATATTTTTGCCCAATTCTTTCCTTAATCTCTGAATAATCTTCACCCAAGCTTTGCTAATAATGCCAAATTCATAAGTTTACAATTCCACAAGCCTGCTCCAGTATTCTTTCCTTTGCAAACCCTATCCCACTTACAAAGAGAAAACCTAAAATTTTCCTCAAAACCTTTCCATAGAAAGTCTATTTGAATTTTATCAAATTTTGATGTTGTACCTATTGGTAGTCTTGAAAATAACATCATATAAATAGGGATGAATTGCAATGTAGTATTTATGAGTTGTAGCCTTCCTGCCATGGTTAAAAACTTACCTTTCCAACCTGTCAAGCAAGCTTTCATTCTATCCAAAAAAAAGATCTGAAGCTCATTTTTATTTCCTTTACTAGATAATGGAATACCCAAGTAGGTTGATGGAAAATTTTCAATGTAAACCCTAAAATATTCACAATTATTTGTTGTAAATCTAGGGCAGTATTAATGAAAATCATGGATTTTGTAGTATTTACCAATTGTTTAGTAGCCTTCTCATAGCATGATTATATTGATATAAACTTTGTGGTCTCACTGACTGAGGGATGGCCCAAAAGAAAAGTATCAATCAACAAATTGGAGATGAGATTTAAAGGGACCATTTTTTGCAACTTGAATACCCTTGATTTTTCCTTCCATTTTTACTGTTGACACTTTTTGTCACATTATACAAGGGGTAGAAGAATAGTAGAATTTTGTATAATATTTCTTTGTTGAAAGTTTTTTCTTTTATTTTAAGTTACAACAATTTTTGACTCTCCCTATCGCCCCTTTTATAAAATGAAGAAGAAAGAGCTTCGCTACCAAATAGGCCAAGGAAAATAGCTTCACCGAAAGAAAAGAAGGAGAATGTGAAAAGAGCTTCGGGCTCGAAGCACTTTAAATTACCACTTCGGGCGAAAGCCTTGCGAAGTAATTTCGTCGAAGAAAATACAAAGATAACGCTTCGCACCCGAAGCATTTTCAGCAGCCGCTTCGGGCGGAGGTTTTGCGAAGCAGCATCCAAACGACTTCGCCGAAGGAGGAGAGCATAATCCAAATCAGCTAAGGTAAGGAAACCACTTCGGGCCCGAAGTGTTTCCAACACCTACTTCGGCTAAGTTTCGCCCGAAGTGATCGGAGCCGAGAAGAATGAAAAGTGCTTCGGGAGGAAATTCCCCGAACCACAGTTTTGAGAAAGAATCGGGCCAAAACATTTTCCAACCGAAGCAGTTTCGCCAGCAAAGGACAAAGAGCCCCATTTCAAAGATGGAATCCGCTCGGCACTCGACATCCCCGAAGTAGTTTCTGCGAAGCATTATTTTGCGAAGAACAAATCAAGGAGAATCTACTTTGGCCCAAGGCTTTGGCGAGGCGGATATGTAGCGAAGCACTTTTCGGGCCCACGTTCCGAGGCGGGCAGCTTCCCAAGGTGATCGAAGGCCCCTTATAAATACCCCCTTTCTTGCCCGATAAGTCCGCTGACCATTTTTGGCAAACGAAAGAGACGTAACAGTCCTCGAAGTAAAACCCGACGGGCGTAACGATCACTCAAGCACAGCATCCAGAAGCCGGGGACACTCGGGCGGCGCATTAAATGAATGTTTCCATGGTTGACCCAATCACAGTTGCCAGTTTTGGTAGCCGATTTGAGAGATCATTCGCAGCAGCATCGAGGCACCGATTTCTCAGGGCCCGAGGGTGTACTCCGCCGTTTTTTGTAATAATGACTCAGAGGGTCGGGTCCTCTATAAAAACCCAGGCATGTAATGTAAAAAGGGGGGAACTTTCTGCTAGAAAGCTGCTGTAACTTGATGTCCTACGTTTAATACTAAAGACTTTTGTGCTCTATTTCTCTCTTTTATGCTGCCTTTTGTGCTTAATTCTTTTGTCTTTTCTCGTTCGCATACTGAGACTCTGAATCTTGAATCCGGTGTGCGATCGGGGACTGAACCCCTAAAATTTGCCCTGAAGGATACATAGGAGAGGAAAAATGCCTTGTCGCTTTCCTTTATCTTGCCTGGTGGATTGAGGTTTCTGTTATTCCCTTATCTCAATCGTTGTTACTCTGAACCCCGAATTCCAATGAGAGAGAAAGGAGAACCCTGCGAACCCGTCCAGAGGATACATAGGAAGTTTGACATTTTGTTTCTTTCATGTTATTCTTGGTATTTCTTGTTGCTATTCGAGTTGTTAGTGAGTAATCGTGCTTCCTGTTCTCTCCCACCTTAAATCATCATCTTCTAACCCTTACTCTTTTTATTTCTTTCTCTAACCCTTACCCTTTTTTATTTATTTTCCTAACCCTTACTCTATTTATTTCTTTCCTGCACTCTTGTCTCAAACCCCAAAAGTAGATTAGTATAGGAGTCGGCCTTTCTCCGGAGATTGGCACGAGGGGCATCTCTTCCCCCCGGCCTTTCAATGTTGGTCGCAGGTCCAGGGCGCGCAAACCCCACCGAAAGTCCTTTCCTGTGCGGATTTGATGACCAACAGTTTCTGGCACGCCTAGTGGGACTCAAGGTCCCATATTTGAGAAAATTTCTAGCCCATCTTCACCGGAGCCAGTAGTCCTAACAAGTTCTTGGTGAGATCCGGTCAGTCTCATCTTCTGAGTAGTAGTGAGAATCGATGCTCTCATTACTAAAAGACTCTTAGCATCTGGCGACTCTGTTTTACCCGAAAATCTCTAAAGTCATGAAGACTAGTGCCTAAACCTGGTTTTCGTAACCAGGACTCCCCGTGTCTTAAGAAGGTCCGAGTTCGGTGAATCTCTGGCCTGTCTTCATCTGATAAAATCACCTGGCGACTTAGTTGAGCTGAAGATCCAGATTTCTTGGTCGTAGGTGCCTTTCAAATCCGAAAGAAGATATCCCGGAGGAATCAAGGTTCGGTGAGCAGCCTTGACCTCATAAGCGAAGAAAGAATGTCCACCTAACGACTCCGACTCAGCGACGACAACCGCGATTTCCACAGCCTGCCGTCGTAATGGCTAGGAGAAGCTTTCCTAGTTGGAATGATCCAGGGCCCCTGAATATCCAAAGCTACCACGAGATTCCCAAAAGTGCTTTGAAATCATTGACAAAATACAGTGGCACCGCGGGAATGGCCCGAGAACACCTTGAAGATGTTGCCGATTTAGCGACCCTCCATGACATTATCCATGAAGATGTCATGATCAGACTTCTTGTTTTATCACTGGAAGGAAGGGCGCTGCGGTGGTACAGATTGCTTAGGCCCAAAAGCATCTGCTCATGGGACGACTTAGCGGGGGCATTGATCGAAACGTTCGATGGCTCTCAGGACCCCTTCCATCTCTTCGCATACCTCTCCACCATCAAGAGAGCACCTTCGGAAGGTATCACAAACTTCAATGTCCGATTCTACAGAAGTTGGAAGAGAATCCCAATGGAGATCCAACCGACGCCCGCCCAAGCCCATCTCTTCTATGTTCGGGCCTTCCACCCGGACGTAAGCCTCATTCTACTGCAATCAGGGGAACGAAGGTTCCCTCAAATATTTGAGGAGGCAATACGAGCGGAGCGACTTCTGCTCCTATCGAGAAAGTGGCAGTGGAGAGAAACTCCGTCGCTTCCTCCGATAATTACTGCTCCTGTTCGGCCAACGCAGTACTCATCATGGGGCATTCCTCACACTGAGCCGAGGCCTGAGATGCAATCATTTGGAGCTCAGGAGGCAGACCTCATACTAGCCCAACAATGGGAGTACGCAAGCACGACCCACCTAATGAACAACATGGTTGCTCGAGATCTCTATCAAGAGGTGAATCGAGGAGAGAAGCAGACTCGAGTGGTAGAACCAGAGAACAAAGAGGGCACATTTTTGCACCCTTTTTGTATCCCAAGAGATGGCATGCAAGTGTTCAGCCAAAGCTCATCAAGCCTGTCCGATTCAGAGGATGAGCCCGAAGGGACTCTGGAGGACTACTCTTCATCGGAGGAACCTTGTTACCATATCAGTGGGATGGAAGAACCTGTACTCGGCCTTCATTTGGAAGAATCTACAGAATTCTGGCATTGGGTTTGGTATTGGTTCCGGCTATCCCTAAGACCGATGCCCCAAGAAGGCTTTCAAGTGGCGAACTTCTTCGCCAATAATCTGGGCACTAGCAGGAATGGAAATCGGCTACGTTGCTTCCTGTTCGTAGCATGGACAACTTCGGGAAGGGTCTAGATGAACTTCAAGGATCTGCTAAAGTACAATCAGATCCGGTCCGGACACTGCAGGTTTACCGAATAATTACCCGAAGCTGAGTTCATGGTGGCGGCATGCCTATTATGCCGCAAGCTTGTGAATAGTGTAAATAGTTCGGCTGATAAATAAAGTGTTGCTTAGGGACTCAGGTCGAGTTTTACCTTGGCAGCTATAGCTCAAAAAAAAAAAAAAAAACTCCTTCGGAAACTTGGCTTGTGAAGTAATGGATGCAAAGTGGTTCGCAGCGAAGTACGATTAGCCGAGCGGGGTCCCGACTAAGGTATGAAAGATGTTCGCCTAAGGATAATCTGAGCGAGCTACTTTTTAAAAGGGAAACAAGTTTCGGGTCCGAAGCATAAAGGTTTAACTAGTGCAAAAGGTTCGCCGCGAAGTAGGCCAGCTCCGATTTCGGCTTCGACAACCCAAAGATATACAAGGCAGAAGCATTTATTGCATGCCTAGAGGAGCGTGTCGACAGTCGCCTTCAAAAGGCATCCAAAACAGGCGAGTTAAATGAAAAGGCATCAGGTACATCCTCAGGGGATCCGACTGAGAGAAAAGTCCGCCCCCAGGTATCAGGTGGCGGTCGGCTGCATTCCCAAAGCAGCCGCAATCATCATAAAGCATGGTCCTGTGTACTACGCTACCGTGGGGCCAATCCGATGAATCGATGATCTCTCAAGTGAGAAGTGCAGGATTAATTGTGGCACAGGCCATAAATGTGGGTAGTTGTCTTTGGCGGCTATATAACGCAGACTCCAAGCAGCCGAGAGGATTACTCGTTCAACGACTCATACAGACCTCACTGCCAACCTGCAAATTTTTTTCCACTTCATACTATAAATCCCGTTGCCCTAAACATCAACTATGGGCAAGGAAAGTTCCAAGGAAAAGGGAAAAGAGCCAGAAGTAGTGGCCCCCGAGAAGCCAAAGGCAAAAGGCCATGAAAAAAGGCCGAAGCCAAAACCCATTGATTCGGGCCTCCGCCCAGATAAACGCGTCTTGGAAGAAAGGGAGGATTCTGAGGACGAGCAGCCTCTAGAACCACCAGTCGACAGGTGGGAAAGAATCAGGGATACAGAGCTGTCAAGGAGCATAGCTGAACTCAGGAGCACCATCGAGTTCATGAGAAGCAGGCTCCCGACAGAGAGCATACGAGCTGTAACCTACTACTCCCAGATATACTGGTATCTGACGCCCCCCACGCACCATTGCCCTGAGCTGATCAATGCCATCGCGCGAAATTACTAGCCCGCCACCCGGCAGGTGTTAGACACATCGGGTCAGAAGTTGTTTTCAATTTTGAAAGATGTACAGGCAGCTTTTGCGCCACAGCAGGGCCCACCCGAGGGATGTATGGTTCACAACATCATTTTGAGCGAACAAACGGAGAGGTTCACGTCTGCTGGTTACATGATCAATTTTTTGCAGCAAAGCCTCAAAAGCGGGCTTCCTTTGGACAAACTGCCCCAAATGCCCCTTCCATTGGAGGCCTTCAAAAATGCCGACCTCTTCTCCATCATTGCATGGATGGCAGGCCTATCTACCGATACTTCGGTATACCCATGGTAGGTGTCCCTGGCCGAATGCATTTCCAGAGGGGAGTTCAATGCCCCCGATACTTCGAGACCTGGTTCCAACCCAGTCTTTGTCGACTGGGCAGAATGGGTGGCCAGGGGCTTACATGCGCAACTCACCAGCATGAAGAATGCTGGGACCGAACAGTGCTTCGCGCCCTGCTCCTTTCTTGTTTGGTTACTTTTCTTTCATGTACATAATAGTTTTCCTCATGTTGCCATTACGACAAGCGACAAGGATGGAAGTCCTTTGCCGTATATCAGTGGACTCCCCTACTGTTGAGATCAGAGTCCTACTATCTATTTAATCAACAATTCTTGGGACCCGCCATGCATATGTTGGCAGGATCTTCCCCGCGAGTTCCCCTTGTCTTGAGAAACAAAGTGGTCCGAGAGAAGAGGGGAGACATTTTTCGACTAACACAGGGGCTGGTGATTCGCATATTCGGCTTCATAGGGAAGCCCTTCATACTGCCAGTTTACCCCTCCAAGTATCAGTTCGCATTGGAAGTCGCTAGGCAGAGCGATGCAACTAATGCCATCTATGGCAAGGGTCAGAAATGGGCCCACACTTGTGACTTCCCTCTCAAGATAGGAGTTATCGAAGTGTTCGCCCTAAATCAAAATGTCTTCTTGGAAGAGAAGCTCGCCAAGTTTGGCCTACTCCAAATTCCCCAGCAATGGCTTTATGATCCTTTGGGAGTGATGAGGGACCATATACGGGTCAAGAGCTTCCATGTTTGCCCCTATCCAGAAATTGTGAAACAAAGAAATAATCCTCGGGAGAGGATCCGGAGTGGCATCTGGAGAGGATGGAAACCTTGCCTCCCTGGCACGAGTTCTACCCAATGGAGGTCGCATATGACCCAGATCGACATTCTCTCCCGAGCCCCAACTCCACCTTCTGGAAGAAGGCAAAAGATGATTTGAAGGAAGCAATGAAAGATTGGGATGTGGCCCAACTAAGAGAGTGGTGGATAATGAGGGTCCATCACCGAAAGACGAATTCTTATAGTTTTTTGTCATCTGACAAGGACTTCGTGGCGGTCTATGAGGCCAATGCCGGGACATGGAAGCCTCTGTTTTTCGTTGACCTCATTCCTCCAGCTATTCCGGGTTCGGGCGAAAGCCCAAGAAGAGAAAATAAGACTCTGGAGCCAAAGAAGGAGAAGAAGGCCAAAGCCACACCACGTAAACCTCCTCAGGTACCTGTGGGAGGCCAAGACACGAGCTCCGAGGAGTCAGAGCAACCGTTGGTCAGAACAAAAAGGAAGAGGCCAGAACAAAGCTCAATGCCCTTGAACTATCTGAAGCGACCCCGAACAGGTATTCAGAGTGCCTCCGCTGGACGATCTACACCAAGTTCGTTCGAAGCAAACATTGAAGGCATAGCGCCACCAAGCGTCGAGACCATCCTAAATATCAATGTCATCAATGTGGAGGAACTCCTTAAATCCGAAGGGGACGCTGAGGCAGAAACCATGGAGGTTGGAGATGTCGAAACTGAGAAAGAACAAGATGCGGCTGCACCAGAAGTCACTACAGCCACTTTGCCAGGAGGGCACTCAGGTACGCATTCTCCACCCCTTGCTCAAGACTCACCCATGCCCCCTACGGCCACGGTCGAGAGTTCCCACCAGTCTCCCCTACGTAGCCCATCGGCCCATCACGCGTCACCTGTGGCTAGTCCAAGTCCATCCCACGATCCCGGCCGGGATAAGTCCATTGAAGTCACTCCGCCCACTCACACTGCCATTCCCTTGATTCTTAGTAGAAGTGGAGGTATCGCTTCGACGCCGAGCCCCACCACCGAACCTCCTTGTGAAGCATCCCCCATACACTCCCTGTATTTGTTCACTCCTTCGGCTGGTGACCCAACCTTGTTTGAGTTTGAGATGTCCTTGATCAAGGAGCGCCCCCTTGCCGAGAAGCTGCTCGAAGCTCGGCAGAATACCGACAAAATCCTGAAGGAGGCGAGAAAGAAAAGGGGGCAAGCGACAGCTCAAGTTGAAAAATGCACTATATTTGATTTGAAAGCTGGGAAGATGCATAAAATCAAGAAGGTCCCCAAGGTACAAAAGCCTCTGGATGAAATGACTCCAGCAGACTATGATTACCAAGAAACACCTAAGGACCTGGTGCATCTAAATGTAGACAACGAATCGACATCCATGCATGTCCGAATTGAGACCTTTAGGGCTCATGCAGTTATCGCCAACCAGCGCAGGATTGAGGTCGAGGCCGCCAATGTTAAGCTAGAGGAAGACCTGGCAAGGGTCCGCTCCAAATTAACAGAGGCTCAGGAGCAATGCAAATTGATGAAGAAGGAAAGGCTCGACCTAAAGCAGCAAGTTCAACAGCTCCAGTCCATAGCCGAGAGCCAGGCGTAGAAACAGACCGAGAGCGATCTAAAGGCCAAGGAGCTGGAAGGCAGAGTTGCACAAATGCAGGCCCAGCTGTACGAAAAGGAAGACCTGACGATGTTCGATAGGAGCAGAATTAAGGAGATTCACGCCCATTTGCTCAAGAATTTTAGGTCTCGGTGTTCCAGTGCCCTCACAATACTAACCTTCATCACCGAAGCCCAACACGCTATTGCCGAAGGAGGGCCAATCATTGATGAAGTCACGCAGAAAGCCAGGCACCGGCTCAAGTTAGCCTTCGACATCTAGAATACGAAATATCAAGACTTGCAAGTCACTGCGATGACTCGGACGGCTAGGGATTAGTCCATGGCTCAGGCCACGGTTCGCGCATTTTTCTCCAAGGTGCGAAAATCTCAGAAAGCTAGAAGCCTCCAGGACATTTTTGACAATGAGCAGCGTGCCTCAATGAATTATTTTCAAGACCTTTCTTCCTTGGGTTTCTCGAGTTTCACAGACGATGACGGGAACCTTCTGACTAAAGATGACCTCAAGCCAATCTGGCTCCAGTTCGAGGGTGATGTCTCGGAGATAGACGGGTGGGCGGAGCCGATCTCAGAAGGGCAGGTGACAGACTTCATCTTGAGATACTGCAAGATGGTAGCATGCCTAAATGATTTATTCATCAGGGCCAAACATGCTGACATCGGGCAGATTGATCGGTTTCGTGTTTTGGTTAAGGCATTACAAGATCAAGAACCATTCCAAAAGAGTGCCTGGACTCATATCCGAAGAACGATGAAGCGCATCCGTGATCACCTCGAACCATCGCCACAGCCAGAAGCCGTGCAAGAAGAAGAAGAAGAAGAAGAAGAAGGAGAAGAGGAACAAGAGGAGGGACAGACCGCAGAAGCAGGATCTGGGGAAGACCAGTGACTCCGTAGCCCAATGGATCAGGACTAAAGGGTTCTTTCGTCGAGACGAGCTCGTCACCCCGCGAGCCACCAAGAATGTTGACACTTTTTGTCACATTATACAAGGGGTAGAAGAATAGTAGAATTTTGTATAATATTTCTTTGTTGAAAGTTTTTTCTTTTATTTTAAGTTACAGCAATTTTTGACTCTCCCTATCGCCCCTTTTATAAAATGAAGAAGAAAGAGCTTCGCTACCAAATAGGCCAAGGAAAATAGCTTCGCCGAAAGAAAAGAAGGAGAATGTGAAAAGAGCTTCGGGCCCGAAGCACTTTAAATTACCACTTCGGGCGAAAGCCTTGCGAAGTAATTTCGTCGAAGAAAATACAAAGATAACGCTTCGCACCCGAAGCATTTTCAGCAGCCGCTTCGGGCGGAGGTTTTGCGAAGCAGCATCCAAACGACTTCGCCGAAGGAGGAGAGCATAATCCAAATCAGCTAAGGTAAGGAAACCACTTCGGGCCCGAAGTGTTTCTAGCACCTACTTCGGCTAAGTTTTGCCCGAAGTGATCGGAGCCGAGAAGAATGAAAAGTGCTTCGGGAGAAAATTCCCCGAACCACAGTTTTGAGAGAGAATCGGGCCGAGACATTTTCCAACCGAAGCAGTTTCGCCGACAAAGGACAAAGAGCCCCATTTCAAAGATGGAATCCGCTCGGCACTCGACATCCCCGAAGTAGTTTCTACGAAGCATTATTTTGCGAAGAACAAATCAAGGAGAATCTACTTCGGCCCAAGGCTTTGGCGAGGTGGATATGTAGCGAAGCACTTTTTGGGCCCACATTCCGAGGTGGGCAGCTTCCCAAGGTGATCGAAGGCCCCTTATAAATACCCCCTTTCTTGCCCGATAAGTCCGTCGACCATTTTTGGCAAACGAAAGAGACGTAACAGTCCTCGAAGTAAAACCCGACGGGCGTAACGATCACTCAAGCACGGCATCCAGAAGCCAGGGACACTCGGGCGGCGCATTAAATGAATGTTTCCATGGTTGACCCAGTCACAGTTGCCAGTTTTGGTAGCCGATTTGAGAGATCATTCGCAGCAGCAGCGAGGCATCGATTTCTCAGGGCCCGAGGGTGTACTCCGCCGTTTTTTGTAATAATGACTCAGAGGGTCGGGTCCTCTATAAAAACCCAGGCATGTAATGTAAAAAGGGGGGGGAACTATCTGCTAGAAAGTTGCTGTAGCTTGATGTCCTACGTTTAATACTAAAGACTTTTGTGCTCTATTTCTCTCTTTTATGCTGCCTTCTGTGCTTAATTCTTTTGTCTTTTCTCGTTCGCATACTGAGACTCTGAATCCTGAATCCGGTGTGCGATCGGGGACTGAACCCCTGAAATTTGCCCTGAAGGATACATAGGAGAGGAAAAAGCCTTGTCGCTTTCCTTTATGCTTCCTGGTGGATTGAGGTTTCTGTTATTCCCTTATCTCAATCGTTGTTACTCTGAACCCTGAATTCCAGCGAGAGAGAAAGGAGAACCCTGCGAACCCGTCCAGAGGATACATAGGAAGTTTGGCATTTCGTTTCTTTCGTGTTATTCTTGGTATTTCTTGCTGCTATTCGAGTTGTTAGCGAGTAATCGTGCTTCCTGTTCTCTCCCACCTTAAATCATCATCTTCTAACCCTTACTCTTTTTATTTCTTTCTCTAACCCTTACCCTTTTTTATTTATTTTCCTAACCCTTACTCTATTTATTTCTTTCCTGCACTCTTGTCTCAAACCCCAAAAGTAGATTAGTATAGGAGCCGACCTTTCTCCGAAGATTGGCACGAGGGGCATCTCTTCCCCCCGACCTTTCAACGTTGGTCGCAAGTCCAGGGCACACAAACCCCATCGAAAGTCCTTTCTTGTGCGGATTTGATGACCAACATTTACCTTTGAAAGGCTCTCCCCAATGCTTTCACCATAATAATGAATAGATAAGGTCACCTTGATGAAGTCCACAAGATGACTTGAAGTTACCAGCAAGAAAACCATTGATCAAAATAGAAAATTTTGTAGTGCTATAACAACATTTAATCCACTCACTAACTATAATCAAAGCCAATCTTTTTGAGAATAGCATGTAGAAAATTCTAGGAAACCCTATCATATGCTTTGTTCATATCTAATTTCAAAAGCATACCTGGTTTTTTCATGGAATGAAGAGAATGTATGGCCTTTTGTGCAATAATTATACCATCAAGAATTTGTTTACCATGAACAAACCCACATGGTTCCTATGAGATAAGACACCCTAGAATGCCCTTCAACTTATGTGCCATAATTTTTGAAATGATATGAATTGTATTACAAAGGCTTATTGGACAAAAAATATTAGAATGTTTTGTCGTCTTTCTTGGGAACCAAGGCAATAAAAGCAGCATTGATCTTACTTACTATAGCCTTCCTTTTTGGGCCTCTTCAACCACAACTAACATATCACTCTTCAATAAATCCCAATTATTTTGAAAGAAAATTGTAGGAAATCCATCGGGGCTAGGTGCCTTGTTAGGATGTAAAGAGAAAACTGCTTCATGGAGCTCCTCAATAGATATCTTCATCATCAAGATTTTATTTTATCCTTGAGTGATAACGAAATATTTTGCAAAAACTTTTCTTGCGCCTCCTTATCTTGCCTAGAATCTGACAAAATATTTTTGAAATAATTAATTACTTCCTTCCTTATATATTCTTCATCCTCAATATTTCTTCCATATGGAGTTAAAACATTTTTTATATGACAAACAAAAAAATTGTTTTTTGTTGTAGCATGATATTTTTTGTATTTCTATCTTCTTGAGCCATTTTTCTTTAGATTTTTTGAACCAATATGACTCCTTTTTCAATGCGTTATGATAATAAGAAATTAATTGTTTTTCTTTCTCATAAGAATCATGATCCATTCCATTAATTTCTACTCTCTTGTAAATTTTTGAGTTTGGATTCAATTTCTTTCTTTTTTTAAAAAATGTTACCGAAATATTTGGCATTCGAAATCTTCATTTGCTTCTTTAAATATTTCAAATTTTGAACAAACTTGTACATACATGATATTTCAAATTTTGATTCATCCCACCATAACATAACCATTTGAAAAAATCAAGGTCTTGGAGCCACATAAACTGGAAGCGGAATGGCTTTGGATGACCATTATTAGGTAACTCACAAGTCAAAAGGATGGATTTGTGATCTGATCCTGCTCGCAATAAAATATTTGAAGAGATTGCATATTTTTTTTTGCAACCATTTATTGGATAACAAGAATCTATCCAATCTTTTTGCTATATGATTTTTCCCAATGTGTCTATTATCCCATGTATATTGAAAGCTTGAGGGACTAACATCCCAAAGGTCATTTGAATTGACAAATGAAGCAAAATATTGCATTGATTTAGACCATCTTGGAATACCACCCTTCTTTCCCAAAGGAGATAAAACAATATTAAAATTGCCCCCAAGAATCCATAGATCACAATAAATCATCATTGTATTTGACAAAAATATGCTAAGGTCCTTTCAACATCTTTCACGAGGAGAAACTATAGTTGAAGCATATACATTTATAACCCCAAATTTGATGTTTTTCTCTTTCCTACAAAATAATTTAGCAATTGCAATACCACTTAAAACTCCTGTATAAGAAACTGCTAAACAATCACCCATCTTCCAAAGCATATTTACATTTCTCACTACTTAATTTTGTTTCTTGTATTTAAATAAACTCATAATTTGACAAAAATATGCTAAGGTCCTTCCAACATCTTTCACGAGGAGTAACTATAGTTGGAGCATACACATTTATAACCCCAAATTTGATGTTTTCCTCTTTCTTGCAAAATAATCCAACCCAATTACTTTTTGCTTCTAATAATTGCCCATCCCATTTGTATTTCTCCCATATTATTGTAATACTGCTTGAAGCTCTTGTAAAAGAAACTGCTAAACAATCATCCATTTTCCAAATCTTCTTAAACACATCCTTACATTCCTCACTGCTTAAGTTTGTTTATTGTATTAAAATAAACTCAAGACTATAACCACCTATTAATTCCTTAATAATTTTTTTTTAAGGATTTTATTCATACCCCTAATATTCCATGATACCATTTTCATCATCAACACATTTTACTTTTATTAGTGGGCTTAGCCCCACTTCTTGTTAACACTTGTGATATTTTTATTTGGCTTCCCAGATCAATATACTTTTGAGTTTCTTTTTCTCTTTGTTCCTACTTTGATGGCCTTTCTTGCTAACACTCTCATCTTTATCAATCTCTTCAATTTTTTCATACTATTCATAATGACACTTATCTTCTAAAGATTATGTTGTCCTTAAGAGTCAAAAGTGCAAGGAATAACCTCATTAGCATTTTTTCTTTATGATGCCCTAGAAAATCTAATCTATATAGATGATCCTCCATAGTCATTACTTTCTTATGTTGGCCTAGAAACCCTAAATTTCCTTGGATATTCTCCATAAGATATTCTTTACTATACTCTTGAAACCCTAAAGTACAAGGAAAACATTCCATACTACTTTTATTTTTATTGTAAGGAGAAGAGTTTATGCTACTTGAGAGTAAAGGTGATTTACTTGGATTAAGCTTGACCTCCTTCACTTTCTTTGTTTTAAAATTTGTCTCCCCATCTTCCTTTGCTTTAAAATTTGCCTTTCCCTCTTCCTTTGCACCTTTAGCTCCTATATTTAAACTTGCACATTTTACTTCCTCATCCCTCGTATCATTTTTCTTCTAATGGTTGATTCAAGTGAATTGTAATGGCCTTTGCTAGCTAATGATGTAGAGGGGTTTTCTAGCCAATTTCTTAGGAGTGGAAAATCCTTGATTTGACCTAGCTTCTCCTATGATATGATTTGCTTGTTTCAAATTGAAGCTACCCTCATGACCAAAAATTTCCATCTCTTCCTCCATCATTTTCACTTTGTAGTCTCTTGCCATGTGTTTGGTTTCATAACATTTACAACATCGGAATGAAATATTTTTATAATCCACTTGTTGATATCATTCTCTTGATTCAGATTTAATCCTACTTAACTATGGTAAAGGTTTTAAAATATCCATGGCAATACTTATTCGAGTGTATACAACATGTATTCGCTCCTTAGTAGTTGGCCCCTCTTGGATGAATTCACCTAGAGTATTACCATTATTCTTTAAAACCTTTTTATTGATGAGTTTATAAGGAAGTTCAAAAATCCTAATCCATATTGAAAGCCTTTTAATAGTTCTTGTGTCCATCAAAAAATTCTCACTCCAAGGTCTTAAATATAATGTATATTTACCCCTAAACCATAGGCCTCCATCCATTATTTTATCCCTTATTTTTGAACTAGAGAAAATAATGAGGAAAAATCCTTTTGGAAATTTGAATTCAATCCTCACTTCCACTTGATCCATTTTTGAATCTTAGAAATACCTGGCCAGTACATATGAAACTTATATATTAACCTTATTGTTTTAATAACCATTATATAATGCTCAATAATCTCATCCTTGATAATCACTTTTGGTGTAGAATCTGTTATCTAGACAAGGTTTGCCATAGATTCACTCTTCCTCTTATTGCTAGCTAGGGCATCCATACTTCCATATTGTCCATTCATACTTTCAGTAAGGACTTTCACAAATGAATTTCTTTCCATGTTACCTAGATTTTATTCAAATGAATCCTTTAAATTCTCCTAAGATCTGGAACAAGAAGATTCACTTGTTCCTTGATCGCGCTTTGCTTTCTACTTCATGGTTTCGTGTTCACACTTCCTCTTCGCTCTTGGCTTACACTTGCTCTCGACTGTCACTCACTCTTAGCTCACTCCTCTAATAATAGTTGATGAATATAAACAACAATATTATTTTTTATCCAATTCTTACATTTATTTTTGTTGATAGCATTAATGATAATTTGAGAATTGTCCTCAATTGAAATATATTTCTATCAATTATCAATTACAATTTTAATCCCTATAAGAAGTGCCTTAGCTTTTGCATAGCTATTAGTTGAAGTTCCATATGATTCTAAGTTTGGAGGATTTTGCCTTCAATATTTCAAAAAATATCATCTACACTAATGTTTCTCAAATTTCCCTTGGAAGCACCATCAAAATTGAGTTTGATACCCAATTTTAGACATTTCCATTTTGCCATAGATCAAATCAAATCCTTTATTTTAATGCTATTGTGGTAGATAACCATTTCATGTAGGTTCAAATCCTGTAACCAAGTGACTATTACCTTTTTTGGCACTTAAGACTTACCATGATGAGCACCATATATGTAAACATTTTGCAAGAAAGATAATAATACAATTCTAGACTAGGGTATGGTATTGATATTTATTTTTAAAATTCTATTATTTCTTTCAAACCATTAATTACAACAAATAATAACAAGACCAACCTCTACAAAATATATAATATTTTAGCTTTAAATAGTTAATCCAATATCTAACTTTATTCTGTAATGTACTTGCCCTTTTCTTTGGTCAGGTTGCTTTTTTTATGCCACCAGTCATTCTCGTGGTAGAGGGGGAGATATCATTCTTTTGGCAGCTAGGTGGAAATATGATTTTGTCTTGTGGGGTGTGGACCCCTCCAATCACGTAGTTTGGGGTTTACTTGAGGTTGGTGGGCTATCTTTCGATATTATTAATGTCTATGCCTCCAATGATGCTTAAGAGCACTGTAGCATTTGGCGGTGGTGTGCTTTTTCTTTACCACCTGCTGTTTGGGTTATGTGCAGAGATTTTAATATGGCTGAAAAGCTTACAAAAAAGATAGGACACCTTCCCATGCGGTGGGCTACTAGGGAAAGAGAGGCTTGGTACTTCATGAAAAACAAATTGGGTTTGTCAGACCCCAATTCTTGTTTTTCTTCTCAGGATTTTCTTGAAAATTTGTGGTATACGTGGTCCAATTTCCAGGCTGGCCATGCAAGAATTATGAGAAGGCTGGACAGAGCCATGCTTTCAGATCATGTGCAGTTTTTCTTTCATAGGAGAAATGCTTCAACTTCATTTGTGGAAACCATTCATGGTACCACTACTTCAGACCATTCACCCATCATGTTTAATGTGCTGATGAAATCCCTGCCTCAGAGACACTACAAGTCACAATTTTTTCCAATACTTCCTTTCTTCAACACTCTTCCATGGTTTGTCATATCTGCAAAGTCTGGAATCTAGTTCCTAGACCTAGTGGAGAGTTGGGTTGGATATAATTATGGAATGATGCCATTTTTTGTACAATTATCTTGCTTCATACTCTTGGGAAAAAGATGGTGCAGTTCATAAGACATTCCAATGTTGTCCTTCATGATGAGCTTGCCAAAGCTTCTCTCAGGCTTGAGGCCTATTCGTTTAATCCTAAACTTATCAATGCTTTTGATTGACCCTTGTTTTGAGTTTGATTTGCATAAAACAAAAAAAAATTGTGTTGCCTCCCTTTGTGTTTTTGTTTTGCAAAAATAACATGGTTTTGTGCTAATTGTGTAGCCCTTTTTCTGAATGTTGATTTGCCTTAATTTTTGCAAAAAAATCATGTCATTTTGTTTGAATTGTATGATTTTTTGTTTTGCAAAAAAAATTGTTTGATTTGTAGTGCCTCCCTTGTTTTCTAAAAAAAATCAAGTCAAAACAATGTGATTTGCTCTTGTAAGATTTGTTTGGGAGCCCCCTTTTTTTTTTTAAATTGCATTTGAAGTTTAAAAATTAAATAAACTAGAATAATAAAATAAATAAATATTTTTAACCAGTATTTAACTTTTAATTAATTAAATTAAAAAAAAAAAAAAATATTTAACTAATTATTTTAAATAATTAAAAAAAAATATGCATATTTTTAATAAAAAATGATGTTTTGCTTGAACCTTGGGGTGCTCTGGCTCCTCCATCTGGACCATCTATCCGCTGCATGCGCAAAGTCAACGAGCAATGCGAAGTTCAATTGAACGAAATTAAAGGCCTCAATGGGCAATCATGGTCACTAAGGCAGCACGGGCACGAGCAAGGTATTCACAATCACGATCTACAAGGATGAACTACCCCCAACTGGTAGTGACCCGTGTAAGGGAAACCTAACCACCTACGGATGGTCAATATTCATCATGTGTAGTTGTGCATATAAAGGGCTGGAGAGCCCTCCCACAAACAATGTGGGATTAAACTCAAGCAAAAATAGATAAACAAAAAACAAATGTGCATCCAGTAAAATCCTTGGTTGCTATGTGGCGATGGTAGATTGGATGGAGCTCTGATAACTGTAATTGGCTATCAATAAAACCTTAGAATAGGTTTTAATGTTTCATTTATTTTTTGTTTTTTTTGTGTTCACTTGAGTGGCGATATCCTACAGGCGATTGGGGCCATCCACTACTTGCAAGGCTATGATTCTCTACAATGACCTACGATCTGATGAGAAGAAATAAACCTTAGGAGCAAGATAATTTTATTTTAATTTTTTTTGTTGATTTTTTTTGAACAGTCAACCATTTTTTACGAGGTATGATCCACCAGGGATCGGATCTGCCTACGATCGGTGTCCTACATGCAGCAGGCTGCGACCTGCCTAGATTAGTCCTACTAAGGGATGATTTATACTCTCGAGTAGTTGGGATGGCTACTATGGTCGATCGAGACCACGTGAGAAGATGAACAGGCTTTCCAATGAGCCCCATTTTTATTTTAAAAAAAATATCGCTATCATTGTGGTGCGTCTCAGCTGTGATTGGGTGCTATGTGGCTACATCGGTTGATGGACTATGGTCTTTGAGATCCATAATACAGTGGAGTACGTTGCTATATAGGATCTTTTGCAGAGAAAATAAAGGATAAACCCTATTTAAATCTCTCTTTTTTAAATTTGAGACATAGAAACAGTAAATAATATTATTGCATTATACTGGGAGAACTGGTTTCTTACTCAAATCTCCAAAGAAATGAGGATGTTGAAGATGGCTAAGTTTTGAATGTTGTTAGTTCTAAGTGATATTCTAGAAGTTAAGTTGTCAAGGGTTCTCTGTAGATGCCTATGTTGTTAGCTTTATCCATCCACCATTGATTCATTTCTTTCTTAACCCTTCTTATTTCTATCCCTATCCTTTATACATTTAATTGAGCTTAAATGAGTCAACATTCAGTAAGTTGACAAGGAATACCAGCCTACTCTGGAGGTTGGGTTAAAGCATTTTGACCCATCCAATGTGTGGTTTGGGCTGTGATTAGTGGGTGCTCACCTTTCAAATCATTACAGATGATAGTCATAGTTCAAGTTTACCTTGATGTCAATCTAAGCCACAATAGTTTCTGGCACGCCTAGTGGGACCATTCACAAGATTTCATATTCCCACTATACATTTTTATTACATTTTTTCTCGGAGGAATCAAGATTTAGTGAATTGTCTTGTCCTCACTAAGTGGTGAAAGTAAATTCACTTGGTGACTCCTTGAGTTTAGGACCCTGTAAACCCTTGTTTGTTAGCATCATATTTCATGTTTACTAGGTCAGCTACAAAGAACAATCAAGAACCTATTAATTTATTTGAGTTATTTCCAAATTCTAGATAGTCAAGATATCCTTCTTCTAAATCTACCTTTGATGATACTCATTCAACACCCACTTCTCTAGAATTCTCTAAGCCTAGTACACCTAGTACTCCAATCAACATGGCTCAAGAACAAGATGCAGGACAACAAAGTTTTCCTGATTGGAATATTGTTGGTCCTTTAGGTTTTCCTCATATGAATGACATTCCACAAGCTACACTAAAAGCCATACCTACTTATGATGGTTCTATAAAAACCCATATGAGCATTGTCAAGATGTCCTGTCTATGGCATCCATTCATAATATTAGAAATGAAGATGTAATTATAAGATTTCTAGCTCTATCCTTTAGAGGTAAAGTCCTACACTAGTTTAGGACCCTTGAAGACAATACTATTAGGTCATGGGCTGATCTAGCAGGTCCTTTTGTTGAAGAATTTAATGAGTCAGTAGATCCATTTTTACTTCTCACCCAATTCATAGTTATTCAAAGACATCCATAGGAGTCAGTCTCTGATTTCAATCTTAGATTTAGTAGAACATGGAAAAGAATTCCTCTTGAATTTAGGCTAGCCACTCCTCTTGCCTATATGTATTATATTAGAGCTCTTGGGCCTGACTTAGGGTTACAAACTCAATAGTCATGAGTAATCTCATTCCCACAGGTTTATCAAATGGCCATCCATGCAAAGAATATTTTGATTTTAGTAGGTAGATTACCTCCTAAGATTGTTATGCCTTATTATCTCAAAATCACTCAACATCCTCCTCAGTCCAAGACCTCATCATCCCCTACTATGGATCTTCCACCATTAGCAACTCAGTTTCCTTCAATGGCTCCAATACCTCCTCCTAAGCTATCATATGCTTCAATCCCTTTTCCTCCACTTCCATCTCAAGGACCCCAAGAATCATCATTGTTACTTGATATTCAAAACACTTTGAAGACTATCAATAATAAAGTGAATGCTATGGAAAAAAGAGATATGGAAATATCACAACAAATAATATTCCCATATGTTAATAGAGATCAGAGGCTTGGTACTAGTAGCAACATAGGGCCAAAGGTTAATGCCAACTATGAAGATCAAGAATTTCTCCTTGAGACTAGTGGAAATGTTTGGTGCCTAGTCTGTAATGATCCCCATGACCCTGATACATGTGTAATGTACCAACATCATGTGCAACAAGCCATAGAAAAGGCTGACAAAACCTAGAAGGGAAGGGTCAATATGTTATGGTAGCATGAGCAAGTTATGGTTGGACAAGATCTCTTTGAAGAAGAATCAATTTCTATCCTAACCAGATCTAGAAAGAAACCATTGCAGGTGGATCCCCAAAAAATGGATCAATTCCAAGTCCCCTCTCAAAAGAAAAGGGAGCAACCCCTACCAAAGAATGATAGATTCCTAGTCCCACAAGCAGCTGAAAAGCGAGATCCAATTCCTAGGGAACAAGAAAAGGACAAGAGCACTCCAAAGTAGGGAGAAAAGGAAAATAATAAAGAACAAGTAGGTTCTAAATATGAAGCACAAGAGAGATTAAAATTTCCTTCTATCACCAAGAGATAAAGAATTGAAGCTACCCAACAATACAAGAGAAATTTTGGTGAATCAGAGAAGAAATATGAGAAAATCCCTCTAGAAAAGTCTGAGTTTAATATTGTGGAAGAACTGAAGAGAACACCTTCTAGAGCAAGTCTTTATGACACACTTTTCATTCCTGGCCAAATTGATCTACTAAAGGCTTCCTTAAACAATAATTCTCTAGAAAAGGAGACCAATACTATGTTTAATTTGGCTCATGACCAAGGAAATATGACTCCAGCAACCCTAAAAAATAAACCCCCACCATTTTATATTTCTCTAAGAATGGAAGGGTGGATTGTCCATAATTGCATGATAGATTCAAGGGCCTCAACTACAGTCATGCCAAAAGTAGTCTATGATGAAATGGGAATGGAATATACATGTTCATGTCCAAGAGTTTTACAGTTAGATGGAACACCATTCAAAACCATAGGGGTTGTTAAAGATGTTCTGATGAAATTACATAGAGCTCCAGAGGTCACTATAGTCCAAGAGATTGTAGTAGTAGACCTAGAGCCTTATTTTAGCTTATGTCTCTCTAGGGAATTCACTTCAAAGTTATGAAATTATATGTATTTGGATTATTCTTGCATGATGATTCCCCATAAAGGAAAAGGGTAAGGATAACTTCTAAAAATCTAGTAGTTTACCACATTGAGAAAATTGAGGAAGTTATGTACAATCACTTTGTAATGGAAGAACCAAAGCTAGTGGAAATCCTTGAAGATCTAGAAGTTGAAGATGAATTACCATTTAAGGAAGATCATAATCTACTTGAAATAGGAATGGGTACCTATAGCATCTCTTTTGAAGTAGAGAAAAAGACTCTAGCCATATCTAATCAGACCTTAAGAGAATAAAAAATTTGGACTATGCATTTTGATGGAGCAAGATGTAAGAATGGAGCTAGGGTAGGAGTAGTTCTAAAATCACCTTTAGAGGGAGTAAAAAGTTTTTCCTATAGATTAACTTGGTCTTGCACAAATAATAATGTTGAATATGAGGCCTTATGCCTAGGATTGATGCAAGCAAAGAATATGGGTATTAAAATGTTGGATATATATGGTGATTCAAAATTAGTTGTAAATCAGGTTATAGAGAAATGTAACAGTAAGCATCATTATTTGAAGACTTATAGAAATAGAGTCTGGGATCTAATGGAATCCTTTGATGCTTTGAACCTACATGTTATTCCAAGGTAGCAGAATCTCTTGGCAGATGCTTTGGTTGTCAAAGGTTCTAATTTTTCTCCATCTTCATATTATGGATCTACTGAGAACAAGAGAGTTAAATTGGTTTTTAGACTTGTAGTTCTAGATAGATAGATATTTTGGTAGGTATTTGAAAATGATGATCAGATTATTGATTTCTTAGTCAGAGAGGCTAGTTGTATCAGTTCACAAGGTGAGATATCCCAAGAGATTGAGTAGCAAGAAATTATATAGTTAAAGAATAATCACATACCTAAGGGGTTGATTACCTTAGAAAGCCTTTTTGACAATGAAGATGGGAAAAGATCAAAGCAGATGCAAGTAGATGATAAGATTTATAAAGAAATTAAAATTGAAAATGGAAGAAAGCTTAAAGTTGGTATCCAATGCACTACAAAGGAAGTGGAAGAATTCAAGGCTTTATGTCTCCAATACCAGGACATAATAGCTTGGACCTATGAAGATTTGAAAGTTTATGATAAGAGCATAATTCAACATACTATTGAGCTAGTGCCTGATGCCAGACCATTTAGGTAAAAATAGAGACCAATAAATCCCAATATTGAAGTAATCATGAGACAAGAGTTGCTTAAATTGTTAAAGGCAAATATCATTTACCCTATTAAGCATTCTACATGGGTAGCCAATCTGGTTCTAGTGAGGAAAAAGAATGGTGATATTCGCTTGTGTGTGGATTTTAGGAATCTAAATCAAGCATCTCTCAAGGATCATTATCCCTTGCCACAGATAGATCAGATTTTGTAGATAGTATCTGGGGTTGAGAGGTTTTCTCTATTAGATGGTTTCTCTGGTTATAATCAAATCTGGGTAAAATATGAAGACCAATATAAGACAACTTTCACTACAAAGTGGGGTACCTTTGCTTATCAGAGAATGCCATTTGGGCTATCTAATGCAGGAGCTACATTCCAAAGGGCTATGGACTATGCTTTTGGAGAACTGATTAATAAAATAATTTTGATATATTTGGATGATATGATAGTCTTTTCTCATAAAAAACAAGCACATCTCAGGCATCTAGAACAAGTCTTTTAGAAGTGTAGGGAATTTGGCATATCTCTCAATCCAAAGAAGTCAATATTTGTAGTTCATGAGGGAAAGCTACTAGGGCATGTGGTGTCCAAGCAAGGAATGTCTATTGATCCAGATAGAATCAAGTCCATATTATCTCTACCCCTTCCCATGAACAAAAAGGTATTGCAATCCTTCTTTGGGCAGATCAACTTTGTAAGGAAATTTATTTTTGATTTTTCTCAAATTGTTAAGCCCATTTTAGAGCTTCTTAAGAAATATATGGAGTTCAAATGGATTGATAAGAGAAAGCAAGCCTTTGAGCTGATTAAGCAAGCCATTGCTACTACCCCTATATTGATCAACCTTGATTTTAACAAAGATTTTATCTTATATGCTTATGGAGCTGATGAGAGTTATGTTGTAGTACTAACTCAAAAGGATGATGCAGGCAATGAACATCCCATATTATTTTGGAGTCAGACTCTCCATGAGTACCAAATGAAGTACAACTTTATTGAGAGATAGGTTTTTGCAGTTATGAAATCTTTGAAAAAATTTAGGCAATATCTAGCTCAAAGTAAGACTTTGGTATATGTAGTGCACCCTAATGTTAGAAGCTTCATTCTACAAGGAGAGCTAGGTGATAAAAGAGTAGGGTGGATTACAAAGATTCAAGAATATGATGTAGAAATTCATCCTACCAAGTTGGTGAGAGGAAGGGCCCTATGTCAAGAATTAGCTTCCA
Source organism: Wollemia nobilis (assembly GCA_028583015.1). Lineage (NCBI taxonomy): Eukaryota > Viridiplantae > Streptophyta > Pinopsida > Araucariales > Araucariaceae > Wollemia > Wollemia nobilis. The sequence continues at coordinate 1,849,531 of JAQPPZ010000853.1, read as the reverse complement.
AAGCAAATAAGTAGGAAGAGGTAGCCTGTCAAATATCAAAATCAGAGTAGAAGGATGATAGTCTCTCAAAGGAGTAGATTGGGTTGATCAGCTCATCAGTTACTTTCAAATAGGAAAATGCCCTAGAAATATTAATGCCTCACAAAGAAGGAGATATAGGCTCCAAGCCTTGAACTATGTTCTTTTGCCTGAAGGATTATATAGAAAAAACCTAGATGGAGTTCTTTTAAGATGCATCAAAGAAGATAAAAAATAAAATATTCTTGAAGAATTCCATGAAGGGCTATTAGGAGGTCACTATTCAGGTAGAGCAACTACATTGAAGATAATAAGGGTTGGTTATTATTGGCCTAAAATATTTTTTGACACTTTTAAAATTGCTAGATCATGTGATAAATGTTAGAGATATATGGGGAGAAGCAGGAATGCATCCTTGCCACTTAGGCCGATATAGGTAGAGAAACCATTCCAATAGTGGGGCTTAGACTTTATTGGGGTGATCAATCCAAATTCTTCAATTGGTCACAAGTACATTCTGACTACCATTGACTATTTCACTAGATGGGTTGAGGCAATTCCAACTAAGAAGGTTGATCAAGATGTAGTTATTGAGTTTATTGAAAGCTTGATCATAAGGTTTGGTATCCTAAAAGCCTTGGTAAGTGATAATGGTCCATCTTTTATAGGAGCAAGATACATTGAATTTTCCAGCACATATGGTATTTGTTTAAAGAATTCTTCAAACTATTATCCACAAGGGAATGGCCTAGTAGAATCTACCAATAAGAATGTGCTTCGAATGCTAAAAAGGGCCTTGAAAGATAATAAAAGAAGTTGGCATCTACTCTTGAATCAGGTCCTATGGGTAGATAGGATCACAATGAAGAAGTCAATAGGCACATCTCCTTATGCCTTAGTGTATGGAAAATAAGCTATCCTTCCTACACACCTTGAGATACCTACTCTAAAGATAGCCAACTGGAGTGATTCAATAGATGAAAATCCTTTGGAATTAAGGCTAGTGCAGTTATTATAGATGGAGGAATAAAGGAATAAAGCATATGAACAATTTTAGAAGCACTTGGCATAGACTAAAGGATGGTTTGATAAAATGGCCACATGTAGAAAATTCAATATTGGAGATTCAATCCTAAGATGGAATGAGGAGAAAGCAAAGCCAGGCAATCACCAAAAGTTTGATTCATTCTGGGAAGGCCCATACAAGATTGTTGTAGTCAAATATAATAATTCTTTTCAGTTATAAGATCAGGGAGGAAGTTTGCAACCAATCCTAGTCAATGGATACCATCTTAAACTCTACTTCAAGTAAAAATCCTCTCCTTTGTATTATATGTACATAATTGTATAGAAATAGAAAACACAAGGGGGCTACGACCTGAATTTGGTTCTCATCTGGGAATAGAATGATAAAAAGATAAATGTTTGTACATGGTTCTACGTCATGTCCAAGGCATAATAGAGGAAATTAAGGTGCTAAGTTTGAGTGTGATCCATAGCCAACTCTCAGCTAGAGTTAGAGAAATCAAAGGCCAAGAAATCATAAGCTTTTCTATCACGAGGCTCAGTATTGCATCCAATGCATGATGGAGGAATTAACCATTGAGTTAAAATGTGATATATGACATGCCCCACACCACATCCAAGCTTCTCATGCAAGCTTTACTTCTTCTCCCACCCATTTTAAAATTTGAATATTACCTTAATTGTAGTTCAACCACTGCATTAATGATGGTCGATGGCATGTAAGCTATATATAGCTAGGGTTTTCATTGGCATTATTGTTGGTTAAATTTAAAAACTTGCATAGAAGAGTGCAGAGATATCCAATGAGTGATTGCAAGTACTTGAAAAATCTTTTGCAGAGCATTTCTAGAGCTTATATAAGCAACAATGGTGTCTCTAACTCCAGAGAAAGCAATTGAGGGTGAGATAAGTGAGATGGGACTCTATTTAGATGCAATAATGTTGATGGCTGACACCATTATGACATGGAAGACAAGGGATAAGCTGAGGAAAGATATCAACAATAGAGTCTTGAAGGGATTATCAGCCTCAAGCATAGGTTCTTGTGTCATATTTTCCTTGCTCTCTTTTTATATTTGTGATTCTGTACATCCTTGCCTTGAGTTAATTTTAGCCATTATCAAATACTATGACCCTAAGAATAGGGTAGTCAAAACTATCGATGGTAGAGCCCTTTTTAGAATAACCTTTGAGCTATGTTGTAATATTTTTCCCATGGGAAGAACCCCACATGTCAAACCCAAGCCTTTTCATCTAGAAGAGCAGGCTTGGTATTATACCCTCAAGGGGCATTCGAAGAATGAAGAGAATTTTCTAGAATGGGTAGGGATGCAATTGAAAACCATAAATTGTAAAGACCATTTGTCCAATACCCCAATTTCTACCAAGTATTTCTCCAACCCTGAGCTATTTTCCATGCTAGCAGCATTAGCGAGGTTAAATTCATATGTCAATGTGCGAGATTGGTAGATAGCTACGACTTACTACATCTTGAATGAGAAAATGTATGATATGTCACAAATTGATAACAACACTAAGTCAATTTACTTTGATTGGCCCTCTTTTCTCACCCAAAGAATCCATGAGCAGTTAGTTGCAATGAATAAGGATACTCAAGCTACCTCATTCAAGCATTGCTCTAACCTGGCATGGATGTTTTTCACTGCTACTAGGCAAGATATGCCTTGGATTGTAGTGACACCAAATGATGATAATGGAAAACTTATTCCTATCGATCAATGGACAAGCATCTTGAGTAGCTACTGAGTCCTACTATGATTTTAATAGGGATTTTCTAGGTCCAGCCCTTAGGATTATGTATGGTCAATTTCCAAGAATCCCCCCTCTAGCATGAGAATTTCTATGAATAGAATAGGTTGAAGAAGGGGACTGGTACATCTTGACTAAGGGTATGGTGATAAGGTTGTACAACTTCATAGGGAAGCCATTTATACTTCCACATTTTATCACTAGTCAGATGTTGGCACTAGAATATTGTAGATATGTCGACTACATTAACTCCACCTTTGGCTTTGGGTAAAAGAAGAAGATGATAATAAATTACCCCTTAAATATGGAAGATATCACTTTGACAAGGAGGGGTTAGTATGAAGAAATAACCTAGACTATGGAGATATTAGGGCTTGTAGAGCTCCCATAGAGATGGAGGTATGACCTTGATAATAAGTTCTTGGAAAAGCTAAAAGAGCTAAATGTTGGAAAGGTTCCAAAATTTGAAAGGACTCTGAGGCCACATATTGAAAAATTCAAAAATAACAAAGAAGATTCCCCTCTGGAATGGAATATGAGAAAAATGGAACCACTGCCCCCTTGGAGGGATTTTTATGAGCAAGTGGTAGATTATGACCCTGAGCACAAAAAGGCTCATGAGTTAAAAGAGTAAAAAATACAAACCATTCAATAGAAGACCGATTGGGATGAAGCCAAAATTTTGGAGTGGTGGAAAATGAGGGTGGAGACAAACACTATACCCTCCAAGTATGGTCTCCAATCTGATATTGATTTCTCTAGTAAGTATGATGCACACTTTAAAACTTGGAAGGCCAACAATAGGAAAAGCTTGGCATTAAGTTTTAGAAAAGCTAAAATAGAGGAAGACATAAGAAAAGCTAAGGCAAAATGGAAAATGTCATAGGTTAATAAGTAGAAGAATATTCAAATACCTCTTGCTCCTCCTTCCCCTTAATACCAACAATGGTAGAATAGTACATTAGCTCCACCTCCAAAGGTCAAAAGGGCACAACCTACTTTTGAACCCTCCTAATAACAATTGCAAATATACAACAAAGGGGCTATAATTATGCAAAATATAGGATAATATGGTGGAGGACTAAGGAAATATGAATCAAGACCCACATAGAACTTAAATGTGAAAAGAGGGAAAAATATCTAGTCCTAGGGGTAGACAGTTCTTCGTAGGCATCAAAAAAATAAAATATAGATACTTTTCCTACGATCAAATTTACTTTTGTAGCTCCTTCAAAACCTCCAACTTCACCTATTCAAAATGTTGTATCCTCTCCACTACAACAATGAGATAGTGATCTACAAGCTAGTCCTACATCCCCTTTTGTATTCAAAAGGAGGGCAAAAGATTCAGTTGGGGAAGCTTCCAAAGAGGAAAGTAAGAAGAGGAAGTTAGATCAAATGCAATAGGTAGCTGAATAGACACAAGTTGTAGTAACAACATAACCATCTCAACAAGTTCAGCAACCTAATATGGAGGACATTTTTTAGCAGTCTACTTTGGTAGGCTTAGGTATGGCTTCTATTCTTTCTTCTCCTTCTCCTTCTCATTCCCCAAGGAATCCTCCCTCCCCTTCTCAAGAATAGGAGGCACCACCACCATCACCACCACATGATCCACCTCCATCACCTCCTAAGCCTCCTTCACCTCATATTACATCTTCTCTACCTCATTCATCAAAAATGCAAGTGTCATCACCTTTAACTCATATTCATTCATCCCTAACATCATCACCCCTCATTTCAGTAGAGGGACAAACTCTACCATTTTCTCCACCAACCTCTACAGTGGCAACAACTCTTACTACTACAACATTTATTTCCACTCCTACCATAAGCATAGATTCCACTATCATGTCCCTATCATATTTTCCACTATCACTAGTTCCATTTCTACCATCACTCATCACTGCATCCACACCTTCCACCCATCCAACTATGGCTTCTTTATAGAAGGTCAAAAGTGTTGCAATGAACATGCAGAGCTACTAGAGCAAGAAGTTTGCTCAATCTTCCAAAAGAGTAGCTCGTACAAGGAAAACCATGATAGTTGACCCAGTTGCTCGATAGAGAACAAGGATCTCCATTACTCCTCTAGCAAACAAGCCAAAAGAAGACATGACTCTAGAGGACTATCAACTGGAAGAACAAACTAAAGACATCTCTCAGTTGCCCATAGAGGATGAAATTGTTATTGCCAAGGCTCACCTTGATACCATCTATGTCCAAAATGACATTTATAAGGAGAAATATGAGAAATTGGAGGAAAATGTGGAAAATTTGGAATCAACAATCAAGGATCTAAAGACTATGGAAAAGGCTGTGAGAAATGAGGTGAAGAAGTGGTAGAGCAAGTATCAAGAGATGGTCAAATTCAAGGAATAAACTGAAGAACTAAAGAAATAGAACCAAGAACAGGCCAAATAGATAGAGGCTCTACAACAACAGCTTCAGGTTGAAAAGGCTAGAGATGCAGGATTCTCCAAAGATAAAGTCAAGCAGATCAAAAAGGAGATATGGACTGAAGTTATGGAGAAATGTGCAGAGACTCAACCTATGATCAATTTCTTAGATGAAGCTAGCCATTTGTTAGAGAAGACCAAAAAGGATATTGAAACCACTCAGAGTGAGGTTCAACCAATGGTCAAGCAAGCCACAAAGATATATAGGTTATCTGAATCCAGATGTAGTTTTGTTGCCAAGCCTATTCCCAAAAAAATAATGGACTACTACAAGGCTAGTAGCCAAGAATGTCCTCAGGAGATACAAGTTGATCTAGAAAGGAGGGTTATTGATTGATAAAATTGAAGGGAAGATCCAAAATATTATAGATTCCACCTAGGAAATGATGGAATATGGTTTCAAGGGATTTTGGGATGAAGAGTCCATGCTCTTAACATTGGAGGACCTTCAAGCAAGCATGGGATCAATTTTCCAAGATGATTCTAAGATAGATGCTTGGCCAGAGCCCATTAAGCATGATCAAGTGGTAGAACTGGTGAAAGGCCTGACCACAGTCAAGGATTTGATGGGAGATTTAGTAGAAATAGGATAATTTATGTCTTATGACAAGATGGCAAAGCTTCAGTTTACCCATCAACAATTGATGGAGATATCAAATCCTACTCCAGCAGCTTGGAAGGAAGCTTTAAAGATATTGAGTTTTATGGAGCAATTATTTGGAGAAGAAACATAACAAAAAGTTGAAGTTGCTAAAGAGGAAGATGAAGAAGAAGAAGAACAAAATGATGTTGATGAGGAAGGAGAATAAGAAGAAGATCACCCTAAAGGATAACATGGAGAAGATGATCTTGAAGGATATCAAGAAGAGAATATGGGTGAGGATGAAGAGCAATAGGAAAATGTTGATGAAGGTGAGAATAAAGAGGAAGGTGTTGAGCAAACACTTGAAGTAGAAGAGGAAGAGAATGCTGAAGAGATACAAGAAGAAGATGATGATAGTGAAGTGGAAATAATTGAAAGACCTGAAGGGATGAAAACTTAGCAAGGAGGGAGACAAGAAGAATAAGGCTCACCTCTAGAGCAACATGAACAGTCATGAGCATCTTAGCTAATATGGGGCCTAGAAACACACTTTTTGAATGGTTTCAACTCTAACACTCATCAGATATAACAAGGAAAGTATGATCTTGCAGATGTCATGAGGAAGTTTTGTGGTTGAGCCTTTAAAAGGAGAGCATCTCCCTATATATAAATCATATGTTTTACCTCCTGCATTGCTTCCATGTGAACTATTACCCTTTGAATATCTTGTTCTAATGTTTGAAAGGGTAACAATCATAGGGAAGTAATATTTTGAAGCATAATTTTGAGGATATCTTAATTCCTTCCTTCCATTTCATCTCCCTTCATGCAATTTTTTATCATAATTCACTCTTTTCATCCCATCCATCTACTCATCCATCCATACCTCCATTTGTTTCATTCTCTATTCCATTTTCACCCATCATCCTCCATTTTCTCCAAGTTATTTTATTTCCCTTTTTCATTCAAAGTTTTGACTCCATGTATCCAAAGGATAAGGCTCTGAGTTTGCAACTCTACCAGCAAAGTTCCCCTAAGAGGCACCATAATGTAGGCCCAAAAGGCTACATACTTAGAAAATTTTGTCAAATATTTATATGTTCTCTGTGTGAAAGAGTGTCTTTAGGCCATGATTGCTCCTAGTGCCAACCAACTCTAGGCCATAGTTAGTATGATCAAAATGGAGGGATATCAAATATGAATTATGGCTCATAGTAAGGTTCTACATCCCACATCATCCAATGGGCTCCAGGTTGCACACAACACTGGTTGGCTCTAGGCCATAGTCAACATGATCAAATGAGATAAATTCATGTTTCAAAGTGTGACCCAATGACAATAGGCTCTAGACCACACTTAGCATAGGTGAGCTCTAGGCTATGGTTAGCATGGTCAAAGTGCAAGGGAGAACAAGGTAAATCTTAGCCTAGAGCAAGTTGTAGGTTACAAGTGGAATGATGCAAGTTGAGTTAAGTGAATAGTGAGATGTGGTCGCATGCCACCTAGATAGGATCTAGGCTGCAGTCAACATGGTCAAACCGACTAGTTCTCAAATCTCAAAATGCAATCTAGAGTAGGGTTTTCTGTGCCATGATCAAAATTTATTTTGGAGAAAATAAGAGGAAGAGGATGCAATCACGTTCCACCAAGCAAGCTCTAGATGACAATCAATATGGTCAAACTTGAAATATTTGTAATTCAAAAATAAAACATATATTTAAAAAATGTAGCCCAGGGTAGGGTTTCATGCCACAAATGATGAAAGTTGCTCAAGGCCAATGTACTAAGGAGGGCCCCATCTCAGAGTAGGTTCTAGGCTATAGGTTGGCTCCAAGCCATGATCAACCTAGTCAAAATCATCCTACAATAGAAAATAAGTGTGGATTTGAGACTTCAAAAGAGAGAATGAAGCATCTCTGGGCCACGTCCATTGAAAACATAGTAATATTTTTTAAAGCTTTGATCTCAACCATTCATTGGCAGATCGATGAGTGACATTAAAGTTTGGTTGGGGATGAGCATAGAATGAAGATTTCATCATGGCATAGAGATGATAAAATCAAAACTTCCTTTTGAGCTAAATATTGTTAAGATAGGAAGATGAAGCATCATATTTAGTCTTAGATCCATGATGGAGAGTGACTACAAGAATAGGTGACGGTTTGGATGCATTCTTGGCAAGATCTTACAACTGGAATCCATGAAGGCCAAGCAAGTTGTAGAGACCAATTGCAAAAAATCAATGGAGCATGATCGCTTAGCTTTCTTTGATCAAATAGGAGATCGCCACATCAACATCTTGCTGGATTGGCACTCCAATTTCCTTGTAATGCTCATATTTCTTAGAATCTATTGTAAAAACTATAAATAGAGGCCATGACCTCCTTTCAAAAGGTTAGCTCTAAAGTGTTTGCTTGTGCTACTATTGTATATTCCTATAAATTAATGAAAAGGAGCATTACTTGGAATGTTTACCTTAGACTTGCATCTTCATGCCTTATGAATACTATCTTGTGAAGTCATTTTTGCTACTACTGCTATGGTTAGTGTATTTTGCTAATTTGGATTGCTAACTTAGAGCAAATTGGAATGATTCATGTCTAAATGTATGCTTGTAAGAAGTCATTTTTGTTAGTCAAGGTGTTAATCTAATTCTGTTAATTTGGATTATTAATACTTTAGATGTTTGGAATGATTCTTGGAGTATGCAATTGCTCTTAATGTTGAAGATGGCTAAGTTTTGAATGTTGTTAGTTCTAAGTGATATTCTAGAAGTTAAGCTATCAGGGGTTCTTTGTAGATGCCTATGTTGTTAGCTTTATTTGTCCACCATTGATTCATTTATTTCTTAACCCTTCTTATTTCTATCCCTATCCTTTATACATTTAACTAAGCTTAAATGAGTCAACATTCAGTAAGTTGACAAGGAATACCAACCTACTCTGGAGGTTGGGTTAAAGTATTTTGACCCATCCAATGTGTGGTTTGGGCTATGATTAGTGGGTGCTCACCTTTCAAATCATTGTGGATGATAGTCATAGTTCAAGTTTACCTTGATGTCAATCTAAGCCACAATATTTCCTTCTCTCTTTTCTTTATTTCCTTTCCTCTTTTCATCTGCTCACTCGTGCATTGTAGTTAGCATCTATTTTAAATTGTATCATATTAGTTAGATTCACTCATGCATATCATTTAGTTAGATTTGTTATGAATTGCTTTCATTTTGTTTGCAACCATAATAAAAAAAATGACCCTTTCTTCTTCTTCCACACAATGAAAATAAGTTCATTTTTCACCCTCCCCTCCTCTCATCTATTTGCACATTGTGCCTTGTCTCCCTTTGTATTCTCTCTTTCTTCCATGTCAACCTTTTTTATTTTCCCTAGGAATTTTGCATTCCACTTGAAATTTGAGGGGGCATCCCGACCTAAGAGGCATTAAAACCCCTAATGCCTTATTTTGCATGTAAAATATTTAAGTGTCCAAAATGACACTATTTTTTCACCAGCCCTTTCTTCTAAACTAGCTACCCCTTTTTGTGTCCACTGTCTCTCGTCCATAGGCATCTACCTCTTTCTTTGATGCATTTATTATGCTATAAATGCATCAAATATGGGAAGAAATGTAGATATAAAGAATTGACCCACCCAAGTGAGTCAATATTTCTAGAACCCTTGTGAGCACCCCCAAAATTTTCTAGGCACAAGTTTAAGCCTCCCTTTCCCTTCCCCTTTCTTTATTTGTAGTTTTGCTAAAATCATGGTCAACTCTTACAAGGCACAATTTTGGCAAGTTAGGATTTTCTCTTATAAAATCCTAATTTTTCTGGGAAATCCTCAGGATGTTGGCTCTCCCTTAGGTTTTCCTGCTCTTTTTCTCTTCAAACCTCTTATAAATAGACTCTTTTTCTTCTAAGAACTTTTTCACTGGAGTTTTTCTAAGCAATTTTTGTGAAGTGTGATTTCAAGTGCTCTTTGTTTTGGCAAGCAAGATTTCTAACAAGATCAAGTGTTCTATGGTGTTCTACTATTGCTATATCACTAGTTTGTTGCTCTTGGTGGGCAAGTGTGGGAGCCTTAAGGAGGAATATTTTATTTTGTGGAGGACTTCATCCTTTTGTCAATTCTTTTATTGCCACCAGGTTTATTATTCCATTGTGTTACTTCTAAAAGTGTTTATTCTACATTTTATATTTTGAAGTTTACCTCCATCCATCATTTTGCTCTTCAATCCTAAAATCACAATCACCCTTTACATGGCATAATTTTGGCAGAACCCAAAATTATAGTCACTCATTACGGGGTGTGATTTTGGATTTTCCAGGTTTAGGGATAATATTTTGCTTCCAAACCCTCATTTCCACTTGCATGCTTCATATTGGTCATAATACTATTGTTTGCACTCTATTTTTTGCATTGTTTCATTTCATTGTATCTTGTCTTGTTCGTTTCCAAAAAGGTCAAAAATCACTTTTATTTTCAAATGGTCAACTAAAAGGACCAAGGGGGCTTGACTGTTATGCCTCCAAGCTTAGTCTTACAATGGCCTAAGAAGGCCCCCAAACGTTGATCAAATTGTCTAGGGTCTTTGTGAAATTTTTATACAAGTTTTGAAGTTGCTTGAATATTCTAGACACAAGTAAAATTTGAGGTCAACCACTGGATTAGATAGGTATTCTATGTTAATATTCTTAGATTGTTTACTATTTGATTTTTACCCATTTATTTTCAAAACCTAGATCTTAAATAAAACATAAAATATTTTTATCATATTCTAGGCATTTGAAGAAAAAAGGCATATAGTTTGCATTCCAGGGTTAATTTTGTTTGTGCATTCTCATTATAACCCTTGCTCAAAAAAATAAAGTTTCATTTTATTGCAAGTTTAGGTTTAGTCATCATTAAAAATTAAGAATAATACTAGGGTTATCCCTTGTTTGCTTGCACTGATTGTTTGTATTGCATTATCCTATCATTTCTTAGTTTAGATCATAGAAAGGCCAAACATAAGTGATTGCTTTAATATACACATCAAACATCTCCATATTGGACTCGGAATGAGTCCTAAAACTATTCTTGGTGAACACTTCAAACCCTAAGCCCTTGAGTGTAGAGAATATAACACACCATTGTGGTCACCTTAGCTCCCAACGGATCCAGTCGAGAATCGTATGTGGCAGGGTAGTTTCCCTCCTCTATCATGCCAAGTTTCCTAATTTTTCTATGATCTATGAGATTAACTTTAGGTGAACTAGAGGTCTTTAGATCTAGAGCCATATATTATAGGGGGATTGGTTCAACTAGATATGGACCTCTCTACCACTCTTGCCAATTTTTAATATTGTAAATCTTTCATGATTAGACCCTAAGATTTATTTTCCATTAATGTCCTCAAGCTTTATATTGCTTTTGGGTTGTCTTTATGTTGTTGCCTTAAATGCATTATTCATTGTCTTGGTATACCATGCCTAGGTATTAAGGGTAGTAGGTCTAAAGCTAGATTACTACCTCTTATTTTTGTACTTGGTTGCTCTTGAATATTTTTGGTGTTCCAATATCCAATGATCCATATGATTTGTAGTTTGATTGGTGCTCTCTTCATGGGGTTCTTCCTTTCATGTTGACTAAAGTTTTGGATTTTTTCCTTTTGCATATTTTCCAGTTTGATGTATACCTTTGGTCATTGACCTACCCCTTGCTACCATCCATTTTTCTGGTGATTACAAAATCTTTTGATTTGAAAGGCATATCTAAGTTTCTCCTCATTTCTAGTTTTAGTCAATTTATCTCCTTTACTCTCTTGCCATTAGATTTTTGAGGTGGTCTTCATATGGACCAATAAGATCAGATGGTCCACATCATCCTCATACCTTGAAGAGATCCAAAAAGATTCTAATTTAGTAGACCATAAGTGTTTATCTCCTCATGATGGAAAGAATAACTTGGAGGGGTTTATCTTACCAATTTTCTAACAAAGTACCTTAATTACCTCATTTTTCCCCATGACTATTGGGTTCTCTTGCCTAGGGTATTTTATTGGTGCTATCTTATGAGCACACTGAGGAGTAGTGGCTATGTGGATAGTCACTATGAACTCAATCAACCATTAAAGAAATCTCAATGTACAACCTCATCCCTTTGGATGAAGGGCAAATCCGTAACTATTATATGGGTTGAAACCTTGATAGTGGTGGATCCCTTTTAGCTACCAATAAAATGGTTTTAGGACACCTACCAAGGGTAAGGGTTGACTTAGCTACCACCAAAAAGGTTATAGGTATCTTGTTTGTTTGATTTGGTTGGTCAAGATGGGTTTGTGGTCTAGGGAGCTTCATGTTTACTTTTAGCTTATAGCAAAGGCTTTTCCTTGATGATTGATAAGGATTCAAAAATTTGATGCTAAGAATTTGAAGTTAAAATTCTAGATTATCATTTCATTGATAAAACAAGTAAATTTATACGCATGTAAATGCCCTTACAATACCATGGTATTCAAGATACCAGTGGTCAAAAAATATAAACATACATTTAATATCGTACAATAGTTAATGATATTTATTGTTCCCTATCATTCCTCCCCACTGAAGAAGCATTGGTTCCCAATGCATACAAGTGTAGAAGAGAAAGAGTAAAATGCAAAGGAGTGTCGGGTACAATAAAAAATACACTCCTATTACAAAAGAGAAAAATACCAAATGATGAATTGGAGCAGGTCTTCAAAAAACCAAAAACTGATGCTGGCATTGAGACGGTTGCAAACAATGCTCTCCAACGATTGTAAACACTCCTATACTGTAGATAGCTGGAGGGGCCTGTGAGTCAGCATGAGAATAATGTAGTAGGTGAGGTTGCACAAGGAATATGACAGAGAAGATTCATTGAAATATGGGCACCAAAATATGCAAGGTGGAATTAAATTAAACTAAATATAATTTAATTTAATATTTGGTGGCATTAAATTTTAGGGCTTGTCGCCAATCCAGAAGGAAGTTAGTCAAAATGACCCTTGTCACAAATCCACATTATTTTCCTTTGATTTCTACCCTTTGTCACCATTATGGGTAAAAATACTCTATAACCTCTTCGAAATCAGGCTCGTCAACACTTAGCCGCTTATTGCATTTTGAAAATAACAAGTGGTCATGGTGAACCTTCATTATCATACTCTAATATATATAATCACTTCCATCAAAAAATGGTGTTGAATTATCTAAGGACACATTCTTAGAATCCATTGTGTTCTTGAAAGCTTTTCCTTCAAGCTGTTAAACTCTTTCGAAGGAACCCTCTCTGATACCAATTGAAGAACACTAATTTTTGTTTTATTTAGAAACACACATTTAAAAAAAGTGGTGTTGGAAATATTGAGCATATTGAGTTGTAATTGATGTCAAAGGATTAATGTCAATAGTTTTCATTGATGTCAAAGGCATAATTATCTTCAAGGTTGAAATAATAAGGTACACGAAAAATATCATCAAAGGGTACATAAGGCAGAACTATATTAATGGCAAAGGTGAAATGGTTGTAAAGGCAAAAATATTCTCCATGGTTTTGATAGCAAGAAATGAACATAAATTCAAGGGCTAAGGGCTTAAAAGAGTTAAAGAGGAGGCAAAATTTTAAGACAAATTTATTTCCAATGGACCAAGGTTTTAAGCATTAATGTTATAATATTTTAATATTATAATGCAAAGGAGTTAAAGAGGAAGCAAAAGTTTAAGACAAAGATTTATTTCCAATGGACCAAGGTTTTAAGCATTAATGTTATAATATTTTAATATTATAATGCAAAGTTTTCAAGAGATAAAGAAGTGCCAAATATTCATGGAGGAAATAAAATTTGAATTTCAAATGTGCGCCGACGTCAAATATGAAATTGAAAAGCATATTTAAGTGGGTAAAATATTTCATTTGCACTAAGGTTCGTGACTATGCACTAATCGAAGATTGTTCGCAATATTCGTAGAAGGTAGAAGGGAGAAGTTCACACGATGTTTGAGGTAGATCCAAAATTACAAATATTGAGGCAACATGTTCGAAACCTTATCTGGGTGGCCAGTCCAGACGGTAGGGAGTCCTTGCACTAAGACGTTGGCAAGGAGGAGGTCACAAGGTCAAAACTCAACAACTACGTTTTTGTCGAAAGTTTTGAAAAGAAGAGAAATTCGTAGAAGAAATCTACAAGAATTTTGTGCACTTTGATTTTCGTGAGGGAAGCTTGCTCGCACAACAACCTATCCTGCGCTAGGATGTGGGCAAGTGAGAGGTGGTAGTTTTGAGTCACGATAACATGTTGGCAAGGGCACAAATTTTTTTATTAATTTTTGAGTCTAAGGTATGCATAGTGCTTATATTAGGTATACATAAGGTGTATTTTAATTGATTGCATTTTTGGAGATATAAAAATTTAGTTTGTGTGCATTGTTGGAAATACATGTGTTAGGGTTTGAGAATAAAATTGTGCTTCATTGTTCAATGAAATTGGAAACACGAGTTAGGGTTTGAGAACAAAAATGTGCTTTATTGTTGAATGAAATTGGAAACACATGAGTTAGGGTTTGTGAACAAGTTGTGCATCATTGTTGAATGAATTTGGAAACACGTGTTAAAGTTTGTGAACAAGTTTGTGCATTATTATTGAATGAATTTGGAAATATTGGTGCAAGGGTTTGAGAGCATATTTGTGCATTGCTTGAGTGAAATTAAAGTGAAATAGCAAAGGCTATAGACAAATTTTATCAAGCAAATTTATGCATTATTGTGATTGATATTGAGAATAAATTTGCAAAGGTTAGAGAGCAGTTTTGTGAAGTAATTTGTGCATTGGTTTGAGTGATATTGAAAGTGAATGTGCAAGTGTTAGAAATCAGATTTGAAATCAATGTGTGCATAATTCATGATTGATAAGCAAGGAAAATTTGTACATTGAGATTGGTTTATGAAATGAATGTTTAGTGGATATATGAGCTTTTTTTGTGTGCATTGTTTGGGAAAGATTTGAACAAGTTTTTGTAAGTAATTTTGAGTAGAATTGAGCAGGCATTTTAGTAGGCTTAGAGAATATTTGAGCAGAGTTAAGAGTAGGTATTAGTGAGAATATTTATGCAAGCCTTGTGTGTAGGATTGGATCAGATTTGAGTAGAGTTAAGAGCAGGTCTTGGTGAGCATATTTGTGCAAGCCTTGTGAGTAGGCTTGGAGCAGATTTGAGCAAGACTCATACGTAGGATTGGAACAGAGTTGGACAATATTGTGAGTAGGCTTGGAGCATATTTGAGCAAGCCTTATGTGTAAGCTTGGAGCAGATTTGAGCAAGCCTTATGTGTAGGCTTGGAGAATATTTGTAGAGTGTAGGCTTGGAGCAGATTTGAGCAGAATTAAGAGCAGGTTTTGGTGAAGCATATTTGAGCAGAGTTAAGAGCAGGTTTTGGTGAAGTAGATTTGAGCAAGTCTTGCGTGTAGACTTGGAGTAGATATGAGTAGATTTGAGAGCAAGTATTGGAGCAAAATTGAGCAAGCCTTGTGTAAAGGCTTGTAGCAAAGAAGAGAAAAGGGGTTTGAGGTCTCCTACAGATAGAGGTCCATAAAATGAACAAAGGGGATTGAGGACTCCTATGGATAGAGGTCCATGAACTAGAGCAAAGGGTTATTGAGGTATCATGTGAATAGAGGTTCATAAACCAAAGCAGTGGGGACAGAGGTCTCCTGTGGATAGATATCCATGAAATTGAGCATAGAAGATTGATGTCTCCTTTGATAAACATTATAATAGGGAATTGGTTCCCAAGAGATTGGTTGAGGAAATTTATAAAAAATATTTTCTCCATGGACATAGCCCACATTGGGTGAACCACATTAAATTTGTGTCTCTCATGTATGTGATGATTTGTGCATTTTTTCATTTACTACATTGATATTATTACTATTATCATTTGAAAATAAAAATAAAAGTTTTGATCTTATACTGTTCACCCCCCCTCTCAATATAATATTATGTTCTTCAAGTGGGGTGCACAATAAAATGTGGGGATAAATATCAATAGGTGATGATAGACTGACAACGATCACAAAAACTGAATTGTTAGGCTGATAAGGCATGTAGGGCATAGAAAACAACACCACATGATCAAAATTTGAAGATAGGACAACATGGAAAGGTGGACTAACACATATAGTAGGGCAAGGCCAACATGGATAGGACATGGAGATTGAGGAGCTCAACATGGAAAATGAGTGATAGGTCAACAAAACATTACGTAGACTAGGGAACCTAACACTAACAATGAGTAAGGCACAACATAGGGTGCAATAGAGTAGTGGTTTGTGGTAGGAAGTAAGGTAGTGTGTGGGGTTGGATAGCTAGCCTAAGATGGCTATTAACCTATATATGTTGCACACCTTTTAAAAAGTGAAAAGGTAGGCAACATAGTCAATGTGGGATTTATCCATGGAAAATTTTGAAACAGTCATGCAAGATCAATCGAAAAATGAAATCGTCAAAAAAACAATTTGTTGATGCCAAAAAACTAGGGAGACATTGGAAACATGTGAAAAGCACCGAAAATTAGTGAAAAATTAGAATATTGATATCAAAATGATAAGGATTCAAAAATTCGATGCTAAGAATTTGAAGTTAAAATTCTGATTGACATTTCATTATAAAACACACATATTTATAGGCATGCGAAGCCTTTACAATAGATAAACATGCATTTAATGTTGTACAATAGTTAATGTCATGCTTATTTAGAAACATTTATTGATCCTTATCAATGACATCCTTGATAATTTCTTGACTCTAGCTACTTGGTAAATCATGAGGTCTTCCAGTCCTTTCCATTTTTTCTTTTCAAATTAGCAATGGTTTATGACTCATCCAAATTTATCCTCCTTAATGAGATTTACTTGGTGTAGTGAATATTCACTACATAAGGTACTCTATTTTTATGTTCAAAGATCCTATGCACACCAAATACCTCATCTCCTATGAGATATACCCTCTTAGAAGACTGAACCAAAATAACCCTTCTCAAGAATTGAAATACAACCACTATCCTTCTACTAGAAATCCTTATCATCATAATAATATCTTAAGTGGTGGGGAGGATGGTTCAAGAGTCAAGAAGATCTAGGTGGAGCAAATATTTAGAAAAAGGATGCATAGGGGGTATCAAACCCATGATTTTAGATAGACAAAGGAGGGTGCAAACCATTTTTCCCTTCTCCATGCATAAATAGGAAAAGGGTGATGGCACAATGGGTAATAGAGATTGCCCAACGACAACATAAATTTTGGCATGATAAACATTTATGAAAGATGGACTTGAAAGTTGGTGATCTAGCGTTGAAATTTGATGGGAAACGAGAAATCAAGCTAGGAAAATTGAAGACCTTATGGCTTGGACCCTTCCAAGTGGAAGAAGTACTAGACAATGGGGTTATTCGACTAAAGAAATTGGATGGTACAATTTGCCTCGGAACTGTAAATGGTTCTAAGTT
Organism: Wollemia nobilis; assembly: GCA_028583015.1. Taxonomy (NCBI): domain Eukaryota; kingdom Viridiplantae; phylum Streptophyta; class Pinopsida; order Araucariales; family Araucariaceae; genus Wollemia; species Wollemia nobilis. The sequence continues at coordinate 1,832,176 of JAQPPZ010000853.1, read as the reverse complement.
GAAGGTATATAAGGCAAAGGCGTAGATGAATGTCATTAACTTAGAATCATCAAGAGAAACTTCTAGAAAGAGGATAGAAGAACCACGACCAGGGATGCGATTTCACAAACACGGAGAACCTAGTAGAATCACTAGAGAAGAGCAAATGAACCTAGAATGGCTATTCAGAATAGAAGGGGTACTTGTAATTGAACAAAGGGAGTTGAAACCTCAACACAGGGAACATAGACGATTACAAGTTCATGTAAGGTTTCCAAATAATGAAGGAGAAGAATGACTTTGAACCCTCACGAATGTCGCATTACAGGAACAAGAACTTGGTGTAGGAGAAGAGGGGGATGAGACTCAAAACGAAGAATCAAGGATTTTGCAACAGATGATTAGGGAGATACATCAGTTACAGGAAGAATACGAGACCTTGAGAATGTATAATACGCGATTGAGATAAGTGGTTCACGAACTGGATGAAACAATGCAGCGGATAAACTAAAGAGAAGAATTATGAAGAGTAGAATTAGATGAATTTGATCAACAATTGAAGAGACAAAGGGAAGAGTTAAGGGGTAGTGCTAATGGCAATGAGGAAGCACCTTTGCAGAGTAGCCTCTTCTCCTTAGACTCTAGTAGTTCCTCTTCAGAGACATTGAGAATCCAATTGAATACTAAAAATTCTTCTAGTACTACTTCCCCATTGACAAGATGTTCTAGAAGACAAAGGAACGTGATGCCACTAGCGCAAGAAGAGATAATTGAATTTCAAAGAAGCAAGGATGGACCACAACAATTGTAGTCTTATGGAGAGATGTTAGGGAAGTGCCAAAACAACCTAGGAACAAAGGATGGATAGAAGATTTAAGCAGTGATGAAAACCTTCCTAGGGACCCTAACACTCCATACCCAAGTCCCAACCTTGAGTGGAGAAGACAAAGGGACAAAGCTCAAAGTTAGCAAGTCAGGGTATAATTCCTCGAAATGGTTCAAGTAATTGAAAATAATGAACCACTAATGCCTCAGGAGGAGGAAGAAAGAATGGAAGATAATTCAAGTGGTGATAATGAATCGATAAGAGGACCACAAGGGAGACCGAAGGTACAAGAATATTGAGCCGCTACAAGACAATTGAGAAGATGGAGAAGATAAGTTAGGAGGTTGCAAAGGAGAGTGCAGGAAACATCTAGGTGGACTATGCACACAACAGGTGAAGGGAATGATAGAGGAGTACTAGCACAGTGTGAACCATAGAGGCATTTTGAAGAGGCAAGATGGCGTAGACGATTGCTGTGGGCAAATCGGAGGTTGAGAATCCTAAGGCAATTGTCACCATCAACCCAAAATCGTAAAGGACAACCTATGAGAGCAGAATCAATGGATCAAGTAAGAAACAAAGGTAACTTGAGTAATCCAAGGAGTTCGACAGGACTTCTAGGTAACCCGAGCATACCTAACCAAGGGGGGAGTTCGGTTGATCTCCTTCTCGGTAGCTTGAGGGGGAGAAATATCCTTTCGGCTACCCATAGGTTGATCAGTCAACAAAATAGGCCGCAAGGACTATTTGCAAATGTAGTACAAAACAACTAGCAACCACAATTTCATGGGGATGGGCCACTAGACCTACCTTGTCGAGCCCATGGAAATCGAAGATGTCATCTTGAACAACTGAGGAACTAGACGAATCTTGGACAAGTAGGAGTTTGGTAGCCTAACACAAGGGAGATTCGGCTGAAGATCAAGGATGTTTCAAAAGATTTTAGGGAAGACAAGGATTTTGGAATAGAAACCAAGCACCTCCAAGAACTCCAATTCCAAGTCCAATACGCCAAGAAGAAGCAAAATTCAGAAGGCAAGTCAGCAATTTAGGAAAGGAAGAATTCTAGACTGAAACCAAGAACGAACATGCTAAAGAATGACAATTTGTCATTAGAATGACGGTAGACCAAATCACCATCATCACAATATCAGAGCATAGATCCATTATACAAACGATAGAGTAGAAATTAGTTATGCAGACGGTAGGGTAGAGATTCGTCATGATGACGGCAGACAGGAGATCCGTCATGATGATGCCAGGGAGGGCACCCATCATGATGATGCTAGGGAGGGCACCCATCATGATGATTGCAATGGAGCAGATCATCGGTCTTTTTGTCTTCTGTCGATGGAAACAAGATGCCAACAGGGAGAGGACAAGATGAATTGGCGTATTGTGAGGACTAGATATAATCAATGGCAAGAGCAGTAGTCGGAGACACCTCGAAGTCGAGGAAACCATCACAATAGACAACAGATGGAATTAATCTATAATGATGAGGACTTAGCAAGTGAGGAAAACCGTAGTCATCGACAGGAGACGTTGGAGGTCCGCATAGGCATTGCTATGTGCTTCACATGATGCCGGTGACACGTGGGAAAAGGAAAAGTAAAAAAATAAAAAAATTAAAAATAAGGAAAAAGACAAAATTAGAAGAGGATGACAATTGCATGCAAGGTAGCAAGGTGGCGCACATGCGACAATTTGAACATGTAGTGGCAGTTGCTAGACGGTTGCATGGGCGACAACGACAACAGGCGCAGGTTATAAATAAGGTGTCCAAGGGAAGGAATGCTCGTTGTTTGTAGAGCAGATTGACGTATTTGCATGAGTACGAAACCATAGCTAGAGATTCGCTAGCAAAAAATTACCTGTGCATCAATAATTTTCACACAAAACAAAGGATGCCATAAGCCGCATACAATCAATAGACAATAAGGCTTCGTGGAGATTTTCAATAGTTAACCATGCCTTTGAAGAGTATTTCTGCTAACATATTCGTAGTCGAATGCACCTAGGAATGATTGTAGCCAGAAACAAGGAGATAAAGACGAAGGAGGAATAGGCCAGTGAAAACTAATTGTCCGTGATTGCAAGGAATCACCAGTTATCATATTTTTTTTGGTCGCCAGGCCAGTTGACTAGAAGTAGTCGTTAGGGAAGTTAGGTTAGAAGCTGCCATTAGACACGTCGGCTGGAAGTCGCCATCATGTTGGAAGTTGTCAAGAATGCGGCTAAGAGGCTGCTGTCAAGCAAGTCGGCTGGGAGGCTATCGTTAGATAGGTCGACAAGTTGTAGTGTCAACATATGTTGGAAGCAGCAACAAAGGAGGAAGTCGTCAGAGGACGACAGTAGTTGTGCAGTCAACCGTCATACGGAAGGTAGCTGTCGTAAGATAAAAGTGCCACCACCATCATGAAATAGAAGAGAATTATTGTCATAGTAAGTCAAGTTGATAAAAGATGAGTCAAAGTTGCCAAAGTCAGATCAAAGTGATTGATTCAAAACAATCTGGAGGTGAAAGAGCATATGAAATCCCGCAATAGGAAGCACCACCAGAATCAGTATCTGTAAAATGACTCTGACACCACCAGGAATACTCCCGCACTGGAGGGGAGGCACGCGGACAAGTACAAAATCCTGAGTAGGGGCAGACTCTAGGAAAGCAAATGCGCTCACAAATAGTGATGCCAAAACCAAAAGAAGAGGAGATACAACCTAAGAAAGACCAGATACCCCTTAAGGATATTACTTGGATTCATGCCACTAGGGATTATTGTAGGCAATGGTGAGAGCAAACACCACCAAAGGATGCACTCAAGCAAAATATCAAGGAGGTTGGTGTACATTTCATCTTGCAAGTCCCTAATTTTGATAAGGAATTTTATAAGTACCTATTGCAGATCTTAACATATGATCCGACCAAGCATACTAGTACAGTGAATGTGGGAGACAGTGAGACTCAAGTGGTATTTTCAGCCGAAGTATTCAAAAGAACATTCAAATTGCCAAAGGGGGAACAACTAGTAGTAAATGAACGAGTCAAACCCAAGGAAAGTCAACAATTGATTCAGAGTATCATGGCTCTGAAGGAGGAGATTGATGCTCTAATGTCACATGGAAGTTGTGGGGTCAAATCGACTCAACTGTTGGATAAGGGACTCCAGTGCATTACGAATGTATTGATGGCTAGGTTGTCTAGGGAGCAATGAGCTTTTGAACTACCTATCTGGTTGATACCCTAGTTACAAGGCATTGAGAAGGGAGTAGCTTATGACTGGGCAGCCTACTTGGAGACACGTATCCAAAATTTTCTAATGCTTACCACCAAGAACTTCTCAATGATCTTCCATGCGATTGGCTTATTTTTAGATGCAATGTATAGGGTAGATGTATGCAAATTCCAGGATTGGATCCTTCCAAGGACTTATCGTCATCAACTTTGAGGTGGATGGATGCTAAACCACAATTGAAGAAGAATACTCCAAATAAAAAACAAAGAGTGAAACAACAGTTTAACAAAGCCTCACTCGAAGAAGGGCCAGTCAAGGAATCAAGAGAGGAAGCTGCCCCACCAGTAAAGGAAGTGGCACCACCAGTAAAGGAATTTGCACCACCAACAAGGAAGAGGAGGAAGTTTGTGCCACTAGTACCATCGCCATCACAGTCTCCAAAATCTGTTCAAAGGGTGACAACGGAGAAAATCACCAAAAGTCAAGCTATGGTGCGCAAGATTGAGCAAACATTGCAGCAAGCACAAACCATACCACTGCAAAAGGTGATGGGTATACAAGAGGAATATTTTGAGATCCCATAACCTCTTAAGGCAGTATCACCAAAAGGAACAAGTAGTGATGTTCATTTTGGGCCTATAGAGTTTTTGGCAGAAGCACAAGTTCTTGAATCCTTGGCGTCACCTATTGTACAACGGGAATTCTAGTATGAGGGGACCTCAGTTACAGAGACATTACAAGCTCATTCATTTGAAGAAATGCTCGTAGTTGGAGAAGCGAAGGAGACGGGATGAACTGTAGACCCACGCATGACAAAGGAGGTAGAACAAGAGGGAGTGAAGAATCAACACCACTCAAAAATATAGAAGTAGGTCAGCTGGTGAGAAAGCAATTGATTACAAAGGAGGAAGGAGGGACAAAAAAAAAAAAAAAAAAAAAAATAAAAAAAAAAAAAAAAATTGTTACGGATAAAAAAAAAAAAAAAAAAATTATAAAAATAATAATAAAAAAAAAAAAAAAAAAAAAAAAAAAAAAAAAAAAAAGAAAAAAAGAAAAAAAAAAAAAGAAATAAAAAACCAAAAATGAATAGAATGTGGATAGAGTTAAAAGTAGGGGGGTGCAGGGGAAAAAATGGGCAATGATTGATGGCAAAAGAAGAGTTGGAAAAAATGGGTACAATGGGTTGGGAAAGGAAAATGGTGGTCGAATATTTCTAGCATATACCAAGAACAACCATGGGAATTGCCTACCAAAAGTCTCAAGACTATGGAAGGAATGGAGAAGCTATCAAACGGGACATTGATACTTCACTTAGAACCTGCTCAAGTATATATAGTAGGACACGATACTCGTACATCTTCTTGGAGCATGAAAGGAATAAGGTCATAGGTGGAATTGGTACCCAAGTTATTCCCAATGTATATCCAGATCAACTTTGTGGCATACATGATATATTGGCTCGAAGAGGGGATTAATCAACTCCACTTGGCTAAACAGAGCCTCATGTAGAAGCTACAGGGAACAAAAAATACATTGTAGGGAACCGAGGAAAAGCTACATGAAACAAAAGAGAAGTTGTGGACTGATCTGGTAGAACTAAATGCAACCATGGTACGAATTCAGGCAACACAGAAAGAATTGAAATATTTGCATGAACAACTCAAGGACAGGGAGCGGATCATTGTGGAAATGGAAGAGAAAATGTTGCAACAACAATCGGCGAAGACATTGTTGTTGCAATAGAATGCAGAGTTAGTGGCTCAAAAAAACCAACGTGAAAATGCCTTGTTGAAGGAGCTAGAACAGGCCAAACAGAAAGAGGAGGCATTGCTCAGAGAGTTGGCTAAGATGCAACAATGCGAAGAAGCTTTCAAGACTGAATTGGAACAAAGGAAACAAACATTCTCTACTAACACAACAGAGAATGAAGAACCTCTTTGTCAGACATGAAGAGAAAATTTTGAAATTGTTGCAGGCAATGGAGGATAAGGCCAATGCATATGGAGTAGAATGGGTTAAGTATTACAATTTTGAAAATAAGCTCTGTGATGAACGAGAAGCTTTCAAACTTCGTGTTCAGGAATTGGAAGGACTTCAAGCATCAAAGCCAAAGGAGGTCGAGACCCCAGTAGAACAACGTAGGAAGTCGTTGAGGACATCGACCAATGTAAAGGGGAGGATAGATGTAGACAACAATTATAAGAAGAAATAAAGTGTTTGTCAAAATGTCTATGCATTAAAGTATTGTAAATTGTTTTTACGTATACATGGCATGCAATATAGTCAAAGATGTGTAATTCGGTCAAATGTAATGTCATGTTACAAATTAATGTACTTAGCAATACAATGTAATTACATTAGTCGTCATTGCAAGTGGTTAACGGTTGTGTTAATCACATTGTTAAGCCTGTGTTTAGAAAATAGTTTTGGTAGTTGGGCCTGGTTGGTTACAATAACTACCAGAGCCACACTATATATAGACCCCCCTTTCAATTCAATGGATATTCATTGCATGAGGAGAGCAACCATTGTAAGGAAGAGACTTCAAACTGGAAATGTTGGACGTAAGATTGTTGCAGTCATACAACTGGATTGTATTCATCTCCATGATAATACAAGGATACTCTTTTGTGCCAATTATGTCTTCATGTATGTGTGTAGTGTGTTATATTTCTATGTTGTGTTATAGTGTTGCAGGAAGGAGTGCTCAAACGGAATGCAAGGAGCTAGCAGTTACATGAATCAACATCATCTAGTGACCAGGGGGAGCCGACATAGGACTTGTCGTCCTGCCTGGAGTCGACACAAGACTAGCCGTCACACATGGTGCCGACATGGAACATGCTGTCATGCCGTCTTGTTGAGGTGCCGACATATCGTCTTGTCATCATTCCAGTGTCGTCATAAGAAGCCGACATGCCATCATAAGCCATCCGACATCAGCAATTGTCGTCATGACTAGTGCCATCTTGGAGCAAGCCATCATAAGCTAGTCATCAGATACTTGTCATCTAAGTGATACTAGCATAAGGAGTATTGAGACGACATTGATATGTTCTTCACCATGTATTACCAATTCCCCTCCCACTAAACTATCATTCCCTCGTCTCAGGAAGTCCTCACTGCCGTCTACATTGGGGGAGGTTGTGTTGGAGGTTGGGGAGGAGAATGTTGTCCAAATCATCAAGGACAACGCAACAACATATAAGGCACTCGGTAAGATTTCAGAGCAGAGATTCCCCACTACTTTTTGGACCCCATGTGCAGCCCATTGTCTCGATTTGCTCCTCGAGGACATTGGGAACTTGGGTGGTAGAGGTTGAAGAAAAGGCTAGGGCTATCACATGCATGGTTCCTTAGCCTCGTGAGGCCATATATTGGTGGGAGGGAGTTAGTATGGCCTGGAGTTACACGCTTTGCTACAAACTTTGTGACATTGCAAAGCATCTATAATGCAAGAGGGTCATTGAAGCAAATGTTTGTGAGCGATGACTGGAATTCCGAACAAGTTGCAAGATATTGATTTTCACCTGTTTGAGGTCTTTTGGACAGCCATAGATGAGGCCATATAGGTATGAGACTTAGTTTATTAATTTATTTTTTAAATTTAAAATATATTTCCATTTGGGAATCTTGTATTAGAATTTGTAGTTTTTTTTTTTTTTTTTTTTTTGTTTCTGTGGGGCCGCCGCGGCGGTCCCGCGTGGTTGGGTGGGTTCTCCCCCTTTCGCCCCCCCCCTTTTTTTTTTTTTTCCCGCGGCGCCGCCCGGGGGGGGGGGAGGGGGCCCGGGGGGCGGCGGGGCGCTTTTAATTTTTCGCCGCCGGAACGCCGGGGAGGGGACAGGCGGGCCGGATTTGAGAATTTTTTTGTTATAAAATATTTTCAATTAAATTATTTTTCCTTTTTTTAGGTGTCAGAGCCTTTGGTGAAGGTTCTCCTTTTTTCTTATTTATTTTTTTAATTTAAAACATTTTCCACTTGGAAATCTTGTATTAGAATTTATAATTTTTTTGTTGTAAAATATTTTCATTTAAATTATTTTTCCTTTTCTTTGAGGTGTTAGAGGCTTTGGTGAAGGTTCTCTGTCTTGATGATGGAGAACAATCTGCAATGGGATATGTATATAAGGCTATGGACAAGGCAAAAGAGGCAATTGCCACATTTTATGGATATGCCTACATCAAATATGATCCTATTTGGACAATCATTGATAATCGATGGACATCTCAGATCCATAGCCCTCTTCACATAGCGAGTTACTACTTGAACCCCAACATTTTTTATTCTGCTACATTTCATGTCGATTATGAGGTGAAGGTTGGCCTTCAAGCTTGTATTCACCACATGTTCCCTAATAAGGAATTGCGTGATAACGTACATGAAGTGATACAAGATTATAAGGAATGTCGGGGCCTCCTTTTCCCATTCGAGCAATGCAAGAATGAGAGTCAAAATTGAGGCTAAGTAACCCTCATTGAATTATTATTTATTTTGTCTTTTGATTTTGTTTTTAAAAATAATCTCAATTTACTATTTTGCGTGTGAATTATTAATTTTTTTTTGTTGTTTCTAGATTTATGGTGGGACTATGGTGATTTTACACCTAATTTGCAACACAAGATCGTCAGAATCTTATCTCAACCATGCAACGCTTTAGGTTGTAAGTTCAATTGGAGTATGTTTGAGCACATACACTCTAAGAAGCACAATAGGCTTACACAAAAAAAGTTGAATGATCTTGTGCTTGTGTATTACAAACTTTGCCTCCACCATAAAAGTATTACAAAAACAAGTACCAAGCCCATTGACCTAAGTGACATTAATCCATCATCTGAATGGATCACAGATGCAGAGCAAGAGTAGCAGGAAGAGCCTCTCTTCTCCCCAGATGAATTATAAAACTTTGAAGACCTAGCAGAGGAGATAGTAGCCAAGGACCAAGAAGAGGCACGTGCACAAGAAGCGGTAACTACAAGGGCACGCCAACAAAGAGAGACTAGGGCTTCTACTAGGGCAAAGGGAAAAGGAATTGGAAGACACTAGATAGTGGGCCTATTGAGGCATTTTGACACATTTTGTTATTTGTACCTTTTCATATTATAAGCAATACAAGATGTGTTTTGTCACTTTCATGTGTAGTTTAAGCTTTTCATGTGTAGTTTAAGATTACAATTTTACATCATTAATATTTGATTTGCATAATGTTAATTCATTGTGATATGTATGAAAATATTTTTTTCAATGAAAATTTGCATTTTCTTTGGTTTTTTGATTTTTTCCTCGATTTTTCTTGATTCCTGATTTTTTCTCTTGCCCAATTTAGAGCCAATTTTGATTTTTGTAACTATGATTTCTTCAATGCCTTTTCATGGAGTAGTCTATCTTGCTTCGTTTTCTCTAATTCTTCCTTTATCATGCCATGCGCTTCTTGCAATCGCTTCTTTTCCTTGATAGGATTCGGGTACTACTCAACCTTCCTTGCTTGAGCTCTTGTTATTGCTAACACCTACTTTTCTTTCTCCTATTGGCTTATAGATTCACCTATGTCAATCAAATTGACATTTTGAGTTCCACTAGAACTTGCCTTCTTTGGACAATTCACTTCTTTATGGTTGCTTGGTCTGCACCACGTACACATGCATTGTGTTATTCCCATTCATTCCTCTTGTCTATGGGTTGGGATAGTTCTTTGCAAAATGTCCCCATTCTTAGCAATTCTAACATTGAATAATTGGTCTCCCATCGAATCGTACTCTAATTGACTTTGTCCTCCTTGTTGATTGTTTTGTTGGTATTGTCTTCCACCACGATGATTATTTTAATACCCACCACTAGTCGCACCTTGTGCATTCTTTGAGGTATTTGGTTTTTCTTTCTCTTCTTTCTACATCGTCATGGTGTGATGTCTCGTTCCTCTCAAGTTGAATGGATATTTTGTGACAACATGCCCCAACGCTTCACATGTATTACAATATGCATTCTTGGGACATGTTACATTTGTGTGCCCTTATGTCTTACATATTGAGCACCATATCTCCTTTTTTCTTTCTTACTTCGCCCTTCACTTCCTTAATCATCCTTTCAAAATCCTTTCTCATAGATTAGGTTGCCACATGCACATCTTCCTTGTCACTATTCGAGTATTCACTTCTATAGTGACCTCCAATACCAACTATTGTTTGTTTTGCTTCGCTCTCAAAGTTTTGTGCCCGTTCATAAGCTTTGTCATATGTTGAGCATGGGATAATCTTCAATTTCTTCTTGTATTTTGGTAGTAATCCATCAATAAACCACCATTTTACCATACCATCTACCAGTTTCAACTCCATCTTATCTATTAGTTGTTTTAAACAATGATCATAATTTTCTATGTCATCTTTCTTTTGCTTAGTGGAGTATATTTCTATTATAATTTCCATATCATCTTGTAATGGTTTGAATTATTTCTTGAATTCTTCCACTAGAATGTCCCATGTCTCGAAAGGTTGAGTTGCTTCTAATACTAGTCTATTGCAATCCCCCATAATGTGGCTAGAAAGAATTGTAACCAAGCTTCGGGATATCTTACCCCGTTTGCTTTCCAAATTGTCGTACAAGTTCCAATGTGTCATGCTAGATTTTCCTTACCTTCTTTGGTAAAGGGTTGGCACTTTTGCTTCCTTGCTTGGTTTATAATATTTTCCATTGGTGAACGATTTTCTTCTTCTAATTCACTCCCGCTTGGCTCATATGATATTTCGGCCCAATGCATATTCTATTCTTGGCAATTCTTCTTGTTGCTCTTCCATTTGAACCTCTTCTCTTGGTACTTTGTCACCTCGAGATGCTTCTCGTCCTTCAAATAGCCTTCATCCCGACTCAGGTGCACCAACACTTTGTGACCTCCGTAAATATACAAGTGGTGGATTCGTCCTTCTTGCTCAAACACTCTTGTGTGGTTGCTCCAATGCTTGACTTTCGTCCTCTGCACTCCTCAAAAAACTCCTACCTGCTTGCTCAGGGGTGTTCATCCATCCTTTGTCCCCTTGTGCTTGCTCCACATTGGTGTCTTGACTTATGCGAATGTTCTCTTCGACTATTTGATATAATTATTCTTGCACCTCATTCTCCGTTGTTAGCAACAATGTCCACCATATTTCATTTTTCTCCCTCGTACTATCATCTTCTTGGCGGTTTCAAACTCGCTCTACTTCTAGTTGCGTAAGTTCTACTCTTGGCTGCAATTCTTGGTTGGAAATTCTTGCACTTCTTTTTACAGGTTGATCAGAAGTTCTTCCTTGATTTCTCCTTTGTCATCTGTGCAACCTCAGATTTGTCATTCACCTCCTTTTTCTTCACGCATGCTAAGCTTAATGCTTCGATCGCTATCAACTCGTACTTCGATTAGGTAATGGCACCAAATGTAGCACAATGATGAGGATTCCCAAGGATGAGGGAATGGTAGGTTTAAACCAATGGAATGCAATCAGTAGAAAATGTGATCTATCCTAGATGGCAACATCCATAAACGACAAGGTGTCCTCGCATAAGCTCCAGATGGTAGGTCCAACTACCTCAGACGACACACTAGCCCTAATGGCACACTCTAGATGGCAAGGTCTAGATGATAGCTTTTGACATGCAGTCTCAGACAGTGCTACTCTTGATGACATGACAACATTCCATGATGATAAGTCCTAATCGATGATTGCTCAGACTACAACTTCATGCACACCACATCGGCTTCCTTCGATGATGTCCTTCATCTAATGACAACTGTGACCCTTGATAGTGTCTGCAACCCTTGACGATGTCTGTACTGCACTACAATTGTTTGAGTTGTCCAACCTACAATCAATTACCTTGCAATAATAGTCTAATCACAAGTAAACATCAACACACAACCACACAAAATGTATCTTCCATTAACAGTTTGGCCTCAATGGCATACAACGTAGAGATCTATCTCTGTAACTCAAGCATACAATATGTCTCTCTCTAGCTATCATCCATGCATATTTACAAAATGAAGAAGGGGTCCTATTTATAGTGCATTCCTGGCCTTTGGCAACAACAGTTTTCAAGACATGTTACATTACTAATTTTCTTCTCCTACGTGAAACTTATGCCAACCTCACAAATAATCAAATATTAAGGTATAATTAATGATGACTATATTTCATTGGATTTTCATTACGTTTCATTTCATTACATTCAAATTATTTCCTTGTGGACTAACTTAGTGCTTATCACTTGGTCATTTCTACAAACACTTTCACTTCTGCTTCTGTTTAGAACTGGTGCCTACAGTATTCTGTTACCACCACTATGTACTAACACTTCCATCTTCAGCATGTTTGCAAAGGTCCCACAAAATCAAGATCCCATTTTACAAATAGCTCCTGTGGTTGTAATAGATGTAATGGCATGAAGTCCCTTTGTAATGGCTTTCCAACTTGTTGGCACATATCACACGCCTTGACGAACTCCTTTGCATCGTGATAGAGGATGGGCCACAATAGCCTTGCTAGAAGCACCTTCCTTGTGGTCACATCTAGTCCCAAGTATCCTCTTGCCAACCCTTTGTGAGCTTCCTTAAGTGTCACGTTGACTTTCTCTTCCATTACACATGTTAAAAGTCCATCAGGTCCCATCTTATACAAGCCTACTATCAATTGAAAAGGTGCTAACTTGAGGATGATCTTCTTTCTTTCCATTGATAGTATCTCCCTCAACAGTTCTCCCATCGATAAGTATTCCCCAATCAACTTGTACCACAATGATATGGCACTAATTGCAAATAGTTGAGCATTAGGAAACTCGTTTGATACTCCTCCCTCCATAAGTTCTCTTGAGTGAATCCTTGATAGTTGATCTGCTATCACGTGTTTCTTTCTAGGTCTAACCACTACCTAAAATATAAACTCTTGCAACATAATAAGCCACCTGCTAACTCCTATATGAATGGTCAATTTATTTATCGGGTACAACAATGCTTGATGATCCACATAGAAAGCAAAAGGGTTGGCTAGCAAATAGTGTCTAAGCTTATGTATTGCATAGACCATCCCTACCACTTCCCTTTCTATCGTGCTATAATTCTTCTCAACTCTCAATAGTAACTGACTTGAAAAGTAGATGACCTGATCTAGCTTGAACTGCCCCTCTTGGGCCAATGCACATCCAATTGTAAAATTGGATGCATCTACATGGACGTGAAATTCTTTATCCCAATCTGGAAACACCATAATGGGGGTACACACCAATTTTACCTTTAGTTCCTCGAAGGCCTTCTGATGTTCCTCTATCCATAAAAATAGAACATTCTTGCATGTAAATGCATACAATGGGTGGGACACCTGGGCAAAGTTCCTAATAAACCTTCTGTAGTACCCAATTGTACCTAGAAAAGTATTCAATGAGTTCACATAGTATGGCGCCTCCATATTCATCATGACGCGAATTTTACTAGGATCCATTTTCAACGCTTCTCTACTCAGTATGCGTCCCAACAACTTTCTATATGGTACCAATAACATATACTTTTTCAGGTTCAGCACCAAACGAGCATTCATGCATATAGCCTCATGCATTCTTCTAATGCCTTTAGATGCTCGTCCTTCCTCCCACACAATGACCAATCATCCAAAAAGACTTTAAACTTTCCTGTGGACATTTGCTCAAATATATAGAGAATAATTCTTTGGAACATGGGCAAGGCATTACATAGGCCAGATGACATTCTATTGTATGCATAAATGTCATTCTCTACCATGAACGTTGTCTCTAGCTTATCCTCTTCAACAATACTTATCTGATTGTAGCCAAAAAACCCATCCAAAAATGAGTAAATCTCATGTCTAGCTACCTCTTCGAGGATTGAATCGGTGAAAGGTATTAGAAAGGGATCCTTAATTGTTATGGCATTTAGACTTTGAAAGTCTACACATGCAGATCTGGTTTGCTTATTTCTTCAAGGTAATCACAATCGGTGACACCCACTCGCTCACTGTAACCTTGAAAATTATGCTTGCATCGATCTTTTGAATTTTTGTATTGACTAAGGCTACATAGGATTCATCTAGTATGACCTCCTCCTTACTGGTGGTGCTCTCAGAATCAACTGAATCCAATGTACACATAGTTCTGGAGCTATCCCTTTTAAATATTTATAGGTCCATGCGAAGATATCTTTATATTGAAAAAAATCTTGAAAGTTGCTACCTTCAATATTGGGTCCTAGTTGTCTCCACAATGGATTATCTTCTCTTCACCCTCATTGTCGAGATTAATCTCCACCATCTTCAACCCCTCGTACTTGATGGTTTTTGGTTCACTTGTCGCTTTGGACACATCTATCGGGTGTGTTGGCTTCTCATCGATCACAACATCACCAATAATATATTGTATGAAATTCTTCAGAAACATCCACTTTTTTCTTCTACTTTTGGTGCGGGTTTTTCTCTTTTGCTACTTTCACCAATCTCAAACACTTTTTCTCCTTATTTTTCATGGTTGTCTTTGTTCTCCTCTGCCTAAATGCAGAGATAGGTGGGCTGAAATATTTTGTAATCCCCCATTTTCCAATGGAGTCCACTATTTGATCGACCTTCATCTTTTGTACACTCTTCTAATTGCAACACTCCTCACTCATCTGGTTCATGTCTATTATCTTCCTTTGAGGATGAACTATTTGACTTGTCAAATGTCATGATATCTTCACTGATAGACTAATTCTTCAAATTGATCATATGCTTGTGTTGGCCTTTCTTAAAAGTAATTCGATCCTTCTCCCAATTGTGATTAACCTTTGCCATGTGCAACCATCCTCTCCTAACAATGCATCATATGTTGGTTTTTGTATGGTTATCACAACAAAGTCCATGAAAAATTTCTAATCAGTAATTTTTACTTTTTGAACCATTAAGACTCCTTTCATTTCAATCTCGTATTGATCCACATTGTATAACTTGAAATCGAGAGACCATAAGAATGGTGCTCCAATTTCCTTCCATGTCTTCTTAGGCAAGACATTAACAATCGATCCCCCTTCGATAATTACCTGTGTCAACTCATGGTCTAGCAACTCAATGTGAATTAATACTAGCTTTTTGCCAACATCAATCATCAATACCATTGGATCAATGAATTGATCCCTTCTCTCAGTTGCTTCTAGTTGGCTTTGTAGCTCCATCACTCTTTTCAACTACATTACTTCTCTTACTATCGTGTATAGCTCTAATAAAGCGCCAAGTAAACTTGACACTTTAACTTCCACTATTGTATTTAGTACTTGATCTACCAACTTCTGGGTTGACATCTTCTATTTGAGTTTCTTTTTCTCTTCGAAGAGTCATTCTTTCCTAGTTTTTGACATCTCTTCTTCGATAACATTATGTGCTTCTTGCCATCTCTCCTCTATGTCAAGGTTGGGGTACCCATCCATCTTCTTCACCTAACCCTGTGTAACTACAAGCACATTATTCTCCTTTTGTTGCTGATTTATTTGAGGCTCTTTAATGTCAATGAAATTGAAATTTTGCGAGTTGCTCGAACTTGCCTTCTTTGGGAAATTTGCCTCCTTGTGACTACTCGGTCCACACCAATGACACATCAAGGTATTGTTATTCCCAACGTTATCTCCAAATGGTGGGTTCTAGAAATTGTATGCGAAGTGCCCCCACTCTTGGCATCTTCAACACTGAATAATAGGTTTACCTTTTGCATCATACTACAACCGACTCTATCCTCATTGTCAATTGCCCTATTGTGATTGTCGCCCTCCTTGGCAGTTGTTTTTGTATCCGTCGCTTGTTGTTGCTTGTCCATTCTTTAACTTTTTCCTCCTTTACTTCTTGTTGCATCGACAATGTCTGATGTCTCGAACTTATATTGAATGGACAGTCTCTAATTGCATGCCCTTTCACTTCGTATATGTTGCATAAAGCGTTCTTCAGGCAAGTAATATTTGCGTGTCCCTCCGTATTACAATCATAGCACCAAATATCTTACCTCTCCTTTTTTCCTTTGCATCTCATGTCATTCTTTCTAGGTCCTTCCTCATAGCCTGGATTGCCACGTGTAAGTCATCATGGTCACTATAGGAATTAGATTCCTTATAGTGACTCAAGCTTGTTACCATTTACTTGGCTTCACTTTCTAATGTGATAGTTTTATTGTATGCTTCTTTGTAAGAAGGTGGTGGCACAATTGTACGATACTATCATTGTACGGTCCAACTTGTTGTACAATACAACCTATTGTACGATCAGTCTCTCGTACAATCTAATCCTTTGTATGGTCCATCTCTTGTACGACACAATACGAGCATCTTATGGGAAAATCCTCAACACTCTATACGATAGCAATTGTATGGTAATCATACGTACAATACCATAAATAATGATTAAGTCCTAATATGACAACACTCATGTGTGTTTTCCTTCTTACAATTCCATCGTCGTATGGCCTACAATTGTTGTAACTACCAAATCCTTAACTGCTACACCCTCGTACGATCTGCTTGCATACGGTAATTCTATAGTTCCATCTACAACATACAAATGCTACAATCCTATGGCAATGCAAAGTGCTAGCATTCCTACCACCAAAGCAATGATTTATACACCTTGCAATACTTAAAGAATACAACTTTTAACACACTAGAAATCACACCCCCAAGGACTAAAAATAATAACAATGGTTGAGTTATATTATTGTTCATTCACTGTTGCAACCAACAATATACTCATGCGATTACAATGGTTGTTATGGCCAACAATGACAACGGCCTCAATAGTTTAACAACAATAGTAATATTCTCTATTTACCCAAGCAACTTGCTCTCATATGCTGCAACAACTTAACCAAAGCATAACTTAGACTTGATAGAGACTTCCTAGAACTAACTGAGACCCAAAATGAAGGGGGGACCTTATGAAGCCTGCCCAGGCCATTCCAAGCGGTTCCTAGATAGTGCAACATTTACAACCGCCACCCCCAAATCCAACGTTGCATGAATTTTTCCATTTCCTAAAGTCTAAAGCCACTTTTCATTAATCTCTAATTTCATTTACATTTAATCTCCATTTTTCCGAATTTCACTTTTAATTTTATTTGACTTTATTTACACTAATTTCATATACATTTCATCCAATTTCATTTTAGCAAAATTGCAAGCAAAACTTTGTCCAACTTTTTATTTCTTCTTTTTCTGGAAAGTGGTTTTGCCTCCTACATTTGTCCTCCCCTTTAAATCAGTTGGTGTCCTTGTCGATGCTTGTTGCTTTTCCTTATTTGTCTACTTTTTTTGAGATCTGGCCATAGGTGCTCAACCCATCTCTGTTATTTAGAGTCGCAAAGCTTCTCGGTCATCCTTCAATCTCTCCACATATTTTTTGAAATGGAGAAACTGTAGTCCATAGTGATTAGCTTTCTTCTCCATTTTGGCTAATTGCACTATCAACTCCTTTTCTCGCTCAGTAGCACTCTTTTGCATTCTCTATTTTAGCTCAACCTCAATCTTGGCTGCAATAGCCAACTGTTCATCCCTTTTGGCAATGAGTCGATCCTTATGCTCTAACTCCTTTTCTTGAGCCTCATGCATTTGTGACTTTGTTTCCATTTCTGCCTTATAGCTTATGATGATCTCATTACACCTTTTCATATCTCTCTTAGTTGCAGCAAATTCATCATCCTTGGCCTTTAACTGATCCTCATAATTCTACCTTAGGTTGACAATCTCAACCTCAACTTCCTTGTTCATTGTTTTTGCTTCCCTTTTCATCTTCTCAACTTCTTTCTTCATGGCTTCCATTTTTTTCCATGTCGCTTCCATCTCTTCCTCATGTTGGTTAACTTGATCCTCCTTGGATTGGTGAATCTTTTCCAATCCAACTATTAACTAGTTTATCCAATGAGTCAGGAAATTAATCTGCCTATATACTAGTGATGAGGAAACACCGAAAGACAAGGAATTGAAAAAACAAAAGATGTCCATTGCCATACAAAATGGGGCTATTTATAGCCCAATACATTGCCTCGAAAGGAACCTTCTGAAAAATTATTACATTATAATGGTGGCCACCTACTAACAAATATTAGATATAACATTATTAATAAGCATTATTAATCAAAAGAGGTGACCATAGGAACTATTAACCCTATCGTTCCTCCCCACCATAGAAGCATTAGACTCTAATGCTTGTACAAAATAGGAGGGAGAAAGATCAAAGATAGCAAGCAAAGGATCTAGTGAGATTGAAGTAGAAGCTAGTGTAGAAGCTATGTGATGAGCTTGATGTGGTGTTTCCAGAAGTGTGACAATGTGAGCCAAGCTGAAAAGCTAAAATGTTGAAATCCACAAAGAGAGACGAGCCACTAGAGGGCAAAGACAACTTCAATTATAGTACCCATGTGATAGCCATGATCATAGAAAAATGGTTGTGGTCTTGTGAAGGAAGAGACAATGATAACTCTATCTATTGGAGTACCCATGTGATGTTTGTTGATCACATAAAGAAGGGTCATGGTCGTGAACATCTCCAAAGACAACTTAGTGTGTAGGAGTAACCATATGCAAGGGCCATGGTCTGGAGGATAGTCTACTTCCAAAATAGTTGAAAGTGGATTTAAGGAGTGTTAGGTACGCGCGGCGGGGGGGGGGGGGGGGGGGGGGGGGGGGGGGGGGGGGGGGGGAAAAGGGGGGGGGGGGGGGGGGGGGGGGGGGGGGAGGGGGGGGGGGGGCCCCGCCGGCCCCCCCCCCCAGGGGGGGTCCAAGTGGAAAGTGAGGCCCATTCAATGTGTTGCCAAAGATCCTTGACTAGGGTTGCATGGATATGTAGCCATGTGGTAGATCAAGGGAATATAAGGAGTGCAACATGTGCTGGTGATAGAGACCCAACTACAAGTTGGAGGTGGATGAGGCCCACGGGCGGAAGGTAGTGTGGAGATCACAAGCTAGTTGCAATAAATGTTGCGAAGGCACTAAGATTGGAGGATCCATGATAGAAGAACCCGATAGGAGCATCGAGGCTATGATGAACGTAGTGGACGTGGGTTTTCTATCAGGGGTAAGCAACATTGTTGTTGTTGTAGAGGAGAAAGCACAACAATGGAGGTGTGAGGATGATGGATCACAAGCAACAAGCTTGGACATTGATCTGGGACAATGACATGTGACGGTGAAGGTTGCATCATCTCCTCAAGATACCAGTAGGATGGGGATTGCAGAAGATGTGCTAAATGGAACAAAGAAAGGACCTAATGCCATAGTGAAAAACATTGTTGACCACGTGTACAATGGAGAAAAAGGCATCTAGATGCCAAACAAGGACCATGTTAGTTGCAATAGTGGTCGATATCATATCAAGATTCAATGAAGCCAAAGCATCATATGGGTGTGTGTGATGAACAATGTAGCCACCAAATATGGTGGGGCCAAGTGGCACCATTAGGGAGGGAAATCAGGTATGCATGGGAGAAATGTAGGGTTGCATGTGGAGTGGTCACATAGGTGTCTCTGTAGGACATGGATTTTCCCCAAAGAATCCACCATAGATGAGATAATGAGAAAAGACTCCAAAATGATCAACTTGGTGTTCTTGCTTTAATGTTCGAAAGACGTAGGGAATTTGTGATGGCTAGTCTACGATGCGCAAGGAAGGAGGCTACCACGTGCAAGAAGGGAGGCCATTGTTTGGCTCAAAGGTAGATGACTACACAAGGGGAGTGTGTGAGAGCATGTAGGTGCACAAAAGTAGGGCCCGAGCTAAATACGGTTGGGGTTGCATGGCTTTGGGAGGGCCACATCAAGCAAAAGAGGTGGCATCATCATTTTATCCACCATAGGAAATGGGTAGGAAATCATGACAACAACATTTCATTTCATCAGGCAAAAGAGGTGGCATCATCATTTCATGAAGTTTTGTTGGTAACTATTGAGTGGAACAACAAATCATATAGGAACACGGTGACAACAACAATAGCATAATTATTGGAGGTGCAAAAAGGCAATAGTGAATGCTTCTCAAGCATAGTAGCCAAAGATAGGCATGTGCTATGGGCCAAAGTCGAATGGGTTCAATAGTTTGGGTGAGCACGTGGGTTGCACGATAAGGCCGCAAAAATGATGTGTGGGATAATGGAAGTTGTGAGAAAGCACCGCTAGAAAGGCACTTGGTCCAAAGTAGTTGTAAAAGGACCAAAAGCAAGCAAAAATGCAAAGACCAAATGGGCTATCGAAAGCATATTCAAAACCCAACCCGACAATGATCAACACAACTACCAAAATAGAATGCTAGAATGCAAATAACAAATGGAGGATAATCAAAGGAAGGGGGAGGAAAATTCTCCCTCATAGGGTAATATCTACTACTCTGATACTGAACTAATGAGGAAACACCAAAAGATACAAGGAATTGCAAAAATGAAAGATGTTCATTGCCATATGGAAGGGGACTATTTATAGCCCAATACATTGCCTCGGAAGGAACCTTCTAGGAAACAAAGCACTAAATGCTTAAGGAGGAACCTTTCAAAAAATGCTTACATTATAATGGTGGCCACCTACTAACAAATATTAGATATTACATTATTAATGAGCATTATTAATCAAAAGAGGTGACCATAGGAACTCTTAATCCCTATCAATTGGTGCCACTACTAGTGGAATCTTCCTATACTCCACCTGAGTTGTGTCTACTGGGCAACATTGCAAGGTGCCTGCATCTATGTACACTCTCCTTGGTATCCTGTAATTAGTTGGCATGCCCTCTGGTAGCTCCTTCATTCCAATCATATTTGTCACTTTAGCTTGTAACTCCCATGGTTCATTTTCATGGATTTCAGTGAGCTTGTCTTAACGTCCTCTTGGACCCACTGTACTACTTTCTCCATTTCATTGTAAACCATGGATTTCCACTTCCTTAGTTGTCCTACACAACCCATTCTAAACTATAGTCTTGTAGAGTCAAAAACCTGCATCATCTTTTCAAAAAAATCATCCACTTGATCATCAGTTTGGATTCCTTCTTCCTCAGACCATAAAAAATTGGGCACTTCAATAATGAAATGCCTCTTTGGTACTTGGAATGTCTCTTCCTTCTCTTGCTCCATATTTAATTCTGCTCTATTTTCTTTTGATTATACTCCTCTATTCTCTTTTGGTTGTACTCCTCTATTCTCTTCTGGTTGTGCTTCTCTATTCTCTTTCGGTTGATTAGGTTGTACTACAATTTGTTCCTCCAAATTTGGTAAACTTTCTTCTTTGGTTGATCATTCATTACTACCACCTCTCCTGACAAATTTGATTTTTTCTCTTTTCCTAAGATTTGGGTATGATCTCAACCTCCTTGCCCCTTTTTTGGATCTTCGACTCTTGTTTCTCTTAGCACCACTATTTCTTTTAATAGAGCTTGGCTCTCTTTGAGAGCTCAAACTGCTCTATACTTTGCTTGGTTGGTGATGCACAAAAATTCACTTTTTGTGCCCATTCAACGAGTCCTAGCAATTCTTCCTCCACATTTCCCATCACTACTAGTTCTTCTTGAACCTCTTCAACTAGTTGTGCCCTCACTTCTTCCTGTTGCACAATCTCTTCTAGAGGTTGTCATTCTTGTGATATTAACCTCTCCTCATGTCTCCATGTTCAAACAAGACTTAATTGTGGTCCTTTCTCCTCCTTTCTTTCTTCAACTTGCTACTCCTGTGGCAACTGTTCTTGTTGTTCTTCCTCGATGACTCCCACAATCACTTCAGTTTCTTGTTGCAATTCAAGCTCTAACCTTCACTTCTTTCTTTATTGTGGTGCCACCTCCTCCTTCGACTCCTCACTATCATCTTCATCAAAGAGGTCTGCTCTTCAAAGAATATTCTTGGTCCAAACCTTAACTAGAATAGTCTTCATTATTGGCAGTGATTTTACCCATCTCAAAATTATGCGTTCATTCTCAGGTAGCTTCTTTGGAGTCGTTAATCCACACATTTCTATCTTGGCATACGATATTGCATTCAACATGATTCCAATGGTGTGGAATGCCATCAAAAAATTCTTAGTTTATCACCTCAAGAAATTCTTGATTCTATATGATAGGTACGATGCCCAATCATATTGTATACCTTCCACCATGCCTTGCACATACTATGCTAGCCACACAAGCATCTCTAATGATCTAGTTTCACCAAATAGTTTGGACATAACAATATTCATAACACATCATAACTCATCATTCTTATTTGGCTTTGTTTAATCCCATAACTTCCTAAACCTAAAATCTTGTTGACATAGTTAAGTTTAATAGTTGTTATATATGGAATTATCTTGTTTCATTCTTCTACATCTATGGCCTCCTTCCTCATTGCAATTCCCTATTTTGGCAACCTAAACGTCTGCTAGAAATTATTTGCTAAAAACATCACCCTGATGCCTCAATTCCTAATTTTCACAATGCTTATGTTCTCATCTACATTGTAAGTCTCCAGCATCTGCAACAAATAATCCTTAAAGAAGTCCTTTTCAAATACTGGAACTTGTGCAATGCAACTTACTCCTACTTGCATCAATGCAGCTTTTAGCCTATGATCTAGTGGATTCTCTTGCCATCACTTTCGATAAAATTCTCTAGTTGGTTGAGTCCATGTTATGTCTTTCAACGATATCTTTTTCTCCTTTTCTTTCTCAGATTCACTTTGGTGCCCTCTTGAAGACTAGGTTTCACCCTTCATCCTGTAATTGCATCCAAGTCTATTTATGTGTTTTCTTGGTTCTTGCCTTCCACCGAGTCTTATCTCCTCCTCTTGTCCTCAGTGTTCTCTTCTATGCAATGGGCTAGGTGAGCATCTAAGCCTTTGTGCTTCTATTCTTTGTAAGCACTCACCAAAATATATTCTCCCTCTCATACTTCATTTGTCTACCTCCTTTCTTTTTGTTGTATACTGACTATTCAATTAGTCTACCATCATCTGTGTGACTAATCCTTTGCACTTATACACTTCTTATGATTGTATGATGCTCCTTTTAATTATATGATGCTCCTCCCTCGTACGATTGTTCTCATTCTTTGTACAACCTTCTTTCGTACTATGGTATCCTTTTTCTTCTTTCGTACGACAACCTTCCTTCCCTCATACAACAACTTCATAGCAACTTCCATATGACACTTTCTTCCCTCATACGACAATTTCATAGAAACTTTCGTACGAGACTTTCTTCAATTTGCAGGTTTTTTCCCTTTGCAATCTTGTCTTCAACGTTTTTGTACAACAATTTCATCACTGGTCAAATTTCCTCGACGCACTTCATCCATATTGTAGCTTCCTTCTGCCTTCCCCTTACACAATTTTCCAAACCCTCGACTGCAACTCACCTTGAATTACTTTGAACAACAGGTGCCCTTCCTTGTACAATTTTAATACAAAGGTTTCTAGAAAAAATTAGTCATCTTTCCCAAATCCATACGATGTTTCCCCTTATCTATCTTAGTTTGCAAATTTATCTTTCACTGCTCAGGCCCTTGCATTCAATTTCTCTTCTCATGATGATTTTTTGTACAACTATATGGTCTTCCATACACCTATAATTGTTTTCAATAGTTAGGGCACTATCTGATACCCTAACTCTGCTTCCTTTTATCATAGGTTTACTACAATTTCCCTTCTTTGCAGTGTTTTAGCTTCAACAACATCCTTCGGTGGTCTTCTCTCCTCTGCAACATCCTCCTCTTCTCTATTCAACTGCTTTCTTGCAACCCCTTCCGCCATATTTATAAATTTTGACTTGGGTTGGAAGCCATTATAATAGTTGAGAAAATCAGAATTGGGAGTGGAACGGCAGTTTTAAAAATTGGCAAAAAATCGAAATCGGTAAAAAATGGGCAAAGAATCGGCAAAAAAAAACCGAAGAAAATGATTTTTTTTTATTTTTTCATGCATATTACAATGAATTAACATTATGCAAATCAAATATTGCAATAAAAGCAATAATTCATGTCAAGACATCATACAAGGCTCAAGCTTTAAGTACACATGAAAGTGACAAAACACATCTTGTATTGCTTATGATATGAAAAGGTACAAAGTTACAAGTAACAACAAGGAAAAAAGTTTATTTTTTATATGCTTGCACATGGAAACAAGTAACAACAAAGTTACAATCACTTGAAAAAAAAAAAAAAAACCTAAACCCTAAACCAAAAGGCTAGGGTTTAGGGTTTAAAATTGAAACATTGACAGTTGAAAAATGGGCTTGCATACATAGTTATGAGGCAGCAATATTTACTTAAAAAGAGGAGGAAAAAAAACCCAAAACCCTACGGCCTAGACTAGGGTTTAGGGTTTAAACTTCAAGTTCAAAGTTCAAAGTTTCAAATTCAAACACTAACAACTGAAAAATGGGCTTGCATACATAGTTACCGGGCAACAATATTTACTTAATTACTTAAAAAAACAAAACCCTAGGGTTTAGGGTTTAAAGCTGAAAATTGCTTGCATACATAGTTATCACGTAGCAATATTTACTTAAAAAGAGGAGGGAAAAAAACCGAAACCCTAAACTAGGGTTTCAGATTTAGGGTTTAAACTTTAAACTTCGAAGTTCAAACATTAACAGCTGAAAAATGGGCTTGCATAAAAAAACCCTAAATCGGTCACTGCCTAAAAAAAAAGAAAAAAATATTTTATTAAAAAAAATTACAGATTTTTACCGATTTTTTGAAAAAATCGACAATGAATTGTCGGACTCGCGATAATTTGCCGATCGAATTGACCAACGAAAAATCGACAAAAAAATCAGGAGTCTGCCGATTTTTTGCCAATTCTCTCAACTAGGGTATCCACATACATATGGCCCTTGCAATTCCAATTCTTAGTAATATGGATCTCTTGACTCACTTGATTTCTCATTTTCTTGATGTAAACATGTTGTGACTGTTTCCACAATAGAGGCTTCAACTTTGGACAATCCTTCCAATAAGCTGATTTTAACATTGAAATATCTTTTTAATGCATTTTAACCAAAGATTTCATGATATGGCAGTATTCTAGGAAAACCTTAATTTGATAAATTTCAGTGTAACCCCGCATAAATCGGCTCCAAACCTACCAAGAGAAATAGCAGATCATATGGAGATGATCTGCATTTACTAAATTTTCCTTTCAAACGGGCTGTGAAGACCATAGCAGCTCAAAATTTCCTGGTTGATGATCCTTTTTTTATGATTGGCCAGTCAAAAAAAGGCCTTAGCCTTTGGCCAGTTTCCTGTAGTCCAAATCCTATTAAAAGATTTATCAATACTCCAACCATGAAGGCTTGAGAAGCCTTCATTCCTCAAACATTCCTAGCCTAGACCTTCTTATGATTTTCCAGTCAAAAAGGCCTTAGCCTTTGGCCAGCCTCCTCTAATCCAGATACAATATGAAGCTTTATGAATATACTCCACCCATGAAGATTTTAGAAATTGGATATATCTCTCCTTCGCTGAGTGATTACCACTATTAGCTATCATCCACCTTAGACTGTCTTCCCCTTTTCTCATTAATATACTAAAACTATTCAGCATGAGCTTAAGCCTTTTTGTTTCCTCTCTACTGATGCCACTCTGTATAACTTCCACACTTTAACAAATTATAGCCAATATCTAAAATGAGTTAATAATTATAAAGCATGTGTTTAATAAAAGGAACAAGTAAACAAGATGTAACATACCAGGAACCCCTCTCTAGCATTCGGTTTAGTTAGGATACATATGGCACATTGCATTCAACAACCGTACCTACAATCTTCTGTCCTATATGTACCTAAAAGATTGGCCCATTGTGCGTTCACATAATTCTTTTATCAAGTACCTTTAAATAAGTGAAACATGTGTATGTTCAAAACCATGTATTACAAATATGATCAAGAAGACATCTCGACATTTCTAGTTCCGTGTACCATTGTGCGTATGCTATATTAGTTAATTATGTATATGTTAAATGTGATGTGTCTCTATTAGACCTTTCATTGTAAGATTAAATAGCTGAATTTTGGTGCTGCTGTTGTTTCATCCATCTCATCTATGTGAAGTTGAATATTTAGTACAGTCATCATCATAGGTGAAGTTGAAATTTTTATGCAGTCATTATCCTGGAATCATTACCCTATCTTGAGAGCTGACGGCAAAAATGAAAAAGATAAAAGAGGGAAAAAGGCTTTACAGAAAATTCGAGATTGTGAAGAAGGTAGCTATAAGTATTGCTGTCCACTAACTAGAAATCAGTCAGCACCACTGATGGGAGAGTTTTTGTAGAGGCAAGTGCATTGCAATTCTACCAGAAAAGCTGAAAAAGGGGGTCAACAAATAGGCAGAAAGGAGGTATGTATATCTGAACAAAATATGCAGTGGTTAGCAGTGATCATGTGATTCAAAAAACAATATGTTATTTGCAATTGTATGACGAGCCATTAAAGTTCAGCAACGGAAAATAAAATTACTCTATAAAAAGAGCAGGTAATACGACAACAAAGAAATTTGGGATATCCAAGGACATTAGCAAACCCACTAACAAAAGACTTAACAAATTGATGTTTGTTGTACCTTTTACCATCTTTATTTTGTTTGGTGAATCACATATTAACATCGTAAATTTATAATTTTTTTGTTGTTTCACTGTTTGTTTACTAACAATGTTGAAGTTTATAGCACTCATCATCCTTGTATAGCTTGTAGATATTGTGAAACCCATTGTATAATTTTCCATGATCACATTGAAAAAGGATGCCGAGGTGCAAATTTGAGCAGTCAAAAGAAGTAACGTCACAAGTTTCAGTACCCTAGAAGTTACCAATATCAAACATCACAAGTTTCGGTATCCTAGAAGTTACCAATATCAAGTTCAATCATGACTCTGTGTGTGACCAATACAGGATTCCCACAATTCCCGAGTCGTCCAAACTGATATGGCTTTGGATGTGTGATTGAAGATGATATACCACCCACATAGAAAACAAGTTTGTCTGGCCACCATTATCAATCATCAATGAAGACAAATTGGGCTTAGGTTGATCTTTTTGTCTGAAAAAGGCTTGACTTGTGGAAGAAGGGTTCCTAACTGCAAATTTTGGATCTGAATCTGAATCTAAGGTGTCCTATGCTGTTCAGTGAAGAGAATCATGGCCTTCTAGCTTCAAGTTCTGAACAATAGTTAGTGTCATGGAATATTTCTTGTCAAACTTGGTGGTAGATGCTACCCAAAATTAAATAAAATTCCTTTCCGAACAGAGAATTTCGCCTGAGCTTAAGCTCAAGTTTGGAATCAATTTCATAAGCATGCCCCAAGGATTTAAAAACACAAAATTCTATCTCCTTTCTAATAGAAGAAAATTACTCTCAAATAAATTTAATGCAAAGAACTTTTTAGGACATGATTGGTATACTTATACTCCATGGCTTGGTAGTTAATGGAGGTGAACAAGTGGAGCAAGTAGGGCATCCTCCAAACCTTGATGGTAGAAGCATTTGTCTAACACACTTCTTTGAAGTCTTCTTATCTATTTATGAACAGCTGGTCAGATGTGGCTAGCATCTGAGGATGAATATGTCATCAGTTTAAGGCATTTTCTTCTATCTGGAATTCAGCAGCAAAGCTTTTAATTATTTTTTTCATATTTATTTATTGATTGATTTATCTTAGCGTATCCTGTCATATTTGGAATTTTAAAGGAATATGCTTCAAGCCTTCAAGGCTTCATACAACAGAGTCCAGTCTCTGGCCATTGAAGAATGCATCAAATATTTCAATAGAAATTTTTGTTTCCTGCTAAAAAAGGGGCTAATTGACTCAAATAGCAGCAAGCATTTGTTGTTTGTTTTGTTAATGTTGTACTGCTATTGATATTTTGTTATTATATCTGTAAACACCTTTACCCCTATGGACTTCAGCAACCCACACTTTTGTAAAAGCTATGCATAGCCCCTCTGATTTCACCAAGACAAGATTCGGTACAAGAAAAAGGTGGAATAATAATATTGTCACTGCCATTGATAAACATTAAAGGCATGATATTAAAGAGGCAAAGATTCCATGTGAAGTAATATCTTTGTAAACTCTTAAATTTGCTTCTAAGTCAATACAACAGGGTCCAATCTCTGGCCATTGAAGAAAGCATCAAATCTTTCAATAGAAATTTTTGTTTCCTGCTAAAAAAGGGGCTAATTGACTCAAATAGCAGCAAGCATTTGTTGTTTGTTTTGTTAATGTCGTACTGCTATTGATATTTTATTAGTATATCTGTAAACACCTT
Source organism: Wollemia nobilis (assembly GCA_028583015.1). Classification (NCBI taxonomy): domain Eukaryota; kingdom Viridiplantae; phylum Streptophyta; class Pinopsida; order Araucariales; family Araucariaceae; genus Wollemia; species Wollemia nobilis. The sequence goes on along the minus strand of JAQPPZ010000853.1, from coordinate 1,803,878 downwards.
TACCCATATGGACTTCAACAACCCACACTTTTGTAAAAGCTATGCATAGCCCCTCTAATTTCACCAAGACAGGATTCGGTACAAGAAAAAGGTGGAATAATAATATTGTCACTGTCATTGATAAACATTAAAGGCATGATATTAAAGAGGCAAAGATTCCATGTGAAGTAATAACTTTGTAAACTTTTAAATTTGCTTCTCACCCTCTAGAAAGGGAATATAAGTCAATATTATAATAGATAAACTTTGTATTCAATCCATGTCCACCTATACAGTTTAGGGGTTAGAAAACATAAATACTAGCGTTTATCAAAAAGGCCAAATAGCAAAAATATCCATTTGAACAAAAACAACGGAAAACAACTGCCCTGTTATCAGTGAACAGGTAGCATTGGAGAAAATAATAAAATAATGAAAAAAATCCAATTAGATGATTGTTTATGCTCGGACATGTATAGTAGTTGTTTAAATCTTGTGCTTAGACAGCTACATTTCAGAGTTCATATTCATAAACCTACCATCCTTGGTATCACAATTGATGACTGCTAGGGCCAGAGAAGGTAAGAGATTGCAAAGGAAATTGTTCCCAAACAAGATTCTCTGATCTAATCCTATATTTATTTGAGATAACTTAAGATGCATTCTCTGCTGCTCACCCCAACCCCACCCCCGCCAACCCACCAAAACCCAAAAAATAAAAATAATAAATGAAAATAAGATATAGATAGATAGATTGATTAAATGTTCTAATGTGTTAGCATGTTACACAGATGAGAGACTAAAAGGCATACGTTGTTGCAGACTGATGAATAAATTTGTTAAGCTGCTGAAATGTTGTTCCCGTAATTATACTTCCAAGAAAGACATTCACCAGAATGAAGTAATAATACTTTCTTGATGAACTTCTCTCAAGTGCTGACAATGACACATGACCTTCGATTTTAGACATGATCATCAATATTGTTGGAAGGAAAATGAGGAAAAGCTTCAAGGCCAGTCCTGGAAGAAAGCCCTGAAGGAATGACTTTATGATTTTCCTGCCAAAATGTTATGACACTTGTTTCAGTAATCACTAGAGTGCAAGAAAAATCTGGAAAAAATAAATGTATGTTGACACAAAATCAAATATCTCAAACAGTAAAGAGAAAAGTTAAACAATTACTATAAACCTACAAGAACAACAAAATCTAGAAATTATATTATTCATTACAGTTTTTCTTCAATATGGTTTTGAAAGAGAAACACTTTTTACACATTGCCATTTTGCAAAGTATACTATTTCTCTCTGAATTATCATTAAGACCAAGTCTGCTGCACCAGATTGGTAATAAATCCCCCTTGTCACCAGACAACAGCTGAACGGACTATGTTTGCATTTTAAAATTTGCTTGTGTCAAGGATAAGCACAAAATAAAATACACGTTTCATTTCTCTTCTTCAAACGAATAAACATTCGAAAACAAATAAAATATTGCAGACACATTTTTCTTTAATCACATTTGCAAGATAATATAAGTCTCATTGATACCAACATGAAAGAGAGGAAATACCTGTCCAATTTTTATCTATTTAACAATCTAAGATATTCATTTAATCTAGACATTTAACATTCATAAAATGCTTTGTACTTAAGCTTTTGAATCATTAAAAAAAAATGTTAGGCCCTAACTCCCCCGACCATCAATAGCATTAAAACTGCATTAACCAAATTCACATTCTTAACCCAACAGGATCCCTTTAAGCCCCAAAATTTCGATAATCAGAAATACAACTACAAAGACATGCATAGCACCGTAAAGAAGAAAACAAAGGACTTTCAAGGAAATGTCAGTTGCAAAATCTGTCCAAGTTATTAAGTTACACATGTCAACTTACGCTTCTATAATTGGCTTCAGGAAAGGAACAACCTTCTCTATCCCTTCAATGTTAGCCAAGGACTGGACAAATGCAATCGGAATCATGAAGAAAAATACAAGGAAGAAAACTGCAGCAGCTATAACCAATCTTTGAATAGTTAGTTCAACAAATGGAATTGCTAAATTGTGCCAGTACACGTCTCGAGGTTCTGGGGCCCACTCAATTAGCCATAATGTTGGATTTTTGCACTGCTGTGTCTGTGCACATACTGCTGCTCCCCAGCGTGAATTGAATGAAACAAATGCCACAGGCATAATAGATTTAGGGTCTTTCAGCACTCTTTCTCTTTCTGCTGCTGCCTACATGGTCATTCAACAAAAATATCAAAATAAAACTTATCCATGGTCATAATAAATAGAGATAAGTATATGTGATTTCATCTACCAAATACGAGGCATGAAAAATAAAACTTATCCATGTCTTTATGCTGGGAAAAAGAATCCAGATTGCAGATTATTTCTGGTTTGCAGAACTATCCAAAAAAATTCAGGTGGCTTTACACTAGTGCGAACCTTGGTCTTAAAACAGTACCTGACAAGCGTGTTCTTCATTTCTACAAAGCAATGTAAATCATAATCAAAATGCAGGTGTACAAGCGAGGAAACTTCACTATGGTTCAAAATACCAAATGCAGCAGCTGGTAAGGCTAGAGATCCAAATCACCCCCTGTATTTTAGTAATTACAAGCATCTCTCTAGCAACCAATATGGAGTTGAACACCAAAGGGAAAACCACTAATACCCCAACTAGTGTCCAAAGCTTGGAACATGATAAACATCACTGAAAACACCAATCCCAACTTCTGCATAGGAGGGTCATTGGCTGCAAATGGCATCATTTTAGCCTGGGGACGTGGGTGTTAAGCCACCATTCTGCCGAATATATCCAATTCAAACACTGTTTAACTTGTTGCAATGCAGAGGGGATCGCCCTCCAAACAGTTTGTCAATTTGTTTCAGGATGGTGTACAGAACTCATTGCAGGAGATATCCACGTTTAGGCACATAATTCTTTCTAAAGAGTCATTAGGAACAAGGATAGTGATCAAATAATGAATCTTCAAAAGACCATGTAATTGACACACATTGTTGACATAAACTTTTGTTATTTCTTATGTTGCAAATATTTGCTTCATACCAATAAAATAAGCACTTTTTGGGAGGTGATCTACAACTACAAAAATTCGGTCCTTGCCTTTTTAAATAGAGGATCCATCTATAAAACTCATCCATGGCAATTAACATAGTGCTATGAATCAGTTCCCTTCAGTGTAAGGAAAAAATTATCAGAAGACCTAGATAGCAAGCATGATAACAGTGGAAGTTGTGCAGAAGCCATAACTTCATTAAACAACATCAAAATAGACTGAAGAATACATGGGGGGCTTGCTCATCTCCTAAAAAGGGTAAAAAGGATAAAGTAGTTTTTAACGTCCAGGAGGCTGAGGCCATAGGCCATATGAGACAACCCTCATGGAGAAAGATGTTTTTCCAACCATACTTTGGTTACCAAAGCATAGTGTACAACCCTAGTCCCCGCAGGATTAGAACCTTAGACCTAGTACATCTACCTTAATGAATTTCATATAAAATTCTATTGTTCGACCCTCAAACATGCAGTGGAAGAGTACAAACCAGCAGACTGTATTTGTCCAGACTGGTCATACAAGACTGAAATCATGTTATGCAAAAAGGAGACAAGATAATACAAAGAATTATATACATTCCAATTTTTAAGTTAAAATTCATTTGACCCATCATTAATGAAAAACAGCCTACTCTATTTTTGCTATAGCTTAGTTAGGTCAACATGAGATGAAATTTGAATTAGAGCATCTTAACACATGTTTCCATTAACCACAAAAAAATTGTTGAAATTCTATCAAAAAAATGTAAAGCTATTAATTTTTTTTTTGGGTGGGACTTATCTTCCTAGAAACAAAAAAACCTTGAAAAATAAAGTGTTGAAAAGCCAACCAAGGTGATGGAAGCATTATGGACATTGGAGAATGCAGGGAAAAATGGGGGGCAGTGAAGAGAGTTGTAGAAGATGCAGATTCACAATGTTATACACTCCACGAAAGGCAAAACATCTATTTTCCACTAATAATCTTGGGGAAAATTTGGTAATAAAGTAGGCTGTTTTTTGGCTGGAATTTAGTTTCCAAAGAGGGTTTTTCCCAGGCAAATAATGGTGTCCCATGAGTGTTTACTTGCTGGTCTGCATTTTTCATTGGAATTCATCAGCCTGCTTTCATGAAGTAGCATATTCCTTGCATTCTTAATTGTTTTCTTTCAGCTATAAAGCAAATTTCTCATGTTTTAAGCAATTCCTACAAATATGCATATGTATTTCAGCAACTAGACATGGGGACATATATGATGAGTTGTGTAAGCTAAATTGATTCATTTCCTTTGTAAGACTTTCTCGTTACAAAAGCATTTCTGTATTTCGCATCCATTCTCAAGCAGAGGCTTGAAACATTAGCTGCATAGCAACCCAAAGATTCCGTTTGATGATTTGTGCTAACTGTTGCCATGTAATTCACGATCATTTTCATTTACAAACACATTAATGCACTGGCTGTTGGAGCACACAAAGTGAAGAGATGAATTAAAAAATCTTGTAGACCATATTCAGGTCAGCTTGATGAGTGTTCTTGGGCATCCTAATCATTAGATATCAGAGCCAAAAGTTTCTTGTAAACTGTGTGGAGTTTTGCTAACACATAAGATTTTTGTTTATAAGTCCAAGGCTCCAAGACTTAGTGGAGAAGAGTCAGCAGTACCTCAAAAAGAAGAACCAAGATTTGAAACATAAAATCCAAACCCAATAAGACTTCCCTGCTTCTGTAATGGATAGACTGACTTCTTTGTACAGCTTCATAATTCCATTCATAAAGAAATGGTGTGAGTGAAAAAAATGATGCATACAAGAAATGGAAAGATTGAAAAAAAACCTCACATCCAAGAAGGAAACATTGCTCAAGAACCAATTGAATTTAAGTAAATGGAAATGGACCAAGGACACAACAAAAGAAGCTAGCACCATGAAAAAGCAAGCATTATAAGCAACCAAAATCCTGATTTATGCTAAGAAAGTATTATTTGCAAGTTTTGAGCAACATAGAAGAAATGTAGGTTCCAAGCTATTGAGTAAAATCGGCTCTAATGGAAAAGTTTTTTTTGGCAAGAACGGCATAGTAATCATATTGGCGCCTCTACATCCTAATTTTTGGGTTCTTTCATGCCAAATAAGGGAGAAACGGAAACCATCAAGCAAGAAGGCAAGCAAAAATCCCAAGCATGTGCAAAAAAAAAAAAAGGCAGCTATTGCAAGAAGCACAAACTGAAACCTTACAGATTCCATTCTATTATGACCATGATGAAAGCAACGGTCATACGACCTCGTTTTGTTGAGACTTCCATCCATTCATCCATTGTGTAGGAAAGAATCATAAATAAAGCAAGCACGTGTATAGAAAAAAAGCTCTCCAAAAGAAGAACAAATTCGGAGGAAAAACCCATGACATAATTGAGAAGTCATTGATGATGGACCAGGATTGGAGTTTGTATGCACTCCAATCCTACACTGTCAACAATACATGACACCAAACATACTACGGCATAAAACAGTATGCCCAAAAAATCATTGTTAACTACCTATTGAAGAAAATATCAGCTAATCTGGGAGTACAGCAATAACAAGTTTTGGGCATGATCAGGGCATGACATGATGAGCACATTAGCAACAAAGAAGAGCATTGTTTCCACAACGGACCTAAAAGAACTATGGCCATTAAACAAGGACAGATGAATTGTAGAGCTAGACACAACAAAGGAGGCAGAACAAGAGAAGAGGAGTGAAGAAGCAACACCACTTGAAAAGGCAAGGAGGACTTGGTAGGAACTCAATTGAATCCTATTTTAGTGGAGGAATAATTGACCAATGTGTAGCAGGAAGTGATGATAACACAAGAAGAGAATCTACAATAGAGCATACCTGAAAGGGAACCAGTACCAACTACTGGAGAAAGTAGCTAGTCATATTTACCTTCAAAGCAAAAGATGATTACAGAAGGGAAAGCGACTAAGAAGCCAATTGACCTTTTAGGAAAAGGAAAAGAGCCAAAGGTAAATTCTGAAGAAGATGAATTTGATGTAGAAGATGAGGACCTATCTAACCACATAATGATAGAAGTGCCTAATTTTCAAGATCCATCGAAATTAGGGGCATGCATTAATCAACAAGTGGTTGCTTGTTTTACCAAGTTAACCCATGTGATGGATAGAATGAGGCTAGAGTTTGAAGTGGGTTGTGTCATACAGTGGAAACAATGGCAATTGATGGCAAAAGAGGAGCTAGATAAATTGGTACAATAGGTTGGAAAATGCAACTAGTGAGCAAATATTTCCAGCATTTACCAAGAACAACCGTGGGTTCTGCCCACTGAACATCTCAAGACAAGGAATGGAGAAACTTCTTGAGGGGATACCGACACTTTATCTTGAACCAACTCAAGTGTATGTGGTGGGACATAGTACTCATACATCTTCCTAGAGCATGATAGGAAGTAGGTCACAGGTGGAACTGGTACCCGAATTATTCCCAATGTAAAACCAGATCAACTTTGTAGCACATTAGCTATATTGGCTAGCCAAGGGGATCAAGTAAATTCACATGACTAAAAAGACTATGGTCCAACGATTGCAAGGTATGGAAGGACAACTGCAGGTCACAAAGGAAAAACTACGAGAAACGGAATAAAAGTTGGATAATGATGTAATTCAGTTGCAAGAGACTATGGAACAAATTTAGGTAAAACGGAAGGAATTACAAGATCTTCATGCTCAACTCAAAAATAGAAAATAAATTATTATGGAAATGGATGAGAAACTGTTGCAACAACAATCGACAAAGGCACTATTGCTGCAACAAGTAGAGTTATTGGCTCAGAAAAACCAGTGTGAGAATGCCTTGTTGAAGGAGATGGAACAGGCCAAACAAAAGCAAACACTGCTTAGAGAGTTGACTTAGACAAAAACGTGAAGCAGCTCTCAAAATTGAATTGGAACACAAGAAACCAACTTCCTCTACTCTAACACAACAATGAATGAAGGACATCTTTGTCAGATGTGAGGAGGAACTTTTGAAACAATTGCAAGAAATGGAAGATAAGGCCAATGCATATGGTGTAGAATGGGCCAAGTACTACAATTATGCAAAGAGGCTCCAAGATGAACAACAATCGACAAAGGCACTATTGTTGCAACAACAAGCAGAGTTATTGGCTTAGAAAAACCAGTGTGAGAATACCTTGTTGAAGGAGATGGAACAGGCCAAACAAAAGCAGACATTGCTTAGAGAGTTGACTCAGACAACAACGTGAAGCAGCTCTCAAAACTGAATTGGAACACAAAAAACCAACTTCCTCTACTCTAACATAGCAACGAATGAAGGACATCTTTGTCAGATATGAGGAAGAATTTTTGAAACAATTGCAGGAAATGGAAGATAAGGCTAATGCATATGGTGTAGAATGGACCAAGTACTACAATTATGCAAAGAAGCTCCAAGATGAATGAGAAGCCTTCAAACTTCACATTCAGGAATTGGAAGGACTTCAAGCATCAGAGCCAAAGGAGGTCGAATCCCCAACAAAACAATGTAGGAAGTTACTGAGGACATTAACTAATGTAAAGGGGAGGATAGATGTAGACAACAATTCCAAAAAGAAATGAAGTGTTTGATAGAATGTCTATGCATCAAAATATTGTACATTGTTTTTATGTAGGAATGGCATGCAAAATAGTCAAAGTGGTCAAATGTAATGTCATTTAGTAATTAGCAATAATAATTGCAATGTAATTAGATGTATGTAATTAGTCGTCATTTGCAAACGGTTAACTGATTTGTTAATTGCATTGTTAAGGCTGAAGTGAAAAGTTGTTTTGGTAGTTGAGGCCTGGTTGGTTATGGTAATTACTAGAGCTACACTATAGAAATATCCCTTTCATTTTGTAAAAAAATCCATCCAGATACATATCCATTACAAAGGAGAGCAACCACTATAAGGAGGTAATTGCAATCACATGACTAGGATGTAACTGTCCTCATGATAATGCAAGGATACCATTTTGTGCCAACTATATCTCTCTTAATGCTTGTATGTGTTAGAATCGATGTTGTGTTATAGTATTACAGGGAGGAGTGCTCAAATAGAACATAGCAGTTGCAAGGACGACACCATCTAACTATCCAGGGAGTTGATACAAACCTACGAACACAAGCCAGACAACATAGACAAGTTGTCACTCTCTTGTCGACATGCAGCTAACCATCATAACTTGAGCTGACATGGGCTATGCTGGCATGAAGTGTCGACATCCATCTTGTCGTCATGCGTGTACCATCATGTCGTCTTGAGGTGCCAACATCCATCATAGCACATTTGACAATAGTCATTCCATTAGGAACAGTTTCTTCTTGAAGCAATCCATCACAAGTTGATCCATCATCAGGATTTTATCGTCTAAACAACATTATTACAAGGAATATCAAGCCGACATTGACATGCTCCTTAGCATGTATTGCCAATTCCCCTCCCACTAAAACTATCATTTCCTCATCTCGAGAAGTCCTCACCGTTGTCTACAAAGCTATTGGTAGCCTCTCTCTAAGGGAAGGTTCATTAGGTTTTTGACTCCCTCCCTCCCCATTCCATCACTAATTGGGATCAGCTGGCTACTCTCCTCATGGACGGGTGAAGACAACTACCAAAAAGGACTGGAACCAATAGGAGGTGCCAACACCTCGATAACAGCCCACTGCTCCTCACAAAGAGATTACTCTAGTGCAAAACATGAATAAGAAAAAGGTAGATGTCCAATCAGACCCATCGTTGGGAAAACCTAAACCCATTACTCACATCCACTCCGAGTAAGCATTTTAATTTCGATCGAGTGCCTTTACTGCTCAGGAAAAAATGAGCCAACCAACCAATCCAAAAGGAGTGATAAATATCAAAAGTTGATGGTCCAAGGAGCAAAACCTGCACATGTCCAACAATGACATGAGGGACCCAAGTTTCCAAGTGTATGAGCTACCCATGCCAAATCCAGATGCAATATTTCATGAGGCTATGGACCTTCTTTGTGGCCAAGACCGAGGGCCTTGGAAAAAAGCAAGTCATGTATTCAAGAAGATGAACACAAGGAAAAGTAGAAGTTCAAATCACTTTGGTCCAAACATTGCAAATTTTGATGAAGGAACGACACATGATAAATATGGCATAAGATAAGGTGTCAAGTTTTGCATACCATAGTATAAATACTCAACCATTACAAATAAAGCTAGTGTCACCAAGCATCATTCTAACATTGGTGAAACAGGTAGCGGCATGTAAAGAGGAGAAATAGACAAGGACAACCTGCACATGAAAGGTATAGGAGGGTGTGCCAAAGAGTTCATGTGAGAGAAGGCTAAGTAGGCAGCAAATCCACCTCCCAAAAGAAGAAGAAATGATTATTGGATTTGCACAATTTTGCTCAGTTTTATCAATTTTGATTAAAATGTACAAGTAGGTGTAAACGTACAACGTTTGCAAATGTACAACTTGAAATGTCAATGAAATTAGGTAAAATGTACATTTGGGATGAATTTGATAAAAATCAAATTAGACTTACTAAAACCTTGTAATTAATGCAATGTCTCAGGAACCGCTTTGGAACGGCCTGGGCATGCATTATATAGCCCCCCATTCAATTTTTTAGGAGTTCTTGCTTGTTCATGGTAGGAGTTCGATGTTGTTGAATGTATTCATTGTTGAGTTCATTGATGCTATGTCCATGGTTATTGTGATCAGTAATGATGGATGTATTGTACAGGAATATCTATAATGTGAATATATCAACAAAACCTCTTTGATTCCAGGTTTTTGTGAATTCCATTGTGTGTTATTATTGCATGTTGCAAATTAGGTGTTGAATGACTAAATTGCTATGTTAGATTGATGGAATTACAATGGAAATGGCTTCTGATGTTCCTACGACCCTGATGTGAGAGTGAGAAATGATTGCATGATGAATTATGGCTATACAGAGACGTCATATGTCAGTTGTACGATTTTTGGAAACGTTGGTGATGATAATAATTCAATGCTATTGAGTTAGGGTTTGCATGTTGGAAGGGAAGTAACAATTGCAATAGGAAATCATCCCAAAACTTGTCCTGAAGAGATCTGTAGTGTAAATTGCTAAATCAATGAATGATGTATTCAGCAAGGGTTTATGCAAATCATACAACCTAACCCCCAAATCGTACAAATGATAGTTGCCTAATTTGGGAGTAAATTTACATGATAAAACTTGTCATTTATGGTAATTTTGGTGTTTCGGAGAATTCAATTACAAAACTGATTGATTTGGGTTGCAAAACTAATTTCACTTAATTGACTAAGTGGCAAATCGTACGAGTTGCAATGTTGTATGATTTGGATTGTACAATTGTACGATTTGCAATCCGTACAAGCAGTTTTGCAAGATTGACAAGTCGTACAAAGCCAAACCGTACATCCTGTACGATTTGGGTAAGATTGTTCCAAAACCTTGAAAATCATTCCCACACCTTCTAAATCACCTTCCCCCTCAAGGAATATTGCACTCCTGTGCTACACTTGGTGTCATTGCCTTCTCGAACTTTGGCATTTTTGTTACAAACAAGTCACAATTGTTGTAGTCAAAAAGATCCTGCGAAGTGACAAATTGTTAGTACTAAATTGGAGGTGGTTGACAAACACAAGTGTGCAAAGGCGTAGGAGACAAGATCAAAGAGAAGATATTCCAGTTAGAAGGAGCATGAGAATTGCTCAAAGAGTGAACGTGAGCAGTTCTGAACACAATACAAATGAACCAATGATAGAACAAGTATGGACATCTGATGAAGGAGATATTGAGAGGTTGGATACATTGCTGATCAAAATGGAAGAAGAGGAGCAAGAATCACCTAGAGTCAAGGAGAACATTGGCGTAAGTGAAGATGCTAATGAGGAAACTGTGCAAGGTAGAGGTGAGTGGATGGTGACACCTAAGAAAGTGGTAGATAGGTTGCAAAGGAGTGTTGTGGATGAGAGTCAGGCACGAGAGCAACAACGTGCAAGGTCTTAGGAGAAAAGACCAAGGCCACAACCTACACACCAATGAAGGATATCGTGGAGTGAAGATGCACAAGAGATTGATAGAAAATTGTTTGGTGAGTATAAGATACCTCAAATAAACACTTTCAACGAGGACCAGCATAGTGAGTCACCTACAAGGAAGAATCAACCAAGGATTCCAGGAGATACTTTGTCAAGTGAAGAGGAAGGACCACCAGCAATGGCTAACTTGGTCAATCGAGCAGGGAAGTAGAGATGTCCATCCTTTACGGGTGAAGGGAAGGAAGACCCAACAAGACACATCGAGACATGTATAACCATTTGGAAAGCAAATGGTGTGGACCAACCAGATGAATGGTTACGATTATTTCTTGCTACGTTACGAGGACTCACCATAGATTGGTATTTAAAGTGAGAAAATACACCAAATTTTCAAGCCTGGAAAACAATGAAGGATGAATTCATTGAGGAGTTTCGCCCTTTGAAGGATGATGGAGATATTGTAACTGAATTTTGTACCACTAAGCAAAGAGCTGATGAAGATGTAAAGTCATATAATCATCGACTAAAGGAGTTGGTGGACAAGATGCAAATGCCACTAGCAAATGTATTGGTGAAACGATGGTTTGTAGACGGGTTGTTACCCAGATATAAGAAGAATATGAAGGCAATTCCATCTTCCACATATAAAGAAGCTTTGGAGAATGTGAAGAAATTTGAGAGTGAGGCAAAACAAACAGTCGCAGGAATGATATCACTCTCAAAGCATGATGATTTAGATAGTGACGAAGATGATACAATACAATAGACAGTACAATTGTTCCGGAAGGAATTTGATAAGATTCTAAAAGAGGTGAAAGGCAAAGTCAAGCAAGATAGGAAGGATATTTGGTGTACAAAATGTAAGTCTGAAGGCCACACAAACGTGACTTGTCCTTGGAAATGACTATTGTCACATTTGCAATATACTTGGACATGAAGTGGTACAATGTCCATTTAATGCAAAGGTGCATCCATAGGTTCTCTCAATCCAAGAGCAGGAGGAGAAACCAAAACCCCAAGGGAGTGGTCCACAAGCTACCAGTGGCGATTATAGGAATAACCGAAGAGGGGGGAGACAATACCAAGGCAACGGGTAGGGAGGACAAAACCGCTTGCAATATGATTCGGAAGGAAGACCAATCATTCAATGCCACAATTGCCAAGAGTGGGGGCATTTTGTGAAGAACTGTCCTTCACCCCAAAAATGATAAACACAATAGACCAATGCTACACACGTGTAGATGGTGTGGTCCAGGGAACCACAAAGAAACGAATTTTCCAAAGCAAGCGAGTTCTAGTAACTTGCAAAATGTGAACTTTTTGGACATTGAGGTACCTCCAGTTAGAGAGGAAACCGAAGAAGTCCTAGTCGTGACAAGGAATCAGGCTAAGAAAGACAAGTATCCCAAAATTTCCAAAGAAAAGAAGCGATGGCAAGTGGCGAAAAGGGTACTTGAGGAAGAAGCACAAAAAGCAAAGAAGTTGAGACTAACAGAAGAAAAAGAGTTGAAGAAGCCATGCGCATCAGAAGACAAGGTAGTTGTGCAAAATCTAGCAACACAAGTCCTAAATACAATTATCGAGATTAAGGTGGCTAATTTGTTAGAAGCCATCCCATCGTTACATAAAGCGATGGTGGAAGACATACAACCTCATAAGGTGATGGAAAGTCCAGAGCCAATCAATCAAGGAAACATAACAAAAGGACTATTTTATGGATCCAACCATATTGATGATTGATGTTGGGAAGAAACCCGCATTAGTCCATATGGAGATCTTGGGGCACAAGTTGACACAAATCATTGTGGATGGAGGATCCAATGTTAATGTGTTACTCAAGAAGACTTGGCAAGAGATTGGTGCTCCGTCATTATGGGCACCTAGCTTCCAATTGTAAGGTGCTGACCAGTACGGTATCGAGACAAAGGGTGTCTTGACAGCACAACAAGTTATAATAGTTGACCAAGGATTCCTCTTGGATTTTGTTGTGATTACCATACAAAAACCGGCATATGATGCTTTGTTAGTAAGAGGATGGCTACGAATAGCCAAATGACCTTCAAGAAAGAACAACACAAATACATGATCAACTTGAATAACCAGAGGATTAGTGAGGATGTGGCCAAATCTAGCAACACAAGTCCTAAATACAATTATCGAGATTAAGGTGGCTAATTTGTTAGAAGCCATCCCATCGTTACATAAAGCGATGGTGGAAGACATACAACCTCATGAGGTGATGGAAGTCCAGAGCCAATCAATCAAGAAAACATAACAAAAGGACTATTTTATGGATCCAACCATATTGATGATTGATGTTGGGAAGAAACCCGCATTAGTCCATATGGAAATCTTGGGGCACAAGTTGACACAAATCATTGTGGATGATCCAGTGTTAATGTGTTACCCGAGAAGACTTGGCAAGAGATTGGTGCTCCGTCATTATGGGCACCTAGCTTCCAATTGTAAGGTGCTGACCAGTACGGTATCGAGACAAAGGGTGTCTTGACAGCACAACAAGTTATAATAGTTGACCAAGGATTCCTCTTGGATTTTGTTGTGATTACCATACAAAAACCGGCATATGATGCTTTGTTAGTAAGAGGATGGCTACGAATAGCCAAATGACCTTCAAGAAAGAACAACACAAATACATGATCAACTTGAATAACCAGAGGATTAGTGAGGATGTGGCCACGATCGATGAGTCAGGCAGTTCTTCTGATGAAGAGGATTATGAGCCTAATGAAGAAGGGATGTTGTACCTCGATGATTATAGTGAATATGAAGCTCGATCTGATAGCGGACTTCTTCATTGGCAAATGGAGGAGTACGAGGTTTTTCAATCCACTTGCCTCTATATTTATACAGAGGAGACCACAAAAAAACAAAATGAGATGGAAGTCAGCTCCAAACTGAAGAAAGTAGAAGAGGAAAAATGGACATTTCCTAAATGTTTTGCAAAATATACTATGGGAGATGCTGAAATCGATGCAAGACCAACGCATCCAATGAATGTGGAAAAGGCGATAACAGAGCCTAGGAACATTAAGTACAAAGGACCTCAGATAGTGGATGTAAATCTAGGAACAGAGGAAGAACCTAGAATAATCCATTGTGGTGATGATTGGGACCTAGTATTGAAAGCGGTAGCTTTCAAGATATTCTTGAAGTACAAGGATGTCTTTGCTTGGACGTATAAGGACCTGAAAGGTATACCACCAGAATTATGTGTCCACAAGATCACGCTAATGCTTGGGGCACAACCAATGAGAAGACCTTATAGGATGAACCCCAAGTATGTTGCACTGGTGAATGCAAAAATAGAAAAATGCTAGATGCAGGAATCATTTTCAAAGTCACTACTAGTGACTGGGTTTCCCCTATTGTGGTCACCCTAAAGAAAGAAGTGGATAAGATACAAATATGCTTATTTTCAGGAGTTTGAACGTAGTGACGATCAAAGATCCCTTCCCGATTTCTTTCACAAACTATTCTAGAAGAGGTCGCAGGACATGAAATTTATTCATTCCTGGATGGGACAGGGATTCCAGATGAATTCTCTGATGCATAGTTATTTGCAATTAACATTGTTCCATCTTGGTACAAGTTGATTGGTCAACACTTATCCACAGGTGAGTTGCCACAAGAACTAACAGCAATAGAAAACAAGGTAATCATGAAGTCAACACCTTTTCAGTTAGTGGGATTGCTGTACAAAATGGGTGTTGATGAAATCTTACGAAGATGTGTGATGGACGAGGAAGTTAAAGTGACGTTGAAAGAAGCTCATAAAGGTTTGGCAGGAGGACACATGGGGCCAGATGCCACTGCTCAGAAAGTACTATTAGAAATATTATGGTGGTCCATGTTGTACAATGATGGAAAAGAATATGTACCAGCATGTGATACTTACCAAAGAGTAGGGAAACCAGTACGACAAAACTTTATGTCTTTGCATCCATCGCAATCCCAATAGTTATTTGAACAATGGGGGTTGAACTTTGTTGGACCATTAAAAACTACTCGTAATAAAAAATGTCGATACATCATGGTAGCTATTGAATACCTAACAAAATGGGTTGAAGCAAGAGCGCTACCAGATAACACGACAAAGAGTACAACTCGATTCTTGTATGAAGAAGTGATTACAAGATTCGGTATTCCACTACAAATAACAAGTGATTAAGAAGGACACTTTCTGAAAAAGATTATCAAAAAGCTGACAACTGATTTCAGGATTTTGCATTCTTTGTCAAGTCCATATTACCCTAAAGCTAATGGGCGGGCGGAGGCAACTAACAAATTCCTAGTGTCAAACTTGTATAAAACCCGTGGGATAGGTGAAAATTGGGAGGAAAGGCTACCATCTGTTATTTGGGTATACCGAACCACCTTTAAACCAACAACAGACCATACACCATTTCAGTTAATGTATGGTCAGGATGCAGTAGTGCTAGTGGAGTTCTTGGTACCAAGTTTGCGGGTAGTTGTGTAGCATCACTTAGGTGACCAAGAAAGTCTAGAGGAAATACTGATGGCACTAATCAAGTTGGATGAAGGAAGAGTCATAGCACAGTGGGCGATCGAAGTGGTCTAGAAGAGAAGGAAGCTATGGCATGATAAGCACCTTCAAAAATTAGAACTTAAACAAGGTGATTTAGTTCTAAAATTTAATGGGAAACGAGAAATCAAGCCAAGGAAGTTAAAGACTTTGTGGCTTGGTCCCTTTTGAGTTGTGGAAGTGATGGATAATGGTGCAATCAAACTGCAAAATTTGAATGGAACCAAGGTGCCCGACCCTGTGAATGGCTCGAAGTTGAAGCCTTATAAACTGTAGTGTCTGTTTATTTTCTCAAAGGAAATTGAAAGAATACGAAGGGAGGAAGCTCAGTCTGACGAATCACAGAGAAGAACTCAAGGTCCAATACGGAAGGACCCTAACATGGGACTTGCATGCCTATTTGCAGAAAGGGAGGAAACAAGGCCAATCATTGAACAACAAGAATTGGTGCCTTGACCCAGTGAGAGAAGGATGCGAGTACATGTAAGGTTTGCAGATGGGACTGAACGGATTGAAGAAGAGGACGAAGAATGGATTCCTCCAAATGAGAGAGGGAACCAAGAAGTAGTACTGTTAGCAACCCAATTAGAGCATAGAATTGTGTACCCATAGTTGGAGTGTAGAGAACTACCTCTATAAACAAAAGGTTGGCGAAGGCTACGACTAACGATACGGTACAAAGACAAGATAAATACCTTTGATGTGGAGTTTCAGGGAGGAACGGAAATGAAACTGCAAATGAAGAGTTCATCAGACTTACTCTGTTAGCTCAGATAGGATTATTGCAGCAAAGTATGCGGTATCAGATCCAATAATTGCAAGAGGAGTATGAAACATTGGAAGGTCATACTGCATGAATCTGCCAACAAACTATCCAAGATTTGGATGAGACGATGCAAAGGTTAGATGAGCAAAGGATAGCCAGGTTACAAGAATTAGAAGTCAGAGGAGATGAACATGAGGCGACACCGCAAGTAAGTGGTACATACCATGAGGGTGCAAGCACCAGTGAGGGAAGCGGACCGCAGATAGCACCACATGGTATGATGAATGACCCGCCAATAACAACAAAAGATGCAGAGATAGTTTGACGAGAAATCAAAGAAGATATTACATCACTTGAACCACACGGTAATGTACACGAGGATTCAAGTGAATCCAGTGACAGAGGTATGCCTTGATTAGTAAGAGACGATAGTCCAGATAGTAGTGGTGATGACTTCTTAGGGCGACCTTAGGAACTTCATGCTCGTCTTGACCCTAAGACCTATGCAATAGCCTATTGACAGTTGAGACAACAAAGAAGGGAAGTGTGGAGACTTCAAAGGATAATGAATTTGCCAGAAAATTGGTCAAAACAAAGGGAAGGACATATCAGGAAACCCTAGCAACCTTGTCTCCACAACGACGCTTTGAGGAAAGACTATGGACACGTTGGTTATCACATGCAAATCGTCGAATACGAGCACTGCGGTAGTTGTCACCTAGAGCACAAGGAAATGAAGGCCACTTGGCCAACATAGAATTGGTGGATATAATTCCTGGTACTTGAGAAAGGGGAGGAATGAACCAACAAGGACCCCCAAGGCAGCTGCGAGGTCGTGGAGTAGTCCACTAAATTTTAGGAGTATTGAGGATGTCTCACCTAGAGGAGGTAGAGGACGAGGGAGGATCCAACCCCCTACTCCTAGATGGTCGAGAGATACACCATTGGCATGTTTGAATTAGACTAGGAATCTGCAAGGTATCCCCTGGTTGAGAGGGTATGCATCAAACCTTATAGGAAGATACCCACTTGGACGACCACCATTGATCTGACAAGGACCGAGAAGAATTGAAGCTAGAAGAGGATTGCTTCAGGGAAGAGAAGTCCCATTAAATGTTCGAAGAGGTCCTGTGCAGAGAGGACGAGGTCATGGAAGACATATACAAGGAAGAGGACTTGCTAGCAAGGGAAGAGTGCACTTTGCAGATGAATGAAGTCAAGGACGGCAAAGGATTCATTCACCAAGTTTGGAAGTTGATTTGATCCGAGGAGATCGATGGAGGAGTTGGTCAAATGATAGTAGAGCAGTAAGAGCACCCCTACCTTGTGATCAATCACCTAAATGATGAAATGAAGTGTTGTTAATAGGAAGTCCTGCAGCTTGTAATTGTACAATCCCAAATTCACCAGGACCACTACATCGGCAAGATTCACGACCCAGGCGACCTAACATAGTTTACCCCATTCAAGACCAAGGGCGACAATTTCAGTCACACGGGAGGTGTGGTAATCATCCTTGGAGAGGGAGAGCGTAGAGTTTGTGGAGAGATCAAAGACATTAGCGTGGTGGTAGAGGTAGTGCACCGCTACAATTTCGGAGAGAAGAGATGGAACCACCAAGAGCACCCCTTCGTAGTGAAATTCACCGGGAAGCTACCCCAAAAAAATAGGATGAGTTGCTTAGTGAAGTAGAATAAGAGCAAGTGGATATCAATGATATCACTTTTGGATAGCCGACAATAGATTTTTATCGAAAATGGTGAAAAATAATGAGGACAAGCATTCATTGAAGCTTGCACTGAAGAAGGCCAAAGTGAGCACCATCACACAAATCCCACCACAGGATAAAGTATTATTCTATGAATACTTATTACAAATTGTTCAATCATACAAACCCATTGCTAATTGCACCTTTGTGAGTGGGTAATCGACACATTAAGGTGGAGTTTTTGGTGGAGGCATTCCGAAGAACATTCGAATTGCCCAAGGAAGGAATTTTGGTTGTGACGAAGATGGTGGACCCGATTGAGGCTCATATGTTAATTACAACACTTACAACTGTGAAGTCACCTATTGCAACTAAGATTTCTAGTTCTGGAAGTCACGAAATCAAGCAAAGTCAGTTGAAGAATGATGAATTGGCATGTGTAATGAATATTGTCATGGCTCGCTTGTCAGGAGAATCATGGGCTTCTGAGATACCGATATGGATGGCCCAGTATGTGGAAGGTATCTCCAAGGGGGTGAAGTATGATTGGGGAACCTATTTGGAGCAACGAATTTAGAAGTTATTGACAACAAGGAGAAAGAACTTTGCCATGACATTTCATGCCATTGCTCTTTTGTTAGATGCAATATCCTAAATGGGTATTTCTTTTCCTAGTATGACACAACCTAGGGAATTGTCGCCAGATCAAACCTACCATACTATGATGGGCAAAGACTATGCCTTTACCAAAAATGACTCCAGAGAAATCTAAGTTGAAGAAAGGTACAAAGCAGATAATGCCTCCAATGTAGAAAGAGGTCGAGATTGCATCTAATGAGGATGTTCATCCTAGGAGGAAAAGACGAAGACAGTTGAAACCTGCCTTGGAACAGCAGGCACGGGACCAACAACTGTAGGAGCAGCCACTGTCTTGTGAAGAGGAGGAGATAGTCGAATGACAATCCAATCCTGTAAATATTCGAACACATAGGCAACGAGAGAAACAAATGAATGTGAAGAATCTCGTGCAGCAAGAGCAACCCGAGCATGTGCCTAATAATCCATAGGAAGGGCACTCAGACTTGGAAGGGTTAAATTTGCTAAATTTTAATATACCTGGTATGGAAGAAGTGGGAGGAATAATGGGATCTCCGACATTGCTTCAGACCACGAATTTTGATTTGTTGGGTTCATCCAAATATTTGGCAAGAAGAACAACGATACCACCAACTTCGAAAGCAAAAGCAGTGGTGGAAGTCCCATTTGATGAATCCAAGGAAAAGAAGTCTTAGATAAGATTTGTGATGTGAGGAGACAACAGTCAATAAGAGCAGGCAAGCACGCAACCATCACTATAAGAGTTTGATCCAAATATGACAGTTGCAGCACTAAGGGGAGTGCAATCGAGTCCACAAGATGAAGGGTTGACGAAAATGCAACAAGAGGACTTACCTAACCCACAAGAGGAAGTCCAAGCAACGGTAATAGAGCAACAACCTCTATAGGAGATCATCAATGTTGAACAGATCAGATCACCTAAAGAAGAAACGACGAACAAGACAATAGCACACATTCCACTACAATAAGGGAGAGTAGCAAGTGCGATCAAAGAAGTTGAAATTCAAATCCACAGGAAGAGGATGAGGAAGAGCAAAAGAGGAAGTCCAAGCAACGGTAATAGAGCAATCTCTATAGGAGATCATCAATGTTGAAGAGATCAGATCACCTGAAGAAGAAGCAACGAACAAGACAATAGCACACATTCCGCTACAAGAAGGGAGAGTAGCAAGTGCGATCAAAGAAGTTGAAGGAAGTTTCTTGTTTGAAGTGCCTCAGTTCGGTACTCTGGGAAATGATGGAGATGACACAGATGGATAGGTGGACCACTTTTTCCAACAAGCTAGTGAAATGTTCACCAGCGCTAGGTTGCAATTTTGTATTGGCGATGTTGGACAGTTGAAACAATGGAAGGAGCAAACCTTCAATGAATTGGAGAAGATTGTGAAGTGGGTCTGTAATGATGATCATACGAGACATATAACACAGATACATGGACAACACCCATGGTTGTTACCCAAGGGAGAGGTAACTATTATGTTAGGAACAGATGATTTATCGGAGGGAGTGAAGACAAATTATCGTGAGTATCCATGTGTGTACTTGGATAGGGCAACATGTTAGACTTATCCGTTGAATACACCAAATACAGAATTTCGAAGAGTACCTTCGGAATTGGCCTTCACCCTAAGGAAATTGAATTTCCTGATACATTGGATCGAGTGGCTTAGCTTGGGTCTTGAACAGATTTTCCAAGCCAAGAAAATGCAAAAGGAAGAAGTTGAGGCTACTCGAAAAGAAATGGTTGCAATGGAAGAAGAACTAGTACGCAGCAAGACCGAGGCTGAGGAAAGATTGAAGAAGGCGAAAGCAGAATCAAATGACATCAAGCAGGCTTATGAATAGAAGCTACACACACATGAGGAAAAGCATCATGTGGTTCACCAAGCAGAAGAGCGAACAAAATAGTTGGAAGATCAACTGGTAGCAAAGAAAGAACAATTGGCCAAACAAGCGGACCAATTGAAGGAGGCTGCAGAGCAACTGCAAGTGAAAGACAACAAGATCGCAAATATGGACACAGATGCCAAGCATTACAATGAGATAATCATGAATCAAAAGGTATAATTACGGGCTAAGGATGAGCACATTTTCGTTTTTGAAGCTGATATTCACCATAATCTACAGGTTATTGTAGAAAAGAACGAGTTAACCATAGCAGCCAGAACGGAAGCAATGTTGATAGAGAAGTTACGCAAGGGAGCATCCGAGCGAGAGAAGGAGCTAGTTGAAATTTTGGCTACTATAGAAGAGAAGGCCAATACATATGGGTTAAAAGCCTTGGAAGTCAGTAACTATGCAGCTCGATTGAAGGATGAGTGTGTTGCTCTTCGTCTTCAACTTGATGAGTACCAACAAGATTCGTCGACCAAGACCACGAATACTGAGTCGGTGAGGAAACCAATTGATTTAAATGGGAGGGCAGGTGTAGGCAACAAATCCACCTCCCAAAAGAAGAAGAAATGATTATTGGATTTGCACAATTTTGCTATTTTGTCAATTTTGATTAAAATGTACAAGTGGTCAAAACATACAAGTAGGTGTAAACATACAAGGTTTGCAAATGTACAACTTGAAATGTCAATGAAATTAGGTGAAATGTACATTTGGGATGAATTTGATAAAAATCAAATTAGACTTAGTAAAACCTTGTAATTAATTTTTTTGAGATAATTCATGATGGCAGTTGTAAGTAATGTGATGTCTCAAGAACCACTTTGGAATGGCCTGGGCATTCATTATATAGCCTCCCATTCAATTTTTTAGATGTTCTTGCTTGTTCATGGTAGGAGTTTGATGTTGTTGAATGTATTCATTGTTGAACTTGATGTCCATTGTTGAGTTCATTGATGTTATGTCCATAGTTATTGTGATCGGTAATGATAGATGTATTCTACAGAAATATCTATAATGTGAATATATCAGCAAAACCTCTTTGATTCCAGGTGGTTGTGAATTTCATTGTGTTATTATTGCATGTTGTAGATTAGGTGTTGAATGACTAAATTGCTATGTTAGATTGATGGAATTACAATGGAAATGGCTTCTGATGTTTCTACGACCCTGATGTGAGAGTGAGAAATGATTGCATGATGAATCATGGCTGTACAGAGATGTCATATGTCAGTTGTACGATTTTTGGAAACATTGGTGATGATAACAATTCAATGATATTGAGTTAGGGTTTACTTGTTGGAAGAGATGTAACTATTGCAATAGAAAATTTTGGTAGGAGTTCTTGCTTGTTCATGGTAGGAGTTTGATGTTGTTGAATGTATTCATTGTTGATGTCCATTGTTGAGGTCATTGATGCTATGTCCATGTTTATTGTGATCGGTAATGATAGATGTATTGTATAGAAATATCTATAATGTGAATATATCAGCAAAACCTCTTTGATTCCAGGTGGTTGTGAATGTCATTGTGTTATTATTGCATGTTGCAGATTAGGTGTTGAATGACTAAATTGTTATGTTAGATTGATGGAATTACAATGGAAATGGCTTCTGATGTTCGTACGACCCTGATGTGAGAGTGAGAAATGATTGCATGATGAATTATGGCTATACAGAGATGTCATATGTCAGTTGTATGATTTTTGGAAACATTGGTGATGATAACAATTCAATGCTATTGAGTTAGGGTTTACATGTTGGAAGAGAAGTAACAATTGCAATAGGAAATCATTCCAAAAATTGTCCCGAAAAACATTTGTCGCAAAAATTGCCAAATCAGTGAATGATGTATTCAGCAAGGGTTTATGCAAATCGTACAACCTAACCCCAGACCATACAAATGATCGTTGCCTAATTTGGGAGTAAACTTGCATGATAAAACTTGCCATTTATGGTAATTTTGGTGTTTCGGAGAAATCGATTACAAAACTGACCAATTTGGATTGCAAAACCAGTTTCACTGAATTGACTAAGTGGCAAATTGTATGAGTTGCAGTGTTGTACGATCCATTGTATGATTTGCAATCCGTACAAGCAATTTTTCAAGATTGACAAGTTGTACAAAGCCAAACCGTACATCTTGTACAATTTGGGCAAGATTGTTCCAAAACCTTGAAAATCATTCCCACACCTTCTAAATCACCTCCCCCTCCAAGAATACTGCACCCCTGTGCTACACGCTACATGGATCACAAAAGATGGACATCAACAAAATAACTAAGAACACATGAAATCTTGCCATCGTTGATTCACTTATAGCAAAAGAACACCACACAAACTGGAGCAGAAAATGATAAATGACTTACCCAATTTGGGTGAGCCTATAAAAGGATGACCTTCTCTAGGCATCCCATTTGCTTTTTGATAAAGTGACCTTCCTAGCATTCGATGTTGTTGAAAGTATTCATTTTTGATGTCCATTGTTGAGTTCATTGATGCTATGTCCATGGTTATTGTGATCGGTAATGATAGATGTATTGTATAGAAATATCTATAATGTGAATATATCAGCAAAACCTCTTTGATTCCAGGTGGTTGTGAATTTCATTGTGTTATTATTGCATGTTGCATATTAGGTGTTGAATGACTAAATTGCTATGTTAGATTGATGGAATTACAATGGAAATGGCTTCTGATGTTTCTACGACCCTGATGTAAGAGTGAGAAATGATTGCATGATGAATCATGGTTGTACAGAGATGTCATATGTCACTTGTACGATTTTGGAAACATTGGTGATGATAACAATTCAATGATATTGAGTTAGGGTTTACTTGTTGGAAGAGAAGTAACAATTGCAATAGGAAATCCTGGTAGGAGTTCTTGCTTGTTCA
This sequence comes from Wollemia nobilis, assembly GCA_028583015.1. Taxonomy (NCBI): domain Eukaryota; kingdom Viridiplantae; phylum Streptophyta; class Pinopsida; order Araucariales; family Araucariaceae; genus Wollemia; species Wollemia nobilis. The sequence continues at coordinate 1,780,320 of JAQPPZ010000853.1, read as the reverse complement.
GTAGCCTCCCATTCAAATTTTTAGGAGTTCTTGCTTGTTCAGTAGCCTCCCATTCAATTTTTTAGGAGTTCTTTCTTGTTCATGGTAGGAGTTCGATGTTGTTGAATGTATTCGTTGTTGATGTCCATTGTTGATTTCATTGATGCTATGTCCATGTTTATTGTGATCGATACTGATAGATGTATTGTACAAAAATATCTATAATGTGAATATATCAGCAAAACCTCTTTGATTCCAGGTGGTTGTGAATTTCATTGTGTGTTATTATTGCATGTCGCAAATTAGGTGTTGAATGACTAAATTGCTATGTTAGATAGATGGAATTACAATGGAAATGGCTTCTGATGTTCCTACGACCCTAATGTGAGAGTGAGAAATGATTGCATGATGAATTATGGTTGTACAGAGACATCATATGTCAGTTGTACGATTTTTGGAAACATTGGTGATGATAACAATTCAATGCTATTGAGTTAGGGTTTACATGTTGGAAGAGAAGTAACAATTGCAATAGAAAATCATCCCAAAACTTATCCCGAAGAGATCTGTAGTGTAAATTGCCAAATCAGTGAATGACATATTCAGCAAGGGTTTATGCAAATCGTACAACCTGACCCCCAGACCATACAAATGATCATTGCCTAATTTGGGAGTAAACTTGCATGATAAAACTTGCCATTTATGGTAATTTTGGTGTTTCAGAGATATCGATTACAAAACTAACCAATTTGGATTGCAAAACCATTTTCACTGAATTGACTAAGTGGCAAACTATATGAGTTGCAATGTTGTACGATCCACTATATGATTTGCAGTCCGTACAAGCAGTTTTTCAAGATTGACAAGTCGTACAAAGCCAAACCGTGCATCTTGTATGATTTGGGCAAGATTGTTCCAAAAGCTTGAGAATCATTCCCACACCTTCTAAATCACCCCCCCTCCAAGAATACTGCACCCCTATGCTATAAGCTACATGGACCACAAAAGATGGACATCAACAAAATAGCTAAGAACACATGAAATCTTGCCATCGTTGATTCACTTGTAGCAAAAGACCACCACACAAACTCGAGCAAAAAATGATAAATGACTTACCCAATTTGAGTGAGCCTATAAAAGGATGACCTTCTTTAGGCATCCCATTCACTTTCTGATAGAGTGACCTTTCTAGCAAAATATTTACCTTCCTATCTGGTTGCACCTCCATACCATAAGAGGAAGAAAGCTTTGGAGAAAGACAAGATGAGAAGATTAGGATCCCCTTTTATGTTCCAAGTAGTCGATGACACAAAGATGCTCAAAATGCTGATAAGGGAAGGTTTTGAACGGCACATCCTTGCAGCGCAGAAACAAGCTAATCCACCAATCCATGTGAGAAAGTGACTCATAGCCTTTTTAGTGTTAGCTAAGCCTAGACTCGTCAAAGGAAGGGGTCTCTTAGCTAACACTGAGTCTCATATCTTTGATAGGGTACCTTCCTTAAAAATGGTCTAGCACCAACTCATCTTCCTAGTAAGTGGGTGTGAAAACCGATCTTTCCTCCATAAATGATTGGCTTTACAACTTTTTGTAAAATTTAGGAACAATGGAGGTCCAAGGAAGGAGGAGCACGGGATGACTATGCGAAGGACTACCAACACTAATAGGAACATGTGATCTATGGGAGTGATGGCCAAGCTTCCATAGAACATTTGTTTCCCTTGGCCCCAAGAATTGGTCAATCCGATCGTAGTGCTAAAGTAGAGAGAACCTCTGGGTCTTTATGTTGAAATGCGTAATAATTATCCAAGGTAAAGACCCAGAGGTACAATATAGAAGCATCAGTGCAACACTAAAAATAAGGCAAATGGAAGAGCAACCCGAAGGGCAAAATTGTGCTAGGAAGAGGATCAACAAAAAGGACACAACCCAATCTCCTCACACCTTTCGAGAACAAGTTTACCAATTTCACAAAAACAAGGATTTCCTCAATTTTTGACTCTATGCCCAAAGGGTAAGGCAGTGGCTTCTTGGGTTCCTTGTCCTCATTGAGTGGAGGATCCCCCTAAGTTGCCAAAACTATAGTGAGTTCTCACTCCACTTGGGTGGAGTAAGGCCAATTGACCCCTTTTTGAAGGTTGGTTTCGGTAGAAGCCCAAAATATCCTAGGTTAAGGTGAAGTCCAAGTGGAACCGAACGAACCCCTCTTAAAGAAGAGTGCAACAAATGTAGGCACAAAAGCTCGATAGTCGAACCCACATGGTGAAGGTTCACAACAAGAAAGCATAACCAGAGTTTCAATAAAATCCCAAGGCACCATAGCATACCGTGTGGTTGAGCCCAAAAGAGAAGTTTGGCCCGAGGATGCCCAACCAAATCAAATAACCGATCATCCAACTAGCGGTAGTAACCAAAATAAGCAGAAAGGAGAAACTATCATGAAGAGTGCCAATGAGGCTAAGGAATGCACAAGCAATATAGGCCCAACATATTATGTGGGGGTGTAATGTTCCCCGAATGGGTGGTCTTTTCTCAATGAGAAGGCATAACATCTAAGACACTATCATGAGTTCTCCAGAGAGGCAATTACAGATTCGAGCTCATTAATGACAGAAGAGCAACCAGAAGGGAAAAATTGTGCTAGGAATAGGGATCAACAAAAAGAACACAACCCAATCTCCTCGCACCTTTCGAGAACAAGTTTCCCAATTTCACAAAAACAAGGATTTCCTCAATTTTTGACTCTATGCCCAAAGGATAAGGCGATGGCTTCTAGGGTTCCTTGTCCTCATTGAGTGGAGGACCCCTCGTAAGTCGCCAAAACTATAGTGAGTTCTCACTCCACTTGGGTGGAGTAAGGCCAATTGACCTCTTTTTGAAGGTTGGTTCCAATAGAAGCCCAAAATATCCTAGGTTAGGGTGAAGTCCAAGTGGAACAGAATAAACCCCCCTTAAAGAAGAGTGCAACAAATGTAGGCACAAAAACCTAATAGTCAAACCCACATGGTGAAGGCTCACAACAAGAAAGCATAACTAGAGTTTCAATAAAATCCCAAGGCATTGTAGCATACCATGTGGTTGAGCCCAAAAGAGAAGTTTGGCCCAAGGATGCCCGACCAAATCAAATAACCGATCATCCAGCTAGCGATAGTAACCAAAATAACGAGATGAAGCAGAAAGGAGAAACTATCATGAAGAGTGCCAATGAGGCTAAGGAATGCACAAGCAACATAGGCCCAACATATTATGTGGGGGTGTATGGGTCCCCGAATGGGTGGTGTTTTCTCAATGAGAAGGCATAACATCTAAGATACTATCATGAGTTCTCCAGAGAGGCGGTTACAGATTCGAGCTCATTAATGGCAGAAGAGCAACCAGAAGGGCAAAATTGTGCTAGGAAGAGGAATCAACAAAAAGGACACCACCCAATATCCTCGCACCTTTCAAGAACAAGTTTCTCAATTTCACAAAAAACAAGGATTTCCTCAATTTTTGACTCCATGCCCAAAGGATAAGGTGATGGCTTCTAGGGTTCCTTGTTCTCATTGAGTGGAGGACCCTTTGTAAGTCACCAAAACTATAGTGAGTTCTCACTCCACTTGGGTGGAGTAAGGCCAATTGGCCCCGTTTTGAAGGTTGGTTCCGATAGAAGCCCAAAATATCCTAGGTTAAGGTGAAGTCCAAGTGGAACCGAACGAACCCCTTTAAAGAAGAGTGCAAAAAATGCAGGCACAAAAGCTCGATAGTCGAACCCACATGGTGAAGGTTCACAACAAGAAAGCATAACCAGAGTTTCAGTAAAATCCCAAGACACCATAGCATACCGTGTGGTCGAGCCCAAAAGAGAAGTATGACCTGTGGATGCTTAACCAAATCAAACAACCGATCATCCAGTTAGCGGTAGTAACCAAAATAACGAGATGAAGCAGAAAGGAGAAACTATCATGAAGAGTGCCAATGAGGCTAAGGAATGCACAAGCAACATAGGCCCAACATATTATGTGGGGGTGTACGGTTCCCCGGATGGGTGGTCTTTTCTCCATGAGAAGGCATAACATCTAAGACACTATCATGAGTTCTCCACAAAGGCGGTTACAGATTTGAGCTCGTTAATGGCAGAAGATCCCTTTAGCAGATCTCTATCATGAGCGAAGACCATCTCAAGCGACTCTAGATTCTGAAGCCTTGAGATTATACATCATTAATGCAAAAGTATTGTAAGCAAGAAATCTCAAGTGACTCCACATTTTGAAGCCTTGAGATTATATGTCATTAATGCAAAAGTATTGTAAGAAAGAATGTTGAAAGGGGGCATTTTGAATATTTGAGGGAAAAGGACCTCATGTATTATCTATAAATATATATTATTCTTCTAATTATAATTTATTGAAAATCTACCCGTTCTCCTAAGGGGTACTTTCTTTTTTCTCTCCTGTGTCTTGGCCCAACTCAAGCCTTGTGTAGTCGATCAAGGAGTTTTTGAACCTCTTTCCTTTGCATGTATGTAACTCAGAGTTCACACTAATAAGAATTTGTGAATAATGATGAAATCCTTGTCTTGGTTCTAGTGCAAGTGTTCTATTTTATCACATGATCTTAGGGGGACCTATGTTCCTCGTGCACTGTCAACTACACATGTGTTCACTCAACCTGTTGCGGCATGAGAGGGTCTCATTAAGTCTTTGGCGCATTGCCACCCTTGGATAGGCTAGGTAGATTTCCCTTTTTACAATTTACTTTGTATTTTATTTCATGTTTTATTTCCCTTTCTCTTTTCCCTAAAGAAGTTTATTATAATAGGTTAGCGTAGCAAAGGAAAGACGAGCACCAAAGATCACATCCAAAGCAAGAAGTCAACCTTGGGTAAAAAACCCCAAAGGTCATCCTATGGGAGTCGCATACCACGCTTTCTCGAACTTCTCAGGACTAGTGCCCCCTCCACGAGGTGCAGGGTATGGGACGCACCCACTTGAGGAGACGAAGGATCAAACTATTAAGTTTTGATTTAAGATTCAAGATTTCCCCCACTTGGGAAGGTAGTACAATATATAATCCTACTCTAATTAGTACTAACTATTAACATCAACATAACATAGACATGTATAGCAACAGAGTTGTAATAATACTCTGTGGTTATAAGATAATACAATTGGGTTCCATAGCAATCCCACACAACAAATTTTAAAAAATAATTAATATCATTAATACAATAAATACTTAATATTAAACACTACAAAATTTTTGTAAATATAATAATAATATTAAAGAAAAATACAAATAAATAAATCAAAATTAAAAAAAAAAAAACTTCCTAAGGTACTCCTCACAATGAGTTTTAGGGCAATAAGTTGGCCCAAGTACTTCCCTTAGTTGAGCAGTCGGGACTTACACCCGATCCTGCAAAAGGTTATTAGCCTAATGCAAGCGCTTATTAAGCACCAAAATAGGATCTTACAAAACAAAAAATAAGAAGAAATATTTTATTTTATTTTTAATACCTTAAAGCAAAAATAGTTTGGCATACTATATACTAGATAACCATATCCTTCTATATGTAAATTTTTAAACTCTGCATAATATTTGCTTTTAAAGATGAAGACTTTACTGTGAATAAAATTTTGATTCAAATCTTTAAAAAATAGATTATACAATGAAAATAACTATTTATTAAATAAATTATTTTACTCTGATCCATCATAGACAACCTATCACTTATTAATGTTAAAAACTGAACAACAGCTGAGTGTTTGCCAAATTGACAGTTTTAATCCTAAATTATATATAAATAAATAAATATTAATTTAAAATAAACAATTATAAAATAAAAATTATTTATTTACTTATTTTTATTTTTATTTTTGCTTAACGTTCAAACAAAATATAAATTTTTAAAATAAGATTGGCTTAGCTGTGCACAACTAATGGGTGACCTGCGAGGGCTGATTAGAAATTGGGCTTAGCTCTGCACAACTGATTAGAAATAGAGTTGACCGCTTCCTTTTCCTATCCTTACAACGAGGAGACAACTCCTTGAAAACCGTGAGGTGACTCGGTGCTGGGTGAGTTATTTTATCTGAGATGACCAAGGTGGGTCCTAAGTCTTTGATTATCATAAGTCTGCTCACAGCCCATGGGAATTCTTTGTTGTCAATCGCTCAAAGGAGTCACACTGTCAAAGTGAAATGTTATGTAGGCACACTGGAATTTAAGATTACAGGGAGCATTGTTTACTAGCTAGAATGTTCGAATCCTGTCGGTCGGAACACTTATGATAATAAATGTTATGTAGGCACACTGGAATTTAAGATTACAAGAAAATGGTCTGTCCGAACACTATAATAGTATATTGTTCACATTTTATCAGAATTATTTCATTTTAGAAAATAAGGTTATTATTACTGTTTTTGACATTTATTTTAATTCAAATAACTGAAGGAAGGTCCTTCCTACGGTGTGGCCCAACCCGAAAGAAAACCACAAGAGGAAGATTAACGGTTTTAGTGCCAGGTGAAAACAGGGTTTTGATTGGGTTGAGTAGATATGACGCATCCACATGGGGATCCACGTCACCGATGGAATACCATGTTGTTGGGATTCACGCATGTCGATTATCACCAACACGGCACTCCAACGCTGAAGATAAAATAAAATATGCAGAGGTTAAAATACATATTCAAACTGGCTCTGCGGTTTAGAATGCCAAGTCAGGGTTACATCTGGATTAAATAATTTAATTTCTACTTGGGAAAATTAGAATCATAAATGGGTATGTCACAATGATGTTATTATAATTTGAATCCATGTAAATTTGGCTGTTGAGGAAGGTGAATGGACAGAACATGTGCCTAGGGATGAGTTTGAGTTTTGCCGCGTTACAGAGTGGGCATTGGGCAGGACATGTGTTCACATGTAGTCCTAAACACTCAGATCATGTGTTCACGTGTAGTCCTAAACACTCAGATTTTATGGGATTCTAGGCCTTTATAAGCAAACTCCAAAGCTTGCCGACCTCGTGAGGTGTTTGTGGCTCTGTACATTTATTAAATAATTTATATAAATATAATAAAATATAATTTAAATTTATTTGTAAGAAGATTAAATATCATTTAATATTAAATATAAAATATTAATAATATCAAAATCTAAAATTATTTTCATTAAACAAATTAAAAATTAATTTTAAAATTCACATTAAAAATAATAATTAAACTATTATTAAACATTTTTAAAAAATACAACCATTGTTTATCATTCAAGTTTTATTATTTTTGGATTTTAATATGAAATATATCTATTTTAATACACATATATTATGTTGTTAGCTTTTTCTTGAGAGATTCATTATGAAGGGAAGGGAATCTTCATAAAAGTCTGTGTAAATTCATTGAAAATATAAAGGCTGTATGATTTACTACAGGGGACCCCAAACTTTATAAAAATCTGTGTAAAATATAAAGGTTGTAAGTTTTACTATAAGGGACACCAAATCTTTATAAAAGTCTGTGTAAATACATTGAAAATATAAACACTATAAACTTTAATACAGTGATAAAGACTTTTGTCTCTTTTTATGTAAATTAACTGTAAGCTTTAGAACTTTTAGTCTCTAAGACCACTCATAAACCTATTATTAATCTCATTTTAGCATACAAAATGCAACTAATTAATTTTATTAAATGTTAGTATAGTGGCACAACATTCACGGTCGTATGCGAGAGAATGGGAGTGGGGTTTAGGTTGGACACAGTGTGGAGTAGAAAGCGTGTGCATCTCAGCTCGCATAATAATTTAGGTGTATATTCTATGCGTGCCATTAGTGAGCAAGACAGGAGATAAGGCCTGCATCGGGAATATCTCTAAAGTTTATACACCAGGAAGGAAAATTCAGTTATGGCAAATCATGACATCACGAAGCAACCAAACGGCCGTTGCACAAACAGTTAAATAAAATATGCTTTAAAAGTTGAAACATACAGCTGGAGAATAGAGATTGTTAACCTTTCCATAATTCGAAAATAGGTTTGCCTGGAGCTTCTCTACAGGAACAACAGCAGCCCTCTCTGGCAAAGCAATCTTCAACAACTCAACTCCAAGGAAGAAGATGAATTCCGGAGCGCCGCCCCTGTTTCAAAACACAAGCGAACATCAAAAATTATGTAGACGACAATAAAAACAAAAACAAAAACAAATGCCCAGTTGACACCCATTCATCAGAAAAGCCCGACTCACCCATTATTAGGAAGAGGCATAAAAAGGTTGGAGAAGCGGATTTGGATTTGGATTTGGTGGAATAACGGCACATATTTGCTTTTCTTTGGTCCTCCCAGAAATTACAATGGTCTCCTCTGCTCTGTGATGCACATCCACAGTGGGCGACCCATTAACATTAAACCAACCCAAGGCAGATTCGCCCACCCTTGGATGTTCTGCCATTCCAGCAACGCCAACTTGATAAAAATGTTACATACAAGAAGAACCAGCTCTAATTTAACAACAACAAAACTGAGAGGAAGAATCATAACTGCTGCAGCCATTGAAACAAGACCACCTCAAGTCTACAAAGCCTAACTAACTAATCTTCTAACTTCTAGAGATCCACATCATGAACATCTTTAAAAAAAAAAAAAAACAAATACAAAAACCTACCCTGTTTTCCAGATCCAGCCCCATCTCATCCATGCATAGAGCTCCTGCACATGTGAAAGATTTAAAAAATAAATAAATGAGTAATTAAAGTTCCTTTGCCCCAGTTTGAGATCACGGTTTATACTTCAGAACATCTAGAAAATAAAATTCTTGCTCCTGATTTGAGATCATGGTTTTTAAAACAAAAGTTCTATATCTTTTCGAAATTGAAAAAAAAGTAAAATCGAGAGCCGTTACATGCATTGAAATATTGGCAGGAATGACGTGCCAGCCAAGTAACACTTATTTTGAATTTTGATGTATTAAGAGGAATGTTCCCAGCTCTCAAGGTGAATAAGCATTGGTTCAACGTGGGAGTGGGAGTTTTTGGATTTGGGTGAAAAATTAAAATTGTCGTAACCATTTTTTTTAAATTACAAATCATCTGTGTCTTCTATGCATCCTATTACCCAAAAGCTTTTCAACAAGTATCTTCAAAGAATATAAGTGAAGTATCTTGAAAGAATGTAAGTGGCCGACCATTACTCCAAAGTTTTGTGTACTATGCATCGCTAGCAAATGAAGGGAGGAAAAAATAAAGTTTTATTATATGTGTTTATCCAGCACAGCATATAAAGTTTTTTTTTTTTTTTTTTTTTTTTTTATTTTAATGTTAGGTCGATTTAAATTATAAAAGATTTTATTGGGTGTATCAAACTTTAAAATATTGTGTACAACTTTACTTTTCTAATTTAATTTATATTTTGAATTTTTTATTTAATTTTTTCATTAGGTTCATTTAAACAAACAATAAAAGGTTTTATTTAATTATTTAAATTTAATTAAGATATTTTCTTTATATTGGGATAACCTTATGAAAAGGGGTTTTTATGATCCCACAATGTGTTTTTAATAAAAATGAGGAGAGAGCATAGACTATCTCTTGGAACACCGCTAAATAGTATGGAATTTATGACAATGGATTTTTAATATGTGTGTTAAATGCATAGTAATGAATGATAGAATTGAAGAATGGTTAAAGCAATGGTATAACACTTTTAAAAGTGAGGTTTTATAAACAATCTAGGATATATCAAAAGATACAATACTTTGGATTGTATGGCTAGAAAGGAATAGAAGAATATTTAAAGGAAAGTAGTTTAGAAGTAATTAAAAGAAATATTTGTTTAGCTATAGAGGAGTCTAAACCAACCCTATCAACTCATCCAATCCCTAATCTAGAAGCAAAGATCCTTGATAGATGGAGTCAAGTCATCAATTGGAATTATGATGTTAGGTATAGGAGAAACAAAAAGAAGGCTAAAAATATAAAGTGGAAACCACGACACAAAGCTGGTCAAATTAAATTTTGATGGAGCACCTAAAGGAAATCTAAAACCAGTAGGAGGAGGAATAATTAAAAATAATAGATGAGAGATTTTGTCTCATCATGCTTTCAATAGTGGATTTAAGACAAATAATGAAGTTGAAGCTTGGGCAACTTTGGAAGGGTTAAAAATATGCAAATAAATGAAATGAAACAAAGTATGGATGGAAGGTGATTCACTCATAGTAACACATACAATTTTGAGGAAAGCAAAGGCTTTATAGAACATACAAGAGATAATTATAGAAATTTAAGACTTTGTTGTAGAGTTTGAAGAAATCATGTTTACACATACGATAAGGGAAGGAAACAAATGTGCAGATAGCCTAAACAATAGAGGGGTTTTAATTAAGGATTGTGAAGTTAAATTCTCTTATCCATGGTTAGAGGAAGTAATAAGTTTAGTTGAAGCTGACAAGAAAATGTTGACTACCTAAATCAAATAATGATTAAGATTTACTTTAATGTTTTTCATTGGTAATATTTAGTTTATTTTATAACATTAATGTTGTGTTTTCATGTAAATTATTTATTATAATATTTGTGGTTGCATTTATGCTTGAGGAAGGAAACTAACAATCGAAATATGGTAAAATGGACTATGATAGTGTGATGTTTTGGAAATATTACTCTACTAAGATGCAATGCATAGATAGTCGATGTGGAGTTTTGGTATTGTGAAGACCGATATAAAAAAATGTCAAGAAGGATGTTAAATTCTAAAATTTTGTATTTATACAAAAAAAATGAAGAATATCTAGAAAATGAAAATCAAGATTTAGATATTTTATGAAAATGATGTAGGTATCTAGCTATAGCATCTAAATTTAGATGAGAATTGAATTTATTTGTAAACTCTCAAGCTCTAAAGGAGAGAGTTTTGACTTGTCAAGGGTGGGGGACTCGAGTACAATCCCTTGTTCTCTAGAAAATATATATATATATATATATATATATATATATATATATATATATATATATGATTTTTTTCAATTAGTTATATGACATTTAAATGGGTCTCATTTTTATTACATTGTGATCATATGATAGTATTATAATAATTTGATAATTATGTGTGTATGGCTTGCTTTAAAATATTTGAACTTGGGTTTCTTCCTTGAATGTTAAAGAATTTGACCATTGAAAGTAAAAAAAATTGATCGATTGAGCTATATTTCCATATAATTTTTTTTTTTTTAATTTGTGCAAAACATCCCAAAAGAGATGCCACTTTCGAGTAAGACCCAAGGAGGCAGGGGTATCCATTCTGCCAAAAACGCCCAAGACTCGAACCTGGCCTACCACCTTTGACATACTCAAGGAGCAAACAAACACACAAAACCAATTTAAAAATAAGTAAATAAATAAGTAAATAACAACAAAAATAATAAAATAAAATAAAAAACATGGTCCTTGAGTGTGTCAAAAACAAAAGCACAACCAAACACGCACAATAAAACAAAAGAAACCACAACACGAATCACATAGAAAAACACAAGAACCATATAACAAAACACAAACAAGACAAAAACAACAAAACACTACAAAGACAACCCAAAAAAAACATGAAAAATAAACACAACCAAAACCTAAAAATATTAAGGAAGCTTCAGTTAAGGAAGTTGGGTAGGACTATGGATTTGATGGATTGGATTATGGGATGACTCTACTCTTTTAGGTAAAGCTACAGTTAAGGAAGCTTCTAATATTAAGCAAATCATTAGCTATTTTTCTAAGGCTACTGGGCAGTTGATCAATGAAGACAAATCTAAAGTTATTTTCTTTCATCGCTCGCTAGACAGAGAATCCATGGTCTTGGATAAATTAAGATATAATAAGACCTCCCTTCCAATCACTTATTTAGGTATTCCCATTAATATTCAAAGGTAGAAAAATAAATATTGGAATTGGTTGTTGGACAAAGTCAAGAAGAAAATTGGAAAGTGGACCAACATGTGGCTTTCTTCGAGGGGTAGAATCACCTTGGTAAAATCAGTCCTTCAAGCTATTCCTATTTATGTTTCTTCCGTTTTGAATATCCCAAAGGCTGTTCTTCGAGATTTGGATCAAATCAGTCATCGTTTCCTTTGGATTAGTACTAATGGGCCTTGGTGAAATGGGATACTTTGTCTTCCTAAGAATGAATGGGGGTTAGGATTTCGGTCTTCTATTAATAACAACAAAGCTTTAGTTGATAAATTATATTGGAGGATGTTGCATAACCCCAATGCTCTTTGGGCCAATAATCTTTGTGCTAAATATGCGGAGAACAAAAGTCCTGAAGACCTTGTTCGCTATCAACTTCCTATCAAAGGTTCTCCCATTTTAGCAGTTCTTAAGACTGGTGAGGATTTGATAAAGAAAAATTTATTTTGGATCATTCATAATGGTCAACAGGCAAATTTTGGGACAGATTCTTGGGATGGTCACAAGCCTTTGATATCCCGATTGGAGGCCTTGGATGGAGGAGCTTCACCGAGCTAACTAGATAAAGGTGGCTAATTACTGTCGGTACCATACTGGTAATTCAAAGGTTGATAGATATTGTATCCCTATTGAGGACTGGCCTATTTAAATCTTAGAAAGGCAAAGACAAGATATCCAAGGCATCCTTCATATGAGATCCCTCTCTTAGTCCCATGAAAAAGATTGTTTTGGATGGAACAACACTACTAAGGGTGAGTATTCAGTTGCTCAAGGTTATTTGACCTTATTCCATAAAAATCCCAACCATTATTCTGACATATTTTCTCGATTGTGCGATCAAAAGCTTTGGCCTAAGGTGAGGTTCTTTAATTGGCTTTTATTGCATCGTAGGGTGCTTACTGGTGAGCAACTTATGACACGGTTTTCATGGCCCTTTTAGATGTGAAATGTGTGAAGAGAATGTATAAACTCTCAACCATATTTTTACCTAAAAAATAAACACAACCAAAACCTAAAAATATTAAGGAAGCTTCAGTTGAGGGAGTTACCCGCTATCCCTCAAGGGTTTTGTTTTTCCTCTTTTTGGTTATAGTCCTACCCAAACATTCAACAAGAATGATGAATAAATAAGGGGATAGTGGGTCACCTTGCCTAATGCCTCTGGAAGTTGGGAATGACTGACAAGTCTTGCCATTGATAAGAACTAAGTAGGAAACTAAAGAGATACATCCCATAATCCAATCCATCAAATCCTTAGAGAAACCAAATTGCCTCAAAACTTTGATAAGGAAGTGCTAATCCACTCTATCATAAGCTTTGGATAAGTCTAACCGAATGAACATGGAAGGAGATTTTTGCATATCCATGGAATGGATGGCTTCTTGAGGAAGAACTGTCATCTACTATTTGACGTCCTTCCACATAATCCCCTTGCTCTGGGGAAATAATATTATGCAAAAGAGGCTTCAACTTTTCTGCCATGATTTTAGTAATGATTTTGAGAAAAACATTACATAAAGCAATAGGTCTAAAAGCTGAGATATGATCAACCTCTTGAGCTTTTGGAACAAGAGTAATATAAGTTTTATTGATAACCTTCAAAATTTCTTTGGCTTTCCTGGCTTCTTCCACCACCTCTAATAAAGCAACATGAAGGATATCCCAGAACTCTTGGTAGAACTCAATGGGAAAACCATCAGGACCTGGGGTTTTCCCTTTTTGTATTTGAAAAACTACTTGTTGAAGCTCATTGATAGTAAAAGGAATAGTCAAAATAGAGTTATTCTCAGAAGTGATAAGAGAAGGGATAGCTTTAAAAATATTTTGTTGTGAAGTTGAGTCAAGAGGAGTAGTAGCAAAAATATTGGAAAAGTAATCAACAACAATAGAGTTCATGCCATCCCAAGTATAAACAACATCTCCGGAATCTGATTTTAAGGAAGAAATAAAGTTGTGAGATCTTCGAGCTAGAAGAGATTTGTGGAAGAAATTTGTGTTTCGATCTCCTTCTTTGAGCCATTGAATTCTAGATTTTTGCTTCCATAAGATTTCTTCTCTTTTTTTCCCATTCCTCTAACTGAGTTGTGAGTTTAATTTCATCTGCACTTCTCTTATCTGTGAGGCCATCTAAACGGATTTTCTTATTCAAATTTTCAAGATGAGCAATAACTTCATGTTTTTTTTATGAACATCCCCAAACTCTTTCCAGTTCCAAGTCTTGATTTTGGATTTAATGTATTGCGGTCTTTTGGCAAAATAGAACATCTTAGTCCCATGCCTAGGTTTACCTTCCTTCCACCATTGTTGCACACAAGGTCTGAAGGAAATGTCTCTAAGCCACATTATTTGAAAACAAAAAGGAGAGAAACTCACATTGGTTTTCCACATTTCCACCATGACTAGCCAATGATCCGAACTAACATTATTAAGAGTCTTCACTTTAGGAATGTGACCATGGATTAAGAAATTTTTAGAGAGCAAAAACCTATCCAATCTCTCCATTGTACAAGCTAAGCCTTGCTTTCTGTTAGACCAAGTCATAAGGCCATTATCTGGTTGGATATCCACAAGATGGGGGTTTTCAATATATTCGCTCATGAGGTCAGTGCTTTTGTCCAAATTTCTATTTCCCCCTCTTTTCTCATCCAGAGAGAGGATGGTATTGAAATCTCCTCCAATCAAGATCCAAGCTTCAGGAAAATGAGAGATAATATGAGTAATATCCTTCCACTGTCTTCTTTTTACCTCCAAAGAAGTCGGAGCATAAACAGTAATGCAGAGAATAATTTGGTTGGAATGTCTACTTTGAATAGTTATAGTCAACAAACCCCAATTGCCAACCATATGGTGAATAACTACCTCTTTTGGGTCCCAAAGACAAGCAATGCCACCAGAAGTCCCTTGGGAACTAAGGGAAACCACTTTTCCAGCTGGCCAAATTTTATCGGCAATTGAGTCCATATCCTCCATTGACATCTTTGTTTCTTGAAGGAAAACAAGATGTGGATGATTTATCTGAATCATTATTCTAATTTCATTTTGTTTTGAAAGACTCCCTTTGAGTCCTCTAATATTCCAAGTGATGATCTTCATTAATACCAAGGCTAAAAAGTTTGGGAAGGGCATTAATCTTACCTTCCTCTACAAGCTTTTCACCTTCTTTTACCATATGATATTGATTGGTCTTACGACCTGCTTTTTGATTAGAATCCATCTTCAAAAAAAAATTCCTTGTTTCTTGACTTATTCCAATTGAA
Source organism: Wollemia nobilis (assembly GCA_028583015.1). NCBI lineage: Eukaryota > Viridiplantae > Streptophyta > Pinopsida > Araucariales > Araucariaceae > Wollemia > Wollemia nobilis. Next base: position 1,765,146 of record JAQPPZ010000853.1, on the reverse strand, counting down.
TCTGAGATGGCTTCTAACCTTGAAGAATGCTCGTACATAGCCAAAATTTTACTAGATGGTTCAACGGAGTCTATATTGGGACCTGCATTATTTAAAGTTTTGACATTTGAAAGATTGTTTTTCTTGTGTAAATTTTCTCCTTTTTTTCTGTTGAAAACATTTGATTTGTTGGTTTGTCTCTCGAGTTCTTCCCTTCATATTTAAATTGTGTTTCTAAGATTTCAGTTTCCATTATTTCCTCTTCCTCACTTGGGACATCATTTGTGGAAAGGATTTCAAACATATTAGCAGATGACTTTGATTGATCCTTCATAACTGGTTTTTTATGAGTGTTCTTCTTCTTAGGTATTTGGAAACCTGTTGAGTTTATATCTTCTTTCTTTTGATCAAGAATTTTATTTGGGCAAGCACTGGCCAAATGACCATATTCATGGCAAATTCTACAATGAAAAGGAATGTTTTCATAGTCCACTACTTGCTCCCAAGTGTCTTCCCCAAATTGTAATGTGATATTTTTAGGTAGGGGTTTGTCAAAATCCATTAAAACACAAATCCGAGCATAAATAATATGTTCAAAATTTTGAGTACAATCAACAATCATCATAAAAGTTCCTAAAGAGTTTCCAATTGAAGAAAAAATAGTAGGATTCCAAAATTCAATGAGGCCAAAGAGTCTAACCCACACGGGAGCTAGAGAAGGCATCTCTTCTTCGGCTTTAAATTTAGTATGCCATGGCTTCATGAAAAGCCCCGCCCTTCCAAAAAACCAAGGACCCCCTTGAAAAGTTTTCTCTCTATCTTCATTATTAGCAAATAAAACAAGAAAATAACCATTTGGATAAATAGAGATTTGTAACTCACCTTTAGTTTTCTAGCTTTTTGCAGCCCAAACTTTGAAAGCAGATAGACTCGGACGAAAACCCACGAATCGACAAATTAGTCTTTTTTTTCCAAATCTTCAATGCCAGTCTGAATGTTACCCATATCAAGCTTAACAATAGAAGTTCCATCAACTGCTTTAAAACATCCTGACTTTGTTTTTTTGGGATCAATCTTAGGCATTCTTAGAGGTTTATGGAAAGCCCTAAGATTGATATTAGCATTGGGCTAAGGTTGTCCACCATTGGGAATCCCTAAAATTTATTTTTGGGACTGAGTCTTCGAAATTCTTACCCTTGACAGGGGTTTTCATAGTAGAATTATTTTGTGGGTGCACCTTAGCACCAGATTCACTTGAGATATGAGCCATTTTTTGATCAACTATTTGAAACTTGTTTCGTGATCTCTTTAATCCTTGCCCTAGACCTTGTGGAAAGGTATGGTTTTCACTTTTCTTTTGTGCAGCAAATTGGAAGCCATTGTCACTCAAGTTCACAGTATGATCTGTTGAAAGACAAATTTCTAACCCATCTTGGATCCCCTGCAACATTTCTTGCTAAAATATTGAGCATAAACCACAAAAATATTTGCCGTTAGGGCCCGAAGGCCTTAAAAACCAACCTCTGAAGCTGCTTGCACTCAACCCAGATGAAACCCTCGCATAGTCGCTTGCCAAATATCTCGTTCACACATAGGGATGTGCTAGGATTTGTGTTGCTCCAAATGATATGAAAATTGGTGGAGATGTTTTAGGGTTTTTCAAGCATCTACCCTCAAAATTTTAGCTCAATCCGAGTCCGGATGAGTGAGATATGGCCGAAACAAGTTCGAAAGTTTGGGCAGTCCTGCAAAAAATGTCCCTCCACAAATCTGTAGTTCTTGATTCTCTTATCAATTTCATATTCAACTTTATTCTACTTCCATATAAAATTATAAACATACATATGTTTTTTAAAATAATTTTATTAAAAAATATATTAATTTTTAATCAATAAATTTAAATAAAAGTAAAATAAATACTATATCAAAACACTATATTGCATTTCATCATAACAACCATGAAAATAAAATTATTAAACTCCTCTTTAAAAAATTCCTCTACTTATGATTTTCTTGTTATTATTTTTTAAAGATTTGGTTAGTGTGAGAAACCTCTAGGGACCGACGCATAGCTGGGTATCCCCATCCCACCATGACCTCTTATAAGGGGAAGAGATGAGTTTATCAATAAGTAATTTAACACACAACCACACACATGTCGTGGTGTGAACCTTGGACCTTCCAAAGAAGAGCCAAAGCCTGAACTGTTACGTTGCCCCCCTGAGACTTTTTTTATCTTATTATAATAATTAAACAAATAAAACTCTATAAAATATTTTATTTTTAATAAGTTATATGTAGCTTTTATTAGGGGATATTCCCGTAAAAATACCAAAATATTATATTTGTTGTTACATAGATTAAACTATATGCAGTATGTCTTTTTATCACAAATATTTTTAATTTCTTTTTTTATCAAGTATATTCTTTAACTTGTTTGAAGTGCTATGTTTTCGTAACCAACTCCTTGACAACATTTTGATCAAGATATAAAATCTCATTTGGTTGTCCGCGAGGGCTAGGTGGATTGGTAAGACGTTGGGCACTTACCAAGAGGAGACCTAGGTTCAAACCTCGCGGGCATGCCCACTCTAGGGCAAAGGTAGTAGTCTGACTAGAATCCGTTGAGTGTGCACCAGCTTGATGACGATGGTACCAACCTTGAGCCATCGGGGGTCTCCCTCACTTTGGGTCATGTTTACCAAGACGAGGTAGGGGTTATAGTGGTAGCTCCATGATTTGACGCTACGATCGAGGCAATGCGATTTGACCCTATGACCAGTTGTTCGAAAAGGAAAGGTAGTTGCCAATTCCCCTATGTATCAAAAAAAATCTCATTTGGCTAGTTGCATTCTAAAGGTTGAATCTTACCCATATGACAAATGCCATGTTTGGTTCAATTATTTACTACCCGAATTGCTTCTCTATAAATATGGTCACATTTCCAAGAGATTGCCTCCAATAATAAATTATGACTATTAGCAATAACCTTATTTGTATTCAATCTCCATATCTATTATTGTTGATAGCATTAATGATAATTTGTGAATTTCCACTTAGTTAAAACATCTTTCTATTTGCAATTTTAATCTCTGTAAGAAGTACCCTAGCCTATGCATAGCTATTAATTGCAGTTCCATATGATTCTGAGTAAGTGAGGAGAATTTTACCTTCATTATATTGAAAAACACCACCTCCATTTGTTTTTCTTGGATTTCCTTTAAAAGCACCATGAAAATTAATTTTGATAAACCTAATTTTCAAACATTTTCACTTTACCCTAGATCAAAGTAGATCCTTTGTTTTAATGTCAATGCTGCATATGACTCTTCCATGTATGTTCAAATCCTATAACCAATTTGTTACCACCTATTTTGTGCACTTAAAACTTCCCATGATGAGCACCATATCTATAAGCATTCTACAATAAAGGCAATAGTACAGTTTCAAACTTGCATTGAGATTTATTTTTTTTTAAATTATTATTTCTTTTAAGCCATAAATTCTTACAAATAATGACAAGGCTAATTCTAATTCTCTGCAGAATACTGAATGCTTTAGCTTTGAAATAATTAATCCAACATTTTATCAACTCTTTCGATGTTGATGGAGCTATCTAATATATTTTCTAATTTTTAAAAATAATCCCAAATGGTGTGAGGATACTTAATGCTTTAGCTTTGAAATAATTAATCCAACATTTCAACTCTTTCAATGTTGATGGAGCTATCTAACATATTTTCATATTTTTTAAAATAATCCCAAATGTTATGAGCAAAGGGACAATGAAGAAGTAAATGATCTAATGTTTCTAAATTCTTCTCACACAAGCCACATCTAAAAGGTTCATGATACCCCTTCTTTGCAAACTCTCTCCTGAAAGAATCTTGCTTTTAACTATTAACCAAAGGAATGTTGAGGTCTTAGGGAGAGTTTCTAGTGACCAATGATTCTTCCAAGGAAAATATTTAATAGTAAGAAATTTTGATTGCTCTAAATCCTCATATCCCAACTTTACTAAGCATCCAACATCTTTTGATAGATTCCAAGCCAACTCATGATTTCTTGTAAAAATTAGTAAATAAAACTCTTAAAGCATACTTTGAAGTTCATCTATAATTTCTTTGAGTTCCTCTCCTTCAACAAGGCTACTAATAGAAATCCATGATCTGGATTTGTTGCTCATATTAATATAGTCTTTGACCTTTGGATCTTTACAAGCTAGGCATACCCAATCCAATGATTGTCATTTTGAGTCAAAGTTAAGAATATAAGGTTTTAGTCAATCATCAAACCAAATATTTGCATAATTCCCCTCACTGAATAACCATCTAATATGTATTTTTTTTATCAATTGTAAACTATTTGATAGGAACTTCCATATTGATGATCCTTTAGATAGGGTTATTTTCTTTGATAACTTCATTATATCAATAGAACCTATATATTTTTGAAATAATTCTTTTGCCCAATTCTTTCTTTTATCTCTAAATAGTCTCCACCCAAGCTTTGCCCCTAATGCCAAACTCATAAGTCTGTTATTTGACAAGCCTATTTCTCCAACATTCTTTCATGTACAAAATTTTTTCCACTTACAAAGAGAAAATCAAAATGTTTCCTTGCATCATTTTCAAATAGAGTCTCTTTAAATTTTGTCAATATTTGATGCTATACCTGCTTGCAATCTTGAAAGTGGCATCATATAAATAGGGATGGATTATGATGTAGTCTATATGAGTTGTAGCCTTCCTGTAATGTTTAAGAACTTACCTTTTCAACCTACCAAACAAAATTTCATTCTATCCAAACAAGAGACTTAAAGCTCATTTTTATTTCCTTTATGAGACAAAGGAATACTCAAGTAGGTTAATATAATTTTTTTAATTTTAAACCTTAAAATATTCACAATAATTCATTGTAAAAATAGGGTACTTTTAATGAAAAAATATAGGGTTTTGTAGTACTAACCAATTGTCCACTAGCCTTCTCATATAATTATAGTATTGATTTAAACTCCATGCTTCATCAATTGAGAGATGAACTAAAAAAAAGTATCATCAATAAATTGGAGATGAGATTCAAAGAGACCATTTTTTGCAACTTGAATACCTTTGATTTTTCCTTCCATTTTTGCCTTGGAGAAATCTCTCCTTAATGCCTCCACAAGAATAATGAATAGACAAGGAGATAGTGGATCACCTTGGCAAAGTCCACAAGATGACTTAAAGTAATCAAGAGGAGAACCATTGATCAAAATAGAATATTTTGCAATGCTATAACAATATTTAGTCAATTCATACCAACTATAATCAAAACCAAACCTTTTGAGAATAACATGTACATGAAAACTCTAGGAAACCCTATCACGTGGTTTGTTCATATCTAATTTTGTAAGCATAATTGATTTTTTCATGGAATGAAAAGAATGTATGGTCTCTTGTGTAATATTTATACCATCAAGAATTTTTTACCATGAATAAAACCACATTGTTCCTCTAAGATAATGAATATAGAATACCTTTCAATTTTTTTGGCATAATTTTTAAATAATCTTATAAATCATACCATAAAGGCTTATTGGATGAAAATTATCAAAATATTTTATCTTGCATTTATTGGGAGCTTATGTAATAAAAGCGACATATCATTTATTATACCCTTCCTTTTCCAAACATCTTCAACTACATCTAATATATCACTCTTCAATAAAATCCTAAATTTTTTGAAAGAAAATTGCAGGAAATCCATTAGGGCTAAGTGCCTTGTTAGGATGGAAAGAGAAGATTGCTTCATGTAGTTCCTCCATAGATATCTTCATCAAATTTTTATTTTGTCCTTGTGTGATAATTGATGTAATATTTTGCACAAGCTTATCCTATGGCTCCTTATCTTGCCTAGTATCTAACAAAATATTTTTGAAATAATTAATTGCTTCCTTTCTTATATCTTCTTCCTCAATACTTTTTTCATCTAGAGTTAAATATTTTTTATGTAACGAAAATAAAAATTTGTTTTTGTCATAACATGTTTTTTTTGTATTTCTATCTCTTTCTTGACCCATTTCTCCTTAGATTTTTGGAACCAATATAATTCCTTTTTCAATGCATTATGATATTTGAAAAGTAGTTGTTTTCCTCTCATATGAGAATCATAATACATTCCATTGGTTTCTACTATCTCTTGTAAATTTTTTAGCTTGGATTCAATTTCTAGAGTTTCCCCAATGCATCTATTATCCCATTCATATTGAAAACTTGAAGGACTGGCATCATAAAGTCTATTTGAATTGAAAAATGAAGCAAAATCTTACATTGATTTAGACCATATTGGAATACCACCCTTCATTTCTAAAGGAGATAAAAACAATGTTGAAATCACTCCAAGAATCCATAGATTACAATGAATCATTTATTGTGTTTGATAAAAGTATGTTGAGGTCCTTCTAACATCTTTCAAAAGTAAATATAGTTGGATCATATACATTTATAAACCTAACTTTGATGTTTTTCTCTTTCCTACGAAATAGTCTAGCAACCCATTTACTTTTTTCTTATAACAATTACCCATCCCATTCGCATTTGTCTCATATTGTTGCAATATTGCATGAGGCTCCTATAGAACAAAATACTATACAATCACTCATATTCCAATTTTTTTTAAATCAGCTTTACATTCCTCACTACTTAATTTTATTTCTTTTATTAAATAAGCTTAGGACTATAACAACCTATTAATTGTTAGAGTATATTCAAGTGTATCCATGGCAACACATATTCAAGTGTATCCAATATGCCTTCTCTCCATAGTATTTGGTCCTTCTTATATGAACTCGCTTAGAGTATTAACAATATTCTTCAAAATATTCTTATTAATAAGTTGATAAAAAAGTCCAAAAAGCCTAATCCACGCCATAAATCTTTTAATAGTCTTTGTCTCCATATAAAAGTTTTCACTTCATGATCTTAAATATAATGCATCTTTACCCCTAAACCAAGGACCTCCATCCATTATTGTATCCCTTATTTTTGAACTAGAGAAGATAATGAGAAAAATTCTTTAGAAAGAAAAGTCATTGAGTAGTTTGAATTCAATCCCCACTTTCACTTGATTCATTTTTTAATCTCAAAAAACTTGACCTGTACCTATGGCACTTACATCTTAACCATTTAGTTTTAAGAACCATTATATCGTGATTAATCATCTCATCCCTGATAATCGCCTCTGATGTAGTATCTACTACTTGGATATGATTTTTTTGAAGAATTTCTGCGAAGCATTTGATTCATTGCATTTCATGTGATTTATAAGGATTACAAAGGATTGGTTAAGAAACCAATTTGGTGGTTATTTCAACCAACCTGGAGAGCGCCTACGTGCGCTATATTTTGATATATTCCCCCCTTAATGCAAAGCTAAAATAATGTAATACATTGCATATGGTGATTAATGCTAACATCCCCCCTTATTACATTATTGGCAACTACAGATAGCATTGCAAAATAGTTCAAATTTGACACGAGCCAGTGCTTTGGTGAAGATATCTGCAATTTGCTCATCAGTGGGAATGTAGTGGAGTTGTATATGGTGTTTTGGAACTTCATCCCGAATGAAGTGACATCTAGTGTCAATGTGTTTGGTGTGATCATGAAATATGAGATTCTTAACAAGATTCAAAACACCTTGATTGTTGCAGAATAAATGGAGAGGAAGATTATTTGGAAGGCCCATATTTGTAAGAATGCGATGTAACCATATCATCTCGCAGACTGCTCCACTAGTTGCATGATATTCTGCCTCTATAGAAGAGATGGCAACAACTTGTTGCTTTTTACTATGCCAGGAGACAGGACCAGATCCAAGATGAAAGATGTATCCATAAGTTGACTTTTAGTTGTTAATGGATCTGGCATAGTCAGAGTCTATGTACCCTTGTAGATAGAACTTGTTATTCATTTTGTATTCCAAGCCAAAATCTGTTGTACCATGGACATAATGAAGAACTCTTTTTGTTGCTTTCCAATGGCTCACTTTTGGATCCTGCATGAATCGTGAAAGATAACCCATAGCAAAACTAAGATCTAGCCTGGTGTTTGTGAGGTATATGAGACTCCCAATCAGTTGATGATAGAGAGTGCCATCTACCTATGGATATTGATCGAATCGAGATAACTTAAGCCCTGCCTCCATTGGTGTAGCTTTAGGCTTGTAGTTAGTCATTCGATATTTGTCGATCAATGTCTTGGCATATTTCCTTTGAGTAACTCTTATATGATGTTTCTTTTGAGTCACTTCTAAACCAAGACAATAGTGTAGAAGTCCTAGATCTGTCATTTCGAAGGATGTATTTAGATCATTTTTCACTGTATCTATCATACTCTCTGAACTACCTGTTATGATCAGATCATCTACATATAGCACCAAGATCACTATATCAGAACCATTGTTCTTTATATAGAGATTTGCATCTGATGGACTTCTTTGAAAACCGTGTTGCATGAGGTGACTATCAATTTTGATGTACCAAGCTCGAGGAGCTTGTTTTAGTCCATACAAGGATTTGATCAACTTACAGACTTTTTGTTCCTGTCCTTCAACAACAAATCCTTCAGGTTGGACCATATACACTTCTTCCTATAGGTCACCATTTAAGAAAGCACTTTTTACATCCATCTGATGTAACTTCCACCCAAACTGAGTTGCCATGGCACAAAGTACTCGAATGGTGGTCATTTTTGTAGTAGGGGCAAAAGTCTCTTCATAATCTATGCCTTCTTTCTATGCATAGCCCTTTGCAACAATATGGGCTTTATGCTTATCAATAGTTCCATCTGCCTTATACTTTACTTTGAACACCCACTTGCAACCAATGGGTTTCTTTCCTGAGGGCAGATTTACTAACTTCCATGTATGATTCTTCATGAGAGATGTATGTTCTGCTTCCATAGCAGCCTTCCACTGAGGCTTACTAAGTGCATCCTGAACTGTTGTGGGTTCATTTTCATCTAATGTTGTCAAATAAACCCTTTCATCCTCCATATATGTATCCCTACCTTCTGTTGCATCCACAGATAGTTCATCAAACTGTTGGCAAAGCTCATCCACCTCTGAAATTGATGTCTCTGCTCTCTTCTTTTGAGTCATACTACGAGTACAGGGTCGATCTAGAGTTAGATCTAGAAGTGAAGTTAACTTGGAATCTCTCAATGTACTGGTATACCATTTGGGAATCTTATTCTGAGGAGGTGAAGTTTCTTTCTTTGGCTCATCTTCCTCGAGGTATACACCTATGTTATTTGATGTGAAAGTTTCATCAAATACCACATCTCTACTTATATGTGTCTTCTTGGTTACAGGATCTATCAATCGATATCCTTTTGAGTGTTCATCATAACCAAGAAAGATACATTACAAGGTCTTCTCATCTAACTTCTTTCTTTTCTATTTTGGTATGTGCATGAATGCCTTACATCCAAAAACCCTTAGATGAGAGATGGAGGGTTTCTTACCACTCCATGTTTCTTGTGGAGTTTTTCCCTGTAGAGCCCTTGTGGGTGCTCTATTCAGCAGGTATGATGTTGTGTTCACTGCTTCTACCCAATACTGATCCTCAAGGTGTGCACCCTTTAGCATACATCGAACCATTTCCACAATTGAACGATTTTTTCTTTCTGCAACTCCATTTTGTTGAGGCGTATATGCTGTAGTCAATTGTCTCTTGATCCCATGTTCTTTCAGAAATGTTGAAAAATCCTTGGAGGTATATTCCCCCCTCGATCTGAGTGGAGGGCTTTGATGGAACATCTTGATTCCTTCTCAACAAGTTTCTTGAATTGTTTAAAGTAAGAAAAAGCTTCTGATTTCAATTGAAGAAAGAAAACCCACATCTTTCGTGAGTAATCATCAACAAACAATTGGAAATACTTCTTCCCACCATAATTGGTTGGCATAGGACCGCACAGATCGACGTGTACCAACTCCAAAGGTTTCTTAGCTCTGGAAGAGCTAGCTTCAAATGGGACCCGATGTTGCTTACCTACTAAGCAATCCGAGCAAACAGGAAAAATGGAGGAAAGGTGGGGAAGTCCTTTCACCATCTCATATTTTCTCAATTCAAGCAAATATCCTGAACTTAGATGCCCATATCTCTTATGCCATAGAGATGTAGCCTCCTTTGTAGTTGCTGCCAGGGCAACATGAGGAGTTGAAATAGCATCTAGAATGAACAGTCCATGCTTGTATGATCCGGTTGCAATATGTTTACCATTGCTGGTTATAAAACATCTCTTCTTGCCTTTTGCAACTTGGAAGACAACATCCATATTTCTATCCAACATCTGAGGAATGGATAAAATATTGTTAGCTAATCCAGGAACATAGAGAACCTTCTCAATCTAACATTTGCCATCTGGAAGAGTAATAGAAACATTCCCTTCACCCTTCACTTGGTAGACTTGATTGTCAGCAATGGTTATTGGCTTACCTTCTTTCTCCTCAAATGTCTCAAACCATGATTTGTTGCCAGTCATGTGCTTACTGGCACATGAATCTATATACCATACAACATCTATCTGGGCAGATGAAGTATGAGTCATGAGCACCTTGTGTGCTCTTTCAGAGTCTGAGTCTGAGTCAGACCCTGTAGATTCTGAATCTGAATTAGATTCAGTGTAAGCAACATGCCCTTTTCGTTGCTTACTCTTTTTCTGGGATTTGTGTTTCCCTTTTCCCTTTTTCTTATGAGGTTGGTCATTCTGTTGCTTATTCTCAAACCAACATCGGTTGGTGTCATGGTTATTCATATCGCAAATCTTGCAATATTGCTTGTCCTTTTATTGATTTTGTTTCCCCTTTCCCTTAGAAGAAGAACCTCCCTTTTGAAACTGCCCTTGTTTCTTACCTCCTTGTTGGGTATAAAGGGCATTATATGGCACTTCATCCTTATGAACCTGGTTTGCCTCCTCAGTTTGAAGCAAATTTACCAACTCCACAAAAGATACTTGTCTACCAAAAATGTTGAGGGAAGTGACCAACATTTTATAGGAATCTGGCAATGCTCTCAAGATGACAGAGTTCAAGATATCATCATCCACTGGTTTTCCCATAGCATTCAATTTGGCTTTCAGTTCTGCCACTCTACAAAGGAATATATCAACTATCTCCCAGAATTCATACTGAGGGTATGTAGTTGAGTTTGAAGGTGGAGAATAGTGGACTGATTCTTTCCTTCATACACAGTAATCAAAGCAGCCCAAGCTTCATGACTGGTTTTGGCATCATAGATATGAGGTTGGACCTCATCTGTAGTAGCAAGCAAGAGAAACATGAGACCTTTCTTGTCCTTCTTATCCCAAGCTTCTTGATCTGTTCCTACTATTTGAGGGCATTTTGTAGTGCCATTCACTACATCCCATAAATCTTCCACCTAAAGAATAGCTCTCATCTTTGTCTTCCATGGAACAAAGTTAGGACCTTTCAAACTGTGAATCTGAGAGATACTTGTGAACAGTGGCCATTGTGAGGGTTCCTTATATCACCAAATGGTCCCCCTTTCTATATACCTTTGCCAGGCCTTTATACCAAACTTTTCAAAAAAATACCCGCCCTTACGTGAGGGAGACTATAGGTATTTTAGAGATCAGGACGATAAGTGGAACATAGGCGGTACTGAAAAGGAATCGTCTCGTTGATGGCACCTACCATAGAAATTCATCAATCCTCATGCGTGGGATGTAACTTCCCCTAAACACTTTAGATTTTAGAACATTCATCAAGATTTACGCCTAAACACAAGAACGATTAGGGTAGTGGAATGGAGTAAAAAAATAGAACTGGTTTTCCTTATTTCTCCCCGATGATTGATAGAGAACAAGCTCAGACGTCATTGTTGCAGCTATATTAGGCGGTGGATACAGTAGTCCAAAGCACGACAACATTACCTGTAAGTGTGGACCAGAGGTATCGCAAATACCGAATGCTATTGTGCAATAAATTGCACATATAGGTGTAAAAATTTGGGGTCTTGATTTTGCTTTTATATTGAAGTAATTGTTAATGCATAAAAACAGGAAATTTGAATGCAAAGAACAACTACAAATGCCCACAAATTTCTTAACTACCTAAGGTGTCGGTTGCCACCGAAAATGCACCTATTACAATATCAATTTGCTTTTGAGGAAAAAAATGCAAATTCATTCTAGCATATTCCCCCATTTTTCTTTATAATTTTGCAAAAAGAAAGATATATGATATCCCCCCCTTTTGTTTTGCAAAAAAAATCCTTTCGTTGTCCCTTTAAAAACAACTTATCCCTCCAAAAAAAATGCTTTGAAAGGAAAGAAAAAAATGAAGTATGGAAGAATACCTCGTATTGTGAGAGAGTAGAGGACCTCGAAGTGCTCCTGGTGGACCCAAAAAATCGCTCCAAAAGTGCTCCTTGGAGACCAAAAAAATGCAAAAATGTTGCTAAAAATTGAAGGGCGTCAACATTTGTTGCTTGGCGTCAAAAAAACTGCCCGAGCATCAAAAAAATAGGGCATCAACTGCTCCTAGGGCATCAATAGGACGTGAAGGGCGTCAACAAGCACGGAGGGTGTCAACGGGAGTGGAGGGCGTCAACGGGCGTTGAGGGCGTCAACTGCGCTGAGGGCGTCAATAAACAAATTTGGAATCGTTGGGATTCGAACCGAGTACCCCGTTCGTATAAATCCTTTACTTTTTGAATTTCTCCTAAGATCTAGAATAAGAGAAGTGGTACTTGCTCCTTGATAACACTTTACTTACTACTTCCTACTCATGCTTTCTGCTTCTTACTAACACATCCACCTTGCTCCTAGATTGCACTCACTTTGTATTTACTATAGACTCCTTTTTATATTACTTATGATATTCATATATTTTAAAAATTATTATTATTATTATTAAGTTATGTGTGGCTTCTATTAGGGGCCACTCTTGTTAAACTAACCAAAAAAATTATTATTCTCATTATATTGCTATCAGGTTAATTAAGCCATATTGAACTTGTTTTTCAATCAAAGATATTCTTCATTTACCTTTCTATTAGAGATATTTTTCATCTTCCTCAAACTAATATGTTTCCACAATTAACTCCCTGATATTATGAGATAAAATATCACTCATCCAATTGCTTTCTAAAATTTAAATTTTGCCAACATGTAAATCAACACTGCAAATGGCTAAAATATTTGCAACTCAGTTTCCATTTCTATAAATATTTTGTCTATGACAGGTTGTCAATTCCCTAATAATTAATTTTTATGGGCCCTATTCATGCCCCTAATATTCCAAGATATTGTTTTTATCATCACTTTTTATTTGTGGTTTTGACCCACTTCTTGCTACCACTTGTGGTATTTGATTTTGTTTTCCCATATCAATATCCTTATGAGATTTTTTCTCTTTGTTTTTCTTCTTTGGTCTTATTGTCTTTTTTCTATTCCCACCAACACTTTCATCTTCATAAATATCTTCAATTTTTATATATTTCTCATAGTGATACTTATCATCTATGGGTTTGTCTTGCTTTGAAGGATTTAAAATACAAGGAATAACCTCAAAAATACTTTCTTCTAAATGTTATGCTAGAAACCCTAAAGTGCAAGGACATCCCTTTATTACAATTACGTTCTTCATCCTCATTTTATTATTGTGTTGCTCTTGAAATCATAAAGTACAAGGGATAACTTCTATACTAATCATTTGTATTGAGAAGAGAGAAATCTATACTAGATGAAAATTAAGACAATCTACTTGGAATAAACTTGATCTCTTCTATCCTCTTTACTTTAAAACTTTTCCTCCACATATTCCTTTGCACTTTTAATCCTTCTAAAGTTGAACTTGCCCAATGTACTTTCTCACCCCTTTATATTTTTCTTTGTTTCTTCTTTCTTTGCCTATTTGTTTGGAGTGTAACCTCCTTGATCTAGTCCAACTTCTATTACAATATTATTTCCTTGATTTATCTTGAATTTTGTCTCATGAATATAATTTTATGTCTATTTTCATTGTTTTTACTTTACAATATGATAGGGATTAAGTGTCTTATGATTATGTAATAAATTGTTAACATTTATGACCATTTATTTTTAATAAGTTGTTAGTTGTTGTAACAGATAAGGTTGTATTAAATAATTGCGGTACAACCTTATCCATTACAACTAACAACTTATTAAAAATAAACAATCATAAATGTTAATGACTTATTAAATAATCATAAGACACCTAATCCCTATCACAATCTCTTGCCCTATGTCCAATCTCATAGTAATTTGACATCAAAATGTAATATTTTTATAATCCACTTCATCTTATTCTCTTAATTTAGATTTGATCCTAATGGATTGTGGCAAAGGATTTGAAATATCCATAGCAACTTATATGAATATATAGCATACTTTTGCTCCTTAGTAGTTGGTCCCTCCTTTATGAATTTCCCTAGGGTGTTTCTAATATTCTTCAAAACACCCTTATTGATAAACTAATATATAAGTCCAAAAATTCAAACCCACACTGGAAGGTTTTTAATAGTTTCTATCTTGACAAAAATATTTTCACTCCATTGTCTTGAATAAAGGGCATCTCTCCCCCTAAACCATGGTCCATCACCTATTATTTTATCTCTCATTTCTGAATTGGAAAATATGATGAGACAAAAATCCTTTATGAAGAAAAGTCATAACATAATGTGAATACAATCCCCACTTCCACTTGATCCAATTTTGGATCTCCAAAAACCTTGACAAGTATCCATGGAACTTACATATTAAACCTCTACTTTTAAGAACTAGTATATCATGCTCGATCATCTCATGGTGTAACATTTGTTCCCTTGATCAAACTTGGCATATGTTTGCTTCTCTTCCTATCTCCAACTTGAGCATCCATACTTATAGGTAGTTAATCCTAAATTCCCATTAGAGATTTCAAATATCACTTTCCTTGCATGTTACCTAGTGGGGCTTGCTCTTGGCTCGCTTTTAACTCAAACTCGATCTTTTAAAATTATTTTTGTTAATTATATAAAAGTAAAATAAATATATATCAAAATATTACATCATAATATTTATATATTATTATAACAACCATGTAAATAAAATTACTGGACTCTTTTAAGTAAAAACTTACACTATACCTATGATACACATTTCTTCTCATGACACACAAACAAATTAAACTTACTAGACTATTTTTTTTAATATTTATAATATTCATACTTTGTTATAATACCTAAACAAATAAAACTTATTAGGGCCTAAAATTTTTAATAAATTTTTTATGATATTTATATCTCACCCACATAAATAAAACTTATTGGACTCCTTTTAAGCCAAAAATTCTCAATACTCAAATTGTATGATATCCATATCTCATAATGTTACACATACAAGTAAGATCCATTAGACTCCTTTTAAGTCAAAATTTCTTAACACTCAAACTTTAATTACATGAATTAATAAGTTTTTTTTGGCATATACTACAGGAATCGATAACTTGTTACATTTTTCATCGCCTCTTTATGAGTGCGTTACTGCCACTAAATTAATAATATTAAATTTTTACTTATAATAGTAAAATTATATTAAAATATAATAATTTCAATAAATATATTTCATAAACTTTTAAAAATTATATTTTTATTAAAAATTATGGCTAATTATTTTATTATAACAATAATGATGATTTTAAGTCATATACACAAATTAGAAACTAACTTATGAAATCAACATGCATCTAATATTACCATAAAAACTTTAAAATCAATGGGTTTTGTAATAATTTCCAATACCAATTTCATCTATAAATTATTATCAATGATAATATCTAACATTTTGATTTTGTTTTCAATTAGTTATATGGGATTGAAACGGTCCCACCCATATTACATCATCACCACATAGTGGTATTACAACAAAGCTTGGATATTATCCATATATTATTTTTGGCCAAACTCAAACTTGGGTCTTCTCCTTGAGCTAATACCACTTGATTAACATATTGATTTTTTGGTCAAAACAATTAATTTAATATTTAAATAACTAATAAAAATATATATTTGATTAATAGTTTATTTTACTATTTTTAATTATCTTTATAAGTTGATATAAAATTTTAAAATGGTTGAGGCTTAATTGATTAAATTCATCTCTTATGGGCAGATCTCCTTGGGATCACCCTGCCGCATTTCCAAGACCCTCACGAGACCTTCTTGTGCTTCCTAGAATGTGTTGTCTCATCTTGACGTGTTTGTTATGGCTTGGCTGGTTTATCCCAAAGTTGTTTTCTAAGTGGCATGTGGTGGTGGTTGGTTTTCAGGAGGCTTGGCTCAAGAGCAGGAGATGTGAAGCCTTTCCCGGTAGACCTTTTTGGTCTTCTGGATAGGTCTTGTGCCTTTTGTTGTTGGGAAGGTTTTCTTTGTTCTTATCCAGAGCTAGGCTTTCAAAAGGGGTGCTCCCCTCTTGTTTGCCTATCTCATTTTTAGCCTAGGATCTCCTTCTACACCTTTTTTGGTCTTGGGATGGGGCCACGGTTTTATCGTCTGTAGTTGGATGAGTCTTGCAAATTTTTTTAATATGGGCTTTTGGGAGTGGGTTCAGGATCTTTTGTTCTGAGAAGATCCTTTTATTTTCTATTTTAGGGATTACCACTGGATTCGTTCTCTGCAACTCTATTTTGGTCTTTGGGGTGAGCTTGCACTTTATCATGTAGTTGTAGTTGATGGTGTCTTCTAGTTTCTTCCTGGATGGACTTTTTATGGATTTGGTGGTATTTCAATATGGGTGACTTTCTGATGGGCATCTTCTTTAGTACATTTGGTCTTTGAAGGGGGATCTGTACTTTCTTATCTACTATAGAAGTTTATTCCTGATGGTTATCCCTGTACATTGTTTTCCCATTCAATCTTGTGGTGCCATGGTGGTTAGATACTTTTATGGGATTTATTATCCTTTGGTTGTGCATCACATATCCTTTATAGGCCTTTGGTTGTACATCATATATCCTTTACAACGATATTTCATTGCTTGTGGTGTTCTCTCTATGTTATTGATCAACTTTACAGGTGTTTTTTGTTTAGTTCTGGATCTTCTTGAAGGTATGCATAGATTTGGGGCTCTTTTTGATGGGAGATCCAACTTCATATTTTGAGTGGGATGGACAGTCCACTCAGTTTCCAGATTTCGTGGCCCATTCTGGGTAGTTTTGATTTATTCCTAGGCCTTTTCGGATGGTATTTTTATTTGTTGTAGCTGGGCTCGTGGATTATCCCAATTTTTTTATATCTTTAGCTACACTCATCAAGTTTCCATTAGATGGGTTTTTCAATTTTAGCAAATTTTTGGTGTTCCCATGTGGATTTTAGGGCTTCATTTTCCTACTGGGCTTTGTGCTTTTTCATTTCTTGTGCGGGAAATAACTCTTCATTTTGGGCGAGATGCCATGTTTTAAAATTTTCTAGTTGGACTTCCTTTCCCAGGCCCTCTTGGGTGGAGTTTTTTATTTTAAATTTTTACTGTTCATGTCGTATCCCCCGTACTAGTGTTGGACAAGTTTCTCCTTTTGAATTTTTATCCCAGGCTCCCACAAGCTAGGTTTTACAATTAAGCTTTTTTTGTATGGTTTAGCTTTCTCATTTCCATTTTCAACGAGATTTTTCTGTTGATCGTTTGTCTTGGGCTCCCACAAGCCAGGTTTTCTATATTGGTGCTACACGGGATGATCCCGCTTTTCAATTCTGAATGGTTTTGAGATTGTCCTATTGGGATCATATCCTATTTTGTGTTCTCTTTATGGAGACCATATCCCTATTGATATCCCCTCCCCCCTCCATTTGTAAAAGGTTCAGGGACCCTTTCAACACCCTTTTACCAATAAAAAAATCATGTACTATGCATGAAGAACAACTTATAATATTAACTGCTCAAAATATATACAAGATTTATTACTCATCTTCCTCTTACAATAAGATAATAAGATATATGAATTGTATTCTATATGTCTCTTATGGAGCATTATCTCCATAATATATCCATAGTAGTGTGACTCTTTAGATACTTAAATATTTATCTCCATATGAGAAGTCCCATGACTCTTGGCTTATCTACTTGCTACTTTCATCCTTGATGAACACTTGACTCTATAATATTTGTGCCCCTAATTTTATACTTGTACTTGCACACCTAATCTAATATACATGTGCACACCTTTACATTATATATTTACACTCTTAGATACAAGACACTTGTGCACATTTACTCAACTTACACTTGCACTCTAACTTGCATGATACTTGTGCATTTCTTGCACATTACAACTTTACATAACACTTGTGCATTTTCTACACATTCACACTTATATAAAGAGGAAAATATAACTCACACTCTAACTATAGACTCAACCCTAATTCATTATTTACAAATGTACCATGAAGGCACCATAAGGGTACATTAGAATGTACCAAATAAAGTAATAAACCTCAATATCCCCCTGTATTACATTATTTGGTGATTGAAGACTTTAGTATTCAATATTGGTCTTTGTCTTTGTATTCAATCTTCAATAGACCTTGCATCATTCAGGAACCTTTTCTTCTCTTGAATCTACTTCATCATCTTGAACCTTGGGTTCATCTTTGGCATTTATGAGATCTGCTCTAAATTCTTCTTCATATTTATTGTTTAATTCTTTAGGCTTTGTATCTTTATGATCTAGATCATGAAGTACTTGAAATTTTTCTTTAGCATCAGGTTCATGTGCATGAATAAATTGAACTTCTAGATCAAGTGCTTCATTCTTAATTACTTTGTAAGATAAGTTTGGACCATGTATGATCCATTTCTTTTTTCTTTAGTTTCTAAACATTTTATCAAAAATGTTTTCCCTATTGGAGTATATTACACTATTTGGTACATGCTAATGTACCCCTGTGGTACCTTCATGGTATATATGTAAATTATAGATTAGGGTTGAGTCATAGTTTAGAGTGTGAGTTATATTTCCCCTTTATGTAAGTGTGAATGTGCAAGAAATACACAAGTATTATGTAAAGTTGTAATGTGCAAGAAATGCACAAGTGTCATGTGAGTTAGAGTGCAAGTGTAAGTTGAGTCTATATGCACAAGTATCTTGTATGTATGAGAAAAATATATAATGTAAATATGTGCACAAGTGTCTTAGATTAGAGTGTGCAAGTTATAGAAGTGCAAGAGTCATATATAGGTGTGCATACATTATAGAGTCAAGTGTTCATCAAATATGCAAGTGTCAAGTAGATAAGCCAAGAGTCATAAGACTTAGCATATGGAAAGGAATAGTCAAGTATCCAAAGAGTCATATTACTATGGCTATATTATGGAGATAATACTTCATAAGGAAATGAAAATTACAATACGAAGAAAAGAGAAAGATGTTATCATATTTGTAAGAGAAAGAGGAGTAATAGATATTGCATACATTTTGAGCAATTAATATTGTAAGTTGTATTACATGCTTTGTACATGTTGATTAAGGATATTTATATTCATATTGTTGTATATTATTGAATGTTATTTGGTATATTATAAGTCTTCTATTACATATTAATTTGCTCATATTATTCTACTCTTACCATTATCTTGATCTTATTATATTGTGGCTATATTATATTAGATCCTATGATATTTGTGGTAGTATTAAGGCTTAAAAATACATTAGTGGTATTAGAGCTACCACCAGATTTTGTCCAGATTGACAAGAGTTTATTTTAGCTACTTTTGCAAAATCAATTTTATCCAGTTTGATAAAGTTGATTAAGAGTCTATCCACTTTTAATACAATGAGATTCGAACTCTATTATAAGGTCATATTAAGTAGAAAAACTAGAGTATTTCCATGGTTGAAGAATAACCAATGAAGACTAGGACTCAACTATATTAATTGGTGAATCAACTTTGATATAGTTGATCAATCAAGGCCATAGCAAATACTTGATATTGATAGAGGATACAGGGACATTCAATGTCACCTTGACATTGATAGATATTTTAGGGATATTCAATGTCACCTTGATATTGATAGAAGATACAGGGATATTCAATGTCACCTTGACATTGATAGAGATTTTAGGGACATTCAACGTCACCTTGACATTAATAGAAGATACAAGGACATTCAATGTCACCTCGACATTGATAGATATTTTAGGGACATTCAAAGTCACATTGACAATATTAAAGTTTTGAGATTAATATATTAAGCAACATAAATAAGATTTAGGTTACAAAGAGATTGACCTTGATATTGGTCCAAGAGGCCAATATAGAAAATATAGTAGCAACAAAATGAGAAGCATTTAGAGCTTTCTAAGAAAATATAGTTGTATATTGAGAAGCATTCAAAGCTTTCTAAGAAAATATAGTAGTAGATTGAGAAGCATCCAGAGCTTCCTAAGATAAGATAGTTGTAGTGGATTGATAAGCATTCAAAGCTTCCTAATATAAATAGAGCATAACAAAAGATATAATAAGTCAAGAATATCATTATTGAAGTGAAGAACACAAGCTTATACTGAGAGGGGGGTGAATAGTATAAGATCACTTTTTACTTTATTTCCAAACCAATATCAATTAATGTCCTTAATTGCAATAACCAAATATAGCAATGTGCATTAATAACTCAGATAGCAATAGTAAGCAAGAGCACAAGTCACCACACACAATTGAGACACAAGATTTAACGTGGTTCCCCCAATGTGGGGTACTCCACAAGATAATATCCTTATAATATTTCACACAGAAATAAGGATCCTTATCCAATATAATGATTTCTTTGATCTGCTCAAAGCTAGGCAATAACAAGCTCACACAAAACTTGTCCAAATCTGCATAACAAGCTCACAAATAACTTGTCCAAAACTG
The DNA here is from genome assembly GCA_028583015.1 of Wollemia nobilis. Classification (NCBI taxonomy): domain Eukaryota; kingdom Viridiplantae; phylum Streptophyta; class Pinopsida; order Araucariales; family Araucariaceae; genus Wollemia; species Wollemia nobilis. Next base: position 1,744,255 of record JAQPPZ010000853.1, on the reverse strand, counting down.
CTCAACAAGATCACACAGAACTTGTCCAAATATGCTCAACAATCTCACTAAGAACTTATCCAAATTTGCTCTAGAAAGCTCACCAAGAACTTGCTCAAATTCAACAAGCTCACTAAGAACTTGTCCAAATCTGCTCTAGCAATCTCACCAAGAACTTGCTCAAATCTGCCCCAGCTCACTAAGAACTTGCTCAAATCTTCTCAACAAGATCACCAAGAACTTGTTCAAAATTTCTCTAGCAAGCTCACCAAGAAATTTCTCAACTCTACTCAATAGGCTCACTCAGAACCTCATCAAAATCTGTCCCAAATCTGTCCACAAATCTGTCTAAAACTATCCATAAATTTGTCCCAAAAACTATCCATAAAGCCTTCTCAAATGCTCAATCAATCATACATAAACTGCCATAAATCTATCCAAAAATCTATCCCAAAGGCCTTCTTAAAGGCTCAATCAATCATGCTCAAGTAGTACTCAAATCTCATCCACAAATCTATGAAGGCAAGACTCAAAGATTAACTCAACAATGAATAGCAATGCACTCTACAATGGATGACAACAATGATCCAAAATGATCTCAAATCAACTCAACTCAAGTCAACTCATAGAATCATAAAGAGAATTGTTAGAGACTCAATATGTTCTAAGCTCAATCTCAACTCAACTCAACTCAAATCAATCTCAACTCAATTCAACTCATAGAAGCATAAAGAGAATTGTTAGAGACTCAATATGTTCTAAGCTCAATCTCAACTCAAATCAAAATTATAGAATATTTTGTTTAATGGGACTTTAACAATCACCTCACACAATCACTTGCTAGGCTCAATCAACTCAACTCAACCAATCACCACAAGGGATAACTCTTTCTCACAAAACCCTAGTCCAAGCATGTATCAACCAACTCAAATGTTTCCAACAATGCTCAATCACAAATCTCACATAACAATGATACTCATGTTCTTTTCAAGTTATTTACATAACCAATGGGCTTCAACAACTATGCTTATAAAACAAGGTTTAAACACAACTCTCAAACAAGAAAACCTTGAAGCATTCAACCAACCACTTTCGAAAAGGAAACCACAATCAATCCTTTTCACTCCAATGATATTTCAGAAATCAACCACCATAAACAATCAATAGGATAATGTGCCCATACCTTTTTGATGCCAAGAAGTTGTCCACAAAATATGCCACACTAAACACAACTTTCCTTTCCAATATCAATAAGGGTTAGTGGACTTCAAATAATAATCACAAGATAAAGCATAACTCAATTTACACCTTTTTACTCCAACTTAATAAACACATCCACCAAAGTCCTTTTTAATAAAAAAACTCTTATCAAAAATAATAATCAATAAACATCTCAAAAAATATTTTATAACAACTCCTTATTTCTCCTAAATCTTAATTCTTAATTTCATGAACATCAAATTAAATCAACAACTCATCCACCTTTGAAATAATAATCACAACACTTATAAAATAAAAGTTTAATTAAAAACTTTAATTATTCCTAACCACCTTATAACTCCAACTTAGGGCTTAACAAAATTAATTAGAGCAAAAATGTATTTACCTCCTCAAGGGGATTCGAACCCCCGACTTTCCCACACCGCGAGCGCCTTAGCCACAACTAAGGTTGCCACATGAGCTAGCCGCTCGTTTGAAAAGGAAAGACACAACGTGCCTTAAACCTTTCCTCCCTTTCTGCAAATCAAAAGTGCTTCGAGCGCTTTTATTCCAATGCCTTCCGAATGCAGTCAAGGGGATTTGAAACCTTGACGTTTGTGCTACCACACGCCTTAGCCAAAAGCCAATTGCCAATGCGCCACTCTGCCCACGATGACTTTGGACTTCGACCAACCTTCGTTTATTCGTTGCTTCTACTTTCTAAAATATTTTTGCACGAGCTCAATTCGGATGCTTAGCCAACGATTATTAACCACGAGCAAGGTTCAATTTATGAATTTTAGGTATCCCCTTTATATAGCCTCCTTATTATTTTCGACGACGTCGGTGGAAATCTTGCATATTTAATTTTAAATTTTAATTTAAATTTTAAATAATTAAAATTTAAACTAAATATTAAAAATTAAATATCTCTATCACCGGGGCACCTTTTCAACGAAACAAAATGCCAACTTGGATTTTAAGAAAAACCTAGTTCAAATATGCCATCCATGGTTTTAAATAAAACCTTTTATTTTTCCTGCCTTGGTTTTCACAAAAACCCTATATTTATCCATTATTTCCAAACTATCATTTGGCCACCAAAACTCAATGTGATCCATGTGACATCAATGACAACATAAAATAACTCAAATTGCCAACATGAAGAAGGATAAAGAAGCACATAGATTAATTTATATTACTTCAAATATTAGATTGAGAATATCATTGTTGAAGAAGGATAAAGAAGCACCTAGTTTACTTTATATTGCTTCAAGCATTGGATATACAATGGATAAGAGTTGTAAGTTTTTAAGAAGATTCGGATATGACATAGATGCAAAATTGAAGAATAAAGATCCTTCAAATAAATAGGTCCATATAAAGATTTGAGGCCCTTATAAGTGGAAATAAAAGAGGCCCTTATACATAAAAAGAGAATCTCTTTATAGAGTAGAAAATTATTCTTGAAAACAAAGAATAATTTAAGAGGCTTGAGGTCTAATAGATAGAGGTCTATAAGCAAACATACAATGAAAAGAAAGGGCCAAGACATATTCAGAGAATAACAGAAAAGAGGACCGAGACATATTTAGTATATAGGAGAGCTTGAGACATATTTAGAGTATTCTACTTGAGAAAATAAAGAGCATTTACTTGGATTATCCTTGACCTCTTTCACCTCATTTGCTTGAAAATTTTCCTCCCCACCTTCCTTTGCACCTTCATCTCTTTCTATAATTGAAATTGTGTATTGTACTTCCTCATCTCTTGTATCATTTTTTCTTCTAATGGTTGATTTGAGTGAACTATAATGGCCTTTACCATTTGATGATGTAGAGGGGTTTTTCTTACCACTTTTTTTAGAGTGGAGAATCCTTTATTTGATCCATATTCTCCTATAATATGATCTACTTGTTTCATATTGAGGTTTACCTCATGGATAATTTTTTGTCTCTTTCTCCATTATTTTTATTTTGCAATCTCTTGCCACGTGTTTGATTTCATGAGATTATGACATTGGAATATAATATTTTTATAATCCACTTGTTGATCCCAGTATCTTGATTCATATTTAATCCTAATGGAATGTAGTAAAGGTTTTGAAATATCCATGACAAAACATATTCAATTGTATACAACATGCCTTCTCTCCTTAGTAGTTGGTCCCTCCTAGATGAACTCGTCTAGATTGTTGATATTCTTTGAAACCTCCTTATTGAGGAGTTGATAAGGAAGTTCAAAAATACTAATCCATACCAAATGCCTTTTAATAGTCTTTGTCTCCACAAAGAAATTCTCACTCCTAATGCATCTTTATCCCTAAACCAAGGGCCTCCATCCATTATTTAATCCCTTATCACTAAACTAGAGAAGATAATGAGGAAAAGCCTTCTTCAAAAGAAAAGTCAAGGAGTAATTTTAATTTAATCTCCACTTCCACTTGATCCAATTTTTAATGTCAGAAAAACATGGCTAGTATTTGTGGAACTTACATATTAACCCATTGGTTTTAAGAACCATTAAATCATGCTCAATCATCTCATCCTTTATAATCACTTTTGGTGTTGTATCTACTACCTAGATAGGGTTTTCCAAAGATTCTCTCTTCCTTTTATTGCTAACTAGGGCATCCATTATTCTAACTAGGGCATCCTTACTTCCAATAAGAACTTTTAAAAAGGACTTTCTTGCCATGTTAGATTTTCTTTACATGAATCCTTTAGTTTTTTAGTTTCTCCTAAGATCTAGAACAAGAAGAAGTGGGGTTGGCTCCTTGATCGCACTTTGCTTCCTACTTCTTGCTCACACTTCCTACTTGCTCCTAGCTCGCTCTCGCACCCAATTTGCACTCACTCCTGGCTCACACTCAGATAAGTCCTTCCCTTAGCCTAAGTTGATAGTTGTATTATTATTACATTTATGTAGTTTTTGATTTTCAAATATAGCTTTTTAAATTATTTTTAAATATTATAGTTTATACAAGTTTAAAATAAATATTTATATTTTTAAGTGGTTGTATGTATCTATTATAGTATTTAATTTTTAATTAAATTTTTACAGTTAAAAGGTTTCATTTGAATTACATGGTGCTTGTATTATTGCAATATTTTAATAAAGCACATAACAAATCATATTGACAATTATGCATATATATAGTCTATCAAGATTTCACATAAGTTATGTACTCTAAGACTCAAAGGAGTTATATAGATTGAAAAGGTTTCATTTATTGTTGTTTTTATATTAAAAACAAATCATATTACCATATTGTTATAACAAATTGTATTCTCATGACACTCAGGGAGATTGAATTTAGGTTGGTTTTTGTGATTTCAATTGTGGTGGGCTTTTGTAAATCAAATATTTTCACTAATCATACCTTAACAACATCAATTCATTAATTAATATTTTAATTAATTATTAAAAAATATTTTTCAAGTTTTACTCAAAGACTAAGAAAAATATATTTTATTTTATTGTTTGCATGTTTTTTAAACATGTGTTTAATAATGTATAGTAATATAAATCCCAACAAATACAAATTAACAAAAATAAATAAAAAACTTGCAACATATCGTGTAACTAATTTACTACTATAGGTTATCCGCCCATGTAGAGGAGTTGGAGTGCAAGTGGGTAGTTAAACCTCTCTAGTTGCTGAGAGGCCCAGGTTCAAATCTCTCACCTCACATGTTGCGTATATGTTATGTAATGGTTCCCTCGTGGTCACACTCTGTTTACCCCTTGTGGCCACCACCAAAAAAAAAATTACTACTATAGGTGGATTGGTAAGTTCTTGGGCACTTATTGAGAGGAGACCTAGGTTCAAACCTTACGGGTATGCCCAATCTAGCATAGGTAGTAGTTTGATCTGACTCCTCTGAGTGCGCCAGACCGACAACGACGGTACGAACCCTGTGTAACCGACGGTCCCCATCTCACGTCAGGTCAACGTTAACAAGATGGATAGGTCATACCAATCTAGCATAGGTAGTAGTTTGATCTGACTCCTCTGAGTGCGCCAGACCGACAACGACGGTACGAACCCTGTGTAACCGACGGTCCCCATCTCACGTCAGGTCAACGTTAACAAGATGGATAGGTTTGTTGGAGAAGTCCCTGTGGTTTGAATCCTGTACTGGTAGTTTCTAAAAATAGTGGATGTACCAACTCTCCTATATACCAAAAAAATGCATATTGAAAAGAATATTTGTAAGAAAAGATAAAATAAAAATTGAATACCATAACACATTCTTACAATGTTTAATTTATTATGTCACATTTATAGTTAGCATTTAAATATCATATCAATAGTTTGATATATTGAAGGGTTTATACTCTAGGAATTCACTTAGATGCAAGAGTTTTTTCTAGTTCACGATATGTTTTTATGTTTTGGGCTTTTCTCCATGTTTTGTGAGTGCATGTAAAGTCATATTACATGATGAAGAACCCATGATCACATAGATAGATATCGGTCTCATTTGAGAGATGGATTCCCTTTCTTCAAGATCCATTTAGGTAGATTTGGTAACTTGTGTCAATGGTAATTAAATTTACAAATCAAAACATGGTGCACATAAAAATCCTATTTCTTTAACACTTATGAATCCATAACGATGACTGAAATAGTTTAATTCATATCCACTAAGAAGTATCCAATAGACAAGGATCGAGGTAAATTTTATAGTACACATTTGACAAATGTACTCTTAAATTATAAAAAAATAAGGTAGGTGATTTTAGCTTAGAGAAATTTGATGCCATGGCTAAACACACAATATGTAAATATGGTATACTAATGCACTATCACTCAATACCCCTACATATAGGTCTCCCTTGTCTAGCAAAGAATATATAAATAAATAAAATACCCTAAAAGCTATTAATAGTATATAGCCTATAGAACACCTTGCTTTGATGCTCCAAGCATTGACCTTCTATAGAGGTTACCTCTTAATATAAGGTAGTTTGCTTCCAAAATCATAACCATGATTATTGACCTATTTTATCATTGTTTTTTTATGACCATTCTTATGAAGAGTTGATATTTTAGCCTAAACATCTCATTAAATATTATAACCCTTTTAGATTAGTATATGATTGATGCCATAGAGGTTGCCTTCATCTTCATTTGTTTTCTCATCATCCATTTTCTACAACCACTTTCAACCATAATTGTTGCTTATGTAGGAGATTCATATTTTCATGTTAGGATTTCAAACCCTAAAATATTATCTATAGTAACAATAACAATCCAATGGCATCACTTCATCACAATCTTATTGTCATTACTTCCCTCATTTATTGTTTCACTCAAAATAATTAATGTAAACATTGGGATAGATATCATAGATAACATGAGGTTGGATTTTTATGGACTTATAATCAAAGTCTAAATCATATTATTACATTAATAATTGTGGAAAAAATGATATAACATAAAGAACTATAAAATAATATAATATCAAAGACTAAGTCCTACATAGTTTTTTCATCTAAAAGACTAAATTTAAGGTGTCCTCACTTTTTATATTATACTCTATATTTTCATTACTCTTATCATACACAAAAGTTTCAAATTCTTAATTAATTTTACTTGTTTCAACTATTGGTGAATCTCATTTTCAAAAGAATTACAATAGGATCTTTGAATATATACAAGGTTTATAACCTATGTTTTTTACCTTTTTAATTATCAGGAAGAATGGTATATACATCACATCCTAGTAATAAATGATTAAAATTGTAGTTAAGTACTATAGCATGCCATCTCTATGATTATATCAGTAAGTTATATTGATCAAGACTTGGGACCTTTTTAATTAATAATATTTATTTAACTACAATATTTTATAGTCTAGGAGTTTCATTGCAATATTTGCTTTGGTACACCACCATATCAAATTAACCCTTTCAACGGTTTGAATTAGCATTTTCTATGTTTGCAATGAGATGTGGTAGACTATTTTAATTGAGTTACACTTAGTAGAGAAGATATCCTCCAAGTATCATGTGGTGGCCTACTATCATTCATTTGTAATTTGAATATGTGCTTTGGACATAAATTAATTAATTTCCATTTTATAGATGCTCTTCATCATCAAAATTGTCTGCTAATAAGAAATTTGATCTTAGAAATAATTGTCTCCCATAGTCAATTTTTTTGCACTACACTAATAATGATGGTTATGAAGTAGTGTTATGGGAAATTCTCATATTTGTCACTAAACTATTCATGAATGACAAGATTGTGTCTTATAATTATTATAAAATGAATTATTCTTTTGCATTGTTATATAAGTGGCATGACTGCATCAACTAGTAGATGGCTGCAATAGTGGACTAGATAGTCATCCAAAATAATCGGCCATAGTGTTAGAGTATATTATATTATTAGGGTACATGTCAATGTACCACCTTGGTTATATTATTATATTAGGGGATTATCTTAGGTTACTTAAGAAAGAAGTAATAAATGCACAAGTATCAATATGTAATGATGTAAATGTACAAGGAGTCCACTTGTACATGAGTCATAGGAAAGGTAGTTAGGAAGAGTAAGGGCCAAGCAACCTATCTTCTTATATATAGGTCATAGAGATATAGAGATGAGAGACATAGAGAAGGTAGATATTACTATGGAGTTGTGAGGAGGTACAATGTAGTTTTTCATTAGAGTTTTGGAGTGTTCATTTCCTCCATTACATTGCATTGTACTATTTTTGTAAATTTCCATTATTAGCATATTTCAATATTCTTGTAGATTTCCATTATCTTAATTTTATGTATTTCTTATATCTTGTGATTGATTTCTCCCATGTCATACATTATCAAAATATAACAATGGTATCAAAGCCACGATAGATCAACTAGGAATAGGGAGAGCCACAAGAGAGATTGAGAGGAGAGAAGCAAATCTCAGTTCCAAAAATTTTGAGATTGCATTTGGCTAGAGTCTTTCCACAGAGTTGTAAAAAAACTCGTGAATACTAGGACTCAATATTCATTCCACTAGATTGACAAATCAACTAGTGAATATTTTCCATTTAGAAATTTTTGTATTTCAATCCCAATACTATGTTGTAGGAAAAAGGATATTCAAAGAATGGTAGGAAGCTTCCTATAGAGAGCTAGGAAGAATACCATCTTTAGAATCAATCCAGCACCAGAAGCAACAAACAAAAGAAGAGGATATTCCAGGAACCTGAGTGAAATCCTATTACAGACCTGCACATTGCAGAAGAAGAAAAGGCCATAGGAGTCTTGTTCCAAATTTGAGGAAGAGACTCTAGAGAAGAGTACAAAAAAATATTGGAGGTTGTTGATCTCCATTGAAAATCTGTGAAAAGCAGATTGAAGAGACTCCAAATAAGAGTCTATAAGAAGATAGGAGATTGGTTATCTCCATTAAAGCCTATAGATAGCATATTAAAAACTTATTCCAAAAGAAGCTAAAGAAGACCCACAAAAGATATCATTGAAGATTGAAGAATTTATCTTGAAGGAATAGAAAAAATCAACATGAGAAGCTAAAGATATCAATAAGAGATCCCATTGAAGAACTTTCAGTTTTGGAAGATTGAAGGACTAGAAAGGTCCTATACCTAATTTTAGAAGCAAATAATTTTAGAGATCCGAGAGGAATATCTCATTACCAACACTTCCATAGTAGAAGGTTTAAGGAAATGTCTCATTGAGAAGACTAGAGAAGTTGCAATATTGAAGACCTTGGAGAGGTCTCAAGGAGAAACAAGGAAAAGGCTTGGAGAGCCTTATTGCAAAGTTTGTTGAAGCCATTAAGGGAGTTCCTAGAAGAACTCATTGGAGAAATTCACTGCTAAGGAGAAGCTCAAGATAGTGAATAAATTGGGACAATTTTTGTCATCCGAAAATAAGCCCAAAGAATAAGGATTTAACAAGATTGCCAAATTTTAGAGGATATTAGATAAGACCTCAAGAATTTCAGATTCTTGAGAAGAAGGCCTAGATGGAAGCTAGAATTTGATAAGGAAATTGAAGGAGAATACAGACAAAAGAAGACTACCAAATCTAATATATTTAGAGATTACCTTTCATAGATAAGAAGGCATATTTTAGAGATATAAATTTGTTGAATCTACAACAAAATATTGAAGGTCTCATAGTTACAATTTACTACCATTCTAGACAACAAATTGGTGGATATATTCATCAAGATCTACATCATCTTTAGAGACTGAAGGTAAGCAACTTAGGTGCAAAGGGTTCATTACTTGAACACTCATATTCAAATTATTACTTAGCTTCATTAAGCACCTTATTAAGATTAAAAGTTGCAAGGAGAAGAGATCATTTTAAAGTCTTCAAGGGAAGTGCATAAGAATGGTTCTTTTAAGGTTATTACTTGCACATTAAAATAGGAAAAATATCATCTTCCTATTATCTAGTTACAACAAAGAAGACTACATTATATTACAAATATTATAGAGCATTTGCAAATTCTTTAAGAGTTATCATTAGTGCATATTATTAAGGAGTAATAAGGAGATTACAGTTGCACTATATTAGTTTCTCTTAAATATTATTAGAAGTGCACTAAGGATTAGTGCAATATTAAGCCACTCTAAGGGCATATTAGCTACATGACTATTAGCTTAGGTTCTGTGGGTGAGTTTTCTGCACCCAATTGTTTTGTTCCATGAAGAGAAGGGAGGGGGTATTTTGAAAAATGGCTAAGATAAAACATGGACAAAGAAATGAGTCACTTTTGGGCCATCGGTTATCCAAAGTTTTTGTCCAAACAAAAGCAAGTCAGAGAATTTACCTGACGAAAGAATGGGCTACAAAAATATCATGGGCACTCCCAAAAATTCATCCACAAGTGAAAGGAATCGGGTAGAAGATCGAGAAAATGATGGAAAGAAAAGTGATCTCAGATTACCACCCAAGCGGTAAACTCATATAGACAAAGAATTTAGAGGTATACTTAGAATGTGGAAGACCCAAATTTTCACCCAAGGTTTATCCAGCCACAAGGAAGATGAAAAGAGAAGGAAGAAGAAGATAAGCAAGGGCTCCTATTTCCCCGTCCCAAGGGAATGCGATCCAGATGAAATATTGGGGTGGAACCAAGGCATGCATTCAGTCCATAGCTCCATTCTATCCAATCATAAATGCACAAAGGACCAACCATGTAGAAGGATCCATAATTCAAATTTCTTCTTCTCGTCAATGATGTCATAACACAGGATCCAAGTATGTAGCAGGTGAACAAATTTAATGACTGCACAGTTTGAGTACATAAGACAGTAGACGAAGAATTGATGTAGAGCGGCTACCTCAACTCATAAAGAAACATGTGTAGGTAGTAGCAACATCAATTCATTAATTATAAAAGGAAGGCTCAGATAGAGAATGTCAATAGCTCCTATCTAAATATAGTGGAGAATGTTATGTCTATGATAGAGCGATCACAAAAAAGATCATTTGAACCAGTTGGATACTAACATTTTGATCCACCAATAATGAAATATTAATCAGTCTTTTGAAAACCCATACCTTGAAGGGGTTATATATACATGTTTGTAATATATGTTTTAGTGTTAGCTCTCCATTTATTACAACCTGCATGTACAATTTGATATATTTAGCAATATAAATGGATTAATGTCTGGTCTTCAATTGTTCTTATGTATGTATGATCTTGCTTTGCTAATTATTTTTGCTAAAATTAAATGAATGAAGCAACTTTAATTTTGATATCTGGATTTCATGTTGTTTATTCTTTAATTATGGAATTCTCAAAAAGGTTATGTGTGTAAATGATTAATGAAATTAGTGGCTGGTTTGTTAGGTAGTCCATGAATATTGTTTATATTTCAAACTTATTGGCATGTATCTTGATGTGATTGGATCTGCACCATATTATGTTCTAGATTTGTGTTCTCTTTAATCTCTTTCCCTTCCCTTTTCCTCAAGTGTTTAGTTAGAATTTGCAAGGAGTCAAACTTTCCAGAGATTGACCTTGAGATTCTTAATCGTCATTCAAAGTTGGTCAAGGTCTGTGGGCACGTAATCCTTACCATTAGATAAAATTTTGACCAACAGTTTATGGCTCGCCCGGTTGGACTCTTTCCCACATTTTGGATAAACAAAAGGACTGGTCATACACAAATTCATCTATATTTTCTAATAATCTAGCAAATCTATTAAAGACATACCTAGAAATCCATAGCGATCCTATAGTTATTTCATGATTACAAGACATAGGGCTAGTATTTCAAAAGAACCAGTTGAATTTTGGAAGTTATCATTTAAAAAGCAACAACCTCAGTTGGTCATTGAAGCCCTTGATTCTATTGAAGAACAATAGCAAGATCAGATTGATACTCAATTGGTACCTGTAGCCCAAATATCCATCTTGCTTCAAATAATAATGGCCCAAAATTAAAACCCAAGAGTCCCTAACTGGAATAATACAGGACTCCTTAACCTGGTTGATCAGCATGCGATTCCACAAGCAACCTTGAAAGCCCTTCCAACCTATGATGGTACAAGAAAAATAGTGTATGAACATGTTCAGGATGTAACATCGTTGGTTGTTGTGCATAAAATCCAAGATGAGGATGTGATGGTCAAATTATTGGTCATTTTTTTGAAAGTAAATTTGTTTTATTGGTATAGAACTCTACCCAATAGGAGTATAAATTCTTGGAATGCTTTGGCATCCAAGCTAATAGAAGATTTCAATGAACAAACATACCATTTTTCCTTGCTCACTCAATTCACAATGATACAAAGACATCCACAAGAAGATATTATGAATTTCAATATGAGGTTTAGTTGTACCTAGCAAAGAGTGCCTGATGGTCTTAGACCAACCCATGGGTAAGTTGTTTATTATTATATAAGAGCATTCAGTTCATATTTAGGACTAATGATAAGGTAATCAAATGTTCTTTCTTTTCCTCATATATTCCAAGAAGCTACAAAGGCAAAAAAAAACCTTATTGCTATAGCCAGATTGCCTCCCAAGCCTTTTATACCTATTTTCCTTGAGTTCCTTAATAGTCAAGTGCACCTAGTTTTCCTAGTGCCTACTTATACAACACTCCCACCTCCCATGGGCTTTTCTCAATTTTCTAACACACCTATAGTGACAACACTTCCTACCACTCCTATAATACCAACTCTTCATGCTCCTCCTGCAGTACCTACATTACCCACTCTAGATTAACAAGCTGCTACCTTACAGGAGATGCAGGGCTTTATGAAAAATTTGTCCAGTGAGGTTACCATGATAAAAATGAGGAAGACCGAAAGGAACTTCCAACCAAGAAGGTTCCCATATGTAGCAAAATATTAGTTCACTTCCACTGGTAGGCCAAAAAAGAGAACTAATGTAGTCCTTATTAATGAAGGAAGTGAACCTTCAACTTCCATGTCTGATGCATACTATTGGTGTTTTACATGTAATGATCCTCATGGGAAAAATACTTGCATGATGCATCAACACTATATGTAGAGAATGGCCATTTAGAGGGCAGAAAGAGTTCAAAAATGACAAATCAACATGGTTAGAAGTAGTGAACATAATTTCATGGTGCCATTAATGGAACAAGTCTTTGTCTTGACAAGATCTGGAAAGAAACCACTCTAAGTGAACTCTAAAGAGCCTAATCTCATAAAAACTGCTACTAATAATCTAGAAGAAAAGAAAGCTAAAAGTAATGTTGCTCAAGAGGTTCCATTTAAAAAACCTCTTCAACAACAAAAATAAGATCCTAATCCGAGAAAAACTCAATCAAAAGTAAAGGAGACTCAAACGGAGGCTAGAGAAAAGCTTAAATATCCATATTTGACAAAGCGTCAACGGATTGAAGCCACCCATGAATATAGGAGCAAGTTTAGAACCCCTCCAAAAGATAAGGATAGGTAGTCCAAAATTCCCACCTTTAATATTATGGAAGAATTAAAGAAAACCCCCTCAAGGGCTAGTATGTATGATGATTTGCTAATTCCTGGATAGATTGATCTACTTCAAGCCCCCCTAAAAATTATTAAGGACCAAAGCAAAGTCTAACCAAAATAGAATTTGGTTCAAGGTAGTTCTATCATGGGAGGTGAAAAGAACAAAACTTCATTTTACCTTTATTTGGAAATGGAAGAATGGGTTGTACATAACTGCATGATAGATTCAAGCATCGCCACTATAGTCATGCCCAAAGTAGTGTGTGATGTCATCGATATGGAATTTACTAGAAGTTGTCCTAGTGTGTTGCAACTGGATGGTACCCCAGTAAAAACTATTGGGGTTATCAAGGATGTACCCATAACGTCCTTCATAGATTACCTCAGGTTTTAGTAGACATGGAATCATACTTTGGGATGTGTCCTTCTAGGGAATTCACTGCCAAGTTGGGGGGATACCTTTATCTTGATTACTCTCATTTGGAAATCCCATGTAAAGGAAGGAGGGTAAAGATTTATTCATAAAAACCATCTTCTTTTCATATAGAAAGGTTGAAGTAAATAGACCAGCAAGCAACCACAATAAATGCTATTATTAAGGAAGGGGATCTCAAGAACTACAAACGGAAGATCAATTTTCTATAAAAGAATTCAATGTAATAATAGAAATAAGGGTTGGTACTTATACCATTGAGAAACCAGATATAAAAAAAAAAACATTTGCCCAGGAAGAACCTCTGTCTTCATCCCATCAGTTATGGAAATTATATTTTTATGGAGCAAGATGCAAAAATAGTCTTGATTTATCCTGAAAGAGCCCAAAAGGTTTTTTCATATATATTAACATGGAGTTGTACTAATAATGCAACAAAATATTAAGCCCTTTTTTTTAGACTAAAAAAGGTAGAAAAGTTAGGAATCAAGCAACTCCAAAGAAATATTCTTTGTTTTGGGCTAAACATCGACTCTGAAGGGAATACGAAGGATGGGAGGCGGGAAGGCAGGTGAGGATGGGAAGTGGGAAGCGGGTGAGCGAGCGACAGGAGGCGGTAGGACGGAGGCGACTGTGATGGGTGAGGGCCCAGGTGGAACCAGTGCGGGCGAGGCAGACTCTGACGTTGTAGGGGCCCAGGAGGGTGGGCGTAGTGGGCAAGGGAAATATCCTCCCGACAAAGGGGTTTCTTTAGGAGCCGCAACCCTGAAAGGTTCCTATGCTCATGCGGTGAGGCCAGGAACCCTAGATAGTCACCTCAACCAGGAGCTAATCCCTTCAGGCGAAGACCTTGTCATCCCTGAAGACCTCATGGAGAGTTTCCTGGAGCTCAAAAAGTTTACTCTGATTGGCAAGTTCCTAGGAGGGCGACCAGACATGGAGACCATCCAAAAATGGGCCTTTGGAAAATGGAGAACCAATGGCAACATGGAGATTGTGGCGCTCTCTCGAGGGTTTTTTGCCATCCGACTAAACACTCAAGAGGATTTCTGCAACATTTTGGCTGGGGGACCCTGGTTTCTAGGGCGCAAAAGCCTTTTTCTCCGGATATGGGGAGAGGATTTCAACCCGGAGACCCAAAACATAAATATAGCTCCGATCTGGGTAAGGCTTCCGAACCTTCCTTTCTAGTGTTGGCATGAGAATGTCATTAAAGGGATAGCTCGCTCCATTGGGGAGTTGGTTGCCATTGATTCGTCCACCAAAGTTCGTTCTAGGATGGTCCAAGCCAGGTTCTACGTATCCGCCAACCTGGACACCGAGCTCCCTACTGCCATTAATTTGTACAGAGGATCAACCCTCATCACGAGGCAAGTTATTGAGTATGAGAACAAGTCGACATTCTGTACTCATTGTCGCACTCAGGGACACCTCCAGACCCAATGTCTAGCCTTGAAGGCTCTGAATCAAAGAGTGGAAGGGTAGAATAAAGGACTACAATGGAACCAAGGGAAACCTCTGCTCAACAAGCAACCGCCGATGGGTCCTAGGTACATCATGCGAAACCCTGCCCTTCAGGCAGCCTAGGAGGAGGGCCTAGAAGGACCTTCGGCTCAGCCTGAGCAGGATTATGAAGAAGAAGGAGTTCTTTCACCGATCCAGAAGTAGCAAGAGGTTCTCTCAAAACCCTCACCTCAAATCGGTTCTCATGCAGAGGATCCTGTTACTCAGGTTCACACCTTCCCTGATTTTGGTGCCTCGAACTCCATCTTGGAGGAATATCTTGCAGGCAATAGGAAATCCCCACCCCGCATGGAGAGGGGTGAGCCATCCTTATCTCCAGTGTCTAAAAAATGAGGTCCTTCTCTATCTGGGTGACTAAGCCCTAGGAACACCAGAAGCAAAAAGCAAGCTATCGACTATGGCAGTGAACGAAAAAGAGGAAGACTCTCTGGTAATGATCAGAGAAACAAGGAAGCGATGGAGAATATCACCAATGAAACTCAGCTAACACTATTTTTTGATGAGTCCGACACTCAGAAGGATGACAAACAAGGATCCAAACCCCCCTTCCAGATAGTGAAGGGAGGCAAGAAAAACCCTAAACCTTTGAGATGAAAGTCCTCTCATGGAATGTGAGAGGACTTAATGGAGCAGCCAAACAGAGGGTGGTTGCTGACCTCAAGAAAAGGACAAATCCCTCCATTTTTGTCATTCAAGAAACCAAAAGTGACGAGTTCTCCTCCAAGAAGGCAGCTAAGGCCATTTGGGCCAAAGGGGAGGCTCTCTTCAGTCCTGCTCAAGGTACATCAGGTGGGCTCATGTGCCTTTGGGATCCTACCCTGGTTGAAGGAAGATTATTGTCTTCCTCAAATAGAATCCTTAACATTTTATTCCACTCCAAGACTAGCAATCAGTCATGGATCCTCTCCAACATCTATGCTCCAAACTCTCCTGTAGAGCGAGCTGAGATGTGGGAAACTGTAACTCAAATGAGGGGCAATTTCAGCACCATTTCATGGATTATTGGCGAGGATTTCAACTATCCTCTGCACCCATCTAAAAAGAAAGGAGGACTAGATATGTGCAATAGAAGCATGGATGATTTCAGGAACTTTGTTAACACCAACGAGCTCATGGACATCAAGCTCAAAGGGTCCTCTTTCACTTGGAGCAACAGGAGGATTGGCAACGGGCTCATTCAGGTGAAGCTAGATAGATTTTTCATTTCTCAAGAAGCTATTCCCTTTTTTGGAGATGCAACATTGTGTGCCTTGCCCAGGATTGGATCGGATCACAACCCCATCATCCTCGAATTAGATAAGGCTCCATCTTTCAAAACCCCCTTCAGGTTTGAATCCATGTGGATCCTCCACAAGGATTTCAAAGGTCAAGTCACTTCCTGGTGGTAGCAACAGAAGGGTGGGGGATTAGCGTCACTGCAGCTTGCCCAAAAGCTCAAGATAGTAAAAGAAAAATTGAAAGTCTGGAACAAAGAAGTCTTTGGGAACATCTTTGAATGCAAAAAATCCATCTCGAAATGTCTTCAAGAGATAGAAAAAAGAATCAAAGCTGGAGATCACTGTGCGGCCACCAGAGAAGAAGAGAGGAACATCCTGGCAGAGTATCATAACATCATTGCAAGGGAAGAAACCTTCTGGAGGTAGAAGTCCAGGGATCTTTGGATCAAGGAAGGTGACTCTAACACTAGATTCTTCCATGCCTCCACCATGCGGCATAGAGGATCCAACAAAATCAGAGAGGTTGACTGCAGTAATGGATCCACCACAAAGGACATTGTAGAGATAAGGGCCGAGGTGGTGACTTTCTTCCAAGATTTACTAGGAAACCCTCCCGAGAGTGATCGGCTAGCCCAAGCTGAGCTCCTAGCCAACATTCCAAGCAGTGTCTCTCAAGAGGCTAATACCAAACTCATGGAACCTTTCTCCTCTGAGGAGATTAAGGAAGCCCTCTTCTCCATGCAACCTGACAAAGCCCTAGGGTCGGATGGGTTTCCACCTCATTTTTACCAAACCATGTGGGATGTAGTAGGGGAGGACGTGTGTAAAGCCATCAGAGAGATTCAATCGGCTAGAGCTATCCATCGTAGTTTCAATTCCACCTTTTTGGCTCTCATTCTGAAATCCTCCATTTGTAGAACCTTTTCTGACTACAGACCCATAAGCCTCTGTAATGTTTTCTACAAATTTCTGACCAAGGCCATGGCTAATAGGTTTAAGCCCATCCTCCCTCTTCTCATTGATCCATGCCAAGGCAGTTCGGTGAAAGGCAGGAACATCCTGGATGGGGTTATTACGATTCATGAGACCCTTCACTCGGCCTCCATGGCTAAAAAGGTTGCCTTGTTCCTCAAGCTCGATATGAATAAAGCCTTTGATAGAGTGGATAGAGAGTTCCTCTGTGCGATTCTCCTGAAGTTTGGTTTTCACCCTCTCTGGGTTGACCTCATCCACAGCTGCATCTCCACCCCTTGTTTCTCCATCCTGGTTAATGGATCCCCAGCCAGATATTTCCAAAGTGACAGGGGCCTTCATCAAGGAGACCCCTTGTCCCCTACTCTTTTCATCATTCTGGTAGAGGCCCTGGGGAGAGCTCTCAAGGAGGCGCTTCGATGGTGAAAGGTAACTGGCATCCTCCTCGCTTCGAGGATTGAAGCGATTACCCACCAGCAGTTCATGGATGATACTCTCCTGTCCACCAGTGCTTCAGTAGCTCAAGCTAGATACATCAAGAGGATCCTCTCCCTCTACGAACGAGCGGTCGGTCAGAAGGTGAACTACATTAAAAGTAAGCTTTTCTTCATCAACACCCCGATGAGGCACCAGGTTCGGATAGCCAGGATCCTGGGTTGCTCTATCGATTCTCTTCCTACAACCTATCTCGGCCTCCCCCTATTTTGTGGTAGGACCAAGGAGGGTATGTGGAACATGGTGATGGAACGCATCCATAAAAAATTATCCACCTAGAAAGGCAAGTTTTTGTCCCAAGCTGGTAAGGTTACCCTCACCAAGGCTTACCTCCAAGGAATCTCGACCTATTTCATGTCTGTTTTTAGGCTGCCAGCCTCGGTCCACCGTAATATTGAGCAGATTCAGAGGACGTTTCTATGGTCAGGAAATGACGACAAGTCCAGAATCCCCCTGGTGGCCTAGGAAACGGTGTGCAAAAGCAAAGAACAAGGTGGTCTTGGCCTAAGAAGGATGGGGATGATGAACCTCATGCTGGTTTCCAAGCATGCTTGGAGGATCATGACTAATGACACGATGGATTGGATCAAAATTGTCAACAAGAAATACCTGACCAACCTTTCTCTCCTCGATGATGGTATTCCCATGGGAGGGTCGGCTTTCTGGAAGGCCATGATCCAAACGCGACAGCTGATTATGGACGGTGGCAGGTGGATCATTGGAGATGGTCAGAGTATAAATTTCTGGAAGGACAG
Organism: Wollemia nobilis; assembly: GCA_028583015.1. Taxonomy (NCBI): domain Eukaryota; kingdom Viridiplantae; phylum Streptophyta; class Pinopsida; order Araucariales; family Araucariaceae; genus Wollemia; species Wollemia nobilis. Next base: position 1,725,725 of record JAQPPZ010000853.1, on the reverse strand, counting down.
ATGGATCTCGGAGGACCCTCTCATCCAGCAGGCAGATCTGGGTCATCTTAGAGCCCAGATGGATCCCAACTATGAGCAGAAGGTGGCTGACTACATTGTTTGGAGGAACGGATCCCCGTAGTGGAGGAACATCGATGTGGGTGGGCATATTGAGGATGTCACAACTCTCTCCTCTCTCCTCCAAGTGACTATCATCCCTTCCAATGGAGGACCTGACCGTATGATTTGGAGAGGAACGGATAGCGGAGCTTTCTCGGTCAAGTCTGCTTACGACTTCCTGCATACTGGTCCTAAGGTGGATTTCCCCTGCAAGCTGGTCTGGAGAAAACATTTGATCCCCAAGGTAAATTTTTTCTCTTGGATCACTTTCCAAAACAAAGCCCTCACTATTGATAACCTCCATAAAAGGGGCTTCGCCATCCCAAATAGGTGTTACATGTGTAAGTCAGCCTGTGAGTCTTCTGACCACCTTTTCCTGCATTGCTCCTTCACCAGTTCTATCATTGGCATCATTCTTTCCACCTTCCAGATTCAATGGATTCCTCCCAAGTCTATTAAGGAGGCCTTTTTCCAATGGACCAATCCCTTCCGAACCTGAAGCTTCATTTCCTATGGATTGCTTGTTTTCACCATTTCATATGGCAGATTTGGTTGGAGCAAAATGGTCGGGTGTTTGGAAGTCCTCCTAGGGATCCTCCCTCCATTGCCCATAGAGCCATGGCCTTTGCTATCAAAAACTCCAAGCTTATCCCTAGTTCGACTCCTAAATGTGGTCTTGAGGCAGATATCTTCAGGACTTTCAAGCTTGATGGGGATCCTGATCCCCAAGAGGATCCGGTTTCATCCAGGAAGGAGGTTAGATGGGTCAGGCCTCCTAGAGGGTGGTTAAAGCTAAATTTTTATGGAGCCGCCAGAGGCAATCCAGGACCAGCGGGAGCAGGCGGTGTTGTAAGAGATCATAGTGGGAGACTAATCCTTGCCTATTGCGAAGCCTTGGGGACCCAGACCAATCATGTTGCGAAAGCTAGGGGGATCCTACGGGGTCTTAAGCTCATCTCGGAGGATCCTCGTCCTCTGGTGATTGAAGGGGACTCGATGAATATTATAAATTACATGCTTAACTCCAAAATTCCATCCTGGAAGGTGGCCAACGTCATCTCTGAGGCTAGGAACCTCCTCCTCCGGTGCAACCTCTTTCATGTCCGACACACTTTCAGGGAGGGTAACGGTCTTGCTGACCACATGGCGAACAAAGGGCTTCTGTCCACCTGTCTCGTCGTTTGGCGTCAAAATTTCCCGACGGACGTGGAGAGGGCCGCCAGCCAAGATTGTGTTCATGAAGCCACCTAGGAGGAAATTGATGGCGATCGAAGGTGGCAAAGCTCACCCCATGCCACCTGTCTTATCTACAGCTGGATGCCTTTGTGAGGCTGAGTCAGGTAAGGGCGATAATGACGGACGTGTCCCAAGGTTCATCGATGGATGGCCCGGCCCTTTTAGAAATGATATCCCCAAACGTGGCATGAAAGGGATTGTCATCAGCTCGATTGTCAAATATTTGTGCATTCTCGAGCAGATTTTTTTCGCCCAAGGGAGGCTTCTCATTGGTCAGGTCTCTGGGCCCATTGGGAGGTGGCTCCGGTTCCCATTTTTCAACAAGCCCGTGCGTGAGATCATCAATGGGCATAGTGATTATGGGCACACGTGGCAACGACGTGAGAAGAGTGCCATCTCAGCCTTTTCCTCTACCATATTTCCAGTTTTATTACCACCTTGGACAATTATGGGCTGCTCTACATGCCATCACGTGTATCCTCATCGAGCGTCCAAGGCTAGGGTCCTTTTAATTGCCCTTGTCATCGGGTCTTTTTTCACTGCTGGTGTCTGTGTTCTCAGTCCTTTGTCTCTGGTGCGTCATCCTTTCCTTTCATCGGGGGCTCTGCCTAACCTTTCTGTTACCATGGCCACTCCCTTCATTGAACCAACCGAGCTCTCCTTGTGTAACGAAGCGTTGACCTTTATGAAGGCCAAGGGTCTGGTTCCTTTTCTTGAGAAATTCCAAGGACCCGAGGAAGAAATTACCCGAGCCTTTATTGATACCTAGAATAAAGGTGAAGTCATTGTCTAGGGGTTACACTTTCGAATCTCTGTCGAACTTCTCTGTGAGGTCACGGGTCTGGCGGCCACTGGTCGCATCATTCGACGTGACAGCCATAACTGGGCTGAGGAATTGGACCAATTCCCAGACAAAGGGCAAAATTTGGGTTGGGATAAGTCTGCCCTATTTCGGTCGAATCTTTCGGAGCCTTGGAACCTCGCCATGATTCCTGTATTGTAGTATATAACCTGTGATGATCCCGACAAACCTCTCCGAAGTTTCCATATCAGCTTTGTAAACCACCTCAGAGATGCCAAGCAAGTTTGTATCCCTGATTACCTGGCGTATTCCCTGGGTTTGGCTGTAGAAAAGAGTAGGAAGTCGTCTTGCATGCCCATTCACCAGGGTTTGATGGCTGTGATTTACCGTCATGTCTCTGCAAACCGTCCTCCCCCCAGGTGGTGCAGCCTCTGGCAGGCCAGACCCCGGCTAACCCTTCAGTTGGGCATGAGGAGCGGGTTTCCAGCCCATCCCGAAACTCTTCTCCAGGAGATGATAAGCAGTCTCCTTTCAAAGGGCCCTCTCGCAGCCGACCAACCAAGCGTGGGGCGACTGGGGATATTCCTACTCCTGCCCGGGCCTCTCAACGCTTGAAGAAGGTCAAGATCGAGAAAGAGAACCCGTCGCAGCAGATCAGTTCGGATACGGAGAGTGAAGCGGAAGGTTTGTCATCTCAGCTTCTTCTGGATATGACAACTAACATCTTGGCGGCCACAAATGCGATGGTAAGGATCCTGAAACGCTACAAGGGGCGACAGGCCCAGGAGGACCAGGAGGAACCTGAAGCATGACGGAGGAACCTTGGAAGTGTATCATTTTTGAGTTTAGTATGTCCGTGTTAGGCCTGAAATGGCTTTTTCTATTATTTTTTTGTTATAGCTCATACCATTCCATCTATGGGATGGACTCCCCTATAGCCCACGAGGCCTTCTTTGATATTTTGGTAAGTATTATGAAAGTTTTTTTTGTAACAGCCCAGGAGGCTCACTCTGGTGTTAAAGGCCACGACCTATACTGTTATAAGGTTTTGGGATCCTCTTAAAAAACCCACTTATAAATATAAAAACCAGCTTACCAAAAAAAAAAAAACTCCAAATATTTGGGGATTCTAATTTGGTGATTAATCAAATTACTAAAAAATGTATTAGTTAGCAACATTACTTAAAAGCCTACAGGAAAAGAGTATGGGACATGTTAGAAGCATGTGAGGCATTAAGTATTAAAGATATTCCTAGGGATCAAAATAGGCATGCTGATATATTGGCCTCCATAGGAGTAAATTTTTGTCAGGTTTCCAATACCATTCACAAAGGAAAATCAGTTAGGTTGGTGTATAGACCATTCGTCCCAGATAAAGACATCTTCTGGCAAGTATTTTTTTTTAAGTGAAAAACCCCTTACAGGGCCGCCTTGGTCTAAGAGACCATGAACGGGGGTTCTACACCGTCAAAGTCACCCGAGGGTCGCACCCAACCCTGCCCGTACCAACATTATCAATTGGATTTTGGGTACCCAATTCAGCTTTTTGGTAGGGTGGAGATTCGAACCTAGGACCTCCCTTGGAGGATTGCCCTCTCCTCTCCAACTCACCTACAACACTTGGGTACTTATGGAAAGTATTTGAAAATGATTAACAGATAGTAGATTTTTTAATTCATGAAATGAATTGTTCAGCTGATGGGTCCTCCAAAGCTAAAGATGATAAAAAGAAGAAGGGTTTATCCAGCTCAAAAATAATCACATTCTAGAGGGATTAATCACCCTCGAAAGCCTGTTTGACAATAGTGATCGACCAAAAGGTCATATGATAAAATTTGACTCCAAAGGTTATAAGGAAGTCCAAATTTTAGTGGAAAAAGATCTAAAGATAGGGGTAGATTGTTCAGATAAGGAAGTCCACCAAATTTAGAGATTTTGTAGAATATATGTGTTAGTATAACAATGGCACAGAGAGGGGGGGTGAATCTATGCAATTTAAAACTTTAATTTCCAATTTGAAATCTGATTTAAAATAGAAATAAACTCATGTATAGCAGCAACATATATGCAAGAGAAACAACCCACAACACATGATATGCAGGAGGAAAACCACAAGGGTAAAAAACCTCCCAAAGAGAAATGCTTGCTATGACTACTGCATAGAACAAGCCTCAAAATGAAATACACTAAATTTTATCTGCCACAACATAAGGAGGGCTGCAACCCACCTATATCAGATCAAAATAATAACAAGATGATAAAAAATAAAGCATAAAAATGCTTCCAGTAAAAGCAAGCTCTAACAAGCCTGCAAGCTCAAAACCAACAACACTGCTACAAACCAACTGTGCACCCAACCACTGCAAGATGATTTTTCTATCAAATCTGATCCAACACCTGCAATAAACATATCAAAATGATTCTATCTCCATCCACAATAGGTTCCCAAACCTGCATGCTAAAATCTATACACTTATGTCTTCTATAGAAATTTTGGCAGCATTCCGGCAACACCCTATTACTCTCAACAAAAACTCCATAATACCACCATCTCAAACACTGAATTTATAGATAAATGATATGGAGAGAAACCATAAATGGTTTCCAAAACCATGAGTATAAAATCACTCAAAAAATCATGCCCAAGTTGAGGAAATTTCTAATTTGCCAAAAAAGAAATTGTTGCCAGCACCACTACACACACTCACCAGCTGCCAATCAAAGTGGAGATGCTCTTACACAACCAAAAGAATATTCCAAAGTGTCTAAACACTAATTTGGCAATTATCACGTCCCATATCTCCAAAATCCCACAAAAATAGGGCAGCAAAATATTCTTTCCTTACACCACTATGACGGATGTCATAAAGTGGGTCCCACAACAAGTTGAACACCCCAATTAGCATATTTCTATTTTTGCACCACAAAATAAATTCCAATAAATATTGGAAATAATTCCTAACCCTTATGATGCATTATAAAATAATTAAAATCAATTTTCCCTCCATTCCTATGTCTTGGAACACATTCCAAGGAACTTGGAGATGACATAGTGGAAATAAATAAATGTTGAATGTTACAATATAGCACCAAGGCACATAGAAAATACAAATGCAACCTTACATCACCTTTACATAAATAAATGTTCCATAAACATAGAACCAATAGAAATAAGATATGCAATAACCACAAATTACACCTCCAAAGTCTCCGTAAAAGGTGTGTTCAAATACACACAACATTTTGCAACATTGCCCAAACTACAGCATAATCACCATGATGAATAGGATGCCAACTAGGAGATAAAGTAGAAGTGTTCACAACAATGAAAACACCTCAAATGCTCAACAATATGATGATATTATCGCTTGGAAATATGATGACCTTAAAGTATACAATAAAGATGTTATTCAACACACCATTGAATTGGAGCCTAATGTAAAGCCTTTTCGACAAAAGCAGAGACTAGTAAATCCAAAAATAGAAGCCCTCATGAAACAAGAGTTATTTAAATTGTCGAATGCCAAAACAATTTATCCCATTAAGCACTCTGCTTGGGTAGCTAACCTAGTTTTAGTCAAAAAAAAAAGAATGAATATATTAGGCTTTGTGTAGATTTTTGAAATCTAAACAAAGTCTCTTTGAAGGATCATTATGATCTTCTATAGATAGATCAATATTATTGGATGACTTTTCAGGATTTAACCAAGTTTGGGTTAAATATGAAGATCAACATAAGATAACATTCCCCACTAAATGGGGAACATATGCATACCAAAGGATTCCATTTGGCCTATCTAATGTTGGTGCTACCTTTCAAAGGGAAATAGAATTTGAATTCAGTGAATTGGTTAATAAAGTAATTGTTATCTACTTAGATGAAATGACTGTTTTTTCTCACAAAATGTAAGATCATGTGGAGCATCTTCGACAAATTATTGAGAAATTTAGAGAGTTTAGGATATCATTGAATATAAAGAAATCAATCTTTGTCATGCAAGAAGGTAAACTCATGGTACATGTTGTGTCAAAATTAGGGCTTGCCATAGACCTGGATAGGATCAATGCCATCTTAGAATTGTCAATACCCATGAATAATAAGACACGTCAGTATTTCTTTAGGCATATCAACTTTGTGCAGAATTTTGTATCTGACTTTGCACAGATAGTCAAGCCTATAACTCAAATGCTTAAAAAGAATGTTGAATTCAAATGAACAAATGCCCGAAAATATGCTTTTAGGAACATTAAGAAATATATTTCACAAGCTCTAGTTCTCATTAGTCCTGATTATTCTAAGGACTTTATTTTGTATACCTTTGGAGTAGAAGAAAGTTATGCAACAATTCTGATACACATAATATCTCATGAAATATAACACAAATGAACACAATATACCATAATTACATTAATGATACAACTTAGTTACAATGCATGGAGATTTACCTCCAATATATCATTTTTCATGAATTTTCAGTTCTCTAACTATTGCTCTCCTCTTTCATCCAAGAGATGCAACCTTTCATATTCCTCTAATAAATACAAAGCTTTCAACTTTCCACATATCATGTGACTCTTCATACTCTCTTGATATTTTGCACTCTTTCTCATATTGCCACATACATTATATAAAATATAAATCATCTATCAAACTAATATTGTAAGGGGGACCAAATAATATAATATCTCCAATAACAACGAAAATTTGATCTTCAAAAGTTAAGAATCTTCCTACAATAGATAGAAAATAATTTCATCTTCATCTGCTTGAAAGTAGAGAGATTTATTCAAACAAGGGTTGATTCAAGTTGTAGTAAAAAGGAGACCTAAGAGAAGAGGTCAAATAGAAGATAAAGATAGGAAATCCAAGGAAAGAGGTTCTATAGCTGACAGAGATAAGAAACCCAAGGACAAATATCCCATAAAAGTCAGAGACAGAGAGGTGACCTAGAGGCAATGACCCAAAGGTAGTGATCCAATGGTAGTGACCCAAAGGTAGTGATCCAAAGATAGATATATTAAGGTGAATCAGATACATTGATCTAGAAGCAAACACAAATAGTTTATAAAGGATTACCTAATGATAAAGTTAGAGTTGAAGATCCAACCATGATAAAGTCAGATCTCAAGAATGAAGATTGAAGAAGAATCAAAGATTGAAGACAAAAAGCCTTCTTACCAAATAATGTAATACATGGGGATGTTGGAGATATTACATTATTTGACCCCCTTGTAATATTAGTTTGGTATATGATTTATATTTGTATAATGTATGTGTCAATATGAGAGAAAGTACAAGGTGTCAAGAGAGAATGAAGAGTCACATGATATGTGGCAATATGAGAGCTTTGTATTTATGATAGGAATATGAAAGGTTGCATTTCTTGGATAAAGAGGAAAGCAATAGTCATAGTACTAAAAAGTTATGTGAATTGATATATTAGAGGTAAAGCTCCATACAATGTAATCAATTTGATTTATTTTTGCAATCTTGTGATATTATGCATATTTGAGTTGTATTTTGTGAGATATTATTGTATTAAGATTCATTTTTAATTATAAGATATGGTTGTTATTGTTAGTAGCATTCTTTTGATTTATACTTGATCCTAGAGTAAAATTTCTATGTATAAATCTTCTCAAAAAGCTAATAAGCAAAGTAAAGCATGGTTCAAAAAGCCTTCCTAATGGCAACTAAGGTAGGTTTTTTTATTTATTGGAGTACTCAAGCCATTTTGGTGATGACTAAAAAGGCTCCACCTTTAATAGGACCTTTATTCATCTAGCACATATGACCTTTTCTTCTTCTCAAAGAGTAAATACCTTGGGTTTATCCTCCTTTCATGCCTGAGGGTGTTTCCAAATCCCTAGTGTAATTATAAGTTGGCACCATCAAAGAATCATGAGGACTAAGGTACATTCCTCATATAAGGAGAAGGAAGATCTAAGGTGGCTGAGCATGAAGGTAATAAGACAAATATTTTTCCTCCCCCAAGAGGAGCTTAATACCTGAAGGATAGGGAAGAATAGAGCAACTCAAAAAGTATTTTACTATAACATCTTCCCTCAAATTTCAAGATTTTTGGCTCTCCAAAGGTCTCCTTGAGATTCATGGTGAAAGAGGACCATTAAAAAGCAAATAATAATACTTTTAGGGACAAGCAACTTGAATTCACCCACTAATGCAATCCACCTAGTAATTCCAATCATTGTTGGAACACTATGAAGAGAGAAAAAATGGGTTAATGAAGGATGCTTCTCCCATACCAAAACAAAATGCAAAGGCAAAGCTACAACCCAAGTAGTATGCAAACATGGTGTTGGGGGGCCGACTGTGAACCCCTTACCTCCTTAGGAACCATGATCTCTTGTGCTTGTGGCTTTGACATATTTCATTACCTATGTTAAGTGGGTATATCTAACCTTACACCTCATGTGGGGGTGCCAATCCTTGGGAAGTCTAGGAGAGAGTGGGATGCAGCCCCCACCAGATGACCTTCAAGGTTTTTTTACCCAAGGCTAGTTCCTTTATTCTATATGTCTTATTTGGTGCTCATATTTCCTCACTAGGTTTGCTATTCTACTCCTAGCCTAAGCTATTCTACCCCCCAATCTAGGTTGCTTTAGGGAAAAATAAAAAAGAGAGGGAAATTAAGAAAAATAAACATAAAGTAAAATGCAAAAAAGTAGTAAATGTAAGAAACTAAAGGAAAGCTATAAAAGGCAGGAAATGAAACCTATCTAGTCTTACCTACGGGTGGCAATGCACCAAAGAAAAAGAATAAGTGCCCCTCAATGTCTTGATGAGTTTAGATGAATATATACACAATGGATGATAGTGCACAAGGAACATAGGTCTCTCCAAGAATATGCAATAGAAATAGAACACCCACACTAGGACTAGGACAAATATTTATAAAGGAGTCATATATTCTTATTTAATGTGAAACCTAAGCTACATACATGCAAAGAGAAGAGGTTCAAAAACTAATCAACAGGCCACACAAGACTTGAGTGAGGCTAGGACATAGAGAGGAATGAAAGAAAGCACCTCTTAGAATAATGAGAGATCTTTTGATGGATTACAATAAGAAAAATATATATTTATAAAAGTACATAGGTCATTTCCCCTTTCAAATTCAAAATCACTCCCTTTTCAAAATTATTGCTCATAGTAATTTTGCATTGATGGTGAGTGAGGTTGTTGGAGGTGAGGTCGTTTTGCCCATGTTGGAGATTTGTTGTAGATATTGCCATTAACAGTCTTAGATCCGTGGTTGCTCCTCTAGAGGTCTAATGATAGTGTCTTAAATTTGTATCTCCTTTCAAAGAAAATACCATTCATCTAGGGAACTATATATCTCTGCATAGCCCATAGGATCTGAGGCAGCGGTAGTAGCCCTAGTTGGGGGTATGGGGGGCCAGTGGCTCTCCATGAAGGGGTTCAAGGATGAGAGACCCTGAAGCATAATTTCCCTTCCTACAATTTTGGAGTGCGGCTAGAGGTGGTCTAACAAAAAAACAATCACCCCTTGGTCCTATTGGTGTTCCTCATGGTATTCCCTCATTGATTCATTTGCTTATTTTGGTTTTCAATGTTGGCTAGATGTGTTTGGTTGCTTGGTTTTTAGTTGAGCATCCCTAGACCAAACATTTGCTCTAGTTTTGATGCATAACAAAGCCTTGTCATCCTCATCAAAAATTTTGTCATACCTTTTGTTGAGGGAGGTTTGATCATCGAAGCTTCTATATTTACCTCGATCTCTGAATCTCCAGTTTGTCTGGTTCTACTTCAACCTTTGGGTGGTTTGATTTTATACTAGGTACAACCTCCACAATTCAAACCAAATGGCCTTACTCCTCCCAAGTGTAGTGATAAATCACTATACATGGGCTTCACCTAAGGGACTTATTTGAAACATAGAGGAAACAAAGTGTTGATTATCATCAAAAAAACTAGACCAATCCACTATGATTGGGCATAAGGAAGGGGATGATAATTTGATTCTAGCTCTGAAATCCTACAACTTGACATGGTATCCTAGGTGACAACTAGAATATTCAAAGAAATGACATGAAATGTAGTCCAAGGGACAACACAAAATCCAAAGCATTAATGAAGAGAGATCCTAGAGGTCTAATCATAGGAGACTTCCAATATGAAGTGACTCAATAGTACCACATGTGTCCCATCAAGGCAACTTGCCAATGCCATTAATTGCTACAAATCTCTAGAACCTCGAAGATCACTCAACGTTGACATTGACTAGCCTGAGCAATTTTGAACTAAATAATTTTAAATTTCTACAAAAATTTTAGGGGGAATTTTTCCTACTTATAATTATCTCTTTCTTTCTCATTGCAAAGCATCAAAAGCTAGTGATACATGTGCCTAGTATCTGGTCTTGTATGGGATTTTCTTTTATTCTCTTTTGTATCATGGCTTGGCTCAAGCCTTGTGTCATCTAGATTGATTAGATTTGAGCCTCTCTCTTTGGCATGTATGTAATTTGTCCATTTATAAATAAAAAGCAGTGACTACTTTTTCTATCCTAGTTCTTATGTGTGAATTTGGCATACTTTATGATTGGGGATATCATGTTCCTTGTGCGCTATCAACTATGATGCATGTGTTCATACAACCCACCATAATGTAAAGAGTTTTAGATCTTTGGCACATTGTCCTCTTAGAATAGGATTTGTTTTACTTGTTATTTACTTTTAGTTGTTTATTGCTTTTTCTTCTAAAACTTTTACCTATCAAGATTCCATTAGATTAGGATAGAATGGTAGCACAACAAAGCATCAAAGATCACATTCAAACAAGGATCCAACCTTGGTAAAAAATCCCAGAGGTCATACAAAGGAGCCATATTCCACACTCCTCAAACTTCTCAGACTGGTGCTCCAAGTGAGGTGCAAGCACCAGATGCACCCAACAAAGATGCATTATGGGTGGTTGTGGTATCCAGAGTATATTTAATCCTTTATAATGAAGATGGAACTAATATATATAGATGAATTTGGGGGAGTATTCCCCTAAAATTATATAGGAAATTCAAAAATACCTGTAGACATGGAAAATTGACCCACCCAAGTGAGTCAATCTTCCTAGAACCCTTGGGATGTCCGTCAAACTTATCTAGGTACAAGTTTAAGCCTCCCCTTCCCTTCCCCTTTCTTTTTTTCCTAGTTTTCCCAAATTTGTGATTGGTCCTTATAGGGCACGATTAGGGTTTTCTCTTAGAAAACCCTATTTATTTTGGGCAAATCCTCAAGATTTCACCCTCCCTTAGGTTTTACCACTCTTTTACCCTCCAAACCTCTTATAAATAGATAGTTTGGATCCTTGTTTTCTCCTAAGAATTTTTTCACTAGAGTTTCTCTAAGCAATTTTTGTAGAGTGTGATTTCAAGAGCTCTTTGGTTTGGCAAGCAAATCTTCTAACAAGATCAATTGTTCTCTGGTCTTTTGCTAATGCTCTATCCCTAATTTGTTGCTCTTGGTGGGCAAGTGTGAGAGCCTTGAGGAGGATTTTACCATTTTGTGGAGGACTACATCCTTCTCTATGTTCTTTCATTACCACCAGTTTTATTCTTCCATTGTGTTACTAATTGTTTATTTTACATTTTATATTTTGAAATTTATCTCCATCCATCATTTTTCTCTTGTGTCTCAAAATCATAGTTACCCCTTATAGGGCACAATTTTGGTAGAACCCAAAATCGTGGTTGCTCCTTACGAGGCATAATTTTGGCTTTTCTAGGTTTGGGGGTAAGATTTCACTCTCAAATCCTCATTTCTATTTGCATGCTTCATATTGGTCATAATATTATTGTTTACACTATTTTTTGCACTATTTCATTTCATTGCATCTTGCCTTGTTCATTTCCAAAAAAGGTCAACAATCACTTTTGTTTTCAAATGGTCAGCTAAAAGGACTAAGGGGGCTTGATTGTTGTGCCTTCAAGCTTAGTATTATAGTGGCCTAAGTAGACCCCTAAATGCTGATCAAATTTTCTAGGTCTTTGTGAAACTATTCTACAAGTTTTGAAGTTGCTTGGATATTATGGATGCAAGTAAAAGCTGAGGTCAACCATCGGATCACATAAGCATTCTAAGTTAATATTCTTAGATTGTTTGTTGTTTTCTTTCAATCCATTTCTATTCAAAATCTAGATCTTGAGTAAAAGAGAAAATATTTTGATCATATTCTAGGCATTTGAAGAATAAACACAGTTTGCATTCCAGGGTTAATTCTATTTGTGCATTCTCTTTAAAACCCTTTATCAAAAGAAAAGAGTTTCAATTTATTACAAGTTAGGGTTTAGTCATCATCAAAAATCAAGAATTATACTAGGGTTAGCCCTTGTTTGCTTGCATTGATTATTTTTCTTGCATTCTCCTATCATTCCTTAGTTTAGATTGTAGAAAGGCCAAACATAGGTGATTGCTTTAATATACACATCAAACATCACCTTGGAATTGGAGTGAGTCCTAAAACTATTCTTGGTGAACCCTTCAATCTCTAAGCCCCTGTGTGTAGAGAATATAACACAATCCCATGATCACCTTGGCTCATAGCGGATCCAGCCAAGAATCATATGTGGTGGGGTAATTTTCCCCCTCTACATCTTTGGTGAACCTGAAGCGAACACACATTTTAGTGGCCAAGATAGAAATTTTTTTCCTTTTGTTCTTTTGAAAACTTTAAGCAAGACCACTAAATATTTTTGCTTAGAATTAGAAAGCATTAAAAAAACATCTTAAAAATCTTGTGTGTTTCACTAGTTTTTAGCTTTTCTCCTTTTCTACTCTATCCTTTCTCTTTTTCCTAATGGCTCCCAACCTTAGGAATAAGTGAAGGCTTTTAGAATCTAATAAGATTGATAGAGAAAATCATAATCTATAAGAGGAAGAAAATGAAGAAGCTGGTAATGACCTTGATCCTATTAAGGGATCCAATGGAAACCTTACCTTTAAATCATTTGATCATATTTAGAATTTCTTCAAATATCATAGAGATGCCTTGAATAAGGCTATGGATGAGGAAGCCTAACTTGAGAAAATTTGTATTTCTCATCATCAAATCATTTATCCTTATAATGTTAAACTAATACATTGTTTGAATCTTCACATCATGCCAATCCTTTTCATAAACCAACATATGCTACTAACATGACCACCAACGTTGGAAGGATTCTGCAATTTCCTGCAACTAGTAGTGCCTATTGACATTATGTTCAATTTCCTCCTCATTCTAGTCATCTCAAAATTCATACTTCCGTTCCACCAAATATCAGGTATCCTTCATAGCAAGATACCACATATCATAACCCATACCATAATAGTGTCAATACCTCCAACACTAGCCAAGTCCCATTTCAACAACCTACCTATACCCCTCCCCTAGAGAATCTAGGAGCATTGCACAACAACAATTTCAATATGCAAATTTTAATTAATGTGGTGAAACAATTGGTTTCAAGAGTGGATATGATTGAGCCTCCTAGTTTCACCTACAATTACTAGGAAATGTGCAATCAACCCTTAGACCCTGTTGTTTCTTCTAAGCCCTACTCTAAGAATTTTTTAATGTTGACTTTGCTTATTTAAAAGGGAACAAAGGACCCAATTGAACATTTAAGGGTGTTTAGAACAATATGCCATGATATTATATATAATGGCATGTTATTGTTGAAGATGTTCCCTAAGAGCCTTGGTGGTATGACATTGAAATGGTATTATCAACTGCCTCATCATTCTTTGAGGAATTTTTAAGAGATAACATAATTTTTTATCCAAAAATTCAGGTCTTATGTTGAGAATAATGTGATTATGAACGATATTTATATGTTGAAACAAGGTAAAGATGAAAGTTTTCAGATTTTTGTCTCATTGGAGGAGTCTAGTTGGATGATTGATATATGCTTTACCTCCTTGAGATATGCTTGAGATATTCATTGGAAACTTACAAGAATGAATATCTTATGAATTAGAGACAACAACTATTACTTATTTTAACCAAGCCATAGATCTGGCTAGAAGGGTAGATCAAGCCCTTATTTGAAGAGGTCAAATCAAGCCAAAGAAAGAAGAAGATATGACCACTAAAAATCAGTATAAGAACAAGCGTGTAGTTGGTGATGGGGTAATGAATAGTAGACCTATTAATAGTGTTGTTAGCACCATACAAAATATGGTTCTTAGCCAACCTCAAAAACCTCCACCAAAGAATTTTACAAGACTTTACAAGTCTATGAATGTGGTCCTAAAGCAACTTATAGAAGCTAATATGATAGAGTTTCCTCCCATAAGGCAACCCGATGCCACAACTATGTGGTATAAACCTTGTCAATATTATGAGTATCATAGAGTGGAGGAGCACATGATAAACTCATGTAAGAGGTTGAAATATGTGGTTAAATACTTAATTGACAAAGATCACCTTGTTATAGAGGATCCTCAACCTAATCCTCCAACAAACAATCAACCTCTAGCTCAACAGGCACCTACAACTAATCAAGACATGGGGATCTTCTAAGACCCCCTACCTAAGCATGGAAAATAGGTAATTAATCAAGTGTCATATTGTAATGTACCCCTTCCTACAACAATATGGTTGGTATGATAGTAACAACTACAAGACAACAAGCTCAAGCACAACCAACTTAATGATCTCAACACAAGACAAGTTCTACCTCCAATCAACCTTTGAAACCACCCTTAGTTTTGAATAATACACAAAAAAGGAGCATGAGAGTAGAAAACCTACCTTTAGTATTGAAGCCAAAACCTAAAGTTTCCTTTTACATTCAATAATAGTTAGCTAGTACCCCAACTAAGATCTTTGTCTCTTAGAAATTTTACAAACTTCTTCTATTCATAGGAAAGCCTTGTTGAAACTTCTAAGATAATAATCTGTTCCTCAAGATATTTCCCCTAGTGCTATAGTTGATGTTGTAGGCTCCCTTGGGATACATCATATAAAATTTTTAGATGATAGTATTCCTTCCTTAGACTTATGAGGGGATTATTCCCTCTACATCACTACATTTATTAGGAAAATATTTATCAAGCAAATTTTTATAGACAATGGTTCTTCCCTCAATCTATGCACTTATCAAATTTTCCAAAAAATGGATTAAAAGAGGAATATTCAACTAGATCTGATATCATCATCAAAGCTTTCAACAACGAGTCCCAAAAAACTTTCGGTGTTATATATCTACCCCATAGGGTTGGACCTAAGATCTTTTAATATTCTTATTTTAAGTTGCTTTGCATCTTTTAATATTCTTCTTGGATGCCCTTGAAATCATGCAATGAGGGATATCCCTTCTAATTTTCATCAATGTTTGAAGTTTGAATTTAAATATCAACTTATCACCATTTTGGGTGACCCTCATCCATTTCAATATTTTTCAATGGTTGAGCAAGCTCAATCTAATCTCAATTTATGTCCATAAGTTTCTTCATCTCATATCACCAAGCAACTTAAAAATCTAAAAGTGAGTGAGGCACCACTAATTAATATTTTATCGTAGGATTAAGTCAATCTCTTTCTTCAAGAACCTCTTCCGGATCTTTCTAAGCTACCACCTTCACCAAGGACTATGGGTTTACCCTATAAGAAAGGTGAAGCTATACACATTGGCATGTGTACCTTTATCTTTATGGATATGGCCCTCAAATAAAAGACCTATGGTAGAAACCCTCTTCTTTTCTAGCATTTGTTTGCCTATTTTTATCTATCTAATGATTACCCACTTCCCAAGAAAATCCTGTCTAGTATGGGATACATAAGTAAAGGTTTGGGGCCATGATAGAAAGGTATTCAAGAGCCTTTGGAAGTTGAGCTTTAACCTAAAAGATGTGGTGTAGGCTACATCCCTAATAAAAACCAACCTTTACTCTTTGATAATGATGATCACCTTATTACTTATGTTGAATATTTAGATCATCAAGGCTTGGATTGGAGTGAGGGTCCTCATTCCTCTAACATTTTATTTTACAATATGGTAATTTTGGTGCATCCTGAGTTAGTTGTAACCCCAAGAAAGCATGTTGATGGGGATACTCTTTGTGATATGGATCATGAGGATATCCTCTAGAATAGCTTCTTATTTGATGGGATAGTCCCTTGCATTGCACAATTTGAGTCTTATAGTTCTCAAAAGGACTTTGATTCTATGTATCCCAAGGACTTTGAGCAACTAGGAGTAATTCTTGCCCCACCTCCTCTTGAGAATGAGTCTTAGATTTTCATTGAGGAGACCATAGATGTTAACATAGGTTCTATGGAGTGACCTAGAATACTTAATCTAGATAAAGCCCTATACATGAATGAGAAAGAGCAATTGACCAATTTGTTAAAGGAATCTCATGATATATTTGCATGGTCATATGTTGACATGACAGGGTTTTATCCCTCCCATGTTATGCATCATTTGGTAGTGAAGCCTAGTGCTAAGCCTATTAAGTAGAAACTTATGAAGATGCATTATAAGGTCACCCTTTTAGTC
Organism: Wollemia nobilis; assembly: GCA_028583015.1. Taxonomy (NCBI): domain Eukaryota; kingdom Viridiplantae; phylum Streptophyta; class Pinopsida; order Araucariales; family Araucariaceae; genus Wollemia; species Wollemia nobilis. The sequence goes on along the minus strand of JAQPPZ010000853.1, from coordinate 1,709,063 downwards.
AATGAGGAGCTCCAAAAACTCCTTGATGTTAAATTTATCAAAGCTATCGACTATTCTAATTTTATCTCCAACATTATTCCTATGGCTAAGAAGGCATGAACAATAAAAATATGTACTAACTCTTGGGACATCAACTTAGCATATCCTAAGGATGATTTTCCTCTCCCCCAACATATATATGATTTTATATTTCACTGTCAAATATGGTATGCTTTCACTCATGGATGGTTGCTTAGGATACAATCAGATCATGGTTGCCCTTGAGGACCGGGCCAATACAACTTTCATCACACCATGGGGTACCTTCTATTATAAAGCATGCCTTTTGGTTTAAAAAATATTGGTGCCACATATCAAAGGGCTATGACTTATATCTTTCATGACATGATGCATGATATTTTACAGGACTATGTGGATAATCTTCTAGGTCATTCCATATATCGATAGAATCATGTTCATGATCTAAGACAAACTTTTGAAAGGCTTCAACATTTTTGGGTTTGTCTTGATGGTTTAGACTGCAATCAGTGTAAGATTTTGCACAAAATAGTATATCGATTCATTATAATTGGCAATACTTTGTATCAATATTATTTTGAAGGAATCCTCTTGCGATGCCTTAACTCTGATGAAGCTTGACTAACTCTTGGAGAAGCTCATGAAGGTTCCTATGAAGGCCATTTTTTGCAGTAATGTCATTGTCAAAAAGCTCCTTCATATGGGGTATTATTTGCCTTCCATGGAGAAAGATGCATGTGACCATATTCAATGTTGTGACAAGTGTCAATGCCATGACAACCTTGTTCATGCTTCTTCTCAAAACCTTTAGGTTATTTCTTTCCCTTTGGCTATTTTCCATATTGGGATTGGATATTATTGAGAAGATTAACCCAATATCATCTGATGGTCATAAGTTTATCATAAAAGTGACAAAGTACCCATTCCCTTGGACATGGTGACTGGAGCTTAGGTTTCCAAGTTCATCTCCAACCAGATCCTTTGTAGGTTTAGGATTCCTTCAATGATTATTTTTGACAACAACACTCCTTTCAAGAACAAGGATGTCCATAAACTTTGTGCTAAGTACAAGATTCAACATAGGTGATCAAATTCATATTACCCTCAGGGTAATAAATAAGTCGAAGCATTCAATAAGTCTTTTATCAAGATCCTCAATAAGTTGGTTAGTAATATCAGTCATAACTGACATATCCAAATTTATCCTACCTTGTGGGTCTATCACACTAGTGTGAGAACCCCTACATGTGCTTCTTCATATGTCTTGGCCTATGAGACTAAGTTAATTTTTTCATTCAAGTTAGAGGTTACTTCATTGCACATATTACTACAAGATACCTCAAGCAATGATGAGTATCTTTTTGATCACTTGCACCAATTGGAGTTGTTGGATGAAAAGCACATTCACGCTGTAGAGCATTTGCTAGTCTATCAGAATAGGCTCAAGTGATCTTATTCCAAGAGAGTTCACAGCTATTCTTTTGAGGTTGGGGACCTTGTCCTCAAGGAAAACCAAAATAACACCAATGCTCGTTCAAATCTTAAAGGGAAGTATCAACCCAATTGGTTAGGCCCTTTTATCATAACAAAACCAATGAACATAATGAATAGGGGTCTATCATTTAGCTTCTTTAGATGGTAAATAACTTAAATAACCAATGAACATAATGCATCTAAAGAGATACTATGCATAACTTAGCATCTTACAATTTCATATTGCATTTATATTACTTTTCATCTTGTATTAGGTTTACTTGTTCATATTTCATGATTGCCTATCATCTTTTGCATGTTTTGCCTAATATTATGTTCTTCATTTTGCTTGTCATATCATTGCATTGTTGCTTGACCATATTTGCATGATTGTTTGATCATATAGATTTTTTTAGGACTTCATGAGGATGGAAAGAGATGAAACCTAGTTAGGTCTTAGCTCATATGCACTACACTCATACTAGGGCTTTGAAGCCTAGTGAATTCCTGACCTAGGTCTCATCTTCTACATTTTCCTCTTTGCTTTTCATTCATATCTTCTTCTTCCCTTTTATATTCCTTGACCTTGAAAGTTTAAATTGTTCATCAAAATCCTCTCCAATTCAAGGGACATAGTTATTCTATATGTCCTTTGTCCTTACAAGTTTTAATCAGTGTTTATCTTTCCTAATACAAAGGATGTATATTCCTTCTTTCTGTTTTTGCCTTTGCTTTGTTCACACCCTCTCCTTGATATTTCACCTATTAAAGGGTCCTTGTGGAATAGGATATATACCACATGAATATAATTTATGATACTCATATGACCACTGACTATATTACTCATACCCCATGCAAACACACAATGTCTTTCACTTATAGCTTCCCTCTTTCTTTTGTCTCTTTCTTCTAACACATGCACACACTCACACTGCTTTGTTGTACTTCACTTTTCTCATACATCTTTAACACACACCATGCTCCTATCAGGTAGTACTCATTTTGGCAAATCAATCATATATCTTCACCCCATACAAGATAAGCTTTATGGTCATACATAAGGGGTAACCTCCATCTCAATCATTTGTAAACATACAACCTAGTGGGTATCTCTTCATCTTTGAATATTAATGAGCACTACACCCATAGCAAGTATCGCTCCACACTTGTCCATATTTGTGACCATAACACCCTTTCAAGATACACTTCATGACCACACACGAGGGGTAGCCTCCATATCGATCATTTGTGAGCATACATCCTTACAAGGGTTTCACTCTTATTTTTTGTTTTTGACCTTTTTGGAGATTTGATTTCTTCTTCTTTTGTCTTTCTCTCTTATTTTAGTGTTTGTTTACTGTAGGCCCAAAAGGCTACATGCTTATAAAATTTTACAAAATTCTCAAAAAAATTCTAAGTGTGAAAGAGTGTCCCTAGGTCACAGTTGTTCCTAGCATCGACCAACTCTAGGTCGTGATCAACATGGTCAAAATTAAGAGATCTTAAATCCAGATTGTAGCTCACAACAAGTTGTATTTATTACATCATCCAAAGGGCTCCATATCGCACACATCATTGGTAGGTGTTAGGCCATAGTCAGCACGGTCAAATGAGATAAATTCATGTTTTAAAGTGTATCTCAAAACCGATAGAGTCCAAACCACACTTAACATAGGTAAACTATAGGCTATGGTCAACATGGTTAAACTACAAAGGAGAAAAAGGTAAATCTTAGTCTAGAGCAGGTTGTAGATCACAATTAAAATAATGCAAGTTGAATTCAGTGAATAGTGAGATGTGGTCGCCCACGACCTAGACAGGCTCCAAGTCACAGTCAACATGATCAAATAGAATAGTTCTCTAATCTATAATATGGAATAGAGTAGGGTTTCCTATGCCATGATTAAAACTTATCTTAAAGTAAAAAAAAAGGAAGAATATGCGACCACACTCCACCAATAAATCTATAGATAGTAGTCAGTGTGGTCAAACATGCAAGATTTACAATTTGAAATGCAGCCCAAGATAGGGTTTTACACTATAAATATTAAAATTTGCTCAAGTCCAATGTACTAAGAAGGACCCATTCCAAAATAGGTTCTAGGTTGTAGGCTGGCTCCAAGCTATGGTCAACCTAGTCAAAATCATCCTACAACAAAAAATAAGTACAAATTCGAGACACCAAAATAGAGAATGTAGCATCTTCAGACCGCATCCATTGAAAAACATTAAGCTTTCATGAAGCTTTGATCTCAATTATTCATTAACAGATCTATGGGTGGCATTAAAATTGGTTGGGGATAAGCATAAAATGATGATTCCATCATGGCACAAAGATGATAAAACTAGAGTTTCCTTTGAGCTGAAGATTGTTAAGATAGAAAGATGAAACATTAGATTCAATCTTAGATCCATGATGGAGAGTGACTACAAGAACAGGTGATGGCTTGGATGTGTTCTTGGTAAGATCTTATAGCTAGAATATATGAAGGTTAGACAAGTTGTAGAGGCTAGTTGCAAAAAAATGATGAAGCATGATTGCTCAGTTTCCTTTGATCAAACAAGAGATTGCCACATCAATATCTTGTTGAATTGACACTCCAATTTCCTTGTAATGATCATATTTATTAGAATATATTGTAAAAACTATAAATGGAGACCATGATCTCCTCTCAAATTTTTGGTTGTAAAGTGTTTGCTTTTACTACTATTGTATATTGTTATAAATTAATGAAAAAGAGCATTACTTGGAATGTATGTCTCAGACTTGCATCTTTGTGTCTTTTGAATACTATCTTATGAAGTCATTTCTTCTATTGCTGCTATGGTTAGTGTATCATGCTAATTTAGATTACTAACTTGGAGTAAATTGGAATGATTCATATTTGAATGTATGCTTGCAAGAAGTCATTTTTGTTAGTTAAGGTGTTAATCTAATTATGTTAATTTGTATTATTAGTACTTTAGATGTTTGGAATGATTATATGGGTTAGAATCAACATTGGTATCAGAGCACAAGGATCACTATTTTAGAATCAACTTTCTTGAAATAGAGATTGGCATCTGAGGGACTTCTCTTGAAACCATGTTGTAGAAGGTGATTATCAATCTTTATGTACCAAGCTCTCGGAGCTTGTTTCAACCCATACAAGGACTTGATCAGTTTGCAAATTTTTTGTTCTTGTCCTTGTACAACAAATCCTTCAGGTTGATTCATGTACACTTATTATTTTAAATCACCATTTAAGAAGGCACTCTTCACATCCATCTGATGAAGCTTCCATCCGAACTAAGCTGCCATTGCATAGAGTACACGAATGGTTGTCATTTTTGTAGTTGGTGTGAATGTCTCTTCATAGTCTATACCTTATTTTTGAGCATAGCCCTTTGCAACAAGGTGGGATTTATGCTTGTCAATAGTTCCATATACCTTATACTTGACTTTGTATACCCATTTGTAGCCAATGGGTTTCTTACCAGTAGGTAGATCAACTAACTCCCATGTTTTATTCTTCATAAGAGATATATTTTTTGCATCCATAGTTGCCTTCCATTGAGGCACACTAAGGGCTTCTTGCACTAAAGTTGGTTCATGCTCTACAATTGTAGTCATAAAACTGTAGTCTTCCTCTTCACTCCTATCTTCTTCTTCTTCATCATCTACATATTTTGCATCTTCAACTTCTTCTCTTTCTTGATGAGACATACTTCGAGTACGTGGTCGATCTAAAGTGAGATCAAGTGGTGCATCCAATTTTGCATCTCTTATAGTGCTAGTATACCATTTTGGAATTTTCTTCTATTTTGGGGGAGTCCTTGCCTTAGGCTCCTCAAAATCTAGGTATATAGTAGGAGATGTGTCTTTGCTAGTTTCTGGTGTATCCAACTTGGGAGCTTCATCGAATACCACATCTCGACTTATATGAATCTTCTTGGTTTTAGGGTCAATCAATTGATACCCCTTGGATTCTTCATCATAACCAAGAAAGATACATTGCAAAGTTTTCTCATCTAACTTGTGCCTTTTCTTCTTTGGAATGTGCATGAAGGCTTTGCATCCAAATATCCTTAGATGAGAAATGGAGGGCTTTCTTCCACTCCATGCTTCTTGTGGTGTGACTCCTTGAAGAGATTTTATTGGTGCTCAATTTAGGAGATACACAACTATAGTGACAGCTTCTACCCAATATTGTTGCCCAAGATGTGCACCTATGAGCATACATCAAACCATCTCCATGATGGAATGATTCCTCCTTTCAACAACTCCATTTTTTTGAGGAGTATAGGCTATAGTAAGCTATCTTTTTATCCCATGTTTAGTGAGATATCTTGAAAACTCATTGGAGGTGAATTCCCCCCTTGATCTGAGTGGAGGGCCTTGATTGAACATCCTGATTCTTTCTCAACACGATTTTGAAACTACTAAAAATACAAGAATGCATCTGACTTTAGCTGTAGAAAGAAAACCCACATATTTTAAGAGTAATCATCAATAAACAACTGAAAGTACTTCTTTCCACCACAATTGTTTGGCATTGGTCCACACAGATCGGTGTGTATCAACTCCAATGGTCTTTTGGCTCTTGAAGAGCTCAATTCAAATGGTACTCAATGTTGCTTCCCTGCTAAGCAATCCGAGCATACAAGCAAAGTATGGGAAAGGTTGGGTAGACCTAACACCATATCATGCTTACTCAATTCGAGTAGATAGCCTGAACTTAGATGCCCATATCATTTGTGCCATAAGGAAGTAGCTTCTTTTGAGTTGGTAGCCATGGCAACATGAGGGGTATAGATAGCATCTAATACAAATAATCCATGTTTGTAGGAAGTCATTGTGATATGTTTACCCTTCTTGGTAATGAAGCAATGCTTTTGTCCATTAACAACTTTGAAGTCAACCACCATATGTTTATCCAGGATTTGAGGCATGGACAACAAGTTGTTGGTCAATCCTAGCACATATAGGACCTTCTCAATTTGGCATTTTCCATCGGGAAGAGTTACTAAAACATTACCTTCTCCTTGGACTTTATAGGTCTTATCATCAATAATTGTTATCGGTTTACCTTCTTTTGCCTCAAATGTGTCAAACCACCTTTTGTCACCAATCATGTGTTTGTTGGCACTAGAATCAATATACCAAACATTATCTTTCTATTTGGGATTTGTTTGAGTCATGAGCACCTTGTGTGCCCTCTCAGAATCTGAATCTGATTCTTCAATAGCAACATTTCTCTTTTGTTGTCTATTTCTTCTTCATGGTTTGTTTTGGCCCTTTTTCTGTTGTGGTTGCTTGTTCTTGTCACTTTTGTTGAACCAACACTTGTTGGTGTCATGATTGTCCATCTCACAAATATGGCAATACCTCTTCTATTTTTGAGGTGTCTTTTGTGAGGATGTGGTGTTTGAACCCTTTGAGGAAGATCCCTTCTGAAAGTAGCCTTTTTGCTTAGCTCCAAATTTCTTAGAAAAAAGTGCATTGTTGGACACTTCATCTCTTTGGTTGTTATCTGCTTTGTGTTGTTGAAGCAAATTAACTAACTCTTCAAAAGAGACTTGTCTATTAGAAACTTGAAGGGAAGTGACCATCATTCTAAAAGAATCTAGTAAAGCTCTCAAAATGATTGAGGTTAAGAGCTTATCTTCTACTTTCTCACCCATTGCATGCATCTTAGCTCTTAGTTCAACAACTCTACAAAGAAACACTTCTACACTTTCTCCATTTTTCATGCTAAGAGTGTGAAGTTGGGATTGAAGGTTAAGGATCATGGCTTGATTCCTTCCCTCATATATTGTGGATAATGTATCCCATGCATCTTTTGCATGCTCCTTTTCACAAATGTGTGGTTGAACTTCATCAATAGTGGCAAGAATTATGATCATCAGTGCTCTCGCATTGACATCATCATATGCTTCTTATTTATCATCTACTATAGTTGGGCGTTTGACTTTTCTAGTCACAACATCCCACATCTTTTCAACCTGCAATATTGCTCTCATCTTTGTCTTCCATGGAGCAAAATTTAGACCTCTAAGAAGTTGTGAATCTGACAAGTATGCTTTTGCAATGGCCATTGTGAGGGTTCCTTATAACACCAAATGGTCCCCCTTTATTTATACCACTAGACCGATAGACCTGATCTATTGGATATACCTGCTTTTTCTATAATACCCATCGATACGTGGAATAAGCTTGTCCCCTCAATATACGCGGTCGTATGCGAGGAGGACTCGAAGGTATTGTATATAGATCGATTTGTGGCACATAAGCAATACTAAAAGGGATTCACTCTATCTTTGACACCTGCTTAAAAAATCTTCCACATACGTAGGGCGCCAAGTCCCTTAAATACTTGGAAGAATTTTTAATTTGAGGATTTACGCCAAGCAATAGTAGTGAATGGGGTAATAATGGAGTGAATATCAAAAAATTGGCTTTCCTTATTTCTCCCCGATGGTTTATAGGGAAAAATAGCCTAAATGTCATTGTTCTCAACTATATTAGGTGTTAGATACAGTAGCCCAAAGCATGACAACATCACCTGTAAGTGTGGGCCAAAGGTATCGTAAATACCGAACGCTGCTTTGCGCAATAAATTGCACAAAAATAGGTATAAATTTGGGGTCTTTTGTTGCCACAAGATATATAGATTTTAATGCATAAAATAGAGAATTAAATGCATATTACAATTTCATCATGCCCACAAATTTATGATTTTTGAAGGTGTCGGATTCCACCAAAAATGCACCTTTTACAATGCCAATTTTTAAAAAATATTTTTGCAATAATTTTTGATTTGCAAAAAAATGATATTCACAATCTTGCTTTTGCTTTGCCCTTGTTTTGAGTTTGATTTGCAAAAAACAACAAAATTTTGTGTTGCCCCCCTTTGTGTTTTTGTTTTGCAAAATAACAAGGTTTTGTGCCAATTTTGTAGCCCTCTTTTTGAATTTTGATTTGCCTTAATGTTTGCAAAAAAATCATGTCAATTTTGTTTGATGTGTATGATTTTTTGTTTTGAAAAAAAAATGTTTTATTTGTAGTGCCTCCCTTGTTTTCTTAAAAAAAAGAAGTCAAAACAATGTGATTTGCTCTTGTAAGATTTGTTTGGGAGCCCCTTTTTAAAAAAAAAATTGCATTTGAAGTTTAAAAATTAAATAAAATAATATAATAAATTAAATAAATGTTTTTAATTAATTATTTAACTTTTAATTAATTAAATTAAAAAACAAAAAAATATTTAATTAATTAATTTAAATAATTAAAAAAACAAAGAATATTTATATTTTTTAAATAAAAAATGGTGTTTCGCTTGAACCCTGGGGTGCTTCGGCTCCTCCAGATGGACCATCTGTCTATTGTGTGTGCAAATTCAATGAGCAACACGAAGTTCAACTGAACGAAATTAAAGGCATTAATGGGTAATCATGGTCATCAAGGCGACACGGGCATGAGCAAGGTATTCATAGACATGGTCTGCAATGATGAACTACCCTCAAATAGTAGTGACCCGTGCAAGGGTAACCTAACTATATTCGGGTGGTCAATATTCATTATGCTCGGTTGTGCATATAAAGGATTGGAGAGCCCTTCCACAAATAATGTGGGATTAAACTCCCATAGAAACAAATTAAAAAAATGAACATACGTTCAGTCAAATCCTTCGTTTCCACGTAGCGATGGTACACTAGATGGAGCTTTGATAGCTATGATTGGCTATCAATAAAACCTTAGAATAGGTTTTAATGTTTCATTTATCTTTTGCTTATTTCTACGTTCACCTGAGTGGCGATCTCCTGCACGCGATTGGGGCCTCCACTACTTGCAAGGCTATGATTCTCTACAACGACATGTGATTTGATGAGAGGAAATAAACCTTAGGAGCAAGGCAATTTTTTTTTTTTTGCTGATTTTTTCAATAGTCAACCATTTTTCATGAGGGATGATCCACCAGGGATCGGATCTACCTACAATCGGTGTCCTGCATGCAACGGGCTGCAACCTGCTTGGATCAGTCCTATCGAGGGATGATCTGTGCTCTTCAGTGGTTGGGATGGCTACTATGGCCGATCGAGACCATGTGAGAAGATGAACAAGCTTTGTAGTGAGCCCCCTTTTTTATTTAAAAACAATCTCGCTATCACTACGGTGTGTCTTAGCTACGATAAGGTGTTGTGTGGCTACATTGGTTGATGGACTATAGGCTTTGAGGTCTATAATACATTGGAGTAAATTTCTTGATAGGAGCTTTTATAAATAAAATAGAGGATAAATCCTATTTTAAATATCTATTTTTTAAATTTGAGACATAGAAACAGTAAAACAAAATTGTTGCATTATACTAGTAGAACTAGTTTCTTACCCAAATCTCCAAAGGATTGAGGATGTTGAATATGATAAAGTTTTGAATGTTGTTAGGCTTAAGTGATATTATAGAAATTAAGTTATCAAGGGTTCTCTATAGATGCCTATGTTGTTAGCTTTATCTATCCACCATTGATTCATTTCTTTCTTAACTCTTCTTATTTCTATCCCTATCCTTTATACATTTAACTAAGCTTAAATTAGTCAACATTCAGTATATTGATAAGGAATACTAGCCTACTCTAGAGGTTGGGTTAGTAAATTTTGACCCATCCAATGTGTGGTTAGGTTATGATTAGCGGGTTCTCACCTTTCAAATCATTGCGGATGATAGTCACAGTTTAAGATTACCTTGATGTTAATCTAAGCCATAATAATTTTTGGCACATCCAGTGCAACCATTCACAAGATTTTATATTCTCACTAAACATTTTTATTACCTCTCTTTCTCTAAGGAATCAAGATTTAGTAAATTGTCTTGTCCTCACTAAGCAATTAAAATAAATTCACTTGGCAACTCCTTGAGTTTAGAACCCTGTAAACCCTTGTTTGTTAGCATTATATTTCATGTTTACCATGTCAGATGCAAAGAATAGTCAAGATCCTATTGATTTCTTTGAGTTCTTTCTAAATTCTAGATAGTTGAGATATCATTATTCTAAATCTATATTTGATGATACTTAGTCGACACCAACATCTCCAGAACTCCCTAAGCCTAGTACACCTAGTACTCCAACTAACGTGACTCAAGAACAAGAAGTAGGATAACAAAGTTTTCCTGATTGGAATACTATTGGTCCTTTAGGTTTTCCTCATATGAATAACATTCCACAAGCTACACTAAAAGCCATACCTACATATGATGGTTCTGGTAAAACCCTATATGAACATTGTCAAGATGTCCTATCTATGGCATCCATCCATAATATTAAAAATGAAGATGTAATTATGAGATTGCTAGCTTTGTCCTTTAGAGGTAAAATCCTACACTAGTTTAGGACTCTTGATGACAATACCATTAGTTCATGAGTTTATCTGGCATGTCCTTTTGTCCAATAATTTAATGTGTTAGTAGATCCATTTTCACTTCTAATCCAATTCACAATCATTCAAAGGCATCCACAAGAGTTAGTCTCTGATTTTAATCTTAGATTTAGTAGAACATGGAAAAGAATTCCTTTTGAATTTAGGCCAGCCACTCCTCTTGCCTATATGTATTATATTAGAGCTCTTGGTCCTGATTTAGGATTATAAATGTAATAGTCAATAGTAATCTCTTTCCCATAGGTTTATCAAATGGTCATCCATGCAAAGAATGTTTTATTTCAGTTGGTAAATTACCTCCTAAGGTTTTTATGCCTTATTATCTCAGAGTCACTCAACATCCTCCTCAATACAAGACCTCATCATCCCTACTATCAATATTTCACCATTAGCAACTCAGTTTCCTTGATGGCTCCAATACCTCCTCCTATGCTCCTATCTGTTTTCATTCCTTTTCCTCTACTTCCATCCCAAGGACGCCAAGAATCGTCATTGTTACTAGATATTTAGAACACTTTGAAGACTATAAATAACAAAGTGAATACTATGCAAAAAAGAGATATGGAAAGATCACAACAAATAATATTCCCATTTTTTAATAGAGATTACTGGCCTGGGACTAGTAGCAACATAGGGCCAAAGGTTAATGCCAACTATGAAGATCAAAAATTGCTCCCTAAGACTAGTGGAAATGTTTGGTGCCTAGTCTGTAATGATTTGCATGATCCTGATACATGTGTAATGTATCAATGACATATGCAACAAGCCATAGAAAAAGTTGACAAAACCTAGAAGGGAAGGATCAATATGTTATGGTAGCATGAGAAAGTTATGATCGAGCAAGATCTCCTTGAAGAAGAATCAATTTCTATCCTAACCAAATCCGAAAAGAAACCATTGTAGGTGGATCCCTAAAATGAGTCAATTCCAAGTCCCATATAAAAATAAAAGGGATCAAACCCTACCAAATAATGATAGATTCTTAGTCCACCAAGTAGCTAAAATGTGAGATCTAATTTCCAGGGAATAAGAAAATAATTAGAGCACTCCAAAATAGGGAGAAAATAAAAAGAATAAAGAACAAATAGGTTCTAAAGATGAAGCACAAGAGAGATTGAAATTTCCTTCTATTACCAAGAGATAAAGGATTGAAGCTACCTAACAATACAAGAGGAAGTTTGGTTAAGTAGAGAAGAGATATGAGAAAACCCCTTTAGAAAAGCTTGAGTCTAATATTGTGGAAGAACTGAAGAAAACACCTTTTACGGCAAGTCTTTATGATACTTTTCATTCCTAGCTAGATCAATCTACTAAAGGTTTTCTTAAACAAAAATTTTCCAAAAAAATAGACCAATATTATGTTTAATTTGGCTTATGATCAAGGAAATATGACTCTATCAACCCTAAAAAATAAACTCCCACTATTTTATATTTCTTTAAGAATAGAAGGGTGTATTGCTCATAACTACATGATAGATTCAAGGGTCTCAACTACAGTCATGCCAAAAGCAGTCTATGATAAAATGGGAATGGAATATACATGTTCATATCTAGGAGTCTTGCAGTTAGATGGAACACTAGTCAAAACCATAGGGGTTGTTAAAGAAGTTTTTATTAAATTACATAGAGCACTAGAGGTTACTATAGTCCAAGAGATTGTAGTAGTAGAGCTAAAGCCTTATTTTGGCTTGTGTCCCTCTAAGGAATTTACTGCCAAGTTAGGAGGTTATATATATTTGGATTACTCCTGCATGATGATTATCCATAAAGAAAAAAGGATAAGGATCACTCCTATAAAGCTAGTAGCTTACCACATTAACAAAATCAAGGAAGATATGTATAATCACTTTGTAATGGAAGAACCAAAGCTTGTGGAAATCCTTGAAGATTTGGAAATAGAAGATGAATTACCATTTAAGGAGGATCACAATGTATTTGAAAGAGGAATGGGTACCTATAGTATCTCTTCTAAAGCAAAGAAAAACACTCTAGCCATGTCTAATTAGACCTTAAGAGTAAAAAAATTGGACTATGCATTTTGATGGAGCAATATGTAAGAATGGAGCTAGGGTTAGAGTAGTTCTAAAATCACATTCAAAGAGAATAAAAAGTTTTTCCTATAGATTAACTTGGTCTTGTACAAAACAACAATGTTGATTATGAGGCCTTATGCCTAGTATTGATGCAAGCAAAGAAGATGGGTATTAAAATGCTAGATATATATGGTGATTCTGAATTGGTTGTAAATTAGGTTACAGAAAAATGTAACAACAAGCATCATTATTTGAAGACTTATAGAAATAGAGTATGGGATCTAATGGAGTCCTTTGATGCTTTGAACCTACATGCCATTCCAAGGTAGTAGAATCTCTTGGCAGATGGTTTGGCTATCAAATGTTCTAATTTTTTTCCATATTTAGATTATGGATTGACTAATAACAAGAGAGTTAAATTGGTGTTTAGACCTACAGTGCCAGATATATAAACATTTTTGTAGGTATTTAAATGATCAAATTATTTATTTCTTAGTCATAGAGGCTAGCTGTATTAGTTTACAAGGTGAGACTACCCAAGAGATTGAGTAGCAAGAAATTAGACAGTTAAAGAATAATCATATACCTAAGGGATTGATTATATTAGAAAGCCTTTTTGACAATGAAGATGGAAAAATATCAAGGAAGGTGCAAGTAAATGATAAGATTTACAAAGAAATTGAAATTGAAAATGGAAGAAATCTTAAAGTTGGTATCCAATGCACTACAAGGGAAGTTTAAGAATTCAAGGCTTTATACCCCCAATACCAGGACATAATAGCCTAGACCTATGAGGATTTAAAATTCTATGATAAGAGTATAATTCAACATACTATTGAGCTAGTGCCTGATGCTAGAACATTTAGGTAAAAATAGAGACCAGTAAATCCAAATATTGAAATAATAATGAGATAAGAGTTGCTTAAATTGTTAAAGGAAAAGATCATTTACCCTGTTAAGCATTCTACCTGGATAGCCAATTTGGTTCTAGTGAGAAAAAGAATGGTGATATTCGCCAGTGTTTGGATTTTAGGAATCTAAATAAAGAACCACTCAAGGATCATTATCCCTTGCCATAAATAGATTAGATTTTACAGATAGTATCTAGAGTTGAGAGGTTTTCTCTACTAGATGGTTTCTCTGGTTATAATCAAATCTAGGTAAAATATGAAGACCAATATAAGACAACTTTCACTACAAAGTGGGGTATCTTTGCCTATTAGAGAATTCTATTTGGGATAACTAATGTGGGAGCTACATTCCAAAGGGCTATGGACTATGCTTTTGGAGAACTAATTAATAAGATAAATTTGATATATTTGGATGCTATGATAGCCTTTTCTCATAAAAAACAAGCACATCTTAGGCATCTAAAACAAGTTTTTTAGAAGTGTAGGAAATTTGACATATCTCTCAATCCAAAGAAGTCAATCTTTGCAGTTCATGAGGGAAAGCTACTAGGGCATGTGGTGTCCAAGTAGGGAATGTCAATTGATCCAAATAGAATCAATTCCATATTATCTCTACCCCTCCCCATGAACAAAAATGTATTGTAGTCCTTCTTTGGGTAGATCAACTTTATAGGGAAATTTATTTATTTATTTTTCTCAAATTGTTAAGTCCGTTTAAAAGATTCTTAAGAAAGATATGGAGTTAAAATGGATTGATAAAATAAAGTAAGCCTTTGAAGCAATTAAGCAAGTTATTGCTATTGCCCCTATATTAATCAACCTTGATTTTAACAAAGATTTTATCTTATATGCTTATGGAGTTGATGAGCGTTATGCTGCAGTACTGACTAAAAAATATGATACAGGTAATGAACACCCCATATTATTTTGGAGTCAAAATATCCATGAGTACCAAATGAAGTATAATTTTATTGAGAGGTAGGTTTTCACAGTCATGAAATATTTGAAAAAATTAGGCAATATCTAGCTCAAAGTAAGACTAGTTTACGTGGTGCACCTTGATGTTAGAAGCTTCATTCTACAAGGAGAGCTAGGTGATAAGAGAGTAGGGTGGATTATATATATTCAAGAATATAATGTATAAATTCATCCTACCAAGTTGGTGAGAGGAAGGGCCCTATGTCAGAAGTTAGCTACCAAAGAAAATAAGCAAGAAGAGGTAGCCTATCAAATGTCAAAATCAGAGCAGAAGGATAATAGTCTCTCAGAAGGAGTATATTAGGTTGATCAGCTCGTAAGTTACTTTCAAATAGGGGAATACCCTAGGAACTTGAATGCCTCACAAAGAAGGAGATATAAGCTTCAAGCCTTGAACTATGTCTTTTTTCTTGAAGGGTTATATAGAAAAAACCTAGATGGAGTTCTTTTAAGATGCACCAAGGAAGATAAAAAACAAATATTCTTGAAGAATTCCATGAAGGGCCATCGAGAGATCACTATTCAGGCATAGCGACTGTATTAAAAATAATAAAGGTTGGATATTATTGGCCTAAAATATTTTTTGGCACTTTTAAGATTGCCAGATCATGTGATAAATGTCAGAGGTATATGAGGAGAAGCAAGAATGCATCTTGCCACTCAGGCCAATATAGGTAGAACAACCATTCCAGTAGTGGAGTTTAGACTTTATTGGGGTGATCAATCCAAATTCTTTAGGTGGTCACAAATACATTTTGACTACCACTAACTACTTCAGCAGATGGGTTGAGGCAATTTCAACCAAAATGTTAGATCAGGATGTAGTTATCGAGTTTATTGAAATCTTGATCATAAGGTTTGGTATCCCATAAGCCTTGGTAAGTGATAATGGTCCAACTTTTATAGGAGCAAGATACATTGAATTTACCAGCATATATGGTATTTGTTTAAAGAATTATTCAAACTATTATCCATAAGGGATGTTAGAGTTAAAGTGCACTATGCCTTCACCTTGACACTTGTCAGTTTCACTTGACAAGTGTCATGTGTTGAATATAGGCTTATGCCTATATATTGTAACCATTTCTATCAATAAAATATCCCCTTCAGTTTCACTCCTAACATTTGGTATCAGAGCAGGCTTTACCTGCCCTGTGAAACCCTTGAGGGGGGGTTTCCCTCATGGAAATCCTCCCTCCCCCAATTTTTTTAAAATTTTTTACCGAGGGAGTATGCTCTCCATCATTTGATGGATCAGAAACCAGATGGTAAGAATTTTAAAATTTGGGAAATTGTTTTTTCATAATTTTTTTTTAGTTTTCTAGGGTTTGCAGATCCATGGAGGTAGCCACGCGGTGTGGGCATTTGATTTTCTAAATGGAGTTGACGGCTCACCCTTCATCTCTGCACCAGCAGTCTAAAATTCAATAGAGCAAGAAGAGGTTGTTCCGCCACGAAGGCTATGTGTTCACCATTTTAGTTTGGTGATTTCAGAAAAAAGAGCTTCGCCTCTGGTAGTGTCCCCTGATCTACAGAATGCAATCAGTCCCTTTGTTTCGAAATGCAGGTTTTTTTTTTCAACGAAACTGTCGAGCACATTTTTTTTTTTCACAGAGGAGGTGGAAGCTTCAGATATTCCTGAACTGGAGTTTGAAGCTAAATATTCGAAGGCTAGAGCATGGTGGTTCTGTCTGTGAAACCAACAGGTCAAGTGACATTTTATGAGCAATATTGTCTAAACCCCCAAAATATTTGCCAGCAGAAAAGCAAAAATTATGGTTGTCACATAAGCAATTTTACTGGTGCAGATATCGATCAAGATCAAATTGAACCCATTGTATTTGTTGGTCTCTTGTGCTACCTCCTGTGCAAACTCCATAGGGGTTTTTGGAACTCTTGAGCAACCTGGTAATGAGCTCTCCTCTGGATATTCCCACAGGAATGGCGGCGTCGGGGATTTTTCTGTTGCATCGGGGTCAATATCTTTTATTTGATGTAAATTTGGGAAATTTCACAGATCGCAAATTTTGCTGTCTAAGATCCCACACCGGGGGAGGTCACGTCTATGGGATTCGGTTAGACGGCATAGCGGCTTGTTGGGGGCAGAATAATTTTGGGCAGGTGACGCCACTGTCTGCCTTGGCATTTGAGTTCAGTTTCCTGGCCCTCCGAGATCGCCACACCTGCGCCATTCACAGCAAGAACAAGGTCGTACCTTGCTGGAGCAAGATAAGCTTCGCTTACCCCATGACGGACTTGCAAAATGTATCCCGGTTTTAAGATTTTTTGCATCGCTTCCCAGCTCGTTTGCTCCCCATGTAGCACCGTGCCGCCCACGGCGAGATCTCCATCGCCTTCGCCTGTTGCTTCTCCGTCATTGACCTCGAGAACTTTCTTCCCCTGGACATGCATGAGAACTTTCTTCCACTGAACATGCATGCCACGTGGAAGGCAATGGTGAAGCTTCTTGACACCTGCGTGATGGGCGCAGCTGGCGTCTTTTGAAATGCAGGCTTGGTAGTTGTGCGAATGAAATGTAGAATTTTTTTTTTGTTCAGCTAAAAAATGAAGATTAAATTAAGATTTTATTTAAGGTGGGGGGCAGTTATTTTAATGAGGGGGCATTTGTTTTAAAAAGGCAATGGGGGTATCTTTTATAAAGTGGAGGGAACCACTTTAATTCTTACATGTATGAAGACACGTTGGCCCGTGATAATGTGGCCGACATCGTTGGTCATTTTTTAAATATATTTTCCACATGGAAGTCAAAGGCCCTTCTGGCCAATTTATTGTATTTTTCAGAAATGATGGCCCATAGGGCCCTGTTTTTTTATTCCACATGGAAAGTGGATGTAATTCCCCTATGATGGAAACTGAGCCTATTTTTATGCCGCCAGAGTGCGATGCCGAGAATTTTTTATTCCTGAGGTTTATTTTGTTGCCTAGAGAGGCATGCTATTGATTTTTCAGCAAGTTGAAGGCCCCATTCAAACACAAGTATAGGGGTATTTATAGTCGTTGGAAACGGTTTTCCACGACGGACACAATGGTGGTGCCATATTGTAATTTTGAGGCTATTTCACTTCACTTTTTTAGCCTCAAATTTTTTCTACCTTGGAGTGCACTCTCGATTGTACTCAACACTCCCAAGGTAATTTTATATGTGATCCTTGTACCTAATATTCTTTTCTATACAATTGGCGAATGAAGCGATTTAGCTTCTCTCTGAATATAAATTCGTTCCTCACAATTATGTATGCCAATAATTAAACACACAGAACATAAGCAGACGGAAATAAGTTACAACAAGTCAAATAGTTCTCAATCACAATTAAAATCAATTGCCACTAGGAGGGCAGATCCCGCCGTGAAGGCAAAGTGCGAATACGCAGAGAATAAAAAGCAAAGATGAGATAAATGAATTAATTAAACAACTACCCTAATAAATATGAATTTCTTATGCACTTGGAGAACCTAGCCGACGGCTAGGTTTGGTATGTAGCATGACTCCCCTCCTCGGAAAGCTTTGTCCTCAAAGCTGGAAATGTCTGGAAAATACTTTCGTGTTCCCATGTGGCATCTTCCTCTGGTAGGTCTTGCCATTTGATGAGAAATTCTTGAATCTGGCATGATCTTAGTCTTCGTATTCTGTGTTGTAATATATCTTCAGGTTGGAGATGTATGCGTCCTTCCTCATCGAGCATTGGTAATTCTGATTGACTTTGCACTTTCTGACCAATTACCTTTTTGAGACATGAAACATGAAATACCGGGTGTATTCGTGATGATGAAGGTAGCTCTAACTGATAGGCTACTTCTCCAATGCGACGCACAATTTTGTAAGGACCATAGAATCGTGGAGCCAACTTTTGACTGGTCTTTATCCTTAACGATGCTTGTTTGTAAGGTTGCAACCTTAGGAAAACCTTGTCACCGACATTAAAAGTTCGTTCTGATCGGTGCAAGTCTTGTTGTTGTTTCATGAGATTTTGTGCTTGGAATAAATTCTCTTTGAGTATGGTGAGTGTAGACTGCCTTTGTTGAAACCAATCATCCACTTTGGCTACTTTGGATGAACCTCGGGACGTAATCTGCTACAATTGGAGGCTTGGTTCCATACAATGCTTCAAAGGGAGACATCTTAATTGAATAATGGTAAGAAGTGTTGTACCACCATTCCGCCATTGCTAGCCATTGGCTCCATTGATATTGTTTATCTTGAACGAAACATCGTAAGTATGTACCCAAACATTTGTTAACTACTTCTGTTTGCCCATCCTGTCCGGGGATGGTAAGTCGAGGACATGTTCAATTTGGTACCACTAAGTCGAAATAATTCTCGCCAAAAGTTACTAGTGAAGATGGGATCTCTATCACTTACAATATTTTTTGGCATACCATGTAATTTGAAAATTGAATCCATAAATACCTTTGCCACCTTGCTTGCGGAAAATGGATGTTGTAAAGCCTGAAAGTGAGCGTATTTGGATAACCGATCTACGACTACGAAGATTACTCGTCCCGCCTTCCGACTTTGGAAGACCTTCAATAAAATCCATGGATATATGTTCCCACTGACGTTCGGGGATGGGTAAGGGTTGTAATAACCCCGGTGATTTGACTGTTTCTCCTTTATTGCGCTGGCAAACTTCGCATTCTGCTACCCATTGTTTGACTTCAAATTTTAATCCTTTCCAACAAAATGATTGTTTGATCCTTAAATATGTTTTCAAAAATCCTGAATGTCCCGTCGATGGAGAAGCGTGTGATTCGTCTAGGATCTTCGTTTTGAGTTCTGAGTTGTGTGGAATGTAAATGCGGTTCTTCTTTCGAAGGATTTTATCTTCATAAGAGAACAAAGGGTGTTTAGAGGACCCAATAGATAATTCTTGAATTATCTGAGCAGTTTCGCTATTGGACAACCATTCATCTTGTAATTGATTCACCCATTGGGAGCAAGGACCTGAAATAGCGTTAATGACTACTTCGTCTTCATATTTCCTGGATAGCGCATCGACGACTACATTTTCCTTCCCCTTCTTGTATTCGATAACAAAATCATAACCCAATAGTTTGGTTAACCACTTATTTTGTTTCGGATAGGAAAACCTTTGCTCAAGAAAATGTTTGAGACTACTATGATCTGTTTTTATAATGAAGCGGCTACTGATTATGTAGTGTCTCCATTTTTCTATCGCGTGAAGAATAGCCAACATTTCTTTTTCGTATGTTGATCTTCCCAAATTTTTCTCGGAGAGTCGTTTACTTTCAAATGCCAACGGATGACCTTCTTGCATTAATATAGCCCCAATTCCTGTTCCTGATGCATCACATTCGATAATAAATGGTTTGTGAAAATTGGGAGTTGCTAAAACTAGAGTTGTACACATGGCCTCCTTAAGAGCTTCGAAGGCTTGAGTAGCCTCTTCCGACCAACGAAAAGCATCCTTCTTTGTGAGTGCCGTGAGAGGTGCTGCAATCTTACCATAATTTTGTACAAACTTGCGATAGTAGCCCGTGAGACCCAAAAAACCATGAAGTTTCTTGATGGTTTTAGGTAAAGGCCACTCTTGAATTGCCTTAATCTTATTGGGGTCGACTTTGACACCCTCGTGTGAAACTATATGACCAAGATACTCGACTTCTTGGACACCAAATGAACATTTGGAACGTTTGACAAATAACTTTTCTTTGTGTAAAATGTGAAGGGCTTTATCCACATGATGTAAATGGTCCTTCCATGTTTTGCTATATATGAGAATATCATCAAAAAAAACTAACACAAACTTACGGAGGAGTGGACGAAACACTTGGTTCATGAGACTTTGGAATGTGGATGGTGCATTGGTGAGACCAAAAGGCATGACCAAAAATTCGTAATGACCTTCATGGGTACGAAAAGCATTTTTGGGAATATCTTCTTCTCTGACACGGATTTGGTGAAATCCAGAGCGAAGGTCTAATTTTGTAAAAAAATTTGCACCATGCAACTCATCTAGTAGGTCATCTATGACAGGGATAGGAAATTTGTCCTTGATAGTGAGTTTATTGAGAGAACGAAAATCGGGACACATACGCCAAGAATTATCTTTTCGTCGAGCCAGAACTACAGGTGAGGAATAAGGGCTAGTGCTGTGATGAATGACTCCATGATCTAGCAGATCCTGAATGATCTCGTTCGATTTCTATCTTTTGTGGTTGAGGATAGCGGTAAGGACGATTGTTAGGTGGGACACTCCCTGGAATCAAATGGATGGCATGGTCATGAGATCGTTTAGGTGGTAATCCTTTAGGTTCTTGGAAAACCTCTTCGTAATTTGTTATGATGTCTCATAAATCTGGAGCAGTAATATCCAAAGTTGCTCGAGATTGTTTTTCCAAACAATTAATTTGAGCTATAAATCCATATCCACCCTTTTTTAACATCTTCTCCATACTATGAGAGCTCACCATTTGTGATGGAGGAGTAGTAATGCCTTGTAGGCGAATGACTCGTCCGTTTTCCTTCCATTCCACAAATAATTTTTTGAAATTGAAGCTAACCGTGTCTAATGTTTCCAACCATTCAACTCCCAAAATGACATCAAAGTTCCCTAAATTCATGACGAAAAGGGATCCAAACCAGGTATAAGTTCCCATTTTTATGGAAACTTGAGATGTTCGACCAACACATTGCGCGTTCACCCCGTTGGCCACTAGAACCTGGAATTTGTCTTTGTTGGAAGAGTTAATGAATAAATTCAAAGCTTTTGCTGTTTTGATGTCAATAAAATTGTGGGTACTGCTGGAATCAATTAGCACATTCACCTTTTTCTGGCGGAGAAATCCTGGTACCTTGATGGTATGGTGGGCGGTTAACCCCATAAGGGCATGCACGGAGATCGCCATTGTATCCTCTTCCTTCTCTTCTAAAGTACTTGGTAGTTCTTCTTGCATAGGTTCTTCTTGGTGGTAAGTTTCTTCCTCTTCTCCTTCATATTGATCGCATTCAATATGAAAGTTTTGTTTTTGGGCACATGCTTGTTCCCTGGGATGATGAGTGCGACATTTATAGCAAAAGTATCTTGATGGTTGATCATTTCTACGAAAGGAATTGTTGCGATATGAAGGACGACTATAAGTTTCACGTCGTGCATACAACTGAATTCTCTTCTCAGCCTGCTTGGCTATTCTTATACAATCGTTCAACACGGTTGGATTTTGAATGTCCACCTCCACCCTAATATTTTCTTTCAATCCATTGTGAAAAGCTCCTACCACTGTGTCGGGACTGAGGTCTAATGTATATGGTAGTAAACTGGTGAATTCCGAAACGAACTCGCTAACCGATCCTTCTTGTTTAAGAGATAACAGTCTCACTGTGTATGACGATGTAGCTCCTTCATCAAATCTTTCTAAAAAAGAGGTAGTGAATTTTTTCCAGTTAATAGTAGCTCCTTTCTCTCGCTTAAGCCATACGAACCATTGGTAGGCCTCAGTGCCTAATTTTGATGCAACGAAAGGGACTTTATCAAATTCCTTAATTTGGTATAAGTCGAGAATGCCTTCCATTTTGGCTATCCAACCACGAGGATCATGACCCTCAAAAGTGGGCATATCAATGCGTGGAAAATTATTAGGGCCTCTCGGTTGGTGATAACCCATATCCCTTTCCCGATCTTGGTTATACCGCTGTCTATGATAGCGATCCCTGTAATTATCCGAATTGCCTCTTTGTTGTTCCCAATCGTCATCCTGATCGTCATTTTCTTCATTCCTTTGGGCATGGGAGTGATTTTGGGGATTAGTATTGGGATTAAGCCGGTTTTGTGCGCTCACTAGGGTTTTTAGGTTGACACTAATTTCGCGCATACCATCTATTAAGAGTCGAAGAGTTTCATCCGTGGAAATGGCCGAGTTACTTGAGTCTCCTTGTGTGATGTTTTCGTGAGTTGGGGGAGGGTTAGTAGCCATAGGGTCTACCAGTGGATGATGTGGATTATAACTGCCAATTTTGAAAGGAGAAGGAGAATTTTTTGTACCTGGGCTTCGATGAGGTCTTCTTGCGTTGTTATTGGTCGTCTCCGAGCTTGATAGTCGACCGTCAGATCCTTTGGTCCACCTTTTGCTCATGCATTAGTTAGCATAACCTGCTTAGAAGCTTTTGAGCTTGGACTGCAGCAAAATTGGTTGACTCTAGCAAAAATTTGGATTCCGCTTCAACTGTCACTCCAACTGTGACGCGGATTTGAATTTGGGTGGCCTCCTTGACCGCAACCTTCAACAGTTTTTAATTTGGACAATTTCAGCAACTTGACAGCAATTTTTTTAACCACGTTCAGCCACTTTGGACAACTTTTGACTACAATTGCTTGACGCTTGTGATAATCGCTAACGAATTTTGACGACGTGACCCGAGGGACAACTGGGAACACTGGACACCGACGCTAACAACTCACTTAGAATGGACACAACACGAAGTATAGACTCAATGATGTGGAGACCGACGACACGATTGTGGGACAGCTGGAACAATACAAAAGGGACATGAGCGGAGGACACGACAACTGATGAACAACAGGGACACGAGCGAAACAGCTGGAACGATACGAAAGGGATGCTAGTGAGACAGCTGGAACGCGAGTGAAGGACACGAAAGGGACGTGAGAGGAGGACACGATAACTGATGAACAACAGGGACGTGAGCGGAGGACACGATAGCTGATGAACAAACGACACGATAGTCGACGAAACGAGACAACAAACGGCACGACAATGAAGACGCTAACACGTGGAAGGAAGACTCAAGGTTCGTGAGGAGGAAGGCTTGTGTGGCCAAAGCCACGTAAAGCTTAGTGACCCAAAAAGAATATAAACCAAGAATTTTCCCCTCCCTGGAAGATGTGGGATATTTCCCAGCACTAAAAATTAAAACGAAATTATAACTGGCGCTAACCTTAGGATAAAACAAATAATTTTTTGAAACCGCGAGCGCTGATTGGTCGACGGTTACGGACTGCATACGCTGTGTTGGGTTGCTTTTCTACGATGGTTTCAGAGTGGTAGGAGAAGCGTTTTTTAAAAAAAATGTGATCGTGCTATTTATTAGCAGACCTCATAGGGAATTTGGATGCTGGTTGGCCTGGTCAATTGTGTGACGCTCGCCCAAATTTACCACACCGTGAAAAGACGACTGCGTTCGATCGAAAAAACCTGATCTGTGTCACTGTGAAATGGAGACGTCCTATGTTTATCCCACTGCAATGACTACTGTTTGGTCTGCCA
This sequence comes from Wollemia nobilis, assembly GCA_028583015.1. NCBI lineage: Eukaryota > Viridiplantae > Streptophyta > Pinopsida > Araucariales > Araucariaceae > Wollemia > Wollemia nobilis. The sequence goes on along the minus strand of JAQPPZ010000853.1, from coordinate 1,684,974 downwards.
CCACACCCTCTTGAATCGCCCAGACTGATACCACTTGAAGCGATTTAGCTTCTCTCTGAATATAAATTCGTTCCTCACAATTATGTATGCCAATAATTAAACACACAGAACATAAGCAGACGGAAATAAGTTACAACAAGTCAAATAGTTCTCAATCACAATTAAAATCAATTGCCACTAGGAGGGCAGATCCCGTCGTGAAGGCAAAGTGCGAATACGCAGAGAATAAAAAGCAAAGATGAGATAAATGAATTAATTAAACAACTACCCTAATAAATATGAATTTCTTATGCACTTGGAGAACCTAGCCGACGGCTAGGTTTGGTATGTAGCAGCGAATGCAGCGGCTGGTTACCCATGCATTTCGGTGGGATGACATGGTCACCATAAGGACACTTATACTAGGGACTATAGACAAAGACACCCTAGACTCTATCCGAGGTTTTTTTCGGATCTACTTCTGAAGACTACAGACGAAGACACTTCAGAAGATTCTCTTATTTTCTTCTTCTCTCCTATTTTGATCTATGGCTCATTTTATTGTATTGAGTGCATTTTTGGCAGAGACCGACACTCTTATATGGCTCATTTTTCCTTTGTATTAGGTGCATTTTCGGTAGAGACCGACACTCTTATATGGCTCATTTTTCCTTTGTATTAGGTGCATTTTCGGCAGAGACCGACACCTTCTAGATTGAGTTCACCATGAGGAGGGATTTCATACTCATGGTGAATCTAGTCAATGACCTATGAGAGGCAACATCCTCTGAGGATGACCTGTAGAGGCAATAGACCCAGAAGTGGCTGACCTTGAGGCACCCATGATGACCCCGAGGCACTTAGACAACTGACCCAGTGGCAACAGACCCATGGAAGTGGCTGACCCTGAGGCAATAGAACGAGATGTATACATAGTGAATCTAGCATTTTTCACAGTTGGAGAGCCAAGCGCAAAGAGCACGAGCCTAGACCAAATCAGCAATAAAGGAGGATGTAGAATTTTTTTAGAAGTCAACATTAAGGGGGAATGTTACCTAATGTTGACTTGTTTTGTTTCTTCTTTAGTTAGGATAGTGCACTTTAAGGGGGAATGTTAGAGTTAAAGTGCACTATGCCTTCATCTTGACACTTGTCAGTTTCACTTGACAAGTGTCATGTGTTGAATATAGGCTTATGCCTATATATTGTAACCATTTCTATCAATAAAATATCCCCTTCAGTTTCACTCCTAACAAGGGAATGACCTAACAAGATATACAAATAAGAATGTGCTATGAATGCTGAAAAGGGCCTTGAAAATAATAAAAGAAGTTGGCATCTACTCTTGAATCAAGTCCTATGGGTAGATAGGATCACAATGAAGAAGTCAATAGGCACATCTCCTTAAGCCTTAGTGTATGGAAAATAAGTTATCCTTCCTACACACCTTGCGATACCTACTCTAAAGATAGCCAACTAGAGTGATTCAACAGTTGAAAATCCTTTGGAATTAAGGCTAGTGCAATTATTGTGTATGGAGGAACAAAGGAATAAAGCATATGAACAATTTTAGAAGCACTTGGCACAAACTAAAGGATGGTTTGATAAAAGGACCACATGCAAAAAATTCAAGATTGGAGATGCAACCCTAAGGTGGAATGAAGAGAAAACAAAACCAGGCAATCACCAAAAGTTAAATTTATTTTGGGAGGATCCATACAATTTTTTGTAGTCAAATGGAATAATGTTTTTTAGTTATAAGATTAGGAGGGAAGTTTGCAACCAATCCCAGTCAACGAATACCATCTTAAACTCTAATTAAAATTCCTCTCCTTTGTATTATATGTACAATAATTGTATTATATGTAATTGTTTTTCAATTTTTATAAAAGGATAGAAAAAGAAAACACAAGGGGGGCTACGACCTGCAGTCGGTGTAAATTTTCTAGCCCTAGATAATTGTTGTCCTATGTTATTTTAAAATAAATCAGATCTGAGAATAATTTATTCAAACATGCAACAGTCACACAGATGGCTAGAAAAATAAATAGTGTGAATAGAAGAGTTTATATTTTTGAACCTAAAATATTATAAATAAAAGAGGCTACAACTACAACAGAACACTTCTGCTCTCTTGCTACTTTTCTAGCCAGCAATCACTATTCTTCTCCTCCTAATCTTGTAGTTTTCCTTCAACAATATGTTCTCCTCCTCTTCTTTTCTGTGTGTCTAAAACACCCTTGATCTTCTCCTTTTATCCTTGAAAAATGTAACCCTAATATCTCTAACCCTAATATTATATCTTATCTCATCTTGAGATGTAAGGTTAAAAATAAAAAATCACTTAAGTGAATGTCAAAATAGAATCACTTAAGTGAATTACAAAATATAATCGCTTAAGTGAACTTAAAAATAGAAAATCACTTAAGTGAATTTCAAAATAGAATTAAAAATATCTTGAACCACTTCTAGCATGTTCATACTGAAGTCTATGTAAGAATTTCCTATTTGAGCTATATTTCTCAACACTCCCTCTTAGAGAGGAAGGAATTCTGCACCAATCCAAGCTTGTCTTTTAATGCTTCAAACTTCCCTTTCACGAAGGGCTTGGTCAGAATATTAGCTACCTACTCATCTGTGGGAATATACTGGAGCTTTATGGCTCCCTTCTGAATCCTATCTTGTATGAAGTGATATTTTATGTCTATGTGTTTGGACTTGTCATGAAATATTGGATTCTTAGAGAGTTTGATACAACTCTGATTATCATAGTATATCACTGTGAAATCTAAATCCTGATCAATCAATATTGTAAGCAACTTGTGAATGCAAATGGCCTCACAACTAGCAATACTAGCTACCATGTATTCGACCTTTGTTGAGCTAAGTGCCATGGAATTTTGCTTCCTACTTAACCAAGATATCATGCATGATCCCAAGATAAAGCAACACCCTGAAATGCTCTTCATGTCTACTACATTGCTTGCCCAATCTAAGTCTATATACCCCTGCAACCTCACTTAACCATCTCCAAGATATCTTAGACCATACTCCATCATGCTCCTTAAGTATTTGAGCACATATCTTGCTGCTACCCAATGCTCCTGCCTTGGCTCCACCATGAACTGACTCAAGGTGTTCACTATAAAACATATATCTGGTCGAGTGTTGATCAAATACATTAAGGATCCTATTAACTGCCTGTACAATGTAGGGTCCACCAATTTTGAATATGAATTTGTCACCTTCTTCAGATTAGTGATCATGGGTGTGGTCATAGGTTTGCAGTCCTCCATTTGAAACCTCTTTAGGATCTCAACTGCATACTTACCTTACCCAAGGAATATCTCCCCTGGTCTTTGCCAAACCTTCAAACCCAAGAAATAATGCATCATGCCAATGTCCTTCATCTCAAACTCAACTGCCATATATGCTTTGCACCCTACAATGAGCTTCTCTACACCTGTAAGAAACAAGTCATCTACATATAGCACCAAAATGATTAGATTAGTCCCAACAAATATGTAATATATATTAGGATCTGCATCACTTTTGGTGAAGCCCACACTCTGCAAGTATCCATCTATCCTGGAATACCATGCTCTCGATACCTATTAGAGTCCACATAAGGCTTTCTTCAACCTTAAAACATGGGACTCCTTCCCATTTACCTCAAATTCCTAAGGTTGCTCTATGTACACTTCTTTCTCAATGATCCCATTAAGGAAAGTTGTCTTCACATACATTTGATGAATTCACCATCCCATAGATGAAGCTAAATATATAACTGCTCTAATGGAAGTGTATCTGGAAACTGGAACAAAAGTCTCCTCATAGTTCACTACCTATTTATGGGAGAACCCTCTCAGCACAAACCTTACCTTGAACTTCTCAATGTTGCCATTTGCAACATGCTTAATTTTGTAGAGCCACTTGGAACTCACAACTGACTTCCCCTCCGATCTTGGAACTATGTCCCAAACATCATTATTCATGATGGAGGTGTACTCCTCCACCATGGAATCCCGCCAAACTTGCTAGTCTGTTGCCTCCTAAAAATTGGTAGGCTCTGAATTTATGATGTTACTCATCAATGCCATGTAGCTTGAAAACTTCCTTAGAGGTTTGTTGTCCCTAATAATGTTGTTAGGAGCCTCAACATACTCCTCAGCATCTCTCAATGTCTGTGTAAGCCATTGAGGTCTCCTGATAGAACTAGAAGGGTCTAATGTCTCCACCTCCTCACCTGAAGCTTGTTGTTCTGAATTGGAAACCACTGGTGTATTTGGTGACCCTGGCTCAACCTTCGAAGCTTCTTGCTCCTCATTCTCTATCACTAAAATAGGCTCATGGGACTTCCTGAATGTAACATCCTCCTCAAAATTTACATCCGTACTCACTAATGTCTTCCTCTTCTCTAGAATATAAACCTTGTAAGCTTTTGAAGTCTCATTGTATCCTACAAATAAACCCTTCCTACTAGAGGGCTCCAACTTGGTCCTCTTATCTACTGAAACATGGATATAAACTAGACATCAAAAGATGCAAAAATGACTCGCCTCTGGTTTCACACTAGTGAATGCCTCCTCTCGTGTCTTGTCCTCCAAGATCCTATGAGGACACTTATTTTGGATGTGGACTGTTGTGTTGCATGCTTCTGCCCAAAGAAACATCGGCAAGCCCTGATCATGAATCATGGCCCTAGCAGCCCCTACGATGGATCGATTTTTTCGCTCTACAACCCCATTTTGCTATGGATTGTATGGAACAATCAAATCCCTCTTGATTCTTACCTACTTACAAAAACCATTGAACTCCTTGGAGGTATATTCACCCCCATTGTCTGATCTCAAGATCTTGATCTTCTTCTCTGTCTAGTTCTCAACTAGAGCTTTGAACTCTTGAAACCTACTAAATACTTCATCCTTGGTATTTAAAAAGTAGATCCATGTCTTGCGAGATAAATCATCAATAAAGGAAACATAGTACATGCTACCTAAAATTGATGCTACTGACATTGGTCCACAAACATTCGAATGTATTAGATCTAGTATCTTCTTAGACCTATCCTCATTGTTTAGAAAAATAGTCATGGAATGCTTTCCAAGTGTGCACCCTCTGCATACTCCTTATTGCTCAATGCTGAACTCTAGAAGACCTGTGACTATCTCCCTCATAATAGGCAATGCTCTATGATGCAGGTGCGCTATCCTCTTGTGCCAAAAATCACACGAGTTGTTACTGCTATGAACTAGAGATCGAACAGGTTCACCTTGCAACCTGTATAGACTACCTTCTCTAACCCCTATTGTGCTATTTTTAGGTTAGATTCGTTTGGTCTAATAAGGACATACTGGTTATTGAACTCCATTGCATAACCCTTATCCTCCATAACCGAAATTGAAAGCAAGTTCTTCCTCAGACTTGGAACAAACAAAATATCATCAAAATCTAAATATTTCCCGAACTGAAGTCAAAAAGGAATGGTACCAATTCCTACAACTGGATATTTGGTATCATCACCAAGCTCAACCTAAACCCCTGAGTCATGCTCTTGTAGATTGGTAAAACATTGTCAGGCTGATGTCATGTGTCGATATGCCCCACTATACACATACCAAGCATTCCTTGGAACCGTGCTAGTAGAAAGGTAAGAGACCAATGAGAAATCCTTCTCGAATTTGGCAACAAACTCACTTATCTAAGTTTCTATAGAGGTGACTACCTACATCTGCTACTACTTCCCTTTTCCCTTCTTGTCTAGACACTGTGATGCATAATGGTCTTGCTTACGACAAATGAAGCACTTAATCTTGCTCAAGTCCTTCTTCCCTGATTATGAGGTTGACTCCTCATTCTTTACCTTACCCTTGATGGTTCCTTTGCCTTTGCCCTTATTGGTTTACCCAAAAAGAGCTAGGTTATCATCACCACCTTTCTTGATAGCCTTTGACTCCATTCGAGTCTCCTCTTGGATGAAATCATCCCACAGTTTCTCAAATTTAAGAAGGTTCTCATGAGAACAAATACCTTTGAAAAATGGTTCCCATGAATTTGAGAAACCATTAAGTGCCATGTTCACCAACTCTATATCTTCAATTGTCTCCCCAACTACTGCCAGTTGATCATGAATCTGTGTGATCTTCATCAGGTAACTGGTAATGGTGTTATATCTGGTCATCTCTATAGATCTGAGTTTGTTCCACAATATCATCTTCCTATTTATGTTCTTGCTCTAGTAGAGGCTAACCAAGGCATCAAACATCTCCTTTGCCTTAGTCTTCTTGGATATGTGAGGAATCAGGTGATCCTTCACTACATCCAAGATCATCCGCTTGGCCTTCACTTCCTTCTTTTTGTGAGCTGCAAATTGCTACAGATCTCTAGGCAAAGTCACATCATCATCGACAATATCCCATAGATCATTCTCTTCCAATAAGAACATTACCCTAACTTTCCAAGGTAAAAAAATTGAGGTACCTTCCAATCTATCCTCAAATCTGAGGCTAGTTACTACCATCTTTGAGATCTGTTGAAATATTAATGACTAAAAAAAAATAGCCCTGCAAATAAGCTTAGTCCTTTAAGCCAAAAAAAATATATGAAACCCTAACTGCTATTTTTTTTATATTCAGTAGTAATCTACTATTGTAAACCCTTGAGGATCTCAATAACAAAACCTAGCTCTGATACCATGTAAATTTTCTAGCCCTAGATAATTGTTGTACTATGTTATTTTAAAATGAATTAGATTTGAGAATAATTTATTCAAACATGCAACAATCACACAAATGGCTGGAAAAATAAACAACGTGAACAACAGAAGTTTATATTTCTGAACATGAAATATTACAAATAAAAGAGGCTACAACTACAGCAGAACACTTATGCTCTCTTTCTACTTTTCTAGCCAACAATCATTGTTCTTCTCCTCCTAAGCTTTTAGTTTTCCTTCAGCAATATGTTCTCCTCCTCTTATTTTATGTGTGTCTAAAACACCCTTGATCTTCTCCTTTTATCCTTGAAAAAGGTAACCCTAATCTCTCTAACCCTAAGATTAGATCTTATCTCATCTTGATATGTAAGATTAAAAATAAAAAATTACTTAAGTGAGTATCAAAATAGAATCACTTAAGTGAATTACAAAATAGAATCACTTAAATGAACTTAAAAATAGAAAATCACTTAAGTGAATTTTAAAATAGAATTAGAAATATCTTGAACCACTTCTAGCACGTTCATACTGAAGCTTGTGCAAGAAGTTCTTGTCTGAGCTACATTTCTCAACAAGCGGGTCTCATATAGGAATAGAATGATAAAAAACTAAAATTTTTGTATATGGTTTTGCATCGTGACCAAGGCATAATAGAGGAAATTGAGGCACTAAGTTTGAGTGTGATCTATAGTCAACTCTTAGCTAGGGTTAAATAAGTCAACAACTAATAAATCATAAGATTATCCATTATGAGGCTTTGTATCGCATCCAATGCATGATGGAGTAATTCACCATTGAGGCAAAAAATGGCAAATGACACGCCTCGCACCACAACCAATCTTCTCATGCAAGTTTTGCTTCTTCTCATACCCATATTAAAATTTGAACTATTGCCTTAACTACAGTTCAACCACCACATTAATTATGATAGATGACAAGTGATCTATCTATCTCTCTCTCTCTCTCTCTCTCTCTCTCTCTATATATATATATATATATATATATATATATATATATATATATAGATAGATAGATAGATAGATAGGATTTTCATTGATATTTCTATTGGTCAAATTGGTAAATTTGTAGAGAAGATTGCAGAGAGATTCAATCAGTGATTACAAAGGTTGAAAAGGATTTTGCAGAGGATTTTTAGAGCTTCCATCAACAATAATGGTATCTCTAGCTTTAGAGAAATTAGTAGAGGGTGAGAGGAGTGAAACAATGTGCTATTTAGATGCAACAATATTGGTGGTTGACACTATTATGATATAGAAGACAAGGGATAAGCTAAGAAAAGATGTCAATAATAAGGTCCTAGAGGGATTATCAATCTTAAGTTCAATTTCTTGTACCATATTTTCCCTGCTCTCTTTTTACATTTATGATTCTATGCATCCTTACCCAAAGTTAATTTTAGCCATTGTCAAATACTATGACCCTAAGAACAGGGTAGTCAAAACCGTCAATGGTAGAGCTTTTATGAGCCAAAGAGAAATTTTGAACAAACCCTCAGATACAAAGATATCTTCTCCATGCATGAGAAGAGGAATAATATCCATTAGTAGACTAACCTAGATAAAGATGAAGTTCAAATTTAGTACAACAATCCCCCAAAGTGGTACACCTTTTATCTAAAGGTGAAAGATTACTTTGACTTGGACATCAACCCAAATCATCAGAGGTTGGGCACTTTGAAAATTGGGATAAATAGATAAGAAGATTCTTGTGTGGTAGAGAATGTGGTATGAAATGACCACTATGACCAAATCCATAAAATATGGTCTATTTGATGTTGAGTTTTTATCACCTAGGAAAAAAAGAGCTAGAGTTATCATGGAGGCGATACGAGGCACATCAACCACACATAAGGTGAATCCTAGGAAGTAGGTAGTGTAGATACCCAATTTTGTGCATTAGACATGTTGTTAATCACCCATTATACCGATTTGATCAAATCATCCATTTGTACCCAAATTCGAGGGAAAAGACCCCATAAACTTTGTTTTCTCAAAACTTGACCAAATGACCTCAAAATTTCACAAAATTGGTACTATTGGAAAGCTTTCAAAACAATTTTTCCAATAAGTATAGAAATTACCATATTTCACCTCCTATTTATGGCCAAAATGGCTTGAAAACAAATTCACCATATATATACTTAGTTTAGGTGGTGAATTTTCCAGATGCGGATATGCCACCTTAGGTGGAAAATTTGAATCCACCACCTCAAGTGCCAAATTTACATTGATTCCTTTTCCTACCCAATTTTTCCCAAAATATTTGACTTCTAATGGTCAAATTTGTGAATCCATCACTTGTAAATTCACCATTGGTGAATTTGTGAGCTAGTGAGTTCATGTCAGGCATGTAGCCAATGTTCTAGTCCACTTGTAACTGGTTTTCAGATGCAGTTATCCCCTTTGGTGCCATTAATTACCCAGACAATTATCAATAAAAATTAGTTGACTCATCAATCAAAATTCCCAATCAACATATTCTAACCGGGAATCAAATTCCAACTACCTCCCTAACTACCAATCAACCCTTGTGACTACCAATCAAAGTAGATTGATCAGGAGATCAATTAAAAAAAATCATCTATAGGAAGTGTGGAAGGAGCTCCGGATAAAATTCTCACTTTGAAGCAATCAACACTTGTCGAAATGGAGCATGGAGGAAAATTGGCTTAACTTCCATCATTCAATGAGTGGTTAATGCTCATTTAATAAAATGGGTTGGTTTTAAATAACCAACACCCATTTAATAAAATGGGTTGGTTTTAAATAACCAACACCCATTTAATAAAATGGGTTGGTTTTAAATAACCAACACCCATTTAATAAAATGGGTTGGTATTAAATAACCAACACCCATTTAATAAAATGGGTTGGTTTTAAATAACCAACACCCATTTAATAAAAGTGGCTTTCAAGCATTTAAGCAAATACTGGGGTAGTTTAGTACAACACTTTAAGCTTAGAACAAAACTTAGTGGTAAATTGTTGCACAACACTTAGTGGAAAATTGTTGCACAACACTAGGTGGCAGTTTAGTTTTTACACAACATAGTGTGGTAGAGTTTTCATAACATTGTGGAAAATTCTTGCAGAACACATGGTGACGACTTGATTTCCAGATCTGCAGTGGAAGAACAAAAAGAGAAGAAAAGACATCAGAGCAGGGGGAGCAGAGTTGGAGAATGGAAGATTGCAATCTAATACCACAGTAAGGATTGTAATAGAATTATTATTTCCAATAAAAATATGCAAAAATCTCTTTGATCGTGGTTTTACCCATTTTGGGGTTTCCACGTAAATTTGGTGTTTCTCTTTAAACTATGTGTATGTTTTTTTGAATCTGATATTATTGCTATTATTTACCTTAATTGCAAGAATTACCAGATTAATACTAACACATAGAAAGAGTTGATCTCTTTGAAAATAACTAGACAACACACCAATGCTTGTATTCATGTTGTGAATTTATGAAGCGGTTTCTGGTTCAAGTTTTAGAGATCCTCAACCACAAATTAAGCATAAGGATTAAGCAAGATCCATAGATCTGTATGTAGAGGTGAATCCACAATGTGGCACTTTACAGATCAAGTTTGGTATCAGAGCCAATTTTCTTGAAGAACTATGTATGCAAGGTAGAAGATCTCAAGGAAAGGACTTAGCCCCATACAACCCAGATATTGGGAGAAGAAGGATCAGATCTATGAAAATGGTAGATCAATCAGAACCTAACTCTCCAACAATGTCCAACAAGAAATTTCAAAGAAGATTTCTTGAAATGGAAAACACTCTCCAAAGCTTGATGGAGTTGGTGCTTTCTCAAGAAGAAAGGAAATCAAGGAAGAAAAAGAAGAAATTAGATTCAGAATATGAGATTGAGTCTGGTGCTTCCAATGGTGAGAAAATGGAGGTTGAAGGATCCCACTCCAAACAACTTGAGAATATCTCATCACAACCCTTGATTGCAGATCCATTCAAAATGGAGGTCAAAATTGATATTCCAGCCTATGAAGGGGAGTTAGATCCTAAAAAATTAGATGGGTGGCTGAAGAAATTGGAGGTTTACTTTAGTACTAAGTCTTATATAGAGGTACAACAGATCAAATTTGCTAGATTGAAATTAGGTGGCCATGCTCTCACATGGTGGGAGGCATACTCAGTTGGATTGGCAAGAAATCAATAGCCAACTATGGAAACATGGGCAAAATTTGTGAAGGTTATAAGAGCTCAATTTTATCCTATTGGCTATCAAGAGAAGATGGAGGAGAGATGGTTATTTTTGAGATAGAGGTAGGGCCAAACAGTCCAAGAATACACCACAAAATTCAGAAAACAAGTTGTGTTAATGGGTGTTAATCTTCGCGATCCTCAAATATTTAAGAAATATAAGTGTGGTTTGTCTTATCATATCAGGATAGAACTAGCATTATTTGATGCCAAGGACATTGATGAGGCATGCATTAAAGCCACATACCTAGAAATGAGGGTCAAAAAGCCAATGAAAGATAATAAGGCATTAACTTCATCTAAACCCTCCAAGCCTGTAGAGAAAACCAAGGGTTCCAACAGTAAAGACAAGAAGAAATCAGGGGCTACAACCACCAAATCACAAAAGGGTGAAAACATTGCAAGGAGTGTAATGTTGACACTCATTCAAGTGAGGAATATTGGAAGCTACACCCTGAAAAGAGGCCAAAATGGTGGAACAAGGGAAAGAAGAAATCTGCCAATTCTACTAAAAAGGTTGAGCAGGAGGAAGAAGGGTGTTTTGAGGAAGAGGATGAAGGAAAGGTAGTGTGTGCTACCATAATTAAGCCTTTAAGGCAGGAGCAGACCTCTAAGAAGGAGGAACAAGCTTCAAAGGCCAAGAAAGAGGAATTATTTTGGGTCTACATACAAGTGTAGAGGATGAAAGTTACAACATTGTTTGACAATGGATCCCAACGAAATTTAATTTTTGAGGATCTAGTGAAGTAGTTGGGATTGAAGACTATGGATCATCCACAACCATATCCATTGGGATGGGTGCAGAAGGACGTGGAGCTACAGGTAACCAAGCAATGTACTTTACAATTTTCTATCAAAAATAAATTCCATGATGTAATTACTTGTGATGTAGTACCTCTTGATATTTGCCAAGTAATTTTTGGTAGCCCATATTTATGGGAAAGATATGCTTTGTTTAAGCAGAGGCGCAATGTTTGGGAGTTGAAGAAAGGTGGAATCACCTATGTGATTAATTCTAGCAGGTTGGAAAATAAATTTTAGCTTGTGACAGTGCAACAGGCCAAGCATTTGGTGAATGTAAGCAAGAGATTCATGTTATTGATGATAAGAGACGCATATAGTAATGTGCAGTTCAGTAAGGAGGTGGAAGCAACCAACTGTACTCCCCAACAAAAGAAGGAATTTGAGCCTTTTTCTTTCAAAGAGTACAAGGGGTAGTATGAAGAAGATGTTGAACTTGGGAAGAAGTACAAGGAGTTGAAAAATGGAGTGCAAGGCAAATCCAATAAGGTTTTTCATTTGGAAAATGACTTGTTGTTCAAAGAGGAAAAACTCTGTGTGCCCAAGGGAGATAAACACTTACAACTGATAAGGGAAGCTCACACATCACTAGTTGTTGGTCATTTTAGTGTGCACAAAATAATAGCTAACCTGCAATGATATGTCTATTGGTCCAATATGCAGAATGATGTGTCTAATTTTATCTGTGGATGTGAAAATTGTAGCTCAAGCAAACCCAACAACCGCAAAGGTAAAATGCTAAGCAAGGCAAAATGGATCTCCAAGAAGCAAGTGGAGAAACAATATTCCCATCTGAATAAAGATGATTTTGAGGGACCAAAATCCTCCAATGGGGGAGGTCTTGATCAGGAGATCAATTAAAAAAATTCATCTACAGGAAGTGTGGAAGGAGCTCCGAATAAAATTCTCACTTTGGAGCAATCAACACTTGTCGAAATAGAGCATGGAGGAAAATTGGCTTAACTTCCATCATTTAATGAGTGGTCAACACCCATTTAATAAAATGGGTTGGTTTTAAATAACCAACACCCATTTAATAAAATGGGTTGGTTTTAAATAACCAACACCCATTTAATAAAATGGGTTGGTTTTAAATAACCAACACCCATTTAATAAAAACAACTTTCTTTCACATAACAAAAGAAAAATTTTGCACAACACTTAGTGGTAAATTGTTGCACAACACTTAGTGGAAAATGGTTGCACAACACTGGGTGGTAGTTTAGTTTTTACACAATACAATGTGGCAGAGTTTTCAGAACATAAATTCTTGTAGAACACATGGTGACGACTTGATTTCGATTCAGTGGAAGAATAGAAAGAGAAGAAAAGACATCAGAGCAAGGGGAGCAAAGTTGGAGAATGGAATATTGCAATCTAATACCATAGTAAGGATTGTAATCGAATTATTATTTCCAATAAAAATCTGTAGAAATCTCTTTGATCGTGGTTTTACCCATTTTGGGGTTTCCATGTAAATTTGGTGTTTCTCTTTAAACTATGTGTATGTTTTTTTTAATATGAGATTATTGCTATTATTTACCTTAATTGTGAGAATTACTAGATTAATACTAACACATAGAAAGAGTTGATCTCTTTGAAAATAACCAGACAACACACCAATGCTTGTATTCATGCTATGAATTTATGAAGCGGTTTCTGGTTCAAGTTTCAGAGATCCTCAACCACAAATTAAGCATAAGGATTAAGCAAGATCCATAGATCTGTATGTAGAGGTGAATCCATAGTGTGGCACTTTACAGATCAAGTTTGGTATCAGAGCCAGTTTTTTCTAAAGAACTGTGTATGCAAGGTAGAAGATCTCAAGGAAAGGACTTAGCCCCATACAACCCAGATATTGGGAGAAGAAGGATCAGATCTGTGAAAATGGCAGATCAATCAGAACCTAACTCTCCAACAATGTCCAACAAGGAATTTCAAAGAAGATTTATTGAAATGGAAAACACTCTCCAAAGCTTGATGGAGTTGGTGCTTTCTCAAGAAGAAAGGAAATCAAGGAAGGAAAAGAAGAAATTAGATTCAAAATCTGAGATTGAGTCTAGTGCTTCCAATGGTGAGAAAATAGAGGTTGAAGAATCCCACTCCAAACAACTTGAGAATATCTCATCACAACCCTTGATTGCAGATTCGTTCAAAATGGAGGTCAAAATTGATATTCTAGCCTATGAAGGGGAGTTAGATCCTAAAAAATTAGATGGATGGTTGAAGAAATTGGAGGTTTACTTCAGTACTAAGTCTTATACAGAGGTACAACAGATCAACTTTGCTAGATTGAAATTAGGTGGCCATGCTCTCACATGGTGGGAGGCATACTCAACTGGATTGGCAAGAAATCAACAACTAGCTATGGAAACATGGGTAGAATTTGTGAAGGCTATAAGAGCTCAATTTTATCCTATTGGCTATCAAGAGAAGATGGAGGAGAGATGGTTATTTCTAATATAGAGGCAGGGCCAAATAGTCCAAGAATACACCACAAAATTTAGAAAACAAGTTGTGTTAATGGGTGTTAATCTTCACGATCCTCAAATATTTAAGAAATATAAGTGTGGTTTGTCTTATCAGATCAGGATAGAACTGACATTATTTTATGCCAAGGATATTGATGAGGCATGCATTAAAGCCACATACCTAGAAATGAGGGTCAGAAAGCCAATGAAAGATAATAAGGCATTAACTTCATCTAAACCCTCCAAGCCTGCAGAGAAAACCAAGGGTTCTAATAGTAAAGGCAAGAAGAAATTAGGGGCTACCACCACCAAATCACAAAAGGGTGAAAAATATTGCAAGGAGTGTAATGTTGACACTCATTCAAGTGAGGATTGTTGGAAGCTACACCCTGAAAAGAGGCCAAAATGGTGGAACAAGGGAAAGAAGAAATTTGCCAATTCTGCTAAAAAGGTTGAGCAGGAGGAAGAAGGGTGTTTTGAGGAAGAGGATGAAGGAAAGGTAGTGTGTGCTACCAGAATTAAGCCTTTAAGGTAGGAGAATACCTCTAAGAAGGAGGAACAAGCTTCAGAGGCCAAGAAAGAGGAATTATTTTGGGTCTACATACAAGTGTAGAGGATGAAAGTTACAACATTGTTTGACAGTGAATCCCAATGAAATTTAATTTCTGAGGATCTAGTGAAGCAGTTGGGATTGAAGATTGTGGATCATCCACAACCATATCCATTGGGATGGGTGCAGAAGGATGTGGAGCTACAGGTAACCAAGCAATGTACTTTACAGTTTTCTGTCAAAAATAAATTCCATGATGTAATTACTTGTGATGTAGTACCTCTTGATATTTGCCAAGTAATTTTTGGTAGCCCATATTTATGGGAAAGAGATGCTTTGTTTAAGTGAAGGTGCAATGTTTGGGAGTTGAAGAAAGGTGGAATCACCTATGTGATTAATTCTAGTAGGTTGGAAAATAAATTTCAGCTTGTGACAGTGCAACAAGCCAAGCATTTGGTGAATGTAAGCAAGAGATTCATGTTATTGATGATAAGAGATGTGAATAGTAATGTGCAGTTCAGTAAGGAGGTGGAAGCAACCAACTGTACTCCCCAACAAAAGAAGAAATTTGAGTCTTTTTCTTTCAAAGAGTACAAGGGGCAGTATGAAGAAGATGTTGAACTTGGGAAGAAGTACAAGGAGTTGAAAAATGGAGTGCAAGGCAAATCCAATAAGGTTTTTCATTTGGAAAATGACTTGTTGTTCAAAGAGGAAAAATTTTGTGTGCCCAAGGGAGATAAACGCTTACAACTGATAAGGGAAGCTCACACATCACTAGTTGTTGGTCATTTTAGTGTGCACAAAATAATAGCTAACCTGCAACGATATGTCTACTGGTCCAATATGTAGAATGATGTGTCTAATTTTATTTGTGGATGTGAAAATTGCAGCTCAAGCAAACCCAACAACCGCAAAGGTAAAATGCTAAGCAAGGCAAAATGGATCTCCAAGAAGCAAGTGGAGAAACAATATTCCCATCTGAATAAATATGATTTTGAGGGACCAAAATCCTCCAATGGGGGAGGTCTTGATCAGGAGATCAATTAAAAAAAGTCATCTACAGGAAGTGTGGAAGGAGCTCCGAATAAAATTCTCACTTCGGAGCAATCAACACTTGTCGAAACAGAGCATGGAGGAAAATTAGCTTAACTTCCATCATTTAATGAGTGGTCAACACCCATTTAATAAAATGGGTTGGTTTTAAATAACCAACACCCATTTAATAAAATGGCAACTTGATTTTGCACAACACTTGGTGGCAGTTTAGCACAACACTTGGAGGTAGTTTAGCAAAAATACTTGATGGCAGTTTAGCAAAAACACTTGGTGATAGTTTTGCACAACACTTAGTGGCAAATTGTTGCACAAAACTTAGTGGAAATGGTTGCACAACACTGGGTGGCAGTTTAGTTTTTACACAACATAGTGTGGCAAAGTTTTCAAAACAGATTGTGGAAAATTATTGCAAAACACATGGTGATGACTTGATTGCCAGATCTGCAATGGAAGAACAGAAAGAGAAGAAAAGACATCAAAGCGAGGGGAGCAGAGTTGGAGAATGAAATATTGCAATCTAATACCACAGTAAGGATTGTAATCGAATTATTATTTCCAATAAAAATCTGCAAAAATCTCTTTGACCGTGGTTTTACCCATTTTGGGGTTTCCACGTAAATTTGGTGTTTCTCTTTAAACTATGTGTATGTTTTTTTTTAATATGATATTATTGCTATTATTTACCTTAATTGTGGGAATTACCAGATTAATACTAACACATAGAAAGAGTTGATCTCTTTGAAAATAACTAGACAGCACACCAATGCTTGTATTCACATTGTGAATTTATGAAGCGGTTTCTGGTTCAAGTTTCAGAGATCCTCAACCACAAATTAAGCATAAGGATTAAGCAAGATCCATAGATTTGTATGTAGAGGTGAATCCATAGTGTGGCACTTTACATATCATAGATAACTAGCAATCAACATCCCCTAATTCACCTTGGCTTGACACCTCACCCCTCCCCAGATAGCTACCAATTTTTGTAAATTGGTCCCTTGGTATGACTTTCTCAACAATACCTTTCAAGTAACAAAGTGCTACTAAGATTTTAGGAGAGCTAAGGAGCAACTCATATTGGGTGACTTTTATTTTTTGTATTCTTATTATTGCTTCATTTTAGTATTCTCGTCATTGTTTTATTTAGTTTATATATATGCATTCATCTTCTTTTGTTACTAATAATTTTGGTATCTACTATTTCTCTACTTATAATTTATCTCATGGTATCTATAGGATAGCAAGACCTTGTTAGGACCTTCCAGGAACTTCCACCATTAGTCTACCTAAGAATTTAGTTGTCCCTTTTTTTTTTGTTGCAGAACTCAAATTTGCCACATCTATCCCCTTTAGGTTATATATTCACTCTAGGATGTAGTATCGCTAGGTTGCAAGTTAAGAACTAGTCTTCTTTCCTTACTTAGCATTCTTGGCACTTGCTTCCATTGTTTCTTTAAACCATACACCTTACATTAGCCTTTACTTTGTAAATTTATTTTATCCAAGTTGAATTCACTGCCTACACCTTGCATAGGTGGTGAATTTGCTTTCAACAACTTGTGTCATCAAACCTAAGATCAATTTCACTTTCTTCCTATTTGGTAAATTATTGCCACCTATATATCCTTTGTTATTTTAGACCTACATTCCACTTTCAATCCTCTACTCTTGTTAGATAGTCACAAAGAATGAATTTTCTACCCGTATTCTATTTAGGTGGCAAATTCGCTAACAAAAAATATTGTCTTATGCTCTTCACTTAGGGTAAGCCCTATGACTGCATAATAAACACCATAAGTGTCTTCATATTTGTTTGCGATATTTGTTGTCTATTTTTAGCCCTTGGTCATCTCTCCTTGATCATTAAAAGTGAATTTGCCATCCAATGCACTTGTAAGTGGTGAATTCACAATAGGTGAATGTTGCATCCATTTAAGGTTTGATTTCGATTTTGTGCATATAAACTAGGGGCTTGACTATGCCAAAGAGTTAGTTCATGTTTCTTGTAATTTGGTAGGCCCCTAAAACATAACTCCTTTTAGTTTATCTTGTTTTGTAGGTTCTGGTAAATTTTCCATCTAGAAGAGTTGCAGGTAGTGGTTTCACACAGACAATGTATTTGGCTACAGGCAACGGTTTCTTCTTGGCCACTAGTACAAGTAACTTTTTTTCTTACTTTATGTTCTACTAAGTGTTTTTGTAGCCCTTTTCTATTTTTGTTTTTCTTCAAACACTAAAATAAAATAAAAAATAATATTATTGTAGGTCTTCCTTTTTATTTCTCCACTTTAGGCATCAAAATGAAAGTACAATTAGCTCCTACATATAGGCTAGGATTATTATTCATCGAAAAGTGAAAAAACATACTTAGGGTAGTTTTTGTATTATTTGCATTGTTTGTTTAATGCATCTCGTTTTTGCAATAGTCATAGCACTATTCCAATAGGAATGTAAAGATTTTAAGGGAAGTCAAGGAATCCTTTTAGTTGTTATTAATTTATTATTTTCTTCATCTAGGCATTGAAATTTAAATTTGCATGTAGTCTCTCCACATTAGGCTAGCTTGTTTTATGCACAATTATTTTCCTTGTATTCCGTTTGAAAAAAAGAAGAGAAAGATAAATCTTAAATAGTGCCAAGAAACAAAAATTGCATCTAGGACTTGATTGTTGCATCATTATTTTCATTTTGAACATACACTATCATCTTTGCATTTAGACTTTTAGGTTAGTCAAAAAACTTAGGTGTTTGCAAAAATCAACCCATACAACTAGATTTAGGGAAATAAAAAAACTACCCTTGGTGAACCTGTAATACCCATGTCAACAAAGATAAAAGTTTGGAAACACATAAATGATGGAGTGGTAGCAACACCCTTCCATCCTCATGTGAGGACCTCAAAGGAAAAAGGACCCAACAAGGCTAACACTTCCCTAGGATCCCCTTTTTAGCACCCATGGGTAGCACCAATTATTACTATCTTAAATACATAGAAAACTCTAGCATTGGTCAACACAACAACCAAATAGATGGTGATTAAGGGGAAAAAGGGGTTTGAAAGATATGGGTCAATGTTTCATGAGGTTTTTTTAATAGTGGAACAACAATATAAAAGACAAGAAACCCAAATTGAAGAGGGGTAAATCCCTCAAGGAGAATCTCCTCTAAATTTGGGAATGACCAATCTAGTGGCCACTACTGCACACACTCCTCCATCTTCATCATCCATTGCTCTGTATTCTTTTATATCCCCACTCTTCTTCCATATTCTTTTAATGGATTCTCCCATCACCCACTAGTGTAGAATACGTTTCTCCAAGGGGCACCTCATCCCATAGTTCTCCAAGGGGCATTCTACCTCTAGCGGTCATACTCATAGAAGGAACTACTCCAATCACTTCCTTTCCATCACCACTTTCTCAAGCTTTCATGTCATAAACCCTAGTTCCAAATACTATGTATCCCCTTTTAGCCACTCTCATTAGATTGAAATCACATCCCACACTTTCAGTTCATTTCTTGTTGTTACCACTCTTATTGCACCCCTTGCCATGCCATCCACAACAACTCATCCACCATCCACCAACAATTTTGGATTCTTTGTAAAATTTTAGGGGTCTCAATTTAGCATTTTGTAAGATTTGTCATTTTATGCCTTGTTTCCATAGTAAAAAAGTTTTATCTTTTCCCTTGTTTTTTTTTTTTAATTTAGAAGGTTAAATATGGAATATTTTATAGATTGGTAGGTGGGATATGTAGGCCATGGTAGGTTTGGTGTGAATGGCTTGTTGGATAGATCTTTTACACATGTAGTAGCTTTTGGTTCCCATTGCATATTATCATAAAATATCGAGAAGGCTTGGCTTAGGGTATTGCACAAAGAAGGTTGTGGGTTCAAATCATGACACTCCCCATACTTCACTTCTTTTACTACCATAGAGAGGTTAGAGATGTGTTGGTGAAGGTGCCATGGATATCAGTTGTGTTGGACAAAGGTGCCATTGTGGAGAATGAACCTGGTTTCCATGGTAGAGTACCCCTTTTTGTGGTGACACATAAAGGTTTCAAGTTCATGTGCATTAATAGTAGTTGTGGTGGTACTTCCATGGGGTCATCTGGTTTTGTGAAGATGCATGTGCCTCTTAGATGACCATGGGCTTCCTCAAGTACGACCAACATTGATGAAGGTTTCAACATGCCTATGGGCTATGTGGCCAATGGAAGACATGTAGGACATTGGTGCCTAATATGATGGGGTTCAAGTCCTCGACCTTTAAGATCGATTTGTACAATCTTAGATGACTATGAAGGCTTCCTCAAGTACGACCAACATTGATGAAGGTTTCAATATGCGGATGGGCTATGTGGCCAATGGAAGACATGTAGGACATTGGTGCCTAATATGATGGGGGTTCAAATCCTCGACCTTTAAGATCGATTTGAGTTGTGCATGGAGATGTGAGGTTGACATGTTGAAATTTAGGGTCGATGTGGCACCTAGGTGAAGGCCTTCAAACAAATTTTTGTCATATAAATAGGGTTAGAAACAATTACCAAACAATAACTTACATACAAGTATTTATGATTCACCTTGTTACTTGTACAATCAACAATAAACTCAATGAATAGATGGCATCCCCTTATTCGCTAGTTGAATGACACATGGTAGTGGTGGATTCAGTAGACATAATTTTAATATTTTATTGTTTTTCTAAGATTTTGACAACATATTAAAGGCTAAACTATTGAAGACCATAACTTCATATTCAACAATTTTTTTTTTGAAACCATATGATTTTTGAGCTCTTTGTTATAGAATGGTTTTTGGACAATCTTACATAGAAAAAGATAAACTTTTTTTTTTAGGAATCCAATGAACCATTTACCATAAGTGCCTAGGATAAAATTATACCTCATAGAAGATAAGATAAAAGCTCTTTCACATAGTAAGGGACTATTAATGTATATTAACGAAGTCTAACTAAACATTGGTTTTGATGAGAAAGAAAAATACTAAGGTCCTTGAAGGGATACCCCAATAGTATGTCGTCGATGTTTCATCTCAATAATTTGTATTTGAATCACGGGGAGGGAAGCCCCCTGTTACTATGCCTAGGGAGAGTGTGGTCCCAATTGTGCCATCTATTGTACTTACATTACTTCAACAAAAAAAAAATAACAAGCAAAAAAGAAGAAATCATTCGATATGATTTCTCTTTATGTGAACAAAATATATATTAGACATATTGCTAGTTTTTTTTATTGAGGTTAGTGTAATAAACCCCTATGGCCAATGTTGCATTCCCATCCCAACCATGACCTGTGATAAGGGTGAGAGTTGAGCTCATTAATTAGGACCAAACACACAATCATACACACACCCACCCCCTCACACACTTGTCAATGCCACGATTTGAACCTTGGATCTCTCGAAGAATAGCTAAAGTCTAACTATTCCCCGATCGCGGTTTCAACATATTGCTAGTTATTTTATTTTGATTTTAAGAGACCCCAAGGGCTAGGTGGATTAGTAAGTGCTATTCTGGCTGGGCACTTACCAAGAAGAGACCCAGGTTCAAACCTTGGGGGAAGCCTATTGCAAAGGTAATTTGATACGAGGGGAAGCCTGTTGCAAAGGTAGTAGTTTGATTCGAATCCTTTGAATGCGCATCAAATTGATGACGACGATACAAACACCTAATGGTCAATTTTACGTCAGGCTATAAAACAACAAGGTGGAATAGGTTTGGTGGATGCAACATAAAACAACAAGGTCAAAATAGCTCTGGATACTTAGACAAGATAGAAAACTTTCTTCTTGTTTTCAGATGATTGAATTAAGTTGGTAAAGTTCACATGGTTAAAGAATATTTTAAGTGTATCTAGAAATCTCTTAAAATCATATAGATATATATTTTTGTTAAGTTGGTAAAGTTCACGTGGTTAAAGAATATTTAAGTGTGTCTAGAAATTTCTTAAAATCATATAGATATATATTTTTGTTTGATAGGAAAGTTGGTTATAATCACATTATTTTTAGTTGGTAAGTACAAGGTTCAAATTATAGGGGTTGTATCCATCAAACTTATTCCACCTTGTTGTTTTATGTTGCATCCACCAAACCTATTCCACCTTGTTGTTTTATGTTGCATTCACCAAACCTATTCCACCTTGTTGTTTTATAGCCCGACGTAAAATATATTTTACGTCGGGTTATAAAACAACAAGGTGGAATTTTATGTCACCACACCTATTCCACCTTGTTGTTTTATAGCCCGACGTAAAATTGTATTTTACGTCAAGTTATAAAACAACAAGGTGGAATTTTATGTCGGGCAGATGCAACATAAAACAACAAGGTGGAATAAGTTTGATGAATACAACCCATGTAATTTGACCCTTGTATTTACCAACTACTAAAAATAATGTGATTATAACCAACTTTTCTATCAAATAAAAACTTATAGATGAACTTTACCAACTTAATTCAATCGTTGAAAACAAAGCTTACTACTTTTCGAGAGTCATCCAAGAAGAAAGTTTGTATTTTACGTCGGGCTATAAAACAACAAGGTGGAATTTTATGTCGGACAGAGGCAACATAAAACAACAAGGTGGAATAAGTTTGATAAATACAACCCATATAATTTGATCCTTGTACTTACCAACTACTAAAAATAATGTGATTATAACCAACTTTTCTATCAAATAAAAACTTATAGATGAACTTTACCAACTTAATTCAATCATTGAAAACAAAGCTTACTACTTTTCGAGAGTCAACCAAGAAGAAAGTTTTCTATCTTGTCTAAATATCCAGAGCTATTTTGTCTAAATATTCAGTCTAAAAACCTTTTGAAAATGCATTTATTGCTAGTGGATATGTACATAATGGTTGCAGATTAAGAATCTTCATTGTGGAAGAGAAAAGCAAAGCATAGGAGAGGAGAGGACTCGGTTAAGGTAAAGCAAAGCAAAGCAGACTTATTCCCAACTTATCCCCACTTCCAGTTCCATTGCCAGTCCTCCTCCTCGCACGTCAGTCCCGCGACCAACGAGGCTAGGATTCGGCCATTTATAAGCGGGGATTTATAAATACCAAGGCTTTAGCATGTAAGTTGTTTATCCGGGCAATTATTCCAATTGGATATGGTAGTGGACGAGATTATTAATAATAATATTGATCGGGATGGGGTTTACACACAGGAGGGCTTCAATTAACAGGCCGCCAACGCCTGACGTCGACGAAGACACTGAACCAGAGCCCACTCCCACGCTTCAGGAAATCATTAACATCAAGGTACGCAACACTTTTAGGTTCTCTTTCTCTTGCTGGTAAGCTTTGGAATTCACAATTTCTTTTTAAAAGTAAATTCACGCCCTTTTGTGCATGATTTGGAAGAGTTATTATTCCTTTATTGGACGACAAATTGGTCGGTAGTATAAGTAATAAGTTTGAGGGAGGCTAGGCTAGGCTACGCTGAGAGATGTGTGTGTGTGTGTCAGCTAATCGAGAGCGGGGAGAAGGAGAAACTAAAAGAATTATTAAGGGAAAGGCTTATTGAATGTGGGTGGAAGGACGAGATGAAGGCCCAGTGCAGGTAAGAAATAAACTATTAACTCTTATTTACAGTTTTAAAATTATTTCCAATGACTTAGAGTTTCATGTTTTTCAATAGAATTATCTAAACCTGTAGCAAACGGAACTGGTCGCGCAGCTTCTAGGGCAATGGTAATCTTAATTTATAAAAAAAAAAAAAATTAAAAACTTAAATTTGTTCCGATTTCAATGCAACTCTGTCTAAATTACAAATTTTCATTGATTTTATACAATTTGACATGTTTAAAACTGAAATCTGGCGCGTTAAGATTGAAAATTTTGAACTTTTTAATTAAAACGGCACCTGTCCGAACCCTAGCCGGGAGCTGCCATTTGCTACACGTTTAGATTACTCCTTTTTTCAGTATCTCTACAAGACACGTTCGTTATTGAAGAAGAGGTATTAAAGTGGAATGAAATTCCAACATAGGAATATGCTACTGGAAAATTAAAGAAGTATTAAAGAGGTATTGAGAGCAGAGCAGAGTAGATCCATGGGTATATCTGTATTATTGCAGTCAATGAACTAAAGGCAAAATATGAACTGGATTTTAACACATTTGGAGAAAGCCAAGACAAATGGCAATAACAATTGGAAAGCCAAGGAAAAATGGCAATAACACAGAAATCTATTGTTCAAACTGAATATTAATAGATAGCTCCAGCAAAATATGGAAAATTTGAAACATGGAAACTAATGGTAAAAACTAAAAATTTTATGTTGTCTAGGAAAAACTGCAAAGACGACTGAAGTATGGAACTTCTAGAAGTTCTAAGACTGAACTTATTATATTACATTAGAAAATTGGAATAGAACAAATATTTGGTGTGCCTGTCATGAGGCTATCCCTATTGAACATGAAATGAAGTTGTCAGAGAGAAATGTCTGAATCAGAATTGTAATGGCCTCTAAGAAAGTAGCATGCTTAATAATAATGTACTGGGTCTGCCATTCCCTATGTTGCGCCACATTTGTCTTTTCCTTTGCATTCTTTGTGGGAGTGATATTATCTACACTTTTTTCCTTGCTAATATATATATATATATATATATATTTGGGTCTGCCATTCCCTATGTTGCGCCACATTTGTCTCTTCCTTTGCATTCTTTGTGGGAGTGATATTATCTACACTTTTCTCCTTGCTAATATATATATATATTATGTCTGTAAAGTCCCTTTCTGGATGATAGGGGCCCACTCACCTATTTTTGTGGAGTAGTCGTGGTGAGTGGATGTTTGTGTGTAGGAGGCATAAGCATGAGTGACTATATGCATTTGTTTTGTATTGTTTTTCAAATGAATAAAAGGGAAATTCTTATATTTTAGGGATCTTCATAATTTTTAAGAGGCAGTACCGAGTTTTGGAGTGGCCCTGGTGATTCTCCTAGATATGTTTTAGTCTACCTTGGATTTCGTTTGGAGTTAGTCGGAGTCGTAACGGAGATTTTAATGGATGCATTAGAATTTTGAAAAAATTCAATTATCCCACGAGTTAAAAAAAGGAAAAAGTAGCTGCAAGTTTACTGCAGTGGTAAGGGCTTTGGCCTCTCTTTGAGAGGTCCAAGGTTCAAATCCCACTCTGTATGAGGGGACCGGGACCCCTCATAAAAATCTGTGTAAACTCATTGAAGATAGCTGCAAGCTTACTGCAGTGGTAAGGGCTTTGGCCTCTCTTTGAGAGGTACAAGGTTCAAACCCCACTCAGTATGAGGGGAACAGGACCCTCATAAAAACTTGTGTAAACTCATTGAAAAAAAAAGTAAAATGTAAAAGAGGTGGCTGTATAAAAGGGGAGTTTTGGAAGTAACATGGGAGCTTTTGAACATTTAAAAAAAAAAAAAAAAAACTATTCTACAGTTTTGGGTGGCAGCTGTGCTTCAGCAGCTAATTGGCAGATTCAAGGACAAAAACCTTCAAATCTCAGGATCAGATCTTTGATTTCAGTTGGTAGATTTATTACTGGGTCTGCATTGTGCATTTAGAGGAATTAATTGGGAACTGGTGGCTGTTTGGCTCTTCTAGTGTAACATCTCTACATTATTCAATGGATGCAAATTGCAACTACCAGGTGCATGCTTTTCAGTTTATTGTTTTATTTACATGTTTGTGCATCTCCATGTATTGTCTCCTATTGAAATAATAATAAAAAAAAGAAAAGGGAAAAAAACAAAACATATAAATATATTTGAAATAATAATAAAAAAAAGAAAAGAAAAAAAAAACAAAATATATAAATATATTTACTGCTGTTCGAAAATTCTATGGCTGGAAATTTTGGGTGTTTTGTTTTGGAAATTGCATGTTAGTTTATATTTTGGGTAGGGGTTTTTGCAATGTCCCTAACAAGACTTGCTGAAGCTTTGTATCTCGGTCTTGAGATTTTGAAAACTTCACCTCTGAATCACTCATTAACAGTTAGAAAAGATGGATCCAGTAAAATATGAATTTTCTGAAATATGGGAATTGATAAGAAAAACTAAGGATTTGAAGCTGGCTGGTGAAAACTGCAAAGAAGACTGAAGTATGGAATTCCTAGAAACCCTAATACTGAACATTTTTTATTACATTGGAAAACTGAAATAGAACAAACTATATTTTTTTTTGGATGATAAACAATACATAAGGTAACAAAAATTTTGTCAGAAGGTATAAGCGTGGATCTAGGAGAACTCCTGGAGTAGTTTGGATGCTGCACTTGGCAGAAATACTGAATCATTCAGACATCTAAAGGTGACAAGGCTTCAAAACATAAAAGCACATAACTTGACCTTCTCTAAACCTAAGACCTATTTATAATCAATTCCCTCTTTAGTTCCCTTTGCATGTGTGATAATTACATTTCATGGAAAAAATTTTATTCGAGAAATCATAAGGACCGCACAAGTCACTTTCCTAGAAAGTGCTTCTAATAAATAACAACAGACTTGATGGGTCCACAAACCAGTTTTGAGAAAAATATTTCTAGTGGATCAAACTTTATAAAAGGTGGGTTGGGGCCAATTTTTTATATTTTCATAGAATATATATATAAAAAAAAAAAAAAAAAAAAAAGGTCATAGCAGCTTCCATTTCTTGGAAAGCTTTGTCCTTAAAGCTTGAAAATCTAATAAAGGCTTGTTGGGGAAATTCTTGTGTCTCTTCTTTGTGTCACACCACAAGATTTTCCCGGATCCAAACGGTCCTGCAGACTCTGGTGGATCTGCTTCTTTTACTTAGGAAAAGACTATCACAATGACACTAAACAGACTGAGTAGGGTTAGGATACCCCGGAGGTGATAGTAAATGTTTATCTTTAAGTTCATGCTCATCCAGATTCATAAAAAAAAGTAGTAAAACTTGTGAATTATTTGTTATTTTGACCAAGCTTTATAGTAACTCCCAGCCTAAGCTTCAAGAAAGTGGACCGGTGTCTTATCTATTGGGCAATTGTAGCAAGAATTAAGATTGTTATGAAACAGAGTGAAAAAGAAAGAGAGAACTGGTTCATTTATGTTCATTCAAATTATGTAACAAGCATAAATGATTCAACCAGCGAAAGAAAGCGTCATTCATACATTCAAATGATGTAACATACAAATGAGCAACACACACACAATACAATGAATTGCAAGAAGGAAGAAATTGGATCTTTGTATTAAATTTCAGATGATTTTTACAGTTTGAGTCTGGCAGAATGCCTAGATCTCTGTGAAATTTGTAATACAATGATTCACTCTGTTCAAATAATGTAACAGAGGAATTTTAACTCTTCATCCTAAGAGTAGTGATAAAGAGCCTCCAATTTCTGACTCAGTTGCTGGAAATGATCTCAGCCGACTGAATGCATCCTCAGCAAATCCTGCACAAATGGAGGGGAAGAATAAGAAATGGAACAGAGAAAAGATGCACTAAGGGAATACAACTGACCAAAAGACTAGGGCACTCAAGTATACCTCTTGCAGAATTTTTGCTATGCAATGGTTGATCCTTATTCTGGCTGTAGTAGCTCCTTATATAGCCTTTAGTGCCTTAGATCTGTTATAACTGTTTGAATCTGAGCCTTACACTTGTCATCTTATTTTGTCTTTGATTGGCTGAATATACGGCAACTGTTTGAGGCTGTTTTGTTTACAAAATGTGTCCTTTGTTCACTTTTGAATCTCTAGATTTCTCAAAATGGTGGCATACAGCTGTACAACACTTTATTATGGGCTGGTCCCCTGGGCAACCTTTTCCTTTTCTGACCTCTTTTCTCCTTCTGTAGTGGGCCCCTCAATACGTGGATCAGTTTCTGATGTTTTTTCTTTACCTGAACTTTGGCCCTGTTCTGTAGTTCTTATCTCGTAGCTTCTGAAAGATCAATTGTCATTTCGAGGTTTCCAGCCTTGACTCCTTTCTTCTAATTGGATATCTTTAATCATCATGCTTATGAGCTCCCATGCTTCTTCAAAAAAAGACATGGAAAATCTGATTGTATTCAAGTCCTAAAGAGTTTTGATCTTTTGTTTTTCTATCCAAATTTGATTCTTTTCACAAAAAGAGCAGAGAAAGTTGACTATTTCAGCTAGGAACCTAGTTTGTTTGGCTAGCTCAGCTTTGTCTTCTGGATCACATTCGAACTCTTGGATCTTATTTAGAATAAGATTTACCACAGTAGATACTTCAAGGAACTCTTCAAGGGAAAGGCCTATGTGTGCCATGTCATCCCTTATTTTTTGTTGTAATATGATCATCTCTTCAGTCTAGTCATGCCAACCTCTTTTATTTAACAAAAACATAGACACCTTGAGGAATTCTATTGCACATTCCAACTCAGTGCCATCTTCTAGTGTCACCTGTTCCCCTTCGATCTCCTGGTAATATGCTTCAAATTGCTGAAAAATGGGGAGTATGGTGCTTACTCTATTTTCTGCATGTGTTAGGAGATTCCTTATGTTTTCTGTGGTGGCTCTTATCATATTGATATCCTTGAATATTTTTGTCAACCCCTCCATTTGACATTGCACTCTGTAGACCATTCCTTTCTTGTATATCTCAAGGTGGTCAGAGTAATCAGCATGTTTAATACTTATTTGGGGTTCTGCTTGTGAAACTTTGTCATGAGTCTGTGATATTTGTTCTTTCAGGGTGTCTACTTCGTTTTGCAGCTTTCCTTTCTCTGCTTGTATTATTTGCATTTTCGTTTTCAACTCCTTATTCTCCTTTAGGCGGAGTTTTGCAGCTTGTGCCTGTATGTGTTCCCCAAACATCTTGCAACAGATCTTTAGTATCCCCAAACATCTGTACATCACCACTCTGTTGATCCACCTGGATAGCAGTTAGGTGTTTCGGTTTTGGGATTGCCGATGATGCAGTTTGGGTGCCTTCTTCTGTAATCTGAACATTTCTAGGGTCCTTTCCCTTCTCTATGGCTTGTAGCTGTTTCTCTTTAATGTTGCTAAATGGAATGTCTTCTTCAACTCTGGCCAAAGTTATTTTAGTCTGAGTTTTTAGTCGAGGACGGAAGGGTGGGCTTGGTCCTTTTATGTTCTGGGATAAGGTTGGGCTTGCCACCTTTATCTGATGTCCCCTTAATAGCTCATCGAACCCCCCAACTTTTCCTATCCTTTTCTGCACAATTGCAGATATTTTGATTTCTTTGTTGTTGATAATTAGTGCCTTGGGTACTACTTTTGGTGCTAATCTAGGCATATACATGGGGGATCAACTATTTGCCTGCGTGGGGATGTGGTCAACACTACCCCTGTTCCAACCATTCTTGTCTCAACAGGTGTTTGAGGAATAGGCTGACGTGCCATCACAATTTCTTTCCCTCTACTTGTGTCAGTCTCTCTTCCTGCAGTAAGTTGGGTTGTATTAGGAGCATCCACCATAGCCTCAGTTATATCTTGAGCATTAATCAGTATTTCTACTTGGTCTGCTTCTTGATTGACAACGTCTAGAACAGGATCATGAAGTTCTTCTGGAGTGATAACCGGGATAAGAGGGGCAACCGACTCAACAAAATTTCTTTTCAACATCACCAATGCAGGGGAGTAGTTACCTACTTGTTCAATTTGGGTGTTACCCCTCTTGTCATATGCATATTTTGACCATACTTGGTTTAGGTCTTCATTATTTTGAATGGCCTTCTGGAGATCATCTTCAAAGCGATCGACCCTGTGATTTACCCAGGTGTACTGCCATTTCTGTACTTCTTTTCTATAAACCCCTTTCGAATCATAGGGCCTCCATGTCACTTCTGAAAAACAATAATCATCCATGTCCCAAATGGCCTTAAACATAGCCGAATACCCTTTGAAAACATAGTGACCAAACTTGCAGAGGATTGATAACCATGAAATTTTACCAGTCCTCCTACCTAAGCGCATTTTTGCTTCTTTCGCAGTCTGCTTGGCTATTTCAAGTGCTGCTACAGACATTGGGCAATATTTGGGCAAGACCTTTGGGGGAATCTTCGCACCATATAATCTTATGTATGTGAAGTCCTCTGTCAGAAAGTAATCCCCTACTTGTTTTTCTTGCAAAAAGGATGAAATTCCAGCTCCTATCCTTGAAGGGAGATAACCACACAACACTTTACGCGGTTAGAAAATTGTCGAAGAACCATCCGTAGTGAGAGCATCCTTCATGTATTGAGGGGAGTTTTTGCTGTATATCCCGAGCATTTGTCTGCCCTAAATTACCCAAAGTTTGAAGGTCTAATTGCCCTACTATGAGGTGGATGAGGAGTGAATAATGAGAAAAAGGGGGCATTTCCTTGTGTTGTTCTATGATGGCTTTAAGTTCAACCAACTGGGAGTGCATTTGATTACTAATCTCATCTTCCCATGAGTATATAGGGGGGGGAAATTTTGGTTACATTGCAATGACCAAATGCATCACCTTTCTCCCAATTACACTCAAATCTTTCACACCCAGTACTATGTTAACCATATCTACATAATCCCTGACCCAAGGTTTCAATGCACCCTTCCAGACTGGGAAATTGTATGACACTGTCTCATATGTTTCAAATAATGCAGCATAATAATGAGTGAAAATAATATGTTGAGATTGGCGGTCAATTACTTGTTGAACCAATTTGGTGTCGGCCTAGTTGAGTTGAAAAACTCTCTGGATGCTCTCCGGTGTTATTTTGAAAACTGGCCGATGGTTGAAATCCCTGAAGGCTCTAGCTCCCGCATCATACGTCATTGCTAGCCATGCCAATAAATTTGAAGAAAAGTGCACCTTCGGGCATATTAGTTTTCCCAGGTTGCTGTTCCATTTGTTACTGCGCGAGGCCTTCAGCCACTATGATTTTTCCACTCTTCTAAAAAGTCCCATGAGCAAGGCTGCATGGCGTTGATAATCTTCTTTTGCCTTTTCAAAACTGATCACAGTCGTATTTTCAGTCTCCCATTCTTGTGCAGAAGGGAGACTTCTGTTTGGCCCTAACTTCTTTGAGTAGACGAGCATATCCTTTCCGAGGGCAATGGGTCCATCTATCGGCACGTACAGGTACTGGTTTGTGACCATTTTAATGGCAGCCACGATGCATTGAGGAACATAAGGGGTGCTTGAGGAGGCCATCACTCTTTTCCCTCTTTCTTTTGGAGCGTGATACTCTATCAATTTTCTTCGACTGTTTGGTTTTCCTCTGTAAATGCTCAACAACTTGTCTACTGCAAGCTCTATTAGTTCGACTTAGTATCTTGGAAGCTTTACGCAGGCAATAAATAGTTTTTGGGAGCTGGCTTCTGCATGGGGTGTTCTTAATGTTTGCCAACCGCTTATTTCAAATTTGCCAGTGGGAGTTTGCCACTTCACCACCCCTTAACAGTATTAACTGAAGAATGATTTGCTCGATGCATATTTGCTTCTGATAGGGCTTAAATTGGTGTGCCTTTTCAATCATGTGTGAAATATGGCACTCTTCTCTCGTATCTCTTTATCTGACATGGCTTTGGGATGGCTGCCTGTGGCATAGTTCAAGATGTGCCTCCTGGTTGACATTATTTGAACAGAGTGAATCATTGTATTACAAATTTCACAGAGATCTAGGCATTCTGCCAAACTCAAACTGTAAAAATCATCTGAAATTTAATACAAAGATCCAAATTCTTCCTTCTTGCAATTCACTATATTGTGTGTGTATGTTGCTCACTTGTATGTTATATCATTTGAATGTATGAATGCCGATTTCTTTCGCTGATTGAATCATTTATGCTTGTTACATAATTTGAATGAACATAAATGAACCAGTTCTCTCTTTCTTTTTCACTCTGTTTCATAACAATCTTAATTCTTGTTACAACCGCCCAATAGATAAGACATCGGTCCACTTTCTTGAAGCTTAGGCTGGGAGTTACTATAAGCTTGGTCAAAATAACAAATAATTCACAAGTTTTATTACGTTCTTTTATGAATCTGGATGAGCATGAATTTAATGGTAAACATTTAGTATCACCTCCGGGGTATCCTGACCCTACTCGGTCTGTTTAGAGTCATTGTGATAGTCTTTTCCTGAGTAAAAGAGGCAGATCCACCAGAGTCTGCAGGACTGTTTAGATCCAGGAAAATCTTGTGGTGTGACACAAAGAAGAGACACAAGAATTTTCCCCAACAAGGCTCTACCATGCTGTTTCATCTCATGTCATTTCTCAATGTGACGTGCCAAATTTGTTGTTGCCTATGTTGTTTGTTTGGTACTGCCTTTGGATTGAATGAATTATGCAACTTTCTCACAAAGATCATTATAGGTAGTAGCTTCATATATCTTTCCCATATGTGAGATGCCTCCTTGCAAGAGCACTAAATGTTTATTGGAGATATGGGTTATAGGCTCCATGGCATGCTACTTGATATCTTCATCATGGTCTTCTCCTTATTTCATCTTCATTGTCGTCAAGTGCATCCTCATCTACCAATATCACTCCTATCTCTTCTTCATGAAAATCCTCATCCCATATTGCTTGTGATTGTTCCTCATCTTGATAAAGGCTGCCATCCTAACCCACTTGCGATGCTCCCTTATCTTGATAGGGATCTTCACTAACATTTTCATGGACAGAATTTTCTCCATTCTTGCTCATGATTTTCTAACCACTTCCTCAAGCTCTAACAGCTGCTTGTTCAGATCTGCTTCATAAAGCTCCACATATTTTTGAAATGATAGGTCTTCAATGGTGATTCATGAGATTCTTTATTATTAGTATCCCATAAGCCTAGATATTCATCATTGAGGGCTAGTGATGTTGTACTTCTCTTGATTTGGCATCCTTTTGGCTTCTCGACTAGGTGAAAAAAGTGGCTCTAATACTATAGATATGATCCTAATGGGACTTGTTGTTATGATTGGAAGAAATGTTTCTTCCTAATTCAGAAATTCTGAAAACTGCACCTCTGAAATGCTCATTAACAGTTGCAAAACCTACAAAGATCTGAACTGTAGCTAATTAGACAGCTACAACTGAAACCAAAACTTTAAAATATAGCTGCAGCAACATATGAAGCTACTAAATTGTGAAAACTGATGGGAAAAATTAAAGATTTGAAACCTGATGGGAAAAATTGAAAAGAAAACTCAAGTATGGAACTCCTTGAAACCTTAACTTTGAATTTATTTTATTATGTTGGAGAAATATGAAACTACTAAAACATGGAAACCGATGGGAAAAAGTAAATATTTGAAACCTGATGGGAAAAATTAAAAAGCAAACTTAGATGTTGACCTCCTAGTCCTAGAAACCCTAATATTGAATTAATTTTTGTGTGTTGGAAAATTGGAATAGAACAACTAGATCAATTTAAAAAAATTATTCAAACAATACGAAAGATTACAAAACTTTCTTGTAAAGGTATGAGTGCCAATTTTGGCCAACCCCAAGAGCATTTTGGACGCTACGCTTGGTCAAAATACTTAGTCCTTCAGACTTTCAGACTTCTGAAAGGGACAACACTTCAAAATATAACATCATATAACTTGACCTCCTGTAACATGTAAGACCTATAGGTACCAAAAACTAATTTTGCCTGGATTCCTGTATCCAAGTATCAGAATGGATACAAATACTATAGCTTCTTATATTCTATATTGAAACATAAACAAATACATTAATAAATACGTGCCTGTTTTTGGGCCATATCTAATACTGGAGATGGTTTGGGCAGGTTTGGAGTTATATCCATGAGATCTAAAAACGGGCATTTGATTCTTTTATTAAAAAACAAATTATAAACAAGAAACAACCATGAAAATTTTCCTCTTAATTAGTGAAGATATCCTATTTATAACATCATATTCAGTCATATCTGTATCGAGGGGTTCTGAAAAATTGTTGCATCCATAACTGATACCTTATCCAAACTTACTTAATACCATATTCATTGCAACACTGCAATTGCCACTTCAATTCCCCTTTCTCTTTGCATGAGGGATACTAACAATTCACAGAAAATTTGTATTCAACAAATCTTAAGGGTCCATAACTTACTTTTCTACAAGGTGCTTCCAAGAAAAACAGAAGTCCTAATGAGCCGATAAACCACATAGAGAAAGTGAGCTAAACTATACAAAAAGGTAGGTTGGGACCAATTATTTAATATTTTCATAGCATAAAAAAACGTTAATTTCATCTTTTCTCTCCTATGGGATTTATTGATTCCGTGTAGAGTTCTTAAGTTATGAGAGAATTAAATCTGGTAATTTTGATCTTACAGAGCTGCTAGTTACAGATCCGTACAAGATGTACGAGGGATCACTAGTGAGCCATTATGGAGCTTTGATAGAAAAGCATAGGTTTAAACCTGCTGAATGTCTACAGGACTTAAATACAGCTATTGTTTTTAAAATACAAAAGTACAAGTCAAGTCTGCAAATGAAAACCGTAATCCTTTTACTTAGGATCTATGTTCCATGAAGATTCTGGGACAGGGACAGTGCGAGAAATTGGGATGCATTTTCAGGACAGTGGGATGCATTTCCGGTTCATCCTCTGGATGATGGTATGCATCTCAAAGATAGCTTCTGAAAGGTGGGATGTGTCACTATGGAACATAGCTTCTGACATAAAGATAGTGGATATTGACAAAAAGGATTATTCTGCCAAAGAGACCAATAAAAGTAAAATAAATTGCTTGTAAGCATCCATTTGAGAAGTCATTCTTAAACACAGTCAGGGTTTTGGTATAGAGTTCCTGAAAGGTGGGATGTGTCCTTATGGTGGATATTGACAAAAAAGATTGTTCTGCTAAAGAGACCAACAAAAGTAAAATAAATCCCTTGTAAGCAGCCATTTGAGAAGTCATCTTAAACATAGTCAGGGTTTTGGTATAGGCTATGGGAGAGTTGAAGTTCTTTCATATGGGTTGGCTCACATCTCAAATTGCTGACTCCTTGGATTGTTGCTACTTCATTAACATCCATCTCCATCTCTATTGCTTTCAGTAGTAATGACCCCAGTTACATTGCAGATGAAGCTGCTTCTGGTGTCTGGCTACTACTTTTTTGTCATCTAGCTTGGCTGTCACAAAATTGTAGAATTACCCACTGAGATAAAGTGCTTTTCAAAGGGGTTTCCCCCGTACATATCTTCTACCTTTGCTGCCAGTATTGATCCGGATTTTTTTCTCATTTCCTTGGTAATTCTAAAGTTCTTATGGCTCTAGATTTACGAGGCTCATTTGTTTTGGCCTCAAGGGTTGAATGCAACATTTTCCCTTCCTTTGTCTACATGCGAGCATTGCTGCTGCCAATGACTTTGATGATTGGCCTTCTTCTTATCATCTTACGTATACCAGAAGGTACCATGGCAGAAAAACAGTGACTCAACAAGCAGAACTCTGAAAAAGATTCTCTCTTGTTGTTTTCAGGCTTAGGCAAGATTTTGACTCTGGATGAGTTGACACATGGAAGTCCTTTACACTATGCAATTGTATTATCTAAATGACCCTTAGGAAAAGAATTATGATCACTCCATCTTTTTGTCTTGCAATGTGCATATAAAAATCAGGGGCATCAGTATACTACCATGAACAATGATATCCTGATGATCAAGGAGGAAAAGGGAAATTTCAGTACATTCCCCACAACTTCTGTTGACATGCCCTGCTCTATGCCTTAGTTTTGTCAACCCTTCCACAGTTGTTATTTTATATATTATTACATGTTAGAGTTGCCATGAAGGCAAATTAATTGATGGCGAAATTTGAAGACATCAATAAAAGATTACAAAATTACAGAAATCGACCACATTGCAACTTCTACCACCAAGGAATTATTCTTGCCACATGTGGACCTGTTAAGTCTTAATACAAACAGGTCAATTATGTAGGTTCTTAATGCCCATGCATTCACTTTGGCACCTAATAGTTTCTGTGCTGAACACATGAAGCCTGAAAGACTTTTTGCCATCCAAGTGTGTTCTTTTCCATTCAGAAACACCTACCAAAATAGGTAGGCCACAATTAGTCTGAATTCTATGCAACATAGAAGTCTACCATAAATAACTATTGCTTATCTCCTCAATCCTGATTTTCTTTGGAATTATTTTCTGTGGATTAATCCACTTTGTAAATGGTAAACGAATGAAATATTCACAGAACAATTTGATAACTACGAATTTACCAGATGTATATTGCATTTAAATAATTTCAATATCAAAATATTCCAGGGTATGGTGTTTTAATAATTTTATGTTGGAGTCCATAGAGACCTCATCACCATAAGATGGGCTCAGCAGTTATGAGTCTCTATTGAAATTTTTTGTAATACAGATGGTTGCATTATTGTAATATTCAAATATCCATGTGATCCCATGAATGAGTGGAGTATGGAGGTAGGAATCAATCACACTTCTAAATCTGCAGCTCATGGTTCATAGTTAGGTTGGCTGCTTATAATTTCTGGTTTATTCAGGTTGCTGTGGCAGAAAGTTCTGCGTCTGTTATAGAACTTCAGGCATCTGTAACTGGGATCTTTTTTCCCTTTTGGCCAATTCTGGCACTGGATGTCCAGTTCATTAACATTTTATTTTCTGAAATATTTCCTGGCGAATTTATGCATGCTGTCTAAGATACCCCCAGTAAACTCTAATTTGTTATTGAGTGTGATGGCTTTGAAGTACAAGTCAATATACCATTGTCAGTCTTTGTCATGTGTGTGTTGGAAGCTCTCCTGACTTCATTGTTGTGGTCACTAGGGCATTTACAAGGAAAAAAGGAAGCAGCAATGTCACTGTGGATGAGCTTGTGCATGCTATTACCCCAAAGGGCCGATGTAAGTATTGCTTGTGCATTTGTGTTTGTACGGTGGGATAGGTAAAAATCTTAAATTTGTGATTCATTATTTTTCATGAAAAGTGTACCATGTGTTAAAACTTTATCATAGTTCAGATTTATTTGCCAATACCTTATGTACAACCGCTAAGTATTGTATGCCTTTACAAAGGTCTTGTATACTACAAGTATTCTTACTAATAATATTACTGTTAATGGAAAGAGTGTTGATGATTATCTTGTGTTGATTCTTTTTCGTCTAGCTTTGAGAAACAACATTAAAATTCTGCAACTTTTTGATATAATTTACTCGGGCCAACAAATTTGGCATTGATTATATAGCTAGTAATTTAGTAAAAATATCAAATAGCATTAGTTCAACTGGTTAAATTCGTCTGCTTTTAAGGAGGAGACCTAGGTTCAAACCTTGCCAAGTGATACATGCATAATAGTCAACCTCTTGTAATACCGCTATGTGGTCATGCTGTAATACGGGTGGGCCCCGTTTTAATCCCATATAACCAATTAAAAACAGAAAAAAGAATTAGTAAAAGTCCATAAAAAATATCAGGAGAAATTTTCCAAATGCTATCTGATCGAATTGACGTATTTAGTTTAATAAAGATACCCTGAGATACATGACACACAAGCATGTCAAGTCAATTTCTAGGAAGAGACACAAGTTTAAGATATTATGTATTTATTATAATTGATGTGTAGAGGATGATTACAATAACAATTGGTATCAGTTTACAGATCCTAAAAGACATTTAGGCAGGGGACACACCCCTTCGAGAATAACTCTAGAAATGAAATGAAATATTATTAATGTCTAGAGTAATCTCTTGTCTTGAAAAAGTTTTGTCCTCAAAATATAGAGAGGGCAGAATGGACATCAACAAAAGACCATTTTTCTAAACGATGCATGTAATGCAAATTCTTCAATTTCAGTTGAATATTTCATGATTCATTTGAAATGTAATTCCTGTCTACATGTTTGAGGACTGTTTCATAGCACCTAGTGATACAAGTTGGTGCTTTCTTGGGAATCGTTTTTTTCAACCATGTTACTCACCAAGTTGACAGAGCTCTAAATCCTCCAAATGTGTTTCTGACTACTCCAATAGAAACTCGTGATTTGTTTGCCAAAGTCCATTGCAATTTAATCGCGTTATTGCAAGTTGCAACCATTTTGCACCTAGAACTACATCCATTCCATCTAAAGGTTGGAATGGGGAGTTTTTGAAAGGGCCCCAACCCTTTTACATTGTCACACAACACATATATGCCTCGTTTTTAATGCAAAATGGGACAATACATAGGTCCTCCTATTCAAGGATACAACCCATATTAAACTACATGAACTATCCCATATATCCTTAACTATATAAGACGATCTATTAATTACAAATTCTTGAATTTGATTGGCGAGCCCGTTGAAGTATTTGGTACTGCGTCGTACTAAGGAGGCCAGATCATCCAAGAACATCAGATTGGTACCTAAACCAGTCGCAGCAATAAATATTTCAGTATCACCTTCAGAAACCCCGGGCTTCTTAACATGAACCTCTTCCTGCACCATGGCCTTTGCAATATTCTGATCCCCATCCTCAGACTGATTCATAAAAGCCGGCTCCATGCCCTCTGGATTCTCCATTTGACAATTCTTCTCCTCATCCTGCAATAAAAGCTTAGGAAATGCAATAATCTGCCAGATTCACCAGACAATGCTTTGAAGGGGCATTAATCCAAGAAATGACCTTCATTTCTTAGATCTAGCAGGTTGCTTTTTCCCACCTAGATCAAGAATCATTTGGGTTCCATTAGCCACATCCATAGCTGTTTCTCTTTGTAAAACCTCCTTATTTGAAGGTTTACCAGGTGGTTTAGATTCTCTCCCTACATCAATTCCAGTCTTCGTACTATTCCTTGTTATTTTGGATGCAGTTTTATTCCCCTTTAGTGATAATCTCTTTTGGCCAGATCCATGGGGCATCATATTTCCTTTTTCTCCCTTGTTAACCTCAGGTGTTATAAGCTCTTTTCCCAGCACTTCATCAGTCTTTTCATCCCCAGTTTCAAAAGTTTTATCCATTTTCTCATTTACAGTTTTCTCCTTTTCCTCATCTAGGTTTTCCAATGAATCAAATGGATTTTTGGTAGGAATTTCATTTATAGAAAGACTTGGAATAGAAACAGAAGGGCATACCTTAATATGATCGTCCACAATCTCACCCTCTTCAAACAAGGCAATAGCTAATCCACCATCTTCCTTGTAGGAATTCATTTGGTCTCCATCATCCGGTCCTTGCTTCCCAAGATCATCTTTCATCATTTTGCCTGCATTTTTCTTTTTCCAGATCTGCTTCTGCTGTTTCTTCCCAGGATGATTAGAGCAAAAAATTCCAACATGACCAAATTTAAAACACACATTACACTTGACAGGCAAATTCTCAAATTCAATGACTTGCAACCACTTGCCAAATTTGGAGATAATTTCAACAGTATTTGGCAGATCTTTCTCCAGATTGATATTAACACAAAATCTTGCATAGATCAGCCTAGATCTCGCAGCAGTGGCTGGATCAATCGCTATAAGCTGTCCAAAATCCTTTGCAATCCCTTCAAAAATATCCTTTTGCCACAAATGCAAAGGAAGTCTAGGTAATCTGACCCAAACTGGAGCCTGCAGGATGTTTTGGCTGTAAGGATCAAAATCCGGAGTCCATTGCTTCAGAAACAAACCCCTTCTACCAAAAAACCAAGGACCCTTTTGCAAAATGTGATCCATATCCTCAGCGCAATTCAATTAAACCAGAAAAAGTTGTTAGGAAGGGCCACGATCTCCATAAACCCCAATGGTTTCCATTTAGCATGGGCCCATTTTTGAATTGAATCCAAATCAGGTCTAGCACCCAAAAATTTTCTAGTTAAACATAGATCACCTTGTGCCGCATCCATTTCAGCCAATTCGTCCTATATAATCAGTTTCCCTTTCTCCATTGCTAGATTGAAATTCTTATTTGGCATTTTCTGCTTTCCTCTAACAACGTCCAACCATGGTCTAGCTCCATGATTAAAAACATGAGAATGAACCCGCTTCTCTTCAGCTGAATACCCATCAGATCTGAACCCGTCCTTTGGTAGGGACTTCTCTAGTGAAACCGTCGAATCTCCAACTTCACCATGAGGATGACAACGCCCCTCCTCATTCCAATCATGAAACTTCAAATCCTGCCCTAAGTCGTGCACCATTATTATGAAATCATTCCACTCACGAAATTCCAATTTCATGGTACTTGCAACATTATTGCAATTTGATGTGCTGCTGAGGCGGCGGCAGATCAACCACAGGCTATTGAGGCGGCGGATCAACCACAAGCTACGGCGGCGGCGGTGGCAGATCAACCACAACATATGAGTTGTTTTCATTCTTGAGGTTGTCCCTATTTAATCTTATTCTTATGACACTGTCCTTTACAATATCTGATAGTGCCATCTGCTACCACCAATCAAAGTCTTCTATAGGATATGTGAATATGAAATAGATTTAGAGTGTCATGCCTCATTTTGACCACTCCTTTGACAGAGACTCACAGTAGTTGAGTCCATGCTTAGTATTTTTGACTCATGGACGTGATCTTATATTGCTGATTAGCATGAGATGTTAACTATACTTTTACACCCTGGACTTAGTATGTGATGTCATGCTTCAATGTATTGTATGTGTTTGTTTATGTTGTTAGATATCTAGCGCTAGTAGGGCTGTGTGGTGGGCATGTCCTTATTAATGAGCTTATGCATACTTTTGTAATTTGCGAGAAACCTTTCCTTCATGATATGGAATTATAATGTGATTCTGAAATTGGCTTGAATATGATTATTGGTGGTCCTTTACAGCTTGTGGTTATTTAATAAGATTCCATTTAATTCTATGATAACTGTATGTAGCATGATTAATGCTATGGATGAATAAAGTAGTCTAAGAGCTTATGATTAATTTGAGATTCATACAAGGAATGATTCATATTTACGCTTGCAAATAAATGGATATAAACTTAATGAATGATGGTGAATGATTATTGTGTTGTAATTGTTGCTATGGATTTAAGTTAACTGGTCATGATTTATGAACTAGGATTAGGGTATATGTGAGACAAGCAAAGTCTCCCCAAGATCGAAGAATGCTCCACAAGATCAATCACACACAAAAGAGGAAAACCCACAACATCAATATTAAGTGGTAAAACCCTACTTCAAATGAAGAAGGGAAACATCCACTATGAAGCTCACTATATTACTCATTTGATTCAACAATACAAAAATGCTTCAATGTTATGCAACAATATGCATCAACATGATATTACAACACAAGTCAATATGACAAGATATGTTAAGATGTAGTAGACAACACCCCTATTTAAATAGAAGCTTTTCTACTACAACCCTAAACCTAATCTTATCACAATCTAATCTTGAGATGTGTGACAAGTGGCATCTATCAAATATTAGAAAGTGCTTAGTTACTTTCTAATCTTATCACAATCTAATCTTTGAGATGTGTGATAAGTGGCATCTATCAAATATTAGAAAGTGATTAGTTACTTTCTAATATTTGCTAGAAAAGGGGAAATAACTTTTTCCCACAAATTAAATATTCCTAGCACCCTTATTTTATTTATTAATTGGGTGGGAATATTTTTATATAAAATAGAATTATTTTTTAATTCAAATATTATTCTTTAGACTTTATATTTTAGTCTAAGAATAATTTACACAATGTTGCATTACATATTCTAACACTCCCCCTTAATGCAATATTGGGGAAAGGAATTATGAAACAAAGAAACATTCTCCCCCTAAAGATACAAACGGGGATGAGAATCAAATGAGTAATATAGTTACAATGAGCTTCTATGTCCAAGAATGGTCTACAATAAGGCACCAATACAAAATGGGCCAAAATGAGACTGCAAGCCCCCAACGGAGTAGCTTCAGATACAAACAGCTTACAAAGCCATCCATCAACCACAAGTGGTTGCAAATGACAAGAAGAAAACATCACAAGGGTGTCTTCAGTAAGCCTGTAAAACCCCAAACGGAAGTACCTGCAAGCTACAAACAGCTCAACATAAGATCAGTTAGATACATCATCATAAATATATTCACCACAACATTTATGAATATCTAAAGATGATAACAAAACTGATCTAACAAATAGTGAACTATAAGTCATCACAAAAAGATGCCAAGCCATACTTATAGTCACGTGCTATATAGTTGATCAAAAAATATCATGATCAAAGTTGCATAAAGCAAACAAGGAGTACCATGATAATGCAAACTCTAAAGTACCATGTACAAAAGTTGCATATGGTATATGAAAATAATAAAGTGTGCACACCGGTTGCATAAAGCCAACCATAAAATATCATGTACAAAAGTAACATAAATGCTAACAAGAAAGTACCATGATAAACCAATTGCATAATGCCAACTACATAAAAACATGCACAAAGTTGCACAAGGCAACAAGAAAATACCATGTAAAAGAGTCGCATAAAGCAATTGCATCATAAACCATAATTGCACAATGCCATCTACAAAGTAACATGTACAAAAGTTGCACAAGGCAAACAAAAAAGTACCATGTTCAAAAGAGATGCAAAAAGCAATTTTACCACCAAAGATCAACTCATATATATAGCACAAAACACCTCATAAAGATGAAGTTGTCATCACACAAGTGTAACTACACTTCATTCCCCCTTGAGGACAACTTCACCGAACCAAGTGAGTCCCTCGACTTACAAAACTGCTCCTTGGGAAGAGGTTTGGTGAACAAATCAGCAGAATTAGAAGATGATGGGCAATACTCCAACTGAATAGTCCTATCCAATACCTTCTCTCTGATAAAGTGGGCTTGGATTTCAACATGCTTTGTCCTTTGATGCATTACATGATTTTTAGCCAAGGCAATAGCTAATTGATTATCGGAGAGCAAACGTGAAGGACCAAATTGCTCAAAGCCAATTTCCTTCATGAGGGTACGAAGCCAAACCACTTCCTGTGCAATTGTTGTCGTAGCCTTATACTCCGCTTCCGTTGTAGAAAGAGCAATTGTATCTTGCTTCTTGGAAGACCAAGAGATAGCTGCAAATCCAATACTAAAAACATATGTTGTGGTAGACTTTCTGTCTATTCTATCCCCTCCAAAATCAGAATCAGCATAGCCGGAAAGAGCAAAGGAAGGAAGCCTAGAATACTTGAGTGCCAAATTTCTAGTACCTGAAAGGTACTTCAGAATCTTCTTGGTAGCTTGTAAGTGCTCAATATAAGGTTTTTGCATGAACCTCGCCATCATATCAACTGCAAAAGCAATATTTGGCCTTGTGATGGTAACATAAAGAAGACTACCAATGAGCTGCCTACACAATGTAGCATCAACCAACAGAGATTCTGTACTTACTTCCAACTTAACCCTTGTAGAAATAGGAATGGAAGTAGGATTGCCATCCTCCAAATCAAACCTCTTAAAAAGATCTCCAATATACTTGGATTGAATCAAAAAGGTACAATCCTCATGCTGATAAACTTGCATGCCAAGATAGTAGTGTAGAAGACCAAGGTCGATCGTTTCATACTCGACTTTAATTTGGAGATGAAATAAAAAATGGCCTCATTCTCATTTCCAGTCACAACAAGGTCATCAACAAATAGAGCAATTAAAATGACCAAGTTATCCTTCCTAAGCACATAGAGATCTCGTATCCGAATAGCATTTATCAAAACCAAGAGACAAGAAGTAACCTGAAATCTTCATGTACCATGCTCTAGGTGCTTGCTCCAGACCGTACAAGGTTTTCTTTAGTTTACACACAAGTGTTTCCTTACCTTGTACAACAAATCCTTGTGGTTGACTCATGTAGATATCCACATCCAAATCACC
The DNA here is from genome assembly GCA_028583015.1 of Wollemia nobilis. Classification (NCBI taxonomy): domain Eukaryota; kingdom Viridiplantae; phylum Streptophyta; class Pinopsida; order Araucariales; family Araucariaceae; genus Wollemia; species Wollemia nobilis. The sequence continues at coordinate 1,641,369 of JAQPPZ010000853.1, read as the reverse complement.
ATTTAGAAAGACACTTTTCACATCAAGCTGAAAAATCTGCCAACCTTGAACAACAACAATAGCAATGAGAAGCCGAATGGTGGACATTTTGGCAACTGGTGCAAAGGTTTCATCATAGTCAATGCCATGTTTTTGAGCATAACCCTTAGCAACCAATCTAGCCTTATACTTTTCTATCTCTCCATTAGAATTGTACTTGATTCTATAGACCCACTTGTTCCCATTAACATTTCTCTTATTAGGATAAGGCACTAGATCCCAAGTTTTATTCTTTAGAAGAGAATCCATCTCAACCTTCATGGCATCAACCCAACAAGAGTGTTGTGAAGCTTCTTGGTAAGAAGTAGGCTCATGATCATTCTCTATCTTAGCTAGAAGAGAAATGTTAAGGGTCATACTTCTAGTTATCCTTTGGCTAACTGAATTCTGCTCTTTAGGACCTCTAGAATGATCCAACCACTTGGTCCTTTTGACCATAGTAGTCAGACTCTTTTGGACTCTCGAGTACTCGGTCGAGTCCAAGTCCGAGTGGGCTCAACTCCTACTGCTTTTTTTTCTTGACTTCTCCGAGTCCGGCCGAGTCCTGGGTCGAGTCCGAGTCCGACGTCGGAACTCGGCTGGCCCAAAAAAAATGGAAGTTTAAAAAAAAAAGAAAAATTACGTCTAGGGAGGTTAAGTGTTGATGATGCTTCACGACTTAAGCATCCACGTTGGCCAGTGTGCAATCACGAACAAGACGCTGAAATCTTTGTTTATTATATTAACGAGAGAATGTGCAATTTTGCTTCTCAAACCTTCAGAATGCTTATCTCTCAATTATAATTTATTTTAATACAAATATATCTTTCTCCAATGAATACATCATCCACGTCTTGATTGGGAATGAGAACCGCTTCAGAATGCACGTATGCATGTCCTATGGGGTGTGGCGGTTCGGGCGGAGAATGGCATGAGTTTTGGAGGCGTTCGATCAAGGAAGGCTTGAGGCCGCCAGTGCTGAGACCTCTTCTAGAAAGTTCGTTGCGCAGTTCTTGCACCTTCATTTTCTTCCATTCTTTTCTCTCCTTCAATGCACCCTCTCTCGTCGTCGTCACTGGCACCGTCGCCATTGTAGCCAATACACACCACCACGCGGCAATGGAAAAAAATTAAAAACGATAATTTATTTCGCTCTGAAACCCTCGACCGCCAACGAAACAATTGCTACGCACAAAGCTCCCCCAGAATAATGAATGTTGCTTCTACCTTGAATTTTGGTAAGCAGTTTTAAAAAACGGCTTCCTATTCTAAAACCGGAAAAATGGCTAGGATTAAATATTAGCTTTATTAATATATGAAGAATTTTTTTTTCAATTTTTTTTTCTCAGGAACCTTTTAATAAAAATAAAGTTAATAGATCCCAACCAACCATCTAGGAAATCGAATCTAGACAACCCACCGATTATAATTAACCATCTAGAAATGTTTTTATTATTATTTAATGTTTTGTAAAATATTAATAATGTTTTTGAACTTTATATATTAAGTTTTATTTTATCATTATATTAATTATTTATAATTTTATAAACCAAAGTGGTCATGCCTGCAAAGGTCATAGTCTGTTCCGAATCCTCTAAGTGCACGCCAGACCGACAACGATGGTATGAATCTCGAGTGACCGGTGGTCCTCTTCATGCCGGGTTATAAAATAATGAGGTGGTATAGGCTTGTTGGGGGCAGTCCTTGTAGTTTGAACTTTGCACTTGGCAGTTACTAAAAATAGTGTGAATGTAACCAACTCCCTATGTATCCAAAAAAAAAAATTATAAAACAAAATTATTAGCTTGCTATTAGAATATGCTCCTTCCTCTTGTTAATTTCTTATTTGTATAATGTTGAATGTTGAGTAAGTGTGTTAGAATATACTAATAAGTAATATGCATGAAAAAACTTATTTTTTTAATAAAAATTTGTATTTTTTTTCATTTTTTTTTTTTCCGAGTTTTAACCGAGTCTTGCCAAGTTTTTTTGCCGAGTCCCGTGTCGAACTTTCCGAGTCCGAGTCGAGTCCGAGTTTTGCTACTATGCTTTTGACACAAGGCCCACCCTTTTCTAACTCAAGAAGGTCTTCATTGAATTTGACATCTCTTGAAACAAATACAATGCGTGAAGAAGGTGAGTATAACCTGTAGCCCCTATGTTCTGCATCATAACCAACAAAGATGCATTTTTGAGACTTTTTGTCCAATTTCTTCCTCTTTTCTGAAGGAATATATCTGCAGGAGTATATGAAAATGCATCACATCCAAACACTCTTAAGTGTGACGAATTCAGCTTCTTACCATTCCAAACCTCATAAGGAGTCTTCCCCTCAACTGATTTTGAAGGACACTTGTTAAGAATGTAGATTGCTGTACTGGCTGCTTCACCCCAAAGAAATTGAGGTAAGTGGTCACCAAGCATGCATCTTACCATCTCCATGATTGTCCTATTTTTCCTCTCTGCAACACCATTTTGTTGAGGAGTGTATGGACAAGTAAATTGCCTTTTGATCCCATGAGAAGAACAAAACTCATTGAAATCATTGCTATTGTACTCCCCTCCATTGTCACTTCTAATCATTTTGATCTTTGCTCCCTTTTGATTTTCTACCAAAGCTTTGAACTCCTTGAATGTCTCAAAACAATCTGATTTATTCTTAAGTAGATACCCAAAGATCATTCTTGAATAATCATCTATAAAGGTGAGAATATAGGATGCACCACCATGTAATGGACCCATAATATCTGTATGAATGAGTTGAAGAATTTGTGTGGCCCTTGTTGACTTGTCCTTTGCAAACTTTTGTTTGCTCATCTTGCCTAAGATGCATGTTTCACACAAACCATGAATAGGTGAAATGTTAGGCAAGCCTTCAACCAAATTTTTGGACTTCATCATTTGAATATTTTGATAGTTTGTATGGCCTAACCTTAAGTGCCAAAGCTTGCTACTAGGAGAAACATTAGTTGCTAAACACACTTTAGGAGGAGCATCACCTAACACATAAAGATTATTCTTCACATAACCTGTAATGATTGGTAGCATGCCTTTCCTAATGCTCCATGAAGTTGCATTGAACTCAATAGTGTGACCACTTCTAGCAACTTGCAAAACTGAAATTAAATTTCTCCTAAGGTTAGGCACATATAGGACATTATCAAGTAATTTCCCTTCAATTACAACATTGCCAACACCTTCTACTTGAAGTCTAGTATTATCACCAATGACAACTGAATCTGAAGAGTGCTTATGAAAGTCCACAAACTTATCCTTTTCAAAACACATATGGTTAGTGCATCCAGAATCTAACACCCATTCATTAGAAGTAGATGAGTCAATGGAGTAGAGGGCACAAACAAAGGCATTTTTATTAGAATTTTGCTTTACATTGTTGTTCTTTTTTTTTCCCTTGCCAAACCATTTCTTAGGTCCTTGTCCCTTAGCCTTTTCTTGCTCTTCCTTTTTTGCAATCTTCTTCTTATTGAAACAATTTTGTTCCTTGTGGCCTTTCTTGCCACAAAAGTTGCAAGTGAAATCAACTCTAGGCTTGTTGGGTTGGAAATTTTGATTTTTCCTTCCCTTGTATTTCTTCTTGAAGGAAGCCTTAGTGGCACTCAAGGCAACATTCTTCTCCTTGACAACTTGACCATTCACTTTGTCTCTATTAAGAGACTCTTCATGTTGAATCAATAATTGTGAAAGAGTGTTGAGAGGAATGCCATCCTCTTCTTGCTCTAGCCTAGTCTCAATAATGGTGACAAAATTCTTGAACTTGCTTGACAAGTTCCTCAAAATGATAAAGCTTAAGAGCTTCTCACTTATCCAATCACAATTACAAGCCAATAGTTGAGTTCTCATGTCTTTCATCTTTGAGAGGAAGATCAAGGCACTTTCTTCTTCACCTTGCATAGTGCTAAGAATTTTGGACAATAAAGTGAATTTCCTTGATGTGTTGGACCCTAGATGGACTTGTTTTAGCAAATCCCATGCATCTTTAGCATGCTCACAATGGCTTATAGTGAGCAATATCTCATCACTCACACTATTGATAATCATGGAAAGTGCAAGGTGACTCTTGTTGTTGTATGTCTCAAGTGCCCTTGCCTAGGTTGGGATTGCTTCATCTCCATTCACAATGGGCCATAACTTTCTTGCTTGAAATTCAGCCCTCATCCTTGGTTCCCATATTCCAAAATTTGATCCATCAAGGATGTGCTTAGGTGTGAAGGAGATTCCATGATCAGCCATTCTAGAAAGTGAACATAATCAAAACATAAGATGCATTGACAAAGGAAATAAATGATGCAATAAGAAAGTAGATAAACATACTTGCATATATAAAAAAAACATAACTTTCAAGTAATCTACTTTTCAATCATCAAAGATAATCATCATGAAAGATAAACATCATGAAATATAATTAAAATTAAGCATCATCAAGAGAGATAAGCATCATCATGAAAGATAATCAACATTATCATGAACTACTATAACCATCTTGCAATAAACAACTATAACCATATTGCAATTGAATAAAGGAAATAAACCAAGATCAACTTGCAAGAGATTAACTTGCAATAAGAAGGTAACTAATCATAACAACCATCTTGTAACAAAATAAACTAACTTGAATTGAACCATAAAACATTTGTTAAATGTTAGATAGTCAATAAGTTAGTAAGTTAGATAGCCTAATGAATTGCCAATTCATCTCACCCAAGGTCAACTAAGCTACCCAAAAGGGTACGGGTACGAGGACTCGAAAAGGACTTGCTACCGATAGAGCGGATTCTTTTGGATTCAATAGGTGTTTAGCAAATATAAACTGTGTTGCAAGATTAAGTAAATTTTAATCAAATACTAAAGTTGTGGTTAGTAAGTTGATTCATTTTTAACCTTCTTGATTAATATGAAAATTAGTAAATTGCAAGTTAGTTGGTTAGTAGATTGTTTAGTAGCAAGTTAGTAAGTTAATAGTTAGATTAGTTGAGATGCAAAATGCAAAAGATGCAAAAAAAAAAAATGTAAGAAAGATGAACAAGAGATAGTGGAGACACAAAGCAAAACACAAATACACTCTCTCTCTCTCTCACTCTCACTTTCATTCTCTTTTACTTTCATTATGAGAGATACAAGTTACATTAATTTACATTATGCTTCAAGCAAATGCTTGAGAGAGATTAGAAGAAATTAATAAAAATAGGGGAAGAGAGTGAAAAAGTTGATCCGAAATTGCCTTGGATACTCCAAAACATACTCCAAAACATACTTGGATAACCTTGCAAAACAAGCAAACTCACAAACAACCATTGTTAATGTGAGACAAAAAAATATTGCATTTTAAGGAAAATAATAATAATTTTTTAATACAAAAATTGCTTAAAAAAATGCAATTAAATTAATAAAATTTATTTTATTAAATAATTAATAAAAAAAATCGCATGAAAAAGTTTAAAGATTTTTATAAAGCAAAACTTTTTAAAAAAAATTTAAAAGTTTTTCAGACTATATAGCTGACTGTTTTTTTTATATAGCCGACTGTTTTTTTTTTTATATATATATATATATATAGCCGATTGTTTTTTTATTTATATATATAATCGACTGTTTTTTTTAATTTAAAAAAAAAAATGACTATATATGGAAATAGGGGTTTTTGGGTCTTCCGGACGCAACCATGGGGTCCGTTTGGCTCCAAAACCCTTCCAGCAAAAGCTCAATGCCAAAATTTTTTTATAGATTTAAAATGAAAATACTATTTGCAAAAGATCTAACAACTAGATCTAAAAACACAATAAATCTATAAACCCTAATGGCAGATTTGCAAAATAAGTTTGCATAAAATACCCAAATATCAAATGCATGCATAAAAAAAAATATACCTTAATGGGTTTTTCACCTCAAAGGATTGAAGACACTTGATGGAGATCCCAACCGCTCTGATACCAAATGTGAGACAAGCAAAGTCTCCCCAAGATCGAAGAATGCTCCACAAGATCAATCACACACAAAAGAGGAAAACCCACAACACCAATATTAAGTGGTAAAACCCTACTTCAAATGAAGAAGGGAAACATCCACTATGAAGCTCACTATATTACTCATTTGATTCAACAATACAAGAATGGTTCAATGTTATGCAACAATATGCATCAACATGATATTACAACACAAGTCAATATGACAAGATATGTTAGGATGTAGTAGACAACACCCCTATTTAAAGAGAAGCTTTTCTACTACAACCCTAAATCTAATTTTATCACAATCTAATCTTGAGATGTGTGACAAGTGGCATCTATAAAATATTAGAAAGTGCTTATTTACTTTCTAATCTTATCACAATCTAATCTTTGAGATGTGTGATAAGTGGCATCTATCAAATATTAGAAAGTGATTAGTTACTTTTTAATATTTGCTAGAAAAGGGGAAATAATTTTTTCCCACAAATTAAATATTCTTAGCACCCTTATTTTATTTATTAATTGGGTGGGAATATTTTTACATAAAATAGAATTATTTTCTAATTCAAATATTATTCTTTAGACTTTATATTTTAGTCTAAGAATAATTTACACAATGTTGCATTACATATTCCAACAGTATAATGGGCAATAAATTAGTTTTAATCAAGGTTCCACGAGCCTGGGGGACAGGTTTTGGGGACGACAGGCCGATTTTAGGGGATGGTTGGTATAATAGTATGAAATTTTTTAGAAATTTAGAATAATCTACAGATTCTACACACAACAAAAATGAAAAATACTAAATACTAATAGTTTACAACAAAAATATTTAGAACTTAGAAGCCATTAGAATAATTTAAAAATTAAATTTTACAACAAATGTCAAAATGAAAAATAGTTGCAAAAATACTAATAGTCTCAATGCTCATTTACAAGTTACAACAAAAAGAGTGAAATACAAAGAGAACAAAAATACAACAAAATAGTGAAATACTAATAGTCTCAATGCTCATTTATAACAAAAAGAGTTTACAACAAAAATACTAAATAGTCTCATTCCTATGGAACTTCTGCTGGGCTATCACTATCAAAATTTGTATCTGATGAGCTGCCCTCATCATCTGAGTGAAGAGCCTCCAATGGAACTCCAACCAACCCCCCTTGACCCTCATTCTCATCAATCTGTCCTACATCCTCTGGTTCAACATCCCATTGTGTAGCTGGAGATTGCCTGTACTCTAGCTTAACACTCTCATGGAGGCGAAGAGAGCTATGCACTGCAACTAGCTTCTCCGCTGCCTTTAAACTCAGTTTTACTAAAATTACACAACAATGTTCTTGAGCCTCCATAATTTTTTTCCCTTGGTCATGGTTGGTTACAAATTGCAGCAGAGGTTTTTTAATATTGAATGGACCCTTGGCATATTCTTTTAATAATGGTGATGGACATTCAAAATTAGAAGTAGTGTTGTCCCCTTTGGAAGTTTGAGGTTGGATAGTAGAGGCAGAATCCCTAGCAGCATGAATATTTTGATTTTGATTTTCACTTTGGTTTTCCGGTTCCCCCTCCATATGAATGTTAAATGAGTCTGATTCACTGTTGCTCATGTTGAATGTTGAAAGAAAAATATGAAAATTTCAAAAAAGACTTGGACGAGGTAATGAAATTCGGAAAACCTCAAAACAAACTTGGATTTGTTGTTGCCTTTGTTGCTATCCTTGCTCTTCTTCTTCTTCATTGCTGAATGAGTGTGTTTGTTTTAAGTTTTTAACTTTAAGTTTTTCCTTTTACTTTATAGTGTTAGTTTATTTTAGATTTTAGGGTTTTTTTTTTTTTTTTTTTGGGGGGGCGGTGGTGAGACTTTCATGGGTCCCACCCCCTACCCTTTTTTTTTTTAATTTAATATTGCTACTTTTGTTTTTTTAAGTTTAACCTTGGCTTGAGACGCTCAGCTGCGAGGGACGGTTGGGCGTCACCGGGGATGACTCGGAGTGTCCTCGGTGACGCCCGAGCGTCCCCAGGCCATCAATAGGGACGACCCGACTGTCCCCAAAGACACCCAATCGTCCTTGGTGACGCCCAGCTGTCCCCCACGGCTGGGCGTCTCAAGCCAAGGTTAAACTTACAAAAATAAAAGTTGGGACGGCTTGAGCGTCCCGAAAGACGCCCAACCGTTCCCCACGGCTGGGTGTCTCAAGCCAATGTTAAACTTAAAAAAAATAGAAGTTGGGACAGCCTGAGCGTCTCGAAAGATGCCCAACTGTCCTAGAGGACGTCCCCTCACAAGGGACGACCGAGTGAAAGTTTTTGGCATCTCGGGGATGGTGGGAAAACGTCCCCGATGCCGTTCCCTCGTGCTAGAGACGTAGAGGATGGGGGGATGCATCCCCGTGGAACCCTGGTTTTAATTTATGCAATGTAATAAATGTCTTACTCAAGCATAAATTAGTGAATTAATATTAGTGATCAAGGTTGATTATGCTGATGTTATTATGTTGGATTATGTAATCTTGACATGATTCTTCCTTAAGATTAAATGTCTAATTATGTCCATGGGGTTGAAACTAGGGAGAATGTTTGACTTACAAAGAGCTCATCAGGTTCAATTCCTGTGGGTGGCATAATAATATTGTTTGTTGTAATACCATAATAATATGGTAATGATGTAAAATGGGGGGGGCTGTTTGAATCCCATATAATCAATTAAAGTAAAGAAACTTAAATGCCTAATTATGTGATCTTCATTAGACCTAATTACATAGAAGTTCCTTTATTTCATTCTTCTATGGCAATAAATAGAGGAGAAGCTTTCATTTTCTACAATAATGATCTCTTGGCTTAGTTCACAATGGTAGTATATGCCATGTGAGGAAGTGAATGTGAAGCTACGTCACGTATGAAATTTGTCAACTTTAGTAAATTAGGGATTTAAATTAAGCCCAAAACCCTAAGTATGATGAAAAACTTCTTCAATAGGAAAATACATTATAAAAGGGATACATGTCAGTCCCCGATTGGAGAGTTAGCTTAACCAATTTGGAAGTTAGTATAAAAGGGGAGAATGGGTATCAAATAGCAGATTTCTCTACTTTTGAGGAGGAGACCCAGATTCAAATCTTGCCAGATGATACATACATAATAGCCAAGCTGTTGTAATACCACTATTTGGTGATGATGTAATACACATGGGGCTCGTTTCAATCCTATATAACCAATCGAAAAAAAAGGGAAAATGAAGTAAATGCCCTCATTCCCTCTTTTGGAAAATTTGGTGCGTGCTTCTTTAGCTGCTGGAGCAAGCAAGGGGATTAAATTCGGAATTTTCAGAATTCCCTTATCTTGTCGGTGGTAGATTGGTAAGAACCTCTCAACCAATGTTAGTTTGCATGCAGATAGCCGGTTAGTTGTAGGGGAAAAATAGTAGGAAATTGCTGTATAAATAAATATGTTCCCTGGAATAGAGGTTCTAACTGCTAAATCTAGCAGAGGTGTTAATTAAGACCTAGGGTTCTAGATACAGTAAAGCCCTTGCCTAATTAGAAAAGATTCTCCTCACCGAGTTAGAGACCCTTCTAGATTTAGTAGAGGTCTCAAGCAAACCACATCTGCCCTTGTCATTATTGGAAATAAAACACTGTCAAGTGATTTTTCAAAATCTAGGTTAGCTTAGAAGGGTTAGATGCAGTAAACTTACCTGGAATATGTAAATTACTTGTCATATATTAAATGGAGTAATAATGTGTCTATCAAAGTGCTGATTTGAGTATTATGTAAGTTGCTATAGATGGAATTCATAAGTTACAGGCCTATCTATGCTCGTAAGCCTTAAAGGATTATGATGTGCTTTATTTTGGGGATGGTTATGTGATGGCCATCGTTGGAGCCAAACGATTTTATTGGCATGTTATATTTAGAATGGGTTGCTGTCTGCAAGCCCTAAGGGAGTATAAACCAAGTGTTTGGTTGAGATGGGTGGGACCTGTACTAGGCCATTAAGCAGTTGTGGGGTACTATTATTTGCAGCCTTGTCCATCCCAACACTTTGTGAGGGATTATGGTTTCCTCCCTTGGGAACAAGTTTCCCTTGAGAGTTGGACACTGTGTGTCACCCGTGTGTTAATTGTTGTTAAACAACTATCAGGATGATCCCACCTCTGGAGGAGGTGAATTGCCTTGGGTTGATATGGTTCCCTTCCCCATCTTAGAAGTATTTGACAATATGTATTACTTGCTGAGTTGTGTTGAGATGAATTAGGTTGAGATGACTCATACATTAAACCTCATTTTTGAACAGAGTTTTTTAATTGGAGTCAATTGATGCTCTGCCCGTTGCTGACACATCAAGAATATTGAATTTTTGATCATAGGATTGAGACTTGGACTCGTCTTAGACTTGGCAAGCTTGTTTTTCTGACCTGCACTTGGCCTCAAAGCAAAACTTGACAATGATTCAGCAAATAAGAAAAAATAATAAAATGTAGTAAATTTTAGAGAAAGAGACTCATTCAGGGTCAGTTGGACTCACAAGAGTCTTGTAATTATGGTCTTAATATTCAAAAGCATTTAGGATGATACCTTCTTTCTAGTGTCAAACAAAGAGAATTGAGGATAAATTTCATTGGTCTTGTGAGTTCAACACTCACAACCACAATTCTTTACAAACAATCACAGTACTGCAGTCAAGGCAAATGTGAAAAGAATGGAACCAAGATGAAGAAGGGGAGTTGGATGAACATTTCCCTGGGATTGAAGAAATTTATTTACTGATTCAAATCTTTCCTTCTCACATCTTTATGGGTTTGAGCAATAAGTGGCTTTTCAACTAATTAATTACTTGAATGCTATTACACTGAATTTACAACGACAGACATTATGAATCTTTTATGAATGATATATTTTTATAAAATGGCTTGCGCCCAGAATAAATCTAGATGATCTGTAGAGAATAATGTTGTCTGACTAGACAAAACCAATTTCTGATCACTGATTTAAGCCAGCTGAACAGAGCTAACAGAGACAAACTTTGTCAGCCACCAACTAAAATATACATCTAACATGTGGGTCAAAAGCTTTAATAGCCTGAAATGAGAAACATCGAGGAACTTCTTATTGTAAGGTATATCTTCTGTTATAGTTTCATTTCTTCAGGCATCATCAAATATATTTTTAAGGTTAGACTCAAGACTGAACAAATATTTATTTGAGTTGAATTTAATTCAAAAGAAGAGTTAAACTCTATCAAATGAGCATGATGATCCATGAGAAAATATAATTCTAGAGGACAAATTTTATTCAACTCTATAATGTTAAATGGCATTAGAGATTCCAAGTTTGTTCTTCGCTATTATTCTTTTTATAAAATATAAAACAATGAATCTAGAATAGCCAATTTATAGAATCCAACATGTGAAACATAAGATCTACGAAGTCCACTATGTCCTGTGGACAGTATTCTTTCACAGTTCCACTGTTTTCTTTTTTGTTTTAAATTCTAATTAATTATTAGTATTAGAACAGGCAGAATCACACATTATTGTTTATAGGTCAAGTTATATGTCGTTTAGAAATTGTTTGCACAAAAGTACTGAAGGCTACAGAGAAGATATCCCATGCAACAGGGCTGTGCAGAATGAATTTAGACCATTGTACAAATGACATTACAAATATTTGTCAGATGTATATAAAAATAGACAGAAATCAGTCTGCACATTGTTCGTAGTGAACCAAACTGAAAGAAAATTTGTAAAGTTAGATACTTGTCTCAAATTCCAGAATTTTGTTAGAATCTAGTCCAATTTTTTTGTATTTAGAATCCTGTCTGGAAGTTTCAGAGAATTCAAAAATTTCAAGAATATAGAAAATAATGGGATTTCAGTTTCTTAGGAGGCAGCAATACAGTTTGTTCACCTTCACAAATAACATTGATTGGTGGAGTCTACACTGTAACTAGAAACTAAATCGTTGGAGAGTTCATTGCAGTAAGTCAATACAGAAAACCAGCATATCGTGAATACCAGCAAATTATATGATAACGAGGATACATTTAACACGTAGAAGTGCATTGCTATGAACATAAGACAGATTTCTTTATTTATTGTTTGCTTGAACCCTTTCAAAGTTTATATTTCAACACCTGCAGTCACTTTTAGAACTTGTCAACAGATAGGGTCAACACATTTCAATACATTCAAGGAGATTGAGATAATGAAAAAATATGACATAATGCATTCAAGTACAAGAATTTTTTTGAGTTTGTATGTGTCAAGGACATATTCAGGTGCAAAGTGGGGTGTTGGTAAGCCAGTTGTTACCTTAACAAAATCACTCTTGGAAATTTACAACATTGCTAGTGATGTTTGGAGACATCCATACGTTTGATTTGCACATTGTATATGAGCAAACTGAAGGACCAGATAACGGTCTTGGTTGAGTTGTATTTTGCCTCTTTTATGACATTTGATTAACTAGTTGTCCTTTCAGCATTTGATTACCTATAGGACTCCAGGCAGTGCTTTGGCTAAGTTGTATTATTTGATACTTTGATATTTTCAAGGTTACCAGGTGCGGGGGTGCGGGTGCGGCGGGAATCGTGGGTGCGGCCCCTATCAAAAATAGGGTTCGCCAGGTGCGGGTGCAGCTAGTTTTTAATAATATATATATATATTATCAAAAAAATTAAAAAATAAAATAAATATGCACATTGCGAAATAATTAAATAAATGATAAATCATACACATTGTGAAATTAAATAAAATATTAATACACATTGCAAAATAATAAATATTTAAATATGGCATCATAAAAGCATATTGATATATGATATTTCATATTCATGTAAAAAATAACAAGATGTCAAGTCATAAAGAGTCAAGAGATAATAATATACTATATAGTAGTGGACATGTACAAAGATAACATCAAATATCTGATATTTGACTCTCATTCGTCATATTCCTCATCATCATCTTCTAGGCCCTCCTGCTGTGGATCTGGTGGTGGTAGATCTGAAAAGCCATCACACCTACTGTCATCTCTGGTATCATCAGGAACTGCATCCCAACGTGCAAAGGGACCCTCTGTATAACCCTTGTCCCTACGAGACATGAGTCGAAGAGTACTATGGACATACACGAGGTTCTCTAATTTTTTTTAGCCCGTATGGGTTGGGTGTGGCTAGGCCCACCTTAAAAAAAATAATAATAAAAAAAAAAACGCTTTTTTTCCTATGTTAATGCCCAAACTGGGTTGGGTTCGGCTGGGTGAACCCTGACTGACCACAGAGTTGGGCTTCGCCAAACCCTGACTGACAGGGTTCGGTCAAAGCTGAACCCTATCAGACAGGGTTCGGCCCAGCCGTACCCGATCGTGAACCCCCGAACCCGGTGTGGGACGCGGGTGCGGGTTCGCGCACCCAGCCAACTGGGTGCGTGACCCGGTTACATTGGATATTTTTTACCTCTTTGTGTTTCGTAAAACTTGAGTCTTTGAGTCTTTTACGACAGGATGAGATATTTGGTGCTGTGTCTCAAAGAAATTCCTTGGCACTTGTTTCTTAGTGGTTGATATCATATCAGTTCGAGCTTACCCATTCAGGACACTTCGACACACTTTGCAACCTTTTTGAAATTGGTAGAACATGGGGGCTTATTACTTGGGATAGATATGCATCAACAATTGTCTCAGGAAGCAATTTTTGATTTGCAAATGGTAAGCATACGTCTTAAGAAGGAAAATATTTACTCAAAGGAAAATTTCTCAAAACACAGCCTTGAAGATAAAAGCACTAAGGGTTACCCACACAAATAATAAACTTGTCCAGACACATGATAGAACTGTCACAGCATCCTAATACACATTGGTGTGTTTGGGGAACTTAGTGATAATCGCTATGTAGTTGGACTTGGATTTGATGCAGATAAATGACTTTTTGAAGCTCATACAGTCTGTTCTCGTAGGATATTTGGATGACAGTGATGGTTAATTATGATGGAATATATGGAAGTGAAGAACACCCGACTAATAAGAATTCTTAGATTGATTCAGTTTCAGTGAGAGTTCTTATCAGTGGTGGGCCTTCTAACCCACGTAAGCAGTATGATTTGATGCAGATTTAGTACAGTGACATTGAATGGATAAACAACTGACAATAGACTGAAGCCATATGTAATGCATATTTATATGCTTGACAACTCTGATGACTACACAGTTTGATTCTTCTGGTTCTGAGTCATTGAGACTCACAGCCTTATTTTATGACACCATAGGGATGGGATATAAGCGATAGCAATGTCAAAGATTTTGATGTTGATGATTGGGGACTTTTTCAGGCAATTTCAGTTTATGCCCACAGTGATAAGTCTATTTCTTTCATATGGGATGTATTTGACACCTTCCACAGCTTGCTCTCATCTGCAAGGTGTAAAGAGCATGTTGTTTCGAGATTTGAGAATTTTACAGATCCATTCCAGCATTGATTTGTATTCAGAGAAGTACGGGTTGAAGAATAGCTCTTTTTTTTGGTGCCCAATATATACTGAGTTTCGATGGAGTTACTAATGCCTATCAAATTACTTTGGGAACCTGTATGTCTTCTGAAAGTTATACTGGAGATGCATAGCTAGATTTTAGGATAAGGACGTGCTGTTCTGGTGTCAGGTCATGTGTGGGCCTTTTAAGCCTGTTTCCATGACCACATTTTTCATCTGTTCTATCCCTATTAGTAGAGGTGCAAAAGATCTTGTAGCTTCCACTGACTTCAAATTGACAAGAAAATGCTCATCAGACACAACATACCTCCACCTGCACTGCTGTGTGATAGTTGCCTTCTCGATGCTTGGTCCTGCTTTTATGGCAATGCCTGTGTCACCAGTTTTATGACAACAGGAGATTGTTGTTATTGCATGGTAGGACACACAGTACTTTGTAACCACTGAGGATGCGTCCACCTGCTCTCAGCTCTGGTCACTCTCTGAGGGACATTATTAGACTGTATTTGCAATTTCACAGTAGTTTATAGTTTTATGTACGCTTCTCCGTGATGGATGCAACTAAGGTTTTAACTTTCTATTCTTTAAACTTTTTTGGATATTTGTATTGGTTCTGTACTCCTTTAACACCCTTTTGAGTTGCCATTTCATTGGATCATCATTTTATGGAGTTAGTCAAGCGTTCTTTTTAGGAATTCTTTAGGTTCATTCTTTTACTGCTATCATAGTTGGTCATACTCCTAAGTCCCTTTGATCTGCCATGACATTTCATGGGGATTAATAAACCTTGTTGGAGTTGCATGTACCATAGTGAGCATACCCTATACATATAGTATTAATAACAACAATGATAATTGCTTAACCATTATTGCTATTGTTATTAATTATATAAGGTATGAGTCACCTTGCTGATTGTGCTGGAGAGAGACTCCTTTATGTTTCCCCATATAATTTCTTTCTTTCTGATTTACTTATGATTTTATTTTATTTTTTCAACCACAAGATGTGTTTAAATCTTGAAAAATTAGAGAAGACGTGTTTTTAAAACTAGAAATTTGTTTAGTATCTCTTCCAGCATATACAGGTAATTAAGGCTATTTGATCATCCAGGATAATGGGAGCTTTATGCAAGAAGATTGTTGAGATATGCCTCCATAGGACTTTGAAATGCCAACAGTAGTTCCAGCCTTGTTTAGCGTAATTCTTAATCCTCTATATCTTAATGTTGGGTTAACAATACAAGTTTTAAATATTTCTTCTGTAGATTAATGCTTTTGCAATTATAAAAAGAACAAAAGGCATTATGTCTTACATGAGATAGGTTATAGTGATTACTCCTTTTTGTATGTCTGAATGATTAATTTTTAAGGGGTTATATGGGATTGAAATGGGCCCACCCATACATCATGACTGTGTTACCACAGTATTTCAATGAACCACATAGTGGTATTAAAATTTAATACAATAACATTTTGACAATTATGCATATATCGCCTGGTATGATTTAAACCTGGATCTCCACAATGGAAATTCACTTTTGCCATTTGATTATGTCTGAATGATTATTGCAATACGTTTCTAATAAGATAATATTATGGAAACAATTATATGGGAAGTCCTTGGATGAGTGGGTATTAGTTATTACTATTGGATATTGGTGGTGAATTATGCTTTAAACTTGTTTTAGTTGGGTTCTGGTATATTCTGTTTTTTTTCTTATTTATGCCTCTTAAATTTGAAGAAAAATAATAAGATTAGATGTGTTTTTGCAGCCTCAGTTCCTGATAGTGTCAAGGCTGAACTCTTGCAACGTATCCGCTCATTCCTTATGTCTGCTACACTTTAAAGCTTCTATGAGCATGTCAGCATTTATAAAAGTTAGCCGTGAGCAACAAATAGAATTTAGTAGTACTTGTTGACTTAATTGAGAAGTGGCTATTTGTTGAGTGTCTCTAGCTGTATATCAACTCTTTAACAGCAAAGCTGAAAATGCTTCATTTGGTTACTGCTGCCCATACAATTTTGTTTAGGGCTCAAAACACCTCACAGGGTCTGAACAGAGAATCACACTTGTTCATATCTGCCTGCAAAATTTGCCGAATTTACTCCTCGCATGGAGGAATCTTTAGATGGTAAGATAGGAGTCAATGTAATGTATGAATTTGCTTTGGGTAAATATAGGACTTTTAGTGGACATTCATTGCTCAGAGTGAATTAAAGGAAGTGAAATGTATGTAGTGACAGGATCAGAGTGTTCACTATAAATTGGGCTTCAGACAATTGTAAATGTATGTATGTTACAATGGCATCATATAGTGGCCAGTATCTATGTTATACCATCTACTTTTTGCATTTGTTAACAGTATTTATTTTGCAGGCATACTTGTTTTGCTGTTTGATGTTCATTTTCCACACTCCTTTCTGCCAGTTTATATTTAATGACAAGGTAACGGTGTCTCTTTGTAATAGAAATCCAAAAGCACCGTGACTCAATTGGTTGGTAGATACCCTTCATAAAGATGTATGTTGAAATTGGTCCATCAGTGTATAGTGTATTATCATTTATATACCTTCTGCCTGTTGGAGTCTTATCATTTGGGGAATTTCTTTCTTGTTGCCAAATATTCAAGCAAATATTTATTATTAACTGTTTTTCTAGTGTGATTCTGATATCCTTTGTTGATTTCTGGTCTAATGTAACTCTGAGATGCTCAATTAATTATCAATCTACCTTAATGGTTCGATGGATGTAATTCTGGAAAAATAACATCTTGTTTGTCTTCAAATATGGATCATATTCTTTTCCGTGGAATCAGATTTTAGGATCGACCTGATTGGCAACCTGACCTGCATTTTGGTTAAACCTATGGGGCCTACAATGGTTTCTGCACAAACTATTTCTTATATGGCCACAGGTTTGCAATTTTTTGAGTTGGTAAAAGATAGAAGCTTTCTATATGGGACCTTGTCCTACAATTAGGAAAAAAAAAGTTACGAATTCAAAACCAGATTTCCATAAATTCCTTAGTAGATCATGAAGGAAACAAAGTAAAAAATAGGTGGGAAACCAGCCAAAAACCCATATATACTACATTCATGACAATATACTTCAACGTGACATGGCACTCTTTGACAAAGCAAGGGCTATAATAATATAACATGGACTATGTACTTCAAAGCAGCCAAAGCACGGTTGACAACAGCTACAATGATCATGAGCAAGAACTAAACCTGCAATATCTAAATGCTATAAAACATGAGAAAAGTCTTTGACAGGAGACAAAAAGTGATTATATTGCTTACCATCAGTTCACCAAGCAGCAGAATCAAACATGGATAGGGAGATAATTTGAATCATAATTGAGAAACTTGGACTTGGCAAAAAGAAACCGAAGAAAATGCAAATTTTCATTGGATTTTTTTTTTTCATGCATATCACAATTAATTAACATTATACAAATCCAAAATTAATACTTTAAGTGATACAACCTTAAACTACACATGGAAGTGACAAAACACACTTCCATATAACTGCTGGGTGGTTGTTAGATTCAGTCTTGGAGCATCTACAACTCCTTTTTTTGTCATTTAATGTGCCGTTTATTTGCAATTATTTCCTCCTGATAAATATGTAGTGTTTGCTAATATTTCATATTGAGTCAGAGTCCAAAGGGAGTACAGAAGGCTGGTACATATCCCTTCTAATTTCCATGGTTCTTAGATTGTGGCTGTACTAGGGGATGCTTCCCATAGATGAATGGTTATATAGGCTAGTGGCTACTGTTAGAAAATCCTTCAAGTCATGTTATCTCCCATTCTGGTTTTGTGGCCATACACAGGTGCAATGCTCAAACCAACACTGAATATGGTTGATGCTATTCTCTGGCAGAGTATGGGCAGTATATTATCCTTCAAAGGGTATAACTACATATCACAATCATTAGTCAACTTGTCTTCCTTAGAAAGAAACCTCGAGGACATTTTGTGCTTCTTCAAATGGCCTCTTGTTATTTTATGTGCATCTTATAAATCTCACTAGGATTGTGAGAGGGACCAAGCACTGTATTGTTCCAATCTTTTGTGTCTAATTCTTGACGCTTTTGAGTTGCCTCAAATATGGTGAATGTTTCCTGTGTCTAATTTGTTTGTTCCTAGGCCCATTGGTTAGATGAATGTTATAGAGAATGTATATTACAGGAAAGTGCAAAGAAATTTTGCTCTTAATTATTGAAGGTGATACACTTTGCATGGGGTGGGACATATTTTCATGGAACTCCATACAAGATTGGTTTAGATTCCTCTTAATGTTGTCTACCCTTTTGGTCTTAACTTCCATTGTTGATCTTCTTTGTCCTTATCCCTGTACTCTGCTGACTATTTTTTCTTTTCTTTTTGTCTTTGGTCCTTCGTAATCAGGTGGGTCTTGTGGCATTAGCCTTCTTTTTGGTTCTTGTTTTTGTTACCTCAAATGTAACTGTTGGGTTGTTGTTAGATTCTTGAAAACTAGGAAAAATCTGGGTTAATGAGTGTTTTTTTTGGGTCTGACTTCACCTTCTTTGTGCTCTCTCTACAAGTAGAAACAACAAAAACGAGGCCAACTTAGAAAAAAAAAAATTTAATACCATTTTTCTGTATTTTTTCTGGCCTTAGCCAAGTTTTTTCTTGGACTCCAAAAAAAAACTCGTGAGTAAAAATAAAACGTGGCAAGTCCAGAAAAACTCACCGAGCTGAGTCAAAATAACCCGGGAGGGCTTTGAAAACTTGTCGAGTTTTGTAATTATGATTTGAATGATTATTGTTGCACTTAAGCCCAAGTGAATCTACCATGCCAGTTTCTTTGTCAAAAATATTTTGGTTTCTCTTCTAAATCCATTATATATATATATATATATAGAACAGACTATTCCGAAGTGGAGGAATACCATATTCTTTTACCACTTTCACCAAGCACCTTTATTTTCAGCTGATTTTGCATCTCCATTTCTCATTTCTTCGCTTTCTTCAGTTTAGTCCGTTGAATCTTTATATTTCACACCTCTTTCTTAGTGAAGAACAAAACCGCAAAACTGGCGGCCAACATGGATAAAGCAGTTTCAACTGCTGCATTATGCATGGTATGGCAGAATTGGGAAACAGCAGAGTCCTTCCATGATTTAGCAATGTATTCCTTCACATTGAATTTGTGCTGGATGTGCCTCTTGTCTTGCACACATCTAGCCTTCCCTAAATTTTTTTCCATTTCTATTATCGGTTTCTCTGCAAGAGCTTCTTTGAATCATGTGTATGAAGTACTCAGCAGCAATTTCCTGTTCATGGAGGGAGGCGTTTGAGGTTCCTTTGTACTTTTAGGGACATTTTCTTCTTCAAACTTCAGGCATCTGCCATGGCTTTTGCTGCTTTGATAGAATCTCCTAATTTTGCTAGATTCTTCCATACTTACTGGTCTTTCATCAGAGTTATCAGGGGCAGGGATACCCCCTCTTTAACATCTTTGATACCACACTTATTATCAGAAATATTGAGAGGCACCAGACAAGGAAACTCCACAAATGCCATCAAAGGACAGATACAAGACTTCCAAATGCTTTTTTTTAAAAGATACATATTTATTTAAAATTGGTTATATGGGATTAAAATGGGTCCCATGCATATTACATTACAACCACATAATGGTATCTAGACAGCTCGACTATTATGCATGTATCACTTGGCAAGGTTCGAACCTAGGTTACCTTAAGTCAAGGAATTTAAGACAATGCCATTTGATCTTTATATTGAGGTTCACTCATGGATTGGAACCTGGGTTTATGGTGTGAAACCTATCACTCTTGCCAATTGCTCCAAGTTCCATCAGCTAAAGCTAAATGGATTTTTCCATAAATTACAGAATATTATTTTTGTCTAGTTGAAACCATTGAATTAGAGCAAAGAGCCTTCCTTACCAACTAAAAACATAGACTGCCTACAAAGAAAGCATATAACTTGGCTCAAAACTAGAAACTAAATCTTGGAGCACCACCAATTATCACTGTTAGAAATGGTAGCCGGTTGCTGAGTACCTCACCCTGCAAGTACGAATGTTGCATCAATGGGAGATGGAGAAAACAAAGTTCAAATTAGACATGTAAATGAAAAGCAGTTCCTGATAATAGTGAGGAATCTGAAAAGGATTCATTTGTTTAGTGATTGGCCTAAGTGATTCTAGAAAAGTGTAAAATGCAAGCTGCACCGCATTTACTTGCGCAAACTTGATTCTTTAGAAGGGTTTCACTATCATGATTTTTGTCATGGTAAATCATTAAGGAGATTTACCAAGTTCGATGACCAATTGCATAATATCAAAGGTTTTCTTTAATGTCTCAAATGCTTGATGGTAGAGTGATACTTCTTCGTAGAGCAACACTTTCAGACTCAACCATGATGAGTGTCGTTGTTCATTCATCATTTAATCATTATGTGTGTCAATCCAGGGCGGTGTCCAAGGCTATATACGAAAGAAGGCTCCAACAGGTTAAAGATTAGTTCATTCAGAAAACAGGCTTTATTGATGGATCGGTTAGCATTTTTGGGGGTTTTGTGTGTCCTCTAATTCCTAGAATTGGAAATCAAATTACAGGAAATAAAACTGAATTAAAACTTGCATGAAAAACGAATCCGAAATAGCAGAAAATGAAATGTTAAATTGAAATTGTCGAAAAGGCAAATTGCAAAATTGAAATCACACACGATTGCAGAAAAATAAACTAACTACAATTCTCTCGAGCATGTTCTAAATCTAGAAATTCAAACTAACATCTATTGCAAAACTGGAAATGTCACAAATCTGGAAATTGCAGTAAAATGATAGAAAACCTGAAATTGCTGCAAATCTGAAATATAACAGAAAACATGAAATTGCTGCAAATCTGAACAAAAATGTTGAAATTGCATGGAATGATGGAAAAATGCTTGTCAAGACTGAAATCTGAATTTAAAGCTGCTAAAGAAATGAAACTGCGAATCTCGCTAACTCTGTTGCGACAAGGAATTAGCAATGTATTTTGTCGGAAGATGCCTTCCTCTGGTCTTGCAAGTGGCCCTTGCTTCCGAACCGGATGAAGGTGAAGAGTTATGCTAAGAAAACCTAAATACTAATAATCAACTCAACATGCCAATTGAGAACTAAAAACTACACCTTTTTATTCAATTTGGAAATGCATTACGATGAATGCAGGAAAAACTTGCGATTATTGTTTTGCTACAAAAACAATTGCACTCTCTATTTCTCTGTCTCCTATATGACTATATGTCTATATTCTATATGCTCAACCGTGCTGGGAGCTCTCTTATTTATAATATTATGTTGATATACTTGATTACTGATTTGCAGGGATTTACAACTGTTTCCTAGAATACATGAGCTTGCTTTGTCAAACTTGATCTATTCAACCTTATTAAGCTGCATTCGTTGAGGAAATCAATTAACATGAGCTGGTACAACTTTCTGGTCAATTGTCAATACTTTCCTCTACCGATTTGTCGTTTTTTGACCATCTTCTGTTGTTCCTGCGCTATTCCCTATTTTTGCGCCAGAATAACAGGCAGGTGACAATTCATTGCTTATCTGCACTCCAAACGCATAGGGAGGAAGTTGTTGACCATTTGGATTGTTTTACCTTATATTGTACACCCTTCTGCAGTGGTGGCATGTGCTGGAGTGACTAATTCCAAGCCCTGTTGTATATGTACAGCTGGTTGGAATTTGCATGACTATGTCGTACTTTTACCAAATTTTTTGCATTTTAGTCTTTTGACTTTTTGCTTCCATTTGCATCACGTGGCAGTGCTGTCAGGTGGAGAAAGAGTCATGTTTATTCTCCCTCAACTGTTTCCAAGCGTTTACCTCTTCTTTATTTGACAAATTCCATGCCTTTCTTCAAAGTGACAGGTGGCTGGAATTTGTATGGACTGTGACCTGCTGTTTCCAGCTGCCAAAACATGCCCAGATGCCTTTTTGGAGTGATCATAACTTGTTCATCGTAACTCCATTTTTTACCAAATTATGTCCACATGTTCTTGGTTATATGAACAACATTGGGTTAAATTTTCAACTCTTAATTCTTCATAAATTACTCCTTGCATTGCTGTCAAGTTGGCCTTTAACACAGATTTTTACCAGCATTTACAGCTGTCAAAAAGTGTGAAACTGCCATTTTGCAGGCCCCATAACTTCCAGGTTACTTATCCATATGCGTTTAAATTTTGCCTATGTTTTCTCTATATTATGAAGTACCATTGGTATGAATTTGGTATCTTAAATCACTCTGGATAATTCCCAGTAGATCTGCAAATGTTCCCTTTAACACAGATTTGCACCTGTTAACAGTTCCAGAAAAGACTAAGGCATGAACAATGAGCGCAGGAATGATGTAACCTTCATAACTTTTTATCTACAGCTCGGATTGACTTGCTTCAAAAAGCAAAGTTGTAGTTCTTGATGAGAGGAATCTATTCATGCCATCAAAATGTAATTGCAATACATGTTTTATTTACTACCTAATCAACTGAAACAGTGCTGAAAATAGTCAAAACAGAGGTATAATGTTCCAAACATAAAATCATGCAAACATGTAACAAATAACATATTCTAATCACTATTTGGCACTTTAACTTTGTCATATTTAATATTATGGCAGTTTTTATATGTCAACCATAGTGTAATAATGAGGCATTTTTAGGCCTCATCATTCCCCCCAACTTGAACTGATGCATGTCCTCATGCATCCTAGTAGGCCCTAGTAAGATGAACAACATACTTTTGCCACCTACTAGCCAAGAAAGTTCTTCTTACTGCACTACACCAAGCATTGTAGTTCCTGCAACTCTTTTTTTTTTCTTTTCTTTTCTTCCTTTGTACTTGTGGTAGAACTTTAAGAAACTTAATATCTAATGTGCCCTGCTGTTCTACAACATTTTCAAGAATTTCTAGCATAATTTGTCTCGTTTTGAAGCTTGCTTTGGAATGAGACTTGTTGTTCCAAAGTGTCTCTGGAATGAGACTGTCATTCTGAAGATGTGTCAAAAACATGCTGAAATGGCCTTCCATAACATCAATTTTTTTTTTCCATGCTATATATATATTTTTTTGTTTGTTGTTGTTTTATTGCAGTAGTAGTAAAACAGAATTTTCAGGTGCATTTCGTCCTTCTCAGATTTATGAGGTATTGGTGGGACATTTTATTATGAAATCTGCCCTACTAATAAAATGGCTGTCATATCTGTCCCAAAATCAGGTTTTTCACAATTTTGAATTTCCCATGCAACTAAGGGCAGAAGGGGGGTGTTTCTTGACATTTTGAACATGTTCCATTTTTTTTTAACTTGCCAATATTGTATGAACAGTTTATGCCAAATATTGATTATCATATACTAAATGCTAAATGCTTACCATGACTAAATGCAAGAAACACATACCTTACTGTCCTGAAAATTTATCATCCACCTTACAAGCTGGTTCTTATGATGATTTTTTTATGAAATAAGAACAACATAGGTGCAGTAGGTGAGATTTGTACAATGGTAGAACAATGATGGGTGGATCAACAAGGCAATGCATGCCGGAAAACCGGTTTTCATGCAAGCCAACTCAACAACGCCTCTGAGAAGGTTTTCACTACTGAATTATTCATTTTTTTTTCTTTTTTTTCTTTTTTTTTGCATTTTTTTTTTATCAAAAGAGACTGCCATTTCTGGTTTTCAACCAACTTCTGTTTTTTTTTTTTCAAGGCTAAAAATATGATCATTTGGAAACCTTGTCAGAAGAGGAATCCTCTTCTATCATATGCAAATGTGACTGTGTGAAAGATTGAGCAAATTCCTTCTTTGTGAGTGGTTTATGGTACAACCGTAAAAGATGTCCATTCACCACTAATGTCCTTGAATCATCAATCGAAGAAAGTTGAACAACTCCATTCTCAAATTCTTCTGGTTCATCCTTGTTGCTTTTAATGTGATCATCATGCCACATTTTCCATTTCTGTTGAATGAACTCTATTTGGTGAAGTGCTTCCAACCAAAGTTCGTTAACTGCATTCAACTGCGAAATCTGTTTTTTTTGTACCTACAACAACTCAATGCCAACTACTAAAGATGCATAAAATATTAGTAGAGCATTAGGATGTTGGATCAATAAATCAACAAATTTACTTCCTAGATTTTAGTCAACCAACTATTGTTGTTCAAAGGTTGTTTTGGTTGCATTTCAGTTTGTTTTGTACCAAGATGTTTTGAATTGGTTCTTGGAGAATGATGCATTAATGAATTAAGAGAACAATGATATGGTGGAAGAGAATGGAAAATCTGTGTATGTTTACCAAAAACAATTTTTAAAAGAATTAACTTTGATAAATGGAAATGAAAAGATGAGAAAAAAATGATGACATCCATGTGACAAGTGAAGAAAATTATTTTGTATTGGAATGGATGACAAATTTTAGAATTTTGTTTTTCATCATTCCATAATAATTGTTGAACAGTGATTGGTTCATCTTTAAAATCTGCATTCTGAACATTTTAATCAAAAACAGACTGTTTGGATGAATCCATCTCTTCTACATTATCCTTGACAACGATGGAGGCCAAAATTGAAATATTTGTTTCATTTTCCTTATATGTTTCACGAAACCATGGGCATCCTAGACAATCATACTTAGGTGGACTAAGGTTTCCTGCAAGCAAGTTTACTCTTTTACCACCGACTTGTATGTTTTTAGGATATATTTTCTTCTCTTTTATTGGTTTGTTAAAACATATTTCTTGAACAATTGTATTAATGATTGGCACATCTTTAATAGCTTGAAGTAAAGGGACTATAACATTTAAATGTTTTAATTCCCTTATCAAATCTGATTTCAAAGATGTTAGTTTTGATATTTCAAACCTGTTCAAGATATGATTCTTTTTGTGGGAGATTTTCTTTTTCTTCTTCTTGTTTCGAGTGCAGATTTGTTTTTATGTGCATTCATTTTAGCTCCTATTTCTACACTCTGGTAAGTGGAATATGTTCAAGAAGTGGTTTTCCTAAACACAACTGATTTTTATGACAGTCACCAGCATTTATTATGGCTATATTTTTTGATTTAGCCATAGAGACATGGGTTACCTGTTTAACATTGTTTGTACTGATCACAGGTTGAGCTGAAAATAGAGGTTTTTCATTTTGTTGTTGTTGTCCATGAGATAAACTATGGGTATGAGTGGACAATAAATTTGATTTATGTGTTTGATAATGTTGCTGCCCTTTGTGCAATTTTTGTTGTTGTCCCC
Organism: Wollemia nobilis; assembly: GCA_028583015.1. Taxonomy (NCBI): domain Eukaryota; kingdom Viridiplantae; phylum Streptophyta; class Pinopsida; order Araucariales; family Araucariaceae; genus Wollemia; species Wollemia nobilis. Next base: position 1,615,591 of record JAQPPZ010000853.1, on the reverse strand, counting down.
ATTGATATCCTTGCAGTTTTGGCTACAACCATGGTGGATGTGGTTGATTCCATTGTTGTTTTATCCATCCATGTTGAGACCACTCTTGGGAATATGCCCATGGTGGTTGACTCCAACATTGTTGAAGTGGACCTGAAGCATACCATGGCATATACCAAGGATTGTTTCCCCAATGTATAGGAAATTGAGAAGCATTCTGATATGGAAACTTAAGAAAATTATCTCCTTGTCCTTGTCCTACAAAATTGAGTTTTTTCATAGGTTGAGGTTGTTTTTCAAAGACCTTTTGAGTTCTGACAATAAACTACATTGATTTGTGGAATGTCCTTTTTGACAAATGCTACATGTAGCTGGTATAAATATGTTGTTCAGAGGACAATCATGAACAGAGTGTTGCTTCTCACATCTTGAACAATAGATAACTGAAGGTTCAGTATATTTACTCTTTTTATCTACTATTTTATCAAGATGTACAACAGTATCAACTTTAGCAAACTCTTTCATGCATTCTTTCAAATCATGTTTATCATTACCAATTCTATGTTTTCTATGCCTTGAATGAGAATAATTTTTGCAAAGTTTAATGATTTCTTGGATTTCAAGTGCATTTGCATCTCCTCTTCCTAAAATATCCAATGCATCCCGAAATTCATCTTGTAATCCCCTTAAAAATATAATTTTGCACATTTCAGGTTCAACACTACCACATCTCTTATGAACAAAAGAAAATATGTCTACATAATCTTCTAAGATTTCATTTTTCTTTTGTTTCATTTCAAGCAATTCATTGTTTTGATTCTTGACTTGACAATATTCTTGGTATCTCTCCAAAAATATATTTTCCATCTCATTCCAGGTTCTAATTGAATTAGTTGCTAAGGTGATAAACCATCGTAGAGCCGACTCTTTAAGAGTGGAAGGAAACAATTTGAGCTTTTGATTGTCGTTAGTGTAATCATAAGCTTGACACACAATTTTAAACTCAAACAAAAACAAATCAGGGTCTTCAGATGTAACTCCCTTAAAATTCGGTAACATAGAAGGTGAAATGACCTTCATGGGAGCATTTTGATTAGGATCTAATTGGATGGGATTTTGAAAAGCTTTGGTAGGTGTACTAGTTGCACTAGGTTGGAGCACATTACTGGCTCTCCCTAGATTCTCTTGTGAGCCTACCCTTATAGGTTCCCAATCACAATTAGATATCCTGTTAAACTGTCTCGATTGTATGGATTTGTCAAGAAAAAAGGTGTTGAACTATTGATTGTTCCTCCTTGTGATGATTTCTCAAAGGATCCTACGATTCCGGACATAGATGATTGTAATTCTTTGAAAGTTCCAACAGTTTTGGGAATCATAAATTTGGACAACTTTGACATACTTTCAACCTCTTGTGAAATTTTTCTTCCTGTGGTAGGCAAAGGATTTTTCATACTTTGACATCGTGCTTTCACATCCTTTAACCTATTCATACTTTGCTTGTTCTCTAAATGAACTGAAATGGAATTTACCAACAACTATTAATTATGCCAGTTATTACATTCAGATTTCACTCTGAAGTTCACAACGTAGCACACTAATAATTATTGGACTGTTTTCCTCTTCTAACAACACCTATCCCCGGCAACGACGCCAAAAATGATGAATGAACAACGACACTCATCAAACCAAACCCTTTGAGGTGCACATAGATACATCTAACTTTACCATCGATTGCGTGCTTGTGTAGGAGGGCCTTTTGCTGACATACAAATTGTTAAAGTTGATGATGAGTGGAACTACCTCGTTCATGAGAAAGAGATGACAATGTTGGTGCATTGCCTTGGCGTGCAACGACAACCACTTGTTAGGAGCCTCGTTCATTGTCAGGACCAATACATCTCTAACTTGTACTTCAACACTCGAGAGAAAGTTAGCGTTGAAGCATAGAAGGTGAAAAGATTTCTTGGTAGAGTTCAACTTTGAGATCTTATACACAAGATAAACATTGTAGTCGATGCCTTGTAGGATGCCGCACCTTGTTGCGATAGAGTAGAGCCGTATTTTTACACATGAGTAGTCAGGTAGGACCTAAGGGTTAGTTGATGGATTGAATCCAAGAGGAATTGGCCCAAGATCCACAAGCCATATAACTCATGAGAAGCATAAAATGGGAAAACTCGCAAGCTCAGCATAAACAATGGATTGTATTTCATAGGGTAATTGGGTGCATGTTCCACAATGGCACAACCTGCACAAAGATCTTTTTTAGGAGTGTTACAACTCTTTATGGGTAGATCACCCTAGACAACATTGAACTTTGGTCCTCATGTAGAGGGGGTCGTATTGGCCTAGCATGAGGAAGAGGATGGATGAGTTTGTTGGAGTTGTTTGACTTGTCAATAGAACAAGGCATACTGTTGGGCACCAAGCAGGTTGCTCCAACCACAAGTTGTGGTGAGGCAATCGGTGAGAAAAGTATGGATTTTAGTAAACAATTGGTGCAAGTCGATGGGTTGTCATCCACTGTATTGGTGGTCAACATGTAGAGCATAGGATGCAATAATCTATTTCTTCAAGCATATAGTAAAGTATAGGGGCATTTTGATGAGACCACCTTAGATAGAGATGTTCATTTTACAAGTTATTTCTAGATAAAGTTGTTAAGATAATGGGATCAAAGTTACTCTTTTCCTCAATATCATCTATAGATTGACTGATAGATAAAGAGGATCATTGTAATACTTGAAGATTACTTGCACTAGTTCATCCAGTTTGATCAAAGGAATTGGCCATAGTGTTGGATGTGGCTTAGTTTAAACTACAATGCACATAAGTGGAAGTGGGTACATGCCCTTTGAGATTATACCAAGCTGACAAGTGTTGGCTCCACATTTTGATGGGCACCATCTTAGATAGAGATGCTCATTTTACTAGTAATTTCTAGATGAAGTTGTTAGGATAATGGGATCAAAGTTACTCTTTTCCTCAATATCATCTATAGATTGATGGATAGATGAAGAGGATCATTGTAGTACTTGAAGATTACTCGCGGCTGTGCATCGAAATTGATCAAGGGAATTGGCCATAGTGTTGGATGTGGCTTGGTTTAAACTACAATGCACATAAGTGGAAGTGGGTACATGCCCTTTGAGATTATAATAGGTTGGCAGTGTTAGGAAAAACTTCAAGATTTATCACCTGCAAGAGGAAGCACAATAACAAAAATATAGAACACGGAAATAGTAACACAATTGACACAGATATTTACGTGGAAACCTGCAATGTGTAGAAAAAACCACGGGGCAATGACAACTTCTCTTTTATTATTTTCAGCAAAATTTACATCCACGTCTTTCATCATTTTCAACCTCACTCCTTTATGCAAGGGATAAAGTCCCTTTTATAGCACAGAAGGAAGACTCCAAACTGTTTGTTTCCTCTCCCAACAGAAGCCTCCAAAAATTGTTTGTTTCCGCTCCCAAGACTGTTCGTCTTCCGCATTCCTATCGTCTACCTAGACGTCCACTACTCTGACGTCTAGCCTAGACGTCTACTTGGTCAGACATTAGGCTAGACGTCTACTAGCCTAGACGTCTGGCAGCCCAGACGTCAGGCCTAGACGTCTACCAGCCTAGACGTTTGGCAACCCAAACGTCAGGCCCATACCTCTACCAGCCTAGACGTTTGACCCAAACGTCTAGCTGACCTGCTTGTTGTATATTGTCTTCATACCTAACATTCTTCCACTTGAAGTCAGTATTCAGGAATTCTTCTGCTCATAAAATTTCATCCAGTGCCAATTGCCCAATGCTGCCCGTGTTACTTTTTCAGCAAGCCCATAGAAGTTCTGCACCACTCAAACTTCTCTACCTTGACCAGCTTTGTAAGCATATCTACAGGATTCATTTCAGTGTCAATTTTCCACAACAGAATCCTACCTTCTTCCACCACATTTCTGATAAAGTGGTACTTGACATCAATGTGTTTCGTGTGATCATGGAATGTTGGATTCTTCACTAGCTGAATAGCACTATGGCTATCACAATGCAGCATAATTTTCTCCTGCATTACCTTGAAGTCACCCAACAATTGCATAGCCAAATTGCCTCTTTACTGGCATGAGTTATTGCAATGTATTCTGCTTTAGTGGTTTATAAAGCCACAACAAACAACAACTTAGAAGCCCAACTCATCGCTCCACCAGCAAGAGTAAAGGTATATCCTGTAGTGGACTTTCTCCCATCTCTATCTCCACCATAATCAGAATCCACAAAACCTCTAACTTGCAAATCTGTCGATCCAAAGTAAATGGCAACATATGAAGTGGCTCTTAAATATCTGAATATCCACCTCATTGCATTCCAATGCTCCTTACCAGGATTTGCCATGTACCGGATGACTACTCCCACTGCTTGGGCAATATCCGGTCTAGTGCTCACCATGGCATACATGAGGCTTCCTACTGTTGATGAATACGGTACACGAGACATGCTTGTCTTCTCTGCTTCCGTTCTAGGACACTGGTTGGAAGACAACTTTAAGTGTGGAAGAAGTGGGGTACTAACTGGTTTAGCATTCTGCATATTGAAGCGTTGCAGAATATTTTCCACATATGACTTTTGACTTAACCAGATCTTTCTTCCTTTTTTGTCCCTGTGTATCTTCATCCCTAAAATTTGGTTTGTTGCTCCTAAATCCTTCATTTCAAATGTCCTAGCCAACTGAGCCTTAAGATCAATGATTTTCTTCATGTTGGGGCCTGCAACCAACATATCATCAACATACAACAACAAAATAATAAAACTACCATCGTCAAACCTCTTATAGTATGCATAATGGTCAGCTTCACTCCTGCTGAAAACCTTGGCTCTTCATGAAGGTGTCAAATTTCATGTACCACATCCTTGGCACTTGTTTCAATCCGTACAATGATTTCTTCAGTATGCAAACCAAAAGCTCTTTGTCTATTTCTTCATAGCCCTCAGGCTTATCCATATATATCTCTTCCTCGAGATCACCATGCAAGAAAGCAGTCTTTACATCAAGTTGCTCCAGTTCCAAATCCTGTGCAGCTACAAGTGCAAGTAGAACTCTAATAGTAGTCATCTTCACAACTGGAGAGAAAATTTCATTAAATTCAACACCTGACTTCTGCACATAGCCCTTTGCCACCAAGCGAGCTTTATAGCATTCCAATAGCCCATCGCTATTCTTCACTTTGTACACCCACTTGTTTCCAACAATCTTTATTCCAGGTGGGAGATCCACAAGTTCCCACGTTTTATTCTTGCGAAGTGCCTCGATTTCCTCTTCCATGGATTTCCTCCACTTTTTTGCATTCTCAGACTCTAGCTTCCTGAAATGAACTAGGTTCACCATCATCAGTTAACAAAGCAAAAGAGGACTGATACACATGAGAATACCTTTCCAGACACTTTTGTGGACGTGTAGATCTTCTAACCCAATGATCCTGTCGATTGTGGCTCTTGGTCTTATGACCGTTGTGGTTGCTCTACTTCCTATTCTACTTGATGTTCTGCATGCTGAACAAAAACTTCGGCATGTTCATCTTCATAGTCATCTTCACTCAATTCTACTTCAACAGGTACAACATTTGGATTTTGTTGTACCTCCTTCCTTTGCATGGATTTTTCATCAAAAATTACATCTCGGCTAATAATTACCTTGTGGGCAGTAGGATCCCATAGTCTATACCCCTTCACTATATCTCCATAGCCGAGAAAAACACATTTGCTTGACTTCGGGTCAAGCTTGGACCTTTTTTCTTTGGGTACATGGGCAAATGCGTCACAACCAAAGGTGCGCAAATGAGAGTAATCAACTGGCTTACAACACCAAACCTCCTCCGAAATTTGTCCATCCAATGCAGTTGTAGGTGACCTGTTAATAAGATAAACAGTTGTATTAAAAGCCTCCGCCCATAACTTTTTCTCCAACATGGCTACGCTAAGCATGCTTCTTGCACGTTCCATGATTGTGCGATTCATCCGCTCAGCCACACCATTTTGTTGTGGAGTGTATGGTACAATCTTCTGGTGCTTAATACCTTCCCGCATACAAAATTTATCAAATTCCTTGGAGCAATATTCACCCCCATTATCTGACCTGAGACACAAAATTGACTTGCCCAAACTCTTTTCTACCCGTGCTTTGAACTCCTTAAATTTTTGCAAAGCTTCCGACTTCTTCTTCGGAAAGTAAACCCACACTCTCCTAGAATAATCATCTATAAAAGTCAGAAAATAGATGGTGCCATTCAAAGACTAAGTGGGGACAGGTCCAAATATATCCGAATGTGTAAGTTGCAGAAAATCAGAACTCTTACCAAGACTTGCAGTAAACCGAACCCTCTTCTGTTTACCAAAAATATAGTGCTCACATAAGTCTAAATTACAAGACTTAATCCCAGAAAGCATACCTCTATCATGCAGAATTTTCAGGCCTTTTTCACTCATATGGCCTAGGCGTTGATGCCATAGCATTTTTGCATCCTGAAAAGAAGTTGTTGTTGTTGCATGGTTTGTCATCGTATCACCGCATAAACGGTATAAAATCCCATAAGATTCTCCCTTTGCTACTGCAAGAGCTCCTCTGGTAATCTTGCAATAGTTGTTACAGAAGGTGACAAAATACCCTAGCTTATCCATCATTTTGATTGAGAGCAAATTCTTCCTAAAATCGGGCACATGTTGCACATCACATAATATCCTTTCTCTACTATTGTCCAGCATGGTCCTTATATCCCCTCTTCCCACAATTTCTAAAGGATTATCATCACCCAAATAGACCTTTCCACCACAGTATGGTTGATATTTGTCAAACCAATCTCTGTGGGGAGACATGTGGAAGGATGCACCTAAGTCCAAAACCCAGGTATATAAAATTGATCTGCTGTTACTGATACAGAAAGCTTCACATGTCGTTTCTCCTGAATCTGCTCCACTGGCCTCAGTTGATGGTTGATTTTGCTTTTCACCATTCTTTAATTGCCAATAGTCCTTCTTGGAATGTCCTTGCTTCCCACAATGCCAACACTTATCTTTTTGCTTACGTCCTTTAGACTTAGATCTGGACTGTTTTCTACCTTGTTACTCCCCTCGAAAGATCGAGCTCTCATAGATAGGGCTCTATTGGTTGAGGGTTCCAGAGACGTTTTTCGCCTCAACTCTTCTGCTAACAAAGTAGCTACCACATCATCAAATTTGAGAGTTCCTGATGATGAATTATTGATGGTCATCACCATATGATCCCAAGTGTCCGAGAGAGAACAAAGTAGGGTGATAGCTCTATCTTCATCCTCCATCTTCACATTGACTGAAACCAGTTTACTGATCAGAGTATTAAACTCATTCAAATTATCTACCACGAATGAACTTTCCTTCATCCTCAAGCTATAAAGTTGTTTTTTCAGAAAAAACCTTGTTAGTTGTTGATTTTGTTTCATACAAATTTTCAAGCTTTTGCCAAAGAGCTTCCGCGGTCTTCTCTTCAGCTACATTGAACAAGACGGAGTCCGCTAGGCAGAGACGGATTGTAGAAACCGCCTTCCTGTCAAGCGTTACCCACTCCTCATCTTTCATGTTGCTCGGTTTACTCGCGACCCCTTCCAAGGCTTGAGCTTGGTCATTCTGAACCAACAAATCCTCCACCTTCATTTTCCATAGAGTAAAGTTCCTGCTATCAAATTTCTCAATATCGAACTTGGTTACACCTTTTGTCATTGCTGCAACTCCCACTCGCACAAAACCTTAGCTCTAATACCATATGTTAGGAAAAACTTCGATATTTATCACCTGCAAGAGGAAGCACAGTAACAAAAATATAGAACACGGAAACAGTAACACAAGTGACACAAAGATTTACGTGGAAACCTGCAATGTGCAGGAAAAACCACGGGGCAATGGCAACTTCTCTTTTATTATTTTCAGCAAAATTTACATCCATGTCTTTCAACGTTTTTAACAAGCTCACTCCTTTATGCAAGGGATCAAGTCCCTTTTGTAGCGCATAAAGAAGACTCCAAAATGTTTGTTTCCTCTCCCAGCGGAAGCCTCCAAAAGACTGTTTGTTTCTGCTCCCAAGACTGTTCGTCTTCTGCATTCCTGTCGTCTACCTAAACGTCCACTGCTCTGACGTCTACTTGGATGGACGTCTGACCTAGACGTCTACTTGGTCAGACGTCAGGCTGGACGTATACCAACCTAGACGTCTGGTTGCCCAGACGTCTACCAACCTAGACGTCTGGTTTCCCAGACGTCAGGCCCAGACGTCTACCAGCCTAGACGTCTGGCAGCCCAAACGTCTACCAGGTCAAACATCTGTCCTGTTGCCTAGACGTCTGACCCAAACGTCTAGCAGGTCAGATGTCTAGCTGACCTGCTTGTTGTATACAGTATTCATACCTAATAGGCAAGTGTTGGCTCCAAACATAGTGATGACAAGATACCTTGGCGGTTGCCCAACAACAATTGAGTTTCTTAAGGAATGACAAAATTGGGTAGATCTTGCAAGGCACAATCTACCTAAGGTTGTAGATAGGATGAAGTGGCATGCCGATGTGTAGAGAGGATTGTTAAAGTTCAAAGTCAAGGACATGGTTCCTTTAAGACTAAACCCAAATTAGTTCAAACTGAGGCTAGGACATATTGCTTCATTTAGTTGTTGATTTGAAGGGCCATTTGAAGTTGCTCACTAGGGGGGCAAGGTGGACTAATGCTTGAAGTTGTTGAGTCACATGAAAGTGCATCTAGTCTTTCATATTATTAAGTTGATTGCTTAATGGAGGACAATGAGGACCAAGGTAGGGGCCTTTTACACAATACGAATAAATGACATTAACAAGCCATGTAAAAAGGTTGATAAAAAAATTATATCAAGTGAGAGTTCTTGGTTAGCTAGCTAGATTGATCCCTTCCGAGGAGAGATGGAAGTGGTCTGAGACATTACGACAGTATGAAGATAAGGTGTAGGATTTTTCTGAGAGGAATCTTGACCTTCAACTTTGATTTCATAAGGAGATTAAAACACTCACCAAGTAGGAGAAGTCGAGGGCTTGAGAGGTGTCAAGAGTGTCTCCAACTTGAGTGGGGAAGTTGGTAAAGGGGAAATGGAAGACACTTTTGCCTTGAATAAATTAGCAAGTGTTCAAGATGCTAGGCATCAAAAAGTCAACATGTTCAAAAGGTGCAGGGTACTCAATGTTTATGTTGATGCGGGTCATTGAGTTGCACTTGGGATCTAATGGTAAGTATGTTAGATCCCATGGTTTGGGACAACTTAATGTTGACCCTCAAATATTGTAGGAATGTAAACTAGAAGAGTTTCATCAACTTGATACATTAGGTATAATAGCAAGGAGGGAATCACATTTGTACAAGTTGTTCCCTTAGAATATGTTAGGGAGATGCATCCTATCTAAGTGGAATGTCTTATGACATTGAGGATATTGCCAACTTAGAGTGGGGGAGATCATGCTAGGAAAACACATTTTGACTTGGCTTCACGAGTTGAGAAATTGCAGGAGCATGTGAATGTCTGTTGACCTATATGCGGGGTCTTGGTTCAACAACAACCATTAAGGTGAAGCACAAGGACCAAGACAAGTTACGTAGGGATGAGTTCTCTCACTCTGCCCCTAAATTGCGTCGAGGGGTTTTGGTTAGTTCCTACCACTTAAAGGGAGATAAACCTCCAATGAATGCTACCTAGGTCTAGAGTGGATAAACCATAGATCGACCCTAATGGAACTTGAGCAAGTGCACAATATTTCCTGACATCGGTAGGTGCAAGTAGCTTGGTCTCAAAGGGCCAGGGGGATTTAGTGAGTTCTAGGCACTCCATAGAGACAAGGCTAGGCTACCTTGGTGAATTTGACTAAGACAAGGAAAGGTAAGTGCCAACGGTATTAGGCGTTGGCTAGGCCCTAAAGGCTTATGAATGAATAAGTTGAGTCAAGTAAGGGATATCAATATCATTTGTGGTTTGTTGGCCACTCTTTTGTTGATAGCTCCAATGTTACCTCTATATTGGCCATGAAATATGCATGTTCACATTTCAAGAGATGAATCAATAATTTCTCCTTAATAATGACATCATTTCTCAAATCTCCAATGCCTACTTTTTATCCCTATGTTCTATGGCGACTCATCTTGGGATTTGGGGGTTATCTTAGAGATGCTTCTCGACATCCCAAAAAGGCATTTTGACGTCTTGAAATGTGGTCTGTTGTCCCCATATCTAAATTTTGTGGAACATAGTTGATCCAAAAACTTCAACATGTGCAAAACATATTCCCTTCATTTTCACATCAGTTCCACCTCCCCTTAATTTCCTAATGTTCCCTTTAGATGCTCCATTGAAATTCAACAAGCATTCATACTACCGTTTTATGCCACTTAACATATAAAGTTTTTGCCATATCTTCATAGGCTTCCATTATTGAGGGCCATATGTTTGCAATTAGTTGTTGAGGTTTATAGGGTATGGCATCATAGTTATTGCATTTGCACTCTCCCTTGGACAAATTAAATTAATTATTTCATCAAATTGGTAACATTGCTTTTGAATCATCTTATTTTAAATCTCCATTGTATAAATATAAATCAAATAAATACTAGCTTTTATAAATTTGGATACTAGCTTCAAATTATTTCCCATAGATTATTAAAATGAATTGGGGAATGTTGTGGTAGATGGAGACTATTGTCAATTTGATAGTTGCTAAGGAGCCAAACCTTGCATACTTTTTAATCTAGATTGTACTCAATTTCATTGTTTTTTGGGTTTTGGATGTGTTTTTTCGAATATTGATTGAGTCTCATAGGAATGTCAAGGAGGCAAATCTCCGATTTTGGAATCTCTATCATATTGTATTTTTCATTGAAGGGTGTCCGCCCTAATAGAAGCCCTATATAAAAATTTAATTAATCCAAAGAATCATGGTGCAACTATTTTTCTTTAGACAAATGAAATTTGATTTAGATGGATCATATGATTTGTCCATAATTAAAAATTATAAAAGGAAAAAAAGGATAATCAATTCATCCTTTTGGCATTTTGTCCACATTCCAAAGATGCAAAATCAACTTTCTAATTGGTTATATGGGATTGAAACCAGACCCCACCCATGTTACATCATGACCATATAGTGGTATTACAACAACTAGGCTATTATGAATGTATCACTTGGCAAGATTTGAACTTGGGTCTCCTTGAAATTTATGGAATTTAACCGATTGAGCTTATATTATTTGATAAAGACAAATTTATTTACAATCCATACAGTATGAGATTTCATTATATAGAACATATTAAAAATAGATTAAAGATTCTCTTGGTAGTTGGGAGCAAGGAAGAGCAATTGTGAAGCGACTTGTGGTAGCCATAGTACATTAGAGAGGATATCTATAGTTTTGTTTTAATATGATGGACATTACTCTAAGTAGTGAGATTTGCATTGGTCAATTATGGAAGCTATTAAAGGATTTTTCTTAATGATTTTTTTTTCAATTATACTAGAGGAATCAATAACATGTTACAATTTTCTACGCCTCTTCATGGGTTCAAATCTCGATCCTTGTCGCCATAACCTCCAATTGCATCAAGGTAAACCTTTTACGTAGTCGGCGATGCTCATGCGACACGTCCACGAGTGATTGGAACCCTAGTCTCCGCACTCCTACAGAACCGTTTTGATCGTTGAACCAAGCCCTCAGACCCGATTTTGCTTGATGATTATTAGTAATATAGTTGTTAATTTTGAGATTACATTTGATTTATGTGTCATGCATTGATCATTTGGCAAGGGCATCTTGGAGCAAGAACTTGAAATTTAGTAGGAGATGGTAATATAGATTGAAAAGCATGGCTTATGATAGATTTGTTTTTGTGGAGGTCATGGAGGCTAGACATTGATATCATTGTTATGTTATGTTGCTAGCCTTTTGAAGCAATGTGATGTTATCCTTGAAAGGGAAAAAAATCAGTAAGGACATATGGGAGGGTTCCAAACAACATCTTGTCCAAGTAGTCCCACTTCCACTACACTCCCCTTCAAAATAGAGACCAAGTTTGAAGTCAAGGCATTTGAATGACAACTTGAATGTGAAAGAGTCTAAAGATTGATTTCAATGGTACAAGGTTTTTTTCTGAAGTTCATGGATATAGGGATACACAAGAAAAATTCATATGCAATAAAAATAAGGCAAGCCATGCATTAGCTTTCTAAAGAGGTGGTGTCAAATCCTTGAACAAAAACACATAACCTATGGTCACTAAATGGGACACTTACAAGGGGCCTTGAGGAAGCAATTCTAACTACTTGGACATGAGGAAAAAAAACACATGTGACAATATGCTTATCAACAAAGTCAAGTGTAGAAGTCTACATCTATGAATTTAAACTCAAACAATATTGGCAGGAAACTTACCAAAGAGAAAGTGGTAAATAAGTATCTAAGAGGACTTCATAATCATTTAAGGGTTGTAGTAGATGTCATATGTAATGTTGAAGGTAGTAAGATGTGTATTAGTTTTGGAGAGCTTGTGTGGATGCTTTGAGGTAAAACCATGGATGCTAAGATCATTGAGTGGCACATCGAAGGAGCTCTTAAGAAAGCAATTCTACCTAGTGGGCTAGGAGGAAAAGAAACACAAGTGATAATATTCCTACAAAAAATGTAGTGTAGAAGACCACACCATTGAATTGAAAACACAAACGATGTTTATGGGAAATTTCTCAAAGATGAAATGGTAAAATAACAACTTTGAGGATTTGATAATCATTTGAGGATAATCCTACTTTTTAGGACAAATTCCATTGAATAAGCAAGTGTTCAAGCCAATTATCTCAAAGAAAATAACAAGAAGCTAGCCAACTTGGATGCCTCAAACAAAGTAAGAAGAGTCTACAAGCAAAAACAAGGTTAAAGTAAAAGATAAGAACAAAAACCCTGCTATCTCACAACAAGAACAAAATTCATTGTTGTTATTATGATAGATGGATATACAAATCCTTAATTTTGGATATTGCATACTAAACTCCATGTTGGGTATAAGAAAGGAAATAAGGCTATGGCTTCTCAGTTAAGCAACAAGGAGATTGCATGTGAGCAAAGCATAATGAAAGACTATTTGCATTATGTTTCAGATAAAGCGAACCCAAAAAGAATAATCAAAACCATTTATTTATTTAAATCAATATCAACTCAAGAGGAAGAAAATCCATAGAAATTAGTCCAACAAGATATCGAGTAGAGATGATTTCTTCCCAAAGTCCAAATCAAGAAGACCATGTTGCATGATTTGTTATATGGAAGGCCTCAATAGAATTTAATTCAATAAGCTTAACAAAACATTCAAATTAAATCCTACCTTATCCTAACTTCTATCCTTTCGGTTGACTCGCTAAGGTTGTGGAGTATTTAAAGTGAATTTTACCATATTTTATAATTTCATTGAGGAAGTTGAATTTGATGTGGTGAAATGGTGTTCGGAAGCCTCTATATATGGTCATATAGATGACATCGACTTGAGAAGAGTGGAAAATTACTTGGTGAAGGATAGACATCCATATCAAATCAATGCATGTTAAGGTAAGCCACAACTCTCAATTGTCCCAACTTATTAAGCAAAGGACTTAATAGTAGATGTAAATTTTTTTTTGATCTTGTAGGAATATGAGAGGGATTCAAGGAGGTAGAGTCTTCAAAGATGAGTTGTACAAAAGAATAACGGAAGCAAATGGAAGAACTTTTACAAAGATATAAAAAAGTCTTTCAAGAATCAATAGGTTTACCTTAAAAGTGTGGTAGAGTATAATATTAAATTGTTGTTGAATTCACTATTGGTTAACCTTGATTTATATATGTAATCAGTCATGGAGCAATGAGGCAAAGAGACAAATCCAAGACATTTAAGAGCAAGGAATGATTGAACCACACTCTTTTTCATATGACTATCCAATTGTATTAGTTATAAAGAAATATAACACTCGTAGGATGTCTGAACTATAGTATATTTGACAAAATGATCAATACAAATAGGTACCCTTTCTCAATGTAAAAGGTACTTCACTAACTTGGGCTTAGAATTGGGTTATGATCATGTGAGAATGGAAAAGGATGCATGGAAAACCATTTTCGAAAGTAAACAAAGTTTGCATTAGTGGCCTGATCTTCCATTTGTTGTTTGTAGTGCACTCATTACTTTGATGGTTGATGAGTGTTTTTTTGAGGGATCACCTTAATTCATTTGATAATACATATTTAGTTGACATTCTTATTAATAGTAGGTTTTGGGATGATAACATGTATCATTTGAAATGAATCCTAACAACATTAGAGTAAAACCAAACTTGCCTTAAATTGAAAAAGTAAGTTTGCAAGATAATCGTTGGTTTACTTGGGGTTCATTGTAAGAAGAGATAAATTAAGAATTCATCAAAGATAGAAGCCATCATCAATTAGCTTGGTGATTGATTTGTAATAACTTTGTTGGGACTATCCAATACCCTCCTCCCTTTGTCATGTATCCCCCTAGATTATAGCTTCTCTCCATGACATTCTAACAAAGGTCATAAATTTTTTTGATAGGTTAAGGTACATAAAGTTGATTTACTATTTGAGGCAAATATATGTAGTACACCAATATTATATTTTCCCAACTGAAGCATCCATTTCAAATTGAAATGGATGCAAAGTACATATGAAATGAGAGATATTGTTTTGCAAATGGAAGAATAGTTTGTTCATTCTAATATGTTTAATTGATTTATCTTCAATTACTCTATTACTTCAAGTGATCAAGAAATACAAACACTACTTGTAGGGAATTTACGTAATTATCCATACCAATCATTAGCATTTTTAATGCTTGCAAAGACAAAGCAAGATGTAAAAAAAATAGGCAATTTCAGTGGTTGAGATTCTTGCATAATTATATCTTGTCATTAAGTGTAAAAGAAAAAACATCTAAAAGCTTGGTGATATTTGACGATTTAGTGAAATGAATTATAGAATTTTCGAAAAAACCTAAAAATCACAACCGAGCTTGGATATGTATAGTTGTCTCTATTGTAGAATGTTTACATAGATGGTGCTCACACACAAAGTTCAAAAGTTGATTCATATGCATGAGTCCCTAATGTGGATAAGGGTTTCACACCATTGAACAACACATAATGTATCACTAAGGGAGTGAGGGAGGGAGACGTGGGTAAAGACAAGATAGTTGCAATTTGTAAATATGTTAATAAGATAAGGATGCAAGCTATTAGGTGGATAAATGGACACAATCAATTCTATTCAAAGAAAATCAAGACTATAAAAAACATTTTCGATGCCTTCATAATTATTAGGTATTAACATGAAGACTTAGAGCTAATAATGAAGAATTTTATAAATAACTCAAAATAGTTGAATGTTGTATTACCAAATTCAATAATTTGATATATTCAATTAATTGAATCATGCATCCATAAAGCATAAGAGGGAATTGATAACAATATTAGAAGTTAATATTTATAAATTGATGGAAAACACAATTGTAAATGATAATAAAATGATCTAAAAGTGGAGGTACTCACATTGATAACTTATTGAATTGTTTAATAACTACATGGATTAATAGAATTCAAATATTAGCATATCACCTTAAAGGAAGATTTTGTATACAAATGTTAATAGTACACATAATTTAACATGATCATTGAAGCTTAATAGGGAGCATGGGGAGAAAATATTATGAAAGGTATCTACATGTCAAGTCAATCATGCAACCCCATGAATATGACCTTGGGTATGAGCTTGGTGAAGATGATCCTCAATAAAATCATGTAAGCTCTAGCTCTCATTATAATATAGGCATAAATAGTTCATTATAGTCAATATGTATCAAGAGAAAAATGTTGCAACAATGCGATCTTCATGTATATTTTGATTTTTCATTAGCTACACCCTTAGTTATATGTACACAGTGGTGTTACAACTAATAATTATGGATATTTTTAATTTTTCATTAGCTACATACTTAGTCTTATGCACACACTTGCGCCCAATAATTTTATTTTAAAGTTTTCTTTTTTCAAAAATTGGTTATATTAGATTGAAATAAGCCCCACCCATATTACATCAAGACCATGTTATTGTGGTATTTTAATAAAGCATATAATGAAGTTACAACTAATAATTATGGATATATTGCCTAGCAAGATTTGAACTTGGTTCTCTATATCGAGGGCCCATATTTTTAACCACTTGAGCTCATGCCATTTGATAACAATTTTTTTCATTTTTTGTCTTGGATAGTAAATCCCACGAGTTATTCATGTTGAGTGGGTGGCATTCAATCATCAAATATTACTTCCATTTAAGACGTCCTTTTATCTGATTATAGATAGCAAGTTTATAATTTCCTTCCATCATGTAACAAGAGCTTGTTGTCTATTTGACCTTGCTTTGTTAGTACCATCATCCATTTCTTGTAGATTTAAATATTTCAATGTGCTTTAGGACCATTTTGACATTTTTATTTGTATTCATAGTGGAAGAATCTAGAGGGAAATCAACATCATTGGGTTCTACAAAATTAATAAAATTAACATCCATAGGATTGAAGTGACCTTTATACAATGACCAAACAAACATCAATTGACTAGGTAACTTTGATAAGTATTGTCAAGAGCAACATTATAAGCTAAAGTAGCACCTTCAAGAAGTTCTTGAAGAGTCTTGATGTCCAATGAGACAATAACTCATTGAAAACATTTTTTATTAAATAATAAACTTGATAGGATCAAATATTTCATATTCTTTTAGTTCCTTATTACATCAGACATGTTGGGTTTCACATTAGTTTTCATAAATGAATGTAATCAATATATTACCCAATGTTGCCAAAAAGAAATATACAAAAAGTAAATACACATGATATAAGGGGGTGTCCATAGACACCAAATAATCTCACTGTACTAAAATAGAATATACTCCAACCAATCATAAAATGGTTTGTATGTTGTTGTATATATATGCTATTACAAGTTACCTTTAGGTCAAGTAACTAACCTTTAGGTTTTAAGTAATAAAATATTATAAAAATATTATTTTCAAGGTTTACAAGGGCCCAACAGGCTTATATATACGATACAATACAAAGTTGATCATGGCCTCAAGTGAAGTGTAACCACCACATATTTCAAGATCCCCCATTAAGCTGAATGGAGGACACCAAAAGAGACCCTTACTTGTCATCCCCCTTTAAGAGACACTACCCCACACCAAGTATCTCACACATGTGCACAAAAGCAACCTCAGGTATAACCTTGGCCAAGATATCCATTGTCTACTCTACTAGCAACACAAAGAATGAATCAAGCATCCCATGGGCATAAATCCATCTCAAATAATAAATCCAAATCTTAATAAGTTTGGTCTACTAATAAAACATTGGATTGTAAACAAGTTGTATGGTTCTCTAATTGTCACATTGAAGAGTGACTGGGTAATTCTAAGGAATGCCCAACTACTCCACAATCATGATCATCCATCAAAGGTTCTTAGCTTCCACACTGAAAACACAATACTCAACTTCCTTGGAAGATAGAGATATTAGATTGTTGTCTTGAGCACTATGAAATAAAGATGGAACCCAAATAGAAAATAAAGCCTATGGTGGAGCATCACTCATCCAAATCATCAACTCAGTTTGTATTTGAAAATTTTGTCAAAATAGGAGGCGAACCAATTGAATAATGAATACCCATATGATAAGTACCTCTGATATATCTGAGGATCCTCTTAGTCATGGTCTAGGGCTTGCATGTACCTAGAGAAATAGCTGACAATAAAGGCAATATCAGGTTATATGTGGATAAGGTAAAGGAGACCCCCCATAGGGGACTGATATAAAGTGGCATCCATCAAGGGATTCATACAATAAACTTGAAGCTTTAGACTTGAAGTAGAAGGAGTTCAAGCAAATTTTCAATCCTTCATCCTGAAGCATTGATGAAGATACAAGGCATAGTTGGGATATGATATAGTGATTATGGAAGTAGTCTGATCACCTCAATAAATAGTGCAAGAGCCCCAAATATATCATCTCAAACGAAGCCCAAAGCCATGACTTCATATCCCAAATTAAGGTAGGAGAGTTGTCTGTGATGAGAAGATCATCCATATGGAGAACAATCATCAAGCTCTTCCTATCTTGATGCTTGATGTAAACATCATGTTCATTCTTACACTATCGAAAAGCATAACTAACAAGGAATAAATCTTATCATACCAAGTGTGGTGTGCTTGCTTAAGTCTTAAGAAGGACCTCGTCAATTAGAAAACCAAAGAAGTGGGACCCTCACATTCAAAACCAAGTGGTTGTTGCATATAGATCTCCTCTCGAAATTCAATATGGAGGAAGGCACTCTTTGCATCCATTTAATGTACCTTCCAACTAAAGAAAATGACTATAGAAAGAACCATATTGACAAAATCCATCCTAGTACGAGCAAATATATTTAAATAGTCAATTCCATCTTGCTAAGATAATCCCTTGGCATCAAGACATGCCCTATGCTTTTCCACCTAATCATCTAAATTTTCTTTGATTCTATAGATTCATTTACACCCAACCACATTCTTCCTTTTTGGAAGAGGAACAAGCTCCCATGTCTTATTCTTCATCAAGGACTCATACTCTATAAGCATAACATCTTCCTACTCTAATCAACCCTTAGCCTGAGAATATGGAAGAGTATATCCAAAATGATCAACTTTTAAAATCAATTTTTGAGAAGTGGCATTTCGATGTTGCTCTAGAGACAAAGTGGGTTGACCATCATACATAAGTGTCTAAACTTTCTTGGGTGTGGGATGAACTAAAGAAGAACTAGGCACATCCTATGGCACAACAACATCAAAAGCCAAACCTAAAGAATCCAAATCAAACTCACCAGTCAACTAATCACGCAAAACTGAAGCACATGGAACTAAAGTATCAAGCTCAATATTCCATGAATATGAGATTGAAGGTTCTATAGGTGGTGTTGTAAGAGAAGGGTCAAATATATAGGCATAGGACCATCATTGGAAGATTAAGAAGATGCTCTAATAGAATATTATCCTACAAGAATCCTTAAATAATCTTTGAAGTAAATAGAAGAAACAAGAGCATCATCTATTAAAATCTTACGTGGCAAACTAGATGAAACCTCTAGAAGAACCTCATCAAAGATGACTTCTCTTCAAATAAATATCTCATACCTCCAAGGATCATAGAGACAATATGCCTTAGAGGTACTTGAATACCCCACAAAAATGCATATATGACTCTTTAGTGCCTTATTTTTCTAAATATGTGTGTATATGAGACCATGCTAAGGACCCAAAGATGCAAAACCAAGATACATAAGGCTTATTGCCTATTTTACTCTCAAGAGATATTATATCCTAGACAACTCTAGTGGGAACTTTGTTGATGTATGTTGCATAAGTGATGATCTCACCCTAGAATTTATGTTTCATCCCCTTGGAATAAATCATACAAATTTACCATCTACATGATTACCCTATTCTTCCTCTCATTTACCCAAAGCATTGCTCATGTACTCACCTCCCTCATCTGATTTGAGACACTTGACCTTCCTATCTAGCTAGTTTCCTACTAGATATTTAAGTACCTTGAATTTATCAAAGGCCCCATCCTTAGAGTGAATAGTATCTAACCACACACATCTAGATAAACCATCAATAAAGAGAAGGAAGTATCTATTTCCATAAAGGGAGGGTGTACCCATTGGTCCATATACGTCACTATATATGATCTCCAAGGGATGAAAAACATGTCTTGCTATCCCTTTTGGAAAGGTATTTCTATGATTCTTCCTTAGAATACATTTCTCACATGCACCACTCAAAGGAGAATATGAGAAGTCCAATATATATTTGATGATGACTCATGTATCTCAAAGATGCATAATTGAAATGCCCAAGCCTATGGTGCTATTGTTGACTCTCATCATCTGCATGAGCCACCATGGCCATAATATCTTTCTTCTAAGAGTAAGAAACAAAAGGATTGTCTTTCCCCTAGCTTATACATTAGATCTGACTCATCACAATTACTAGAAGCAATTGTCTTGAATCCATTGTCTATATCCTTGAATACCCAATGATCAAGCAAAAAAAATACTTTTTCTTCATATGATAAATATGAAAATAGACAAGAGATTGGGGCCAATACTAAAAACATAAAGAACATCAAAAAAAGATCCAATACTAACCTGTCCACATCCTACTAAAGAAGTGTCATCTCCAATGGCAACACACTACCTTGAATGCAATTTGTTGTAACCCTAGAGAAGATGTTTTGGCTTTGTCATGTGCCTTCTTACACTTGAATTTAAAAAAGTGGTGGATGTTTAATAAATTGAATGAACAACTACTTGAGCCTATGAGGTTTCTCCCTAAATCTATCTTTGCCTTGTGCATAGGAGAGAGTAGCATCAACAACCCCTTTTTTTGCTACTTCCTCAAGCTTCTTAATGTGTTTTTAACAAAATTATGCTTTGTGTCCTTCCTTCTTACAAAAATCACATGTTAGTTTTTTTAAGGGTGTCTTGAGATTATTTTCATTCTACTTTGATTTTTTATCATTTTAAGCTTTAACTTCTTTTGGATGGGCATTATTGATAATCGAATTAGCCTTATGCATATATCTTCTAAATTGATGGTGAAAAAGGTACTTGAACACCTTATCAATTGGTGATGAAGGAGAATTAATAAAGTAGATACAAAGCATTTTAAACACAACCACAACTATCTCATATGTCTCTAAAACATTGTTGAAGATAATGTTGAGTAGTTTAATATTCCTCTTCTTGTCCATTGCCTCCTATACTTATATCATCTCTGAAATTCCTCTAGTAGTCTAGATATCATCTTGTAATTTTTTGAATCGATTAATGTACTAATCAATAGTATCAAAAGATTCCATAGTCAAAGTAGCAAGCTCTACTTCCAACTTATTGATCTATGTAGAATCAATGAGATTACACAATCCGTAAAACTTACCAAGTAGTACCTTAGGGTCTGTGGTGCTACTAACATGAGTGTCATACATCTTGTCAACATGAAGAGTTATCACACCAAGATATTCATCCTTATCCCTATAGATTTGATTTTTTTCTTTACAATTAATCTCCTAAGATTCCTCATTCACATATTTGACCAACCCCTTGGTCCAAAGCAAAGCTTCAATCTTACTTTTTCAAGTGGTATAGTTTGGACTATTCAATAGGGGAACATGTTGATCCATAATATTCCTATCAAACACAAAATCCTACATATAATTGTGACTAACAACAACACCATTGATGCAAAGATCTTGAAAAATAATATGATTTAAAAATAGGCTCAAAACGTTTTCATATGAAACAAGTTATGGCCCCTAGAATTGTGGCCCAAAAATCACACAATATGCCATCAAAACCTTTGAAAATTTTAAAAAATAATTTTGCACATATTGGAAGTATTACATTATTTGGTACCTTGCAAGAATATTGCAAGTACCTTGTAAATATTTTGTAAATATTTGAGTCTAGTTTGTAACTAGTTTGTTGTCACGACCCACCTTGGAAGAACCTTAGTAATATGCTATTTGTATTTGGACAACTGAATTTAATGCCTGTTGTGTTTGCATTATGATGATTTTTATCAAGAGAAAATGATGTTGCGTACATTGACTGATGTGCAGGAACAGGTATTCTCTTAAGTGGAAGATATTGACCACGAGAGATGAGAAGGGAAATGATGACATAGACAACTCAACAGGTAAGGCTCTCATCTCAACCATCACTAGTTACCTCCCTAAGAGCGGTGCACTTGAGTTTAACTCTAAAAAGTCCCGCTCAATCAAAGGAAAAACAGTGATGGGAGATGTTGAGCACGTTCATGGAGTGCTTGCATGCCATTAATATGAATTTAAAAAGGTTGCATAATTAAATTCGCTTAAAGGAATCCCACCTTAGAAATGCCTATTTCAATATTTTGGAATATATGTTTTATGCATATAATTTAAAGTATTCTCTAGAGTAGAGATTATTTGTTTTGAGCTCAATTATTTAATTTGATTAACCTTATTTTGAAAAGAAATCAGGTGGATTGTCTTTTATGAGCTTGTCAAAATTTTATTGGGTCAAATTATGAAAAGACCACTCTATAAATTAAATATTGCATTTTCCTTACACATGGCAATTTTGGGATGAGTGTTCTAGGAGATGATATTCTTCCCTTATCTCTAATAGTTTCAAATAGTTACTACCCAGACTCTTAGTAGTGTTAGTACCCCTGGGTAAGGAACAATGGACAAGAAACCTGCACACACCATATCCCTAGGAAATCTCAAGTGCAATAAAATAATATATGTGTTGTAAGAAACTTGCATGTGAATGAAAAGTTAGAAAATAATAAAATAATTAGAGACACCCTTCCTACCTAGAGGAAATGGGCCTATAAATTGACATGAGGGCTGAGAATGGGAGGCATGCTATGCTTGCTTAAGAAGAGTCTAGAACGAGAAGAGAGCAAGGTCCTTCAAACTTTGAGCGTGTGGCTATCCCAGGCGTGGGAGTTTCCTTTCCTTTTTAACATTTGAGCTCTGTATGTTTTTGCAATTGCTTTATTAAAATACATGATCTGCGGTGCGAATATGATTATAAAGAAATGTTTTTTTAATATTAATCTAGGAAACATTTGTCTCCGCGAATGCGGACTTATCCACTTTGATATGGCTATGTTATAGGTCTGTTGTCGTTATCCATGGGTCCAGCCCATGACGTGGTATCCTTATCTGTTCACCAGATAAGAGTTTTTTTTTTGTTGTTATTTGTTGTCATCCTTATCCCGTGGAGGATAAAAGTGGATAAGAGGAAAGTGTTCGAGAAGATACTCTCCAGCGATTACTCTGCTTTATTTCCTGCTTTAGTTTTTCTGCTTTTTACCACCATTGGTGAAGATTAGTTTTTTTGCTTTTTACCACTGCTGGTGAAGATTAGTTTTTCTGCTTTTTACCACTGCTGGTGAAGATTAGCTTTTCTGTTTTTTACCACCATTGGTGAAGATTAAAACATTGGGCAAAAAGGTCTATAAATTAAGTGTAATCTGTATGCATGATATACAAGAGTGATAACAAGAGATGAGACTCTGTTTTGATAGAGAGTTGTAATATGTAATCATTGATTTGTCTTCTCAAGAAAGGATCTAATATTTTGTGGACGTAGGCACAATTGTTGAACCACGGTATCTGTTGTGTCATCTTGTTTATGAATTCTCTTATCTTATTATTGTTGCAGTGTATATTTTTTGTGTCTGGTTAATTTTCATTGCAGAGTATATTTCATTCTTCATTTGCTTTCCAAAGACCCAACAACTGGTATCAGAGCCAGCTTGGTTCACTTGTGTGTGGATCAAATATGGAGGCAAACACCTCTACTCGGATGGTTAGCTTAGATGGCAACAACTGGTTAATCTGGAAAGCCAAGATGGAAGATCTTCTCTATTCGAGGGACCTCAACCTGCCGATTGAAGTAGACCAGAAGCCATACGACATATCCGTTGAGGATTGGACAAAGATGGACCGGAAAGCAACTGCTTGCATCCGTCAATGGTTGGATGATATTGTGTTTCACCATGTGGCGACAGAAACCAGTGCAAACCCTTTATGGAAGAAACTGCATGACTTGTATGAGAGAAAGACAACCGAAAACAAGGCATTTCTAATCAAAAATATGGTAAACTTGAAGTTTAAAGAAAATGGGTCTGTTGCAGAGCACCTAAACGAGATGCAGAGCATTGTAAATCAGCTAGCAACTATGAAGATGGTGTTGGATGATGAGCTGCAAGCACTATTGTTGCTAAGCTCACTACCGGATAGCTGGGAGACTCTTGTTGTATCCCTGAGCAACTCGGCACCCAATGGAGTTGTTACCATGAGTCAAGTTACAGGCAGTTTGTTGAATGAAGAAGTGAGGAGAAAATCCTCAAATTCCTCCCACTCATAGGCATTGGTTGTTGAAGAACGGGGAAGACCAAAGAACCGAGGAGATAACAATCGAGGCAAATCAAAAGGGAGATCCAAATCAAGAAAAGGAATAACCTGCTACTACTGTAAGAAGCCCGGGCACATGAAGAGGGAGTGCAGGAAGCTTAAAAGAGATCAAAAGGAAGGGAAATCTGGTGATGAAAATAAAGAACATCAAGAAACCACTGCAGTTGCATCCAGTGATGTCCTAATATTCTCAATGTGTGGTGAAGACTGTATTAGTGCAGCGTGTGAAGATTCAAACTGGGTGGTTGACTCAGGAGCATCCTTCCATGCCACTTCACATAGCAATTTCTTTATCACGTACAAGTCAGGAGACTTTGGTTCGGTAAGAATGGGAAATAATGGAGTGTCTAAAATTGTTGGAATGGGTGATGTTTGCATCACAACCAATGTTGGTTATAAGCTGGTCCTCAAGGATGTGAGGCATGTTCCAGATCTCAGGTTGAATCTCATCTCAACTGGAAAGCTTGATGATGAAGGGTATGAGACACAGTTTGGCAATGGATTATGGAAGCTGAAAAAGGGCTCTTTGGTTGTGGCAAGAGGAAAGAAGTGTTGCTCTCTCTATAGGACCGAAGCCCAGTTATCCAAAGGTGAGGTGAACACTATTTTTGATGAATCTCTATCTGGTCTGTGGCATCGACGACTCGGTCACATAAGTGAAAAAGGTTTGGAGACTTTGGTGAAGAGGAATTCTCTTCCAAATCTCAAAGGTACGTCATTGGCTCCGTGTGATCATTGTTTAGTAGGAAAACATCATAGAGTTTCTTTTTCACATGCTAAGGCCAAACGGAAAATTGAGATTCTTGATCTAGTTTATTCTGATATATGTGGCCCTATGAGCGTGAAAACTCTTGGTGGTGCTTTGTACTTTGTTACTTTTATTGATGATGCATCCAAGAAAGTTTGGAGCTTTACCATGCAGAGCAAAGATCAAGTGTTTGAAATATTTCAAAGGTTTCATGTTATGGTTGAAAGGCAGACCTCCAAGTCCTTGAAATTACTTCGTACAGATAATGGTGGAGAGTACACCTCAAAGATATTTGAGGAATATTGTGCAAAGCATGGGATAAGACATGAGAAGATTGTCCCTTACATGCCACAACACAATGGTGTTGTAGAAAGGATGAACCGCACCATAGTTGAAAATATTAGAAGCATGCTTTCTTCAGCTAAGTTATCAAAGGAGTTTTGGGGTGAAGCCATGAGTACAACTTGCTATTTGATAAATTTATCTCCTTCAGCTCCATTGGAAGGCGATGTGCCAGAAAGAGTGTGGACCGGCAAGGAGGTATCTTATTCACATTTGAAAGTCTTTGGATGCAAGGCTTTCATACATGTACCTAAGAAGCAGCGAAGCAAGCTAGATGACAAAGCAATCCAATGTATATTTTTGGGTTATGGAGGTGATGAGTTTGGGTACAGGTTATGGGATCCCAAGGCCAAGAAGTTGCATAGAAGTCGAGATGTGGTTTTTCATGAAAACCAAACATATTCTGATTTTGACAAAGAAGAACAACCAAAGAGAGTTGTAGATGAGCTACCAGAAACACAAGATCCTTTACCCATCCATGAAAATGAAGGGCAACAAGCTCAAGATGAAGAAGATCAAGTTTGGGGTGATGAGGATCAACAAGCAGATGATGATGATGCACATGGTAATGATGATGTGCATGGTGATGTTGAGCAGGGGGAGCAACCTCCTCAAGAAGAACCACCTATGCTGAGAAGGTCACAAAGGGAAAGGACAACCTCAACAAAATATCCTTCATCAAAGTATATCACACTCACTGAAAGTGGTGAACCAGAATGCTTTAAAGAAGCTATGATGCATGAGCAGAAAGAACAATGGAAGAAAGCTATGCAAGAAGAACTTAAGTCCTTGCATAAGAACAAAACTTATGATTTAGTTGAGCTACCAAAAGGGCGAAAAGCCTTAAAGAACAAGTGGGTGTTTAGGCTGAAAAATGATATGAGATATAAGGCAAGGTTGGTAGTGAAAGGTTTCGGGCAGAAAAAGGGTGTTGATTTTGACAAAATTTTTCTCCTGTTGTGAAGATGCCTTCTATTCGTACTGTCCTAGGCCTAGCTGCTAGTCTAGACTTAGAGATTGAGCAGCTGGATGTCAAAACAACTTTCTTACATGGAGATCTAAAAGAAGAACTATATATGGAGCAGCCGGAAGGTTTCCTAGTAAAGGGCAAGGAGCACATGGTATGCAAGTTGAAGAAGAGCTTATATGGGTTAAAACAAGCACCAAGACAATGGTATAAAAAGTTTGACTCTTTTATGATGAATCAAGGCTTCATTAGAACCACTGCAGACCACTATTGTTTACTTCAAAAAATATTCAGTCTTCCTTCATTATTCTTTTGTTGTATGTTGATGATATGCTTATCGTTGGTCAAGATGCTAATCTGATTGACAGGTTGAAGAAGGAGTTGAACAAGGTCTTTGAAATGAAGGACCTAGGGGCTGCAAACCAAATTTTGGGTATGACAATCAAGCGTGATAGAAGGAACAAGAAGATATGGCTATCACAAGAAAAGTACGTTGAGAAGATACTTGAAAGATTTAATATGAAAAATGCCAAACCTGTGAGTACGCCATTAGCTAGTCACTTCAAGTTGAGTGTCAAGTCATCTCCAACCAGCAATGAGGAAAAGAAAGAAATGGAAAATATCCCCTATGCATCAGCTGTAGGGAGCTTAATGTATGCTACAGTGTGCACAAGGCCCGACATAGCACATGCTACTAGTGTAGTTAGCAGATATCTTGCAAATCCAGGCAAGCAACATTGGGAAGCTGTAAAATGGATCCTAAGGTATCTAAGAGGCACCTCTAAAGTTTGCCTATGTTTTGGAAACTCACCACCTATGGTGGAAGGCTATACAGATGCAGATATGGTAGGAGATCTTGATAGCAGAAAGTCTACTTCTGGTTACTTGTTTACTTTTGCAGGAGGAGCCATCTCTTGGCAATCAAGGCTGCAAAAATGTGTTGCACTTTCGACTACAGAGGCAGAGTACATTGCTGCCACAGAAGCCTGTAAGGAGATGCTATGGTTGAAACGTTTTCTTATGGAGTTGGGTTTGCAACAAAAGGAGTACGTGATTAAGTGTGACAGTCAAAGCGCCATTGATCTGAGCAAGAATGCTACATTCCACTACAGAACCAAGCACATTGATGTGCGGTATCATTGGATTAGAGATGTCCTTGAAAATGGTTTGGTGAAGATTAACAAAATTCATACTGATCGAAATCCGTCAGACATGATGACGAAGACAGTGCCAAAAGAAAAGCATAAATTGTGTAAAGCTTTGGCAGGCATGAATTTCGTGTAAGCCTCGAGTATGGGGGAGCCCTCCTCATGGGTCTGGAGGGGGAGATTGTTGTCGTTATCCATGGGTCCAGCCCATGACGTGGTATCCTTATCTGTTCACCAGATAAGAGTTTTTTTTTTGTTGTTATTTGTTGTCATCCTTATCCCGTGGAGGATAAAAGTGGATAAGAGGAAAGTGTTCAAGAAGATACTCTCCAGCGATGATGGCAAGCCGGGATTCACACCAACACATTTGCAGTAATTTCATAGAAATTTCATTAAAATTAACCAATTACGGTTTACAGTAGCCACTCCAGTATACCACTTCTCCCCCAATCCCGAACTTCACCATCCCCCATCCTTACAACATTTCGGGTTTTTAACGAGGCCCCCGATCCTCTCGGCCATCAATGCCCTGCCTAACAAATTCAAATTCAAATTCAAATTTTTTTCCCTCCCTCGGTCGAACTCCCCAAATTTTCTCACAATAAATGGCCCCTGCCTTACCCACCATGAAACCCTCATTAAAGCTCTTCTCTGACCTGCAAACGCCGCCTTGGTCAGATCGTCCTTCCGCGCCTCTGTTTCGCCCATAACGTCCATGCTCTGTACTGTTGTGAAGACCATTCCCATCTTTAATACACGCGGTCGCCAATTTCAATTTCAATCTTCGTGGCAGCCCGCGCGTTTAATTAATTTCCTTTTCTGCTTTGTCTTCGGCTGACCGTGTCACTTTAATACACGTGGAGGACGCGTGTCTACGTTTAATTAATTTCCTTTTCTGCTTTGTCTTCGGCTGACCGTGTCACAAGCTTGTCTTCATACTTGTCGCGATATCGCGACCCACTGTCCCTTCGCCTCACCTTGGCGAAAAAAGTCGCGATATCGCGACATGTCGCGATATCGCGACCCACTGTCCCTTTGCCTTCACTTTGGCAGAAAAAGTCGCGATATCGCGACCCACTGCCCCTTTGCTTTCACCTTGGCAAAAAGAAGCCGCGATATCGCGACATGTCGCGATATCGCGACTCAAACCGGCCATTGCCCTTCCGAAGCCTTGGGGTCGCGATTTCGCGACCCCAACACAACTTGTGCCTTTACTTTAAAACTTCTCCTTCTTTTTACGAAATCTCCCTCTTGGGCCAAGATTTGAAACAAACCCAACACAAATACTTAGAAAAATAAAAGCAAACAATAAAATGATTTGGAGGATGCAAGATTGCTCCTTGACCACCGGATGCTCCTGCATCAAGCGATTACTCTGCTTTATTTCCTGCTTTAGTTTTTCTGCTTTTTACCACCATTGGTGAAGATTAGTTTTTCTGCTTTTTACCACTGCTGGTGAAGATTAGCTTTTCTATTTTTTACCACCATCGGTGAAGATTAAAACGTTGGGCAGAAATGTCTATAAATTAAGTGTAATCTGTATGCATGATAAACAAGAGTGATAACAAGAGATGAGACTCTGTTTTGATAGAGAGTTGTAATATGTAATCACTGATTTGTCTTCTCAAAAAAGGATCTAATCTTTTGTGAACATAGGCACAATTGCCGAACCACGGTATTTGTTGTGTCATCTTGTTTATGAATTCTCTTATCTTATTATTGCTGCAGTGTATATTTTCTGCATCTGATTAATTTTCATTGCAGAGTATATTTCATTTTTCATTTGCTTTCCAAAGACCCAACAAGGTCTTTACGCTATACCAAGACTTTATTGTGTAAAAGATTTTTCCACTGTTTTATGAATGTTTGCATTCCGAATGTTGTTTTCTATGTCATATCAATGAAGTAATTTAAATGATGGTTTCTACTCCATGGTAATGCATTTACCATCTTGGGATCACGATAGCACGGCTATAATTGCTTTCATATATCAATTAAGATCCATTAAATTCCCTATCATAATACATTACCAACATCTGCGTTAGGCTCTTCTTCCGAGGAATTTGGTTTACTTTGCAATATAGAATGATAATGGATTTATACTACTAATAAGCCTTAAGCCCGAGGTCGGCGGACATGATCTGAAAACCTGGAAATACCATCTCTCTGGCGGAATCCGATTAACTCAAGCTTAGGCAGGATTCTTACTCTCCCCACCTTCTCTGTCATTGTTGGAGTGCGACCTCGAGTGCTAATATGTATAGTTGAGTATAATCAAACTGAATAGGGCCCCATTACACCCAACTCCGCCAAGATAACAGTTTGTTCTTTCAATTCTCTGTGTCTCTTCGAAACACTCTCGGAAAGTCGTCTTCACCATTGCCATCAACTTTCACCGAGTATAGACAGGATTTGCAGATATATCGTATGCCCCTGCTGTGATTTAGTCTCATCCCTACTACCCTCTGTACACCAACATGACCTCCATACTCCATATATGCCCAGCCGTCGCTTTTCTCTGCGTCCAATGGAAGACATTGGGCGTTCTACTGTCAATAGCTACACTCTGAGCGCTGTCACAGCCTATTTGCGCTCTACAGAACTTTGGAAATTGCATGATAATTTCGATGGTAGGCTGGAAGGAATGCAAACACCAAACACTTAGGAGAACGTGTTAGAAAGCAATGTTTAGACTCCTTTGATGCTTATGTCAAGGATTGCGCTCTTGATAAGTTTGGCCAAAGTTGTAAGGGTGTTGAATGAGCTTAACCACATTAGCGACTTTTAGTCTATATGGAAGACTAGTTTGGGTAGCGATGTAGTGGTTCAAAGTGCGGGGTATACTTCGGTTAATAAAATTTTAGATGATATAAATGGTAACCTTAGAGTGATAGAATGGTTGATAATCTAGAACATAAGCTTATGCTATGGTTAAGGGCTAATAGGGATTATTGGGTTTGGATTATTATTTCTTTTATGTATAGAGAGTTGGCATTTATGTTGCTAAAGGATCATTTTAGCTCAGTTGCAAGCTTGTCATTTATATAATCTTGGTCCCTTATAAAGTATTAATGTTGTTTTTATTGTTAAGTTTGATTGAAATAAGAAAATGGTAGTGTAGGCATAATGTGAGTATACTCTAGAATTTACCTTAAATGAAATCTTGAAATTTATACATATGATGGATTAGCTAAAGTATTGATAAGAAACTTTGTTGTTTAATGAGGTTGGATTGGTGTCTAATCCTCGGGAAGAGGTATGGGACTTTCCCGATGTTTGGATATATTATAAATAATTTTTTTACTGGGATCTAAATTGATTCTCATCATGATGTATAGAATGATTTACCTTGTATACTTGGTGATTGCATTGAATGTGACATTCTTTAGCATTTATGTAATGCTTAATTGCATAAGCATGGTGTGCTTGTGATGCATTGGCATTTTCTGCACTCGAGTTGTCCTGATCCCTTACCACTCATCTCTCACCTCATGAAGATGCAAGGATTCTAGAGAAGATTCATGAAGCCACTATTGAAGACTTTGATTTGTATTTGATTACATTCATGTATTTCATATTTAATGTAATTTTAAATGGCTAAAAAGACAGCCAAGGGATGTAATGTTGATGTATTTTTATTCCTGCTTTGTAAACTAGAAAGGAAGCTTTTACTAATGTAAGCACCTCCATAAGATAGCAATAGTATGGAAGCATTGCAAATGATGTATTTTATATCCATAGGTGTAGATGATGTAATGTTTTTAAAGGAATAATTG
Organism: Wollemia nobilis; assembly: GCA_028583015.1. Classification (NCBI taxonomy): domain Eukaryota; kingdom Viridiplantae; phylum Streptophyta; class Pinopsida; order Araucariales; family Araucariaceae; genus Wollemia; species Wollemia nobilis. The sequence continues at coordinate 1,584,508 of JAQPPZ010000853.1, read as the reverse complement.
AAAGCTTTATTACATCAAGAATGTGTTCTATTTTCTTATGCATTTATTTCCTTTAAGTTAAAAAAATATGCTTGAGAATTGAACATTTGGAATATAGTAGGAGAAGATTAATTCATGAACAATTCACATACAGAGGGCTCACCATGGTCTCAAAAACTCACAAACTAAAATCACTTCTAATAAACTTGTCAACACCTCAAAGATGAGTAATTCTTATAATGATGTTTAAAACATTTAATCCCATGATGCTTGCCATAGTTGCAATAGATGGATAATTCTCTTAAAATACTAACCTCATTGGTAGTATGGAGAATTGGGAAGGGTAATCCTTGGGTGAGGATCCCTACCTTATCTGGTTGATAAAACCATAAGATGTCCCTTGTTATACTACAATAACATAAAGGGAATTTAAAGCCTTTATATGATGTTATCTATCTACCAAGTATGGGATGGTGATATGGTAAGGTAGGAATGGGTGTTCCTACTCGCATTTGGCTTTAAATAATTATAGAAGTGGGTGCTTCTATATGTTCAATCTATTGCAATTCGGATTGCCTTCTCTATGGGATAACCATGTTTTTAATAATTATTATAGTTATGACTTATCAATGGGTGAACGATGAGTTTATATAAATATAAAGAAAAAAAATATTTAGTGGAAAATTTAAGATCGTTACATTTGTGGTGTGAGACGAGTCTTCTAAATTAGGGGTAGTAATTAGATATTGTTTTTAGCACTTGCAAGCTTCATTACCTTGAATGCTATGAAAGCTATGCCATTGTTAGTGATCACTATGGAAGGATTCCCAAACCTAGTGATAATGTACTCCAAAAGTTGAATCATTGCTTCTTGATTCGTAGACTTGACTAGCATAGCTTCAATCCACCTAGTAAAGTAATATGTGGTGGTTAGAATCCACCCATGTCTAATGCTTGATAAGGGTTTGTTTTATCTATAAAATCTAGGTCCCATTGTAGAAAGGGTTCAATCACAATAATGGTATTTAGGAGCATTGACACTTTTCTTATCCTTCCCATGAAAGTACAATAGGATTTGTATTCTTTAACCCATTGAAAGTAGTCAAAAAAGAGAGTAGGCTAGTAAAATTTGACCCTTGGGATATTATGAGTTGTAGCTTGGTCAGAATAATCTCCCGTCATGACACTTCTTGATCAAAGCTCTCATTATTTCCTCCTTAACACATTGCAATAAGACTTCATCATAACCTTTTTGAAAAAAATATATTATCTAGACAAGTATAGTGCATAATATTTTATCTAAATCTAGTCCTTTCTTTAGGTTTCAAGCCTTTTAGAACTTGCTTTGATATCATGTATCTCCTGATGTCCCCCATCCATATTTGTTGTTTATGAGGTTCAATTTCTTCTACCAATGCCAACTAGTCTTTGGGAGCTAATGTAGCGAGATTTTCACATAAAGCTCTACGCCTAACTAGTTTAGTGGGGTTTTTTTTCTCTATGTCAATTTCTTGTATGTTATTTATCTAACTTGCTCTCTTTTCTCCTAATTTACCATGTAGTACAATAGATCTGACATCGAGGTATACGATGAAGATAGTAGTATTGCTTTGAGATAAGGCATTGTTAAAGGATCACACATTAAGGAGGGAATGTTGGCATTAAATGCCTATGTAGTCACAAATTTGTAATATGGGTCAAAGTCCAAGGATGAGGTGTCAATGTGTATGGAAGGATGAGGTGTCACCTTGCATGCACATGTGAGTTAGTAGCGGCAAATGGTAGGGTTTGCCTTGTAGAAGATGCAATGTAATATTCATTTGAGATTGCTAATGGAAAAAATGTGGTATGTTTGGACATCCCCAAAGGGTTTTTTTCCCTTGTTATTCTCTTGTTTTGTGTTTGCATATTTATTTTTTTGCTCCTTGTTATGTTTAGATCTCTTCATTTAGTATCAATGTCATGTTCATATTTAACACCTTTAGCAATGCCCTATTCAAGTTTCTAAAATCAATTCATAACCTGATATTATTATTTTTCTTTTAAATTGGCATCATATTAGCCACCTCGATAGAATGCTTAATTGGAAATATAATCTAGACCTACAAAAGCTTTAGGAGTTTTTTCTTCATAAAGACTTCAATTTTGGGATTAATATGCCTTTGGTTTTGTTGAAAGGGCTATGCACCAAGTTTCAAAGATTTGTAGAACTTTTAATAAATATTTAAAAGAAGAAATAAAAAATGAGGCTCATTCCTTCCTCATGCTTACTTTTTACTTGAGATTGGAACACCTCCCCTCAGACTATATATAATCCTCTCTCTTTATTATGTGCTTTGTTGTAATACAACTATATGGTTTGTTGAAATATCGCCCTAATGCGGTCATCACAGGTGGGGCCTATCTCAATCTCAACTAAGCCAATATATATAAGTCACATGAGATTAAAACAAGCCCAAGCCCTACCCATATGACATTATTATTGTGTTATTATAATACTTTTACTAACCACATAATGGTGTCAATACTATAACACTTTGGCACTTTGCATACATCACTTGACAGGATTTTAACATTGGTATTTGTCTCAAGAGTCTATATTTTTATCCACTATGGGATTCTAATCCTTGTTTATGGTGTGAAACTCATAATTCCCACTCCAATTGTCTTGAAACCTTTGGCTAATATATTAAAGTTCATCCATAAGAATGAAACCTTAGTCTATGGCATGAAATTCTTCGCTCTTCACTCAAACCCAATGTGTAAATGTTAAAACTTGCCTATGAGATTAGATCCTTATTCTATAATATGAAACTCTTTGCTTCCTCTTGTTTGTCCCATACCTATTAGGCTAAGATATTTAGTTTCATCTATAGAATTAAAAGCTTAGCTTAGCATGAAACACTTTCTTTTCTCCCACATACTCCAAACTCCTTAAAAAAATATGATAGTTCGTTTATGGTATGGAAACCTTGATCTACACGATGAAAATTATTTTCCATGTTGCCCTTCAACCCTTTACACTAATATCCAAATAAAAAATACTTTATATGTATATTTGATCAATGTTAGTGTGTTAGTGTGAGAAACCCCTATGATCGATGCTTAGGGTTAGGCATCCCCATCCTAACCATGACCTCTGATAAGGGTGAGAGTTGAGCTTATCAATAGGGGTCAAACACACACCCACCCCCTCACACACTCAATTACATCGTGGTTTGAACCTTGGACCTCTTGAAGAAGAGTCAAAGCCCAAACTGTTATGTTGTCCCCCTGAGACAACTTTGAAAGGTTGTGTGAGAAACCCCTACGATCGATGCTCAGGATTAGACATCCCCATCCCAACCATGACCTCTGATAAGGGTGAGAGATGAACTTATCAATAGGGGGCCAAACACACAACCATACACACACCCACCCCATGAAATACTTGTCCACGTTGTGGTTTAAACCTTGGACCTCCCGAAGAAGATCCGAAGTCTGAACCATTTGCTTTGTCTCCCCGAGACAAAAACTTTAGGTTAGAAAGAAACGTCGAGAGTTGTTCTTAGGCGGTTGATTAAACCATCCCATCTAGGTATACCACTAACAAGAGGGAAGCCACAAGAGATTCTTTGTATCCCCCTTTGCATAAAACTTTTAGGTTAGAAAAAAACCTCGAGAACCGTTCTTAGGTGACCGACAATACTGTCCCATTCAGATATACCACTATCTAGAGGGAAGCCACAAGAGATTTTTATATAAAAATATAATTTTTGTATATAATTTTTTAGTCTTATAATTATTTTATAATATTAATGGATGTAATGGAAGCATGTGCATCAAGAGAAGTATATAATCCACTAATCTTAACTTATTCATCTAGTCCTTTTAGAAAATTGACATCGTCATTGTATGCTTCTATTGTTGGAGGTCAAAATAAAACTTTTGTCTATTTCTTGGCATAGACCGATTTCATAGTGGTAAGTTTTTGGGTTTTCATCTAGGAGACCTAAGTTCAAACCTCAATACGAGGGGACTGAGACCCCTCATAAAAACCCATGTTTTACCCTAACATTTTTTGGTCATGGGTGTGATACCATAGTGGTAAGTCCTTGGGTTTTCATTTAGGAGACCCAAATTCAAACCTTGATACGAGGGATCAGGACCCCTCATAAGACTCGTGTTTTATCCTAGCATTTAAAGTCTTACGAAGAATATCGTAGTAGTAAGTGTTTGAGCATTCATCGAGGAGATCCAAATTCAAACCTTGGTACAAAGGGACTGAAACCTCTCATAAAAATTCCCTACAATCAAAACAAATTAATTGTTGACTAATATTCAACTGCAATTTAAAAGGTTGGTAGTCCATCTCACATACATGGTTGCTAATTCATGTATTTAATCAAGGTGGTCGTTAGTCAACGCATTTAACCGAGAATACTAATGGTAATAACAAGAAGTGATAGCTAATTACCATTTTTAATTAAAAATAAAAATAATAAAGATTAAATATAGTAATAAGTAATAAGAATTAAATTCCATATTAAAAATAATGTTTATAAAGACTTAAAAAAATTAATAAAAAAAAAAAATTGTGTAACAAGAACAAGTTTTTTATAACTTTGTCACATTTAATTTTTTTTTGGGAAATTTTAAATAAATATTTAAGGTTTGAATTTTGAAGAATAAAATTATATCCATGCTTAGTTAAATGAAGTATGGTTGGTTAACCATATATTACAAAAATAATGACGTTTATGAAAATCGTTTTATATAGTTTGCATAGGACAACACAACGATTAGGGTTTTAGGTTTTCTCTGAGAGATCCAGGTTCAAACCAATGTATCCAAAAGGGGATAGGTTGGTCGAATGTTTTACAGTTGACTAGCTTAATTAGTTGACTATCCTAATTTGATTTTCTGGAGGCTCGTGGTCCTGCCCTACTTTGATTTCTAGTTCCCTTAACTTCATCTCACCCAAGGTTTATAGTGGTCCTACCCTACTTTGATTCCTAGTTCCCTTAACTTCATCTTACCCCAGGTTTATAGTGACAACGTCAGTGCTCCAATTTTGATTCCTTGGAAGGTTGGGGTCTCATCAATTTGGTCTTACCCAATGGATCAGGATTAATAGTGGCAACATTCAAGTCTAATCCAAAGTCCTATGCCTATATCAAGTAAAGGTGTCACAGATTCCTTATGTATAAAAAAACAATCACCTTTAACTTATAACTCTATAAACATTAAAAACTATTTTGCTTGCACCTGGGGTGCAGCGCAACGATTCGGGTTTTAGCTCTTCTCTGGGAGGTCTAAGGTTCAAACCATGGCGTGGGCGAGTGTGTGAGGGGGTGGGTGTGTGATGGCTTTGTGTTAAATTCCCTATTGATAAGTATAGCTCACCCTGTACGTCGGTCATAGGGGTTTCTCACAATAACCAAACAAAAAAAACTATTTTATATTTAAACTAAAAAAATAATAAATAAATAAAATAAAAAAATAAATGGCCACTGGAAAACGTGTCTAAATGAAATCGTTGAAACTAGAGTCAAATAAATTTGAAGGTTTATAGATATATATTGATATCGAGTATATCAAATTATTTAATGATTTTTAAGCTTATTAGGTTTAAAAAAGATAATTGTATTATATTATTTAAATATATATTTTTTAAAGTTAAAAAGTGGGATATATTGGAGGTTACCATTTCAGTGAATTGAACTTTTCTTAAGAGAATTCAATTTGTCTTACCATTATCATTGTTGTTTTTTTAATTTAAACCTTGAACCTTTTATTTAAAATATATAACAAAAACTTCTTCAAATGCGATTTTTTTGTTCTTTTAGGTAGCTATGTAAAACTATAACGTAGTTTGTAAAAGTCATAAATGTTTTGCGTTACACTATTTGTTTATTGTTTTAGGTTAGAAATCAACTTAGCTTAGATGGATGTGGCTATTAATGTTTTAAATAAAAAGTTTGAAGTTTATATATATATATATATATATATATATATATATATATAATTTTTAAGGATTAAATAAAACTTATAAATAGATAATATGATTTGAATATTTTCTTCCTAGAAAAACCTCTCAATGAAATCCTTAACACACAAACCCCTTAGACATACAATGCAATGCCTTCTCTTATACCTGGTTTATTAAGCAAATAACACACCTTCCATGTATAATATGATTTATTAGATAAATAAAACAACATAAATACTTCCTCCCACGTATAGTATGTGGGCTTGTTAGGTATATACCATGAGATAAGTGACTTCTCCCAAGTTTTTTGTGTAACAAGCTCATTAAGAGAGGATAACACAACATTGTATCTTTTTTCTATAAAGGCTTTTATAGATAATGGGTCTCCTTCCTTTGTAAACTCTTATATGTAGTAAGCTTACTTTATGAATAATACGACATGCGTGCCTCCTTCCATCCCATGTATACAGTGGACCCACTAGGTGGATGGGCATAAGTGCCTTCTCTTGTGTATAGTAAGCTCATTAGATGAAGAACAAAATACAAGTATCTATTCCCTTGCATAATAGATTTCTTAGATAAATAACACAATACAAATGCCTCTCCCACCTCCATGCATACATGAATGCCTCTTTCCATTTCTCATGTTTAATAAATCTCTAGACAAATAATATAACATTAGTTTCTCCTCCCACCTTCTATGTCATGGTGGGCTTAGTCGATAGATAATACAATTTAAATGGGCTTATCAACTAAAACTTTAAAACTTCAAATAAAAGGTTAAAGGTTTGAATTTTATAAGAATAAATTTATTCACCACCTAGTTAAATAAACTCATATTAAACAACAATGTCTTTTATGATAAATTGTGTCATGTTACTTATAACCTTAATATTAAAAATTGCTTTAACTTACTTTATTTCCTTACATAATAAGTTGAAACATAATAATAAGACACAAATAATATATTTTTTCTTTTAGCTCTAGAGGAGAGTTGGTTACATCCACAATCATTTTCTACTACCAAACATGGTTCAAATCCTAAGGCTGATCCCAACAACCCATATTCCACCTCGGTGTTATTTAACACGATGTGAGGAGAGCATTGGGGGCTCAACAATACCTATTCCAACTCGTTCCTTTTCTACTACCAAACAAGGTTCAAATGTTGGGGCTGCCTCCAACAACCCCTATTTCACGTTCATGTTATTTAACTCGACGTGAGGAGAGCATTGGGGACTCAACAAAACCTATTCCACCTCATTATTTAACCATGTGAGGAGAACATTAGGGGATTGGGATTGGTACTACCGTTGTGATACTACTATCTTTGCACAAACATGCATGCCCCTAGGGTTTGAACCTAAGTTTCTTCTTGGTAAGTACCGAAACCTACCAATCCACCTAACCCCTTGAGGACAAGACACAAATAATATCACATGAGTGCCTTGTCCTTCAATGCATAACAAAGTTTGGTTAAGTCTATAACAATTTTCTTATATAAGATATAGTCTTGTAGTCAAGTTAAAAATTATTTAATTTGTTCAACAATATTGTATGTGGTTGGCATTTCATTTTAGTTACTTTAGTTTGAATCACGGGAGGGAGGCTCCTTGTTGCTATTATGCCCTAGGAAGTGTGATCCCAGCCGTACCACCAATAATACTTCACTTCTATAGAAAAAACTACTTTATTTATTTATTTTCCTTCATAAAAAACGAGGTTGTGTGAATAGATGAAAATATACGCAATGAAAACTTTTTTTATTACATAGGAAAGTTGGTTATAGCCACTATTTTTAGTAATTGGCAAGTGCAAGGTTCAATCAACATGAGTTGCTCCCAACAAGCATATTCGTCTCGTCGTTGTTGATGTGAAGAAAACTTATTCCGTTCAAGTTGGATAGCATGTGCCTGACGAGATGGAAGCAATCTACGAAACAGTTCCATTTCTTTCCTCCTTAACACATTGTAATAGGACTCCATCATAACATTTTTGAAAAATTACATTATCTAGCCAAGTATAGTGCATAACCTTTTATCTAAATATAGTCCTTTCTTTAGGTGTCAAACCTTCTAGAACTTGCCTTGATATCATGTATCTCCTTATGTCCTCCATCCATCTTGGTTGATTATGAGGTTCAATTTCTTCTACCAATACCACCTAGTCTTTAGGAGTTGACGTCATAAAGCTCTACCCCTAACTAGTTTAGTGGGTTTTTTTCTCTATGTCAATTTCTTGTATGTTATTTATCTAAATTGCTCCATTTTCTCCTAATTTACCATGTAGTACAATAGATCTGACATCGAGGTACACGATGAAGATAGTAGTCTTGCTTTGAGATAAGGCATTGCTAAAGGATCACACATTAAGGAGGGAATGTTGGCATTAAATGCCTATGTAATCACACATTTACAATATGGGTCAAAGTCCAAGGATGACTTGTCAATGTGTATGTAAGGATGAGGTGTCACCTTGCATGCACATGTGAGTTGGTAACGACAAATGGTAGGGTTTGTCTTGTAGAATATGCAATGTAGTATTTATTTGAGATTGCTAATGGAAAAAATGCAGTATGTCTGGACATCCTCCAAAGGGGTTTTTTCTTATTATTCTCTTATTTTGTGTTTGCATCTTCATTTTGTTGCTCTTTGTTATATTTAGCTCTCTTCATTTAGTATCAATATCATGTTTAGATTTAACACCTTTAACAATGCCCTATTCATGTTTCTAAAATCAATACATAACTTGGTATTATTATTTTTCTTTTGAATTGGCACCATATTAGCCACCTTGATAGAATGTTTAATTGGAAATATAATCTAGGCCTACAAAAGCTTTAAGAGTTTTTCCTTCATAAACACTTTAAAGTCCATCTCACATACATTGTGGCTAGTTCATGTATTTAATCAAGGTGGTGGTTAGTCACTGAATTTAACCGAGAACACTAGAAGTTGTAATGGCAATAACAAGAAGTGATAGCTAATTACCATGATTAATTAAAATTAAAAATAATAAATATTAAATGATAGTAATAAGAATTAAATACTAGATTAAAAATAATGTTTAAGAAGACTTAAAAAACAAATTTTAATGTAACAAGAACAAGTTTCTTATAAATTTGTCATGTTTAAATTTTTTTTTTTTTGAAATTTTGAATAAAGATTTAAGGTTTGAATCTTGAGGCATAAGATTATATACCATGCTTCAATAATTAAAGTATGGTTGGTTAACCATACACTACATAAATAACATCTTTTATAAAAATTGTTTTATATAGTTTGTCTAGAACAACACAACGACTATGGCTTTAGGCTCTCTTCGAGAGATCCATGTTGAAACCACAATGTATCCAAAAGGGATAGGCTAGCCGAGTGTTTGCTAGTTGACCATCCTAGTTTGATTGTCTAGAGGGTTTGGGGTTTGCTCTTCTTTGATTCCCTACAAGGTTGAGGTTCCTTTAACTTCATCTTACCCAAGGTTTATAGTGGCAATGTCAGTGTCTCGATTGTGATTCCTTGGAAGGTTGGAATCTCGTCTTATACAATTTATGTTGCCATTGTCATTGTTGTTTTTTTAATTTAAACCGTGAACATTTTATTTAAAATATTTATAACAAAAACTTCTTTCTTTCCTTTTCGGTAGCTATGTAAAACTATAGCGCATTTTGTAAAAGTCATATGAACGCTTTGGGGTACACTATTTGATTATTGTTTTAGGTTAGAAATCAACTTAGCTTGAATGTATGTGGCTATGAATGCTTTAGATAAAAAGGTTTCAAGTTTAAATATGAAAAGTATTAATATATATATATATATATATTGTAAGGATTTATATTAAACTTGTAAGTAGATAATATGATTTGAAAATTTTATTCTATGTATAGTAAGATTGCTAGACAAATAATACACCTCTCAAGTTTAATGAACTCGTTAACGCACAAACCCCTTAGACATACAATACAATGCCTTTTCTTATATCTGATTTATTAAGAAAATACCACACCTCCCATATATAATACGATTTATTAGACAAACAACACAGCATAAATACCTCCAACATAATAGAAATACTTCTTCCTCCCACTTATAGTATGTGGGCTTGTTAGGTAAATACCATGATTTTGAATTTGAATTTGAATTTTGTATTAATGTCCATCGGTGACCAAAAGAGGTCAATAGGACTATAAAGTAAGACATATACAAAGCAACGAGAGTGCCTAATGCAACTCTAGAGAAAATAAAGTACAAAAAATAGTAAACAAGATGACATATGATATACAAGATCTGTGGATCAAGGATTACTCAAGGATTAGTCCCAACATTCAAGGCTGAAGAGAAGTGAGTGATGTAAGAGTTGGATGTCGTCGTAGATGTTCTTTGTCGATGACGAGTTGATCTTGTTGTATCTATGTGATCACCTTGGCGCTTCCTGGTCGTGGCCTCTAGAGGCTGGAAGAATGAAGTGATAAGTCGAGATCTTGTTATCTTTTGCAAACTATTACTAAGTAGTTCTTTCCTGAGATTGAATAATTCCTAGATGAAAAGGGTAATGCATCTCTGATCTTCATAATTAATCCAAGATTTTAGTGTATGGGTGTCTCTAAATAAGCAATAATATCTACCTCGTATCTCGTAGTAGACAAGGCAACTGAAAATGAAATGCTCCTCGGATTCCACATCAAGACTGCACAATCTACAAATATGCTGATCTCTGGGAAGGTGATGATCTGTCTCAATACGTAGCTGGTGGGAGCAAACTCATAGTTGAGCTAGAGGAAACCTGAGGTTGTGTGACATATGTATGAGCTAAGTGTCTCCTCCCAAATTTTTTGTGTAACGAGCTCATTAAGGAGATAACTCAACATTGTATCTTTTTCTTATAAAGACTTTTACATACATAATGGAAGGGTCTCCTTCCTTTGTAAACTTTTGTATATAGTAAACTTACTTTATAGATAATACAACATGGGTACCTCCTCCCATATATATACAGTGAACCCATTAGGTGGATGAACATAAATGCCTTCTCTTGTGTATAGTAAGATTATTAAACGAAGAATAGAACATAAGTGTCTATTACCTTACATAATAGATATGCTAGATAAAGAACACAATACAAATGCCTCCTTCCACCTCCCAAGCACAGTGTTTTTAACCCTTAAGCCTGATAATCTAACATGAATGCCTCTTTCTACTTCCCATGCTTAATAAGTCTCCTAAATATATAATACAATATTAGTTCCTCCATTAGACGAAGAACATAATACAAGTGTATATTCCCTTGCATAATATATATGCTAGATAAAGAACACAATACAAATGCCTCTTCCACCTCCCATGCATAGTGTTTTTAACCCTTAAGCTTGATAATCGAACATGAATGCCTCTTTCTACTTCCCATGCTTAATAAGCCTCCTAGACATATAATACAATATTAGTTCCTCCTCCCACCTCCTACGTCACGTGGACTTAGGGTAAAGAATACAATTTAAATGTGCCTAAAAACTAATACTTATAAATAAAACTTAATTAAATGAACTCATAAGATTATTTTTTTCTTTGATTTGGTAAGTGTGAGAAATCCCTACAACCAATGCATAGTTGAGCAATCTCCTCCAACCATGACCCCTTGTGAGACCGAAAGCTACGCTTATTAATAAGAGAATTAACACCCACCCCCTCACACACTTGCCCACACCGCGTATTGAACCTTGGACCTCTCGAAGAAGAACAAAAGCCCAGCCGTTGTGCTAAAATAAAATCATATTAAACAACAATGCCCCTTATGATAAGTTGTGCGATATTATTTATAACCTTAATATTAAAAAAAAATTTACCTTTATTTCCTTACATAATAAGTTGAAACACATAAAACACATAAAATAAGACACAAATATTATTTTTTTCCTTTTAGCTTCACATGGGAGTTGGTTGCATCCACAATCATTTTTCTACTACCAAACAGGGTTCAAATCCTAAGGTTGATCTCAACAACCCTTATTCCACCTTGATGTTATTTAATTCAGAGTGAGAAGAGCATTGAGGAGAGCATTGGGAGCTCAACAACACTTATTCCACCTCGTTCCTCTTCCACTATCAAACAATGTTCAAATGCTGGGGTTGCCCCCAACAACCCCTATTCCACCTTGGTGTTATTTAATTTGGTGTGAGGAAAGCTTTGGGGGCTCAACAACACCTATTTCAGCTTGTTACCTTTGCACAAACATGCATGCCCCTAAAATTTAAACTCAGGTATCTTCTTAATAAGCACCAAAACTTACCAATCCGCCTAAACCCTAAGGACCGGACACAAATAATATCATATAAGTGCCTTGTTTCCCTTCAATGCATAACAAAGTTTGGTTAAGTATTTATAACAATTTTCTTATATAAGATATAGTCTTGTAGTCAAGTTAAAAATTATTTTATTTTTTATGAATATTGTATGTGGTTGGCGTTTATTTTAGTTACTTGGGTTTAAATTACGGGATGGAGACTCGTGTCCCTATACCTTAGGGAGTGTAATCCCAACCGTACCACAAGTAATACTTGACATTACTTTTAAAGAAAAAATTACTTTATTTATTTGTTTTTCATAGAAAACGAGGTTATTTAATTTCTTATTCCACCTCGATGTTATTTAATCCGAAGTGAGGAGAGAATTGGGGGCTCAACAACACGTATTCCACCTAGTTCCTCTTCCACTACCAAACAATGTTCAAATGTTGGGGCTGTCCCCAACAACCCTATTCTATCTTGGTGTTATTTAATTTGGTGTGAGGAGAGCATTGGGAGCTCAACAACACCTATTTCAGCTTGGGATTGGTAATGGCGTTGTCGACTATTACCTTTACACAAACATGCATGCCCCTAAGATTTAAATCTAGGTCTCTTCTTGGTAAGCGCCAAAACTTGCCAATCCACCTAATCCCTAGGGATCAGACACAAATAATATCACATGAGTGCCTTGTTTCCCTTCAATGCATAACAAAGTTTGGTTAAGTATCTATAACAAACAATTTTCTTATATAAGATATAGTCTTGTAGTCAAGTTAAAAATTATTTTATTTGTTATGGATATTGTATGTTGTTGGCTTTTTATTTTAGTTACTTGGGTTTGAATCTCTTGTGCCTGTACCTTAAAAAGTATGATCCCAACCGTACCACAAGTAATACTTGACATTACTTTTAAAGAAAAAATTACTTTATTTATTTGTTTTTTTTTATAGAAAACGAGGTTATTTAATTCCTTATTCCACCTCGAGACATTACTTTTAAAGAAAAATCACTTTATTTATTTGTTTTTTTTATAGAAAACGAGGTTATTTAATTCCTTATTCCACCTCGATGTTATTTAATCCAAAGTGAGGAGAAAATTGGGGGCTCAACAACACCTATTCCACCTCGTTCCTCTTCCACTACCAAACAATGTTCAAATGCTGAGACTGCCCCCAACAAACCCTATTCCACCTTGGTATTATTTAATTTGGTGTGAGGAGAGCATTGGGGGCAAAACAACATCTATTTCAGCTTGGGATTAGCATTGTCATTGGCGACTGTTACCTTTGCATAAACATGCATGCCCCTAAGATTTAAACCCAAGTCTCTTTTTGGTAAGCGCCAAAACTTACCAATCCATCTAGTCCCTAGGGACTAGACACAAATAATATCACATAAATGCCTTGTTTCCCTTCAATGCATAACAAAACTTGGTTAAGTGTTTATAACAATTTTCTTATATAAGATATAATCTTGTAGTCAAGTTAAAAATTATTTTATTTGTTATGAATATTGTATGTGGTTGGCGTTTTATTTTAGTTACTTGGGTTTGAATCACGGGATGGAGACTCTTGTCCCTATACCGTAAGGGAGTGTGATCCCAACCGTACCACAAGTAATACTTGAAATTACTTTTAAAGAAAAAATTACTTTATTTATTTGTTTTTCATAGAAAACGAGGTTATTTAATTTTTTATTTCATCTTGATATTATTTAATCTGAAGTGAGAAGAGCATTGGAGGCTCAACAACACCTATTCCACCTCGTTCCTCTTCCACTACCATACAATGTTCAAATGTTGGGGCTGCCCCCAACAACCCTTAATCCACCTCGGTGTTATTTAATTTGGTGTGAGGAGAGCATTGAGGGCTCAGCAACACGTATTTCAGCTTGGGATTGATACTGCCGTTGTCGACTATTACCTTTGCACAAACATGCATGCCCCTAAAATTTAAACTTAGGTCTCTTCTTGGCGCTTAGCTCCGAAACTTACCAATCCACCTAGTTCCTAGGAACTAGACAAATAATATCACATGAGTGCCTTGTTTCCTTTCAACGCATAACAAAGTTTGGTTAAGTGTTTATAACAATTTTCTTATATAATATATAGTTTTGTAGTCAAGTTAAAAATTATTTTATTTGTTACAGAGATATCGTATGTGGTTGCAATTTTATTTTAGTTACTTAGAGTTTGAATCACAGGATGAGACTCTTGTCCCTATACCTTAGGGAGTGTGATCCTAACCGCACCACAAGTAATACTTGACGTTATTTTAAAGAAAAAATTACTTTATTTATTTATTTATTTATAAAGAACGAGGTTATTTAATTTCGTAAGTGAGGAGAGCATTGGGGGCTCAACAACACTTATTCTACTTCGTTCCTCTTCCACTACCAAACAATGTTCAAATGCTGGGGTTGCCCCCAACAATCCCTATTCCACCTTGGTGTTATTTAATTTGGTGTGAGGAGAGCATTGGGGGCTCAACAACACCTATTTCAACTTGAGATTGGTACTGCCGTTGTCGACTATTACCTTTGCACAAACATGCATGCCCTTAAAATTTAAACCCAGGTCTCTTCTTGGTAAGCACCGAAACCACTAATCTCTAGGAACTAGACACAAATAATATCACATGAGTGCCTTGTTTCCCTTCAATGCATAACAAAGTTTGGATAAGTGTCTTATAACAATTTTCTTATATAAAATTAAAAATTATTTTATTTGCTACGAATATAGTATGTGGTTGGCTTTTTATTTTAATTACTTGGATTTGAATCAAGTAATGGAGACTCTTGTCCCTATATCTTAGAGAGTGTGATCCTAACCATACCACAAGTAATTTAACCGTACCACAAGTAATACTTACTATTTGTTTTTCACAGAAAACGAGGTTGTGTGAACAGATGAAAATATACGCGACGAAAGCTTATTCCGATAGCGCGTGCTGGCGTAGCTACAGTTCCATTTCTATGAAATATAGTACTTTGCCCTCCAATATGGTTGTTGTATGAATGGTGGCAAGCATAAGCATCAACATCAAAACAATGTGTACGGCGAGCCACATGCAAATAATAGTAATAATAGTATTATAGGTGGGTCTTTCCATTCTGCTTTTCCGCGTTTGATGCTTTTCCCCTCTCTTTGTAACAAGGGTTGAAGGTCAGCTGGTATGATGGGCATCATAAGATGGAAGGGCGAGGAGTAGGATTGGTTAGAGGAGGAGTAGTGTCCATGCAGATTGGATTCCATTATATTCACTTGGATTGCAAATGCCCATAAAATAAAACACCAGGATTGGATATGTCCGATCTCATTTGTGTTTTGTTGTGCTTGGAGAGGAGGAGGGCCAGTAAGCTGGGGAGGGGATTGGTTTAATTCTTAGACAGAAAGGAAGGGTGGATATATATATATATATATATATATCACACGATATTGACTATTGAGGAGGAGGATGTTTATTTTGTAGGGGAGGCTCTGAAGATTGAATCTTGTTGTTGTGGGTGGAAGGGAAGAAATGATCCAGTTACTGTATCTTGTGTTATTTGTGGAGGCGGCAGTGGCATTGTTGTTGATGATAAAAGTGGGGCCGTTGAGGAAGCTGACGATGGACGGGCTGGATCAAGTGAAGACGGGCAAGGGTCCTGCCATGGTTAAAACTCTGGCGTGCACGCTTTCTGTGATTATGTTATCCAGCATCACCAGCATTCTCAAAATTCAGAACAGGGCCACCAAGATTGGCACAATGACTCCCATGGACCAGATCCTTCTTAAAACCCACCTGCTCGAGGCTTCACTCATGGGTATGCTATGCACTTCCACATTCCTTTCTTTTTCTTTTCCCTCGTAAACAACTTGTCAGGTTTAAATTCTAAATTTTAAAAGATAGATATCCATAATAGAATAGAAGGTTTTTTAATTAGTACACAAACAGTCCATGGACTGTTAACAACCATTCATTCTTCATTTTTTTTATATTGATTTTTGACTTTCCAAGAGTACTAGTAAAAGTTTTGGGTTTATATCATGCATTTTTTATATTATTTTGATTTTTTTTTTTTAGTATTGGTAAAGATTTTGGATTTATAAGACCTAAGTTTCAATTATATTATGGAAACCCAAATTCCAATTACCAAAAAGATGATCCTTATTATGTCCCAACTCTATACTAAAATGTGAAAGTAGTCCAATTTTTTTTTTTAAATATATATTAATTTTGATAATAATTTATTTATTTTTCATCATTTACTGGTAGAATATCAGTATAACTATTTGTTTTTGTTTCAACTACTTTTATGACCTTGAAAAGTTATTTTGATATTGTCCACACATTTCGCTTAGTAGATCGAAGTGGGATGCCAAGTGGAGCTAGGATCTATCGGCCGGTCCTGAGGTTAATCTTTGCCAAGATTTTATTTCATTTGGTCTGGCTTGATTCGGCCTCGAGCTGTTTATGGAAACGTTTGTTGGATATGGTATCTTATGTAGTTTTATGAAACGGAGTCATGGTTCAAGGAGTAGACTATACTTGTGGCAAATGGCACCTGTCGGAGGTTTTTTCTTAAAAAGTTAAAAGTTAGAAATCTTTGAAGTGCCGGATTTCATTCTTCAGGTTGCTAAATCAAATGAAATTAAAAAAACTGTAATTTTAACCAAATCAAAATTGACATCTGAACATTTTAAGATTAAAAAATTTTAAATTTTCTTTGCCCTACAGGTGCCATTTGCTCTCTGTTTAGCCAATTCCATGGGTCAGTTCTCTTTTGAGAAAAAGGAGCTAGGGTTGACGAAGCAGAGAACGAGGATTAGTCCGTTGGCTATTTTATTTCGTTAACATAGAAGCGCCGAGTGCATGTTTTTGGCCAACTAGAGAGGAAGGCAAGCATTTCCTATGTTTTTGGTCAACTAGAGAGGAAGGCAAGCATTTCTTAGGGTTGCTTGGGAATTGGGATGGTTTCAACCTTTCTTGTTCTAGTCAAGTCAAAGCATTAACTTCATCAACAAACGGGTACCCTAACGATAGCTATTCTATTCTTATCTCATGGATTTATCTTCTTTTATGGTAGACATAGATATTTGTAGTCCTTCTTGGCTTGCTTTGTTTTTATTTTGTTAAATTGATAATATAGGAGTGAAACAGTACATCTATATTATTTTAATTAATTATTTCTTTGTTATAATATTTAAAAAAATTATATATTCTTATTTAATAATTATACATATCTCTTTTAATTACGTGAATTAATCTCATTTTGATGGTTTGCTTTATTTATTTATTGATGGTAATTGTCTACCGTTTAAACTTTTTAACGTAGAGGCGGTTAAGATACACCATACACCATTCGGTTCGGTTAAACTTTTTAATATAGAGACGTGCGATACAGTATATTGTTTGTTTTACGAGGCACAATACGGATTTGAACCATGGTCTCCACCTTCCCAACGTAGAGGCGGTTAAGATACACCATACACCATTCGATTCGGTTAAACTTTTTAACATAGAGACGTGCGACACAGTACACTGTTTGTTTTACGAGGCACAATATAAATTTGAACCATGGTCTCCACTTTAAAAAATGCTTAGTTTACTTAAATTATGCAAACGGAGGAAACCTATCATTTTTCTGGAACAGCAAGCGAAATATAAAATTGTTTTCTGAATCCCTATCTGAGAGAATGCCGAATGTGTGTACTGGTGGCACAAGGTTTGTTTTGTCTAGAACCAAACAAGCAATTCTTGTAGCCTTTTGGTCCATGCCAGTAAATACTTGCTTGGCATTTATTTTTATCAGCATCTATATTGTTCAAAGCATCTAGACAACATATTCCAAAGGTAATTGTAAAAATAGGAGTAGCCAGCTTCAGTTCCATGCCAAACATATTCGGTCTTCCGTGGAAACTGGATTATATTGTCTATTAACGATGGTTTGAAGTTTTGAACCACTCTTTACTGAAGGGATGCCTAATTACTTAGTAACAGTCGCACATTCTCTTTGACAATCGTACATTCTCTTTGACAACCGTTACACATCAGTGTTTCCTATAAGCATCATTGTTTAAACTTTACTTTACAATGTCTACCATTTATTCTACTTCAAATTTGAATATATCTATTCCTTGCGTTCTTGAACATGCACAGTTCATGTAAGTATCAGTGTTTCTTTTCAACTATTGAAATTTATCTGGAGTGCACTTGAAACTGGAATCTGAGTGGCACCCAATGCTGTCAGTAAATTTGTATGAATTCTTTCAATAATGGTAGGAGAATATTAAGATCCTAAGAGAGAACTGCCTTTTGCTTTTCGAATGAAGGAAATTGGATCTCCAACGTGCAAATACAATTCTGTAAGAATGTTGTGTACTGATGTTTTTAACTTAGCATGAAGTTTTTATTGATAAGGGCTGTTTGCATGTGTCTGAACAACATCCAGCTATGATTTTTATAATGCATTGTAAAGGGCCTCCCACAATAAGCATTACATTTTTTAGAACCCTGTATGACTGTTTGAGAAAATGCTTATGACAGTTGGCTATAGAGCAGATCGTGGGCATTTGTGAAGTCTACTAAACATCTAATTCCTATGTTCCACGAAGTTCCGGGACAGGGACGGGGATGGCAGGACGGCTTTTTGGGATGGAGGGACACATTTCCAGGATGTGGAGACATGTTTCCGGGATGTCGGGAAACGTCTCCGAGATGAATCCCAAATCCCAAGACAAGTCGCCATGTAACATAGTATACTTCATTGAAAATAATTTTTGTTATGTCAAGGGAGGTTTTATCCTGATTGTAAGCTGTTTGAGCTTAGGGCTTAAACATTTTAATCATGAATTATTCAGACTCTGGACAAAGATGTGAGCACACAAGAGGAAATGAGAACTTCTGCTTTGTATATGATGGATAATTTCAATTACGAAGAGCAATAACCACAAGAATCATTTTATGATAATCCTAAAGCTAACAAGGGACTGCCATTTTAGAAAGCTATAAAAGGTAATTTTCCTCCATAGACCTAATTGACTGTTCTGATACCAATTGATATTTACAAATTCTTACTATCATAATTGTTGGTTGTTACTGCTTTTCCTAGCAATCGCAGTTGTTCAACTGAATGCCAATTCTTTTGTTTTACACATAATGCATACATATATCATTAAAAGTATCTGATTTATCTCTTCATTCCTTTTCTTAATGTTCTTGGTCCTGTTAGTAGGAAGTTAGAAACATTGGATTCTTCTAGTTGTAGCAATTCTAGCAGCTGCCCAAACACAGTGGCCGCCAGATCTGCTAAGGCAGCATTAGTACCCATGGAATTATATAAGAGAAATGTGTAAATTTATCAATCAATTTGTTATAGGACAGGACAAGAATAGAATTAGAGGGAGGAATTCACAAACTCCGTAAGAATAGACATCTTTGGAGACATACAAAGCTTATTGAATTTTTAAATCAAGATTGCTTATAGTAACTACCAAAACAGAAATTACAATCTTTTATGGAGAAATTTAGCAGGGATTCTCTTCAAGACCAAACATATCTGCATCTATGGCAAACATGATTTAGATTAGACACTGGGGATAAAACAGTCCCATCCACTTTAAGCATGATCCAGACCAGAATAATGATAAAATTTGCTATTTTGGGAGGCACTGGAACTATTGCTCTTCTTTCTTCAGGGACAATGAAAAAAGTTTTTTGGCATGTGGCATATACTAAACATCAAAGCTTTGCAAACATAACCTGTTGATTTTAACTTAATGCAGCCAAAAAATTTTCATACCATCATATAGTTTGTAATGCTTTTCTAACAATTTTCTTCCTGCAAGGCTCTCAGAGACCTCTAATGTTCCACAAGGGGTTTCATGTCTCATTTTCAAGAGCATTGAAGCACATTCTTCATTCACCTGAAATTGCCAACCGTAGCAAAGCTATTAATGTTTATGGGTTTGCTTCTCTTCTGAAAATTGTTCATGGTCAATAACCAACTAGAGTGATGCTATTACGCATTTTGCACTGGTCGTCTCGCTTCCTTATCACATGAGGTACTTGATTGCCATTATTTGACTACACATCAGGGGCAGGATTTGGGGATTCAATCCAATGGGCTTTAGGGGCTTAGAATTGCTGATCTGTATGTGTTTGTTAAGAGCCTAATTTGCCTATGTTGCAGTGGCTGGATTGCTTAGAGCTGCTTAGTGCTGGGGTGATTCTGAAGCGCCTTTACAAGAAATCATCGTCTAGCCTGCCTCTGTCTCATTTTGGCACTGGGCTAGCTGGTATGAGTGAGCTTGAGAAGGATCATTATGCCTAACTAAAGGATATTTCCAGATCTTATGTTCTAGATTATTGGAACACCTATATGTAAAAGAGTAATTTACTGCATCCATTGAGTAAAGATGTTGTCTCCCAGCCGAATTTACCAAGCTTCTGTCCAAAGACAGATTGACCTCAAAGCAAATCCAGTGTTGGATTTAAGGGTTGGGCTAGGGTTTCAATAAAATGCCAGAAAAAGTAGGCAGATTAGGGAATTCAGCTGAAATTTGATACCAAAATTGGGCTCCACTAGTGACAAAGAAATCCTTCCCCCTATGAAAGAAGATGATTATGAAAGTGTTTCTTCTTTTCCATGATCCTTACCCAGCACCTGAGCAATGTGGTCAGTATTGTTGATGAAGAAGAAGAAGCCCTTGGTGAAATTTTGGTATGAGTTACCTATCATCCCTGAGCATGCCGGTAGTCTTTGATCCAAGACCTAATGATTGCATTGAAGGGGATACATCTGACCCAAACTGTGAAAAAGAGCAATTGCAATTTTAAACCTTAATAAAATCACCAGGGGAATATCATCACCTTCTCAAACATATCTGGTCACCATAGTAGTCGTTGATGGAAGACCTAATGATGGGCTTAAAGGGGATAATGACTGAGCCAAATGGTTCACAAGATATAATTTCCGACATTAATAAATCAGCAGGGAAAGTTGGGCTCACATTTCTTTTCCAAACAACTCTGTTATAAATTCTATGCTTTCTTGGGTGCCATTGCAGTCCTGTGAATCTGCGGCAGTAATTGCATTTGTGAGGGAGGAGTCCATTTAAATACCTCTGCTCAAAGGGAAAAAGAGATATTAAAATATGGTACAATAATGATGAAACAAATATAGTTAAAGGCTATAATGGAAATTTGTGGGAAGGAGGGCCTCTATGGCACGGACATGCCAAACCTTAGCAAGGTTCACTATTGACCATGAACTTTGAGACCCACTAAAATTCTTCATTGATAAAAGGAGTTCTCTACTATTTTTGTGCAGGATCTGAAAGTGAGGAAGTTGTTACAGGTCTCTATTAATTATGACACCAGGTAACTGCATGAAGGAGGATCAGGGTGTGTCACATAGTTAAAAGTGTTCAAAACACATGCATAGGGAGGGTCAGGGTGTGTCATATAGTTAAACGTGTTCAAAATACATGCATCGGGAGGATCAGGGAGTGTTTAAAACACATGCATTCGTAGGATTCTAAATATCCCATTCTTTTCCCTTTGAAATTTATGTCTCTTCATATTCCTTCAACCCATTGAGGTAAACCCTTATAGAGATCCCTTGTGCAAAACTTACTATTTAGCTGAAGAAATGGTATCAGTTTGTTATAACCCTTGGTGGTTTTACATTGACCAATTCGACAAATTCTAAATCTATACCTTCAACACATTGAGGTAAGCCCTTGTAAAGATGCTTTGTGCAAAACTTACTATTTTGCTGAAGAAATGGTATCAGTTTGTAATATCCCTTGTTGGTTTTACCTTGACTAATTTAACAAATTTTAAACATATACCTATGCTTATGTATGTTTGCATATACATACATTATATATAATAATTAGTTGGCCTTCGTGCTTAATGACAAAATATGAGCAAGGTAATTTAAATCTTAGTGGCTTCTGAAGAGTGCTTAGTCCATTTTCAATGGCAGAATGCTGGATGTCAACTTCCTTTTGGAATCCATTCAATTAGAAAGTGCCTTTATGATTTATTATTTTGAACGCCTTTTGATTCTTCTACAATAACCATGCGAAGCCCAGGCTTGAGGTCAGCTTCTAGAGTTAGGGAAGATCGTTCAACATTTATATAAAGTGTGGCATTATCTGTAGCAGAGCAAAACTTATTGATAACAATGTCTTTTGCCTGCCCTTTATCGTCATCTTTGGAATTGTTATTCCAACCAAAAGGTATTGATCCCTTCTTAAACTTGTGGATAGCTTATTTCAAACCTAAACCAAGAAAAGTGCTACTCTTAAAATAGACAATCCATTGTTCTTCTATTGGGCAGTTTCCTCTTCTAGAGCTTTTAACGATCAGAACAACCAAACAATGGCAGAGAATCCACCTCACTTGAGAGTGTTAGAAAAAACTTAAAAAAATTGCGATTAACATATATATTACGAGTCTTTCAGCTGCCTGATTTATTAGAAAATAAAGATAAATATTTTCAAAAAATTGGAAAGGGGGAAAACCAGTTGCAGAACATTATTTAATTTGCAAAAAGGGAAAAAAAAAACTTATGTTATTCTCAAATTAATATTTGTATTATTATCATTTTTTTATGATTTTTATTTTGTAATAATTTGCCCATTTTCTCCCAATTAATTGTTGATCCGATTTTTTTGGGGCCTTGCTGATTACAAAATTTTCACCTTGTGAGCATACCCCCCATGATTGACATGATTTAATGCATGCTTTTTGGTGATGTGGTTGGTGACGGGTTTAACCCTGTTTTTATTGTTTTGAGTAACCGCTTCCTAACTCAACCTGAGTTAGTGTGACTACCTATTGGGGTGTGCCTATCCACCCATTGTTTTTTGTTGTAAAGACTTGTATTTTTAAATTAATTAAAAGCTAGGCCTTAACATTCAAATTTTTTTTTTCAACTTTCCTTGAAACATAGTCAAAGGTTATCTGCCCTTTGGAAAGAAAAGGAGGAACTGGTCGTGTCTATGTTGTGTGGGTCTTGTACTGATTATGATGCCTAGAAATCGAAACACTCTGACTGAGGGTTTTTGAAAGCAGTGGCAGTTGAATGTCCTCTTGAAATTTCAGTGTTGATTACGCGTTTTGAGATAGAGAATGATGGATTGTTTTCTTGCTTCTTTTTGAGACCATAGTAAAATAATTATTGGCTTATACAAGGAACAGGCAAAACATGACTCAAATTTTGGTATCAATACTTAAAGCATTACGATCTACACATGCATAGAATGATCAGAAAATAAGTCTGTTTGGAAGGAACATGATATGCATTGGACAAAAAATGCCAAAATTGTTGCATTGGATGGTAGAAGGTACTGGAACCTCTATTCTATTTGGAAATTGTCAACCACTTATTTATTTAAGAGAAAAAAGAAAAGAAAAAGATCAACTATTGTACAAGTGTACTTTAAACCTGGTAGTCTTATTCTAGAGGAGAATAGCCTATAAACTAAAATTTGTTGTTATTCAAAAACATTTCGGAAATGGAACTGGTCCAATTGTCTAACATTTCTGCTGAAAAGGGGAACCTACTAAAGAACAGTTGGAAGGGGTAAGTAACATCATTTTGATTACAAAAGCCATGTTTCCGAAGTCCATGTTGTAATTGATCTAAACATTCTGGACAACTGCAGAAAGTCATTAAGGAATGTATGCTTTGCTAGGATCCATGAAACAAAGAATATGATTACATGTTATGAACCTACAAAGATCTGAAACTGAAACTCGCTTAAGCTGATTACTAAAAACGAAAAAAAGAAAGAAAGGAAAAAGAGAATTTTTTTTCTTCTGAAATATGAATTTTGGATTGAGTCATATAATCTTAACATGTAAATTTTCTTATAGATACTGAGATTACGAAGAAGTTAATAGATAGGTCCAAGGAAGAATACCATGAACAAACATACCAAGCATCCACATAAATAAGCCCAAAGAGCATAAGGAACACAAGAAAATTGGAAAGGTCCATAGACCACACTTGATAGCAACTAAGCAAAAGTCTCATTGTAGTCAATGCCTCTCCCCTTAAGAGAAACCTTTGGTAAC
This sequence comes from Wollemia nobilis, assembly GCA_028583015.1. Lineage (NCBI taxonomy): Eukaryota > Viridiplantae > Streptophyta > Pinopsida > Araucariales > Araucariaceae > Wollemia > Wollemia nobilis. Next base: position 1,560,206 of record JAQPPZ010000853.1, on the reverse strand, counting down.
CAAACGAGCTTTATACTTCTCCACATAACCTTTGGAAGTATATTTGGTCCTATACACCAATTTGCACCCAACAATGTTATTCCCATGGGGGCTTGGAATCAACTTCCATTGGTGGATTATATTATATTGGGATTGATGTAATTTAATACAATATTTTATTAATCCCAATGTAAGTAGCTTCCATTGGTGGATTATATTATATTGGGATCAATGTAATTTAATACAATATTTTATTAGTCTCAATGTAATTTGATGAGGGATGAGGTAACGTGCCTATAAATAAAAGCCCTTTGTATCTCTCTTACAACAGATTATGTAATGTACTTTCCTCGTTTGTTATCAAGTGTGGTCTACAGACCTTTCCAAATTCTCTTGCATTCCTTGTGCTCCTTTGGATGATTGATGTGGGTGCTTGCTAATGCTTGTTCGTGGTATTCTTCCTTGAAAATAAACTTATATTAAGAAAAGCAAAAAAAATATGTTCTGGTTACAATTGATAAACAGAACAGCCTAAACTTGCAGGTGAGCCATTCCTGATTTTAGAAGATAACCAATCTTCTCTACTCTCTAATGGGAATATCAATTTTCAATTCATCAAAAGACTCCTTATTCATGACATGACCTCTTATTCATGAAGTGCTTCATTCTCATGGATGAGAAAGTGCTTTATTCTATTATTGCTTGATTCCCCCCCAGCTGTACTTGCTTTTTCCTTTCAGCAGTACTTCATATATCTTCTCACTTCTATATTATTTCCGAACTGCTTGTTTTATTCTCTTACCTAAACTTGTTATATTTTTCCAACTGAACTTTCTTTATTTTCTCATCTTGCTTACCTTATCCTGTTTTATCTGTACTTTCTTTATTCTCTTCCAAAAAACCAGTTCTTATTCCTCTATGCAGTATTTGAGCTAATTCAAGTCCATCCCTCTGAATTTAATTGGTCCCCAATCATGCATTGTAATGACCATATAACCGAGGGTCTCCATTTTCATTTTTATTTTTGGTATTTTTGTGCTCATATCAGTTCATTTACTTGATGTTCAAACTGATGAATTTGGTGTTGTGTTGATTGCTGCATAAACTTCATAGATCTGCTGAAAATTTATATTAATATTACCATGTAGTTTCAACCACCGGCCTCCTAAAATTACATCAACACCCACTGGAACAATATAAAAATCAGAGTTTACAGAATAAGTTCCCATGTAAGGGTGAGTCTGACAGTGGAGTTGGGACCCATCAATAATATTAATGTTAAAGGAAGGACATTCCATACTTAATCAACTAAAAGCAAGTTATAATTTTGAAGTTAGGAAATTATGAATAATTTCAGAAGCAATCAAAAGCATAATCTTTCTTCCTTTAATTAAACCTTCCATACACAAGGTAGAACAAATGGATATACCTCTCATAGCAGCTAATGATGGAGTGGGCTGCTTACTGTTATTCTTTTTGGGTACATCTTTGAACAATGGTATATTGGAATCTGCTGATTCTCCTTCATCTTCAGAGTATGGAGAATCATCATTAATCTCGATTAGTTGAATCCAGCCTTTATTAGCACATTTATGGTCTCAGGACCATGGCTTCTTATGAGAGAAGTAACATCTTTGCTTACGGAGCCTTTCTTGAGCTGCCTTATATGGGTTAAGGCTAGTCTCTATGGAATATTTCACCTCATTTGAGATAGCTTCTTTGGAAGAACTGTTTTGTACTTCTATAGAAACAAAGAGGGCTTTCCCTTTGTTTTGGATTTTGAGCATTCTTTTATAACCCTTTTTGTCTGTGTGAAGGGTTGTGAGCTTCAGTTCCTCTTGCAATCTATCAACAAACAGGTATTCTAAGGAGAGTTGGGCATACCTCGAATTCCTGTGCATAGTCTTTTGAACTTTGTATTACATTCCTCCATGGACTCATGTTGTCTCTAATGTAGATTGCAAACTTCCAAACACTTCTCAGCAGCTGTCTCTTTGCTGAAAACAATAGCAATTAGCTCAGTTTCTGTCAGGTGAATAACTCATCACGTTAACCATCCTGCATGTCCAGATCATAACGGTGCCACCATTCCTAGGCATCTCCCTAAAAATGAAGCACGGTGAACTGAATTTTATCCACATCATTCAGGGGGTGCATTGGGGAACGCTTCAAGTTTATGCAACCATACTTTTGGAAGACTTTTCAGCATACCATCATAGTGTGAAACCTTAACCTTTGGCATGTAAACTTGTGGCCTCGTCCACCAGCGTGACCTCTCGTTGCCTTGTAGACTTTGAAATTATATGCTGCTCAAAAATCTGCATTGTTAACCACGTAAGCCTTCCAAATCATTCTAATGGGATCATCATTGAAGTCTCAAGGTGCCTTTTGAGGATTCTAACGAGGAGGCGGCGACGCATCATAGGCTGGACTACATAGGTTTCGGTGGGAATATGGAGGTGGCGAGGGTGAACTCCTATGATGTAATTTAGCTTCATGGGAAGAATGGATGTGCATTTCAATCACTTCTTAAATCACTTGAGACATCTCTCTTATGCTTTCCACCAATGGTTGTATTCCTTCACGTATACTCACTAAATAGTTGTCATGCATTAGTTTGCTCTTGCTGCTCTTCATCATTTTGAATGGACATGTTGACTGAATTGGTGCTCCTGATACCATGGTTATGAACCTTTAAAAAATCTGAAAGTGAAACTTGTTTAAGCTGATTTAAAAAAAAAATTCAAATTCTGGACCAAATCATACAATCTTAATACAATAGAACAGATCTGAAAATAAACTCCTATTATAAAAAATAGAAGAATTTATTATGCTTACAACCAATAAATAGAACAACTCAAGCTTGCAGGTGAGCTACACTTGATTTGTGAAGATAACCAGTCTTCTTTCCTCTCCAATATGAATACCGATTTTTAATTCAGCAAAAGACCCTGTATTCATGAAGTTCTTTATACGTATAGATGAGGAAGTGGTTTATTCTATATTTGCTTCCTTCTCCCGCTTGTACTTACTTTATCCTTTCAGCAGTAGTTTCTATTTTCTCCAGCTGCATTTTCTATGTTTTTTTTTACCTAACTGCACTTGGTTAATCCTCTTACCTGAACTTGCTATATTTTTCCAACTGTACTTGCTTTATTCTCTTAACTTTCTTACCTTATCCTTTGTTAGCTCTACTTTCTTTATTCTCTTCCTAAAAACTAGTTCTCATTCCCCTATGTAGTATTTGAGCTTATTTCATTACAAGCCTTACAAATATGAAAGCGCTATGCCATACAAGTGACCTAACAAATAATTTGAATTGTCAATTAATTTATATTGAAGAGGACATACTCAAATCCTCATCAAGATGATTTTGTATGCCTTACAATAGTTGCATCATGTGAGTGTCCTTCGTGTTGAGCTGCTTTCTCAAACAACTTGTGTGCCTTTTGCATGCTTCCACATTTTACATACATGTCTACGAAGGTGTCACAACTACAATACTTGACAAAAGTTCACTTTCAGTATTTCAAATTTGTTTAATAGATCTCCATATTCCATTCAAAAGCTCCCTTTTTTTTGGCACATAATCAAAGTTTTTGGAAAAGGTTGTTGAGTTTGATTTTTCCCTTTCCATTTACTTACTGATTTCTAAAGTTTGTCAACAAGACTATGTTGTGCAAATCCCATAATGATTAGCATCCATGAGCTCATGTCTTATTGGGTGTTTCTTCGAAGAGCATAAAGCCTCACTGGTTCTATAATCATCCCATTCTGCAAGACTATATATGGTTAAGGCATTTTTTCAAACAATTCATGTGCCTTCTGTGGACTTCAACATTTTCCACGTCTATTAGGGCTTTTATCACAATACCATCAGGTTAGAATTCATGTCTAATGATATTTCCATCGATATGCAAACCAGGTTTTGTGCTGATGGCACATAAAAAGAAAATATTGGAGAAGGTGAATTGATAAAGATATACACATGTTCTTTGAATTTGGTGAAATAGTGCCAATGCCTCTTAAGGAAGTCCATGCCTTACATAAACTGCAATTCATATTCCATGGGAAGATGTATGCTTCAATCGTGTGGTCTACAACTTTGCAAATATTCAGTAGAATCCATATTTGTCATGCATGGTGATAAGTCGATTTTAAAATTGTGTGTTTAACAAATAAATCCCTTATTGATGTGAGACACACATGAGTGACCAAAGTATAGTTCAATACAACCCTTGGAAGTACATCTGGTTACACCATCGTGGGGGGAGTCAAAATGATGCTTCAAAGTTGAAAATACAAAATATTACAAACTCTAGCTATGTGTAACATATGACATGGTATCATGTGATACAAATACATCTGAAATGTAGTACAAATACAGTACAATGGGGTGCATTTGTAAGAATGCAACCCAAGCTCAAATCCCCACATTGAGATAACACAGCCCAAACCTATGGATACTCATGTAATAATCTCACGATAATGTGATTATGTTGTAATGTAGAAGGGTCCCTGTTTAACCTCAATTTATCCATTAAAAAAGGAGGGATAAAAAGACATGGTATCATGTGATACAAATGCATCTCAAATATGGTATAAATACACTAGAAGTATTATACAATTGAGGCCAAATGGCCATGGAAGAACTGTGATTAAGAGGAGGGAGAGTGCTAGAACTATAGTAATCACTTGTCCATGTCCATACGCAAGGATTTTGCAATCACTGTGAATGAGCCAATGCACATATTAATGATGCTTGAAGTCTTCAAAAGTCTTCTCTTGTTTCGTGAATTTTAGAAAGGTCTTTGACTTCCCAAGGCATCTTTTGTTTTAGAGCCTACATGGCTTGGATATCTCGGAGCTCTGTATCATTGCCATCAAGAGACTCTGCAAGGTAGTCGTCATTTTCGAACAACTTTTGGTATCCCATAATGTCCAAAGCACCATTGGCATCAAACGAGGACGTTCTCGTTCTTCTTCACTCTTTGAGATCTACATTGATGAGCTTGAAGAATTTATTCGTCAAAACACACATGTTGACAATGGTTGCCATCTACACCATGTCATAATAGGTATATTGCTTTTTGCAAATGACATAGTTCTTCTTGCTCATATTTTGGAGGCCTTGCAAAGACAGTTGGATGATCTTGCTTGCTTTTGTTACTTAAACAATTGACAATTAACCTTATCAAGACTGTTGTGATGGTCTTCAATGTATCAAAGATTTTGGTTTCAAGGTTTGAGTTCTCCTATAAGGGTGAGTCGATTGAGATCATCATTGCTTATATATACTTTGGGGTTCAGTTTTTAAGTCCTCTTAATCTTCGACCAACTTTACAGTTGCGGCTTGTCAAATTATTTGGTCAACCACTGCACCAACATTGGAAAATGACCTGGTATATGCCCTTGTTACAGGGTTTAGCTTAAGAAACATATACTTTATAATAACCCATAATGCAAAGAATTTATTAGAGCGAAATGTTGAGGCTGAAATAACAGGCTGAAAAGCATACCTTTTCTTTTGTGTGAGAGAAAAGCTGCCTGATCTACACTATCAGGCTCAAAAAATGGAATATGTGGAAATGCCCCAGGGGGTTTCTTCACAATGAAAGGGGGTGACGGGCTATAGATGGGATATAAAGCTTCTGGTTAATATTCTAAATCAAAAGCTCCAAGAAAAACATCATGCCTTGCATGATTTCCCTTTTACTTGTTCAGAGGCCAATTTTTTCATGGATCCAATCAAAGCAATTCCCTAAAGAATATTTGATTAAATAGGTTATCTTGGAAAACTGCTAATGGGGATCTTGCAATGGACACAAATGTAGTACATAGACCCTACATATATTAATCAATAAAAACTAAAATTGCAAAATTGACCCATATGAAGCAGCTGATGAAATCATGGTACTCTGTATACTAGAAGCTCTAAGAAGGGAAAAATAACCTTGTGGATATTTGCAGGCCTAGATGAACTGCTCGTATGGAAGTAAATAGAACTTATCCAATATGGGTTGTATATGTTGCAATTAAGGAAGTTAAGAGCTATTGGGATGGAACCAACAAGAGCACTTGGGGCCTATGCTTTTGCAATTTGGAAAGAACAAAATGAATAGTTGAATAGAATACTTTGAGGAGCTAAAAGAATGGCAAATGAATGGGAGCTAATAGAATACTTGGAAGTTGGCTAAAGAATCTTTTATTGGAGTTCTCAGTCCTTCAACATTTACTCCACAGTAGCTTTGATGTGAATGGATTATCACACTCCAGCATCTCAAACAAGCACAAGCTGTGTTTGAGAAATGTGAAAGGTTGTGAGGTTCATTTTGTAATATTAACAAGAACATAAAAATATTAAAGTTGAAGGCAAATAAACACTGAAGTGAACATCCAAATTCAACAAAAAAGTTCCCATATCAATTTGTTGGAAAGAATCATAAACACACTCTGAACGGAAATTCAAAATTACAGGCTTAAAATGCTGTTCCACTAACTTGTTTATGTTTTCATGTGTGTATAGATTTATAAAAAACACAAAGCAATTATAATATCATATATGCAACATAAATGAATTTATAAACATCAGAACACTTTTTGAAAGCACAAATTGATCACACTAAGGGAATATGGAAAGCTGAAAGGCTGAATGCTGAGAGCAGCATTTAAATACAAGAAGATAAATATTAGCATTGTACTATTCCAAATAAATTATTTCTATGATGAACATAGAAATGGAGGCAAATATCATTCATTGAGGTTCAAGCATCAAGATTTTTATTTTTAAATACTCAGCACCAATCCCATACTAAGTAGAAGAAAGGATAAACACAGCTAAACCAACCAACCAACAGATGCAGTTTAGTAATGGAGATGCATGCCCAACACAAGAAGACAGAATATCATATTTTAAATCCATACGCTTCATATTTAATTTAAATTGATGAAGCTGGGCAAACACTCATTAAATTCAAATCAAAATTTCAATTTAAATGATATGGCATACTGGTGAACAATCACAATTAATCTAAATTGATGAAGCTGACAAACATTTTTATGCTTGCTCCAACACCTGCATTCAGTCGTTCAAATCTGAAAAGCCAAAATGCAAGCCCCACACATCGACAATCTTGCTTCTTTCTTTCTTTTCCTCCCTTCCTCAAACCCGACTCTTTCTAATTTCCCTTAATTCATAAAAACTAAGAAAGAGGTAACCACAATTCTTTATAAGAGATTTTTTTCTCATTGAATCCCATTGACCTACTTTGGTCATTCATGGACATTAATAAAATTATCAAATTATCTTATCTTATTCTTGAGAATGGCTGCACTATTGCCTATATTGTGGAAGTGGAAGAAATCCATTTCTATTAAGTTCCGTTCCTCCAGTTTATGTTAGAATGCTCAGCCTACAATGACATTCGAGCTAGACACATCTGTGGAGGCCCAGTCTATGTTAGCACTATTTGAAGAGCCCATGCTAGAAAAGACGGGAAGTACTGATCAGCCTCAACAGCAGGAGAAATACCCTCCAAAAGAGGACAGCACAACCTTAAAATATCTTGTTTCTATCTTTTGATAATTGTGTTTGTACTAGAGCTCTTGTAGTAACACTCCCATAGATGATTGTCTCATGGACATAATTAAAATCATTTCATTTCCTCTTTTTAATAATTTACTTATTTTCATACTAGATGCAACTTACTTGATCTTTAGTACATAACATTGGTTTATTTATTTATTTTTTAAAGAATTGTGTAGTGTTTTTCTTTTCGTGAAATAACATGTTCATTATTTTTCCGAATCTGTAGCAGTCACATGATCTTTCATAAAAATGAATTTTTAAATAAGAAAATAACATTTTAATTCTCTTTGGTAACAAGTCAAGTTTCATCCCATTACTTTAAATTTAATTTGAGTTCAGAGTAACAATGACCCTGTCTGCATGGTAATTTGAATTAATAATATTTTTAAATAAGCATATAACTTTTCATTTCATACCTTTTGCAATGTTCTGGGAATTTCCCCCTAATGTCATACCTGATCTATGCAAGTAGAAACTTTAATACCTCTTTGTATCCACCTTTGTGTACTTCTCATCAATTTTGCACATATAAAACTTATTTTTCCAACATGAAAGTATGAAGGCATGCTATATATAAAATTTCACAAAGCTCTTAAGATTTTCATTGTTCCTCATAGATGGAAGGTATCTTTCATAGTCAAAAGACTCAAAACTATGTGAAAAAGCTTTTCAAAAATAAGCAAAATAATAGAAAGCCAAATAATTTAGGATGTGACATCCTCTTCTCAATAAAGGGGCACAGTCTTGTTGCTTACGTGACCAAGTTCTTATATTGCTGTCATACATGATTTTAAAAGTCCCATGTGGTATTCTTATCTGAATGGTGGTCCCATTGGATCTGTTCTATCTCACGATTTCATGATGAAAACTTTCTGGAATCAATAATTCGAACTTGTTCAAGCTGTATTAACTGTGGATCTCCCATCTGCAAGAAATTCTGACCTGCAACATGAGGAGCATTATGCATATATTTCGTGAGCATAGAGACATGAAACATATTGGATACGAGACAAAATGGGGAGTAAAGTTGATTTGTATGCCACAAGGCTGATGGCCCCAATGACCTCAAATGGTCTAGCATACTGTGGTGCCAACTTTCTTGTTTTTACCAAAGTTTGTGAAAATTTTCTGAGGCCGACCCTAAAGAAAGACCTTATCAAATCCTTGGGCTGCATGGAATACCATCCACTTAGGTCCAAATAAGCAGCTCCTTTAACTTATATCAGAGCCTGTGTTGTAATGTCTTGCATGCTTTCCCTATCAAAATCTATACCTCAAATATATTTGGAATTTGGAACGGGCAAGACAACTCTATGCTTCTGCCAAGACTCGTGCTTACGAGTGATTTTAATTGATAACTTTCTATAAAGTGAAAGCTAATTGGGAATAACACAATTTTTTTGAGCCTTGAGTTTCTTCCTTCACACAACCTGCACAAAAGTCGTTCTGTCCAATTTCTGTGCAGACCTTAATAGCTGAAGCCTTCCATCAATTTTATCTTTGTCACGACAAGCAATGCAAGACAAGTTTTTTTTTTTTTAATTTTAAAATTTTTAATTGACTACAATCCAAAGTAGCCCACTAACTAGAAATATCTGGTTACAACCCTTCTTGGACCACAAGCTTAAAAAGTGGCATTGATACCACTTACTATGTACCTAAAGAGTATGTATACAAAAATATGTGAGGAATCACATAAGAATATAATATAATAGGATCAATGAGTGAGAATATGGCAAGGAGTGAGTATATGTATGTGTGTATGGGTATGAGTGAAGAGTCATAACCATTGTGTTGAGACTCAGATTCCTCTCAAACTTGGCAAATGTTTTTTTGACCCAGACATGTGCTTAGTTCAAATCTCGGGGAAAAACTCAGCAAGACTCAGCAAATAAGAAAAAAAGATAACATTCACTACATTTTATAGACACAGACTTGCCGAGGGTCAAAATGATCACCCAAGGTCACTTGACTCACAAACTCACAAGTTTTCGCAGACTCGGGGAGAGTCGAAATGCATGGTCATAACCCTCCATTATATCCTTTAATAATAAATAATATATCTATATATATATAGACATATAATCACAAACTATAGATCAGCTATGTGGGGTTATTGCTAGCAATGGATGCAGTATCTGATTTGTCAAATATTACTCTTGGTCACAATAGCTTGGGCATAGCCAAAAATAGTGCTTCAAAGAAGACAAAAATACTAAGTATGAGAAGAATAAGTAGTTTAAACTTTGACTTGAAATGGGTGAAACATATCTCTGAGTAGATGGCATCGTTTGGCTTATATACATCTCAAATAGGACATATGTAATAAAAGCCATATGTAGGTGTGTATGATCTGGGTTCAAATGGTTGTAGATCTTTTGTTGGGAAGAGGTAAATTGTGAGCAAAGGATGCATAGAGGAATCTACAAATGCTTGCTTGTTTGCACCTCCTGGATATGGACATGGGTTACGTCAACTCTCTCATCCTATGTATGAGAAGATCCACAGGTAGTACTCTTGTAATACAAGCAACATGTAGGTCTGTGCAAATTATTGTTCAGATTTAGGTTCAAATTATTGTACAAATTAAGGTTCAAATTATCGTAGAAGATCTTTTATAGGGAAGAGGTAGACTGAGCAGAGGATCCATAGAGGAATCTAGAAATGCATGCATATTTGCACCTCTTAGGATATAGATATCGGTGATGCCAACTCCCTCATCCTATGTATGAGAAGATCCCCAAGTAGTTGCTGCTCTATGGAGGAGGCACTATTTTACAACTCTAACCCCATTTAATGAGGAGGCAACTATATCATTAAGTGGCACTTAGTGTTGTTTGTTATTGGAAGAGGATGAAAGCGGGTAATCAGCCTGGAAGATTGTTGAAGCTGTGAGAGAATCCTTACAGCTTGCCATCTGAGGGGAATCACCTCCTCAGAGTCATAAAACCAAACACCTCTGGTCAGAATATCAAATGAAAATAGAGAGCGACCTCCTTGAACTTTGTATAAGCTGTAGTACCTCCCTTTGATTCCCATAGTAAACTGGGCACCTCCAAATAAATTACTCTCTGTGCCTCCTATATGGAGCAGATGCAACAAATCCTATACCTCTAGAAATTTGATGGTCAGCCTTGATTCCGAGCTAATGGGAGCATACTCTTATCTGTTTAAAGACAATTTTTAGGCCATGGGACGATTGACACTTATATCAAGGCAAGTGATGATGCCTTCCAAAATTTGCATAAAGTGCTCAGCATTGAAGGCCATCTTGGGTCGAAGAGTTTGAAGAGGAGTGATCCACGTAGTCTGAATCTATCTTCGATAGATATCCTCCTTGACAGACTTATAAATCATCCTTTTTTTTTTCTTTTTTCGGGTGGGTGGATTGGGTGTTGGAGGGGGCGTGCCTACGAATACTATGAGGGAGGGAGGTGATCTATGGAAATTCCAATAGAATGGAAAAGTAAGCTGGTTGCCTTGTACCACTCTCCCCTCCAACCTGGGAGATTGATAGAGGCAACTCTCTACAAAGTAAAGGGCTAGGAATGGGTATCTCTTCCGACCTGAAGCATGTTCTCTCATTCATTTTAGCCAAGGGAGAGGGAAATTGAGGCTAAAAATAATCTCATGAAGAATTGGATGGGTTACAAACTCAGCCTATACAATGCTTTGAGGAAATGTATGCTTGTAGTGGATCATATGTTGAAGCAAATTAGTCTAAGCTCTCTCAATGTGTGTCCAATGAGTGTGTCCTCAACATGGTGGCCAAACCTCAAAACCATGAAGAACAGTGGGTTTGATGATACAATCAAAGAGTCGCAGCTTCTAGGGTATACCGTGAAATGTATCTGAAATAATTGCTCTTCGGGAACAAAGAGTGCTACATCTCCCTTGCGAAGTCATGATTGTGAAGCGGGTTTGGGATTCAGAAATGGACTCTGAGAATTGAACCTCCAAATATGTGTAAGATCTTGTGATCTCACTGAGCTAACCCTTGAAAGAGAACTGGAACTTGGAGACCACATTTCTAGAGGAACTAAAGATCATAATCTTAAGTCTTACAAAGGTTGACTTTAAGCTGCTTAAGGTCACCAAATAGAGCAAGTGCAAAACCTTAACAGAGTGAGCAAGTAGAACCACATCATTGTTAAAGGGTAATATTACAATCAAAACATGGTATACAAGACATCTGTTCTTTGGACGAGCTTGCTTCTGAATCAAGTCCTCAGGCTTATCAGTGTCTATGCCAAAGAGAGTCTCTGAAAGAGTATTTTAAGGTCAATCGACGGTTTTGGCTGATCCACAAATCAGTGGCAAGGAAGAAATTGGGAGAGAAATTTTAGTTCTCTTTCATCTATTTGTCTCATACACCGTAGTATTTTTATATGTTGGATCTTAAAGATTAGGTTACTTTGTTCTTTAGAATTCGCTATTTATGATTCCTGGCTTAAGTTCTAGCATATATATGTAGGTTGTAGGCTTCGAGCCAGCAGGTAGCAAGCTGACTACCAAGCACTAACCAGCTTAGCTCATAGGGCTGCAGGTGTCTCCTTTTCACATGTCAAAGTTTTCAAATATTCTAGACTTATAATGAAAATACAGCCATCTGGCTTAATTTGCTTTTTGTTTGATTATTATTGAAAATAATCTATATGTGGTCCATTAATTCATACCAATAATGTTTCTCAGATCTCAAATATAATCATTGGGTTAAGTATTTTAAGAATAATATTGGATATTGAGTTTGAACACCTAATAGTTATGTGCATATAACTCATCTAATAGTGCCTGATTAATTTCTTTACATACATATTGATTAATTTCTTTACATACATATTGACTGGATAAATCTGACCTGCTTCACATTTATACTGGGATTGCATTCTGAGTCTAGAGACTCAAATGTTAGTTGGGCATACTCTTAAATGTTAGAGGCATCAGTATAAAGTTCTTTGCATAGCTCTACACCAGTGTATTAAGTGTAAAAGACCAACTAGTCATCTTAAGAGTTCTTTAACTAACATCCCCGTGAGTGTGGTCTACGAGAAAGGATGCCACTTGCATTATCGGTGATGTGACCCGGGTTCAATCCCCATGGTGGATGTGTATAAGAAGTATTTACTCAAAAAAAAAAAAGAGTTCTTTAATTATTGCCTGTCCCATTGTAGCACAGTCTTTCTTTTGTTGCCAGACCTTTATTAAGGGACTGGGCCTTGCCTTTATGGGCTTAACTTGGAGGCAATCAAACATTTATTGGTGGCTTTTGAATTACTACTGTACATTAAAACCCACCTGCGTGTGTGCTTTCAACTAGCCATCTTAATAGTCCTTCAATTATTGCCTGTCCCATTGTAGCGTAGTCTTTGTCACAACTTTATTAAGGGACTGGGCCTGGCCTTTATGGGCATAGCATGGAGGCAATTAAATTTTTATTGGTGGGTTTTGAATTGCTACTGCACATTAAAATCCATCAATCCTTATGTTTTCTAACCCTGTTCAACTGCCTCCACAATCTATTAATGATTCCTCCTTTACTTTAATGATTTAAGGAATCACTCCTTAATTTATGATATTTCAAGTGTTGTTCTCATCATCTGGGTTTTGGACTGGGAGTTGGGTTGAGTCATCTTTGTCATAGAGGTCAGCACCCTCATAGTTATTCAACGTCTGTTTTGCTAAATCTTCCACATCTTTTTTTTTCTTTCTGTTGTGAGCCCTTTTTATCTGGCTGTCGTTGATTTATGCTATCCAATTCTCTGTTTTTTTGGTTCCAGTATGGATCATAGACCCTGTTTTTGTGGGCAGGTGTAGAGAATATTTAGGATGGTTACTGCAATCAAGATTGCTGATATTAAACTCAAGTTTCATATGGTCTATTTTTGTTGAATTTCTGTTGAGAACTTGAGCCATTGTCCTAATTCATATTTGCACTGTCATTGGGAGCATTTTATGTCACAGAAATAGCATAGATAGCTATTCCGTTGCTGAATTCGTAAAATACAAATTTTAAATACCTCTGATTATATTTGTTAATGTTTGATGAACATGTGTTAGGTGATTTCAAACATCAAATTCTGATAAATAAATCATTTGAAAATTAGAAAGAATCATTGATGTTTGGTAAAGTTTTCATTTATTCACTGAAAAGAGTGGTCATTGATCAAAGGTGTGAATGGAAGTGTGTGGGATCCGATGCATATTTTCCCATGTTGCCATGTACCTAATGATCTACCTCCTGGGTGCGTTGTCACATTAATGACATCTCCTTCCTGAGCAGCTTCCCATGTCTGTTCATTTCTAGAACTATGGACTGCCGACAGGCAGGATTTTATGGCCCGTTTCTAGGTTCTCAAGTCCACCATCAATAGGTAGTGGCATTGGCAAGTTCAACTGGTGGCATAGGCACTAGTGGGTTGAACGGCATGCAGTGACATTGGCACTTTTATTTCTTGAACTTTATTTGGAAGTTTTTCAACCAAATTTTGTTTGCCAAATTTATTTTGAACTTTGAGCCTGTTGAATTCGAATATGAACACTAATCCTTCAAGGGTTTAGCCAGGTATTGTTGGTTACGAATCTGCCATGAGGAAAGGATTTTGGGTTAATGCGCCCAGATTCGCCCACCAGCATGAAATGCCGGAAGGAAGAGATGCCTTCCGTGCCAATCTCCGGAGAAGGCCGGCTCCTTTTGGGGGTTTTCTGATTTAAGCTAAGAGTACAGGAAAGAGATAAATGAACAGAAAGGAATTTACAAATATACGTGGAGGTTGGTGGGGGGAACTAACAGTACGGGAACACACCAATTACCGCTACTTACTGCATCATAAATACAAAGCATGACTAAGAACTGCAAAATCTAGTATACTTTCTGTATTAAGCGGTGTATGCACAACTTCAATGATCCCCTAGCAAACATTCCCTACAAGGAACTAACAGCACGGGAATGCATCAATCACCAGATACGTACGGTGTCTTAAACAGAAAGCAACCAAGAGATGTCAGATCCGGGTATATGTGTTATGCTGAGATTTTAACCGCACAGCTACAATGGCTCCCTAACAGACATTCCCTACAAGGAACTAACAGTACGGCAGCGCATCAATCACCAGATACAGACAACAACGTAACACACAACTGATGGAACTGCTACCACATCTATTCTATGTATCCTTTAAACTATTAAGTACAGAAAGTGCTCAGACAAGCAATGCTAAAGGCACCTGATCACCAAATGCTGAAGTGAATCAACGAGCCGTGACACAGGTTAGCGTTAAGCATATATATATAATGAAAGGCAGCATAAAAAATAGAAGCAGCAGAACAGAGCCAGGCATACAATTTATATTTATAAACAGAAGCACGGTTACAATGGGCACAGTGGTTCCCTAACAGACATTCCCCTTCCACCCTTTACAATGAATTCATGGTGGGTTTTTATAGCCCGAGTCCCTCCTGTTACATTAATGGGCACAAGGTACCAGTCAAACAATAGCTGACAAAAGCGGCGAAAGAGCTGCAAATGCTGACCTTTTGTCGGACCGGACTGTACCCGCAGCATGGTCTTCCTGGAAGCTGGACAGCTAGCCGGCAGCGTGTTGGGCAGGACTTCTTCTCGGCAGTTATGTGGGTAGCTGGAGCAGGTAGAACCTCCAATCGGCTTTAAATGAGGTTACTGGCGCAGTTAGTGCAACCCATGCTCGTCCTTTTGCTCGGCACGTCTTGGCTCAAATCCCGAAGCTGGACACTTGTCAGATGATGGATGATGCTGTGTGACACGTGTCTGCCTTGGAAGGCAGTTTGTCCAACTTCGCTTGGGATCAGAGCGTCTCGGGTTGCGCGGGCAGAAAACAGCGCAGTCGGGAAGGCCTTCATGCCTTAGGTGCATTTCTGAGTTTGTTTCCCTACTGCGCACCTGTCAAGGGCGCACTCCGACTTCGGTGGCGAAGTCGGGTTGCGCACAGGTGAAAACCGGTATCTGCCGCCGTACGGACTTTGCTCCAGCATTTAACACTCTCTTGTCAGCCTGCCAGTTACAAGGTGCGCCCAGAAGAGGGGCGAAGTGCGAACTTCGCACCAAGACTGGGCGAAGTGCGAACTTCGCACCCAGACTGGGCGAAGTGCGAACTTCGCACCAACACTTAGCCATTTTTCAGGTAACTTGCTGGAAAGTTTAAAAATCAACTGAGGGACTCCGAGAAAGGGGGAAAGAAAGAGACTGTGGGAAAGAAAGAGGAAGGGAGAGCAGAAGAAAGGAAAATAGAGGAAGAGGGAAAAAGAAGAGCAGCATTGTTACAAAATTGAAGACATTGCACCCCGTGCAAAATGTGACAACAGGTATTAATGTTAATGGCGGTTAAATTTGTTGACAATACACACATATAGATTATTCCTAGCATTTAAATTCTAAACACATTTTTACATAGAGGAGAAAATATTCAAATTTACAAAATGGGTTCATAAACTTCTCCTTTAGCTAACATGCACTATGCTGTTATAAAGTACGTAATGGCTATAGATTTTATTTTGCCTTAGTTGTACTATGTTGGACTCTGTAGAAATTATAGAAGACTGTTCACATCTTATTATTCTTTGTTCTCAGAGACTGATTGGCATAAGCACCCTCTATTTGTATGCACATAACCGAACAGTCAAGTTTTATTTCATTTTACCATGTGACACAGCTCTCCATTTGCTATCGTCTTTTGACACTGTTCACTTAAACCTAGGATTCACATTAAATTATTCTGGTTCAAAAAGTTTCTTCCTTGTTCTGTTTATACCAGAACTTTGTCAAAATCTACAAGCTTTTGTGCTTTACACTTCTATTTGCCCAGTTTTCTTTTTGTTTCGGTTCATACATTCTGCATCTTGTCTTGAATCTTTCAAAATCATGTTTATCATTGTCTTTGGTTAATGTGAGTACGTTGTATTAATATAAAGCTCTGGGTAATCACTAGTGTGTAACCTTGGTTCATAATTTGGTATGTTAGTGGTCTACTCAAGTCTATTTTTAATCTATATAATAGACTGAGATGAAACATTTTTATGTTGGAAAATTAACTAGAAAAGACTAGGAAAGAATGATATATTGCTTGCATCATTCTGAACTTGTGAGTTATTCCTATTGATGGGAATATATATGTAAGATCTGATTCAAGTAAAACCAAATCCTCTATACTTTTTATTTTCTTGGACACTGAGCTGTAACCTAACCTAGTACACATTTATAAACACCCTTATAATTCAGATTTACACAGGAAAAGGTTTAACTTCCCAGATTGACTCTCTCTCTCTCTCTCTGCGCCTGCACCATGCTATTGAAGTTATCATATCAATCCTCTTTCTTGGGTAAAAAGCTATCAAAGATATCCTAAAATTATGATGTTAACAAGTATTGAACATCATTTTTGATAACAGACTGCATTCTTCATTTATTAACACGCTGATAAATATAGGATGCAAATACGCAGAAAAGACACTGCACGGTCAATCTTGAATTGTGATTAGTTCTAATTCATCAAGTATTTGATTCTCTGATGTATAGGTAATGCATATAAATTTATGCACTAGGCATATATATATATATATATATATCTATCTCTTAATATATATATCTTGATGGTTACATTCATATTCATCAAGTATTTGATTCTCTGATGTATAGGTAATGCATATAAATTTATGCACTAGGCATGTATATTTATGTATATTGATGGTTACATTCATATGCATTGGTTTTTCCTTTTCCTGTTATAACTCTTATTCCACCTCAGGTTGAATTTTAGAATGAAACTCCGTGGAAATACGTTTTAAATTTTGTGGTTTGTTTCATTTCCCATAATAAGAAATTATTATTTATAATTGGTTATATGAGGTTGAAATGGGTCTCACCCATATTAAATTGTGACCGTACTGCTTGGCAAGGTTGGAACCTGGGTCTCCTCCTTGAAAGTTGAAGTATTGAACTGGTTGAGCTTGTGCCATTTGATTAAAATGTTAAGGTTTGTCCATGGGATTGGAACCTTGGTTTATGATTTGAAACTCTTTGCTTTAGGCCAATTGCTCCAAACCCTTTGGGCTAAACGTTAAGGTTCACCTATGGGATTGGAATCTTGGTTTATGCCATAATAGAAATTATTATCCTTTCTGAAGTTAATATTTTCATTGGTCATTCTGGGCTTTTTGTCATTGCCATTCATTTTTAGGTAGTTTTGAGTTATTCTGCTTGTAAGACACTATATAGCTGTTTTTCCCCTTTTATTTCCGCTGGATTCACAATCAACTTTAGAATTAGAATTAGAGCTAGTGGAGTCTTTTAGGCATAAATATGCGAAAATAACACATTATTTATTTATGTTATTTGGGTTCACTGTGGGCTATAGAGGACAGCTTGATATCCAAATATTAGTTGATGATGAGGTTCTACCTACTAGCTAAGGGAGTTGGGGTTGGGGTTTACAATTTTTTAGATGTCTTAAGCAGAATTGCCTAAACATGCGGCATAAAGCACCTGTCTATAGTTTTCTGCACGGATGCCTATTTTAATGCAAAAAAATAAATCAAAGCTGTTGAAATTTCAATTTTACATCTGTTTGAATTGCATTAAACAACTGCTAAAATTGTTTCATGCAGTTTAAACATGTGCAAAAATGAAATTTGCAGACCTATACATTTAAAATTTTATTGTTCACACTGAAATAAGCATTGCTAAGACTGGTGGAGGTGCTTTTTGCGACATGTTTAGACTATGTCCTCTCAAACTTGTCCCTTTGTATTGGTCTTCAAAAAATGATAGAAATGCATCTCATCCCAAGGGAAAGCATCTATGTGGAATGTCTTCCTTATGACTAAGAATACTGTTTACGCTTGAGTGACAACTTTGTATTCTGTGGGTTCTATTTTTCAGCAGAGGAAATTCTCGAACAATTACCTTGTTATCTGATATTGGCACAAACTTGGTTTTCTTAACTCTCTTCTATTTATTTTTGTTTGGTATTTCCATGAGGCATAAACTCGAGCTGCCTTGATTTTAAGACTGACACAAAGTTTGTTTAAATGGTGTTAACAGGCTTTTCACTGTTTCTGGCGTTAACCATTGATCGCCTG
The DNA here is from genome assembly GCA_028583015.1 of Wollemia nobilis. NCBI lineage: Eukaryota > Viridiplantae > Streptophyta > Pinopsida > Araucariales > Araucariaceae > Wollemia > Wollemia nobilis. Next base: position 1,541,530 of record JAQPPZ010000853.1, on the reverse strand, counting down.
CATCACCATCTTCGGAAATTAGGTGGTCTTAGAGCAAATGTGGATTCTTATAAAAAGCAAGCTAGAAGCTTCCAAGAAGAATATATCCGTATTAAAGAACAGAAAGGGGATAAAAGTTCTGATGAGGTGAAGCTATTGAAGGATGAGATCGCTGAATTGAAGCATAAAGTACAGAAATTGACATTGGAATCAGAGGTGAAGGAAAAAGAGGCACGAGATGCTGAAGCCACTGCCAAAGCTCTCCAGAAACAAGCTGAGGATCTCCTCCTTGAATATGATCGCTTATTGGAGGACAATCAAAATCTTCAGACCCAGATGGCAGTGTATGACCACAGATTTTAAATTAGAAATAATAAATAGCATCAATTCCTTCAAAGTGCAAATATTAGAAAGTTTTGTTCTGGATCTGGAGCTGGATGAGTTTTTACAAAGCATTCAGAGAAAGACAACACTGCAGAAAAATGTCACAGGCAGGATATTGTTAAGCTATTGATTTTTCAGTTTGGTGAGTTCTTTGGGGATTGGCTGCATCCTTTACGTTTGTGCTTCACTTTTTTTAACAACTGCCAAGGAATGATTTTGTAATATTTAGGGGGAATGTATCACTAATGTTATATGTTGTGCCTATCGTCTTAAGAGATTTATGCATTTGCAAACAATTTTCTGACTTACAAATAGATGTCTATGAGTAAAATTCTAGTGGAATCAGCAGTTTTCATGTAAATGGTACGAGGACATATTCTTAGTTGTTGTAATTTGTTTATTTGACATCAAGGTTCTAGAACTATATTTTAAACATACAAGCACTATGTTGACAAGGCCATTTTATCTTGTTACGAGTTTTGCATTCAGAGTTTTCTTTATTTAAGATCCATGTCATAGAGATTCCATTGACGGAGATGCAAATTAAGGCCGTAAGCCTGGTTTTGTAAGAAGTGTTCTTCATTAGCAATTTCAGTGTTCAAAAAACTAGACTTCTGTGGATATCTTCTAGTGCAGTTTTTCTTAGAGCAACGTTAAGCCTATAAATAGAGAGTTGGAACACAGGATCTGTCTGCGTCTTACATAAATGGCACTTACTTTCAATTCCAGTTTCTTCCTTCAGATAAAGTTTGTTGAACCCTGTCATCTTTCTTCCTTCAGATAAAGTTTGTTGAACCCTGTCTTGTTTGGCATAATGGGCAAACATAATTTTGGAAACTCAATTGGCTGACTAGAAGTTTAATTTTGGGCACTATGCACAGCTTATTATTGTTGTGTAGCTTATTGTTATTATAGACCCTATATAAGCGGCATCCTTTTTTGTGTGCTATTTCATATTCTAATTTTTATGTGACATCTTGACATGTAGGAGCTAAATACATAGGCATTAGGCATTATGAGATTAGTTGGGATTAATACTTCAATTTGGGGCATATCCAAGATAGCCTTGAAGGCATCTCTTTTATCTTCTGTCCACAAAGGAGGCTTTAACCTGATTGTATGGTAAACCCACTGAAATGGGTATTGAGGGGCTAATTTCAGCATAGTTTTTCTTCCAATAAAGCTATATTGTAAATGACCTTGTAGCCCTTGTTTACGAGGGCTAATTGGAATTATTTGAATTTGGTTGTCAATTTGGAAGCTATTGATTTTATTAGTTGGATCACACTTTGTAGTCATGTTTTATAAATAATTTAAGTTAATTATTTTTAAAAATAGTTAAATGATATTAAAACAAGTTTCATTTGTATTTCATTATGGTCACATAATGAAATTATAATTTAATAATTATATATGTATGATGATGAAATATAACAATATTACAATAACTTAACAATTATGCATTATCACTTAAACATGGGTCTCCTCCTTGAAAGTTAAAAAATTTAACTAATTAAACTAATATCATTTAAATTAATTTTATAAAATATTTTTATTATTTTTAAAACATTTTACTTAAATTAAATTTTATGATGTTAAATAAATTTGAATAACTCAAAAATTTGACTTAAAAATTAATTACTTTTCAACCTAACTCTTTTCCCTATTTAAGCTCTGAGTATGCAATAATAAAAGAAGGATCTATTGAAAAAGAAAAAAAGAAAGTTCGGACTATTAATTTAAACATTGTTGACCTTCAACATTGCATGTTGAATTAATTCTTTTGCTTCTTTTATTTAGATAAATTTGACTATAAAGATATAAAACATAATAATCAATTTAGATTTTTTAATGCATATTTAGACTTTTGTATGTTTTTTTTTTTTACTTCATTGACTTAATAATATTGCTTCTTTGTTTTTAAATTATGAATGAGAGTTCAATTGGCTGCAATTAGGGTAGTTTTATTTGGAAAAACATCTATCTTTGAGGAGGACAATTTTTTTTGGGGAAAAACATCTCATCTTTTAGGAGCGAGTTGTCTGATTCAAACAACTTTTGCATTGTTTTGTGCGGAATTTGAAGAGCTTTAAAATGAGTGCTCATACGAATGAATCCAAACACTATTGAGGGAGAATAGTTTATTTAAAGACAACCATATAGAACAAAGGCAATGCAAGGCAAATTATTTTGGAAAAGACATCATCTTTTAGGAGCCATATCTTTGCAAAAGGTTTTTCGATTCAGATGATTCTTAGACCAATTTGTGCATAATTTGAAGAGATTAAAATGAGTGGTCATATGAAGGAATTCGAGTAGTATTGAGGGAGATACGACCCTATGAAGTTAGCCATTTGGAACAAGGGCAATGGCGATTTTTCAAGTTTAAGAAAACGAAATTGCAAATATATGTCTGCTAGGGTTTAGATGATGGGAGAAGCATGAAGGGCTAGGGTATCAATGAGGTAGGACATTCTGTTTGTGTAGAATTTTTTGAGCTAAGTTTCATTTATCACTTCATTATCTTCAAATTTTTGCATGCAGATTCGTGTAGGTTTATTTTCAAGTAATATAATCGCTATAGGATATATTGGTTTAGTAGATATTGAGTTATAGTGTCATTCCCATGGGCCGATTTATAACTAAATCTTTAGAATCATACCTAGTAGTAGAGGTTAGAGAGGACCTCATGAGCAACGATCCTCGTTGCTCAAAGATAATACAATCATTGGTAAATTTAATGGGTCTTGGCCAGGGGCTTCGACTCTGAGAAAATAGATGTATAAGAGATGGAAGTCTCCAGGAGTGAGTCTCCTTTTTTTTCAAAGGTTTATTTCTAGCCATTTTTTGTTCTAAGGAGGAAAGGGAGAGAATCCTGAAAGGGGGTCCTTGGTTTATGGAAAGAGCAAGACTATTCCTTGTTGGAATGAAGGATTTGGACTTGAAAATGTAAATCCCTAGTACCAACTGGGTCAGGATGTATGGGTTGCCCATTGAATTTTGGGAAGTGGATACCTTCAAGGCAATAGCCAACACTCTAGGAGAATTCCTTGAGATTTCAAGAACTACAAAAGATGGAGTCTTGGTTATTTATGCCTGAATATTGGGCATGGTTATTATCAATAAACCTTTACCTGAATTAATCATTTTTTTTATTGAGTAAATACTTCTTATACATATCCGCCGTGGGGTTTAACCTGGGTCACATCACCGATAATGCAAGTGGCGTCCTTGCTGGTAGACCACAACACGCGGATTATGAAAATATATCTTTTAGATGTAGATGTCAAGAGATGGGGCATATTGAGTGATCATGCCCTAAGAAGAGTCCAAAAAAAACATATGCAGAAAACCGCAAAAGAAACTTACAAATGGATATGGATAAAGGATGGTTTTCAACTTCCAAAATATAGGTCCAGACAAATGAAATTTAATAAAATGTGGAGACTAGTAAGGATATTGGAAGCAACACCAATTCTTTTGAGGCTTTAGCCTATGAAGAAAAAACATATTAGAGCTTAGAGGACACAGTACAACAAGATAAAAATATTAACAAAGATTTTTCTACTCAGTTTGAACCCGATTTAAAGATGAACATTCTTATTGAATGAAAGGAATGTGCCTCATCAAATTTTGAAGACTTTCTTGAAGTGCCATGCATCATTCAGGAGAAGGAAAGTGGTAGAGAAAACATAGTGTTAGATGTTAATACCTCTACTATTAACAAGGAAATACCAAAAAATGAGCACAATAAGTCAAAAGCTTCCTTAGTAGAGCCAGGAGAGAATAAATATAATGAAAAGGAATGTTGTGAAATAATATTGAGGAATATAATAATAAGACCTACCCTGACACTGGCAAGGCAAAAAGAGGAAAACCTTCAAATTATCAAGCGAGAGCCAAGGAAGCAAGAACAAACATAAAAAAAGAAACACAACCTAAGTTGGTTGAACTTTTTACTAAATAATAAAATGATATTGGTAATTCATAGGAGAGGCCAACGACTCCTAATGAGACATGATTACCATCTCAATGGAATATAAGGGGTGCTAATGCCCTTGCAAAGTAGAGGTGTATTAAGGACCTTTGTTTAAGTACTAAGCCTGATATTCTTTGTATCTAGGAAACAAAAATGACAAAGGAAAAAGTTTCTAAAATTATGAAAGTAGTATGGATTAGATGTGAATGAAATGTTGTGGATTTAGGAGCAGTAGGGGGAATTTAAACATGTTGGAAGCTAGTTAGAACCTCCTATGAAACCATTCATAAAATTAGGCATCGAATAACATCATTACTCACTTGATACTTAGCAAATATTTGTTTCATCCTTATCAATGTCTGTGGACCTACAAAATAGTCAGGTAGATCACAAGTATGGAGTGGGATTGAAGCCTTTATGAGAAGTAAATACCAAGAAACACGATTCATGATCATAGGAGATTTTAATTCCATAACCACACTGGATGAAAATTTAGGGAAATTAGGATAATAATCCAAAGTATGAGAGATTTCTCAACTTTCATTCAAAACAATAATCTATGGGAGGTTGAGTTTGAAGAGGACAATTATACATGGACCAACAACAGGAAAGGCTAGAACATGATATCAAAAAAATTGGACAGATACATACTTTCAAATCATTGGCTAGATGAAGGGACTTGTGCTAAAATTAATACCTTGAAAAGGATTGGTTCATACCACTGGCTAATAAGAGTTAAAATAGTGGTAAGTGAATTAAAAAAAGATCATATTTTAAATATGAGTAGATGTGGGAAGATCATCCTCAATTTGTTGATATGATAGCGCAAACATGGAATTATTTTTTAGACAATGGGTTGTATACACTTCCAAAACGCATCAAATCAATGGCATCTAGATTAAAATAATGGAACAAGAACACTTTCAAAAATATTTTTGAGAACTAAAAGAGAAACTTTCAAAATTATTAAAAAAAACAAATAATCCAAGATCGGAGGAAAGGGAGTTGCTTAGTGAATATCATAATTTTTTGAGTAAGGAAGAGAAAGTTTGGAGATTAAAGTCGAGCCAAACTTAGTTAAAAGGAGATAAAAACACATTTTTCATAGGATGGCAATAGTACAAAGATCAACATGTAGAATTAGTAGAATTAAATTAGTATAAGGGGTTTGGATTGAAGACCAAAGCAAAATAAAAAAGGAGGTAAGGCTCTTTTACCATAATATTCTAGGATATGAGGAGATTGAAGTTATTAATGATAAGTAAGAAGTACCTTCAATTATAATAGATAAAGACAACAACAATGGAGCCTATTACTCTAGAAGTTCAGTAAGATATTTTCTCTTTTTATAAGGACAATTCCTTAGGTCCGGATGGACTCTACAACATTCTATAAACATAACTAGGAAATAGCGAAGGATTCTTTATTGGTGGTAGTGGAATAGTCTAGGATAAAATAGTACATACCTTATAAAACAAGTGCAACATATCTTACCCTGATTCTAAAAAATAAGGATGCGTAATTGTTTGATTCATTCAAGCTCATAAGCCTATGTAATATGGCATATAAGATAATCTCCAAAGTGATGGCAAATAGGTTAAGACCACTATTAGACAAAATTATTTCAAAAGAGCAAGAAGGATTTGTGAAAGGGAGACAAATTTTGGATGGGATCATAGTAGCTCATGAAGTAATGTATTCAACAAATTCTAGGAAAGAGAGCAATGATCTCAAAACTTGATATGAATAAAGCCTATGATAGGGTTAAATGAAATTTATTTTTTGCAATATTAAAAAAGTTTGGATTTGGGAAGAAATTGGTCAAATGGATTAAAGCTTGTGTCTCTATAGTATCATATTTAGTGTTGGTCAATGGGCTAGTAACATAATCATTTAAAGCCAAGATGGGTCTTAGATAGGGATATCCTCTATCACCATATTTATTCATTATTATGGTAAAGGTATTGGGAAGGAACATGAAGAAGGCATACCAAAATGGGCTAATAAGTGAACTTAAGGCTAGTAATAACATTGACATCACCCATTAAAATTTTGTAGATGATACAATATTTTCGAGAGGGCAAGGAACAAGGCCGAAGCTTTGAATAAATTATTAAAGAAATATAGGAGTGTCTGGACAAAATGTTAATAGGATAAAATCCAAAATTTACTTCTTAAACACTTCAACTAGAATCAGAGCAAGGATATGTAAGTTACTTCAAATGGAGGAGGTAAATTTGCCAACAACATATCTAAGGATGCCCTTATTTGAGGGGAGAATGAGGATAGAATTATGAAATCTAGTTATAAGTAAAGTTTAAAATAAACTACCAATATGGAAATGTAGATGGTTATCATTAACAAGAAGAGTGCAACTAATTTAATCAGTCTTACAGACCATTCCATCATATTATATGTCCTTGTATATTGTGCCAAAATTGGTAGAAAAACATTAATCTTTATTAGGTGGTCATTTTTATGGTCAGGATTACATGATAAAAGGAAATATCCTTTGGTAAAATTGAGCAAGGTGTATGATGATAAAACTAGAGGAGCTCTCGGTTTAAGAGTTCTTATGGATGCAAACTTAGCTCTAAGGGGATTTTTTTTGGACATTATACAAAGAGAGTCAAAGACAATGGGAAATAATTCTTCTAAGTACATTGAACCAATGATCCAAGCTTAATATTTACTGCATTATCACTACCAAATGGTTCCGCACTATGGAACCGTTTAAAAAAATCAATTGATTTAGTGATTAAAGGTCTAAGATGGGTGGTGAGAACTAGAGAAAAAAATTCTATTTGGATGAAAAATTGGTGTGATAAAAGATTACCCAATCTAGATCCAATTTGAAACCATGGATGAGATTACTTCATGACAAACATGGCCATAATGTTTCAAACATTATGTACGAGGATGAAGGAAGATACAAATGGAAAGAAGATTTTTTTACAAGTATATTGGACATTGTTGCTAAGAGGTAGTTGAGTAGAAAAATAACAACAATGATTATTCTAAGGGGAGCCAAGGATAATTTGATTTGGGAGTTGAATAGCTTAGGAGAATACACAACAAGAAGCAAATATAATATAAAGCATCAACAAAATAAGAATACCACAAGAATATGGAGCAATTTGGGTAGCTCGAGCATTCCAAAAGTCAAAATTTTTGTATGACTAGTAGGTCACATGAAAATTTTAGCGTAGGATAATCTCATGAAAAGGGATTTTCATGGCCCTCACAATGTGTTCTATATAAAAAGGAGAGTAAACCATATCTTGGAACACTGCTCAATAATATGGTAACTATGACAAAGGATTCTTAATATGTTTGGTAAATGTGTGATGATGAATGACAAAACCGAAGAATGGTTAAAGCAATGGCATAACACTTTTAAAAGTGAGGTGTTACAAACAATTTGAGATACAGAAAAATACAATACATTGGACTATATGGATGGAAAGGAACAAAATAAATTTTAAAGGAAAGCAATTTAGAGGTAATAAAAAGGAAGATTTGTTTAGCCATAGAGGAGTCTAAACCAGCCCTATCAACTCACCTAATCCTTAATATTGAAGCAGAGAGCCTTGATATATGGAGTTAAGTCATGAATTGGAATTATGATGGTGGGTATATAAGAAATAAAAGGAAGGCCAAATAACATAGTGTGGAAACCACTAGAAACAAAGTTAGTCAAATTGAATTTTGATGGAGCATCTAAAGGAATTCTAAGACCAATAAGAGAAGGAATAATAATAAATAATAAGGGTGAGATTTTGTCACATTACGCTTTCAATATTGGATTTAAGAAAAATAATGAATCTAAATCTTGGGTGGCTTTGGAAGGATTAAAAATATGCAAACAAATGAAATGGAATAAAGTATGGATGGAAGGCAATTCACTAATAGTAATAAACACAATTTTGAGGAAAGTAAAGGCTTTATGGAACATACAAGAGATCATTGTGGAAATACAAGACCTTGCTACAAAGTTTGAAGAAATTAGGTTTATACATACATTAAGGGGGACCTTGCTAATAGGGGGGTTTTGATAGAGGATCACGAAGTTAAAATCTCTTTTCCATGTTAGAAGTAGTAAGTTTAGCTAAAGTTGACAAGAAAAATATGAAAGGAGCAAATTCAAAATAATGTTCCAAAAGACTATAAAATGTTTCAAGGAATTTATTTATAGATTAATGCATTGGAGGAAACTAACAATCTAGATTTGGTAAAGTAGACTATGATTTTATGGGAGTAGAAGTTTTGTATGCTAAAGTAGAAGAAGATGATATTAGATGGATTTATTGGCTGAATGGATTATTTGAGTTGTTGGTTGGATTAAGGGACAATATGGATTGAAAATTTTAACTTTTTGAGACTTCTAAACTATTTATTAAAATAATACCATTATGATTTGTTAAAATGCCATTATAATATGAATGAGATTCATTTCATAACTCATTTAAATGATAAAATATTTTTTAATTGGTTATTTAGGATTAAAATGATTTTCACTTGTACTATATAATGACCCATAGTTTAGTTATTATGCATATATCCCTTGATAAGATTTAAACATGAAATTTCAACTTTTTGAGACTACTAAACTATTTATTATAGTTCTTGTGGTGAAGGAAACTAACAATCTAGAGTTGGTAAAGCGGACTATGATAACACAAAATTTTGAAAATATTACTCTACTAAGATGCAATGTATAGAAAATAGAGGTGAAGTTTTGGTATTGTGAAGGTTGTTATAGGAAAATGTCAAGAAAGATGCCAAATTTTGGAATATTTGTATTTATAAAAAAATTGAAGATCCAAAAAAAGAAAATCAAGAATTTAAACTTTTTATGAAAAAATATGCGAGTATCTAGCTATACCAACTCAATTGAGATGAGAATTGAATCTGTTTTTAAACTCTCAAGCTCTAAAGGAGAGAGTTATGATTTATCAAGGGTAGGGGACCAGAGTACAACCCCTTTTTCTCCAGCAAGAAGAAAAATACCTTTAATTCATTTTGGTCATGATCAACACTTGTTTTGAATAAGTTAAGGGGAACAAGTACCTTGTTCTATCACTTCTCAATCCTACTTCCACCCTTCCCCATTTCTTATTGTTATTTTATATGGCATTGCCTGATGAAAATTTAATTTTTTAAAAACTTCTAACAATGTTTCTTTGTGCTTGGATTTTTCATAATAGTTCACTTGGGTTTTAAATTTTTTATTTAATATATGTGGCTCTATTATTGGAATGACAAAGTCAAATCCCTTTTTAGTTTTACATATGCTTGGATTTTTCATAATAGTTCACTTGGGTTTTAAATTTTTTATTTAATATATGTGGCTCTATTATTGGAATGACAAAGTCAAATCCCTTTTTAGTTTTACATAGTGTAGTCAATAATTCAAACATACAATGATGCATTTTTAAAATAAATTTTATACTTTATTTTAATTTAAAATAATGTGTCCCACGAAGGATACTGTAGTGGTATGATTTTTTTTTTTTCATTCAAGAGATCCAAGTTCAAACCCTGATACGAGGGGATTAGAAACACTCATAAAACCTATGTTTTTTAACTCAAAATTTTATCAAATGGTATTTTATAGCTCAATTGGTTAGATTTCTCAACATTCGTGGAGGAGACCTAGATTCAAACCTTACCAAGTGATACATGAATAACATCCAAGCTTTATTGTCATACCACTATGTGGTGATGATGTAATAAGGGTGGGGCTTGTTTCAATCCCATTTAACCAATTGAAAAAAATATTTTAAAATAATAAATAGAACTACCTTCTATTTCTTATGATAAATATATATTTTTAAGTATTTATAATACAGTCTTTTTTGGAATAAGTTATGTGCGGTTTCTATTAGGGTCCATTCCCATTACATAAATAAAACATCACATTGATCTCATTTCTTTTATATCAAATTAATAAAATCATATCCAACCTACCTTTCCATAAAAAATATTCTTCATCTGCCTTTTTATCAAAGATATTTGTCATCTTCTTCACTAACAGTTTTTGCAATTAACTTATTTTTATCATTTCATACAAATGCCTTCCAAAATTGAAACATTTTCAAGATAAAATTCAACACCATGAATGGCTAAAATAGTTGTTGGCCATTTTTCATATCTATAGATATAAATATATTGTCTATAACAATATAAGAGTTTCTTAATACTTTTTTTAAGGTTCTTATTTTTTTTTGAATTTACATGGTGGAATCGGTAGCCGCCATGAATCCGAGTAGACTATTAAGCTTTTATGGCTGCCACAATATTATGTGTTGTCCACCCTAAAAGCTGCTACACAGTTCTTCGTGCAATCCGCCCCTATAACCACCATGCCACAATCATTTAAAACCTTTTATGCCGCTGAAAGCTCAAGGAAAGGAACACGCGTTTAGTCCAGTGAGGCCCGAGATTTGAACCTTGGACCTCCACCCCCCTTATGGGGTTTGGTTGAACCAATTGGTCTACACCTCTCTAATATTCCAAGATATTATTTTTTATTTTTATTTGTGGGTTTAGCCCCACTTCTTGTTAACACTTGCGGTATTTGCTTTTGTTTTTCCATATCAATATCCTTCTAGGTTTATTTTTCTCTTTGTTTTTGCTTCTTAGCTTTTCCTCTCTTTTTTTCATTTTGACTAATACTTTCATCTTCATCCATCTCTTCAATCTTCTCACACTGCTCAAAGTAAGACTTACATCTGTAGGTTTGTCTTGTTGTACTAGACTTGTAGAGCAAGGAATAACCTAAAAAACATATTCTTCTTTATAATGCCCTAAAAATCCTAAAGTGCAAGGACACTCTTTCAAAGCAATTACATTCTTATTTTACCTTAAATATCCTAAATTGTTACATACTTCCTCCATTCTCATTTCTTTATTATGCTGCTCTTTAAACCCTAAAGTGGAAGGGATAACCTCTATACCACTTTCACTTTTATTACCAGGAGAGGACTCTATACTACTTGAAGAAAATGAAGATGATTTTGTCATCCTTGTGTTTGAATTTTTCTCTATATTTACCTTTGCACCTTTAATTACTTCTGGATTTAAACTTATATATTGTACTTTCTCATCCCTTATATCCTTCTTTGTTTTTTTTAACTATTGATCCAAGTGAGTTATGGTGGTCTTTTCCATAAGATGTTGTAGATAGACTTTCTTTGCTCGGAATCCTTGATCTGATCTATCTTTTATCAATGTATGATTTCCTTGCTTCACCTTGAAGTTTATCTTATGACCAATTTTTTATCTTTTTCTTCATAGTTTTCACTTTGCAAACTCTTGCCAAGTGGCCAGTCTCATAACAATTGCAGCAATGAAAAATTATGTTTTTATAATCCACTTGTTGATCCCATTCTTTTTTTGTGTGTGGAAAACATCCCAAAAGGGATGCCACTTTCGGGTAAGACCCAAGGAGGCAGGGGTATCCCTTCCACCAAAATCGCCCAGGGCTCACACCTGGCCTACCACCTTTGACATACTCAAGGAGCAAACCTGAAACAATAAAAAATAAGAACACACAAACAAAAACACAAATGCACAAGGAAAAAATAAAAAACATGCTCCTTGAGTGTGTCAAAAAGATAAAGCACAACCAAACACACACACAATAAGATAAAAAAAACCACAACACGAACCACATAGAAAAACACAAGAACAACATAACAAAAAACAAACATGACAAAAACAATAGAAAGCTACAAAGACATAACCAACAAAAACATGAAAAACAAACACAACCAAAACCTTAAAAATAATAATAAAATAAAATAAAAAAACAACCAACAATAGACAATAAACAAAAACATAGAAAACACTCACACACCAAAACAAAAAACACCAATTAACACAAACATACGGAAACACAAGAACAAGAAAAATAAAAACACAAGAACAATAACAAAAAAAAACACAAAACAATAAAAACACAAGAACAACAAAAAACAACACAAAGAACACAAAAACAAAACAAAACAAAAAAACACACACACCTCAAAAAACTAAACTACCCTGACCGAACCAAAGAGAAGCAAAAATAAAGCAAGAAGAAACTAGGTACCTCCAGAACTGGAGCCATCCAAAGAAATGATAGAGAGAAGAGCTTCCCTTATTTGTGAATCCCACCATCTAGGAGGGTGGCCATAACAAGTAAGATCACCTTTGTCCAAAGCCCAATTAGCTAAAGCATCAACACTCTTGTTCTGATCTCTGACCACATGATTGTAATCAACTTTCAAAAATCCCATCTGGATTAACTGAATCTTCTCAATAATTCTTTTTATTCTCCAATCAACCTTATGATTCTTAGAAGGAGTCTTCAAAAGATTAATCATGAGTTGAGAGTCAAACTCAACTAACACCTTTTCCCATCCAACCTTAGTAGCCTCTTGAAGGCCTCTAAGGATACCATACCCCTCAACAAGGTTATTGGAAAGAATACCCAAATTCTCAACAAAAGTAAAAACCAGGGAGCCATCTGAAAGTCTACCAATTCCTCCCACACTAGCTTTTCTAGGGTTCCCTCTAGAGGCTCCATCAGTATTGACTTTTCCAAAATCCTTAGGAGGAGGTTGCCAATTCCTTGTCCTATCCATCTTACAAATACTCACATTCCCTTTAAGTTGGTTGCCCTTAGAAGATTTAATCTTCAATCTTTGCATCACTTGATCCCATCTTTGGTGGGAGTTTTGGGGGTGATTAAGGAGTTGATGGATCGATTCAACTAAGTTGGCAATGGTCTTTTGCCAAATATAGTGAATATCCTTCCTATCTTGATTAAAAATTTGATTGTTCCTTTCATTCCAGATATTCCAAAGAAGAATGGTAGAACCCATCCAAACTATCTGCCTAATAAAATGATCAACACCCTCTTGTTTAGGCCAATCCCTCCAAAGTTGTTCAAAAGTAAAAAAATTGGACCACTGTAAGCCAAGTAAAGTGGCCATTCTCCTCCATAGCTCAGAGGCTAAAGTACACTCAATAAAAATATGGCTGAGAGTTTCTACATTCTCTCCACACATTTCACATCTAAAAGGGCCATGAAAACCACGCTTCATAAGTTGCTCACCAGTAAGCACCCTACGATGCAATAAAAGCCAAGTAAAGAACCTCACCTTAGGCCAGAGCTTTTGAGCCCACAACTGAGAAAAGATGTCAGAAGATTGGTTGGGATTATTATGGCATAAGGTCAAATAACCTTGAGCAACTGAATACTCACCCTTAGTAGTGTTGTTCCATCCAAAACAATCTTTTTCATGGGACCAAGAGAGAGATCTCATATGAAGGATGCCTTGGATATCTTGTCTTTGCCTTTCTGGGATTTGAATAGGCCAGTCCTCAATAGGGATCCAATATCTACCAACCTTTGAATTACCAGTATGGTACCGACAATAATTAGCCACCTTTATCCAGTTAGCTCGGTGAAGCTCCTCCATCCAAGGCCTCCAATCGGGAAACTGAGTTATCAAAGGCTTGTGACCATCCCAAGAATCTGTCCAAAAATTTACCTGTTGACCATTATGAATGATCCAAAATAATTTTTTCTTTATCAAATCCTCACCAGTCTTAAGAACTGCTAAAAGGGGGAACCTTTGGTGGGGGGGTGTTAGGGAACAAGGCCTTCGGGACTTTTTTTCTCAACATATTTAGCACGGAGATTATTGGCCCAAAGAGCATTGGGGTTATGCAACATCCTCCAATATAATTTAGCAGCTAAAGCTTTGTTGTTATTAATAGAATACCGGAATCCTAACCCCCCTTCATTCTTAGGAAGACATAAAGTATCCCATTTCACCAAGGCCCATTTTCTTTTCTCCTTAGTACCACTCCAAAGGAATCGATGACTGATTTGATCCAGTTCTCGAAGAACAACCTTTGGGATATTCAACACGGAAGAAACATAAATAGGAATAGCTTGAAGGACTGATTTTACCAAGGTGATTCTACCCCCAGAAGAAAGCCACTTGTTGGTCCACTTTCCAATTTTCTTCTTGACTTTGTCCAACAACCAATTCCAATATTTTTTTTTTGCCTTTGAATATTTATGGGAATACCTAAATAAGTGATTGGAAGGGAGGTCTTCTTATATCTTAATTTATCCAAGACCATGGATTCTTGTCTAGCGAACAATGAAAGAAAATAACTTTAGATTTGTCTTCATTGATCAACTGCCCAGTAGCCTTAGAAAAATAGCTAATGATTTGCTTAATATTAGAAGCTTCCTTAACTGTAGCTTTACCTAAAAGAGTAGAGTCATCAACAAATTGAAGATGAGAGATAGGTCTAGCTCCATGAGCAATGGTAACTCCCTCAAGGGTTTTGTTTTCTCTCTTTTTTGTTATAGTCCTACCCAAGCATTCAACAAGAATGATGAATAAATAAGGGGATAGCGGGTCACCTTGCCTAATACCTCTGGAAGCTAGGAATGACTGAGAAGGCCTACCATTGATAAGAACTAAGTAGGAAACCGAAGAGATACATCCCATAATCCAATCCATCCAATCCTTAGAGAAACCAAATTGCCTCAAAACTTTGATAAGGAAGTGCCAATCCACTCTGTCATAAGCTTTGGATAAGTCTAACCGAATGAACATGGAAGGAGATTTTTGCATATCCATGGAATGGATGGCTTCCTGAGCAAGAACTATCTCATCTACTATTTGACGCCCTTCCACATAACCCCCTTGTTCAGGGGAAATAATCTTATGCAAAAGAGGCTTCAACCTTTCTGCCATGATCTTAGTAATGATTTTGAGAAGAACATTACATAAAGCAATAGGTCTAAAAGTTGAGATATGATCAACCTCTTGAGCTTTTGGAACAAGAGTAATATAAGTTTTATTGATAACCTTCAAAATTTCTTTGGCTTTCCTGGCTTCTTCCACCACCTCTAATAAATCAGCATGAAGGATATCCCAAAACTCTTGGTAGAACTCAATGGGAAAACCATCAGGAAACTCATGGGAAAACCATCAGGACCTAGGGTTTTCCCTTTTTGCATTTTAAAAACTACTTGTTGAAGCTCATTGATAGTAATAGGAGCAGTCAAAATAGAGTTCTCCTCAGAAGTGATAAGAGAAGGGATTGCTTGAAGAACATTTTGTTGAGAAGCCGAGTCAAGAGGAGTAGCAACAAAAAGATTGGAAAAGTAATCGACAACAATAGAGTTCATGCCATCCCAAGTATAGACAACATCTCCAGAATCTGATTTCAAGGAAGAAATAAAGTTGTGAGATCTTCGAGCTAGAAGAGATTTGTGGAAGAAATTTGTGTTTCGATCTCCTTCTTTGAGCCATTGAATTCTAGATTTTTGCTTCCATAAGAGTTCTTCTCTTTTTTCCATTCCTCTAATTGAGTTGTGAGTTTAATTTCATCTGCACTTCTATTCTCTGTGAGGCCATCTAAACGGATTTTCTTATTCAAATTTTCAAGTTGAGCAATAACTTCATGTTTTTTTTATGAACATCCCCAAACTCCTTCCAGTTCCAAGTCTTGATTTTGGATTTAATGTATTGCAGTCTTTTGGCAAAACAGAACATCTTAGTCCCATACCTAGGCTTACCTTCCTTCCACCATTGTTGCACACGAGGTCTAAAGGAAATGTCTCTAAGCCACATTAATTGAAAACGAAAAGGAGAGAAACTCACATTGGTTTTCCACATTTCCACCATGATTGGCCAATGATCCGAACCAACATTGTTAAGAGTCTTCACTTTAGGAATGTGACCATGGATTAAGAAATTTTCAGAGAGCAAAAACCTATCCAATCTCTCCATTATACAAGCTAAGCCTTGCCTTCTGTTAGACCAAGTCATAAGGCCATTATCTGGTTGGATGTCCACAAGATGGAGGTTTGCAATATATTCGCTCATGAGGTCAGTGCTTCTATCCAAATTTCTATTTCCCCCCATTTTCTCATCCAGAGAGAGGATGGTATTGAAATCTCCTCCGATCAAGATCCAAGCTTTAGGAAAATGAGAGATAATATGAGTTATATCCTTCCACTGTCTTCTTTTTTCCTCCAAAGAAGTCGGAGCATAAAAAGTAATGCAGAGCATAATTTGGTTGGAATGTCTACTTTGAATAGCTATAGCCAAAAGACCCCAACTGCCAACCATATGGTGAATAACTACCTCTTTTGGGTCCCAAAGACAAGCAATGCCACCAGAAGTCCCCTGGGAACTAAGGGAAACCACTTTTCCAGCTGGCCAAATTTTACTAGCAATTGAGTCCATATCCTCCATTGACATCTTTGTTTCTTGAAGGAAAACAAGATGTGGATGATTTATCTGAATCATTCTTCTAATTTCATTTTGTTTTGAAAGACTCCCTTTGAGTCCTCTAATATTCCAAGTGATGATCTTCATTAATACCAGGGCTAAAAAATTTGGGAAGGGCATTAATCTTACCTTCCTCTACAAGCTTTTCACCTTCTTTTACCATATGATATTGATTGGTCTTGCGACCTGCCTTTTGATTAGAATCCATCTTCAGTTTTTTTTCCCTATTTCTTGACTTACTCCAATTGAATCTGAGATGGCTTCTAACCTTGAAGAATGCTCGTACACAACCAAAGTTTTACTAGAGGGTTCAACGAAGTCTATATTGGGACCTGTATTATTTGAAGTTTTGACATTTAAAAGATTGTTTTTCTTGTGTAAATTTTCTCCTTTTTTTTTTGTTGAAAACCTTTGATTTGTTGGTTTGTCTCCGAGTTCTTCCCTTCATATTTAAATTGTGTTTCTAAGATTTCTGTTTCCATTATTTCCTCTTCCTCACTTGGGACATCATTTGTGGAAAGGATTTCAAACATATTAGCAGATGACTTTGATTGATCCTTCATAACTGGTTTTTTTTGAGTGTTCTTCTTCTTAGGCATTTGGAAACCTACTGAGTTTATATCTTCTTTCTTTTGATCGAGAATTTTATTTGGGCAAGCACTAGCCAAATGACCATATTCATGGCAAATTCTACAACGAAAAGGAATGTTCTCATAGTCCACTACTTGCTCCCAAGTGTCTTCCCCAAATTGTAATGTGATCTTTTTAGGTAGGGGTTTGTCAAAATCCATTAAAACACAAATCCGAGCATAAATAATATGTTCAAAATTTTGAGTACAATCAATAGTCATCATAAAAGTTCCTAAAGAGTTTCCAATTGAAGAAAAAATAGTAGGATTCCAAAATTCAATAGGGAGGCCAAAGAGTCTAACCCACACGGGAGCTATAGAAGGCATCTCTTCTTCGACTTTAAATTTAGTATGCCAGGGCTTCATGAAAAGCCCTGCCCTTCCAAAGAACCAGGGACCCCCTTGAAAAGTTTTCTCTCTATCTTCATTATTAGCAAATAAAACAAGAAAATAACCATTTGGATAAATAGAGATTTGTAACTCACCTTTAGTTTTCCAGCTTTTTGCAACCCAGACTTTGAAAGGAGATAGGCTCGAACGAAAACCCACGAACCGACAAATTAGTCCTCTTTTTTCCAGATCTTCAATGCCAGTCTGAATGTTACCCATATCAAGCTTAACAATAGGAGTTCCATCAACTGCTTTAAGACATCCTGACTCCATTTTCCTGGGATCAATCTTAGGCATTCTTAGAGGTTTATGGGAAGCCCTAAGATTAATATTAGCATTGGGCTGAGGCTGTCCACCACGAAGGGCATCCCTAAAATTCATTTTTGGGGTTGAGTCTTCGAAATTCTTACCCTTGACAGGGGTTTCCATAGTAGATTTATTTTGTGGGTGCACCTTAGCACCAGATTCACTTGAGATATGAGCCATTTTTTGATCAACTGCTTGAAACTTGTTTCGTGATCTCTTTAATCCTTGCCCTAGACGCCGTGGAAAGGTATGGTTTTCACTTTTATTTTGTGCAGCAAATTGGAAGCCGTTGTCACTCAAGTTCACAGCATGATCTGTTGAAAGACAAATTTCTAACCCATCTTGGATCCCCTGCAACATATCCTTCTAAAATATAGGGCCCGAAGGCCCTAAAACCAACCTCTGGAGCTGCTTGCACTCAACCCAGATGAAACCCTCGCATAACCGCTTACCAAAAATCTCGTTCACACATAGGGATGCGCTAGGATCTGTGTTGCTCCAAATGATCTAAAAATTGGTGGAGACGTTCTAGGGTTTTTCAGGCATCTACCCTCAAAATTTTAGCTCAATCCGAGTTCGGATGAGTGAGATATGGCCGAAATAAGTTCGATAGTTTGGGCAGTCCTACGAAAAACGTCCCTCCTTCATATTGTTTATAATTTCAAGGCTTGATCCCATTATCTTGATTTAGATTTAATATTAATTTATTTTGGCAAAGGTTTTGAAATATCCATAAAAACACATATTTTGGTATATATAGCATGCTTCACTCTTAATAGTTAGTCTTGAATATCCTATGTATTTCAAATATTCTTATTTATTGATAAGTTGATATAAGATAAAAATAAAAATTAAAGTTCTTAATAGTTCTATATAATAGAAAATTTTTCATAATGGTATTAAATAAAGGCATCTTTTTTAAAATGGATAATATTTTATTCTAATTTTTGAATTAGAAAAGATGATAATGAAACTTTAAATAAAATATAGAGTAATTTGAATTAATCACTTCCACTTGATAAAATGTTATATACAACCCTAGGATCTATATAATATTTTTTTTCTTGATAATAAGGGGTTGTACTCGGGTCCCCCACCCTTGAAAAATTACATCTCTCTTCTTTAGAGCTTGAGAGTTTACAAATAGATACACTTCTCATCTCAATTGAGATGCTATAGCTAGAAACCTACATCATTTTACATAAAATGTCTGAATTCTTGATTTTCATTTTTTGGATCTTTTCAAATCTTTGTATGAATACAATTACTCCAAAATTTAGTATCTTTCTTGACATTTTCCTATAGAAACCTTCACAATGCCAAAACTTCACCTCTACTATCTATGCCTTGCATCTTAGTAGAGTAATATTTCCAAAACATCGCACTATCATAGTCCGCTTTACCAAATCTGGATTGCTAGTTTCCTTCCTGAAACACAAGTGCAACCACAAAAATTATAATAAATAGTCTAAATGAAAACATATTATTGTTACAAAATAAAATAGATATTACCAATGGAAAATATTAAAGTAAATCTTAATCATTAATTGATTTAGGCAATCAACATTTTTTGTCAACTTCAACTAAACTTTCTACTTCCTCTAACCATGGAAAGGAGAATTTAACTTCACGATCCTCAATCAAAACCCCTCTATTGGCTAGCTTATCTGCACATTTGTTTCCTTCCCTTAATATATGTGTAAACCTGATTTCTTCAAACTCTTTAGCAAGATCTTGAATTTCCATAATTATCTCTTGTATGTTCCATGGAGCCTTTGCTTTCCTCAAAATTGCATTTATTACTATGAGAGAATCACCTTCCATCCATACTCTATTCCATTTCATTTGTTTACATATTTTTAACCCTTCTAAAGCTGCCCAAGCTTCAACTTCATTATTTGTCTTAAATCCACTATTGAAAGCATAATGAGACAAAATATCTCCTCTATTATTTCTAATTATTCCTCCTCCTCCTATTGGTCCTAGATTTCCTTTAGATGCTCCATCAAAATTCAATTTAACCCACTCCACATCTGGTGGTTTCCACTTTATATTCTTTACCTTATTTTTGCTTCTCTTGTACCCAACATCATAATTCCATTTAATGACTTGACTCCATCTATCAAGGCTCTCTGCTTCCAAATTAGGGATTGGGTGAGTTGATAGGGTTGGTTTAGACTCCTCTATGGCTAAACATATCTTCTTTTTCATTACCTCTAAACTGCTTTCCTTTCCTTTAAATATTCTTCTATTCCTTTCTAGCCATATAGTCCAAAGTATTGTATCTTTTGATATATCCCATATTGTCTATAAAGCCTCACTTTTATAAGTGCTCTGCCATTGCTTTAACCAATATTCAATTCTGCTATTCATCACCATGCATTTACCAAACATATTAAGAATCCATTGCCATAGATTCCAGACTATTGAGCAATGTCCCAAGAGATGGTCTATACTCTCCTCCTCCTTTTACATAAAACACATTGAGAGGGGCCATGAAACCCCCTTTTCATAAGGTTATCCTAGGATAAAATTCTTCTATGACCTACTAGCCAAACAAACATTTTGACTTTAGGAATGCTTGGGCTATCCCAAATATCTCTCCATATTCTAGTGATATTATTATTATGTTGGTGTTGAACATTATATCCACTTCTTGTTGTGTATTCTCCTGAGCTATTCAACTCCCAAATCAATTTATCCTTGGCACCCCTCGGAATAATCACAGTTGTTATCTTTCTACTCAATTGCCTCCTAGCATCAATGTCTTGTATACTTGTAAAAAAATCTTCTTTCCATTTGTATCTTCCTTCTCGATCCTTGTACAAAATGTTTGAAACCCTATCACCATATTTGTCTTGAAGCAATCTCATCCAAGGTTTCAAAATTGGATCTAAATTGAGTGGTTTTTTATCACACCAAGTATCCATCCAAATAGAATTTTTTTCTCCAGTTCCCACCACCCATCTTAAACCTTTAATCATAAGATCAATAGATTTTTTTAAACCATTCCAAAGAGCAGAACCATTTGGTAGAGAGAATGCAGTAAATATTAAACTTGGGTCATTGGGATCAACATATTTAGAAGAATTCTTGCCCATTGTCTTTGACTCTCTTTGTACAATCTCCAGATAACTTTTCCCCTAAGAGCTAAGTTTGCATCTGTAAGAACTCTTAAACCAAGACCTCCCCTAGTTTTATCATCACACAACTTGCTCCATTTCACCAAAGGAAATTTCCTTTTATCATGTAAACTTGACCATAAAAAGGATCACATAATAAAGATTAAATTTTTTCAACTGATTTTGGCATAGAATACAATGATATATAATATGTTGGAATGGCTTGTAAGACTGACTTAATTAATTGCACTCTTCCTGCTAACGATAACCATCTACCTTTCTAAGATAGCCATCTTGTAATAAACAAAAAGAGATAGAGGATCTCCTTGTCTAAGGCCTCTCTTGGCTTTAAAATATTCTGTCACTAACCCATTGACCAATACTAAATAAGAAACTGTAGAGACACAAGCTTTAATCCATCTAACCCATTTCTTCCCAAAACCAAACTTATCTAAAATTGCAAAAAAAAAATCCCATTTAACCCTATCATAGGCTTTACTCATATCAAGTTTTAAGATCATAGCTTTCTCTTTTCTTGAAGTTTGAATGTATAACTTCATGAGCTACTATGATCCCATCTAGAATTTGTCTCCCTTTCACAAATCCTCCTTGCTCTTCTAAAATAATTTTTTCTAACAATGGCCTTAATCTATTCACCATCACTTTGGAAATAATCTTATATGCCATATTACATAGGCTTATGGGTCTAAAAGAATCAAACAATTCAACATCCTTTTTTGGAATTAGGGTAAGATAAGTTGCATTTATTTTATAAGGAATGTATTATTTTACCCTAGACTGTTCCACTACCACCAATAAAGAATCCTTCACTATATCCCAATTATGTTGGTAAAAAGCTGCAGAGAGCCCATCTGGACCTAGGGATTTATCCTTATTAAAAGAGAAAAGAGCTAAATGAACTTCTTCTAGAGTAATAGGCTCCATCAGTTTCCTATTGTCTTCATTTGTTATAACTGAAGGAACATCTTGAAGAAGTTTATCATTAAGAACTTCGGTCTCCTCTGAACCTAGAATATTATGATAAAACGACTTTACCTCTTTTCTAATTTCACTCTGATCTTCAATCCAAACCCCTTCTATTGATTTAATTCTACTAATTCTAGAAGATGATCTCTGTACTATAGCCATCCTATGAAAAAACTTTGTATTTTTATCTCCTTTTAACCAAGTCTATCTTGATTTTAATCTCCAAAATTTCTCTTCCTTACTCAAAATATTATGATATTCACTAAGCAACTCCCTTTCCTCTGAGCTTGTATTATTATCATCACCTTTTTGGAATTTTGAAAGTTTATCTTTTAGTTCTTCTTTCTTCTCAAAAATATTTCCAAAGGTGTTCTTGTTCCATTCTTTTAATCTAGATGTCATAGATTTAATTTGGTTTGGAAGAGCATACAACCCACCATTACCTAAAGAATTCCATGTTTGAGCTATCATATCAACAAATTGAGGATGGTCTTCCCACATCTGCTCATATTTAAAATATGATATTTTTTTGAATTCACTTACCACCATTTTAACTCTTATTGGCCAGTGATCTGAACCAATCCTTGTTAAGGTATTAATTTTAGCACAAGTTCCTTCATCTAGCCAATGATCTGAGAGAATGCATCTATCTATTTTTTTTGCTATTAGGTTTTGGCCTCTCCTGTTGTTGGTCCAAGTATAGTTGTCTTCTTCAAACTCAACTTCCCATAGATTATTGTTTTGAATAAAAGCTAAGAAATATTTCATACTTTGGGTCAATTTCCTAATTCCCCCAAATTTTTCATCCAGCTTGGTTATGGCATTAAAATCTCCAATGATCATGAATCAGGTTTCTTGGTCTTTACTTCTCATAAAGGCTTCAATCCCACTCCAAACTTCTAATCTACTTGACTGAGTTGTAGGTCCATAGACATTGATAAGGATGAAACGAATATCTGCAAAGTAGCAAGTGACTAAAGAGGCTATCCAATGCCTAGTTTTATGAATGGTTACACAAGAGGTTCTAGAAGGATTCCAACAAGTTAGAATTCCCCCTATCGCTCCTTCAGAATCCATAGCATCCCATTCACATCTTGCCCAAATTACTTTCATAGTTTTTGAAACTTCTTTTGTCATTTTAGTTTCCTGGATACAAAGAATATCAGGTTTATTACTTAAACATAGGTCCCTAATACACCTATGCTTTGAGGGGGCATTAGCACCCCTTATATTCCATGAGATGATAATCATGTCTCATTAGGGGCTTTTGGCCCCTCTTGCGTATTACCAATATCATTTTGTTGTTTGGTAAAGAGAAGTTCAACCAACTTAGTTTGTGTTCCTTTCTCTATGTTAGCTCTTGCTTCCCTGGATCTTGCTTGATAATTTGAGGGTTTTCCTCTTTTTGCCTTGCCTATATCAGGAGTAGGTCTTATTATTCTATTCCTCAATATTCTTTCACAATTTTATTTTTCAACATATTTATCCTCTCCTGGCTCTATTATAGAAGCTTTTGACTTATCCTACTCATTTTTTGGTATTTCCTTATTAATGGTAGAGGTATTAACTTCTAAAACTGCATTTTATTTACCAATTATTTTCTCTTGAATGGTGCATGGTACTTCAAGAGAGTCTTCAAAATATGATGAGACACATTCCTTAGGTTCATCGAGAATGTTCTTCCTTAAATTAGGATCATACTGAATAGACGATTCCTTGCTAATATGTTGAAATTGTTGTACCGTGTCCTCTAAGTTTTGATCTACTTTTTCTTCATAGGCTAAAGCCTCAAAAGAATTGGAATTTCTTCCAATATCCTTCCTTATTGGTCTCCACTGTTCATTTTCTTTTATTTTCCTAGATCTATTTTTTGGAAGTTGAAAACCATCTTCATCCATAACCATTTGTAAATTTCTCTTACGATTTTCTACAAATGATTCTACTGGGCTCTTCTTAGGGCATGATCTCTCAATATGCCCCACCTCATGACATCTTCTACATCTAAAAGATATGTTTTCATAATCTATAGTTTGGGTCCACATCTTATCCCCATACTTAAGAATGATTGATTCTGGTAAAGCTTTACTTATATCAATCATGACCAATATTCGAGCATAAATAGCCAAAAATCCATCTTTTGTTGTATCTAAAATCTCAAGGAATTCTCCTAGAGTGTTGCCTATTGCCTTGAAGGTATATATTTCCCAAAATTCAATGGGTAACCCAAACATCCTAACCTAGACTGGTACTAGGGATAGATTTACATTTTTAGGTGAAAAGCCTTCATACTAGCGGGTAAGGAAGAGCCCTGCTCTTCCCATAAACCAAGGACCCCCTTTTAGGATTCTTTCTCTTTCTTCCCTAGAACAAAAAAATGGCTAGGAAGAAACCTTTGGGAAGAAATGATAGAATCACTCCTGGAGACTTCCAACTCCTATCAATCCATTTTCTCAAGGTTGAAGCCCCTGGCCAATACCCATTAAATTTACCAAAAACTACCCTATCTTGGAGCAATGAGGATCTCTCTGAGGTGCGCTCACTAACCTCTACCACTAGGGATGATTCTAAGGATTTAACTATAAATCGATCCATGGAAAGGAAACTCAAAATCTAATGAAATTTATCTAAAAGTCCTATAGCAAATATAATATTTGATAAAAACTTTATAAATTTTTCATGCACAATTTCTAAGATAAAGAAAGGGAAAAAGAACTTAGCTAAAAAATTCTTTGTCCAGATAGAATATCTTGCCTCATTGAAGTCCTAGCCCTTCATTGCTCTTCCCATTGTTCGAACCCTAGTTGGAAAATATTAGCAATTTTGTTTTTCGCGACTTGAAAAATCATCACTGCCCTTGTTCCGAATGGTTGACTTCACAGGGTCGTATCTCCCTCAAAATTGCTTGGATTTTTTGATATGACCATTCAAAAATAGGATCTATAGAACTTACGTATTAACCCCCTACTAATTAAAACCATTTTATCATGCTCAATCATCTCATCATTGATGGCCACTTCTGGTGCAACATCTGCTACTTGAATCGAACTTTCCATATATTTGCTCTTTCATTTATCTTCAACTTGGGCATCCATACTTTTAGTTAGGGCATCCTAACTTCCCATTAGGGCTTTCAAATATGATTTTCTTTCTAAAATAATCAGTGGGATTGGGGCTAGGAATCACTCTTGGCTAACATTCCCTCTTGACTCGCACTCCCTCTTGGATCACACTAGCTCCCGAATTGCACTTTATCCTAGCTTCCATTCCCTCATTATTTGCACTTCCTCTTGGTTCACACTCACTCTTGTCTCTTCTTTCTCCCTTTCTCCCGATATTTCTTTGCTTTGAAATTTTTTTATAAACAATATTGATCACATTCATGGTAAGGATTTGAAGCATTGATACACTCCAAACAAATCCGTTTCTCTTTCACCATATTTGAAGATCTCAATATTGACTTGCACTCCCTCTCAGCTCACACTTGCTCTTATATCACACTTGCTCTTAGCTCACATTCCCTCCGAGCTTGCACACTCTCTTGGCTCAGACTTTCTACTGTCTCTTCTTTCTCCTGACGTTCCTTTGCTTTGGATTTTTTTTGAAAATAATATTTGTTGCATTTATGGTAAGGGTTTGAAGCATTGATACACTTAAAACGAATTCACTACTCTTTTTTCATATTTGAAGATCTCAAGATTGGTTTGCATAGTTTTTCTTTTATTTTTCCTAAAGCTTTTATATATATTTTAAGAGGACTATTTTTTTTTCATTTCTTAAAATTAATGCAAAGTAATTCATTTTATTTGGTTAATTTTTACTTTATTTTACTCTTTCGAATGTTAGTTTATTCAATATTTCATTGCTCTTAGTATTTATTTTCTTTGTTTTTGATAACTTAGGGCTTATTAATTTTAGTTTTATTTTGTTTAATTGTATTTCTTAGGTTGTGTATATCTAATGTAACTTAACCTTTACATAGTTTCATGTAGTCTCTCCTAAAAAAATTATATAAATATTACATTAATAGGTCTTTTGGATAAAATCAAAATTGATGATCCTGATAGAATGAAGTGGGGGAACCTCTTGCTCTGGATGGGAGGTCACCCTTTCGCATTCTCGCTTCCTCCTTGAATCCTCCTAGGGATCTCAGGAGGATATCTTCCTGTGCAAATTCTAGGCAGATATCCTTGTTTTCCTAAGGTTTTTGGCCCATCCTGGTGCTACCTGGTGCTTGGAGGGTCTCCATGGCCAAATATTCGTCTTCCTATGGTGTTCCAAGAAAGAGGAGGCATATATATTTTTCTTTTGGCGGATCCGTAGCGCACTCAAGAGATGCCCTGGTGCGGGAGCAAGAGACCTCCCGCTATGGGCGGGAGGTCACCTCTTCATATTCTTTCTCCCTCTTTGGCTCTTCCTAGGGCTCTCGGATGGGTATCTTGCTTTGTTATGGTTTTCTAGGTATATCTCCTAGTTATCCTAGGGTTTATGGCCCTTCCTACCACTGCTTGGTGCCTATAAGGTATCCAAGCCCTTTTTTGCTTCTTCCTATGATGTTATAGGTAAGCGAAAGCAGATCTTTTAATTTTGCAAATCCAAAGCGTGCTTAGGAGATTCCCCAGTGTGTGAGCAATATACCTCCCATTATGGGCAGGAGGTCACATCTTCATCTTATCCCTCCCTCCTCGGCTCTTCCTAGGGTTCTCTAGCGGATCTATTGTTGTGTTGTGGTTTTCCAAGCAGATCTCCTAGTTTTCCTAGGGTTTCTTGCCCTTCCTACCGCTGCTTGATGCCTGGAGGGTCTCTAAGACCTTCTTTGATTATTATTGAGGTGTTTTAGTAAGTATTCTTAGGTGATGCTACGTGTTCGGACAAACCTGGTTTGTGGTCTCGATGTGGGGGTTGGCTTTGCTTCGGAGTGGGATCTAGTTTCTTTTGTTTTGCTTCCCGGGATGGTCATTCGCTGGTTTCTAGGCTTGGGGGAGGCCTTGATTATTCTCAACTGAGTGTTTCCCATGGTTTGCATTTTATGGCTAGTGGCTTAGGGTTTCTAATGGCTTTGTTTCACTTGTTCTACTTGTCGGGATGGCATTTCACTAGTTTTTGGGCTTGGGGGAGGCCCCTTTTGTTCCCAGTTGAGAGTTTTTTCCATTGTTCGTGGTTCATGGCTAACATTTCAAGGTTTTTGATGGATGCATTTTTTTGTTATGCTTTCCAGGGTGGTCACTCACTGCCTTTCCTAGGCTTGGGGAGACCTCAAATTTATAGTTGAGTATTTTTCGTGGTTGACATTTCAGGGCTCGTGTCCAGGGGTTTCTGTTGGATTATTTCTCATTTTTTTCTGGTCTTGGGGGGAACCATGTATGGTAGAAAGATTCCATGGTTTCTTCACTGGTGGTAGGGTTAGGGTTTCTTTCTGATTTGAGCATCCTCCTTCCATGTTTTTTCTTGGATGATGCTCCACCTTCTTCTCTAGGAGTTCGCATGGGGGATTTTGTGGATGGTCTAGTTGGTTTGCGGATGGTTGGTTTTTGGATGGTTTTTGTTCCTTTTTGGATGGTCCTATTTCATTTGTGGATGGTCCTGTGTGGTCTTCAGTTGGTCCTAATTCCTTTGTGGATGGTACTATTTCAATTGGTGGATGGTCCTATTTCGTCTTTGTGGGTGGTCCTATTTTGTCTGCGGACAATCTTGATTCATTTGTGGATGACCTTCTAAGTCTAAGGTTTTCTCCTATGTGGTAAAAACCTTTCTTTTGGGTGCGAGGTTTTTTTCATTTATGGAAAAACTCTTTTATTTTTTGTGTTTACCTTTGAGGTTTTTCCTGCTACCCCTACGAGGGCTTCTCTTCTCAGCTGACATGGTGTTCTCTCTTGCTCTTGCATGGGCTTATCTTTCTTTGTTTTAGCTATTTTTCTCCAATATCCCATAAAGAGTCTATTTCTTTAGCTACTTTGTGGTTGGGATCTCTTCTCCCAACCTTCTCCTTTTGTAAAAGGTTACAGGAACCTTTCAAAACCCCTTTTACCAATAAAAAAAAATCAAAATTGATAATTTAAGGACAAAAAAGTCTTGAGGGTAAGGATATTCATATGATTTAAGCACCTCCATTATTCAAAATTAAAATATAATTATTTTATGTTTTAGAAGAATGTTTTTTGCCTAGTTGAAAATTTTCTACAGTGAATTATTGTCATATTCTAGTGTAATTCCTATTTTGGGGTATTACACAATACCTTTATCTAGAGGTTAATTTGTTTATATTTAGTTTAACCAGATCTATATTTAACTAAAATCCAAGTATTGATAGGCTTAATTTGTCAAGAATAATATGAGTATCTTCTATAAAAGAGACAATGGTTCATAGTTATATGGATTCTGAATTTCAATGTAATATATTTATTAGAGATTTATGGCCAAATATATTTTATCTTTCATATATTTAAAAAAGTTGTGAGCTAGTTATCTTATGGATTATTGGGAAATATCATAATTTTCAACATGGTACTAGAGTAGAATCCTTAGAAACTAGATTTATTCTTATTATTTTACAACGACAAAACTTCCACAAAAAATAGTTATGTTAATTTTGATTATTTGTGACATGTTTAACATTATTGATTTACTAATTTTTTTGTTGTCATGTTTTTTATTTTTTCTTTTAGTTCCAACATGTTACCTATGTAGTATATAAATGTGGTCTTTCTCATAAACCTACTATAGATTCAAGTAGGTACAATTTTGTAGTGTTCACTTCTAGACCATGAGCTACACCATAGCTCCTAATACAATATGATCAAAATTTGAACATACTTTGATACCCATGGCCATTGAACGCTTAAAAATTTTTAATCCTAAGATGAAATACATCATGAAATGGACCATATTATGGGAGAATTCCATTAACAATTTCTCAACTCAAATGATCTAAGTCTAACCAAGTTTTTTTTTTCCTTTTCTAATGTTGGGATGAGTTTTCTAACTCTATAGTTCACTTATAGTACCTCTAGTAATATTTTACTAGATCATCTCAACTTATGAAACTACAACTACAATTCCTATCTTGGATTTTGAGTGCAACCATCACTACTTCTCCACATGTCAGTCTATGGAAAGTACTAGTTACATACCACTCTCACTCCAACTTTCTTGCTCACTCACCGCAAGCTAAATTGGAATTTCTCTTTCATTCTTTTGAAATATGAAGCCCTAATCTCTACTTGCTACACCATTCATTTAGTGTATGAGTACTAAGGACAAGCACTAATCTCTACTCACTACACAATTCCCTTAGTGTAGGAGCACTAAGCACCAAATATAAAATCCAGACCAACTTCTTGATCCAATAATGATTTCTCACTCTATAACTATACGAGAGATACTTGCTCTCCTAATATTTTATTTTTCAAAGTTATCTCACATCAAATAGTTATAGTTATGCATGGTTTAGACCTAGGCTTAGCCAAATATATCTTTCATATATTTATTTTTGTTTTTCCTTAGAGAATCTAAAGAATACATCGCTATACTAACTTAGAAGATACATTGCTTTTCTAAAGTATTTATCAACCCCACATAACACTCAAAGTTCTATTACTGAGAAGTGGATATTAACCGACAAATACAAGACATGATATTTTAATTCCCTTCGCCATTTTGAGGTGTTGGTTAAGAATAGATATAATCTTTTCATTTCGTTATTACTTCCAAGTGTAACCCATAACACCACAAGCTTAAAAGATTATTAACAATGGTTTTATATAACACAATATATTGAAATACTCTCGAAATTCATCTGACACCCGTGATTCCCCAAGATGGTTCAATTATTCTTCAACAGACCATACTATGTCATAAGCACGTATTAAATCCACACAATAATTAAGACCAAAAACATCATCAATTTGATTATCAAAAATAGCTCAATTTAAACTTTCCTACCATTACATGGCTTCAGTAAAGTAAAAATATCAGTGCTAAAGTTATCAATATTCACACACTCATTACATAAGTGGCACATCCAAAAGATGTGAGCTTCCCACACAATCAATAATACAACCTAGAAAAAGTAAGCTTTTCTAGCCAATAACTGTTAAGTCTTACTTCATTTCCCCACTTAATTGATCGGTTACAACCAACGAATCTACTAGTGTCGTAATTAGATCATCCCAATAGTTGCCATTGTCTCCACGTTTCATTCCTTCAAGGAGCTTTGAATGATAAGACTCGAAATTTACTTATAGCAATAAATGTTCCAGTGCGTCAGGGATCACTAGCCGTAACTCAATATTACCAATTGAGAATGGGAAATGTGGAGGGATTAGAAATAACTCTATCATGAAGTGCATTCCTACATGTTTTTTTTAAATATTTCCAGTGCACGATAATGCAAAGCATATCAACAACATCAATTAAGTTTTTTTTAAGCGAAAAATCCCTTGTAGGCTTTTTTGGAGACCGGGGGCGAGTACCGAGCCCCCGATTCCTTAGGGAACCTAGACCTGGTCTTATAGATGGTACAACATCAATTATGTTGAATTCAATTCGGTGATAACAAATTATATAATCACATCATTACTTCTATTAATCAAATTATAAGAGAATTCAATTTTCTTATAACTCAATAAATAAAGCTATGCCCAATTTTCCATTGGCAATTACAGAACTCTCCCCAAACCTGAAACCCACAATTACAAATCTAGATTAAATGAAAAGTATCCCATGTTTCTTTGGATATCACAAGGAAAGCAAAATATATGCAAATCAAACACATACTTCACTTAGAATTTTCTTTTCAAACCATTCTAAATTCTAACAACATACATACTATAAATACCCAATTCTATTTGGACTTTAGCAAAAATATTTCAACATAACTGAAATGTCTCCTAATAACCCAATTCAAATTGGATTTAACCAAAAATATAACAATACAATTGAAGCATTTCCTTCTAAAATAGAATATTTCCACTTATTCAAGGAAGTCAATATAATATGTTTTCTCCTGGATGTTTTTTGAGTTCAACTATTGCATAGTCCTAAGGTGATAGCTTCTCATAGATAACATTAAGACCATGTTGCCAACATAAAGCAATCCATCTACAAACATGCCTTCATTATTGCACTCGAAAAACCACTACACAGTGCTATCATTTTTCTTTAGTTTGCTATGTCCATACTTGGGTTCAATAACCAACCATACAGTTAAATATCAATACAAACTAAGTTCTATTTGTACCTACATCTAGTGAAGGCATAAGCTCTGGTAAAACCGATATTCTTTTCAACATGCAAAGGATGAGTTGGTAGTCTACTTCATACCGAGACATCAATTCACTGAAATACGTAGCTCATTCAATCATTGGGGTTTTAGAGTAGTGACAGTTTCAAACACTTAACTTATACATATATTGAGTAACACCATTCCAATTGAAAGCACCAGATTACCTATTAAAGGCTTCTACCCAATTATGCAATTTCTTTTCTTTTCTACAAAGCATACTAGACCCGAACACATACTCCAAATTTCACCCAAGCACAGAGTTAAAAAAAAAGCATAATTCAATTCACATAACATGATAGAATAATAACAAAACTACTTGGTAGGCAACACAAATTCATCCAAAATATTTTTGTCTACCTCTCATTTTAGCTCTAACATCCTTTTCCAATTTGCTCCCCTTCCAATTCATTATTTTTCTCATTTCTTCCAAAAAATCCCTTCTCTTTATTTATTTATTTATTTTCTTGATTCATTTTTTTTGCTTCAACATTGCAACATTGTTGTTCCACTTCCTTTTTCCTCAATTGTTCCTGTTATTCATTTTAATAGAACTCAAAAACACTCTACTTACCTTCTCCATGAGAATTAAATATGAACTCAAACGTGTTTCAAAGACTTAAATGGGATTCTCAACTTCCATTTGGTCGGTAATTCCACTTACCTTGGGTTCTAAGGTGCAGTTATAGCTCTATCATTCTATCCTATCATAGGATTCCTTCCAAAATGAAAGAAAAAATAAACTTCCCAACCATAGAGAAAAAAATTGTTGAATCATTCTTTAATCCATATTTTTAGAAATAAAATAAAGAACAATGAATTCTACCACATTCATTTTTTCCAATTAACATTTTATGTTAACTAAAATCACTTCTAGCAAGAATTAAGCCAATTAAATCTTATCTAGGAAAGAATTGTCAATCAATAATAAATTTTATCCAAACTTTATTACTTTTTCCTTCATGCAAGATCATGATATGCATCTATATGAAATAGGGCATTCATTCATGTTGCCCGAGTTGTTCAGTGACTAAGTCACCCATATCATTTCCCTCATCCCATTCTCGATGGTAAATATTTTCTCCCACCTGCAAGGAAAATATGTTCCTGCAAGAGTGTGAATCTATTAGCAACATCA
This sequence comes from Wollemia nobilis, assembly GCA_028583015.1. Taxonomy (NCBI): domain Eukaryota; kingdom Viridiplantae; phylum Streptophyta; class Pinopsida; order Araucariales; family Araucariaceae; genus Wollemia; species Wollemia nobilis. Next base: position 1,509,025 of record JAQPPZ010000853.1, on the reverse strand, counting down.
CATTCTCCCTTTTAACATACATTGCTAAAAACATCCAACATGAAATAGTCAATTATTCCATTAATTAAATGCATCATTTCAATACATTATATGTCATGCATAGATCAAATAAGAGATAGCAAATCATTCCACTCAATAAAACAACACAAAAAATATAAGTTTTACCCAAGCAAAAAGTCTGCCAAGGGAGGGTCATGACATCCTCCCCCCTTAGGCTTTACATAGTCCTCTGTGTACCATCAAAGTTAAACTTATAACAACAATTACAATGTATTTTCAAACAAGAATGGAAAATGTTTTTGCATGTCTGCTACTTTTTCCCAAGTAGCATTTCTTTCGAAATAGTGGTCCCACTGGACCTTGCATTGCTCTAGAGTCCCTTTCCTCATCGATTTGGATCAAAACTCAAGGATTTTTATTGGTCAAACCTCTATAGCCTCTGGATTCACCATCTACAAATTAGAGAAATCCCACACATGATCAGGATTAGCTACATATTTTCTAAGCAAAGAAATATGAAAGGTGTCATGAATCTTTGATAGACTGGGTGGTAAGGCAAGTCGATATGCCACAGGACTAATATTCTTTGTAATCTCAAAGGGTCCAAAAAATTGAGGATCTAGTTTCATGGACTTAATAGCGCTCTTCTTAGGTTTTACCCTGAGAAACACTCTGTCACCTACAACAAACTCTCTAGGTGACATTTTAAGATCAACATAACTTTTCTATCGGTCTAAGACTTCCTTTAGCCTTTCCTTGATTATCCTTAACTATTGTTCCATTTCTCTGACCATGTCTGGCCCAAGAACAACCCTATCCTCTAGATTATCCCAAGTTAATGGTGTCCTACACCTTCTGCCATATAAATCCTCAAACGGAGCCATACCTAAGGTCGAATGGTGACCATTATTGTAGGTAAACTCTACCAGATGCAAATAATCCTCCCAATAGGTCTTCTGATCCATACAGTACATGCGAAGCATGTCCTCTAACACCTGGTTCACTCTTTCAGTTTATCCATCAGTTTTTGGGTGATAAGCAGAATTGATGTTTAATCTAGTACCAATGGCATGATGTAAGGCTTGCCAAAACTTAGATGTAAATCTCGAGTCCCTATCCGATATAATTACTTTCAAAAAACCATGAAGCCAAAATATCTCTTTGGAAAATTTGTTAGCCACAACTACGACATCATCCTTAGTATTCTCGGGTATAAAATATGCAACCTTGGTCAATCTATCGACCACCACTAAGATTGCATCATGCTAAAACCTATTCTTAGGCAAACCTACAATGAAATCCATAGAGACCACCTACCATTTTTGCATAGGTACATCATGTGGATATACTAGTCCAACAGGGTGTCTATGTTCTGCTTTTACTTTCTAACATTCGAGACATTGGGCAACAAATTCAATTATGTCCCTCTTCATTCCTAGCCAGTAGAAATTTTTCTTCATATTTTCTCTCATTTTAGCCCCTCCTGGGTGAGCAGAATACAAAGACCTATGTGCTTCATTCATGATCATTTTCCTCAAATCACCTATCTTTGGAATTATTACCCTATTCTTAAAGCATAAGAAGTCATCCTTTATGCTGAAATCCCTATTTTCCTTGGGTTTCATTTCCATCCTTTCTCGAATTTGATGGCAATACACATCTTGTCGTTGCATTTCCTTTACTTGTTCCATCAAGTCTACATGGATGTGAGATAAAACAACTATGTGTTTTCTCCTACTAAGTGCATCGACAACTCTATTTTCCTTCCCTTTGATATATTCAATGCCAAAATCATATTCAACAAGGAATTCCATCCACCTTCTCTACCTGACATTTAACAATGGTTGAGTAAATATGTATTTCAGACTTTGATGATCTATCCTCAACTCAAAGGGTCTTCCTACCAAATAATGTCACCAAATTTTGAGAGCAAACACCACCGCTACCAATTCTAAATCATGAGTTGCATAATTGACCTCATGTTGCTTCAACTTTCTCAAACCATAGGCTATCACTGCTCCTTCCTATGAGAGCACTCCTCCCAGACCTTCCAATGAAGCATCTGTACAAACAAAAAAACTTCCCTAAGGATCAGGTATCTTTAGTATAGGAGGCGTAGTAAGATTTTGTTTAAGCAGGTCAAAAGTTGCCTCACATTTATCTATCCACCTAAATTCTTTTCCTTTTCTCTGAAGGTTAGTTATTGGGGAGGTGATTTTGGTGTAATCCTTCACATATCACCTATAGTATCTAGTCAAGCCCATGAAACTTTGAACTTCTATCACATTTTTGGGTGGTGGCCAATTCAAAATAGCTTCTATTTTCTTAGGATCCACCATGATCCCCTCTATGGATACAATGTGCCCTAAGTATTGCACTTCTGACACATAAAATTCACACTTGGATAAATTCTCGTACAACTAATTTTTCCTTAATAGTTCTAGCACAATCCTAAGGTGTCTGTCATGCTCTGTCTTATTCTAGGAGTATATCAAGATATCATCTAAGAATACCAAAATAAATTTGTCCAACTACTTTCTAAAGATACTATTCATCAAATTCATAAATATCGCTGGAGCATTTGTTAAACCAAAAGGTAAGACAATAAACTCATAATGTCCATAACGAGTTTTAAAGGTTGTCTTGTGAGTATCTTCCTCATGGATCCTCAGTTGGTGGTATCCTGATTTCAAATCAATCTTTGAAAATATTGTAGCATCTTTAAGTTGATCGAAGAGATCTTTGATTCTAGGTAGAGGATATCTATTCTTGATAGTTGCCTTATTCAACATCCTGTAGTCTATACACAGTCGCAAGGAACCATCCTTTTTCTTAACAAATAGAATAGGTGCACCCCATGGTGACACACTTGGTCTAATTAGTCCTTTCTCCAGCAATCCTTGTAGTTGTACCTTCAGCTCTTGCATTTCTATGGGGTTCATTCTATAAGGAGCTCTATGTATAGGCTCTGTTCTAGGTTGAAGCTCTATTGTGAAATCAAATTCATGCTTCGGAGGTAACCTAGGTAAATCTTCTGGAAATACATCTCTGAATTCTTGAAGAACTGGGTGCTTTCCAAACACCTCCTCCTTTTCTTTCTCAATTTTATTTATCTTAACCACATAGACCATTCCTCCCTTTTTGATGGCTTTATTAAGCTGCATCATCGAGAGGATTTGAGGTTGAAAATCCCCCTGTAGGTTGTACACCCTTTGTACTCTTCCACCAACCTCAATGTACTCAATCCATCTATCTTGAAAATTGACTACAACCCTATGTACCTGTAACCAATCCATACCTAGGACTACATCAAAAGCATGTAATGGTACTACATACAGGCATCCTATGGTCATACCACTAGGTAGGGAAATTTTTACCATAGGATAACATTGGTTTATAGAGTAGGTCTATCTTGAACCATACTCGACCTTCCACCCATGTGCCAAGATTCTTGGCCTTTTTAGTATATCCTTAATTAAACTAGTGGATACAAAACTATCTGTAGCACCACTATCAATTAAGATTTTAACATTCCTACCAAAGACCTTACCTTTTATCATTAGTGGAGTGGCTTGCCCTTCCAAATTCTGATTCCTTGTTGTTGCATAAATCTTGTGTGCAGGTTCCTTGGGTGTAGGTTCTTTGTACATCAGTTCCTTTCCTTTTGCACTTGTTTCTACTCTACATGGGCAATTACTGGCATAATGCGGTCCTCCACATTCAAAACACCCGATCTTAGGCCTTGGATGTATTTTCTATTTTTGTCCATCTTCTACCTTTGTTGCTTGTGAAGGATTAACCTACCCTTGTGGCGTTGATCTATTGTTACCACTATTACATTTTTGGTTCTTTCCCTAGAATCTTTTCCTAAATTTCCCTTGCTTCTTGTCATTCCTTCTATCCCAACTAGTAGAGTTTCTGTTTGCCTGTTCACCTTCCCACTTCATGAATCCTGCATTATTTCTTTTCCTCAATGCCTCTTTATCCTGCTTAGATGCCCCTTCATAGTCAAAGTAGGGCTTGAGGTAAGTTTCAGATTTTCTGGCCAAATCATAGGCCTTCTACAGAGTAGTGGGTTCTCGCATATTCACTTCATACCCTATTCTAGGATCTGCTCCTAGTATAAACTTATGAATCTTCATTTTCTCATTATATGCAGGCATGTACTTCAGTAGCTTAACGATAGTATACCTCCACAGTCCTAGTCCCTTGTCTAAGTTTGGTGAACTCTTCAAACTTCTGGGAATAAAAGTGCTTAGTGAGGAATCTCTCTTTAAAATATTTTACAAATTCTTCCCATTTTAAATCAATTGCTACCACAAGTTTTCATTCCTCACTAAATGTTTTCCACCAATCCAAGCCAACACCTTGAAGATGTAATGTGGCATAGGATGTTTGAGTGCCAGTGGAATAGTTCTTCATATTACAGTAGGTTTCTATCTCCTTCATCCAAGCTTTGGCTTTGTCACCATCTTCCTCTCCATTGAACTTGGAGGATTTTAGATGTTTCATATCCTTGCCCAACTCAACCTCTAATCGGATCCTAGCCTGTTGTGCCTCTGTAAGGGGTTCATTTACCTATCCCATTCTAGAGTTTCTATCCTGTGTTTCTCGATTCAATATGACATCCAACAACTATTTCTGTGTTTCCACCTACTCATGGAGTAAGGCCACTATCATAGTGATATCCTCTCTTTCATTACTAGGATTCTTGAAACCAACTTTTGGGTTTCTGTTCTCTACATTGGTCTGTCATGTCTACCTCATCGTTGGGATAACACTTCCTCTCCTTCTCTTTGGTGGCATTATTCTTGACCACACACAAGAGAGATAGTAGGGATTAGTTCACAATCACATCTTTGGATCACTTCACCTACTATTATTATTGCCATAGCTTCTTAGCTACACATACCAGTGTATTACTAACAATCATTCTATTGGTGCAAGGTATGATATTACACGAGCATTTTTACTTAGCACACAGTTACGTAGTAAGTCGATTTCCCTACGAACCATGCTCTGATACCAAATATCACAACCCAATTTTCTCAACTCAAATGATCTAAGTCTAACCAAGTTTTTTTCTTTTCTAATGTTGGGATGGGTTTTCTAACTCTATAGTTCACTTATAGAGTCTCTAGCGATATTTTACTAGATCATCTCAACTTATGAAACTACAACTACAATTCTTATCTTGGCTTTTGAGTGCAACCATCACTACTTCTCCACATGTCAGTCTGTGGAAAGTACTAGTTACATACCACTCTCACTCCAACTTTCTTGCTCACTCACCACAAGCTAAATTGGAATTTCTCTTTCATTCTTTTGAAATATGAAGCCCTAATATCTACTTGCTACACCATTCATTTAGTGTATGAGTACTAAGGACAAGCGCTAATCTCTACTCACTACACAATTCCCTTAGTGTAGGAGCACTAAGCACCAAATATAAAATCCAGATCAACTTCTTGATCCAATAATGATTTCTCACTCTATAACTATACGAGAGATACTTGCTCTCCTAATATTTTCTTTTCCAAAGTTATCTCACATCAAATAGTTATAGTTATGCATGGTTTAGACCTAGGCTTAGCCAAATATATCTTTCATATATTTCTTTTTGTTTTTCCTTAGAGAATCTAAAGAATACATCACTATACTAACTTAGAAGATACATTGCTTTTCTAAAGTATTTATCAACCCCACATAACTCTCAAGGTTCTATTACTGAGAAGTGGACAATAACCGATAAATACAAGACTTGATATTTTAATTCCCTTCGCCCTTTCGAGGCATCGATTAAGAACAAATATAATATTTTCATTTCGTTATTACTCCCAAGTGTAACCCGTAACACCACAAGCTTAAAATATTATTAACAATGGTTTTATATAACATAATATATTGAAGTACTCTCTAGAAATTCGTCTGATGACACCCGTGATTCCCAAAGATGGTTCAATTATTCTTCAATAGACCATACTATGTCATAAGCACGTATTAACTCCACACAACAATTAAGACCAACAACATCATCAATTCGATTATCAAAAACAACTCAATTTACAACTTTCCTACCATTACATGGCTTCAGTCAAGTAAAACTATCAGTGCTGAAGTTATCAATGTTCACACACTCATTACATAAGTGGAACATCCACAAGATGTGAACTTCCCACACAATCAATAATACAACCTAGAAAATGTAAGCTTTTCCAGCCAATAACTATGAAGTCTTGCTTCATTTTCCCACTCAATTGATCAATTACAACTAATGAATATACTAGTATCGTAATTAGATCATCCCAGTAGTTGCCATTATCTCCACATTTCATTCCTTCTATGGAGCTTCGAATGACAAGACTCGAAATTCACTTGCAGCAGTAAATGTTCCAGCACGTCAAGGATCACTAGCCGTAACTCATCATTACCAATCGAGAATGGGATTTGTGGAGGGATCAGAAACAACTCTATCATGAAGTGCATTCCTACATGCATTTTTTAATCTTTCCAGTGCATGATAATGCAAAGCATATCAACAACATCAATCATGTTGAATTCAATTCGACAATAACAAATTATATAATCACATCATTACTTCTATTAATCATATTATAAGAGAATTTGATTTCCTTATAACTCAATAAATAAAGCTATGCCCAATTTTCCATTGGCAATTATAGAACTCTCCCCAAACCTAGAACCCACAATTACAAATCTGGATTAAATGAAAAGTATCCCATGTTTCTTTGGATATCACAAGGAAAGAAAAATATATGCAAATCAAACACATACTTCACTTAGAATTTTCTTTTCAAACCATTCTAAATTCTAACAACATACATACTATAAATACCCAATTCTATCTGGACTTTAGCAAAAAAACATTTCAACATAATTGAAACATCTCCTAATAACCCAATTCAAACTGGATTTAACCAAAAATATAACAATACAATTGAAGCATTTCCTTCTAAAATAGAATATTTCCACTTATTCAAGGAAGTCAATATAATACGTTTTCTCTTGGACATTTTTTGAGTTCAACTATTGCACATTCCTAAGGTGATAGCTTCTCATAGATAACACTGAGACCATGTTGCCAGCATAAAGCAATCCATCTACAAACATGCCTTCATTATTGCACTCAAAAAACCACTACACAATGCTATCATTTTTCTTTAGTTTTCTATGTCCATACTTGGGTTCAATAACCAACCATATAGTTAAAGATCAATATGAACTAAGTTCTATATGTACCTACATCCAGTGAAGGCATAAGCTCTAGAAAAATCGGTATTCTTTTCAACATGCAAAGGATGAGTCAACAGTCTACTTCATACCGAGACATCAGTTCACTAAAATATGTAGCTCATTCAATCATTGGGGTTTTAGAGTAGTGACGGTTTCAAACACTTAACTTATACATATATTGAGTAACACCATTCCAATTGAAAGTGCCAGATTACCTATTAAAGGCTTCTACCCAATTATGCAATTTATTTTCTTTTCCACAAAGCATACCAGACCCAAACACATACTCCAAATTTCACCCAAGCACAGAGTTTCAAAAGAAAGCATAATTCAATTCACATAGCATGACAACATAATAACGAAACTACCTGGTAGGCAACACAAATTCATCTAAAATATTTCTATCTACCTCTCTTTCTTTTTTTGTTCCCTCTTTTTCTTGATCCATCTCTTTTTGCTTCAAGATCATTGCACTATCGTTCCACTTCCTTTTTCCTTGATTGTTCTTGTTATTCATTTTAATGGAACTCAAAACCACTTTGCTTACCTTCTCCATGAGCATTAAATATGAACTCAAATATGTTTCCAAGACTTAAATGGGATTCTCAACTTCCATTTGGTCGGTAATTCCACTTACCTTGGGTTCTAAGGTGCAGTTATAGCTCTATCATTCTATCCTATCATAGGATTCCTTCCAAAATGAATGCAAAAGCAAACTTCCCAACCATAGAGAAAACAAATGGTTGAATCATTCTTTAACCCATATTTTTAGAAATAAAATAAAGAACAATGAATTCTACCACATTCATTTTTTTCCAATTAACATTTTATGTTAACTAAAATCACTTCTAGCAAGAATTAAGCCAATTAAATCTTATCTAGGAAAGAATTGTCAATCAATAATAAATTTTATCCAAACTTTATTACTTTTTCCTTCATGCAAGATCATGATATGCATCTATATGAAATGGGGCATTCATTCATGTTGCCCGAGTTGTTCAGTGACTAAGTCACCCATATCATTTTCCTCATCCCATTCTCGATGGTAAATATTTTCTCCCACCTACAAGGAAAATCTGTTCCTACAAGAGTGTGAATCTATTAGCAGCATCACATTCTCCCTTTTAACATACATTGCTAAAAACATCCAACATGAAATAGTCAGTTATTCCATTAATTAAATGCATCATTTCAATACATTATATGTCATGCATAGATCAAATAAGAGATAGCAAATCATTCCACTCAATAAAACAACACAACAAAATATAAGTTTTACCCAAGCAAAAAGTCTACCAAGGGAGGGTCATGACAATAGTAGAGTAAAGGAGATAAAATTTTATTTTTTATTAGAAATAGATGCAAATATTTCTACAATTTATTCCATGTTACTACTTAATTAGTTAGTTTATAATATGATACACTTCCATTTTTGAAATCTATAACCCTCTCATCATCTTATTTTCCTTGACTTCATTAACACCAAGAGAATTATACGTAATATTTTTACAATGATCATTTCCTTGGATGAATACCTTTCTCTCTTTTTAATAAACATGATCATAAACATGATATCCAAACTACTTGTTCATGACACATTATTGTCACTGGTAAGAAACCTTAAATCTTACCAATGTTACCTTTAATTTAATGATTTAAATATTGCCAAAAGTCATATCAATCTTTCTAAATTCATTCATATTTCTACAAAAGGGATTATTTAGCGATCACATGGATTCATCAACAATGCATTAAAGCACCATGTAGTTTTTGATTCAATTACATAAATACATACTAAGAGGAAACCCCATAATTTACTCAAGAATGGATTCCCTATCCATTGTTTCCCAATGAATCTAGAAGGTGCTTCCTGATTCAACTTCCATTGATTCTCATTTACTCAGTATATAAACAAAGAGGCAAGAACATATTTTATTTAATCCAATTTTTATACAATTTATACTATAATATCTACACAAGATTATAATTTAGTTCTTACAAATTACCACAATTTGTACCATAATATTTACCCAAGATTACACTATAATTCTTACAAAATTTTCCAATTTGTACCATAATCTCTACCCAAGATTACACTATAGTTCTTAAAAATTTCCACAATTTGTACCATAATATTTACCCTAGAATCTACTATAGTTCTTACAAATTTTCCCAATTTGTACCATAATCTCTACCCAAGATTACACTATAGTTCTTACAAATTGCCACAATTTGTACCATAATATTTACCCAAGTTCTTAATAATATATCCAAAATTTTGGATCTTAGATTGCTTTCATTTAGAATAACCAATATTTATCAAATTTGATCCATGATTACATTCATTTATCTCACCAAATAACTATCAATAATTATCAAATTTATTCTCTAAATTTGATCTTAAGTTCTCTTTTGGCTCTTACATAAATATTTCATTTTTAGCCATACTCAACACAATTCATTTATAAAAAATAAACATGGAAACCCCATATATTACATGGCCGGTTTTTATTCCAAAAATAATGGCCAACTATATATATATATCCATTAATTGATCATTTAATTTTCATGGGGCTAACTGAACCTTATTTCAACTATTTGATCCTTACCTTATTTCAAAAGGTGTTTAATTAATGTTGTACCTAAAAATAGCAATCAAATATGTTATAAGTTTCTAATTCCAATGTAGAAGATCAAACTTGATCCATCAACCAATCACAACTGGTCTACATTAGGAAGAATAAAATCCACATTTCAAAAGGTGTTTAATTAATGTTGTACCTAAAACTAGCAATCAAACATGTTGTAAGTTTCTAATTCCAATGTAGAAGATCAAACCTGATCCATCAACCAATCACAACTGGTCTACGTTTGGAAGAATAAAATCCACACGACAATCTATAAAACCCTTCAACTGGCACGTGACAACCACTTGGTGGCCAACACGACCATTGGGTGGTGGTTACTCCATATAGGGAGTAATCTCCCTTTTCAATCCTTCATTTGCTCCTACAGGAGTAATGTGGGACTAATTTTATGATAGATAAAGAAAATATTTTACATTACGGTACACAGCCAAACGAACATCTAACAAATTGAAATAACCTTAAGCCACATGGCAACCATAGGTGGCAAGTCGGTGATCCAAACAAGGCCAAGGGTAAGTCGATCCTTCATGGACAACTACTGATCAACAGATAATTCGAGGTTCACGTGTTACAACATCAACTCTTCAACCATAACTTGAGTAGCCCAAAGGGCAGATCATGACCACACCTTGTGGTCGACTTATAATGAAGCATTTTTTCTTATGAGTTTCCCTCTATTCCTTCATACACTATGTATGGGATAATTGAGAGGAAGACCCAAGTTGGCATTCCCTCAATTGGGTCTTGCCCGAGTGGTGATACTGCTACCACACAGCATGCATCGATGACAACCAAAAAAGAAAGGAGTAAACCTAAGATCATTAGCCAACATAGATCGATTGGTGAAGTAGGGGTGATCACAACAAAAAGGGGTTTAAAACTATCAAATTTCTACATCCATTAATTGTCTTAAACAGCCCCAAGAATGCATAGGAGATAAATATAGCAACAAATATCCTATAGTGAACATAAACAAAGGTGTTTTTATTACAAAAATTCTATACATTCAACAAATGAAAATCTACTTAATCGGATAAATTGACACAGCAAAAAATTGTATAAATAACTATGGGCATCTATTATAGGGAGATTCATCAAGTCAATTAGCAATTGAGCTTTTTTTTTTATATAAAAGAATGTCGATGATGAGAGAATCATCAAGGTACCTTCGACTGTGACATTAAGTTCAAAAATGAGGTACGTAGTATGGCCGAAGTAAGGCTTCATATGCCTCAAGACAATTCTATTGGTAACTAATGCCCATACAAATTTAGTACAGGAGTAAATATAAGCCTTGATACTGTGTCAAGACTTCAAACCAAGGGTCTAACCATAAATGTAGATACTTATTTTAAACTGTAGGCCATTGAATTCTTAGTGCAGTCGAAGGTAGATAAAAACCATATTATCTTCATGATATTAGCACCATATCCCTGTGTAGTCTTAAGATGCATGGAGGGTATATACCACATGCATAATATTATGGAAGGTAAGCATAATAAAGGCGCTTACGCACATACAAGATGATAACCACCTAGCGGTGGATGTCTAGGTGTCGATGGTGTGGTTGTGGTGGTTTAGCTGTTCTATCGACTATTTGTTTAATCAAGTAGTTTGTTTAGAGATTGATATAACATAGGTCGACATGTTCCTTTTAAACATAATAATTAACAAAAAAGCATAATGTCTTAACAATCATTATTACAAGGAAATTTCAATAGAAATATCAATCAAGGCCAAATCCAAAGGTTTTTGCCCAATAACAATTAGAGGGCATCCACATGTCAACCATATAATAAAACATAAACATAATATTAATAAAATATTATACATGCATTCAAGGAGAAATGTAATAATATAAATGCATTCAAGGAGGAATATAAAGGTATGATGAAAACTGGATAAACTTGATACATACAAATTCAATGAAATCTCATTTTTTCCTAGCCCCTTTTAACCTCCTTGAGCTTCCTAATTTCCATCCTTGCCTACAGAATCCATGTCTCCGCCATGCCCCCTTTAGATAAAAATTGGTGGGTATTTATACACTTCTTGATACATACACTTATTCAAAAGTTATACTTGGAAGAAGGTAGAAGGAATAATTCATGGATAGGCAATTTCAATCCATAGAAAAAACTAAAACTTCCCATGGTTTTATTTTTTATTTCTTTCTAGAACTTGGCCCAATTTTCTACGTCTTCTAGAAGTCCTCTTTTATAATTTTCCTTTTATATATTTTTGTCATTTTTGTAACAACAAAATGATAAAATAAATACCATCTAGGTACTAAAATAATTAGGTCAATTTATTATCAATTATTAAATTTATCCATTAATATTGACATTCTGCCTTTTTGATGAATATTTTGCAAGATTTATTTCTTTCAAGCATTTCAATGATGGTGATTGTTTTCCTTACCACCTTTGGAAATACCTACAATCATCAAATCATCAACACTACCATATTCAACATTAATGATAATTAACTACTGATCATATTTACCTCTACAAAATATGATAGTCTACATCATCAATGGGACTTTCCAAGGGAGGGTTGTGACATACTCCCCTCTTGGAGTAAACACAGTCCTCTGTGTTGTCCTACAAAATAAAGCATACATTAGTAAGAGCACAAACTTACATAACCCCCACTTTCCCAAAGTGGTACTCATTTAATAAAGTGGTCTCTAGACCTTGCTTTGTTCCATCATCTGCACCACAAATATTGTTAAAAAAACATAGAGTAATCATCATGTTTTATTTTTATAGAGAAGATATGAAACCATGTATAATAAGTTAGACAAAATAAGTCTAAATGCAGGTAGGTTTATCAAAAACTCTCACACAAGAGTTTCAACCTATAACTTGATGATCCTTTCTATGAGTTAACCTCATAGAAAATAGGTGTCATCAAATACAAAAATATAGTTTCATAATTCTTATTTCAATATACCCATATATATTGAAATCCTCCTTGACAAAGCTATTTGCCATCACTAGTGCATCATCCCTGATGTGCCCTAATATTCATCTTTAGTCAAACTATTGACTATTATACTATATTCATACCTCAAGAGACACAAATATCAAGTGCAATCCTAAAAAAAGCCTAAGGTACACCGCTTACGACCCAAAAAATGTGGACGGTTCACTTAGCTCTTTCACTTTGATTCACCAGTGGTTCAATAGTGGGAGGACAAGATCTTGAACATTTGTAGTTTCTGAGTATCTACAAAATCTACTAGCAATAGAAAAGGTCATACTTACTATGCGTAAGATGCCATATTAACATCCATTGATATTATCTATGACCGCACTTACTCTATGTAAGGTGGTATTCTAGGTATATTATCATTCACTAATAACAATATTCACGCTTACTTCTTGTAAGGTGCTTTTCCAAAAGTATCATCATCCATTGATATTAATGGTTACACTTACTTCCCATAAGATACCATTCCAAAAGTATTATTATCCGTAGATAACAATGGTCACACTGACTTCCTGTAAGGTGCCATTTCATATAATTGTAGGAGAGAATCCTATCCTTTTCTCAAGAGTAGATTCCCTATCTATTATTCTTTTAAAGGATGTTTCAATCTTAACTAAGAATAAAATTTTCCATTTTTTTCTTATAGAATTTGTTATATTTACATAGATGTATATCTAATTTCTTCTTCCATTCCAAGGAATACCTCACTTGAAAACTGTAATGAATATCATTACCCAAATTTTTCTAGAGATAAATTTAAAATTGTAATCAAGGGGTCACACATGGATTATTTTCCATGAAAGATAAGGGTGAAAATTCCAAGTAAGTTCCAAGGTTGCATTTCACTAGAATCAATGGATAGGAATAATCTCCTATCTCAAATTGTGGATTTACCTTAATACCCTCCCAGTATAAGGATGAATTCATATGGTCACCATCCATTTCTTCCATTCACCTGAATGTAGAAATCCTTGACCACAACGTTATAGGAATGCCATTTCCTCTTACTAACTTAAAACCCCTTAAGCTAGTTTCCAACTTAGGTTATACCGATCAAGGTCTAGGTGTATACCTTGAATATATCAATTAATTACAATTCTTAACTATCCCCATCCTCTTGATGGTAAGGTGGTCATCATAATCCCGTGATACCCACATAGGCATACCTATGCCTATCATAAAAATTGTATAATTCATTTCCAAATTTCGTAGTAGGAGATAAAATCCAGTGTTCCCCACTTAATTTTTCCAAAGATCGTCCTCTTTAGGTTACACTAGAGATCCCCTCCCATAGTGCATCTTAAGTGTTGTTCCATGGTGTTCCATTTTTGTATTTACCCTAAACTGGGATTCATTAATATTTACTTAATTCTTTCCTTGGTATTATGGGAAGTTTTCAAGAGATATATTCATGCTTAAATAGACTATTAATACCATAGTAATCTAAATCAAGCATTGTATAAATATTTCTTTATTTTATATAAAGCAAATACATGTTACATAAGCATGAATCCTTTAGTATACAAATGGTGGCTTTTAAGCCATGCCAATTACATAGTCCTTATGTCTCGTACCTTTCGATCCTTACACTACTTTGTGTTGGACCTATTTCTCTTGTTTATGAGGTTATTAGAGAAACTAATCTAGGATTTGTTTGAGCCCTACCTCATGTTGATGCTCTAGCTGCTCGAGTTGTTCTTCCTTACCCACACTATGCTCCAATAGCTGACTGATATGGGATGAGCAAACCATGGCTCACCAATGCATCAAAATAAGCAGTCAAGAATGCAACCCTATATTATTCCCTTGCTTGGAGTAGTTGTGTATTTTATATTTGTAAAGCTATTATTTCTATTGTTCTCCAACTATATATTTGTGATAGCTCTAGTCTAATCCTATCACACTCAGCTATAGAAACATCTCTCTTAGCCTCTAGCATCATCCTCTCTTGTACCCATATACCTTCTTAATCCAATTGTTGTACTCCTAGCAACGAGGTCTGGGTCTAATCCCCTTGTACATGTTGTATAGGAAGCTCCCTTTTACTACCAAAAACTTCTATTATTTCTTTATCTGCTCTACTAGCTTCCTCCATATCTACATCCTTCTCTACATTACCTCCTTGACTTGATCTGACACCATTGTAAGCCATCTTCTATTTAGAGTGTATGTATTAACAGGTCGACAAGCAGAAGCAAGATGATCACAAGGCTTATTATGGGGTTTACACTCATAATAAATAATGAAAACCATAATATAAGTGCAACTCCATTGTATTCCATGGGTGATTTAATAAAAACTCTCATTTTATCAATGCTTGTAAAATATTGCTTCTTCGGTTGTCACCCAATATCTAGCCAACTACCGATTCATGGTATATTAATTTTGATCAGAAGTCTAATAAATCATACCTTGATTATCTAGAGTTTATTAAACATCCATCATGGATCATGTCTCGATCAACATGTATGTCCCACATCGATGATCTTGTCTTAATTATGTAGGATCTCATTACTCCACTTTAGTTCTCAAGGTAATAATGCTTTCATTTTCAACATGCTTAAGAATCTATTGTGTGTCCCATTATTACGACTTTATAAAATATGTCTCATAATTTTCCTTTTGATGACTCCATAAGTTGGTTTCATACACAATTATTTATGCACTTAGTCCTTGGTACCATTTTCAAATTTGACCATTAATATTTTGTTGATATACATCTAGGTCACGTTTACATATTTAGCAAGGTACCGTCACATAACCTTGCACATTATCACTCATGCAATAATGATTTCAATTACATAATGCTAAGTTTAATTGATTATGGTTAGTCCTTTATATTTTTTAGACTAACTTATTTCATTATCATTCACTCGATAATAGCTATGGTTGTTCTTGCTTCATGCAAGAAACTACTCCTAAGTATCCATTATCATTCACTTGATAATTTACTTATTCTAGGGTCATACTTGCTCCATGCAATATGCCTTAACAAAAGTTCTCTAATCCTAGAGAATTTCTTATTATCCAAGAGGTTCTCCTATGGTCTCATAATATTCAAAGACCAAACTTCCATTGGTTGTGTAAGTCCACCTAGATTGGTTCCAACATCTCTTGTAGCCATTCTTACCATACTGCTATATCAAATTTCTTAAATTGGAACTCCTCTCACTTTTTGATATAATACAGAGGGCATATTTGTGTTTAAACCAAACATTGAAGGTTTATACCCCAGGTTATCCTATGTGGATAATAATATCACACGCATTGTGTAGTGGACAATTTCTATATTTAATTAGTGTATACCACATTATTAAACTTGACCACCACCCAGGTGGTCAGGCGGTATACTATTATTCGATGTTAGTAGTGGCTGATTGGTGGAATATAGACATGATCCCCATAAAATGTCATTTTAGAGGGTGCTTCAGGTGGAATTTGGATGGTTTTCATGTTTAAATATGTTGGGTTTTTGATGGTTTCATCCTTGCATTATTTTGCTATAACTCATAGCTAAAGGCCTTGATTGTATTCGAGAGGCTACTTAGTCTCTCTAAACAACAAATAATATAAACTATTCATTTTCTGATTGCCTAATCTCATTCAATCTTGCCTCATCACAAGGTATTATCACCATTGTGTTTCTAAATGAGATCTATTTCTTACTCCCATAACTTATCAAATGGATTAACTTCCATAGATAATATCCATATTGAACTTCTTTATTCAATAGATCATCCTTAGGTATGCTTATAACTCCTTTTCATAGAGTTTTAATAATGCCCACATATTTTTGCTAGCCTAGACCTAACACTAGGATCCATTAGCTAGCCTGGGATTTGATACCAACTGTAACAAACCTAATTTTTAAACCATATTGAGAGAGTAATTATATAAATATATATAACATGACACAACATATCTACCCTTAAGGTAGATTTCATCATCAAGGATTCATAATCTAACATCAACCAAGGTAGTAAGTAGCCAAGATATTTATGACATGGTCAATGTCAACTCTTGTGATAGGAGTGACCAACTCCTATCTAACCTTACGTGCCCTCATGATGTTTACTAATAAATCATTTAATTGTTCCTCTCTATTAATTTGGAAGTTAAATTTTCACACATAATTAATTGATCATAATTCAACTACAAAACTTAGTTTCTACTTGAATGAACAACCATTTCTAGTGCAACGAAAAACATACATTTTTAATCAATGTAGAAAGGTTACCTCATTCAATCAAAGACTATTTATGATTTATTACATGAAAGCATAAACTATTGCATCATATTTAGATAACCATTCCATGGAAAAGTAAATGCAACATCTATCACTAGCTTTATTAATCATCAAGTGCAAATATCATCTTTTCCATAGTAGCAGAATGCATGTACCAATTTTATTTACCGAACATTGCTTGTTGACAAAAATCATTGCTTCATATAACACTTTAGTAATCACCTCATGAAAATATAATGCATCATCCATATTAAGAGCTAACAAGTATCAATGGCAAGATCACACAACACAATATTTATCCTGGGAAAAACCCCAAAGGGAAACAACCCAACCTCAAAATATGCATCCTCATATTTCATTAATCCTTTTTGTCTCAATTTACAATGATACAAAGAATTATAAAGATCATTTTCCAAACCATCATTAAATATATTGATATAGGAAAATTCTCACACATTCCAAATTTCAGGTCATCATTACAATTGAAACACATAAATTAAATATTAACTGGAACATTGAGATGAAGGGAATCTCATAGTTTTCTCAAGAATGAATCTCACATTCATTCTTCAATCATTCAATTCAACATGGAATGAAAGTTATATAAAAGTTATGCAATGCAAGAAGAGAGTCCATAATCTCTTCAAGAATAGATTCTACATCTATTCTTTCTAAATTTATTCATGTTTCCTCAAAAGGAATTCTTTAGATCACATGCATTCATCAACAATGCATTAAAGCACCATGTAGCTTTCGATTCAATTACATTAGTACATACTAAGAGGAAACCCCATAATTTTCTCAAGAATGGATTTCATATCCATTATTTCCCAATGAATCTAGAAGGTGCTTCCTTATTCAACTTCTATTGATTCTCATTTACTCAGTATATAAACAAAGAGGCAAGAACATATTTTATTTAATCCAATTTTTATACAATTTATACTATAATATCTACACAAGATTATAATTTAGTTCTTACAAATTACCACAATTTGTACCATAATATTTACCCAAGATTATACTATAGTTCTTACAAATTTTTCCAATCTGTACCATAATCTCTCTCCAAGATTACACTATAGTTCTTACAAATTACCACAATTTGTACCATAATATTTACCCAAGATTATACTATAGTTCTTACAAATTTTTCCAATTTGTACCATAATATTTACCCAAGATTACACTATAGTTATTACAAATTGCCACAATTTGTACCATAATCTTTACCCAAGATTACACTATAGTTATTCATAATATATCCATAATTTTGGATCTTAGATTATTTTCATTTAGGATAACAAATATTTATCAAATTTGACCCATAATTACATTTATTTCTCACCAAAGAACTATCAATAATTATCAAATTTATTCTCTAAATTTGATCTCAAGTTCTCTTTTGTCTCTTACTTAAATATTGCATTTTTAGCCATATTCAACACAATTCATTTATCCAAAATAAACGTGGAAACCCCATATATTACATGGTTGGTTCTAATTCCAAAATTAATGGCCAACTATATATATCCATTAATTGTTCATTTAATTTTCATGGGGTTAACTTAATTTTATTTCAATGATTTGGTCCTTACCTTATTTCAAAAGGTATTTAATTAATGTTATGCCTGAAACCAACAATCAAACATGCCACAAGTTTATAATTCCAACGTAAAAAATCAAACCTGATCCATCAACCAATCACAACTGGTCTACGTTTGGAAGAACATAATCCACATGATAATCTATAGCACCCTTCAACTAGTGTGTGACCACAACTTGGTGACTAACATGACCATCGAGTGGTGGTTACTCCATATAGGGAGTAATATCCCTTTTCTATCCTTCCATTTATCCTTCAGGAGCAGTGTGGAACTAATTTTGTGATAGATAAAGAAAAGGTTTTACATTATGGTACATAGTCAAACGAACATCCAACAAAGAGAAATAAGCTTAAGCCACATGACAACCAGAGATGGTGAGTTAGTGATCCAAACAAGGTCAAGGATGAGTTGATCCTTCATGGATAGCTACTGATCAATAGGTAATCGGAGTTTTGTGTGTTACAATGTCAGTTTTTCAACCAAATATTGAGCATACCAAAGGGTAACTCATGACCATTGTTGGAAATTTGAGCAAGTTTTGTTGTCATTGATGTCAAGAGGTTGATGTCCAGTTTTGTTGTCATTTGATGTCACAAGGTTGATTTTCCAAAAGGCAAGTAAGTGGTTAAAATAAAAAGGATATAATATTTATTTTAAATATTATACAACTAAAGAATCCTAAAAGGTAGAATACCCAAGGAAAAATAAGCAGGTTTAAAAATAAATAATAATATTATAATATTTAATATTATAATATTTTGGGAAAAAGGATGAGGTGAAGAAAAACGAGGTCCAAGGAATCATTAAAAAATATATCCTTGAAAAGACCCATTGAGCAAATTATAAAGGTTAATATTTAATTTATTTAAATTAAAATATTTTAACCTATGGTTAAAATTTTAATTTAAATAATCATAAGGCGCCAAAGGTTTAAATTTAAAATTTGAATTAAAATTCGAAATCGCATAAGCCGACGTGTTGGAGTGCAAAGGACAATGTATAAAAAGGGGGAAATGATTTTTATTTCAATAACAATGCAATTTTTGAATGCCTAAGTTAATGAAATAATGTGAAGGGAGAAGAGGATTCGTGTGTTGTAAAATTTAAAGAGGCAAATTTTTATTTAAATCTGTGTGGAGTGCCAAAACAATTCCAAGGCACTGGGTAGCATAGACGGTGGTCGAAGGTCGGTTAATACGTTCACACAAGGCAAGTCGTGGGTTTGATTTAGGTCCCCTTCATTTTGCCACACAACAAAGGTTTTTGGTTGATTTCAAAATTTGCAGAAGGCAAGGGTTTAAGAGTAGCTCATGCACTTTGAGTATTGTGTGGGCATGTAGCCTAGGTGGTAGCTTAGCCTTGGGCTAAGGCGCTATGGCAGTGGGTGGTTGCGGGTTCGATTTTGGGTGCAGTCAAAGAGGGCGTAGTAATTTTTTGTTGAAGACGTGGGCCAACATTTATAAGGTAAGCACTTTTATTTTAATTTTTGCCAAGGTTTTGGAAGGTGCAAATTACATAGAGGTCACGTGATTATTTTGGAATGCATAGGGAGTCATAAGGATTATTTAAAAATATTTTTATTTTTGTTGCTTAAGAAAATAAAGGGATTGGAGTTATAAGGTGTTAACAAAGGAATTTAATTTTTATATGTTGAATATTATTTTGTGAATATTGGAGTTATAAGGTGTTAACACAAGAAGTTGATTTTTATATGTTGAATGTTATTTTGTGAAGTTTGGAGTTTATAAGGTGTTAACAAAGGAATTTGATTTTTATGTATTGAATATTATTTTGAGAAGTTTGGAGATTATAAGGTGTACTTGAGACTTGATATATATTTTTATGGTGAAATAATTATTGAGGAGAATATTTGTGAGGATATTTTGAGATAGGTTGTTGCTATCTAACATTGAAATTGGCAAAGAGGATTTGATTGTGATTAATACAGGTTTTGAATACATATATCCATCAAAACAAAAGGTATGGGCACATCATCCTTATGATTAAAATGTTGTTTGATTGAAGGTTGTGAAATGCAAAGGTGGAGAAAAAATGATTGTTTGATAGGCATTGTTGAAAATGTTTGAGTAAGTTTTCATATGCATGATTGGTGAATGATTAAGAGAATGCTTGAGTTAGATATTGAGGATTATTTGAGTTAGGTCTTGAGACCCACATTGTGCATCTTGGTTGAAGAAGTACGAAAATATTTTTTTAGGGTTTGTGAGCAAGTTGTGTTTCATTTATTGAATGACTGAGTAAAATTCTTGAGCATTGGTTTTGAGTGCTATTGAAAGTGAATGTGCAAACATTAGAAATCAAATTTGTGAAAGCGACAAACTTAATTATTGAGTAGAACATATTA
Source organism: Wollemia nobilis (assembly GCA_028583015.1). NCBI lineage: Eukaryota > Viridiplantae > Streptophyta > Pinopsida > Araucariales > Araucariaceae > Wollemia > Wollemia nobilis. The sequence goes on along the minus strand of JAQPPZ010000853.1, from coordinate 1,487,911 downwards.
ATTTTTTTTATAGAGTACATCATTCTCTATATGTTCCAGAGGTTAAAATTCTAAGTAGAATATGTCTAAACTGCTTCAAGTTAAAGGATTTACTTTGAATATTAGACAAGACAATTGATAACATTGTGTGCAAGATTTGAGATTGATTGAGCATATCTCATGAGCTGTTTTGAGCATGTGTTTGATCATATTGGAGTAATTTTTTGTGAAAGCTTAAGGATAAAATTGAGCAAGCTTTTGTGAAAGCTTGTAGGCAGATTTAAGGCAAGTCTTAGTGAAGACTTGAGAGCAAATTTAAGACAAGTCTTAGTGAAGACTTAAAAGCATATTTGAGACAAGTCTTAGTGAAGACTTGAGAGCATAATTGAGGTAAGTCTTAGTGAAGACTTGAGAACAGATTTGAGACAAGTCGTAGTGAAGAATTGAGAGCAAAATTGAGGTAAATATTAGTGAAGACTTGAGAGTAGAATTGAGGCATGTCTTTGTGAATACTTGAGAGCAGAGTTGATTGATTTGTTCAAGCTTTGTGTTAAGGCTTGGGGTAAATCTAAGCAGAGTTGATTTGTGATTGGATCAAGATTTGTGTTAAGGCTTGAGGATAGTTTTTGGTGAATATTTGAGAGTAAATTTGTGCTAGATCTAAGACAAACTTAGAGCAGATTTGTACTAGATCAAGGATAGTTTTTTGTGCAGATTTGAGATAAAGTTGAGAATAATATTTGGAGGTGACAGAGTAGAGGATAGTAGTCTCGAGTGGATAGAGATAGAATAGTCAGGATAGTGAGGATTGAAGTCTTTTGAGAGAGGATAGAGGTCTTTTGTGGAGAGATATCCACAAGCCAGTGCAATGGGGGCATTAGTCTTCTATAAGATCATCAGCTAAAGCAGAGGAGAAAGAATTATCCTATGGATAGAGATCCATGAACCAGAGCAAGGGGAAAGAGTTATCCTATGGAGAGTAAGCCATGAAGCAGTTAGGAATATAGAGTTCTTCTGTGGAGAGAGATCCACAAACCAGTTGAGGAGAAAGCGTTCTCCTAGGTCAAGTTCCACGAACCAAAAAAGGGAAAAGAGTTCTCCTATGGATAAATATACACAGAGTAGAGCATTAGGGGATTGGTGTCTCCTTTGGACAGAGGTCCATAAACATTGTAATAGAAAAGTGATTCCCAAGATATTTGTTGAGAAAATTTAGTAGAAATATTTTCTCCGTGGAGTAGCCCACATTGGGTTAACCACGTTAAATCATGTCTCTCATGTGTGTGATGTTTTGTGTAATGCTTACTGCTTTAATGTTTTTTATGTTATCATATGGATTTAAAAACAAAAAGTTTTATCTTATACGGTTCACCCCCACTCTTAGTATAAGCTTGTGTTCTTCAACCATACCTTGTGGTCGAATTATAAGGAAGTATTTTTCTTTATGAGTTGCCTTCCATTCCTTCACATACTGTGTGTGGGATAATTGAGATGAAGACCCAAGTTGGACTTCCCTCAATTAGGGCTTGCTTGAGCATAAATACTACTTTCATACTACGTGCATCGATGAAAACCAAAAAGGGAAGGAGTAAACCTAAAATCATTAGCCAACATTAATCAATTGGTGAAGTAGGGGCGATCACAACAAATAAAGGTTTACGTCTGTAAAATTTTTACATCCATTAATTATATTAACAAGCCCTAACAACACATAGGAGATAAATATAGTAACAAATATCCTTTAGTGAATAAAAATAAAGGCATTTCTATTTATAAAAATTCTATACATTCAATGAATGAAGATCTACTTACTTGGATAAATTGGTACAACATAAAACTGTATAAATAATTATGGGCATCTGTTACAGGGAGATTAATCAAGTCAATCATAAATTGAGCTTTTATTTTAGATAAAAGAGTGTCGATGATGAGTGAATCATCAAGGTCCCTACAGTTACAACATTATATTCTAAAATTAGGTACGTAGTATGGTCAAAGGCAAGGCTTCATGTACCTCAAGATAATTCTATTGGTAACTAATGCTCATCTAGATTCATCACAGGGGTAAATATAAGCCTTGATAAGGTGTCAAGACTTCAAACCAAGGGTCTAACCATAAATGTAGACACTTATTTACATTGTAAGCCATTGAATGCTTAGTGTAGTCAAAGGTAAGGGCAACTCATGACCATGCCCTATGGTCAACTTATAAGGAAGAATTTTTCCTTATGAGTTGCCCTCTATTCCTTCACACACTATGTGTGGGATAATTGAGAGGAAGTCCCAAGTTTACCTTCCCTCAATTGGGGCTTTCTTGAGTGGTGATACAACTTTTGTTCTACGTGCATCAACGATAACCAAATAGGGAAGGAGTAAACCTAAAATCATTAGCCAACATTAATCGATTGGTGAAGTAGGGGTGATCACAACAAACAAAGGTTTACATATATCAAATTTTTACATCTATTAATTATCTTAACAAGCCCCAACAACACATAGGAGATAAATATAGCAACATATTTCCTGTAGTGAACATAGACAAAGGTATTTCTATATACAAAAATTCTATACATTCAATGAATGAAGATCTACTTACATGGATAAACCGATACAACATAAAACTGTATAAAGAACTATGGGTGTCTGTTACAAGGAGATTCATAAGGTTAATCAACAATTGAGCTTTTGTTTTAGATAAAAGAGTGTCAACTACGAGCAAATAATCAAGGTCCCTATGACTATAACATTAAATTTCAAAATGAGGTACATAGTATGGTTGAAGGTAAGGCTTCATGTGCCTCAAGATAATTCTATTATAACTAATGCTCATCCAAATTCATCATAGGGGTAAATATAAGCCTTGATAATGTATCAAGACTTCAAACCAAGCGTCTAACCATAAATGTAGATAATTGTTTACATTGTAAGCCAAATGCTTAGCATAGTCAAAGGTAGCTAAAAACCATATTATCTTTACGAGATTAGCACCATATCCCTTCTTATTCTTAAGATGCATGGTAGGTATATCCCACATGTATCATATTGTAGAAGGTAATAATAATAAATGCACTTACGTGCATACAAGATGATAACCACCTAGTAGTGGTCGTCTAGGCATTGCTGGTGTGGTGGTGGTGGTTTAGCTGTTCTATCAATGATTTATTTAATCAAGTACTTTTCTTAGAGCTTGATCTAACATAGGTCGAAATGTTCATTTTAAACATAATAATTAACAAATTAGCATGTCTTAACAATAATTATTACAAGGAAATTTCAATATAAATATCGATCAAGGCCAAATCCAAAGGTTTTAGCTTGATAAAAATTAGAGGGCATTCACATGTCAACCATATAATAAAACATAGGCTTAATCTTAATAAGATATTATACACACATTCAAGGAGGAATATAAAGGTATGATGAAACTTGGATAAGCTTGATACATTCAAATTCAATGAAGTCTCCTTTCTACCTAGCCCCTTTTAACCTCCTCTAGCTTCTTAATTTCTATCCTTGCCTATAGACTTCATGTCTCCACCATGCCTCTTTAGATAAACATTGGTGGATATTTATATACTTATTGATACATCCACCTATTCAAAAGTCATACTTGGAAGAATGCAGAAGGAAGAATCCATGCCCATAGGAAAAACTAAAACTTCCCATGGTTTTATTTTTTCTTTTTCTTCTACCAATTGGCTCCATTTTTCTTTCTTTCTAGAACTTGGTCCAATTTTCTACCTCTTCTAGAAGTCCTCTTTTCTATTTTTTCTTTTATTTCTTTTTATCATTTTTGTAACAAAAAAATGATAAAATAAATACCATATAGGTATTAAAAATAATTAGGTCAATTTAATGTCAATTATTAATTTTATCCATTAATATTGACATTCTCCCTTTTTGATGAATATTTTGCAAGATTTATCTCTTTCAAGAATTTTGATGATGGTGATTGTTTTCCTTGCCACCTTTGGAAATACCTGCAATCATCAAATCATCAACACTCCCATATTCAACATTAATGATAATTAACTATTAATCATATTTGCCTCTACAAAATATGATAGCCCACATCATCAATGAGACCTAGCAAGGGAGGGTTGTGACATGTACTATCTAAAATTGTAATTTGTAATAGCATTTCCTACCTTAGTTACAACTAAAAACTTTAAATAATTGTAACTTTTTCATATAATAGACAAAATTTTGATACATCTATCTTGATGTTGGAATATAATACATTATTTAGTACATGCTAATGTACCACCTTGGGTACATCTTTAGATTAGGAGAGTGTCCTATATTAGAGTGTGAGTATTTACTTTATGCAATGTAATAAATGCAAAAGTATTATTAGAGTGTGGAAAGTATATTGGTAATGTAATTATGCATAATAGTCCATGTGCACATGAGTCCATAGAATAGGAAGATGAAGAGTCTCTAGAAGAGTGAAGGTCAAGAGTGCTCCATATGAAGAGTCACATTCCATTATATATGTAACTATGAGTGTGAGTGTGAGATATGGATTTGTAGAGAGAGTGTGTGGAAGTATGGTCCTTTATTCAATGGAGATACAATTTTTTTGTGAGCATTTATTAATGGAAATTCTAGGAGTTATTATTAAAATTATTTGAGTTTTCTATGTTTAGAATATTTCCATTATCTTATATTTCATATTGTAACTTTATTTTAGATCTTTTAATCATTTTATCTTAAGTATTTAGCATCAAAAGCTAATAGTGGTATCAGAGCTATAACAAGATTTTGTCTAGCACAGGTTTTAAAGTTGCAAAGGAGATTTCCACTGGTCAAGGAGAAACCAGTGAAGTTGAAGAGAGTACCTCTAGAAAAAGAAAACTAGGGTAGATAGTATTTTCATTGTGTTGAAGGAAAACTAGTAAAGTTTGAAGAGTTACCTATTCCAAGAGCAAATTCAAAATAAAAGGAAATTTATAGATTTTGAACATAGACCTTGACATTGAGGAGATTAAGAGACCCAAGAAGGAGGTCCTATTAAAAATTTTGATAGGTTGAAAAATTCTAGATTGCTATTTGGCTAGAATATTTCCATAGGGTTGAAGGAAAACTCATGAAGACTAGGATTCAACATAGATTTCTTTCCACTAGTTTTGAGAGTAACTAGTGAAGTTTATTGATTTTAGAGTTCTAGACATTTGAATGTATTTGGTTGTTACTATCTAAGTTTGTTGTTGCAAAAAATTAGTTCTCAAAAGTTGAGAAGCTTCCTACAATGGATAGAGAAGAATTTAATCTTTGATTACCTCAAAGTCTATGTGCTTTCATCATGCAGGGATTAGTTCTTTGTTGTAACAAAAATATAGAGATTGAAGATTGAGGAGACCCAAGAAGGAGGTTCCCATTACAGTTTTGAGAAAAAATATAGAGGATAACTAAGAAAAGGTCCGCTTGAGGAGTTGCAAAATTTGAAGATCCAAGAAAAGAGATCTCAAGCAAAGTTGGAAGGAGAAAGAAGGCTAGGAAATATCTATTGAAGAAGATTTAAAGAAAGTTCATAATAGAATATTGTAAGCAAGAAGAAGGTTTTGATAAGAAGGATTTGGGATAATTATCACCATCTAAAAAAATCCCAAAAGGAAGAAGGATCTGGCAAGAAGTTTGCCAAATTTTGGAGGATTTTTGAAGATCTCAAGACATTCTAATTCTTAAGGAATAAGACAATGGAAGATATCAGATTTGAAGTAAAATATTGACAAGAATATTGAAGAAGAAAGAAATATTGAAGAGGCCACAATTTTGAGAAGTTTGAGGACAACCATAAATATTTTAAAGGCTGTTTTAAAAAGAAGGTTGCTGATTTTTGAGGTAGAAGTTGAAGGGTCACAAGACAAAAAATTGAAGAAGGTATAGAGCTACGATTTAGAGAATATTTGAGAATATTTTGAAGTGCCATTGAATAGCTAATTGAAGGAAGACTTGAAAATAAAAGAAGCCAACAATTTGGAGAATTTTGAGGCATATTTGGATAACAAAACAAAGGAGGTGACTGCAAATTTATAGATTTTTGGGCAGCATTTGTGCAACACTAATAGCTGCAAGTTTTAGAGTTCGAGAGAATGAATTTGGAAGAGATTTAAAGCCATAAAAATAGATTTTATGGGTAGCATTAGGAGAAGGAAAGAAATCTGCATTTTGGAGAAGTTCAAGGTAGTTCTTGATAAGAGTTTTGGATAGCAAAGCAAAATATAAAGGAGATACAAATTCCACCATTTTGGGTAGTAAACTTGACAAGAAAATGGTAGCTATAAAAGTGTTTTTCATAAAGCATAAAGAAATAATTTTATTAGCTATATTTTCAAGTTTTAAAGTTATCAAAAAGGAAGTTGAAATAGAGTGTTTTCAAGATAAAGGAGATGTTGTTGCTATATTATGTTAGAAATAGACTATATTACATCATTTGGATTATGTAAATGTACCTTTCTTAGTACATAATTAGGATATTAGATTAATTTAGGGGAAATTTATCTAGTTACTTCATACAATGCAATAAATACATAAGTTTCAATGTGCAAGTTGTATATGTGCAAGATGTCCCTTGCACAACTAGATAGAGTGTTGGCCAATGAACCTATTTCCTATATGAAGAGCCATAGACATAGAGCAATGTATAGCAGTAGGAAGTGTTGGCAATTTGAGTTATTTTGTGTTGTCATTGATGTCACATGGATCACATTGAGTTTTGGTGGCAAAAGCACTTCATAAATAATCATTTATGATATTTTGGAGAGCAAGGATATATACAGGGTTTTGTGGCACAAGAGACATATAATATTTAATTTTTTAAATATTATATTAATGGTTTTTATTAAAACCAATGGTAAAGGTTTTTATTAAAACAAATTGTAAGGGTTTTAATTAAAACCGACGAAAAAGTTTTTTTATTAAAACCAACGGAAAGGGTTTTCATTAAAACCATTAGAAAGGGGTTTTCATTAAAACCATTGGAAAGGGTTTTTAATTAAAACCACTATGATAAGACTTCTCCAAATTATTATGGATGAAAAGGTTTTCCAATAAAACCTAGGTGCAAAAAGTTTCATGACGAAATTCAAAATAATGAAGGAGATATACCAATTCAAAGTTAAAAGGTGAATTATTAAATATTTATTTAATAATTCTAAGGTCTAAGGTTGTATTATATTATCCGCTAACGTGCAAAGGTTGGGGAGATAAATAAATATTTGTCAACGTCATTCGAAGGCATGGAGGTGCATATAAATACAAGGTAAAAACCTTTGTTTATAGAAGACTTGACATAACACATGAGAGAGAGTCGTCGAAAGGGGAGCAGCGAAGAAAGAAGGATATATAACTTTCGCTTTAAGAGCAAGGTCAAGTAAAAAACATGGGAAAGTGATGTCACGCATGAGCCTATAGCACAGTTGGTAGAGCATGAACTTTGCACAAGGTAGGTTCGTTGTTCGAATCTCGCTAAGGGCAAAGTGTTTTTCTAGGAAAGTAAAATTGAGTTTCAGATTTGAGCACAGGTTAAAGTTGGGTGTTTGGGATTAAAATCCAAAACGTTGGTGCTAGCCCATGTGGTAAGTGCCTCAAAGTGCTAGGCGAGAGGAATAGAGTTCGACTCTTATGAAGGTGTGAAGGTGCATTGATTTTTGGTAAGGCATTGACGATTTTGAAGGTGTGAAGACACATTGATTTTTGGCAAAGCATTAACGATTTTGAAGGTGGTGAAGGCACATTAATTTTGGCAAAGGCATTAATTATTTTGAAGGTTGTGAAGTCTACGAATTTTGGAAAAAGATATTTATCTCTAGCGCATGGTAATATTTGATGTTGCCAAAGTTTTGGTGCATTGAAAATCATTTCTATTATAACTAGGGAGTCATAAGGTATTTAGTGAAAATAAATGATTGTTGTATGTGCTTAGGGAGTTATAAGGTGTGGAATTAAAAATAAAAGCATAGATGCTTGTTGTATGTGTTAATGAAATTAGGGAGTCATAAGGTTGAAAAGTGTTGAACTTGTTATATGTCCTAGTGCATGATTTAATTATGAAATTAAACTAGGAACTTGAGACCTAGTTAATTTCTACCTTGAGTTAGAAGACATGCACATGAGTTAGGGTTTGAAGTTGAAGATAAATTGCTTTATTATGTGTCTTGGTTATTGAGAGGAAGTGTATGGATTAGAAAATAAATTTTATGGATAAAATTGATGCTTGAGATTGCTTTAGTGGAGTTCATTGAGAGTATTGCCATTATTGAGGAGATCTTTGCTATTGCCTTGAGAAGCATATTGTTGGTTACTTGTTGAGTACATTGCCATTAGTTGAGACCATTGAGGAGATCATTTGCTAGTCACTTGTGGATACATTTGTATTTCATTTTGAGGAGATCATTGTTGGCTATTTGAGAGCTCTTTGCTTGAGGGAGTTGTGCTTGTTTCTTGAGATCTTATTGACATTGCATGAGGAAGATATTATTGAGAACCTATTGTTATCACTTGTGGATATTGTCCTTGGTTGGTTGAAGTCCTCATTGTTATTGCTTGGAGAGGTTTCCATTTGAGAGATCATTTGTCATCCATTTGAGAGTACCTTGTTGAGCATTGTTGTCATCCATTTGAGAGTACATTCTTGAGCATTGTTGTCATCCATTTGAGATATCATTTGTCATACATTGTTGAGATCATTGTGGATCATTGTTGTCATCCATTGAAAAGTACATTTCCATTCATTATTGAGCACATTGTTGAGTATTGTCATCATTCATTTGTTATCCATTGTTGAGTTCATCATTGAGCCTTGCCTTCGTTGATTTGTGGTTGATATTTGAGTGCTACTTGAGAGTCATTGGTTGAGCCTTTGGGAAGGATTTTGGGACATAATTTCTGGATAGATTTGAGACAACTTTTGTGCATGATTGGTTGAGCCTTTGGGAAGGCTTTTGGGATAAAATTTTTGGATAGATTTGAGACAAATTTTGTGCATGATTGGTTGAGCCTTTGAGAAGGCTTTTGGGACAAAATTTCTAGAAATATTTGAGATAAATTTTGTGCATGATTGGTTTTGCCTTTGAGAAGGCTTTTGGGATATATTTGTGGACAGATTTAGGATAACATTTGAGCAGGATTGTTTGAGCCTTTTGTGAAGGCTTTGAGAATAGATTTGGGACAATATTTGAGTAGGATTGTTTGAGCCTTTTGTGAAGGCTTTAAGGATATATTTGGGATAAAATTTGAGCAGGATTTTTTGAGCCTTGTGAGAAGGCATTGAGGTAGATCTGTGAGTAGTGAAAGAAATAGGACAAAAATAGAAAATACATCAACACAAATTGCTTAGTTGAGAAGATCAGTGGATAGCCTAGCTGAGTAGATTAGTGGATAGCCTAACTGAGCAGATCAGTGGATAGCCTAGCTAAGCAGATCAGTGGAGAGCCTAGCTGAGCAGATCAATAGATAGCCTAGCTGATTAGATCAATGGATAGCCTAGCTAAGTAGATTAGTGGAGAGCCTAGCTAAGCAGATCAGTGGATAGTCTAGCTAAGTAGATCAGTGGATAGCCTAGCTAAGCAGATCAGTGGAGAGCCTAGATGAGAAGATCAGTGGAGCCCACCTGAGCAGATCAAGAAAGCCTAGCTTTGAGCATATCAAAGTAATCATTTGTATTGGAATAAGGATCCCTATTTCTTTGTGAAATATTATAAGGATAATATCTTGTGGACTACCCCACATTGGAGGAACCACGTTAAATTTTGTGTCTCTATTGTATTTTATTATTTGTGCACTGCTTACTATTGATATCTATGTTATTAATACACACTGCTATATTTGGTTATTACAATTGAGTACACTAGTTGATATTGGTTTGGAAGGAAAGTAAAAAGTGGGTGCTATACTATTCACCCCCCCATCTCAGTATAAGCTTGTGTTCTTCAGGAAGTAGTGTAGAACAATGTGGTGTGATGTAGAAGAGTGTGATGTAATGTGATGGAGTGTGATATGCTCAAAGCCTATTCTTGAGTAGTAGCTTTATTCATGGAGTGTTCATTTCCTCCATAGCTACTTTGTAAACATTTCCATCATTTCTATTTATAGTATATTTTTAGTCATCTCACAGATTTATTTTATTTCATATTATTCTACATCTTGTGATTGCTATCTCCCATTACATGTTGCATCAAAATATAACAATGGTATCAGAGCTACGGTAGGTCAATAGGAAAACCACCATTATCATTGACCCTAAGTTTTTGTCAACCTAACTCACCATTGGACCAATCATTGTCAAAAATTCTCAGAAGAGTCTAGGTGGTAGAATTAGGGAGAGCCACAAGTAAGGACTAAAAGAAATCTCAGTTTTCAAAATATTGAGATTGCATATAGCTAGAGTCTTTCCACAGAGTTACAAGGGAAAACTCGTGAAGACTAGGACTCAACATTTGATCCACTAGTTTGATGAATCAACTAGTGAAGCTCATCTAAGAGATCTAGAGAAATTTACTTGAATTTTATTTTATTGTAGGGAATTAATTCTCAGATGATTGGGACACCTCCTACAATAAAAATCTAGGATATTTCAACTTTGTTGCTCGAAGGTTAGAGTGCCTTCATAGTGCATATATTAGTTACTGCAAGAGAAGAATATAGAAGAGACTTATGGAGAAGAATCATGGTGAAGTTGGGATACAAGAGATCTCCATTACTATATTGGAAACTTCACAAGAAATAAAGGCCATAGAAGCCTTGATCCAAAATAAAAGGCCATATAAGCCTTGATCCAGAAGAAAAGCCTATAAAAGCCTTGATACAAAAGAAAAGGCCACAAAATACTTGATACTAAAAAAAGGCCACATAAGCCTTGATCCTGAAGAAGACTCCAGAAGAGAGTATCTAATTCAGAAGCATATTTTAGTACTAATACTTTATTGTAGGAATAGGGAGATTCAATGAGTTGGGAAAGCTTCCTACAAGAAATATAGGAAGAGTATCTTCTTCAGAATCAATCCAACACCTGAAGCAAAAGATATTAGGAGAAGATCTCATTGATGAACTTCTAAACTTGGAAGAATAAGGACTAGGAGAGTCCTGCTTGAATTCAAAAGTAGTAGAATTAGATATCTAGGAGAAGATCTTGCCACCAACACTTCCAAAAGCAGAAGGTTGAAGATAAGGTCTCAAGGAAGACCAGAAGAAGTTGCAAGATCAAAGGCCTTGGAGAGGTCTCTATGAGCATCTAGTAAAAGGATTGGAGAGCCTTGTTGAAGAAATCATCAAAGGATTTCCAAGGAGAACTCATTGGAGAAATTCACTATTGGAGATAGTGAAAGATTTGGGATAATTATCACCATATGACAACAAGCCCAAGAAGAAGAATTTGGAAAGGAGTGCCAAATATCATAAGACCTCAAGATATTTAGAATATTGAGAAGAAGATCCTATTTGAAGTTAGAATTTGACAAGAAGCTTGAAGGAAGATTTAGATAGAAGAAGCCTACCAAATCCAGGATATTTGGAGATTGCCTCTCACAGCAAGAAGGCACCACTTCATAAACAAAAATCTCTTCAAATCTACAACAAAAGGAGGAGACTACAAGAGGAGAATAAGCCACCAAAATCCTAGGCTCGTGAAAGAGAGTTTGAGACCATATTTTGGTGAAGATGAAGCTATTCAAGGCAGCCTACAGAGAGCTAAAAGATCTTACTCAAGGTAGCAACTTGGTGAAAAGGGCTTTCAGAAAAAGGTAAGCAACTATTGGTGCAAGTAGATTCATTAAGTGGATTACTTATCAGATTTGTTTAAGCACCTTAATTGGATTAAAGTTGCAAAAAGGAGAATGTCTTCAAGAGTAAAAAAATAAAGGTTTCTTTAAGGTTCATTTGCACTTTAGGAGTTGATTAGATTTCATAATTTCAAACTATCTATCAACTACCTATCATCTACTTTGGAAAGCAAAAGAAGACTAGCTCCTACTACCTTGCTTATAAGGAAAGTACAGAATAATTCTTGAAGATTCATTTCAGATTATTCTTGATTAGTTGCAGTAAATTGATTAAGTGCATTATTTTTTAGAGTTTATTGGAGTGATAAGGTGAAATTGTTAGTGCATTAGAAGTAAAATATTATTAGATTCATTTGCACTATTATATTGCTCTCAAAAAAATTATTGTTTGTGTTCATGAGAAGGGCACAAAAATAGAATTTGTCAAAGTGTCTAAAGACACTATTAGTGCACAAATATCTACAACTTTGAGTGGCCTAAGGAAGCCACAAAATCAGCTCAATCCTCCAAGCATTGGAGAAGAAAGTAACCACCAAAAGAGCAGCAAAGGAAGCCTCGAACGAGACTTGGTGAGTCTCAAGTTCAAAGCACAAGAAATAGTGTAGAAAAATACAGCAAAAAGAGAGCTCCTATCAAGTGGTTACAAGCTTGGATCCATTTATAAAATATCCAAGCAAAAAGGGGAAGGTGTCTAATAAAAGAGACAACCTCAAAACCCCTATATTGCACTCAAAATTCTGCCTCAAAATCAGAAATTCAGATTTGAAAGGAATGCAAAAGAAGGTACGAACAAGGAAATTTTATATAAAATACTTTACATTGTGTTGCACTATCCTAATCTGGTTTATACAGGGAGAGAAGGTAGATTTAAAGGTGCCTCAAAGGCACTACACTCACTGGAAAAAATAGTTGAAAGCGGCCGTATGCTAGCATCAATCCAAGCATAGCTCAAGGATCCACTCAAAGGGCTCATTCTCCTCACATCCTGGATGACCGAACCTGCAAGAGACAAGGTGCAAAAGTAAAGGGAGAAACAATATCATTCGAGAGCAACATCATCTACGAAATGAGGACGTAAACAAGTAAGAAAGAAAGAAAAAATAAAAGCACCATTGGAGTGTTTCTTACTCCACATCCACTGGCTAAAATCGGTGCTCAAAGCCTCCAAATTGTTGCTCCACATCCCAGCTAAAAATACTGTAGGTGAACGAAAGAAGAGTTGGGGATTTTCAGAGTTAAAAGGATCTCCACAAGGGCCTATTTGAACCAGTGATAGAGACGATGTCCATGCAGAGAAGAAAGTGACACTTGTCACTAAAGGTAAACCCTAACGCTCAAATCAAGAGAGTGCTCATATTCAAGAGAGGAGTTACATGAACAAGCTAGTGCATTGAGTGTATGGAATACACTTGTCCATTGGGAGACCAAAATTTTTTCTAAATAAAATAATGTTCATATGTTACTTGAAGGAAGACAAGCATTTCTTTGGAATCTAATTCTCCTCAAACGCTCAAAGGGAAATAGATGTGCCACTTGGCACTTCAGACAAGAATCTTCTCCATTTTAAGGATGTCAATGATCAAGGATAGTGAGCAATATTTTTCTTTGTATTTATCACTTCGTTGTCTATGTGCACATGATCAAGTTGCATCATGTCAAGAAGGTGATAGAGCCTTCAATGCTCAAGTCAAGCGAGGTCAAAGGAATAGTCTAAACGGTGCTATATTTGGAATGCTTTATACAAGGATAAGCTCCAAGTGATTCCATTGGAGGGTACAGTCAAAGCATTCAAAGCATCTACATCAATATTGCAGCCCTAGCTCATCTAAAAATAGCACCGAATATTGCTTGGTAAAAGGTAAATTTCATTCCCATTCTTATGTGCTTTCTTTCCTTGGGAGTTATAAGGTTAAAATTGAAGGAATTTGACTATATTGAAAGCCATACATCAAAGGGAATATTTTATCAAATAAATATAATATTTGCAATATAAAACCTAGGAGTAATAAGGGTTTCTACTAGAATAAATCTTGAATATTTGCAAATATTATTGTGGTCTAATTTTTCCAAAAATTAGGGAGTCATAAGGGCTACTACATCAAATTAATTTATTGGAAATTAGATACACTTAATTAATTTCCAAAGGGTTATTTAAAAGAGAGGTTTATCATAGTTTTTTCAAAGGTTGGATATTTATAATATTATTGTCTCAAACTTCTCAAAAGGAGACAAAAGATCCAATATTATAACCTCTTTAAAATTTGGGAAAAGTGCTTAGTTCAATAGGAGCAATAAGGGATAATAGAAGTTGATTTTGGTATTTACAAAAATTTACAAAATCAATCAAATATTGAACTATAATTTACAAAAGCACTATATCTTATCCATAACATACTAGGGAGTCATAAGGCATTCTAAAAAACTTGGTAATATCAACATCTATCAAATATTATCAAGTTACAAAATATAAGCTTTCCTCAAAATCTAAAAATCCTTAAGAGTATATACTCACATTACTTGGGAGACATAAGGAAGCCTACAAAAACAAGGATTAATAAAGGTTTTATCAAATCAAGCTTATATTAATTGGGATTTTATAGACACTGAGCTATAAGGTAGACTACTCTATCCCAAAGAATACAGGTAATACAAATGACTACTAGCATGCTAAGAAACACTCTTAAAAGTGGAATAAGGAAGATACCAACATGGATTAAAAACTTGATGGATTACAATGATGAAAAAGGTAAAGAAAAGGAAGAACCAATACAATATGAAATAAGCTCTAAAATTGAAAGCCATATAAAGGGAGATTCATCTAGTGAATCTAACATCAAAGGAGACTCAAGACAGGAAAAAATTGATCAACAAGATTTTATTCAAAAAGGAAAAGATGGAATAGCTTCAATTGTGCATATATGGTTAGAAGATCTTATTAAGGAGATAGAAAAACATGATGTTCCTAAAATAGACTTCAAAGTTGTCAGATCATCTCTATTGTGCACCTATTGCAATCAATATGGTCATGAAAAGATAAATTGTTGGAGTTTCCATCCTTGCAAATATTGTGATGGAATAAATCACTCATATTTTTCCTGTCATTTCAAATACAAATACTATAAGGGCTATGAAAGAAGATTACTACAAAGAATAAATTGTTATCTTCAAGAACTTATTTCAGATGGATCTACTAACATTGATCTCAAGGTTGATACTTATGAAGAGCAGAGAAATAGGTCTTACATAGGTACAAAATAAAGGAGAAGAACCTATTCAGATCCACTCATGACATGCAAAATCATGAGAACAATTGTTCACCAAAAACGCCTGACATCAAGGGACACCGAACTGAAAAAGGTCAGAGGCAATAACATGAAGACTGAAGCAACTGAAGAAGATAAATCCAAAGAAGGAGGAATACAATGCAAGATCAATTGAAAGGAGAACCTACAACTTCAGCCTATTTTTACATCATCTGAAGATTGAAGCAACTACAGAAGAATCAAAGCTATCATATGGAAGAAGATCCACATTGAAGACTAAAGTCTTCAATATCCAAATAATGTAATACAGGGGGTGTTAGAAATAGACTATATTACATCATTTGGATCATGTAAATGTACCTTTCTTGGTACATACTTAGGATATTATATTACTTTAGGGGGAAGTTATCTAGTTACTTCATGCAATGTAATAAATGCACAAGTGTCAATGTGCAAGATATATATGTGCAAGTTGTCCCTTGCACAACTAGGTAGAGTGTTGGCCAAGGAACCTATTTCCTATATAAAGGGCCATAGACATAGAGCAAGATATAGCAGTAGGAAGTAGTGTAGAACAATGTGGTGTGATGTAGCATAGTGTGATGTAATGTGATGGAGTGTGATATGCTCAAAGCCCATTCTTGAGCAGTAGCTTTATTCATGGAGTGTTCATTTCCTCCATAGCTACTTTGTAAATATTTCCATAATTTCTATTTATAGTATATTTTCAGTCATCTCACAAATTTACTTTATTTTATATTATTCTACATCTTGTGATTGCTATCTCCCATTACATGCTACATCAAAATCTAACATGTTAGAATCTAAAAATATAACAAAAAAGGATAGGGGTTAGAGATTGCATAAAGAAGTAATAAAGGAAGGAATATATTGTTTTAAAAAACATAATTTAAATGTTGCTTTTGTAAGCATTATTGAAGGTAGAACCAACAAGTAAAGAGGCTACAAAAGAGCACTCAAATATTGTGCAAAGCTTATAGGTTTTTGAAGGAAGTTGAGCTTGAGTTTCATCTTCAAAACCTGCACAAATTTTAGAATCAAAAATAAAAAAATTAGTGTTGAAAGAGGAGCATAGAAATTACAAAATTATACCAAACAGAGTGGAGAAGCTGAGTAGCATTCAACCAACGTAAGGAGAGGAGTTGTAAATTCAAGAGTGATAGTCAAAAAATAAAGGAATATCAACCATATTACGAGAAAGGAGAAGCCATTAAGCACATGGAAACTCCACAATATTGAAGAAAGATCCATTTAACAAAACATTTTGAGCACCATAGAAGAGGAGTCAAGGTGACATCGAAGCATAGGAGGGTAGAATCCAAATAGTGCCTAGGAGAAGAGCCATCAGGTAGAAGAGAAGAGCCATCGTCTATAAGAGAAGATCCATAGAGAAAAGCCATCCGAGGAGTACTATTTTAGAGATACATCGATGAAAGGTGGATCCACAAAGCTTAGGAGGAGGAGTAAAGAAGAACTAAAGTGGAGAAGAGCCATAATTAGAGAAGAAGAATTATCGCTTGTAAATTCTAAGGTGTAAGCAATAGAAAAAACAACATTTAAATATTAAAAAGGTAAAATAAGGAAATCAAAGGTCTAGGTTTTGCAACTGCCAAGAAGAGAAGCGAAGAGTTAGCATCCATAACGTCCATTGCAGAGAAGACAACATTGCATCACTTTGTTGGTAAGGTAAAAGATGTTACATAGGTGACCAAGTGTTGGGAGAGAAAGAGGAACACAACCAAAGTGGAATATAACGTTACTAGGAGTGTAAAATATTAAAATCATTGCTCATAAGTGTAGATTGAGCATCGTAAGACTATTCATGCTATTGGTACGTGGAAGGAGGAATTTCATAAGTCATTAAATAAGGAGAATCATTTTAGAACGTGTTATAAAATGTGTAAACAACTATTGAAGATAGAGAGATATATTTGGCACCATTTGGCATTTGATATTCAACAAGCCAATCATCATTGAGGAAGGTGCAATGTCTAGGAGCACTTATTAATGCATGGGCCAAAAATAAAGTCACTACCTCTACCATGAACCACTACCATGACCACGACCAGGCTAACGTATTTGAGCACCTTGAAAATCTTGGAGGATGGTTGACCAGTCAAAGAGGAGAGACAAAGTTGATAGGAGTAAAAGCTCTATACGTACAACAAAGAAGAAGGAGCACCTCAAGATTGGAGGTAATTTATTTTATTTGAAATTAATTATATTCCAAGATAGGAGTTATAAGGTTGAAGGAAATTATTATTTTCTAAGGTTAAAGTGAAATTATTTTATTTACTTGATTATTGGAGAGATAAGTTATTGAAGTAATATTTGAAACCTTAGAAACTTGATTATTGCTATTTGAAAGTTTTATGAAGATTTAAAAATTGATTTGAAGAATTGAAGGAATTAATTTGATTATTTGACTTTACAAAACAAATTAAATATTTGCAATTTGATAAGTTTGGAGAAATAAGGTTTCCTATATCAATACAAAACTTGCGAATATATTTTTATAGAATTTCTAAATTTGGAGTCATAAGGAATTCAACATAAACATAGGATTGAGAAATTTAGAATTAAAAAATTATATTTTTTGAAATTTGGGAGATAAAAGAAATTCAACATAAGTTTTTGAAAATTGCATTGATACTAAAGTCAAAAAGTATTATTTGGCAAGTCTAACTAAGGAGAAAAGAGTAGAGAACTTCAAGAATTTAAAATAGTAGTTGCTCATTTAGAAATTGAAAATATTTTATCAAGAAAGACAATATATTCAAAACTAGGGAGTCATAAGGTAGTCAACCTCAAAGGTGAGAGATTTAATTTTTTTTTACAATAGTTGTCTTTCATATTTAAGACTAGCAAGTTACTAGGAAGATTTCTTTAACAATGGAAGAACTTATTAAGTATAGAGGATCCAAGAAATCAACATGGCATAGAGACATACTTGATTCAAAGGATAATAACAATATAAAAAGTATGAGTAGAAGAGAAGAACCAATATGGCTTAACAAGACTTTTGAGAAATCATAGATTGACAATTTGGTATACTATAAAGACATCTTCTAACAATGTAGTAGAAGAATTTGATAACAATTATAATGTTGAGAGTAAACTCAAGAGTCATTCTCAAAATATAGCAAAACATGTAGAACAAGAAAATTTCTTACAGATGTATGAAAGAAGCAAAGGAAGGATTGCTTCAACTATACACACATGGTTATATCAATTGATCAAGAAAACAAATGAAATTAAAATTTTTAAAACAACAAAAGAAAACTTGAAATGCACTTATTGTAATAGAGGAGGTCATGAAAAAGTTGATTGTTGGGATTTACATCCTTGTAACTATTGTGGAAAAGGATCTCATTCATCTACTTTCTGTTATTACAAGGAAAAATATTACTGGAAATTTGAAAAGGTTTTAACATACAGATTATAGTGTTTATTTCAAAGGATTATTTCTAAAGTCTTTGCTAACAATGGATATAAGCATGAAGAACATAAAAGAAGGTTATTTAAAGAGAAATAAAAATAAAAGTGGACTAGATATGTTATTAGATCTCTTGTTCAACAAGGCTATCTAATGATTGACTATTCTAGACAAAAACAAAATTCAAAGACAAAGAAAAGAAACTAGGTCAAGATGAAGACTTATGATATGAAGGACAAAGGCAAAGAGAAAATATTTTTGTAGGAATAAAATGATAATGTGATATCATTTGAAAGCATAAATACTGACATCAATAATGAAGATAAGCAAAAAGAGAAAGAACCTGATCAGGAAGGCATACAATGCAAAGTGAATTAAAAGGACGAAGACCATATTGAAGACTAAAGTCATTAATAACCAAATAATGTAATACAAGGGGTGTTGGAATAAATTGCATTATTTGTTACATGCTAATGTACCACCTTGGGTACATATTTAGATTAGGAGAGTGTCCTAGATTGGGGTGTGAGTATTTACTTTATGCAATGTAATAAATGCACAAGTATTATTATAGTGTGCAAAGTATTTTGATAATGTAAATGTGCATAATAGTCCATGTGCACATGAGTCCATAGAATAGGAAGATGAAGAGTCTCTAGAAGATTGAAGGTCAAGAGTACTCCATATAAAGAGTCACATTCCATTATATGTAACTATGAGTGTGAGTGTGAGATATGGATTTGTAGAGAGAGTGTGTGGAAGTATGGTTCTTTATTCAATGGAGATACAATTTTTGTGAGCATTTATTAATGACAATTATATGAGTTATTATTGAAGTTATTTATGAGTTTTATATGTTTAGAATATTTCCATTATCTTATATTTCATATTGCAACTTTATTTTAGATCTTGTGATCATTTTATCTTAAGTATTTAGCATCAAAAGCTAACAATTCATAGGTTTATCTATTATCGTAGACCCAATTATTGGGTTATATTTTATAATATAATATGTTTCACATGTGTTCTAAATAAACCTAAATTTGCTCTACAATCATGGAATCAACCTTAATAAAGCAATAAAATTGAGTATATATATTTGTATTTCTAGTGAGAAATAATTCTTGATTTCATCATTGCAAGAATCACATATAAATAATGTTTTTTAAAGAAGACACCAAATCTGGATGGTAGTGATGAAGATATACAAAGCCAAGTTTTTTCCTCCTATTTGTTCTTGTATTATAATAACTTATTTTCCTCAATAATAGAATTAGATTGTAGAATATAGAATACATTTTTTTCTTATTATGGTAAATGAAGGGGTTTTGAAAGGGCCCTAAACCTTTTACATTTGTAGAGGAAAAATCACTTCCAACACCTACATATTACAAAATTTGGACGAAAAAGGAGCATGTTGCATACTTAGATACACAAATTTTGTTTTAACTCTATCCCATGGGGATTCAATATTTCTTAAATTCATTCAATCTAGTTTCTTTAGAAACTTCAAGAGCCTTAATAAATTATCTATTAGCTTCAAATAAGATCTCTAATTTTGCACTGCTTCAATTCCACTTTATTGATATCTTCAAATGCTTCCACCTAGTATTAATTCAATATGCAACCTTATTTATTCAACTCTTGAATCTCAGTTTAGTTTCCTTGAAATCTAGATCAAATTCTAGCTTAAAACTTCTTGGGTGCTTTCGATTATTCTCCATTTCATTTTGGAGAATGTAGTGGAGAATTCACTTGAGACTTTGCTATTTTCTTGATATTCCTACTAAAATTTCTTTGTATTTTTGAATTGCATTTTGACTTGTATTTTGGAAATTTTATCATCTAGAGGCCCTTGCAATTTCTTGTTTGCACTATTTCACCTCTATATGTTATACTTTATTCATATAATGTTGCATTCATCCTTGTGGAGGCTTGAAACTCAATCTGTTATCTTTTATAGTGATCAATTGTCCTCAAGCTTTGAAAATTCTAGCTCAATAGCATCAAAAATATTTTCCTATTTTAGAGTTATAATCATCAAAGCCTTTAGGAAAACATCATTCTATACCTTGGATCCATCCATTTGTAATACCATGTTTGCCATAACATCAACCACAATATTACCTTCCTTGTAGATGTGCTAGACCACAAATGACTCCATGTCTAATAGTATATTCACTACATCCTGAATAATACTTTCAATGCTCCAACTTGTGGTTTGCTTGACATTCAAATTGTTAATAATAATTCATAGAATTCCCTTCCACTGTAAGCTTCTTAACATACACTATTTTTGCAAGCCTTAATATTGTAATCATGGCTCTCACCTTTTTTGCATGGTTGATGCATGGCCAAAGTTCATCTCATAACAGGAGATCACTACCCCTGAGCTAGATCTTAGAACTCCTTCCCCTCTAGCCTTCCCTAGATTGGCTTTAGAGAATCCATTAAAAATTAGTTTTACCCACTCTAGGGGAGGAGTCCATGTAACCTTTCTCCTTGGCAAACTAACTTGATTCCTTGTAGCTCTCAACAACCCCTGGTCTATTGCTATTTCTGCCTCCAAATCATTTTCATATATTTGGTAGTCCATATTAACAACCACATTTTCAACAATGGCAAATTTGATACTCCTAAAAATGACCTCTACACTATTAGCCTTGTTCTGGAATACCCAATTATTCCTCTTCCTCCATATCTGATAAATGAAGTGGAGTAAAGCAAATATCCAAATTTTCTTCAATCATTAGCAATGATAATGTTTAACCCAACTTTACCATAAGGACTCTAAAGACTTTTCTATCACCCATTGAGTTTTAAGCAATTGAAGAAGCATATGCCAAATCTCCAAAGTAAGGGGGCAATGAACAAAAAGATGATCAACTATCTCCTCATCCCCACAATATAAATAACACCTATTAGGAATGCACATACCTCTTCTTCTACGATTGTCCATTGTCAATATTTGATTTTGTAAAGCCAAGCAAAGAAAGAAAGACACCTTCGACAAGAGATCTTTAATCCAAAATCTATGTGAGGGAAAATTTTGATTCTCCTAATCCCTTTTAAAGGCAAAATTTGAGTTAACTGTAAATTTTTATTTAGGATTAGGACCCCAAAAGAACCTATCCTCTTCTATATTAAGCTACTAATAGTAATGCTGTAATAAGATATTGAGAGAGTTAAGCCTACTTTGTATAACTATATCAACTTCTTAGAATTGCAACATGTGCCACACTCTACAATTATCTTCCTCCTTGATATAATCCTGAATAATATTTTCTTATTTTTGCTTTAAATGTCGAATGATGTACTTTCAGTAATCATTAAAAATTAAAGGTCTCCCAATGATCTGTGTATCCTCCCAAAAGTGTATCTTATCACCTCTTCCAATTTCCTATATTAAACCTATCCATAAGATATTTCTTGTTTTGATCATCTCATTCCACAAAGATGATCCTAAAGGTGGATTTAATCTATAAGCAAAAGAGATTGTGTTCTCAAAACATTTTGCAGAGAGGATCTGAGCCCAACATTGATCATGTTCAATAATTTGCTACCACCCCACTTTGGCCATTAAAGACTTGTTCATTTACTTCACTTTTCTAATGCCCAGACCACCTTCTTGCTTAGGCCTACACAATTTCTCCCATGCAACCAAACTAATCCTCTGTTTCTCTTTTGCACAAGTTTAAAGAAAAATTCCTTTTGCATTTGCTCAATTTCTTAGCCATTGATGTTGGGATTTTAAATAAAGATATCACAAAAATGGGAAGGTTTTGGAGGGTTACCCTCAATAGCTGTAATTTTCCTATTTTAGTAAGGGAAGAGCCTTTCCATTCTGCAAGATTTCTAACGAATCTTTCAAGCACTAAATTCTAATTTTCTCCTTTCATTCTACCTATAAAAAGGGGCATTCCCAAATATACAGTGGGGAAGCTATCCACTCTGCAATAAAAAAATATCTCAACTCTATTATGTCTAAGTTAGAGAGTGTTAACAAAGAACAATCTACTTTTCAAGAAATTAATTTTTTGACCTAAAGTTTTTTCATAGGTTTTTAGAATTTGCATGATATTCCCAGCTTCAACAACTGATGACTCTGATAATATAATGGTATCATAAATAAACAGTGGATGAGTAATTATATCTGAATATGATGTTGACCAAATTCCTTTAATCAAGGTTGCTTTCTTGTTGTAGTTAAGCTCCTTCCTATAGCCTCAACCACTATTATGAATAGATAAAGTGATATAGGATCACCTTGTCTTAGCCCTCTTTTACCTAGAAAGAAACCTATTGGTTCTTCATTTACTATCACTGAATACTGAGTGGAGATGCAAACCATGATCCAAAGCCTCCAATTTGTCCCAAAACCAAAATACTACAACACTTTATCCATAAAATCTCAAGAGACTCTATCGTAGGCTTTAATCATATCCAACTTCAGCAACAAGCCTTCTAATCCTCTCATCCTCATCGAGTGTAGAGAGTCAAGAACAATATTTATCTCATCCAAGATACACCTTTGTTCAACAAAACCACTATGTTGGAGGGATATAATCTTAGGTAAAATACGCTTCAGTTTAATGGCTAGAACCTTTGTCAAAAAATTATAAATGGAATTGCATAGGCAGATTGGGAGAAAATATTCTAGCATGTATGCTCCTTGTTTTTTCGATATCAAAACCAGGAATGTAGAATTCCATTCCTTGAGAATTATTGTTGTAATATCCCCACTATTTGATGATATATTTATTTAAATAATTTGATACTATTGTAAGATATTTGTGTGTGCAAGATTAGGTCTTCATCCTTAGAAGCAACAGTTTTGTGGATCCTGGCACCCTCCTTCAGGCAAAAAGATAGGAAGGTCCACAAGGTAAGGAGGGATATGATGGATAATGTGGCCCTGTGAGTACATTGAAGCTCACAGTTAGTAACTTTATGTAGCTGCATCCATTTTCTTTAGGAAAATGTTGATAATTGGAAAACAATGTTCTATCTCTTATTTAAAATAAATAAATAACAATGTTCTATCTCCATGGTACTCTGCTGTCGTGGGTTCATTCACAGGAGGACGATCTTACGCCTGTGGTGAGATTTATCTCTACTACTTTCTCTGTGTGAGGAAATGTAGGCACGAACGGGGTAAACACGTCAAAGCTATGATTTGCGTAAGAGCCGTTACAAGTGGAAACTGGACGTGCGACACACTGGTGGAGACGACCGTGGCCCATCCAAAAATTCTAGCCGCTATCAATGCTCCTTGTGTCTCCCATGATCGTCCACCATTTATATTATCTGTTAGCAAAAGCAGCTATGCTAGTTTAATGCGCGTCAATCGCCTGACTTTCAGTTGACCCAAAAATGAGATAATGGATGTGTTGAAGTGCAGAAAAGTAAGCGCCATTGATTGATGATGACCAGTGGTACCATTCCTACGTTACTTGTCTAGTCGAAGAACATTGTGATCATCATAGCTTGTGGTGGATTAAAGAGCATCCTGAAGATGTTGGAAATCTGATTTGATACGGGTTTGATGTGTGATTTGGGTTGCTTTAACTGGAGGATGCGACATGAAATTGCATGTGGAGCAGAATAGCTATTGCATTGAAAATGGAGGTGGCGTATAAGATGTTGTTTCGGTGCACATTTTGGCACTGTGGTGGTAGCTGTGAGCACAGGCTAAGGTTTTGATTGCTCTTTGATGGAGCGCGTGGGTGAATTTTTGAATTAATAGAAGTTTTTTAATCACCATGGAATGGCGTTCATGTGACGCGGTTTAATCGTGAGTGGCTAAGAAATTTGGAGCTATTCATCACTGTTTTTATTTCGAAAAAGTTTGACGTAGATTTTGATTCAGTCAAGTTATTGGTGGGAATAACTCGCCCAACATTTCCATGGTAAACATAAATCAAACATCATGATGTAGGATAAGATGCTTGGTTTGACTCTTTATTCACTTGGTTTGATGCTTGGTGGCTTGCTGGTGCGTTGTATTCGTCGCTGCACCTTTGAAATTTGAGGTAATTGTTGTGGCGGGTTTTTTACGACATGTGGAGAAATGCATTTCAAACTTTTACCAAAGCCGAGCCACCTATGCCCTCCTCATTTCAGTTTTCATGGAAGTAGTTTTTTTTGTACATGGCTATGTGCACTATCATTCCACAGTGAGTTTGGCGCTTCTCCATTTCACGGTGATCGAAGAGATTTTCTGTTAAAAA